>CADWAE010000101.1:0-1330636 GCA_902982915.1 Phalloptychus januarius
AAACTCACAACAAAACATCCAATAGTTTAAATACTCACTGTCATTCAAAAACCTTTTATTGCCGTGTGCATCTATGTTGAAGTTAGCAATAAATTACAAACTACATGGAAATTCAATTGTTACTTCTAAACATTTTCATCAAGCTGTTCACAAATTTGCTGTATATTCTGTGTACTTTAAAAAGATTATTGTAGGTAAAATATTATTCATGCATTCTATATTTGGCTTTTTAAAATTTTCCACAATATTTTGTCTCAAATAAAGCAGCTGGACCTAAACATCCATAAAATTTGACAGAAATTTTTCAATTCTATTTTTTAATCTTAGGGCTGCCCAGTGGCGCAGCTGGTAGAGCTGTTGCCTTGCAGCAAGAAGGTTCTGGGTTCGATTCCTGGCCCCGGTCTTTCTGCATGGAGTTTGCATGTTCTCCCTGAGCATGCGTGGGTTCTCTCCGGGTACTCCGGCTTCCTCCCACAGTCCAAAAACATGACAATCAGGTTAATTGGTCTCTCTAAATTGTCCCTAGGTGTGTGTGTGTGTGTGTGTGTGTGTGTGCATGGTTGTTTGTCCTGTCTGTCTCTGTGTTGCCCTGCGACAGACTGGCGACCTGTCCAGGGTGACCCCGCCTCTCACCCGAAACGATAGCTGGAGAGGCACCAGCAACCCACCATTGTCCCAGTTAGGGACAAGGGTGTAGAAAAATGGATGGATGTTTTAATCTTTAATATTCTGGTATAGTCATCTTACTGTTTTGTAGAACTAAGGCTAACTCTTCTTGCTTCATTCTTCTCAGATACTTCAAGGTCATAACCAGAAAAGCTTCTTTGGTAATTTTCTTCTGCTCTTCCTTCTCCCAGTTTAAAACCTCTTCATCTTCATCTTGGTTATGATCAATTTCTCTGTTTAAGAGCTTATGAAAACTTCTCAGCTCATTCTCAACAAAGACAACAATGTTCCCCTCCAGATTCTGTAATAAAACAAAATTGCAATAGATTTTTTTAAGCGAGAAAAGGAGAAATGAATCTCGTCCCTGACAAATATTATAAAATTAAACATGTTAAAGCAATCTGAAATAAATTTCTCAACTGAGCTGAATCATCTCTGTTTAATATTAATAGGGATAATTCTAACTGTAAGTTCTTGCCTCAAACCAGCAATGCAAAACAGTGCTGAGAAAAAAAAATCACATATGCTTTTAGTCACATTAATGTTTATGTTAATCAAACACATTTTAAGAGCAGATAAAGACCTAAGCAAATATAGCAGGCCATTGCCAAATATTATGTATACAAAGCAATATAAAAGACTGATTGCAAGTTATTACAAACACTTAGTAGCAGTTGTTGCCACCGTCATTTGCTTCTGTATTTTGCATTTACACAGGTTGCATTTACATAGATTACACAGGTTATCTATGATGCAAAAATTGTTAAATGATCTAAAATATTTATCTGGGAAAGAAAAACAAATACAGAAGAAACCTGAAAAGAGGCAAATACATTTAAATTGTTGATAGATACCTAAATTTGTTTTATCTAACATCCTCATTTTGTTCACTTATAGTTACTGACCTTAAATATTGTGTCCATGTCTGCCTTTGGGGGGATTCTGAGTTGAGTTCTTAATTTATTACTGAAAAGAGATTAACACAAATCAAAGACATTTCCACATAAGCAACAATTTATCTAGTTAAATTTGCACTTAAAAGCACATAATCAGGACTGCATCTTACAGCAACCTGCAGAAGTATTCACATCCACAGAACTACGGTCATGTTACACCAAAAACTTCAACGCAAGACCTTCTATTTGCTAGATGAACATAAAGAAGTGCATAATTGTAAAGTGAACAAAGGATAGGGAGAAATCTGAGAAGTTTAAAGCAGGGCCAGGTTATAAAACAACATCCCAAAGAGCTTTGAACATTTCAAATACACATTCAAAATCAAAGATTAAACATATACTGGTTATATACATTCAACAAGGAAGTTTGCTGTAAAATTCAAAATTAATCACTTTGTCACAAATTGTGATGTTTTCAGTTTCAGATCCTGAAGCAAATGAAGCAATAATGAGATTAATGGTAGAAATACAAACTGATAAACACAAGCACTAAACCTCATGTAGTGTCTAAAATTTTGATATTGTTACAAGCAGATTATGATTACAACCATCTTAGGTTAACAGACGTCATTCAGCATTTTTACCTCTCAGATTTGAGCTTCTGGTCATCAACTTCAGAGAGTTTGGTCACACGTGACTCATCATTGTCCTTATATGGACTTCTGACAGAGTGACCTTTAAAAAGAAAGTCAACATGCAGTATTAAATGATTACTCTCCAATGATGCTGGTCTACATAGCACCGTCTAACTGCCGATTCTATATATTGTTCATCTGCCTACTCATCCTGTGGAAGTATCACTTTTAAAGATTTTAAGTTATCCAGGTCATACTCAAAGATATGTCTGCACACTTGATCTTTAGGTTTTCTGCATGTGATGTACCTTTAACTATTCCATGTTCTATACAGATGTGTTCAAAATCACTGTTGTATAACATATCATTTTACATTTTAGCAGGTCGCTGTGGTTTTTAACTTTTTTTTTTTTTTTTTTACTTATTGCATAATAAAAGTTCTTGGCAGCTCTGTGTGCCAAGGACTTTAGCTGATAAGCTACATAAGCCAAAGTCCTGTTGATGTGTATGTGAAAAAAAAAACACTGTGGTACAAACAAAGGAAACATGTTCTCCTACTGGATGATAGAACATCAGCAAAGTCTTCATGCTTCATCATCTTCAAAAACTCCCGCAGGAAGTTCTTGACCTCCTCTTCTTCTCCGGTAAGGATCTTCTCTCTTTCCTCACAATGAAACACGTCTCCAACCACATCACGCGTCCAAAAGGGTTTCGGGCAATTGGGAGCTAATAGCTGATGCAACTTCTTCAGCTCGCTCCTTACAAGAGTGACGGTTTCGCTCTCAAGTCTCTGTAAGCAAACATGTTAACTTTAGATTTATTAATCTCTAATACGATATGTTTAGGTACTATTTTCTTGTCTATTTATGATGCATGGTCTGGAAGAAACAGAGACTGTGAAAACAGTCTTTCAATGTCTAACTGTTGTATCAACACATTTTTTGCATGTAAAATAATGGCAGTTTTCATACTGTTTCTTCACCAACAGCATTTTTCTGTTCATTTATGAAAACTGGTTTTGAGTAATCTCTTAATTGTGAGATGAATGCCTTACTGTGTGTTACACACTAGTCCTGAAGTGAAATACATAAAATAAAGTTTCCAGCTTTGTTTTCATTTTTTTACCTTGTCTTCTTTTTTGTGAAAAAAAAAATCCACAATGAGTTTGGACAAAAAGCTACAGAGCCCATAAGGGGACATGGAGAAAAAAAAAGGAAAGAAATCTCGACTTATTATCTCGAGATCCCGAATTTTTATGTCGAGATAAAAAGTTTGGACAAAAAGCTGTCAGTGAGGCTCCCTCACAGGTTTTAATCAATAAACAAATGTTTATGTGCAACTGTTACATAACGTACATATTATGACAAAAAAGACTAGCACAACAATAACTAGTAAAAACTAAATAGACATGGTTTATACTCCACAGTTCATTTAAGTTTAATTGTAAAACAGTTACCTTAAAAACTTTGTGAGCGTCTCCATGAAAACTGCTGGTCTCCTCCAGTATTTTCTCATCACATCTGTGGGTAGTCATTATTCATAAGTGTCTAATTTGCTTTAATATGAAGCATGGTGCTGAATAAGTAAGTGAGTAAACATGAATCAGTAAATAAATGTATCGATATATGCCTGCATGAAGGCAACAGGTACCCAAAAAAAACAGGTATCCAACGCAATAAAAACTCTTATTTTATAAAAATATTATGTCAAAGCACTTGAAGAGCCCAAATGATGCTTAAACACAACACAGAGTTAAGTCAGCCTGAAAATGAAGAACGTTTAAAATTAGTGGGGTAATTCATTGAGTTATTTAGGGACACAACGCTCGGTGTAGAAGAGTTTCCCATTTTCTGCCCAAAACTGTCAAAAAATTAGCACTGGAAAAATTAATGACAAGAATAAATATGTTTGATTAAAAATAAAAAATAAAACTGAATTTGTAGAAATGTTACTGATGGAAACCAGGCAAGTAGATAATCCAAGGATATATTACTTATCATTGGAACACAATAATTATCATGAGGTTTTCCATAAGAAAAGACATTATAATGAGTAAAAAGAGCAATTTGAAGTCTATTGAAACAAACATGTTATTTCTTGTTAATGAAAATTAATGTGAAAATTTCTTATTAAGAGCATTTCTAGAAAACGCATCTCAAAAATACATAAATCAGATATATTGTAATGACTTTCTGCCTTGACCTTTGCCTCTATGATATGTCTAATAAAACTCAGATTAAAAGCAGAGTTTACTCACCCTGAAGATGAAGAACCTTTAAAATTAACAGGGTAATCCATCGAGCCGTTGCTCTTTAGGGACACAATGCTTATTGTAGAAGACTTTCCCATTTTCTGCCCAGAACTGATTAAAAAAAAGTAGCGTTAGCAAAATGAAGGACTTGAACAAAGTCCTTCATTTATAAGTATACTCTATGTATTAGTACGAACTCTAGTAGGAATTACAGAAACTGACCATATTTTAATTAGTTTCTGCCTTGACTTTAAGGTATCTAACACAAGATGCTCATTGTAGAAGACTTTCCCATTTTCTGCCCAGAACTGATAAAAAAAAAGTAGCATTGGCAAAGAGAGACAGTAAGTGAGCTGCACATCCATTACATATGTCTTGTTCCTGCTACCAAAATGAGTCACCTAAATGATGAACTGCATTCAGTGAGAAGAGTAGGAGTTTTAATCTATTGCTTACAGTTTACATAAGCAACATATCTGCAGATATTTTGTCATTGCTAGCTTTCAATATTCTAATGCTCATTAATATCACAAACCTTTATTTCTATCGAATCACAATGTCAATATTGCTACACAGCAAATTCTGCAGAGTTAAATCAACGCTATGCCGAGTCTATTTGGTCCTTTTCAGAATTGGCATTAATTTAACTCTTGCAGAGTTATTTCAACAATAGTTTGAGTAGTCATAACCATTTCAAGTGTTAAAATTACTCAATTTCTTATTGAAATAATTCTGAAAGAGTTAAACTAACACCAATTCTGATAAGGACCAAATAAACTCAGCATAGTTTTTGATTTAACTCTGCAGAATTTGCTGTGTACTATCTGATCTACTGAGGGAAAGTTTTCCATCAGTAAATCAGAATGTAGCATTGTTAAGCCAAGGTAGTCATAACAAAAAATAATCAAAACTGAGACAAAATGTGAAAGCCATTAAAAATTTGTCATAGGGAAATGTATTATTTAGTATATTAAGAAAACTGATAAAAATTCAACTCAAAAACTCAGAAGTCAAATTATGTCGTAATAATTTAGGCTGTTTGATACGTGTGATGAAATGTAGAAATTAAAAGCAAAGTTGACTCACCCTGAAGAACCTTTAAAATTAACGGGGTAATCCATTGAGCCGTTGCTCTTCAGGGACACGACACTCGGTGTGGAAGAGTTTCCTGTTTTATGCCCAAAACTGTAAAAAAAAAATAAATGTTGTTTTGGCAAAATGAGAGACTTGAACAAAGATGTTTGGTCAAAACAGAACAAAACAAACTGAATGTTCAGAAATTTTACTGTGTATTAATAAGATCACTGGTAGAATATGCAGAAACTGAATATATTTTAATTAGTTTCTGCCTTTACTTTAGGTTGTTTGACACATTTGATAAAATTCGTAGATTAAAAGCAGAATTTACTCACCCTGATAATGATGAAGAACCTTTAAAATTAACGGGATAATCCATCGAGCCATTGCTCTTCAGGGACACAACACTCGGCGTGAAAGAGTTTCCCGTTTTATTGCCAAAACTGTTGAAAAAGGAGTATTGGCAAATAAATGACTAGAATAAAGATGTTTGACTACAATATTGGTAAAATAAACTGAATTAGCAGAAATGTACTGTTTAAAACCAAGTGGATAATTGAAGAATTTACTATTTTTCATAGGAAAACAGGTTTTGGAGGACTTGTTCAACTTTCTTTAGTCAGGTCCAAAATAATTCAAGACAGCTAGTAAACAAAATAAAAAACACAAGAATACAAAATATCACTTAGAATCGTGATGAAGAAAAACAACTAAATATGTTGTTGTGAGTTTCTGCAATGACCACAAGCCATTTGATATATCTGATCAAATTTAAAAAATTAAAAGATTTCACTCACCCTGAAAATGAAGAACGTTTAAAATTAACAGGGTAATCCATTGAATCGTTGCTCTTCAGGGATGCAACATTTGGTGTAGGAGAGCCTATTGTTCTCCTCATCAAACTGGAAAAAGTATTATTAGCAAAATAAAGGACATCAGTTGAAGATGTTTTATCAAAAGAGAATAAATCAAAGTGTATTTATAGATTTCGTACTGTTTGAAACCAATTGGATAACCCGAGGATTTGTTGTTTTTCATGGGGAACTTCGTCTGCTCTGCCCTAAAAAAATTCAAGATAAAATTCAAGCAATGAGTAAAAAACATGTTATGAACTCATAAAAAGAAGAGCTACTACAAAATCTGAAGCTTAAGTAGATCAGAAAGCAGAAAAAGAAACAGGGATAAACTTTCAGAGTGTGAAAAGCAGGACAAAATATTTAACGTTCACCAAAACAAGAAAAATGCAAAATTGTGTTAATGCAAATGGAAATGTTATATAACAAATTAAAAACAATTGATTTACATTGAAACTCCATCTTCTTTTTGGAAAGTCGGAGGATGATCCATGGATTTCTGATTTTTCCAGAAAAAACTCTGTGAATCCGATGTGGAGTTTTTCTCCTCGTTCCTGAAACAAATCAAACGTTTTCAGATTTCAAATAAAAGAAAACATTAAGTCCAATGAAATTTGTTGCAACTTAGTAGCCTCTACTATATTCCAATATTGTTTTACATAATGTTTAGCACATTAGAGTCTTAATTCAATCTTCTTACCTTTGAGGTTCGTCCTCTGTGCCGTTTTCATAGGACAGACCATCATTTACAGGCACAAACGCCTCCTTGTTTTCCTCAGACTGACTCATTGTAAAGTTTCCTTTAGAAAGACAAAACACTGTGTTAGTTACAGTCCTTCCTTAATGTTATTTCAATGTCTCGCAGATCTGGGTCTAATGCAACTATGTCGGAGCTTTACAAGTCAAAAAGGTGAATGTATGTAAATCTGGTGAAAATGGCACAATTCTACTAAATACATTAAACCAATAAGGCTCCTCATCTTTCTATATTTATATTTTATCCCCAGCTACCTTTTAAATCATTTTTTTTATGCACTGATTGTCATTTGGGTATTTTGTTGTCATGTGTGCCTTTGTGTAACAGGTTTTATCACATTTAGCTCATAAGATGCTGTGATACCTGTTCATCTCTTTATGTTTAGTTTCCTGGTTTATTCTACTGTTCTGTTTCTTTTTTATTACTTGTTGGGCTTTTTCCTTTTGGTTCCCCAGCCTGGTCAGTAATCACACTCCCCATATTTGAACTCCTGCATTTTTGACATTTGTTCCTGGATTCTTCTGTTATCCTGTCAATTTTTCTAGACATGTTTTTATGCAATTCCCCCTGTTGCCCTGGATTTTCCACATGAAAAAACAAGTACAGTCACTTCTGTACTTGAGTTTTATTATCAACAAAATGTGACACTGACATTAATTAAATAAACCCTGGACCAGATACATAATTATCTGCTGATGAGTGAAATAAAACCGTCTGGATTTTTGTTTTTAACTTCCTTGAAAAAACTTAAAATAAAACAATTAGAAAAATAACGTTTCTCATGCCGGGTTATTTATTTTCTCTGTCTCTGTGCACTTACTATTTCAGATGAAAAATTGTATGTGAGCTTCCTCAACACATCAGCCTCTACACAACAGTTCTTTACTTCTTATATTTTTACCTCAGGACAGAACAAAATAAGTTCTCAACAGTTATAACTCAATACATTTTCTGCTTGACCACATTTGATAGAAAATGAAAGAAATAAAACACATTTAAATACATCTGACTATTTTTTCTGGTTTCTGTCAAATTGACAATGTTTCCTTATGAGAGCTATTTTTTGAAAATGTGTAATTAGTTGTCATTTATGTAATGAGACACAGATATATAAATTATAAAACAGAATAAAGTCAATGTTACTTTACCATATAGATGTCCATGAGAAACAATCATCCACACTGAGATCTAAATGAAAAATACTTTTTGTTTCCTTGTTCTCTCTACAACAAGTCATCAAACAGGTCCTTCATGTTTGGGCTTAAAGCTGATGTGGAAGGTTACCTGAGTTTTCATTCCTTCCTGCAATGAACAGAAGTAGGACCCAGCAGAGAATAATAAAACTCAAATAAAAGATTGTCAGAAGCCTAAAACTGAAATTTACAATAATTGTGAATTAATAAGGATTTATCAAGTGTTTAAAAAATCTGAAAACACATATGACAAACAAATGAAGTAAAGGTTTTCCAAAAATTATAATTTTGTAAATTTATAACATTGCCTGCTTCTAAATCTACTTTTGATATAAATCTGCTGAAGTAAATTGAGTAATAGAAGATTTTGAGGGTCAGGTCTGAAGAGGACATTTTCAATAATCACTCACATTTGCATCAGATGTACTTGAAAAGAAAGTGAGTTTGGGATGAATTATTGTCCAGGTAGTTTCTTCTAAAATGTAGGAACATACACATATCTAAATAAAATTGATAAGAAAATGAAGTCAACTTGAATGAGATTTCTGGAACATCCGTGTTTTGTGAAAATAAATATTCCTTCTTAAACAAAAAGCATTAAGCATAACCCTGATCATACTCTTCATCAGACATTTACATGATAAAGCCAAGTGTAGCAAACGTAATTTCCAAATTAAACTCCGACATGCAGAAACCATAGATAACATTTTTGATTTGTGTTCATTCTAGCTTAATAGTGGAGATATGCTTTCACAATTGATTAAATCAATAAACATCACATTTTGTTGTTTACTGGAAATATATAAATCATTTACTGTTTAAGTTCTCTAGATACATTACAGGATATAAACTAGAACAACCAATTATCAAAAATTCTGTGAATAATATTTTATTTCACAATGAGATGACTTGAAGTAGATATTTGACTGAAAGTTCAACGTTTTCCACATGGACAACAAGGTGTCTCGTGAAGATTCTAAGAAAACAACACAGTGAGGTTTTTCTGACTGGAACGTTCTGGGAGCTGCTTTTAGCCTCACAGGAATGCTGTTCAACTAGAACTGAAGGTTTTTACTGAAGGATAGTCAGACATCTCAGATGATACTGATAGTACACCAACACTTCTGTCCTACAAGCACCAAAAAATGGCTTTAACTTTCAAATATAATATATTTCATATCCAATTAGAGAAGGAAACTTGTATCTTTTGTACACCTGGGTTTCCCTCACATGGCTGCATAATTATCAGAGATGAAGCTGCAGTGACAAATGGCTTCTTTTTTACTTTAATGCATTTCATTGTGAAAATGGGATTTTTGGGGTGCAGGGAGAAATCTATCAAAATGTTGGCAAGAAACTTAATAAAAAGTTAAACGTATTTCTTGCCATTATTTTTAAAATAATAAATCACCACAAGATGGCGCTCTACAATAATCCCTGAGATCGGTTCTCTCATAATACAGCCAGAAGCCATTTTATAAATTTGGATTACATCCAAGCAATAAGCAGAAACATCCCACCACTGTGTGTGAACCAGTTCACAACCAGATGGGCGTGGTGTGGGGGGTTGGGGGAGGCATAAACAAAAGCAAAAGTCATCCTCCATGAACTGTTTTTGGAGCCTTTATGCATCTCAATGTTATTTGCTGTAAAAACTGAAAGAAGCCTTAGATTAAATCTTGTATCTGTCAAACTCCTCGTTTTATTAGGGTTTTTTTCTACAGAAAATCTGAGTTTATGAGTTTTCTGATGTTTAATTTAAGCTTTTTGTCATTGATTTAACTCATGTCTGAAAGTTTACTTTATTCATAGCAGTTTTTGACCTTTTGTTCTTTAGGTAAAGGACTTAAAATAATTTCAGTGTATGTTGTCAAAGAATATCCAAACTGTGGCTACATGTTCATATTCAAATATGGAAAAAATAAGCCTTGTCTATGCAAAAATAACATAAAAGGTTTGAAACAATGTCAGAAAAACAAGCAAACATTTTAATGAACATTTTAATGTGTATATAAACAGCTCACTTCAATATTTGAATGAAACTTACATATTAACTTCAAATAACCAAAATATGTGCAACAATGAAAATGGTTGGTACCATTAAAAGATATTCTCAGGACATTTATAACTGAGCATGAGTTTTAGAGAAAGTCATTCCTTGTGTTTCTTAGTCACATGACACTCAATGATGATAGAAATCTTTACATGTGCAAGATAGTAATTTGAAATTAGATGATCAAGTTTCTTTTGCTTGGAATATAAATGGTTTAGGAAAGAACATAGTCAAGTCTAGTTGATTTGCATAGCACAATTCAATGCCTGAAACGGCACATCAAAATAATTTTTTTGTCACCTTTTCATAAGTTATTTTTGTATGTGCAAAGCTTACTAGGAAAATATTTATTTATTTTATTTCAAACATGATAGAAGTATAAAATCACACAGAGGAATTCAAGACATATTTTTGTACTACAATAATCTTAACATGCTCAAAAAGGAATAGGAAGAAGTCAGAAACGTATGAACTCCAACCCCATAAACTCAGACAATATTTTCAGATGGACCCTAAATATTATATAAAATAAAAAAGTACAAATAAACATAGGTTCATGAAGTTTCCATTTTATCTGGGTTTACATATGTCTAAATACATCCATCCATATATCCATACCAACATACACAATATCCTCTTACAAATCACATGTGATGTCAATAAGTCATTGTCAACAAGTGATTAATGGCCTTATTAAACCGATGAGAATAGAGGTTTAACCATGTTTATTTACCTAACGCACTGCTGTAAGACTTAAAAGATACACCAAATGGCATTGTAGCCTCTCTATTAACATTCATTATACACTAGCTCTTGATTTTGACAATGGAATAAAGATAAAATAATGTTTAAATAAAAAACTTGAATCAAAAACCTTCAAGACTAACTTAGTCATTTTTCTTTCTTGCTTATTATTGTATTGCTATTCAGCAGAAACATCACCCATGTTCCAACACAACATGGCAGAACATTATATCACTTACATTAGAAAAATAAAAGACAATCTCTCCTAAGACACTCAGACTTCTGTCTTGTAAGAGGCTTTGTTGGGATATTCTGCCTTCATGTCATTTTGGACAGTAGTGCAACTTAACTTCACGATTCTGCACAAACTCAGGAATGTAATCACTCAGTAATCTTCTCAGCTAGCTACCCTCTGGCTGCTTCACTGACAGAAATATAGTCAGTTCTGATACAGACAGTGCAACTGTTGGTTGTTTCTTGCAAAGCCAGTGCACTTTTCTTCCATTCAGAAGAAATAGATTGTCTATAGTTTAACGGCGGACATCTTAATCTCTATTCGACAACGAAGCCAAAGTTTTCTTTACTTTGGATTTGATAGTTAGTTGACAGCAAGGTTCACTGCACCTTTTAAGAAAACTTGACAAAATGTTCTCTTGTAAATATGTTATAATAAATTGAAAGTTTGATGCATGATAAACCTTGGTCTATTAAATAAAAAATATATTATGGTGTTATTTTGGTTTTTAAAATCATTGTTTAATTATATTACATATGATTTTTATTGTGATTTAATAAAAAAAATCCTCCAACGAGGACAATTTCTGGCCGTTCCAGTTGTTACAGCAGAGTGGCCATTCTAATTTTGGTTCAGGTTCTATTCTGAAAGCAGGATACACCGGTTCAGTGAATTTTGTGTCGTAGGTGTGAAGGTAGGTCATTTTATCAGGTGAGACCCCAAAGAAAGACACAGTGCCGCCAGGCTGGTCCACATACACCCCGACTTTGTTTGAGGGGTCTACATGGATTTGAGTTATTTTGTTGTTGTGCAGAACAGAGAATCCTTCCTCAGAGCACAACAAGGCCCATGACCGATCATTCATTCCAAGACAGGAGTGATTCCTTTCTCCTCTCCCTCTGATTCCTTTGTACGTCACGCCAATGGAAGCTTGTCCTCTCCACTCAGCCTCCCAGTAACAGCGACCAGTGAGGTCATGTCTGCCCAGCAGCTCCTCCTCAGCATCAAACCATGACAGCTTCTCTCCTCGTCCCGCTTTCATTGTTCTGTTAAAGTCAGACAACGTGAGGTTTCTCTGACCAGTGGTGGAGTCCAGGATGAGTTCAACGGCATCTGATGGAGAGATGGCAGCATTACATTAAGTGAACAATTATCTGGATTGTTTGTGTTAACTTCTTTTTTTAAACAGATCTTACAAAACATAAGTAATGTTTTTTCTTCTTGCATTTCTATAACATGTATTAAAAGTGGGTTTTATGGACCCTGTGTGCACTGTCATGTGTTTTATATAGTGCCAGCCAGAAGCAGAGTCTCCCCTGCTGTCCTCACAATTTAATTAGAAATGTACCTTGACAGTCATTACCAATTTCAAATATGTGCTCCTTGTGTCTGAGTGCTGCCCTCTGACAAGTAACTACATTAGCTTAGCCTTTTATTTAACAAAGTAAAAAAAATAACAAAAATAAATAAGTTTAAAATTATTGCTGCTTTTCATTCAAAATGAGAGCTAAATGTAGGCTAACTTATGGTATCAGAAGGGGATAATTCAAGAACTCCATTCAATTACTAGTGAGTTATTGGTGAAAAACTGTGAACTTTGAAGTAGATCAGCATGAAATTGTCTTTTAAACAGAATTAGAGAGATTTTCCTCAAACAGACTTTCTCTTTGATTTGCCCTTACTAAAGGTCTTTGGACTGGTTCTTTTCCCAGCTACTTCTCTCAATCTGACCACACTTTGCAGTCAATGAGGCTTATGAAAATTACATTACATCTTATGAGATCCAATAAATACTATCATTTTTTTTCCTTCATGTTCAAGCCTATTTTTGAGTTATTTTCAAAATGAAGGACCTATCAGGATTAAAGCTGTCCTCTTAACAACAAACAGCCACCGTTTCTTACGAAAAGCAAAATAGCTGCTGAGCTCCACAAAGTCCTTGAAGCATAATAATCTAAATCTTCACCCCAGTGGTAAGTGGCTTGTACTTGTATAACACTTCATTAAGTCCAGAGGACTCCAAAGTGCTTACATTCAGTCATTCATCCATTCAGGCACAAGTTCACACATTGATAGCGATAATCTACTGGATTGTAGCCACAGCTTCAATGGTCCGCTCTCTGTCAGAGGCAAGGCTTCCATGCACCGGTGCAGCTGGGCCCTCTCACCACAACCAGCATGCAAGGCGGGCGAAGTGTCTTGCTCAAGAACACAATGACAGAGGCAGAGGGAATCAAACCGGCAATCCACCAATTCCATGATGAATTCAGTCCCACCTATCGTTCAATCAAACCTCTCTGTCCCTTTGCTGGGAAACAATCCCAAGCAGTGACAACCTGCTGTCACAAGATCTACTGACCGGAATGAACAAAAACAACAGAAAGAATCGACTCTCAGCTAGAGCAGACTTGATAAACTCATTTGACTCTATATTTTTGTTCTCAAGTTTTGATGGTTTAGTAAATATGCTACTTTTTCTCAACCAGACAATTAAGTAATTTTTTTCCATTACATTGCAGAGGTTAACGTTCAAGCTGGCTTTTATTGGAATGTTAGATTTGGCATCAATATTATTTTTTCATGAGTAGCCATTTATTTCTTAAAAATGATCATACTTACACTTGTTCAGACCGGGTTTTAAAAACTGTAATCCACTCGGCTCCACCCTGGAACAACATCACAATCAGGCTTGCAGTGATTGAGGAATTGTGATTACACTGTTTGGTTTAGTATGGCACTGATATGAAAGATAAACTCTGGAATTTATTCTTACATTCTGACATTTATTCTACTGTAACTATTTAATTTGTTTGAAAAGATAATTTCTTTCTTACAATTAGACCTAATGACAAGTAGATTTTGTCTAATGCACATTCTTGTCAGTACCTAAGAGTCTCTAAGGCCCAGTTTGGGTTTTCCAGTCCAGCAGAGAGGAGCGCCACTCCATGTTCTTCAGGGTGATTGTATCTCAGGTCCAACTCTTTGAGGTGAGAGGGGTTAGAATCCAGAGCTGATGCCAGAACTGCACAACCTTCCCTTGTGATTAAACAACCTGACAACCTGTACAAACACAAATATATACAATTAATGTTATTACTTCTTCTGCATATTCAGATTTTGTGGTTCAATCATCATTATGTTCTATATGCATTCTTCCACTCCTCATTTATATATTTTGCAGCTGATGAAGCAAAACATAAAATTCAGAAACAATGTGTGTAGAGGACAGTCTGACCCTTTTCCTCAATGAGTTGGAGAGCCTTTGGACAAGATATTAGCAATGCAAATTATGAGTGAACTTTTAAAATTTCTCAAAAAAAGAAAACTAAAAGTGCAAACATCATCAGATATTGATGCTAAGCATGCTGTAATAAAGATGTAGCAGTTCCAATAGCATGCATTGCACATCTCAGAAAAATGGAATCCTCCTCTCTATACTGCAGGTTTGAACTTGGAAATTTTTCTAGGCTTCTAAGTACTAGTACATTGTACATTGTGTCCACTGTACTTTGTGGGCAAAGTTAAAACTGTTTGAGCGCCTGCACCAAGTGATCAGGTGTGTGAATCTAAATCTCTTAAAATAATGGATTACCTTTAAGAAAAACTAATCAAAGATGGCCAATATTATGTTATTGCAATCCCTGGTTCCACAACTTCCATCCTGAGGTGGTGAGCTTCTCAATGGCCATCCCAGACATGAGTTTCATGCTTCTAGTAACGTACAGACCCACCAGTGGTCAGAAAAGTTTGTTGCGTCAGAATTTATTCAAGAAATGCATTTCATATGCCCTTTTGTGAATTAACTCTTTTGTGGGAAATCCAAAAAGTACTTTGAGTATTATTAAAAGCATTTGTTATTAAGTGGAATATTATTTCACATTTTGCCTATTCCATTAACCAGCTTTAATGCAATATTATAAAAAGTGCATAAAAAAGCATTGATGGAAAAACAGCTACTGAATCAAAAGTTTGTTGAACCACTGCACTGTTAAGTGAATGTTGCAACACTGTGGGGGTGCAGGGCTGGGCAGGGACTAAGACATGGCACTGTTAAAAAACATTTAAAAGATATTCATTTAACAAACAGAGCAGAGCTTACCGTAAAGTTTCAAGTTGACAGTCTGGTTTGGAAAGTCCTTCACACAGCAGCTTCAGTCCTGAATCTTTGATGTCGTTGTTGCTCAGGTCCAAATCTTTCAATATATGGCACGGATAACTGATAGCATATGCTATAAGCGGATAGCTTGTCTCATTCAGGAAACAGCAACTGAGTCTAAACACAAACATGAATTTAATAAATAAACAAAATGTTCATCTAATTTATTTCAGTGCAAGCAATGTGTGGTTGTTTTTTAACTTACACAACTTTAGTTGAGTTTATTAAGAGTGGACCAAAACTCTCTTGAGCCTCCTTTGAAATATAATACTTTCGCAGATCAAAGTTTTTCTCATAATCTTCTGAAGACAACAGAATGTGGATCAGTGCTGCCCACTGAGCTTTTGAAAAATGTTCTGTCCGCAGTTTTCCTGATTTCATGATTTGTTCAATCTCTTTCACTGAAGAAAGCTCCTTCAGTTCATTTAGACAGTGAAAGAAATTGGCTGTGTCAAAGGGACACACAAACTCTTCCATCTTCTTCTTGATGTATAGAACTATATTTTTAAAGGAACTGCTTGATGTTTTCCTTTCTGTCACAAAGCCTTGGAGGAGCCTCTGGTTGGTTTTCAGAGAAAGACCAAGAAGGAATCTCAGAAACAGATCCAGTTTGCCACTTAGACTCTCTGTAGCTTTATTTACAGCTGTCTTGTAGAACTGCTCAAATTGTTCATCGGAAATCAGTGACCCAGGCGAGACTGATTCCTCTTCTGCCAGCAGATTGACTCCAGTGTTGATGAATGTCAGATGGACATGAAGAGCAGCCAAAAACTCCTGAATGCTCAAGTGGACAAAGCAGAACATCTTTTGATGGAAAAACCCTCTCTCCTCCTGAAAGATCTCTGTGAACACCCCTGAATACACTGAGGCTGCTCTGACATCAATGCCGCACTCTGTCAGGTCAGATTCATAGAAAACCAGGTTTCCTTTCATTAGGTGCTCAAAGGCCAGTTTTCCCAAGGATTTAATCATTTCCCTGGTTTCTGTGGTCCAGAAGGCATTTTTGTCAGCCTTTTCATCATACTTGACATTCTTCACCTTGGACAAAACCACCAGGAAGAGGATGTACATCTCTGTCAGGGAGGTGGGTAGGTCTGCTTCTTCTCTGGTTATAATGGCATCCTCCAGAACAGTAGCAATGATCCAGCAGAAGACAGGAATGTGACACATAATGTAGAGACTTCTTGATGATTTGATGTGAGACAGGACCATTTTGCTTTCCTCTTCATCTGTGAATCTCTTTCTGAAGTACTCCTCCTTTTGAGGGTCATTGAATCCTCTCACTTCAGTCATCAGGTCAACGAACTCAGGTGGGATTTGATGGGCCGCTGCAGGTCGAGTTGTGATCCAGATTCGAGCTTTGGGAAGCAACCTTCCCTTGATAAGGTTTGCCAACAGTACCTCTAAAGATGCGGACTGTGTAACATCGGTCAGGACCTCTTTGGTTTTCAGGTCCAGAGGAAGTCGACACTCATCCAGACCATCAAAGATGAACAAAACTCTGAAGTGTTCAAAACGGCAGATTTCTGCTTCTTTAATTTCAGGGAAGAAGAGATGAATAAGTTCAACCAAACTGAACTTTTTCTCCTTCACCATGTTCAGTCCTCTAAAAGAAAATGGAAATATGAACTGGATGTCTTGGTTATTTTTTCCTTCAGCCCAGTCCAGTGCAAACTTCTGTGTCAAGACTGTTTTTCCAATGCCAGCCACTCCCTCTGTCATCACTGACCTGACTGGTTTATCTTTCCCAGTAATAGGTTTAAAACTATCTTCACATTTGATTGTTTGTGGGTCCATTCTTTTTTTGAGAGCTTTTTCAAAATGTTTCATTTCATGGTCACAGATGACCTCTTCACGGCCTTCTGTTATGTAGAGGTCAGTGTAGATCTTATTAAGAAAGGGTTGGATGACCTTCTTTGGCAACTCCTTCAAACACATATCCTAGCCTCGTCTTCAGGTTAGATTTGAGTTTACATTGGCATTTAGACACCAGGCTCTCTAAAAAAGCAAAAAATTAGAAAAAGTATTATACTTCATGGGAATTTACATTTTGCCTCATTAAAGTGCAAGAGAAGGTCTCCCTCTCTCGCTGATGAGCACGCAGATACGTTTGGCATTTTTACTGGACCTGTTTTTACAAAGAATAATGAGACAAAGAGTAACTCCTACGAAAGACATTTTAGAAAACTTTGTAGAATTTCTAAAATTGTAAGATTTTTCTCAGAATTTTACGTCATTATTCATAACGTATCTTAGGCCCTAAGAGATTTTCTAATAGAACAAAACACTGTCATTAACATAACAATGACAACACTGATAACAATGTACCAAGTACAAGTATAAAATAAAACTAAAATGCAAACTGCAGTCTCTTGTTTATTACATAGCAATTGAATAATGGAAGAGTTTCTTGAAGCTATCCTCTAATTATGTGTATTACGTATTGTTACGGCCCCTGGCCGCTAGAGGCCGCCCTAGAGTGTGTGTTGTGCAGGGATCCGATGGGGAGCGACCTGATTGGCTGCCAGCGGACCGCAACCCCATTGGACCAGCCGAGGGAGTGTCACCAATCAGACTGTGAAGAGGTCCACCTGCTCCCCATAAAAAGGCACCCGGACCATTCCTCAGTGGGAACGGCTGGTAGCAGGAGGTGTTGTCAGGCTGTTCCCCACCGTTGACCTTTTGTTGGGTTTTTGCTGCTGCTGTTAAACAGCTAAAGACTGCTTGTTAGGCTAAAGAGTCTGTTTGGGAGGCTTCGTGCTCTCTTCGTGTGATTTTCTTTTATTCTGGGTTGTTTGGTTTATTTTGGCTTGATTTGTTTGAGCTCTTTGTGAGTTTATTTTTGGCATTTAAGAATCTTGTCTTTGTTAGTATTTTCCGTTAGATTAATTTTGGTTACATTGTATTGTTTTGCGCAAGCATTGTTTGTAATAAATCATTTTACATTTTACTTTTCACCTTATTTCCTCTTTATTCCCCGGGCACATCTTTATGTTGCACCCCCTGACCCCTAGGCCACGGGGGGGGGGGATTGTAACACGTATGCTTTAGGAAGATTATTGGAGGGAAATATTATCAATGAATTATATTTCTGAATTTATTTCAGTTCCCTAATTTTCTTAGTTTCGGACAACACAACTTGATCTAAAAATCCAGGGGGGAAAAAAATCGAATAAACAATTTTATTCTCGGTTGTAATTTTAAGTATTGTGCTATATTTAACTTATCTTACTGTTATGTAGAGCAAAGGCCAACTCTTCTCGGTTCATTCTCCTTAAAAACTCCAAGATCATGTTCAGAAAAGCTTCTTTGGTAATCCTCTTCTGCTTTTCCTCCCAATTAACAACTGCTTCATCCTCATCTTGGGTATGCAGGTGATCTGAGTTTAAGAGCTTATGAAAACTCCTTAGCTCATTGTCAACAAAGGTAACAATGTTTTCCTCAAGATTCTGTAACAAAAAGTTTGCAATTGGAAGTTTTAGAAGGAGAAAAGGAAAAACAAATTTTGGCCCTGACAAATGTCATGAAAATAAGCATATTTTCGTGTTAAAGCAATCTGGATTAATAGGCTAATTGTAATTTCTGGTCAAAAGCCAGCAAATGAATTTGCAAAACAGACTTTCACTGGGAAAGAGAAAGTCTGTTTTTCCTTCTCAAAATATTTCATATCATCAAACACATTTTAGCCAGATTAACCACAGACCATGAGAATCAAGAAATAGGGCCTGTCTGGGAACATACCTGCCTTTATTATTACATATTAAGATATATCCGGGTGCTTGAACTATTAAAATAGACAGCTATAATCATTTTTTAGTCAGGTCTAGAATATTAGTCCATTTCAAGAAGCTTCAAAATTTCAGCTACCTGTCATGGGTTAAAGCCCCATGACAAGTAGCTGTCTTGTGACAGCTACTTGCCCAGTGGTCAAAAACACTTAATAGCAGATTTCTGTCATCAAATAAAAGTATAATTTCTATTTGCTGTTTGCATTTACTCAGGTTATCTTTGTTCCATGTAAAAATTGTTATGTGACAATCAAAGAAAACTGAAAGGAGGCTAATTTTTAATAATAACCTAATTTATTTTTAACTAACAACCTCATTTGTTATTTTTTCACTTATGACATCACTGACCTGAAATACTGCTTCCATGTTTGCCTTCTGGGACGAAGAAGAGGTTTTAAGTTTTAAGTTTTTTCTGAAAAGAGATTAAAACAAACCATAAACATTTCCAGATAAGCATCAATTTGTCTACTTAAAATTACCCAGCAAAACACAAAATAGAACAGGTTTTGGTCATTGAATTACTTAGAATTCAATTAACCTTCAAGTGGCAAAAACTATCAAAAGCAAAAATGAGACCAAAAGAAGCTGTAAACAATATCCTAAGCTTTGAACATCTCACAGAAATTTGTTGGGCAACAGCACACTTATTAAGACATGGCCATGCACAGCCATCCTTCTAGACTCAAAGGAGGCAAAGAGAAAGTAGATAGTGTTGTAACTCATATCATCCAAGTATCTTAGGCCTCTGTTGCATCTTTGAAGCCTCAACTCCTCAGGGATTTCCATTTGTAGTTTAGCTGTCATTGGAGCTTTTGAGATTCTTATTATGGAAATGTAAAAAGGTAAGAGTAAAAATTCTTATATATGTGGTTATTATTAACCACATAATAAAATGTTACACATTACACATTAATTAGAAATTAATTTGTCTAAAAACAAAAGGTGCAGGTGAATGTTTTTAATTTTACACTGGGACAATTTAAGAAATAATTAAAGGTAAGCAGTTTTACCTTTCATCTTTGGGCTTTTGGCCATCATCTTCAGAGAATTTGAACACTTGTGACTTATCTTTATCCTTATATGAACTCACGGTTGAGTGATCTTTACAAAAAAGAAAGGCAACATGTAGGATTAAACCTTAACTGCAATAATGTTAGAACAGTCTGTATAAATCTGTGTAATCTCGGATGGTATATGTTTCTGTATATCTTTCTATTGATTCTATCCTATGTCCCATTTTCCATTTTCCTTGACAAAATAAAAGCATGCCCCTGCAGAGCAGATGCCATAAAGTGATGACATCAACAATAAGCTACATGTAAAATAGTATTGCCAAATTTGTGGTAATTCTAATTTGGGTCTAATTCACATTCGAACTACTAATAATATAAACTGGACAAAGTCATTCCAAAGTGTCCTATCAATGTGTCAATACAATCTATTTTATGTTCAAATTAATAACAATGTCCTACTGTAAGATAGTGTATCAGCGAGGTCTCCAAGCTTCATCATCCTCAAAAATTCCCGAAGAAAGTTCATGAACTCATCTTCTCCACCAAAGATCTTCCTTCCTTCCTCACACTGCAGCACATTTTTAGTCACATTACTTCTCCTAAGGTGTTTGGGGGAATTAGAAGTTAACAGCCGATGGAACTTCTTCAGCTTCCGTCTGATAAAACTTACAGTTTCCCTCTCAAGTCTCTGTAAACAAACAAGTTATATTTAGATTTTTGACTCACTTATGCAATCCTGTTTAGGAATACCTTCTTGCATTTTTGATTATGTATTTTGTAGGAGAAAACATTCATTTATTTTGGCATTTTTTTAACCAAATTAATAGACAGCAATGTATAAGCTGTCTTTATTTTAGATTTTGGTGACATCCATTATTTTAGATTTTTCACATCTAAAATAATGGATGGCCTTATGGTGTTTATTTTGTCCATAAAATACAAATTAGTACTTTTTATATATAATTGACATACATAACAATGGATCATTATCAGATACTTAAAGCTAAATAGACAAAAGATAGTAAATAGTAGTTCATGCTTAATAATGTTTTAATAAACAGTTACTAACCTCAAAAACTGAGTGAAGTTCTGTATGAAAACTGCTGGTCTCATTTGGCATTTCCTGGTCAAATCTGTGGAAAGTCAATATTCATAAGTATTTAATTTGTTTTAAGATAAACACAACTAAATACACTTTTCAGGATTCCAGGTTGGGGAGTTGTTGTTGTTGTTAACTTTGTCAGTGCAACTTAAAATAAACTGTAGCACAACCAGCAATCCAGCTCTTTCACAGCCAAACTTAAGATGAGTATGAATCCCTCTTTGTGCAGTCCAGTTATCTCAGAAGTCCGACTCAAACTACTTCTGCTCCCCAAGTTGCAGAAGCTTACTAGCGATGTTTGCCTCAGTTTGCAATCCAGCAAACAAACCTGCTGGCACCTTTGGGAGCCACAACCAGCTCAATGCACCAAAAAGGTCAATTTTCCAGTATGGAACATCGTCATTTCCCAACATCTTTATACACCTTACAAATTGTAAGAATGTGTTTGGCTAAGACAGTGGTTCCCAAAGTCAGTCCTCAAGACCCAGCATCCTGCATGTTCTAGTTCTCTCCCTGGAGGTAGTAACAACTTTTTCAGCTTGTCAATGTTTTTCTTAGACCTTCTAATGAGCCATCATTTGATCCAGGTGTGTTAAACCAGGGAGAGAACAAAAACATGCATTGGGACCGACGTTGGGAACCACTGGGATAAGGATTACTCTGATTATCAGGTGGGGCTCCAACTTTTTTCAATGAAAACAAACTTTAAATCTATTGATAATATTGTTACTAATAAATTATTAATCATAGGTACTAATTGTTAGATAAACCAAACATTGTTGTAAACCCTGTTGGACAACCAAAAGAGAAGCATTGGAAAAATGTCTTAAAGTGTTGACATTATGTATTAAATTATTAAAATGCTGCTTATGGATTCCTAACTGCAAATATTTTACTGCAAAATGTATTATTAAAAACACTGCAACTCATAAATTAAATTTATTGAAATTAGTTTATGCATTGATCTTGAACTGCATGACATGTCTGATAAAATTCAGAGAATAAAAGCTGAGTTTGCTTACCCTGAAAATGAAGAATTTCTATAGTTGAGTGGGAAATCCATTGATTTCTCACTCTTTAGGGTCACAACGCTCGGTGTAGACGAGTTTCTCAATTTCTGCAAACTGTTAAAAAAGTGAAGTACTTATTCTACATGTGTTGCTATGGGCCTATAATTAATAAATAAAAAATAACAGAAAAGACTGAATTTGTAGAAGTTTTCTGTTTTTCAAACCAGCTATCCCATAATCTACTGTTAGAACACAGTGAGAGTTTTAATATTAAAAATATATTTTCATAATAGTTACTTGCTGCAGCTGTAAAAACAGAGTAACATACCTTGAATATGAAGAATCTTTATAGTTAAGGGGGAAATCCATCGATTTTTCACTCTTTAGAGACAAAATACTTGATGCAGAAGAGTTTCTCTTTTTCTGCCCCAAACTGTTAAAAAGGTGTCATTGACAAAATAAAGGAGTTGAACAAAGATGTTTGATTAAAAGTGAATAAAATAAACTGAAGCATGCAATAAAACTCTACCAACAAGAAGAGCTGACATTTGACACTTCTGCTTATAATGAATTATAAAAGAATTAGTAGGTTAAGAATATTGACAGAATTTCTAACTCAAACACACATACCCAAACTTAATGCAATGCTAATCCTAAGCTTTACCTAAGGCTGTCTAACATATTTGATTAAAAGCAGTTTAAAAGCAGAATTTACTCACCCTGAATATGAAGAATCTTTATAATTCATAGGGAAATCCATTGATTTCTCACTCTTTAGGGACACAGTGTTGTGTGTTGAAGAGTTTTTCATTTTTTCCCCAAAACTGTTAAAAAAGTAACATTAAAAATAAAGGACTTGAAAAAAATCTTTGATTACAAAAAAATAAGACAAACAAAAGTTGTACAAATTTGCAAACCAGGGGATCATCCAAAGATTCATTATTTTTGTGTTAAAATATATTTCTGGGTACTTGTTCAAGTTCTTCAACTCAGTTCTTAAATAATTCAAGATGGATAAAACTCAAGCAACAAAAGAGAGAGCAAAAATTATATTGTAACATATAATAGGAATAGGAAGGGACATCCAAAAATATTAATTCTATGTAGATCAGATGGCAGAAAGAGAAATGAAATATTAAAACTCATTCAGAATCATGACTATTCTGAGGTCTGTAATCAACAATGGAGGACTGATGTGATAACTGATATGTCATTTGCTATCAGACATGAGTCAGCAAGAAGTGAAGGAATGTCAGCTACAGGAGAAAACTCCTTATTGTTCTTCTTACGATGCATTTTTAAAAGCGACATAATCTGCAGACTTCCAAAGAAAGCAACAAAAGATGTAGATTTCCAATTATTGTTGGTTTCAAAGAACGGACACATGTCAACATCACTCCCTGTTTATTATTATCAAATATATTGTAATGAATATCTGCTTTGACCTTGGGATGTATGATACGTCTTGTAGAAATTCTTAAAGCAGAATTTACTCACTCTGAGTATGAAGAATCTTTATAATTGAGAGGGAAATCCATTGATTTCTCGCTCTTAAGGGACACAACGCTCGGTGTAGATGAGTTCCTCATTTTCTGCCCAAGACTGTTAAAAGTAGCATTTGTAAAATGAAAGACTTGAACAAATATCTGATTAAAAAAGAATAAGAGTAACTGAACTTGTAGAAATATTTCTGTTAGAAACTAAGCGAACAATCCAAGGATGTGTTATTTTTTATAGGAAAACAGATTGTGGAGGACTTCTTCAACTTCATCTGCCAAGTCCTTAAATAATTCAAGAAGGACAAAAGTCAAGCAACATAACAGTTAGCAATAAATCATAAGACTTTCTGCAGGAAGAAACATCCAATAATGTTTATTGTATGTGGATCAATAAAACCTAAATAAAAAAGATCACTAATAATCACGAGGTTTATACTGAGATAATTGGATATGTTATGTTCTTTTCTACGTTTTTCCTTTCCACTGTCACTGCATGATTGGTGAGAGATTGCTGTAAAGTCCAAGACATAATGAAAGTGATTTTGACTATTGCTAAATCGTCCAGAAAAAGTGAAAGTTTAATGAGTGTGCTTTTTTATCACTACGATTAATGAGAATGTGTGATTGAATTGAAGTGAGTTCTTTTGTAAAGAGCCTCAATATGAGGTTTGTTGTGCATTGGTGCTATATAAATTAACTGAATTAAATGGAATTTATTCTCATTCCTGACAAATAAATGAAGCATTTTTAGATTTCAGTAAAATGTAAATGTAACAAACTAGCATAGTTCTTCCAAAATCAAACATTGTTTCACATAAAGTATAGCATGTGCTTTTATAGTGTTGATTAATCATCTTACCTTTGAGGTCCAATCTGAACGTTACTTTTGGAGGGCAGACAATCATTCAAGGGACTGAACGCCTCATTCCTTTTCTCAGGCTGACTCATTGTAAAATGTCCTTTACAAAGAGAAAATGTGTTAGAATCCTCTCATCATAGGTTAAAGTCACACTGGATATCCTGATGCTCAATTCTGATGTTATCTATAATTCAAATCAACATTCTTTATTGATCCCAAAGGGAAATTAAATGTTATTGATTTGCATATTAATCAAGGTTCTTCAAAGAGTTGTTGTAGAGACTGATCTCCCTTTTGCTTAAGAAGCATCTCACAGTTCTGCTGTGTGTTGTCCACAGAGAGCAAGGGTGTCAAACTAGTTTTTATTTTGGGCCATATCAAAAACCTGAATGTTCTTAAAGACCCGGTTGTGCCAGAATATATTGATAAAACCAATTAAATTGTTAAAATATCAACAAATAGCTGTTCCATTAGGATTTCATGATTGTGTTTATTCGCCAATTACATAAATCTATATATATTTTAATGAAATAAAATAATAGTTACTGCAGTGTACGCAGAGCAACACAAGAACAATGAACGGCTCTCAGTGAGACTTCGGTCCTAAAGGACTTAGTAAAGATCCGTCCAGAAGAATTGGATCGTTCGTGAATGTCATATCACTATATTGTAGACTTTGGTCACAGCGTTGTCCCATATATGCGACATGTCAGTCAACAACGCCACACAATAATTCAGGGCATGAGTGACAATGTTTTTTCATCGCAGATGCAACATGTGTCTACGTAGAAAGTAAGTCGGGATTTCTTTTTTTCTCTCTCTCTCATGTCCCTCTAGGGGCTCCGTACTGTACAGCTAGCTTTGCTAACATCACGTCCACCTAGCTTACCTTTCTTTAAGCTTCCTTTCCAAGTGACGCTAAAAGTTGGACGAAGCGCTGCTGATTTTACATGTCGCCTTATCTGATGATTTATGTAGCGGAATTATATTACTGACGATTAGACAGACGTCTTTTCCCACTCAGAGAAAACCACTGCGCATTTCTTGGAGCTCCGTGTGCGAGGGGGAGGCGATGAAAGGGGGAGGCGATGGGTGAAAACAGACACACTTGGATTTTACGGCGCCACTTTAAAGTCCCTGAACTTCACATTTTAACGAAAAAAAAGCGCAATGCGACTTTGATGTAACGAGTAACGCGACAGTTCTGTAGAAATGAAGTGACGTAGAAAGTACAGCTACTATAAAATGTAGTGGAGTAAAAGTAGAAAGTATTCATCATTAAATCTACTAAAGTAAAGTACAGATACACGAACATTGTACTGAAGTAACGAAGTATTTATACTTCGTTACTTCTCACCACTGCAAGCAAACAACATGTCTATTTATATCTCACAGCATTTTGTGGTTCTGTGCTTTTCTGCTTTCTTTATTAAAGCTTTGGTTTGACAAATTATAATCAATGTAACAGATTTCCCCTGTAAAAACAGTTTTACACTGGGAAATTAGTTAAAATCTAACAATTTTTCCTAACTACTTTCCATCCTCTCAACCGGCAGCAATACGAGTTGTTTTGAAAGGTTACAGTTCAGTAACACATAAACAAGTTATTTATGTAATCAAACAAAAACATACAAACTGTAAAACAGAATAAAGACATTGTTACTTTACCATATATGTATCCATGAGAAAGCTGTAATCCACATGGAAATACGAAAGAAAAATATGCTGCTGTTTCCTTGTTCTCTTGACTCAAAGTCTGCCAAGTCAACAAACTGCTCCATCAGGTTTTGACTTCGGGTCAACAAACCGCTCCATCAGGTTTTGACCTCAATCTGATGTGGGAGGTTCAGAGCATGACTGAGATTCCAATCTGTCACGCATTGACTGGGCAACACAGCAGAGACTATTTTTACCACAGACTGCTGTAAATGTCAAATATATACTTTTTAAAATCTGTAGTGATGCTGAAATTCCACAAACACACAAGGCCAGTGGAGCATTGTTCATGAATCAATCTACAAGTCTAAATGTCTGTAATGTCAGAAAGCTCAGGGTCTAGTCCAACCCTGACGTGTCCAATGGAATGTCAAGATGACAGAAAGAAAAAACTGATGAATGCTGATCAAATGGAACTCCTGAGTAGACTGTCAAACACTTACAAGACAGGTAAACTTACCAAACAAAAATTGAAATAACATTAAAGACTTCACTCATAATCTTTTCAGTCACGGTCAAAACATTTATGAATTACTGTATGTCCTCTATTCACTAACTTGATATGTTTGAGTGTTGAATTTCTAAATATAACTATGTTGATCAAAGAGGTCGTCCGGAGGTTGAAATTAATATAGTTTCATCTTTAGTTTTTCCATCAAAACAAAAGAAAAAAATTAAAAAGTGAGACGCAAACAATCTAACTGCATAAAACATGGAAAACATAAAATGTCATCAAATAAAAATACTAGTTCAGGTTTCAGTTTCTTAAACAACCGTTTACACATTAATACTGTAGAACAATTATTATTCTGCACACAGACAGTTTATTAGAGCTGACATTGTGTATTAGCTTTTTATTTTTAACTTCTTTACAGCGAACTACTGTGGTTGTGTGACACATATCAGACCCACACAAGTAAAATAGCTACAGGGTAAGATTAATCAGAAATTATTTGGACATAATAATTTCCAAATAACTGATACATAATGAAATCAGTTCATTATGTTCACATAATGAACTGATGGGAGAAATTGTCTATTTATTTTGCTATCACTGAAGCTGTCAAAGCTTCAACTAAAGTAACGGTAAAGTCTAAAATCACTTTACTAGTCAGTTTATCCTTCTGAAAAACTGTTGGAAATTCAACTAAATGCTTGAGACTGTAAACCTTTGGGACTAAATGCTCCCATTGTGATCATAAAATGTATTTTATATTGAGAAACATTCTGCCCTTTATTGGAAAAAAAGAAAGTACAAAAAAAATCACCTCTTACAAATGTACTGCTTTGTGTTAATATGCTGAGGTTCATATTATTTTCCTGCTGGCTTCTTCCTCTTTGAGAAAGAAGCAAGCAGTAACACATGCAATAAATGCATGGATTATTGGATGAGCTTTTCTAAATCTTCCTGAAGCATTAATCTTTATATATGTAGGGCTGATGATAGAAGGCTGACTTTGCAATTGTTTTTATGTGTTTCTGAAGGTCCAGGTCTGATGAGTCCATCAATGAACTACGCAAAAAAAATATATACATATATATATATATATATATATTTTTTTTTATCAATGTTATATATATATAGCATATATATCATATATATATATATATATATATGTATATATATATGTGAAATATATATATATATATGTGAAATATATATATATATACACACACATGTAGCGAGAGAGAGAGAGAAATGATATGTTACATGTGTGTGTTTATACATTTAAAAATATCTTTTTTTTAACATATTTGTTCAAACTGAGACATAATCTGTGAAAAAATCAAGCTGCTCTGCCTTTTCCCAGTGCTCCAAGTGCTAAGTAGAAACAACCAATCAGATCCAAGAGGAGGGTCTTAGTGCTGTTAATCGTCCTCTGTGTGACACTGCTCATTCCCCAGATTTGTGATGCATAGAAGTATGCTGCTTCTCCATGTTCTGTTCTGGTTTCCCAGAAGACCTGGGAGGTCACTAAGGATTATATAATAACAAAAGGTATTTCGCGTCCAACTGGTTTAATTTTCAGCAGCATTCTACATTTTGTTCCATTAAAACAGCTTTTCATCATGACATAAAGCAGAAAATAAACTTAAACATTCAACAATCACACGTATAAAAACATTTACCCCAAATGTTTCCATGAGAGTTTTGCAATCTAGACACAGATGTAACTGGAAGAGTTTTCAGTTTCCTTTTTCAAGGTGTGTTTACCACCTATTGAACTTGGATTTGTGTCCAGCATTCTTACAATTATCTGACACACCAAATTGGATTTCTGCTCTGCCTTGATCCCTTATTTTAGTTTTTTAATCTCTTTAGCATGTATAGTGGACACCAACAAATTTGATTTCATTTTAGTTTACAAGGCACACAGCTCCAGTTCATGTCCACAATAAATACAGTAAACCACAGTAACTCGTAGAAACTCATTCCAATTAATTTTGATTGCTTCTAATTCAATCTTTGTTATATGCAGTCCTTACAAATTCAGTTTATATTTGTTAATTGTTTTACTAATATGCATAAGGAAACCCAAATAACTGCATTGAGTCAGTGACTCATAAAGCAATTCCTCCTTCCTGATAAAGCACATGGCGACTGTGGGAAGGAAAATATGCTTTATTTATATAAATGGTTTGATTGGTGTGTTTTATGTAAGGAGAATATTTAAAAAAACATTTCAGGAGACCTTTTTTGTTTGTTTTTTTACTAAATTGATGGCTATCTTATACAAAAATCACTTTATTTTTTATCTTTGTAATGATAAACACAGTAAACCACAGTAACCCGTAGTGACCCCAACAATTCAAACATCTACATTTAAAAACAGCAAATTCAACTCAACTTATTACCTTCTAAACATTGATATCTCAGTGTTCACAGCTCCTCTGGCTTTTTCAACCTCTGTTTCAGTTTGTTTGAGTATAAATGTTTTTCAAATCTTTGTTGAAGCAATGGAATAAGAAATCGAGTGAAGCATTCTTCAGGTGCAAAAGCCTGTCAAGTCAAATTACATTTGGCTGGGAACCAAACACCCAGGGACTTTTTCCAGCACTTACGTCTTCATTGGAATTTCATGAAAACAAAGAGGAGAACGTTTCTGCTAGAATAGCTCTGTGACAGTTTTTCTCTTTCCTGCCTTCAGCTTCTAATGAATGCTGAATATTTCTGAGAACATCTTGCACTTGTTAAACAACTAATAGAACCAAACAGGACAAAAGCAAACAAAATAATTAAGTCCTATTTTTATAGTTGCAGTAAAGATAAACATCCTCTTTCTGATTAACTTTGATTATTACTACTTTGATTTTTTTTTTTTTAAATTGAAAAATATTTTGTTTATTTGTCCCATCTAGACAAAAAATAACCAAAGTGGGAAGACCAAATTAAAAAGTTTATCAAATAAAAATAAAGTTCAAGAATTATTTTTATTTTAGACAGTAATTCACACATTGATGCTGTGGTATAATTATTATTCTGCACACAGATTGTAACGCTCACTTGGTAGATTTATTTATTTATTATTAAGTTTATTATTTACTTCAGCTCAAAGTGCTGCGGTCTTGTGAGTAGAAAAATATAACAGCTGCACACAAATAAAGTAACTACAGGGTAAGATTAACCAGAAATGCTTTGGAGATTCTGCAAACAGAGCAAACCGATGGAAAAAATGGTCAAATTGTTTTGAGATCACAGATCTTAGATCTTCCACTAAATGAAGGCACTGTTGTAAAATCATTTTATTAGCCCGATTATCCATCTGAAAAAATGCAGGAGACTCCGTTTGAGACTGTGAGCCTGTGTGACTAAATGCTGACACATCCTGTCCTCTACTGGAAAGAGAAAACAATGCAAGACAAAAAGCCTGTTCTGTATATGAAGTTATACCCGACACATGTCGGGTGTCAACCAGTCGTTTTTGTCTTAGTGTTTTGTGATATTTTGTTAAGACCTAGTCTTGTATAACTCGTAATAATAATAGTCTGTGAGATGCTTCCCAATAGGGCGCCTGAGAAAAGTGCTACATTTTAAAATGAGAAAAAACTAGACAATAACTTAAATTGTACAACTACTTACATTGAACTAGAACAAGGTGCTAAACAATCATGTTTAAAACATGAATTCAAACATGTTTGAAATCCATCCATTTTCCTTCACTCTTGTCCCTTACTGGGGTCGGGAGGGTTGCTGGTGCCTCTCCAGCTATCGTTTCGGGCGAGAGGCGGGGTCACCTGGACAGGTCGCCAGTCTGTCGTAGGGCAACACAGAGACAAACAGGACAGACAACCATGCACACACACACTCACACCTAGGGACAATTTAGAGAGGCCAATTAACCTAACAGTCATGTTTTTGGACTGTGGGAGGAAGCCGGAGTACCCGGAGAGAACCCACGCATGCACAGGGAGAACATGCAAACTCCATGCAGAAAGACCGGGAATCGAACCCAGAACCTTCTTGCTGCAAGGCAACAGCAGCCCAACATGTTTGAAATATGTATGGCAAATTGTATCAACAGTAAAAGAAGAAAACAATTCCAGAATGTGCCTTAGGAGGGCGCTATATTGCAATAAATGGAGGCAACCATATTTAATATCTGCATCTTGCTAATTTGGGAAGTAACAGCTGTTGTACATAGTGTTGAAAGAGGTTTTCAAACTTCTTAAAGTATCAAGTCTGCTCAACAAAGAAACAATTTTCTAATGAAACAAGCAAAGTATTCTTTCTCTAAGAACAGGAATCCTTAAATCACTGTAGAGGCAAAAAATTAATTCAGTCCTGCAGCTTTGCACTTATATATATAAAGAAAAAAAATAAAGTGACAGGCAATTTCCACATTTTTATTTATTTTAGTATAGATTTCAGAAGTAAAAACAAAATATTGCTCACACATTCTTTATTTAGCCAAGTTAAATAAATTGTGTACCTAATGCCATGTTTCAGAGAAAGTGCCGACAATGAGATTGAAACATTTCTGAAAGCACTATTCACTTTATGGAGATTTTAATTTCTCTGCATGATCTTCAAAAAAAAAAAAAAAAGTTAAAGTTGCACTCTGACGTTTTCATCTGCATCAATCACCTAAGTTAACCAAATTTAGGCTGTTCTTGAATTGTGCTCAAGGCCAGCTCTACACCTGCATCATTGAATTAATGTTATGATTGGTTGATTTCTTGTTCAAGTATGTTAACAGGTGTTCATAATACAGAAGCCAGTGAGTGCATGTTTGTTGCTTTGTTTAATCTGTTGTCCTTTTCTTCTATGCATACCAACATATCCTGTAAACTTTGGTTCTGCTGAATTCATTCATAAAACAACTTCATACATCAGCTCTCCAGACGCTAATATTATTGAAAGCACTTATGAACTCTTCATCACAAAAAAGCTAAATTAGGATAACAAAGTACAAATAATTCATTCATTTATACCATAACCCAGTGTGTAATTATTTCTATTGGTAATTCTATTTGTAATAAAGGGGAGGTGATTTTGAAAATGATCATTCTTTACCAGGAGGTTTGAACTCAAATAAAATAGTTTGAAATCCGCAACCAGAAGCACCTTTAAGATAAGCCTTACAACCCAATGTTTAACTAATTGAAAGCTGCCATATAAAAGTTAATAACTGAAAAGCTTCACGTACACATGTTGAACAAAAACTCGATTTCATCACATCTGTCGCATCTTTTTCTGCATCAATCCACCTGCATCACACTGCAAAGGTTCAGACTTAAGCTGTAGAAGACACAACCACATTGATTCCACAATAAAAAAATGCAAACAATCAGACTTCATAATGTTTTATTCATTTCATAATGGTAAGAAAGGGCTAACATAATGTGGTAGAAAGCAAACAGTGAGAGCGATTACTGTGTTAAGACTGCAAGTACTTCCATGCTGTTGGAATGTTAGTACATTTCTCCTTCCTCTATTAGGCTAAAAATGGCTTTAAAATGGTCCAATTGGAATGAACTGTGACATTTGGACCTTGTTTTATTGTTACAAAAAATAAAATACAATTCAAGAAAAAGTAAATGATATAAAAATGTTAGAAGGTCAGCAGGTCCTCACAGGAATAACTTGTCCTTTTCAGACGCTCATGGTGACCTGGATAAACTGCAGAGACAGAGATATGACGTAAATATGCTACTGTGAATCATACAACAGTAAATCATTTCTACTTATTCTAATAAAAAAATTATCTTTCAACAAAATTCTGCAAGTAGCTGACCTGCTAAGCAAAAGAGCGCTAGATATTTATCATATTATTTCAAATAAAAGAAAAGGTAGATTGAGGACATATTGCAGAGGACATTTTTAACTGTTTTGTTTAGAAACCAGCTGATAGATAGAAATATGTTGATTTGCACATATCTGAGGTTTAAATCTAAATAGAAGCCACAGATCATTAATTTGAAATATGTAAAGAAAATCTGTTGAAGTCAAAACTGGGACAAGAGGGTTTGGTGTATCTTCACCTCTGGACCAGGCAAAAGGTTCAGATGTGTTCTGATTCTCACCATCTGAACTCGGTACGTAAACTTTGAGTTTTATGGACAGTACTAATCTGGTCAGTAACCAATCCATCAAGCTTCCAGAAACTAAAACAGCCGCATAAACTTACGTCATCGTACTGGAAAGAGGCATTTCCACTGTGGGCCGTGTCCCTCCTTCGGAATTGATCTAAAAAACACAAAAAGTGCAAAAATTTAAACCAAAGCAATTATAAGTGTTACATGAGACAAGAAATACATAAAATACATTTTCATTGCTGATAAAAATAAACCAAACACCAAACAAAATGCTAACAAAATATAATTGTAACATTTATTATACGTTTCAATCTCCCCCATAAACATTTATGCAGCGTAGTGACTTAAGGGCTGCTGTGATCCATCTTCATGTTGGTCAGGACTCTGGCAGCCGGAATCTGAATGAGCAGAATTTTACAGAGATATGGAGATAATAAAAAGCCCTACTAAAAATAAAAGCAGGAATAGGTTTTTATGGATTTAAAGGAAGCTTTTTATTCCCGGCAACATTTTTAAGGTGGCACTTGGCTGATTTTAAGATCTACGTTGTGCAGTCCGAGTCCATATGTGGGGTCAACGTCCATCCATCGTCTTGGTATCCAGAGGAAGATTTTAGCAGAGGATGTGAAATGAAATAAAACTGAAACTGGTTTTCTTCAATTGACAGATTTTCAGTTTCGAGGTACACCACAGATTTAACAAGTCATATTTTCCAAACCACAAAAAAATTCCATCATATCTGTGGTTTAAACTGTGAAAAACTGATAGCATGCAGCACGAAACCACAAACTTATTTTTATGTTATTAAGCCCCCAAATAATATTAAGGCTACTGCAGTTAGACCACCATGCAGCCGAAAAGCTGATTGATGATATGATCCAGGAAAAAAACCATAGTAACTAAAATCCCCACACTACTGAATATCAATGTTCACTTTAGCTTTCTTTATTTCCTGAGACAAAGTATTAAAATGCATGCAGGTTGAGACGCGTGAGTTCTGACAGGATTTCACAAACTCAACCAAACTGGTTCTAAAATGAGCAAAGACAAACATGCATCCAATTGTCTGCTGTACATTTTTTATATCTGCATATTATCATGTTTTTAGAAGGAGTAGAAACAGCATTGTTAGGGTTTCTGTTTTCATTCCAGCTCGACTCACCAGTCAGAGCACGGAGTCTCACACAGCAGCTCACAAACTCATCAAAAGGAATCCTGCCATGGTTGCTGTAGCGCTTCATGATGCAGTTCATGGCCTGAGGGCTTAGGTTGTAGCCTGCAAAAACACGCAGGGTAAAAGGAATCAATCATCCAACCTGTGACACAGAGTGACTTTTAGTCTATAATGAAGAAAATGTCATGATGCAATGCTAATAAAGGAAGTTCCTACATAGTCTTAATTTTAGCAAACTTATCAAAGTCATTTTGAAGAGTTGAAAACAATAGAAATTGTTCAAATCAGTTCATACCCATGGTAGCGATGGCCTGCTGCAGCTCATGGCCCTCTACTGTGCCGCTGTGATCCCGATCGAAGGATGTAAAGGTGGCTTTCCAGCCGTTCAGGGCCTGGCACAGATCCTTGAACTCGTTAAAGCCCATCGTTCCAGACATGTCCCTCTGAGACAGCATTTTCAGTCAAGGACCTCACACAACTGAAGAAATTAACATCATTCAAGACAAATTTTAAAGATGATGCTTTGATGTTGTTGTCTACAACCAGACAACAACCAACCTTTTTACTTATTGATTGGGAAACTGCAAAGAAGAGAAAATACTTTTGTGAAGATTTTCCCCAAAAAAACTGGTAGAATTCTTCATTTCAAAAAGAATTTTAAAAAAACTATAAAACAAAGCATTCATCATTTTACAGTTGATCATCTGAAGCTTGAGGCAAACAGACAGCTAAAGTATTTTCTGAACCCAATCTTTGTTTAAAAAATAAAAACTATTTAATATCCAACTATTTCATATACGCAAAGCAGAATATAAAGTATTCCTAAATATTATCATGTAAGCTGTCCATCAGAGTCTGATATTCTACTTTAACTGTTTTTTTCAGCCAGTTTGTTCGTTTCACTTCTGATTTTTTGCAGTATTGGTGTTTCTTTGTTTGTTTATTGAAGTCGTTGGTGTGGTGGTGTTGTGGTTAGTTCAGCCCCACGTACCTGGAATTTCTTAAACCTCTTGTGGTTTAAGTGTGACTAAAATAAACACACTTTGATTTAAAGCAAATGAAATCAAACATATTTTCACTGCATTGTTTTTTCTTCAGGTGTCCATTTTTCTCTTAGATAGATTATTTTAAAAGCAGGGCATGAGACATATTTTTGTCTCTAAATGTTACAGAACTACTCTCAGAAAGGGACCAAACTGTAACAGCATCGGACATGAAGATGTAGTTTCTTGTTTCCTACAAGAAAGCAAACCAGTTGCTTTACTCACCCAGCTACACAAATCCCAGCCCCCACTAACAGACTAATGTGGTTTTATGATGGAGACTGTGTGTGAGAGGAACATCTGGGTTGATGAAAAACACATCTCTCTGCAGGGAGTATTCTGTGCAATTGGCATGAACTTAAGTGCAAAATGGGTCAAAAATTTGGCACAACTTAAGTTAAAAGTAATATTTCTTCACTTAAAATGGGATCTTGCATTCATTTTGACAAAGAGTCAGATATGATAGTCATGTGTTTTGGATAGAAAGTATATAAAATATTTTTTTTTGCAATTGTTGACAAATTTGAACCTTGTATGATGCCAAAACTATTAGCCTAACTCCAGGTTTTCTGTATTTTACACCATCTATACAATATATTTTTTTCCTGACAGGATGAGCATTAAATATAGAGTAAACCATTTACTCTATAATTTTATAGAATAAGCCAATTAAATGTTTGGCAGCCTAAAAAAGATATTATGGAACATTTTAACTCAAATGTGAGGTGGTTTACATATCATGAAGGATACATCCAGCATGTTAATCATCAGTTTGGAGGTTTCCAGGCTGAAAGCTGCAAAGAGCACATGTAATCAAACCTATTCAGGAATCATTCAGGAAGCTTTAAAAGAGGCAAACAATAAAACACGAGTCCTTTTTACTTATTGTTTATGGTCACAAGGCAAAAAACCTGATTGTGCTTAATCACAAACTGGAATAGTTTATGTTTAATCAAAAATGGAGGGAAATTGCAATACGTCAGCATGAACAGACGAAAAGATCACAAGTAATCAAATCTAGACTCTGTAAGTGGGTATGTCCACTAAATGTTTTCCTCTTACGTTGGTATGATCCAGACATGCCGGACTGCGTGAGGCAGCGCTGCAGCTCCTCCGCTGAGATCTGCCCATCCTGACGAGGTGTCATGAAACAGATGGAAAAACAACACACAACACAGTCAGAAGCATGTTTTTATTTATTTAACCAGTTGAGTTATTAATAATACATTCTCATTTACAAAAACAACCTGGCAGGGAGAGAAGAACACACAGAAAGATAAAACAGCACACTTTGCAAGAAACAACAAACATTTGCAATATTGTTCAAATCAACAGTAAAAGCAACACACAAACAAGGGCATAGAACACAGAACGTCAGATTTTTTTGCTGAAGCATGTGCAGGTTTTCAGACAGCTTCAGAAACACATTGCAGTTCTCAATTCAGAGTCATATTTAAAGAACTCAATGTCTCACCTGTCCAGCCACCTGGGAAAAGAATCCATACAGAGGATCTTGTTGCTGAGGGGGCTAGAAAAGGAAAGCATGAGATTAAACCAGTGATTGTTACATTATAGTTGCTAAATAATTTCTTAACTCTGGGGAGAAAAGCCAATGTAGAGCAAGGGAAGTTACTTCAAAGTGTTGAAAATCATTTAACTGAAACCTACAAGAGAACCACAGCTGCATGTCATGATTATAAAGCAATCCTCATTTTAAAATGGATTATTTTGTTTTATTGGAAAGGTCATAAAATCTTCTAAGAATCTCTTTTTAAAACTCAAAATTAAAAAGATAAATAAATGAAAACATCACTCAAAATCAGAAATCATTGTTTCTTTAAAAACCATTACTGATTAAGTCTTTTATTATGATAAACTGAAACAATAGTTATGTTGACAACAGGACCAGACTTCCTCTACTATGTTTGTAACATATTTCAAAACTAAAATCTCTTTTTCAGGCAGTCAGTGGTTCGCCCAGGAGCAGGAAGATGCATTGATGCAGAAATGGAGACAAGATTGTAGCTGCTTCATTTTCTTTTTGATTGAAAAATATTTCTGCAATGATTGGTTATTTGAAGAAAAAATAATTATTGACAGATTCAGTGGAGGACGTCTTATCATGAAGGTACGCCACCCTACCTCACCCTCAAAAATACAATAAAGTCAGTATAATGAAGTTACACATCGCCAGCCAAATCAACCATTCAAGAGCTTTAAGTTCAAAGGTTAATTTGTTATATCTATATATAAGCTGGACAACTAGATTTTTTTCAGTCAGTTTTCATTATTTTGTTAATTTATCAAAATATTTAACCATCTGGAGATAAATATGAGTCATCACTGCAATTGAACATAAGGATAAATCAAAAGAAACTTTTTGAGTTTAATGTTAAGAAATGCAAGACCTTTTAGTTGGAGAAACATCAGCTTCATTTAAGAAACAACGAAATAATTACTGCACAACATAAACCCATTTAAATAAAGAAATACCTGCAGCTTTGTGGGATTTATAAAATAATTTCTTTAAACACAAGCAGCGACCTGCTGTTTCTAATTTATCACTTCCGCACTGTTTGGGTCAGATGTCCGATTCGGGACAGAAGAACAATAATCATTTTTTAATCTTAGTTCACTTAGATGTTAAGTTTTTCTCACCATTCCTGGGAATCCACCGCCGGGAGCTCCATATCCTGGATAGGCCATTTGATTGAAGTGCAGCAAACAACTAGTTAAGGACTTTTACAGGAAGGGAGTTGACTGCCGAACAGCACAAGCTCAGAAAGCGACCAGTGACAACACGGAGATAACCGAGCAGCTACAATACAATTTATATTGGAGAATTGAGCTGTAACTGTGGGAGGACTAAGTAGAAAAGCGATGAGGACGAGGGAAGGCGTACAAACGTCCTGATGTATTCTTAAACATCGCATTTCCTGCCTTTGACCCACCCAACTACCTTCTAATTGGAGGAGAGAATCCACGTGACATGATATTAACAAATCAGAGCCCAGGACAGAGAGAAGAGCTCAGAAAACTGGAGAAGGAAACTGATATGTCCCATAGAAAGTACTGCAAGTAGAATGTACTCGCAAATTAAGAACATATTGCATAAATATTACAAGAAAGGAAAACGATGCATATCTGTCCATTTCTGTCAATAAGAGATAAGATAACATCTGTGTAACAGCAGTAGTTATCAATGGACTGAAAATCGCACATTTTGAGACGCCTTCAGTGTGTCAACACCCTGACCTTTGAGCTTTGAACAGATTCCACACATAGCCAGGACAATACAGATAAGGATAAGGAAACTGCAGCCCAGATGAAGTTCTTATCAGAAGGTTTTTACTCCACACCAACACCGGTTCATATAATTAGGCAATTTTATTTAATGTACTACTGTACATGTTTGCAAATAAAAAATACTATTCTTTTAAAATAATTGCATGTATTCATCCATTTTACATCATTCACAACGTATGCAGTGTTGCATAGAAAACCTGTAATCTTAGTCATTTTAAAAGGATGTTCATCTCAGCCTCCTCAACACAGCATTTAGGTTATTTTGACTTAATTTTATGCCACTGTATTTTATCAGATTTATATAAGTCACAAAAACAAACTGAAATTGGAAAACACTGGAATGATCCTTTAATTACAAGCATTACATCATTGACTGAAAACAGAACCAATCAGCTTGTTTTTCCAGGATGAAACGCATGCGGTCGCTCCTGTTTCAGTTCAGAGTGACCCAACCCGGTCAGATTATTCTTCATTCGCAGCAGAAGCCTTTGGATTGAAAAGAGGAGGTCCAGTTTTCCTCATGTAGTTGTGAAAGGAACTGAAGAAGGCTAAATTTGTGTTGGGATGTACAAACTGACTCCTGAATGTTGGATTCGGTCACATGGACCTCAGATTTGTGCCTGTCATTTTCATCAAGGCGGACTTGCCACAGGTGTCCTGAACCACCAAGATGACAATGAGGAGGAGGAGGAAGTATTTCCTGCTGTGTGCCATCATACTCTAGGTAAATTTATAGAGAAAACAGGCGAGAAATTGAGCATACACAATAATAGGGAAAAAAAAGAGTAATTATGGGTGAAATTGTCATGATGCTAAATATTACTTGTCACTATTGGTGTTTAGTTTTTATGGAGTGTCCATTCATGATCAGTTGCTCACTCACTTTAGACCTTATACAGCAATTGGTGAGCATATCACTGATTCTCTGCTATCAAAATCAGCAGATGAATTATATCTTTAAAAAGACATAATTCATTAAACGTTTCATTTCCCAATCCTTTTAAAATTTTAATCTACACTCACCAGAACCCATAACAATTCAGCTCACTGTTTTATATTTTTCCCATTTAATAATTTTTGTTGCTTGTATTGTGCTTATATAGTGTTCTGTTTGTGTGTTGGTTTTTTTATCACCCACACACTCCCTGTTGTGTGAGCATATGCACTCTGTGATGCACCTGCAGGGCATTAGTTTTACCGCTGTCCAAGCTCAGCAGGTCTTTTCAGGAAACAGATGGATCAAACATACGTCTGAAGGAGTAATCCTCCTTTTTCAACCAAACATATGACGGAAAGGTTCTAAATGCTCAGCAGTTTGTGCCTAAATTAACCCTGTTTTTCACCTTTTCTCACAGGTTGTGACGATGGTACTCATCAGTCTGATGAGGCTCAGTGGTTCACTTGTGGACCTCCGGGCCTCCCTGGATCTGATCAGTCATCACAGCATCAAGTAACAGAAGCAGAGCATGTGGAAATGCTGCAGGAATGTGCTGTCTGCTGCTGTGCTGAAGGACAAGTGATAGAAACCAACCCATGTGCAGGAGTTTATAGCCAGAGAGAACAAGAAGCTTTGAACCCCGGCTGGTCAGGATCTCCAACCAACTATTACGTCAGTAAGTGGACTCCTGGTGCTTAATGTTAACCTTTAGAACTGGTCAAAACGGTCCTTTTGAGGAATATTACAAAAATGACACACTAAAGAAATCAGAGTTATGAGGTAATGGTTTCACCTTGTTTCTCTTATCTGTACAAGAACCTTTACAAAACAAAGGGATTTATTTTCTCAATCCAGCTAAATAAAGCAGGTTTAGGGCCAAAAATGCTGACCTTTTGAAAAAAAAAAATATATATAAAAAATATATTTTTTATGTGATACGCTGTAAATTACTACAGCTTATTTGTAGTAATTTTTAAAGAATAGCAATTTTTTTTCCATATTTTAGGTTTAGATATGAAGAAAAACAAAATATTTTCAAAAATGTTAGCTACATTGTGCTATTTGTGCATAGTTTGCAGTCTAATAAGAAACGTAGATCTAAATAAAAATTACTGTCACTGTTAATGTCATTCTGTTATGGACATAAAATTATCCATTAAAAAAATCAGAAAAATAGCTAATGCATTCATTATTATACCTATTTTTAAAGAATTCAGGTGTTTCTTTATAATGTTCAGTTAAAGTTATTAAGAGCCATTGTGGAAGATCCAAAGAGTCACTAGCGGCTCAGGAACCACAGGTTGGAGACCTGAAGACTCTTTAGATTGGACTCCAAAGTCCTTTTTACTATAATTTAATAAGCTACAAAGTTAAATAATTTATTGCAAGCAAATTATTAATAATCACATGGTTAAGTTGATCCAGTGGGTGATTAATAAAACAAACTAAATTTGAACGTAATTGTGAATATCTGTTTTGCAGTGAGACGAAACATGGTGTTGGAAGTGGAGGTGGTGGAGGAAGTCGCTGTGGAGGACACTGTGGAATTAATGTGAGAACTAACATTTATATTTCTGTTTTATGGTAAAGATTCCAGATTATTTTACATCCTTTTATAAACATATATGCATGTTTTTAATGAGTTTCTGTTCTTCTCTTCCCAGGACTGAGGATCTGTATGCAGATGGTTTTCTGGATGTTGAATTTTTGCAAGGCGAGCATGTCTACCCACCTTAAAGACCTTCATGATGCTCTGATTTCACTAATTATATGCTTAGTCAGCTTCTCTTCAGATGCGATTTTATTTGCTTTATATTTCTCTGTTGCATCTTTAATGTTGTGTGTTATATGTTTCATAGAAATACATAAGAAATAAAATGTTTTTTAAAATAACTTTTTGTGGTTTCAACAAGTACACATTGAAATGTCACCTTTTTCATTCTATTTATTTTAAAAAACAACATTTCTCTTGTATAAAAACAATCTATCTGATTGAGGGGTTCAAAGAGTGCTTTATTGGAGATGCTGTGGTGGCACAGGGCAAAGCATAGCCCATGTATTGAGGCCTTAGTCCTTGTGGTGATGGTCGCGAGTTTGAGTTGCAGCCTGGCGACATTTGCCACATATCTTCCCCCTCTCTCAATACCCTCTTTCCTGTCTAACTACTTTCAAATAAAGGTCACTAGAGCCAACAAAAAGATTATGAACCGTGCTTTATCTGTTCATAACAGCAACAGTGACAAAGACAAGCAGGATCAAATGTTGTCTCTATATATTGTGCAATTTTACCTAACTAAGCATTACTAAATAAGGAAAAACAATATGCTCCTCACATCCATGGCTTATCAAGCAGATTCAGAAAGACATATTTTGGGAAAATCAAAAAACAAATGAAAGAAATTCATCCTCCCTCGGTTGTTGCATGAACTGTATGCCACATTGTAGTGACTCTTGCGTTTAGTCTCTCATGCAGTTTTCTTCTTGAAATTTCCATTTATTTAGAGCTCTCATGATAGCTCTAAATACCATGGGCTATCATGAGAGCTCATGATAGTTGATACAGAATGAAGTGATCACTGTACTGAGCTTTGTCAAAGGGAGAAACTCAGAACAATGTGGCTAAAGGTAAAAACCACACGCTCATGCTGCTTGGATTTGTTTTTGCATTCGATGGCTCATATCCTGTGGTTTTCCATATATCATGTTTCAGTGGTCCAACCACAACACGTAGGTTGTGGTGAAAAACAAAGTATGAAATATAGAACAAAACTAAATATATGGGTTCTTTTCATATTTTCAACTAATGAAAAGTGTGATTTTGTTTGTTTCGTATTTGAGCTTTGTTGATTCCTATTTCAGTTTGTGACATTAATTTACTACAAAGTATTGTTCTGAGGTCGTGTAATTTATTGCTTCGAAGACGAAGAAAAATATGAGTCACACATTTCCGCAAATCTTGCGTAGGGAAAGAAGATTTTTAGTTTTCTTAAAATACTGGCCTCATTAGGAGAATTTGAAGAATAAGTGTAAGGATCCAGCAGATGGCAGTAGTGCAACAATAATGGATACAAGCTGCCGTTAAAATCTAAAGAAGAAGAATCCAATCTTACGCATGCGTCATTACCTCGAGCGGCAGAACACCATGGCTTCCTCCCGTACAGTTTTCGAGATTGTTAGTCAAATGTTTGGTTTAATTTTATCCTAAAACGGAACAATGTCGGACCCTGTGCAGTCGGAAGCCCTTCAGGACCGTCTGGACCGTCTACAAGAGCTGACAGAATTTACTGAGACGTGCCAGAAACAGTTAAAGGAGTTGTTTGAAACGCTGGGATGGTCGCAGGACAACGATGAGGACTTCAATCAGGTAGCTTCTGCTTTCTGTTTACAACCCTACAAAATATAGTTGTTTCTGGAGAAATAAATACCTAATTTACGTATTTTGTCTGGTGTGTTTTCTGTTTTCTCTTGAAACTTTTTGTTGTGCTTTTTCTCTGTTAGAATAAATTATGCTGTTCATATGTGTATTTTCATTTTGTAGTGTCAGATTCAGGTTTATTTCGCCTGCACAGCTTTTTGGCGCGACTTTTATGTGCTCTGCAGGTAGCTAATTGACATGAAGTAAAGGCCTGGTGTTTTGTTGTTCTGATACTATTTTCTTCTCCTTGCTGTTGATGTTTTCCCAGGAACCAATGGAGCAATGTCCTTATGACCCCAACCACATAGTCCCAGTCAGAACCTTAGAAAAACACAAAGCTTCCTGCATGCTCCGGAAAATGGGTTACTCTGCTGAGGAACAGGTGATTGTCTAATTAAAGAAAAAATACGAGGGAGGGAGACACTTCATGCCCTTTAAAATCAAAATATCTATTTTTGCCGCCATGCTGCAAATGTTACATGGCGTTCACTGTAAAGAATGAAACAAAATCTTTTTACAAAAAGAGTGGATACATTTTCTTACTTATATGTGGAAAATGTATATTTAGAAAAATATGTCCAAATAAATATTATTGTGCAAATATTTCATATTATATTATTATATCAAGCTAAGAACTGTAACTCAAAACAACCAATCAGCATTTCTTGTTGTTCCCATCTTAATGAAGAGGCACCCAGTGTCTAACTTTTACACGTAACATACTGCCTCCACTAGATGTCACTTCTTTCTGTAGCTTTCAAAACATTTAATATTGGATCTTTTTCTGCTGTCCTTGCATCAGTACTCAGATAACTTCCTCACTGAGAGATTTATGCATGATGGTAGAAAGATGTTTTTCTATGTCAGAGTAAAAATGTATGTTTTTATATGATGCATGTTATGCTCCTCGTGTAAATGTTGTAATATTTACTATCACTATTTTGCAGGAAGAGATGTGTGATCCCTCTGTCTGTTACGAAAACAGAAACATCAAAACTTTTTTAATGGGTGAATAATTTTTGACTATATTTTGTAATTTACTCGCTTCATTTTATTTTTTTGTTTCTTTCAGTCAGCTAATTTCATGTGACTGGTGTTACCTGAAATTTAACTTTTTAACTTATTGTTTCTATAGGGGTGCTTTGAGAAATGAAAATAAAATTAATCTAATTTAATTAAATATTCAGATTAACATTAAACTGCAAACTCCTCTTTATCCCAGATTCTTAAATTTTTTAATTCATTTTAATTTTCTTTTTGTAGACAAATCAACCCAGCACCAGGTTATCCTACAGGCGAGATCTGCAGCTCCACTGATGAAGATGGAAGGAGTCTTCTGGCAAGGTACCATCGCAACTTAAGAACTTTAACTCAAAACAACCAGTTAGCATTTCGTCTTGTTCTAATCTTAAAGAGGAGCCATCCAATGTCTAACTTTTACGCCCAAGACATAATACCTCCACTAGATGTCACTGCTGATCTGTGTATTGTGTGTTCTGTTTGCAGCAACAGTGGTGAGTATTAGAGAAGAGATGGGCTCTAGAAAATGCTGCTGCTCTGGTTCAGGCTTGCCTGATAACGTGCAGTATCCTTTTATTGTCATATCCTTTTTAAACCACAAGGTGGGGCTGTGGGACTCTTGAGCACCAACTTTTCCCTTTACGTCTTGGGGAAGGCACAGTCAGATCTGCAGTTTTCCAAATATAAATATTTTCAGTTCCTGTATTCATAAAATAGTTTTTTTTTAAAATAAATTGATTATTATGATAATAATATTGATCATAACGTAAACAATGTTTAAGTATCTAAAAAAAATGATCAAATTAATAAGTGAACAGCTTTAGGACTTGTGGAGGTGTAGCTACTATAATTTGTCATCTGTAAAAATAACTTGGTGGCATAAAGTCTTGGTAAATAATAGTGCAAGTTTGCCCTCTCAAAAACTACAAAGCTTTAATTTTCTACAAAACACTCCACTTTGGAACTGGAAACCATTTTCCAAAAAAAAAAATCAAATATAAATATATATGTAAATTTTTTTATAAATAAAAAATTAAGCAAAAACCACACACATCCGAAACCATAAATAAAATGGATTATTATGTCTGTGTGAACAAAATTGCCCTACAAAAATATTAACCATCAGAAAACGCATTTATAATTTATCATGCAATTAACTGCTTATTGTGACTTATTCAAAGCATCCAGTGCACTCTGTTGAGATGTTCAAGGCCTAATACTCTTTCAAATTCCTGACGACATCCAGCGGTTTCATGAAATAAAGCGCCAGTGGTATAGAAGATGTCATGCGTAATCTATTGCATGACTTTAACTGAACCAGTTGAGCTTTATTTCACTTTAGCAGATCAAGCTCCAAATCCTTTGAGTGTGAGTGTCTGCAGGTTTATTCTGATTGTGACTCATTTTGGCCTTAATTTCAACAAGAAATATATACTTTTTTTGTGCCAAATGAACAAAATTCTGCACGTTTCAGTGTGTTTTTTATTTATATATTAATTCCTGATTAGTTACCTATTGTTGGTGTCAGGCAGTCAGTTGTGACTTTGGAGACATCATGCAGGTGTGCGAGTCTTTCGCTGGTGCTTAAAACCTTTGTGGTCCTTCATCAGGTCAGTACTCTGGCCAGCCCGTCGACGTGCCGCAGAACCACAAGCGGGCGGTGTGTGACCTCACTGTTGCAGACCGATTGGCTCTTTACGATCACGTGGTCGGTGTCCTCGGCCAGCAGAGTGAGGCTGCGTCTTCCAACGAGGATCTCTATGTAGATTTGGTTTCAAAACTTAAAAAAGGTGACAATCACTCAACACTGGTAGTGTCTTCTATCAAATAAATGGACAAAAATATCACTTATCCTCCAGAAGATTTGGATAGCTGACTGTGTTTGTTTGGCTCAGATGAACAGCAGAATGAGCCAAAGAGTCACCTGGAGCTGATGGCAGAGATGAGGGACTACAAGAGGCGACGTCAGTCCTACAGAGCCAAGAACGTCCACATCACTAAGAAATCCTACACTGAGGTAAATCCTTCCATCAAACTCTTCTACTGACTGAAGTGTTCGCATATATTCCAGCTAAATGCAACTTAAATTCCTTATTTATTAATCAGCTCATTATAAAATCTTGAATTTGCTTCTATATTCTCTATAACACTTTTTTCACATATCCGTCTGACTTTTATTTTTGGTGTATCAACATTTTAGCAGCCAGTTAGGCATTTTTACAAGCCTACGCTTGTTTCAAACACTGCTAAAAATAATAAAACTGATTTTTTTAGCAGCTTACTCATTTAGTCAAAAATATAAACTTCTATGAAGAGTTTGGTATTTTTAGGACTAAAATAAAACAAATATAATTACAAAATAGCAAAAACTGATTTCTCACATGATTTAATTTAATTATGCATAATCTGTCACATTGAATTTCTATTTATCCTATCCTTGTATTCTGTTCATTTGCATAAAATAGGGTTTTATGCAAATTGATCAAACTGAAATAAATGAGTCACTTCACTGCATTTAAGATAAATGGATTTAAAATATTAATTGTAATCATGTTCTGTCCAAGCTGAAAGAAAAGTTCACAAAATCTGGATGAAAAGACTTAGACTGTAAAAATAAAGAATGATGAGTTGAAAAAGCTATAGTTAGATGTTTATCACTGTGCAGGTAATCAGAGAGGTGATCAGTGTCCATTCAGAGGAACTCGCCAGGCAGTGGAAGGAGGAGGAGGATGAGAAGCACTCATCGAGATCTGCTCAATCTCCTCCAGGGTAAATAAAAAAAATGTTTTTCAGTAAATAAATAAATCAGTGTTGCAAAGACATGATGTGGTGTGTTCTCAGTCGCTGGCTGGAGAGAAGACGGTCGAAATCCTCAGAGTCGCATCATTCGCACAGTAAGCGCCGTCGCAGCCGAGAACGAAGCCAAGACAAAGAGAGGAAGAAGAAGAAGAAAAGGAAGGAGAGGTAGGAAGTGACCTATTCAGACTCACAGTCTGGATTTCCAATATGTTTATTTCTGAGATGAAAATGTCTCATGTGCTTATAAACATTTAGAAAATAACATGTTTTTGAGTACTTTGTGTTCATAAAAGAGAATGATGTTTTTGATGCCTCATATGTTGCTCTTGGCAGGGATTCCCGCTCTCCTGATGGCCACCACCATGACAGGAAGAAGAAGAAGAAAAAGAAAGATGACAGGGAGAAGGACAAGTGAGAACCCTGGCTCAGTAGCATCAAAACTTCTTACAGCTGAAGTTTATCAGCTCTGACTTTTACAAAAAAATGTTAATAAAGATTTGTGCAAACAAACTTTCATTCTGTTTTCTCATGTTTTCATGTCAGTTTTTTAGATGTATTAATATGTTCAGCACAGTTTTCCATAAATTCATTTTCCAGAGTCATTCAACAAATATTGTTTCTATTTGTATGAAACAAGAAATATAGACTGTATGTAATAATTGACACAGCTACATCATAAAGTCACAATTACTAGGAATGATTCATGCTTTTGGAAAATAAGTTGCAGCTCTATCTTGCAACTTGGGCATTGCATTTTCACTAAGCAATGTGCAGTATGGGTTGGCTAATTATTCAAGTACCCGGAGTTCAAGCTCTCTGTGCCTGTCATGTATAGTGACGTGTTGAACATGTTTACAGCATAAAAAAGTTCAGTTAAAGACATAAAATGCAGCAGATGCCAGACTAATGTGTATTTTTCAACAAACCTTGTTGAGATGAAAATATAACATTTTAATGAATAGATTTCTCATTTTCTGAGGGGTTTGCTACAAACTCAAATCTAAAATGTATCGATACTTAATTTTTTTTAATCACAAGTCATGTCACATTACATCATTTATCTTTATCTAAAGGTAACTGATGTATTTTCACATGTTTTCCTGCTATCAACCTGGAATGTTTCTGCATGGTGTTTGCATATTCTTTGTCTGAATGTGTGGGTTCTCTCCAGGTACTCCAGCTTCTTCTCACAGTTCAGAAACTTGGCTATTAGATCAACTGGTTACTCTTAATTTCTTGTCCAGGCTGTGCTGCACTTGTTGCCTTATTCCTGTTGCAGATTGGCCCAATCCCCAGCCCATCTCCTGCAAGGATAAGTGTGTAAAGAGGATGGATGGATTAGGAAAAGTCTCATGCTGTACTGTAAGTTGAACAAACAAAGCAAAAAGTAAATATCTTCTTTAAACTCAAGCCCGCTCTTTGAAACTGTTTTTATTTGCAGAAAAAGGAAAAGCAATGTAGCTAAGGAACGAGATTAAACTGAAGGAATTTGGTTTACTTCAATGTTTCACAAGTAACTAAGCTGTCATTGTCATATTTTTATGTTTTGTGATATAAATATTAACCATCCTCAAACTTCCCTTTATTACTTTAATTAAAGCTCACAGATTTGTCTTTCGAAGACTTGTACTAAATCTTTCACTTTGCTTTTTATTCAAGAGGAAAGCCTTGTCTGAGGTGAGGAAGGTATCATCAGATCTTCTAAGAACCTCAATCAAAAAATTCTAATTATTCATAATGAGTTCAAAATCAGTTAATCTTAGTCTAATTCTCCACCTAAGGAAGTCCAGCTGATTTAATCCAGAGATGCAGCATGGTTCTTCTATACTGGAGCTGCTTTCTGGATCTGGTATTTCTCACCCTGTTGGGAAGTCAGAGGTAGAAAACTGAGAAGATCCCATCAGAACCTGGGAGCCCGACGGATCCTGGACCCCGACGGGCTGGAGTCAAACCAGACATAATGCTGTGACGGTGAACAGCCGGCTGAGTTTGTCCAAACATCCCGTTGGACATCTGGAGCAGTTTGAGGAGATATGGGAGCCTCCAGGGATAAGGTGAGAGTTCAGGATAACTTCATGCTCTGCTTGCTCTGGCGCCTATTGTATTATAAAGTCCATTTAAATTAAATAACCTGTATATAGTACACATTTTTCTTACAAACTTTGCTTAGCATAAAGACATGCATATTAATCAGATGATTAGAGAAAAAACTTTTTGCTTGATTCTTGGATCAATCAGTTGCTGTGTGAAGAATTTTTAAGGATGTGAGTAAAACGAGCAAATTTAACATTTTCTTGGTTAAATTGAAAATATCTGCTAGATAATTTTAAACAGGAGGAGAATAAAAGATTAGCAACACTGTTAGATCAAATGTTTCACTGATCTCCCGTGATTATTTTTTGTTATAAAATAACCTCAGATCAGTTTCAGAAGTTTTCATCAGTCTCATTTCTTCAAAAGTTTAAAACATTTTGAATCCCCACACAAAGTGTCATGGATAATTTTTGCTAAATTTCCATTTTAGCATATTGAGAGAACATAAACACATTTACCTGTTGCTAAGAAAAGTTTTTCTAACCTTAATTTGTTTTGCTATTCTAGACGTTTCTTTGTTTCCTGGTTTGTCGTTTTTATAAGTTCAGTAGGAAAATATGTATTTTGCTACATTTATCAGATTCTATTATTTTTCCTAATTAAAATAAAATGGATAAAATATACTGTATCTTCCACTGAAGATGTTTTGATGTGAGTGTCCCAGTGATCCTTCTGCTTATTGGTTGACTGACTGCTTTGTTCTTTATCTAACAGACTTTTAAATGCTGCATTAAATGTTGTTTACACGGTGAATTATTGAATCTTGGTAGGAAGTATCCCTTGTTCTTGTTTGTTGTATTGCAATAACACACAACTTGGAATTTAATTGAGTACAATGATGCTTAGGTTCAAATAACTTGTATTTGTTATTTTTGTCCAACATAGCTTCCTTAAATTGAGCGTGAAGTTTATACCTATAACCTGCGGTTAAGGTTTCATCCTCATTGTTTATTGACTTTGTGTTCAGGTCCATCAGCTGTTTATGTGGTTATAGTTTGGAGCTTTTCCTTGGCTGATCTTCAGACTGACAGTGTAGCTTCAGGAATGTCAGACGAGTCTGAGAAAAACTCGATCAGTGGCCATCCTGACAAAGAGACCTCAGTCTGTTGAGTTCTCACTCTAACGCAGCCTGAGTCGCATCTACAGGCTAAAACCACCATGGTTTCAGTAAAAGATCCTGATAGACTGGACCAGTACATCGTTCAGCCTCTTTAAGTCTTATCCTAGTCCTGTAAAAGTTTAAATTTGGTATCTTTTTCATAAAAAAGAAGCTGTAAACTGGTCAGAGTGGAGATATTTCACAGGAGGTTAATATTTGTAGCTTCACATCATTGAAGTAAAATAATTAAAAGAGCTAAAAAACGTGAATATAGTCGTTCTTTTTCACCTGAGTAGATAAAAAGACCTTCTACTTGTCCACCTTCTCAACAATTTGAAGGTTGAATATCTGACTCTGTATGGATTTTCTTTAATTTAATTAATCTCACTCAGATTTCTATTTGAACATTAAAAGTTCATATTTCAGCTCGAAGGTGCCAAGCAGGTGTGGTCTTTAGACATTAAATAATTTGTGTTTTCATCAGGTTTCCCTCCTCTCAGGGCTTCTGCTGCTGGTGCTGTGTGTCCCCTTGTCTGTCTGTCAGGATGAATACTCTGGATACCACTCAGGTCAGAGCCTCTCCATGTTAAAATAATCTCTCACTGTTTGTACCTGCCTGCTGTCTCACAGGACAACACGCGGTTGTTAAAACCAAGTTAACTTAATCCACAACCAAAACAAAGATTAAATTCAAAAGCATTTTTTAATCAGTAAAAAATAAATGAAGCACAAAACAATCTTCAGATTTCACTTTTTGTTTTATTATTTTTTGAATTGTAACATTTTAAACCAGTCAGAGTTTTGGGATAACCGATGCTTTAACACTGAAGCTGTCACTTTAATATTGGGCTGGGTTAGAGATGAATCTGAAATAAACTGTTATTTTAATCATTTTGTCAAATTCCTGATGCGCTAATGCATCATTTCACCTGGTCTCTTATTGTCCCTGCAGGTGAGAAGCACATCTACGAGTCGTCTGCAGTCGACCGCTATGACAGCAAAGGTTCTCGTCGACCCGGTAGGACTCCACCAGCTCTTATGATTGTCTTCATTCACCAGCAGCAGCTGTAGTGTAAAAACTCATCTTTGAAGTTTTGTGATGAACTGTTTTTTCCAGAGCATCGACCTGAGCCCACTCAGTACTATGATGAGGAGCAGCAGCTAGTGGAGGAGGATTATGACCCCCCCAGGGTTACCATGATCACCGAGGACATCTTTCCTTTAGTCACAACCACAGAGTCCCACTACGCCAAGGAGGACACTGAGACCATGCAGGTAAGACAGGTAGATAATGGAACATCCTGACAACGGGTTCGATATTTGTTATTTATATAAGTCTTGGTGACCATGCAACAAATCAATTAAAAAAGAGAAAGCCTTGCAGTCTTATGACATTAAGTTTTGTAACATTGCATTGAGCAAAAATATTTACAATGCAAAATAATAACGGACCCTCAGCACAACTGTTTACTATTTTATACAGTAATTTTTTATTCTTCATTCTGTTTCATATATATTATTTCATTCCGTCTTTGTGTGAGTCTGTTTTCTGTTATTGCCTGTCACTTTGCTGCTGTGGCACAGAAATGCCCCCAATATTGGACACTAAAAGATATTTCTATTTCTTCTATTCTTGGTGTAGATACCGTTGCACTGTCTATAACCTGTCACTAGGAGGCGATAAAGTCAACCAAAGTAATACAGCACACTGTAATAAAGTTTTTTCTTCTTCTTTTGTACAAAACTAAGTGCAAATTCTGATCTTTTCAGTCACCTGAGGTAATTGTGTTTTTTAATTAAAAAAACAGCAACAGGGCATTTTTGTTACTGCTGTAGTTTTGAAAAATAAATGTTAATATAAATACATTAATAAACATGAATGTCAGGTAGAATTACACTTATCCATCTAAACAAAATACAACATTTTAACTCGGCTGCAGATTTTTTAAAAGTAAAATAAATCAGGAAGTCTTCTATGGTTTTTGTGACGGTTTACTAATATTTTAATGGTTTTATGTCCAGGTGCCTTTTAAACACCCAGCCGGACCCGACACAGACTCCTCAGAGGAATCGGGAGGCGATGCGGCTCTCGGAGAGGAGGGGCCGACTCAGTGTGACTGTGAACCTGGAGAGCCCGGTTTTGCTGGTTTTGCTGGACCAAAGGTTTATTGCAAACTGCAGCCTGCTTCCAGTAACAGACAAACCTAAGAGTTAGTCTTCTGCAAGATGTAAATGTTTCTCCAGTGGCAGCTTTGTTGCCAGAGTTACTAAAACTTATTGTCACTGATTTTTAATTATGGATGTTTTTAGATCACTAATAAATATTTAAATAGGAAAACATTTAATAATAATCCCTATTTTTTGTCATTCTTTCTTGAAGGAAACTATTTGTCTGGTAAATAAAAAGATTTAGTTTCAAACAATATCTTAAACCAAATAGATCAAACATTTTGAGATTTCTGTAACGGAAGTAGCGGCTTTGGGCTCTGATTACTTTTTAAATATTGTTTGAAGCTTCTTTATCTTTATTTATTGCCAAATATTGAATTTACCTGGATTTGGTTGTACAAGTGTTTATCTTTATGGGTCATCTGAATGTTTTTGTCTAATTGGCAGGGATCCAGAGGTGTGCAAGGTCAAACTGGCCTTCCTGGAATCCAAGGAAGACAGGTGAGTCTGAAATTCATGCTGTAACTTGTTTCCTAAAAACAGACGAAGCAGAAATGAGGGTGGATTCAATGTATGCTGTTCATTTTAGGGATATAAAGGAGCTAAAGGAGTTCGGGGAAGAGGAGGAGACACTGGACCTGTCGTAAGTAAATTATCCAATAATGAGTTTAACCCATAATGCCACTGTTTGCATAATAAGCATGAACTGAAAGTAAAAGAATAAGCTTAAAACTTCAGATAAAAATGAAACCAGAAGTAAATACATCAAGGACAGTTTGTGCCAAGAGAAACCAAAACTCAATCAGATTCAAGAGAATGAGTTGCTGGCTTTAAAAGAATTTCTTTGAATATGGAAAAAGTAAAACGAAAAGTTTCTAAACAAAATAAAATAAGTTTATCAGACGAAATTTAAGAGACTGAACAAAATGAAATCATGTTTAGATCTGACTGTTCTTCACCCCTGCAGGGTGATGCTGGACCCGAAGGAGAAGAAGGAGCTTCTGGTTTCTCTGGCGGGATGGTCAGTGTTTTGATGGAAACCATGGCGATGGCTTAGCATAGTTTGAATCTGACGATATCATAAAATTTACCTTTAAACTTACTTAGTTGGGTTATTTCACAAGACTTTATTTAAGCTGAAAATGTTTGATAAAGAAGAGAAAACACAAATTGTTTTTTTTTCCCAGGGAGAACCTGGGCTTCAGGGTGGCCCAGGTGAGCGTGGAGAGCCCGGTCTGAAGGTAAACACACATTTACCTCACACTTACAATGTCTTCAAATAAAATCCAGATTATTTTCTAGCTATGACATTACCCAGATTGACCAGCTGATCGTTTACCAGCTAAACAATCCCATATATGTTCACAACTAATAAAGTCCTAGCATAAGAGGCAGAGAAGAAGCATCTATTATGAAGTACAGCAAATGACAATAATAATGTTAACTAATAGAAACAGTGAGAATACAGAACCTTGTGGTACTCCATCATAAACTGGAGATTTTATGCTACCATGTATTGAAACAATTAATTATTAAGTCTATTTATATTTCTGTTATAATACTTCCTTGTTTTTGTGCAGGGTGATGTCGGTATGGAGGGCCCAGGAGGAGGAGCAGGAGCTGCTGGTGAGACTGTAAGGAGCTAAATCTGCTGCCTAACTGGGAACGTTAGAAATGGAAATCGGTCTTTTCTTCACCTCCAGAAGAAATAATCCAGCCGCCTTTATTTTTTTGACATTTGTTTCCACAGATACATTTAAACCTGAAGACATTGATTTTTTTTTAAAGTTTCTTAAATGTCATCATCTCATACCAAAATAGTATTGTAAATCGATAACAGATGCATTTTGGGCCATCTTGTGATTATTTGATGAAACAAAGTTGTTTTCATAGTAATTGAGATAATTCTGCCTTTTCAGTGGTTAACCATGTTTAGGTTGATGCAGATAAAACCTCCTTTCTCATGAGTTAAACCAGGTGGGGTGTGTCGGGTGACAGATTCTGAAACGCATTTGGAAACCACCCAGAACCTGCTTCACTACCACAGCCGTAGTTGCTGCTCTGCTGACACTAAACTAAACGAAGCAGGAAAAGAGAAACTGGGGGGTTTTACTGCCAGCAGCTGATGCAACTGTTAATTAGTGGGGCCATGTCTCATTAGGGTCTTACAAGATGAAGCTTTGTTGTAATAGAAAACCTGCTTTGGGATTAAATTTTACTTTCACTTTCAGCTCCATGTGATTTATTTTGCCTTCACTTTTGATATGTGAGATTTAAACACTCTGTGTTGTTCTGAAAGTCTCATAATACAATCAACTAAACTACATTTTAAATATAATTTTTTGTTTAAACTCACATTTACAATGTTTTCCTTTCATTTCTTTCTGTCTCTACTTCAAACTTTTCAAATTAGCTGAGTTTGTGATTTACAATCAATGAATTATTACTTTGCTTGTTAACATTTAATTTAATCACTGATTTATTTATTTCAGGGGCCTCGTGGTGACCCGGGGCCTCCAGGGTCAACAGGAGGTAAAGGTGTCAAGGTACCAGACTTTTTGATCTGTAATGGTTCAATTTGCAGTGTAGATGTATATTTGCAAACATATTAAAAAGATACAGATGCATTTATTATGCAATAGTCATATACAATTGAAAATACTTGCACAGAAGTGCTAGAAAATGTTTAGAAATGATCTGAATTTACATATTTTGAAGATGTTTAATCCATATAATTTTTCTGATACTTTCTTAAAACAATGAATGCTTTTGTTTTTTGTTATTTGAATAGTTTGTGTCATTTGTGTGTTTTTGTCCAGGGTTCTCGTGGTGACCTGGGTAAGCAGGGTCCTCAGGGAAAAGATGGAAACAAGGTAAAATAATGAAACTTTAACATCTGCAATAGAGACAGTATTTGTTTTTCTCAAGAAGTCAAATAGATGTAAGTATGCATTTATAAATGTACATTTATGAACATATCTACTAGCTGAGCTTATTTCTACTCTAAAATGACCAATTTGTGATATTTATTCATCTAAATATAGTTAGCTAATAAGCAGGAGTCGTCTAGATCAAATGTTTAATCTTGTCTCAGGGTCAAACAGGAGCGCCCGGGTTTCCAGGTGACAACGGAGAGAGAGGCAACGCTGTAAGATAAACCCTCTTCTTATGGTCAGAGGTGGAAAACACGCCTCTGATCATTACACACTGAACGTTTATGTAATGTTGTAACTTTTCAGTCAATTGTGTGTGAAAATTCCCCTTTTGATTTGTTTCCATTACAACTATCAGTGAAATAATGTTGTTTCCTCTTTTTGTTATGTCAAACTTCCCAAGTAAAGTTGAGCATCACTATAGAGAATAAAGATTTCTCCTTCTTTCTCCCATCGGTGAATCACTTTTTAATAATTGCTGTCCTTCTCCTTCAGGGTTATCCAGGACAAACAGGACCTTTTGGGCCAAATGGACCAAAGGTACAGAACCACAGCAAACACAGTTCCTGTATTTTCATTTTACTGAGGGTGAAAGTACATCTAACATTTAGGGAGTTTATGCACATGGTATTTTATAAAACTGCTGCTGATATCTCTATGAAGCTTAGTATTAATAACTTCAGGGAGGAAATAGAAAAGTTGCTGGAAGTGTGTCAGACCAAAAAGTAATTTTTTGGGGAAAAAAAATTGTGAACTGTTAATACTGTGCATTACTTTATTTTTGCAATTCTAAGTGCAAAATATATTCTACAAAATCAGGAAAACTGATACAGTTTTAGCCTCTATGGAGCACACAGGTTTCCCTAAATGTCTAAGAGGTTTTCCAGGAAATTTAACCAGGAAATGGAATAAGGTGATGTATATGTTATCAGGTAATCAGGTGATGATCACTAGTCAATTATTTTAACAGGACAGACCCGGGTATGGTATTTCTGAAGTTTTGAAATAAATAGAAACAGTTTTGAATATGTAAGTCATAGTGACATCTATCCATAAAGCAACAGATTGCTTTCTGATCCAAGTGTGCCAGAAAAACTGCTTGCCACAAACAACAATGTTATTAAATATAATCTAAGGTAATGTAAAAACAACTACACACATTTTAACACACCATATCTTAATGCAGCACATGGGCAATTTGATTCGGGTCAGAGGTCAGAGAACAACTTTGATTTGTTTGATGATTGCCGTTACAAAGGAGAAAGTCCTTCTTTTTATCTAATCTCTTTTCCTGCAACAACTGAGACAGAAAGAGAAAATGAGTTTTCTGTTGCTTTATCTTATGACTAAAAGATAGTGCATGTTAGTAGAATATATTTCCCCTTTGATGATTGAAGACTGAACATTTTTATCATGTGGATTACTTTAAACTTCTGAAATTATTATCTTGGTATAATGAAATGACAAACAGGACTGCCCCAGAAACTTCCAGTTTCAGTTGTAAACATGCCTCAAAAACCTTTTTATGTCAAAATGAACAGGATTATGTTCACTAGTGATGCATGCATGATAGTAAGAAAAGATAAACAATGTCAGAGTGAAAGTGAATTCATGTCAGACATAGTAAATACATTGGATTGTGTGTAATGCCGTCTGCAGTGCATTGCATTAGTTTCTGGAGTTCCCCTAGCTGCCCTCTGCTGACAGAGCTCTGGATGATTGATTATAGGTACGGTCATTACTAAACACACGGCCCTGATCTCTTATGACAAGTGCTGTGTGATATTTCCCTAGACATAAGTATTTTCCTCCAACAGTTTATCCAGTAGACTCATGTGGAGTTTTTCAGGAACTTTGTGAAGGGATTACTGTGGGATTTCCCGGATGTTATGCTTCATTTAGAGTGAAAGAAAAACTGAAACTGAAACTAAATGGCAGAGATTATAAGATTGGGATTGTTGTGTTTAACTATATATAAATAAAGCAAAAATGAAACAAAAATGTATGGGAAGTGCCCTCTGCTTATATTTACTTTAGGTTTGTGTTTAACCTGTTTAACCGGTGTTCTTCCGAAACTTTTACATTTATTTAGTATTAGCATGCTAGTTACAGATATAGTGTGCAACTAATGTGTGTAAACACTAGGTATATAATTACTATTAATCAAAACCACTTTCTGAAGTTTGTCATGTATTTATTTAATTTACTCGTTTTATTTGAAGAGATATTTAGTTTCTACTTGATGGACAACCAGCCGCACTGTGTAGCACACAAAATCGATATAAAGTCTGATCAATTCATCCTCTGATATTTATCCTTATCTTGATACTTCTGTGGTCTGCAACTTTACCATGCAACGTTTAGATGCTTCCTTGTTCTAACACACCTTAATCAAACAGCTAATTACCAGGGCCAAGCATAGCAACATAGCAGCTTCACAAAGCTGAGAGATTATGAAATTATCTATAAATTATCAACATCAGTTTTATTTTCCTGACTCCTAAGCTAAATGTATCTGTTTTGAGTGCATTTTACTTGAGTGCTGCTATTAAATTAAAACACTTTTTTTCATTTGGCATTGAGAGATAAACAGTTGTTGGCACTGTTACCTTGCAGCAAGAAGGCCATTGGTCTGAATCCCAGACTAAAGGTTTTTCTCCACCAAGTTTTGTGTTCTCCCGTTACATATTTGAGTTCTCCCTAGGTACTCCGGCTTCAACCCACAGTCCAAAACATGATTGTACGGTTAATTAGTCACTCTAAATGTCATAAAAATGATCATTTTAATGACATTTCATTCATCAATGGATCTTCTATTGATGAAGAAGATCACTGCTGATTGCAGTTACTGAAATAAATATGGATTTTAATTCTGACAGTAGTCAAGTTATCATCAAAACGTGATGATAACATCAGATAAAGTAAGAAGAACACAAAAGAACGAACTGATAAGAGATGAATTATCACAATAAAGAACACCAGGGAATGGACCGTTAAAGAACAATCGAAGTGGCATTGACAGTAATAAAAAACTCAGAAACAATCAGAAAACAAATTAAAACCTTTAACACAGACCCCAGTGGCTCATGACACATTAAACTTTTCCCAAAAACCTTGTCCTAACTTATTCTAACTAAACACATAGAGATGAACTCATTCTGTTAAAACTCGTTCTATGCTGTTCGTTTATAGTTGACCTTGATCTTTACTTGCCAAAGTAATTACATCACTAGTGGTTTAGTTTTTGTCTTTCTTGTTAGGATTTTTTTTTTTTTACAAAAGCTTGTATATCATGTCTGATCTCTACTTTATTCTTCTTTGTTGTCCTCCTTTCCCGATACTCAGGGCTCTAAAGGGCTGGGTGGCTTTCCAGGAAGCGATGGTTTCCCTGGGCAGGATGTAAGTGTGTTAAGGCCACAAAGTCATAAAAAAGATCTTATCATCTGTTGTTACCATACAGATCATTTCTTCTTCTCGCTTGGCCTACTTAGGGTCCAATAGGAGTCCCAGGTGTGATAGGAGAACCGGGGTCATTTGGTGTCAAGGTAATTGAAAATATGTCTGTTGCCTGTCAAATAATTATGACAATTTGTTTAGATAATTTATTTATTATAATTGATCATTTTATCTCAGCTGTGGTGCAAAAAAAAATCTTGATCTGAAATTACTCAGCTGGGAAAACCTCCATGTGGTTTCCTTTCTGTGGAACAGGATGGCAGTAAATCTGAAAGCCTCGTTTTCTTAGTCACTGTCTGGAGAAATCTTTTTGTGTTGCAACCCAGACAGGATTGCATTCCACTGCTACTGAAGTGGATTTTATTTTCCCTGTCTCACAAGTCTATACAAATCTGCTTGGCATCCTGCCATGACTGAGTAATTTCTGGAAGGAAGGAAGCAAAAATGACTGCTTCCTTCCTACAGTTAACACACATTACTGTATATTTAATTGAAAGTGTGATAAACCTGCCCAGGTTATGTTTAACTCTGTTCACTGCTTCCTTTCCTGTGCAGGGCAGTAAAGGGGATCGTGGTGTTCGAGGACCCCGTGGCAGCCCGGGCAGACTGGTGAGTTTGTGGCAGGAACCAAACTAAGTGGGAGACATTAACAGAATTCATAAGAAATTTCCAGAGAGAAACAATGAACACTTGTTTGATTTCCTCTTTTTTTTCCCTGGATAATTGCTGAGTCTGTGTTTCTTTTTTCCACTAATGATGCACACTCAGTGTCCTGTTTTGTTGACTCTCTAATTCAGCCAAATATAGAGGAAATATTTTTTTTCCACCTGCAGTCGATGTCCTGCTCACATGACGTTACTCCAAACATTTATCTCCCAGACCTTAATTAGCCTAAACCCTCAACTTCCTCTGGGCGTTTGTTGCTTTCTTTATTTAAATGACTTTATTCTTTCTTGCTGCTTCAATCATAAAAATAAATAAAACCAAGAGTTGAAGTATAACTGCAATAAGTATAGAAGCATCAATCAATTATCTGGGGTCTGAAATGGGCCAGCTTCGGTCATTAGTGGTTTAAATACTGAGAAATGTCTCTGCAACTTATAAACATGTGTAATTAAATATTAGTAAGATTGTATGTATATATTTGAGCCAGTATACATAATGTTGATTCTGGACTAAAAGTTCGGTTCTTATGAAATAACAGAGAAGTTGTGTCTTTTGTTTTGTTCACTTTTCACCTTTTCTCTTTGTTTTTCCGTGATTAACATAGATGAACTTCAGCATCAGCTTTCTTAGGAAAGTCTTAACATCTGCTTTTACACTTAGGAAGTGAAAACAGACTCCTTTCATTTTTAAAGGAAAGAAAAATAACCTTTTTAGCTGAATTTATTGTTGGTTTTTTTTTTTACTTTAAATCAGATGCATTTGTTAAATAATTTGAAAACACATTTATTTCATCCAGCTGTTAGCACTAAGACCAAGAATAACTTGTAGAAACTGCTGAGCATTACAGCAAATATCTTATTTCCACTGAACTCCTGTCTGAGAATGCTTCACTCCCAGACAATACAATACCTTATTGTATTGTAAGTTTATACAATAAAGTAAAAATAAACTAAATACATGAAGACATGCAAAACGTACCAAATAAAGCTAAAATAGTGTGTATCACATATTATTGTATGTTATCTTAATCTAGAATCTGCTTTTTTTAGTGAAGCCAGGCAACTATTTTTAGTGCAAACAGATTTAAAGTGATCAATAGGATTGAATGTGTTTTTTCCTAGGATTTCTATAAACCATGTCTTCTTATAGATATAAATTAATAAGATGTGTCAGACCAGAGCGTAGTGGTCAGTCGTTGTTTTTGGTGTGAATGTCATCGTAACCAGTGACCTTATGTGAAACCAGAAGGGAATTCCCCTTACAGACTGAAACAACAGACTCTGTTTCTTCAGTGTGTTTGTTTACCATAAAGAGGATTATGATTTTCAACTTCTTCAATTCATCAGACTTGTTTCAGCTTTTAATTGATTTGAAGAAGTGACTCACTATTTTATATATTGAAATATTTTTGCAAAGACTTCTGCATTTTCAAAAGTCGTCAAATGTCAGACCACTATAAATAATTTCCCACAAGGCTTCTGCTTTCTTTTGAAAGTGCTGCAGATGATTCTGCATTTTTTGTTTTTTTACATTTAATGTGAGCTGAGACTCTGTGTTATAGATCTTCATGAAGTAGAAGTATGAAGCATCTTTTTATTTTAGTTTTGCGCATCTACAGGCTGAAACATTTGCCCATAATTCTCTGCAAATTAGCTCAAGCTAAGCCAGATTGAACAAATTTGTTGGAGAGCGTCTGTCAGCATCTGTGACAATTAATCTTAAAAGTTTAACCACAGAGTCTGAAATGAACCTGTCTGGACTTTGACTGGGCAGTTACACAAAATACATTAAAGTTTGTGGTTTTTATGTGACAAAATGCGCAACAATTAATGGAATGTGAATTATTTGACTAGATTTTGTATTTTGTTTACTATTGTCAGTGAGTTTATTAATAATTAATAACATCAGGCCGGTATTATATTTGACATACTAGGATTTTCAAATAAAAGTGTCCTAACTTTCATCTGTTTTGATATTTTACTACCATCACTTTGTTCATTTATGTTTCTTTCAAACTGTTACACTACAGTTTGCTGTATAAACCTTTGCAACATTACTATAATAAATTATCCAGATTTCATAGGTGTGTAGGTTTGGATGAATGATTCTGAAGCTGTTAAAACTGATGTTGAATAAAGAATCAACTTTGGTTCCATTTCTGTTGTTTTTCTGACAGGGAGCTCAAGGAGAACCTGGAGATGCTGGAATACCAGGAAAACATGGACCCAAAGGTCTGCAGGGTCCAACAGTACGTAAAGAGGAAAAACAAAAACTGTATTTTAAGATATAATGTAATTTTTCTCTTTCAGTTTTATACCAAATAAAACGAATCCTCTTGAACTCTGGAGGCCCCCAAATGTTTAATGACAGGATGTTTTATTTACTTATTTGATATACAAACAGTTTTTATTTATTAAAACGTAAAACCTTTCAAATATCTCCATCTTTTAACTCATTTTTCTCCTCCAGGGAGCCAAAGGGGAGACCGGACCTGATGGAGAGAAGGTGAAGTTTTTAAAAAACAAATGAAAAGATGCTATTCTGGACACGAAGCTGGATCCCTGGAGAGATGAAAGTGGATTTATCTGTAGGCTGTGACCTTTGTGAGATGCAGTAATTGGAAAGAATCCCAAATAACCAGAGGAGAAAATCCTGGCAGTTTTGTATTCTGATAAGTTATCATGAAAAATTATTGTAAGAACTTTGCAATCTAATGTGTAATTTAGTTCAATTGTATACTTTTTGGTCTAAAAACTTTGGATTATACTGTACTTCCATTTATTATGGTTCTGACCCCCAATCAAATCAAACTCTGAACGGGCCATTACATCTAGTAGAGTTTCATAACCACAGATACTTTATTAGACTTTAGAAGATTGTAGAAACTTGCTTTAAATCATCTATTTAACAATGCTGTCAGTACAAAACATACACAAAACAATTTGGCACGAAAAGACCGAAACAGATGTTAAATGAGCGAAATCTGATTCGAGCTAATATTCTAATCTTTGTGATGCAACATTTTTCACCAGACACTTTAAAATTTGAGAAGCCTGCATGTTATCAAAAGTCATGTTTTCAACTGACAAATGTCCCTCGACCTCAAAGGGAATTTCCCGTCTGTGTTGACATTTTATTTTTGTATCTTGTTCTTCCTGTTTTTAAACTGTAATCTGTTTGTAACCAGGTCAGGTGTTGTTTTCATGAAACTTATGACTAATCTCATCGCCCTCGTGTTTCACACCTTTGTTTGTTTACATGCCACAGGGTGCAGGAGGAGGGAAAGGCCTGAAGGGGGAGAAAGGCCAAAAGGTAGTTTTCATGTCTCACTATCTTGTGACAAATCTGTTTCACTTCACCTTTCCACTACTGCTCTTTATAACGTATAGTGTATCTCTTCCTTTTTCGTTTGTCCTTTCAGGGAGGGAAAGGTGTCCATGGAGACAGAGGACAGGTGATTTGGGGATTTCCAATGCAGAAATGCACAAAGCATCTGAAATAGGAAAGAGCTCTTTGTGTGATTAAGTCATAAACTTTTAAATTTCATTTAAACAAAGCTTTGTTTAAGGTGCAAGGAAAAAAAATCAATTCTCATTAAGTTGATCTAAAAGAAAACTTACCTTGATGCACAATTTTCACTTTCATTGTATTCAGCAAACTGCCAGATTAACGAGTTTAATCAATCTCACTTTATTTATGCTGCACCAATTTACAGCATGTCACCTCAAGGCCTTACAGTCGTCTGTTCAGTCATACATCCATCCAGTTCCTCCGAGATACCAAAATAGTTCAGTTAATTAAAAGGTTTTCTAAGGAAACCCAGAAGGTATTATTGACTCATTGCCTTGTAGCATTCTCTCCTCCTGGACGTAGCGACAGCCCTCTACTCTGGATTTAACAGGGAGCCAAAGAAGGGAAGTTAAAATAGGACAACTATGATCTCTCTTTAATTTTCATTAGCACTCTTGCTGCAGAGTTCTGGATCCGCTGAAGACTTTTCACTCCGTTTTATTTATTATTAACCATTGAATTTCTCTAGTTCGGGTCATACTGATAAACCAGGCATTAAGAAACCCATTATGGATGTTAAATTAACTCTTCCTTTTCTTTCTAATCAATTTTTGTCTCAAAGCGAGGACCAGTAGGCACAGGAGGCCGGATCGGCGCCCCGGGTCCTGTTGGACCAGCCGGTATCCCTGGCTCCAGGGGAGACCGCGGTCCAATCGGTGACCCTGGTGGCAAAGGTCGTACGGGACCAAAAGGAGCTCCAGGTCCAGCTGTGAGTAACAGCTGCATAAAGCAGAAACTGTAGAGGCGAAACATTTCAGAACAACGTTTTACTGAAGCTGTTCAAATAATTACATCTATTATCCCACTTTGGTACCAAAAAAACAGATAACTGGTTGATTCATGACAAGATATTGACAAAATACTATTTTGCTGAGGTTTTAGTTTAGTAGTTTAGTTTTCGGGTACAAAATAAAACTGAAAATCTCTATTTAAAATTCTTATTCTGGACAGTTTGGATATTATTGATAAATGATGGCAGCCATTTTTGCTGCATCTGTTATTCCACCTGCTGAGGTTTCACAGGTGGTGTTGTTGTTTTTGACTATTCCTTAGAGGTGAATGATGAAAATATGGACACATTTATTCATTTTTACAATTTTATCTTCACTTTATATAAAATCCAAATTTTTTACAAAAATTACCTTTTGTTTCTTAAATATGTGACGACAGTAAATCAGTTCTCGTAAAACTAGATTTTAACCCATGTTGTTGACGTTCTGCATCAGGATATAACCTGATTGGGTTTTTGGTCCTGTAGGGTCCTGGTCTAACTGATGAACAAGTCCTGCAGCTCTGCAGAGGCGTTGTCACGGCCCAGTTAGCCCAGTACGCCGCCTCAATCCGAGCCAAGTGCACCCAGGGCTGCCCCATCAACAGCCGGGCTCTGATTGGGCCTCCAGGGGCCCGAGGACCAGCGGGGCCACCTGGCAGAGCTGTGAGTGCTTCTTCAGGTTCTCACCACTTATAATACTGACAATCAGTTTTTTTCTAGATCTGTAGAGCAAGATGGTCTGAGTCCTTCTAAAAAATATTTTTTTAAAAAGGCTTTTGTTTTCTTTCATTTATTTATTTATTTATTTGCAATAACTTGCATAAAACAAATTAATTAGCTTTATATTGCTTAAGCGATGTTGCAAAATTGCAAAAAGATTGTGTATTTTTTGCTAGTTTATGAGAACTGCGTGTTTTATGTTACCAGGTCTGAAAAATAAAGACTCTAAGCATTTTTCCAACTTTTTTCCCAACATTTGTGCTTTTAATAACCAGGGAAAAGCAGGAAAAGCTGGAGAGAAGGGAGCCAGAGGCGTTCAAGGACAGAGAGGACTGGAGGGACAAAAAGGAGCTGAGGGAGGAAGAGGTAAATATTCCTGCTCACTCCAGTTCAGGCCTTTTCTATTCTATAATGATCGATGCAGAAAAAACAACCATTATTCGGATATACAGTCCCAGCTTCAACCACTTCACCCTGTGAGTGAAAATAGCACTTCATTTTGCTTCCTTTCAAGCAAAAAACAATGAAATGAAAAGGGAGAAAATGTCAACCAAAACATCCATAAATAACCATATTTGCATGTCATTTTGCAGTCAAATACTTTTTTCCCCACATCAGGAATCTACTTCCAGTAATCGTGTGAAGCAGCTTCAATGTTCTGGAAATCTGATAATAAGCCGATATGAAAATGAACTCAAGGCTCCAGCTTTGATATTTTATTTGAACTATTTCCTCATTTCATTTCTCTAAAATTCCATCATTTGTTTTCTTAAAACTTATTTTTTAAAGAAATTAAATCTTAGAATATTTTCTCAAATGCCTTCTGGAACATTAAGATGTTTTTTTTTGTTAAATATGAGACGGTTCTTTGTGTTTATTTGGGTCGGATCTTTTCCATGGAGGCCATTCTGAGATATAGTCCTTATTGATGAACTCTGACCCTAAGTAAAGCCAGAGCAGAGTTTTATTAATGGTTGTGGATTTCTTTATGACATCTTAAATGAGTCAGTCAGACGTTTAATTACAACAATTCTGCAAAGAAAAGTCAAAGTTCCTCCACATCAATTAAGTTTATCACAGAGGGCTAAGCTGGTTGTGTTAACTCTGATCTTTGTCTAATATCAAAATTAGCTGGATTAACAGAAAAGTGAAAACTTTTCTTCACACCACTTGAAATATGAAATATGTCTATTTTCCCTTTTCCATTTTTTTCCTCGGCTGCTTTAAGTGTTTTGATCCACAGGTCCAAAGGGAGCTAAAGGCACGACAGGAGATGCAGGTAAAGGCCTGCAGGGTCCAGATGGGCCACAGGGACCCAGAGGTAGGATTCTTCTCTCATTTCCTAATAAAATCAACACAAACCTGCAGAAAACAACATTTTCCTTCAAATTAGTAAAATATTGAACTAACCAGACTTGAATTACTTAAAATATTCTTGAAATGCGAAATAAAAAATTCACAAATCCTTTTTTCCCAGGTGAACAGGGTCACCAAGCAGAACCCAAAAATGGGACGGAGGGTCCCCGCGGGCCCCGTGGTTTCCCTGGCTCGGTTGGGCCGCCCGGTTCGGTTGGGCTCCCCGGCGTGCCGGGATTCTGCGAGATGCGGGACTGTGGCATTTATGCACCGGTGATGCGCAAAGAGCAGGGCCTGGTGAAAGGACCCACAAGCATCTGAGCCTGAAAAAACTCAGAACAGAACAGAATTTCTACTTCCAACATCGCAGTTTATTGCAGTAATCTGCATTAATATGTGACTAAATGGTTTGTGCTTTCAGGACAATAACCGATGGTACAAATTGCAGCAAGTTGATCAACTGAGAAGTTGCATATGAGTGAGGAAAAAAAGAAATCCTGCAGGAGCTCAATTCATTCAAATGAATTTGTTGATATAAACTTAGCAAAAACTTAATTATTTGAGAGAGATTTCTTCTTTGTCTATTTTTTCCAAATAAAGACACATTTTATGTACATAGTATGTAAAGAGTCTAATGTTCATGTTTTGTTTTTGTTTCAGATAAACTGACATTTTTATTTCAAGTGTCTAAGTTGTTTCATATTTACTCACTGAAAACAATCAATTCATCACCTCCATCCAAAACAAACAGGTCAAATATATTTAATTGTGGAATTGTGAAATGTTAAAATGTCATTATCAGGTTAGTTGTTTAAAGAAAATCATACAGAGTGGTTTGTAGTGTGCAAAAATAATTTTTATTTCTCAAAAAGAAAATTAAGCAACAGCAACACAACAGTTCAAGCTTGGTCCACTGTGTGGAATAAGGCAACGCTGTATAAAACTTGCCAACAATATAGGGACATGTCTGGCAGGTGGTGAACATTGTATGGCACGACTTCCCAAAAACAACAAGAAAACAATGATAATTTGGACGTCAATACATGATTGAGTTAAAAAAGTTCAGGGATAAAATTTGATTTTTTTTTCAATCTACAACATGGATGCACATTATTAAAGCATGACTTAAAAATCTCATCAAAAAAAAACAAAGACAAAGTATAAATATTAGATTTAGGCAGTTTCCTATGTCCATTCTGACGTCAGTTATATAGATTTTTAATGCTAATACAACTAAAACTCACTATAATTTAGCTTAATGCCAGAGTCTCAGTAATTTTAGAAAGACCTGAGTTGTTTCTGGAGCAACAAAGAGCATCAGAGGAGTGTTAATTAATCATCTTCTGGTCCAACTTCAAAATGACGGAGCCTTAACAACGATCATTTGGACTAGAATAAAGTGTAATTGTGCTTTAATGCTTAAAATTTAATACTTAACATTCAATAATTTAATTTGAAACGTGAGCTCACCTTTTAGATTGTATTATCCATAGAATCTAGCAGTTAATAGAAATGAACTGAACTAAAAAAAATATTTTTTGTTTTTAGAGTCTAGATTCCCTTAAAATAAAAATAAAAATTAAAAACTAATCTAAACAACCAAATGAGAGAAAACTACATGAGAACTTAGGGAATGAGAACAAACAAAAGCAAACAGAAAAGGCTGAGGTTAAAGTGGTTTATACCGAGGTATGTTATTAAAAATATTAATAATAAATAAAATATAAAAACAATAAATAGTAGTGATATTTTTACATATAATCAATACACAAAAGTTTGTTCTCCATTTTTCAGTGCTGATACTTGGGCATTAACCGTTTTTCTTTATTCGTTCAAGTCTTTCAATGTTTCATAAACTCTTAAATATTTTTATAAACATGCTTTTTTGCAATATTTAACACTGACCTTACTTTTCCACTGTTGCAAATTTTATGAATTTTCTCAGGGTGTTTTTAAACTATTTAGTTTTTTGTTTTTTTTTACACTGATCAACGTAACAGCAGCTTTAATGGAATAAAAGTAGAACAAGAGAAGTAAAGCCTCAGTCTTTAAACAAAACAAAAACACAGAATAACACTAGAATGAGCAAACACAGAAATACTGGAATGTCTATAAAAACAACATTTTACAAAAAGAAATGCTGAAAGATGGTTGTTTGCATTAGTTTTTAAATAGCTTATAATGGCATACTAATGTTGGCAGAAATTGTTTTTAAAAGCACCATGCTAACCGGATAACTGGCTTAATTGGTTATTGAACTTTTTACATTCGTTATGTCAGTTTTGTAATGCTGAATCTAAAAGTAATTTTATTGTATTGGTATGTTCTTAAACAAGCAGCACACTTTTAAATTATACTTCATATGTTATTTGATTTATTATAATCTGGATTAAATATTTTCAGTATATGGATTTTCTGTTTCACATTTATGGGGAACATTTAGAAAACTATATAGGTCAAAATAACATTTGTACCATTGCTTAAGTCTGTACCGCTTCATGTCCACACATTAGATCAGGGGGATCCAAACTTCTTAGCATGTTGACCAAATTTATTAAGCTGAAACTATTTATTTCTCTAAATTTAAAAAACCCAGAAATAACTGTATTGTTAATTTTCTTTTCTGATCAACAACATGCAATATTTTTATAAAATTAGTTTGGGCATTATTCAACTATACTAAATTATTTAGCAAATTTGAATAAATGGTTGCACCAAAGTCAGAGTTGTTGGATGTTTGTGTTTTGAAATATTGACAATAAAACCTGCCAGATGCTCTTTGACGCTCCAGTAAAGTGCTTCTTCTTCCTCCAACTACATTCAGAACCGTTGTTTTGTTTTTCCCTGAAACCTTTGAAGCAGAAAATAATCAAATCAAGCAAATAAGACTTTTTTTTAGTTCAAAAGGAAAATAGTTAGTCCTTCTATATTTTACAAGATCCGTTTTTGGCCACCTAGTCAGAGCTCTTCTAAAACACTTGAGGGAGTAAAAAACTTCTAGAATTTCATTCAAAATTACACAGTTTGTTTCTGTCACGACCTGAAAATGTTACAGTACTTTGACGTTCAGCTGCCAGTGTTTTTTCTTCAGCAGTGTTTTTGCATACACTCACAGTTTGATCTGGTGTAAATAAGTCTTTTTACAGTAGCTATGATCATTTCATTGCATCGTCAATCACAAAACAGAAATAAATTATAAAAATGTTCTTAGTCGCCTTGGAAATCCAGACAGAAGCCATTGTAAAAAATGTATCCGTTTGATATCCCTCTTATGACACAAAAAGAAGAACTGGCGAGAATGAAAGTTTCTGAGATGATAATAAAGTGCAGCCAGAAAAAAAGCAGCTTTTTTAGCTGAGTAGCTAATTATTTTGCACACTACTTGACATGGCGGATCCTAACTGAGGAGGCGCAGAAGCCGTCCCGTCAGGAAAGCCAGCAGCAGCAGCAGCACGGAAACTGAAATGAGAAAAATAAAAATAATCAGCCCAGAAGAGCTTTAACTGTTCGATCATAACCCATTTAATGTGATCTATTGGGCCAAAATTATTATGGGCTTAGATTTTAAATTATTTAATTCAGTCAGACTTAACACATTAAGCATTAAAAACTCAGAGATACATTTTTAATGCTTAATGTGTTTTTTTTTCTCAATTTTTTCTGTTTTTCTACATGTATGTCTAAGTATGTATATATGTGAAGGGCTGCAACTAATGATTATTTTAGTAATAGATTATTATATTGCTTATTGAATCAATTCATCAGATAAAAAACTGTATATTCTGCATTGTTCTGTGTTTAAATTAAAACATTTCATTTTACCACATTAAATGAAAAGCCTTAACAGTGTTTAAGCCTCTTTATACAATGTTAGAAATAAATTAAAATATGCAATGAACATGCCAGTTCCTTTATTAAATAAGTAAATAAAAATGTTCTTGCCTAAAAAGCAATAACAGCAATATGTTCATGATCATTTCTAGCAAAGAATGTATCTGCATTCATTGTTGAGCCTCCAGTTAACAATTAATCGATTCCTAAACTAGTTGACGATTATTTCATAAATCAATTCCTCATGATTAATCCAATTCATTGTTTTGGCCCGACTGTGATGGGATGTCAATTTCCTTGAAGGGAACATCTGATTTTTTATTATTTTGATTAATAATTTATCTGCAATTGGACGATGTTGGATCTTGAAATTGGATGTCTTCGAAGTCATTTTACAAGTTAGTATCTATTAATAACAGATAAAAACTTTCAGAAGTTAGATTTTTTTTAAAAACACTTACTCTTATTTCCAGTTGTCGACCCATTGGTTAACCCGAGAGAACACACTTGGCCATAGAAGGTCACACGTGTCTCCATAATTACACCATTTACCTGTAAAGATGAGCTTAAGGTTAAACACTCAGGTTTTACATATTTAACTTTAAATTCTCGCTCTAGTAGTATTAGATTAAAATAAAGCTGGAAACATACAGGGCACACAGTATTCACTGTCACGTTCACACATCTGTCCAGGATTATCCCATCATGATTGATTTCCTTGCATGGAGATTCACAGGTTTTGGTCTCACCATCGATTTCAGCGAAGTTCTACAAGAACAAATGGAAAAACTGATGTTTTACTTCAGAGCAACACAGATTTTACAGCCGCTGACAATAACAAACAGAATATTTGACTTGTGGAGAGAAAGTGCAAGAATTTAAATTAATTTTTTGCAATGACTGGCTTGTTATTCTTTTATCTAAAATATTCGGACTCATTAGTATCAGTTTCAAGACGAATGTTTAAAGAATGTTGGTCTGGGTAGACTTTAATCTAAGAATTCAGAATTTTATCTCTGAAAAAAACCAAACATTTTCTGAAAATCTAAACAATCCAGGCCAGGAAGATGATTTACCCAACTCTCATCTCATAAAAATGTCAGCAGGAGTTGTTTGCATGTTTAAACCTATTTAACATGAACATAGGAAAACTTCACCATTTCATTGGAGTTCCATAACTCATCACATGACGGATCATGTGAGTACTTCACAGTCGGGTCACAGCAGGAGAACTCTGAAGTTCGGTCCTGTATTGGTGAGCTGCTGCATGCCGACACAGCAACTGTTGAGGAAACAGGAAAATAGCAGGTTGTAAATATGTTTTTAATGACATAAACTTATTTATGTGTGATTTAAAATAATGACACATTTACATAAATCCCACAACACCATCCAACTCATGGTTTTTATATCTGATAGTTTTCTATTACTTTATCACAAATAAAAGGAAATTATGTGCAATGTAAAGTATTAGTGGTGAAACTGTTACTAACGGAGGCCCTAAGGGGACATGGAGAAAAAAAAAGGGAAAGAAATCCAGACTTATTATCTCGAGATCCCGACTTTTTTTTTTTTTTTTTTCCCGCGGGATCTCGAGATAATAACTCGGGATCTCGAGATCTCGACTTAGTTTCTCGGGATCTCGAGAAAGTAAGTCGGGATTTCTTTCCTTTTTTTTTTCTCCATGTCTCCATGCTCTGTAGTTACTTGCACTAAGAAGGTGAACATATTTTCTCAGTGCCTTCATGCTGGGTTGACTGCAGCTCCAAGTTGTGCTCAGGTATGAGACTGTATGCATGTTATTGTACCATTTGTCTTTATGTTGCACTATAGGCTGGCAAATCTATCCAACATGCAGGAGAAGTGAGGCACAGATTTTATTCATTTTAAAACATCATACAGAGCAGCTGCATGTTATAAGACCTGCAGTTCTTCTCAAACCTTTTATCAAAACATACTGGCAGGAATAGTAAATCTAAAATTCATATTAAAAAAAACTTGTAAAACTGAGAAAAAAATCTTAACTCTGCACATCAACAGGGATCTTTTTTAACGTGTTGCTATGTTATTTATGGAAGCCATTATTATTATTATCAGAGTGGAGGAAACGGGCTTCATTGTTATTCGTAGTATCGCAACTCTTGATATTTTTAAAGTTCTGGTTCCTGGTTAATCTGGGAAAGTTTTCACGTGTTTGACTAACCAAAACAGTAGCGTCACTAAGGACGGGAATTCCCTGACAGCTTTCATTTAATTCCATGCTTTCCCTTCAACTGGTAATCCCCCACGTGGAGCACGGGGGATTCCTGAACAGGCAACTTTCACTTTCACTGAGCCGAATGTCATTATTATCAAAGTTATAATTCATTTAAAACCGTAAATATGTGTTCTACGTGAATTGCTTTAGTATCTTGTGCTTTTAATTATAGAAACATCGATTGTCGCGGTGCAATGACTGATTCATTCAGCGGTTCGGTTCCGCCCCCAAACCCGTCCTCGACTTAACGCCTTTTCAAAACCGTATCAAATGATCATTTTCTGTTTTCTACACAAACATTCCGTCATTTCCTCTCCAAATACTTTATAATTTAAGATTATGTGCAAAAAAACTCCAAAAACATTTGAAACGGGCGGATTTTAATTTGACAATCGCAAAGGTGGTGAATCAATGAGACATGCAGACAGTAAAATCTAGAAAACCCTGTGCTGATGGTGATACTCACTTGTAGCAACGATTATGGGCATCCAATGAGCCATGCTGCAGTCGAAGTTAAGGCAACACGGTAAACTGATCCCGCTGGCATAAAGGTGTGTGACTGGAAGCGGTATTGTGATGACCGACTCAACACGTTTTTTCCCCGGAAAAGGAAGCGTGTAGGCGGAGTTTAATGACGGGAACCCAGTGGAGCCATGTTTAACAATACAGACAAATCAATGTTGCTTCCAGACTAGAATCAAAACTATCCTTTAAATTAATTAATAAATGTAAGTAAAAATTTAAAAATAAAATTAATTTATATAGCACTTTACAGGGCATACAGTTTTGCACAAAAGGAAAAACAACAACTGGATAGAATCCAAGTTAACATAATCAGTTTTAAATGGATTGATTGGAGGGATTTAGAGTTTCAACAATTCTGTTACTTTTTCAGGCGCTTAGTAAATCCAGTTTCAGTGATAGTACAGGTGAAGTTATTCATATTACTTTTTCTCTAAATTAACGAACAACAAAATTCCAACTTCACTCTTCATAGAGTTATTTGTTTATCAATTTCTACTGTTTATAAAAACAGTAGAAAATAAAAAATCCTGACTCCTCCCTCGCCGCTGCTCATCACTTCCAGCCGATTCCTGCGCCAGCTGACTGATGAGAAACTATTTAAAATATATATTTTCCTTTTTCTCTTTCAGTTTTTCCCCCCATATCAGGCACATGAATACATATAATAACTGCATTAGTAATAAAATAAACCCCACTATATAAAATCAAGCAAAAGGAAACCAAAATAAGGAAGTGGGAGGAGCAACTCCCCCCTCCCGCTCTGGTATAAATGAACAACCATCAGCCCTCTAGATGTCAGTCTGCGTTTCTCCGACTGTTTGCCACTTTTTGGACTCCGCGTCTCTCAATCTACTCAACATGATGACCCGACACCTGCTGTGTGTTCCTCTGCTGCTGTCACTGGGTGAGTTTCTCATGGTTTCTGTCTTTATGTAACATCTCCAGTTGATTTAATTCAACATCTGAAGACGCTTCTGTCATTCAAACTGAAAGGAAACCGTAGTGACGTGTTGCTCTCCTCTACCCGTCAGTGTGCTCGGCATCCAGCAGAGCTGTCAGCGAAGACCTGCTGGAGGTTTTTACCCTCTCTGATGAGGACGCTACCCTGAGGTGCACCGCCAAACAAATACCCGGGGTGCAGTACAGCGCAGTGAGGTGGTACAAGGTAAAAACACCTGCAGATGTCAGAGTGGGAAAATCCACGCCTGTCATTACCCGACACGCTGCTGCTGGTTTCAGCAGTTTGGTTTCCTCTAAAGGCTTCCTGTGTTACTGGAAATGGTTGGGACAAATAAAACTGAGCTTGCTGGATTAGAAGAACAGCGGCAGTCTGGATTATTTAAACTTGTCTGTTGTCAGAGGAGTCAGAATTTAACAGCAGCACTAGTAGATACTATAAACTGGTTGTTCGAGCTGTTATGGCTCACTGTTTACTGCAGTCTGTTTATTATTAAACCCATTCGCTGATTTCAGATTCCAGTTTACCAGATCATATAATGATTAGAGTTTAGTTCATAATATGGCAAACATGTTAGAAACGCTTTAGGGTAAAACTAGTACAAATTCTAAATTTCATAAACATTACAAATTGCCATAACTAATCAAAAATGTTTCATCACTGTTTTTTAATTGTTTTAAAAATGACAGCCTTTAATGATCAGAACATTGTTTACTGTTTTATGACCTCATAAAGGATTACTGGCATTAGAATAATGTCATATTTTATTGATAGACTGAAAGCATATAATAAAGCTGTAACTCGAGTATTTAATAAAGAAAATAAGTCAAATAAGAACAACATACCTAAGTGCAAATTGCTCTATGCAAACGTTTAAAACACCCTCTTTTTAAAAATGTATATTTAGGATACTAAAGTACAAACTTGATATGTGACATGTGTTATCATTTAGTTTATTGTAGAATGTTTTCTATCAGCTTTCTGAATGAAAAACATTTATCTTCTCTACTTTTCAAAGATTCACACAGGAACAAATTGTGTCCTGATGACTAGTTGGTCACAAAGAGCCTTCAGATCCAAATTTAAATTGATTCTTTGCTGAGTTTTCAGCATACCAGTAAACTGGGAAGCATTTTATTGGCAGGACAGTTTGTAAGTCAGTGTTCAGAGGCACTAAAATGCTCCTTTGAAAATGAATGAAAAGCAGCTGATGTCCAATAAAAAGTTGAATACTCTTCAGAAAATTTCATACATAAATTATTGTTCCAGGGCAGTTTAAGGATTACAGAGCGGGTCTAATAACAGATTAATAAAATCTATAAAGAAAAACTGGTGATGTAAACAGAACTGGAAGCTCACCATGTATAATAGGTTGTTTGCTTCTGTTCCTAAACATCTTGTTCTGATCTCTGTTTCCTACAAACATGTAACAACTTTTCCCTGGTTTCACAGGCTGGACGTGATTCGTCTCATCAGCAAAATGGACTTCTGGCCAAAAACCTCCCGAATGGCACCACCAGATGGTACAAAGACGTGACCAGGAAGGTGGAGCTGCAGGATGAATCTCTTGACCTCGTCCTGCCCAACGTGACGTGCAGCGACACTGGAGTGTACCTGTGTTTTCTGGCTGCACCTGTGGGACAGCAGAACCAGGAGGGGAAAGTTCTGCTCACCCTGCCAGGTAAAAAGAAGTGCCCTCATGGTGAAGTGGGCTATTGTGGTTTCCAAATCAGGCTCTTTTAGACAGAAAAATGTCTTCCTGTATAAACAGGTGCAGGTTAAAGTTGTATGCAAAGCCCCAGTTAGCTTTTAACCCTTTTTAATAGCGTTTGGTGCTAAAATCATTGCTATTATTTTCAATAATTTGTGATAATCCCTACATGTATCCCTAACGTGGAAGGTTCTAAGCGGTTCTCTCTGTTTCCATCTCCAGATTGTCCGGCTGACGTCGCAGAATCTCCCATCGGACCTGAAATCTCTTTGCTGGCAGATAAAGTCATGGTTATTTTTGCCTCAGTGCTGCTGGTGCTCGCTCTTCTCATTTCCTTCCTTAGCTATGTAAGTGATAAAACATTCTCTAATTGTACCTTCACATTGTTTATCTTCTATGTATTTGTGACTGATCCTCATTTATTCCTGATTTAAATGAATGTTCTTTTCTTCCTCCATAGAAATGTTTGAAAAATACAGTCAAGGACAGAAACCAGGTAGCCAAGAAAGAAATCTTGCTGAATGCGCCGCTCAAGCCGCTGGAAAAGAAGGACTTGATGCTGATTTACACTTTGGGTCCCAAAATATCCAAGTTGCAGCATATTTGTGTCTAAAGACTGTCTGAGAAAGTGACAAAATCTGCCTCCTCCGAGACGGCCAGGAAGAAGGATCTATGGAGGTCAAAGTGTCTGCTGGGTCCAGGCTCAGATCGGGACTTAATCGTCCAGGATGCTTGGGCTGCTCCAGTTCAGGCCAGAAAGATGCACAGCAAACTGTTGTTGCTTGGACCCTCCATGCCTCAATTAAAAAACAATATAAATGCACTATTACCGCTTCATACGCAGGACGTTTTATGGCTAACATCTATTAGCTGGTAAAAGGATAGATGCTCTGTTTTTGTCAGACTGCTGTTCTTATTGTGATGTTCATGTTCCAAACTGGTGCTGATCATTTTGACCTTTCACCATTTCATACCTTTAAACAAAATTACTTTTTTCAACCATCCACCAAGGGGACAATTGATCTGGTGATTAATATCTACCAACAAGAGGTTAGTTTAGTTGGTATCCAGGACAATCCAATTAAATAATGTATTTATAAAATAATTTATGGCAAAATTGGAACATTTTTATCACAATTTGTCCCACTAGAGTGGGGAAAAGATAGAGATATGAAATGGAAAAAAAGAAAGGTAGAAATGATAATGTTTAGTTGTGAACAGTGGAGAAAGGGGGCGTTAATCCAGAGTTATACTAAACTGTCTTTCTTTATTTTACTTTCAAGATATTGATTTTATGAAAATATTTAATTGAAATTATGCTAAACAAAGAAAATGTTAGAAAAACACTAGTTGACAATATATGGTGTTCATTGTAGTGGGATTACAGTGAGTTGACTGTATATTGATGAAAGCTGTTACTGAGCCATTCCAGAACTCAGCTCTTGATAGGTGGAGTTTTATGTTCTCATGCTGTGTGTGTGTGTGTGTGCAAATGTGTGAAAGATACATTATTTATTAAAATTGGATCTCATTACAGTGTGTTTCAGGCCTTGCTGTTCATGTTCTCCTTCCTCCAGTTTGTGGATTGTTCTTGTGCAGATGGGAAAAGCATGAAACTATGTATGACCACAATAACCTTTTAAATGCAGAACTGAAAAGTGATGACATATAGAAACACCCACACTATGTACAAATATAACTCTGGGGAAAGTTTTGGATGTTGGTATCTTGGTTCTGGATTTTTCATGGGTTTGAAACTTTGAAAGCTATTGCCCTGCTTTAACCTTGCATGTTTTTATTCTTTACCGAAGAAATAATGGAATATTTGCTATCGCTATTAGAAACTCCACTTAGGAAAGTAAAGCAACAGCAGAAGAAGCTAAACACGTCACGTAATCAATACGTAAATGGGAAAATCCATCATAAGCCCTTTTTAATGTTTCCACTTGCTTCTTCATCAAACCAGAAATGGAAAAAGGAAGTAAAATAACCCGCTGTGGCAGCTAAGACTGTGACGTAGAAGTCATGTGCTCTAGAACTTTTTGTTTTATTTTGAGGGTTTTTTGACAGTTACATTAAAATTGCAATAAAAACTACAAGTTAAGTGTAGGTTTGTGTCAACTCTGTACATCTTCCAATGTTTGTATAATACTGAAAGATCCCTGGGCTATAAAAACAGCTTATTAAGCATATGCTCATGTTACAATTACTTTACTAACTGGCAAGACCGCACTGCACCACTGATGTAGCAATGATGTAAATGTCCTGGAAAGTTCATAATGCAGCTCAGTTTAACCCATAATAAAGTTGTTCAACATATCAATGAGACACTGTACCTCAAGTAACTTATGTCTGGTTCAGTAGTGGCTTAACACGATGAATTCAACAGTTGTAGCCGACGTTCATGGCACATCTGTGTGCGGTTGGTCTTGAAGCCCTGACTATAATTATAGTCCACACCTTGAGAAACCTCCACAAACTCTTGAATTTGAATGGTTTTGATTCACAGTACTCAAAAAGGCAGGTGCTTCTAAACTTCCTGAAGATTATTTTGGTTGTTATTTTTGCATATATGATAATTATATTCCTGTGAAAACCTTTACTGATTAAATTTTTTATTACATTTTTCTTTGTAGCCTCCCAATATCAATGTTTATTTTTGACATGAAGAATTCTGGGTCATTTATTTCTTATGTGTTGCATGTATATATTGATTGATGAGAAGACTGGTGCTGTTTAGTAAATGTGACTGGCCACGCCAAAGCCATGAACATGAAGAACCATCTACTTGGGCAGTTTGAGTTATTCACAGATTCTGAAAGTGTGGAGCCTAAGCTTTCCAATCATGTCAAACACATGGAAATAAAAAAGAAGTTGTTCTTTACTACCAAGTGTTATGTGCATTAATAAAATTTGTGATTTGGAATCACAATTAAAGAAAAATAGACTTGAGTTGCTGTAGTGGAAACAAAACATCATTTTCTGTACCATTAAATATAAAAATAGTTCACTCATTTCTATCAATTGTATTTATTAATTTAATTAAATAAAAATAACAATAGTGTAGACGTGTAGGCAGAGTATCATTCATTACCAAGCAAAGTCATAAACAAAGAACAGTTTTAATAAATAAAATCGTGATGATAACAAAAAAATTCACAGATAAATCCACTACAGGAAAAGAGGATTGTTCTTTGTATAAAAAACAACTTTCACACCCTATATGCTATTCTGTTGTCGTGGCCGAGTGGTTAAGGCGATGGACTAGAAATCCATTGGGGTCTCCCCGCGCAGGTTCGAATCCTGCCGACAACGAATTTTCCTCTTTTTCCCACAACAGAAAATGCTTCTTATCTTTCTGTTCTTTCGGTTATCTTGCTTTCCCGTTTTATTGTTGTTTTATGGTATTAGCACATACATTTAAATTAATTTTGAACTGATCAATCTGTAACAGTACTTCCTATTTGATTTTCAAAATAAAATCTGCGACAGATTACAAACGTGAGTAATGCAAAGATGTTTTTTTTTACTGTTGGAACTTAATTTATTTAAAAATGTGACTGCTTGGTATATTTTATAATTTTTCCACAGGCTGTGTGAACATATCACTTGAATTACTCAAAACAATTGCAAAGAAATGTCTAACTTTTCTTAATTATCTTTAAAAAATAGTTCTAGTTGAGCCGCTCATGTTGGTAATATTTTGGAATAGCACTGTCACGTTAGTTCTGATTTGGTCTTGTTTTAGTCTTTTATTTATAATTTTTTTTGTTTAGGTCGAGGCATTGGCATGTGTGCATAATTATTCCCTCTGGCTTTGGATGCTGTGCAGGTGGACGCATGTTTTCTCTTAATTTTGCCTTGGGACAATTATGATGTTTAATCATAGCAGCAATGTGTTGTTTTATCAAGGGGACCATCTCAAAACATCAAATGGTACTCTAGTATTTAGTGTAATTCGATTTCGGCTTTTATTATGAAGAATATTTATTTTAGACTTTGGTCGAGTTCCGCTTTGTTACCTAGCAACGGTGAACGCTGGGATCGGTAATGGAAGCTGTCCTGTGAGCGTTGATCAGACCCCGAAGCTAGCAGAGCAAAGACTAATATCTCATCATGGATGACGATGACCTGGATGAGCTGCTGGATGAAGTGGAAAAAAAGTTCTGTAGTAAAGCTTCTGCAGGGTCTTCCGGTGTAAAACGTAACAAAGACGAAAATAAACAGGAAAAATGGAGGTAAACAAAGCTACTTTTGCTAGCACATGTTCGCTGGTAGCAAATAAGCATCACTTAAACTCCCAATAATTGACCAACTCGTGTGTCAGTTTGAACTTATCTCAGATATATTATGTTTCTGCGGTTTTTAAGGTGAACAAGTCCTTATGGATTTATGCAACAACTGAAAGTCGAATTGCAAATGGAGATCTGAAATCCTTAACAGTAAGCTATAGTTATCAAAACGGCAAGAATTAAAGAAATGGCGTGAAATATTTCACTCTATTTGTGATGAATCCTTACTTTCTGAAATGAGGGACAAAAAATATTTAACTTCGTATTATAGTCAAAATTTTTTATGTAGGTGTGTATAAGCATAGATATGAATACAGAAGCATTTAAATTAATTGTAATTACATTGAAAATTAAACTTAATAACATGAATGTATTCCTTCTATTAATTTTGATTATCTGCTTCTCCAATAATTAGCTCATCTAAAACATTCAGAATTGTATCCTCCACTTAGAAATTTACATTCATATCAAGCATTTCCATTTTTGGCTATAAATAACAGTGCAAAAACAAACATCATAAATAAATTATGCTAAAAATGATTTCAACAAGTGCAAAGCTTTCATAAATCTCTTTTGTCATCCAACTTAAGAGTTCAAAATGCCTAAACCATTGAAGTCAGCAAAAAGTGTTTGGATGTTTGCTAACTAGCTCAAAGTTTTAAACTCCTCTATTTCTGGAAAACCACTATTCATAAATCATGCAGATGGTATACAGTAATGCATAAGATAACATTTTGTTTTTGTGACTTAGTACTGCAAAATGTGAGCCACATAAAAGCAGCGTTTCTGATGATATTGATGCCCTTCTGGAGGAATTGCTGGAAGATGATTACGACAGTTCTCCTCAGTCAAAGGTGGGCTTACGTCTGTAAAATATTTATGGCAGAGGAGAGGTCCTTAGAGAATCATTTTATATTATACAAATAAAAGACAGTGTCTCCATAAGTTTATCTTATTGTTTGTGCTGTTTTAATGGTGTCTTAAAAAAATCTTTTACACCATATTTTCTTTCTTTGCATTGAGCATGTAAAACTAAGAACTGCTACTGATTTCTTAAAATTCTTAATTGCACAATCTGTTTTCACATGGGGCTGCACAGTGGCGCAGTTGGTAGAGCTGTTGCCTTGCAGTAAGAAGGTTCTGGGTTCGATTCCCAGCCCCGGTCTTTCTGCATGGAGTTTGCATGTTTTCCCTGTTCATGCGTGGGTTCTCTCCAGGTACTCCGGCTTCCTTCCACAGTCCAAAAACATGACTGTCAGGTTAATTGGCCTCTCTAAATTCTCCCTAGGTGTGAGTGTTTGTGTGCATGGTTGTTTGTCCTGTTTGTCTTTGTGTTGCCCTGCGACAGACTGGTGACCTGTCCAGGGTGACCCTGCCTCTCGCCCGAAACCCTCCCGACCCCAGTAAGGGACAAGGGTGCAGGAAAATGGATGGATGGATGTTTTCACATGACATGTTTGTTCTTTGGCTTTTCATGCAGCTTTCATCAAAATGTGACTTCCTGTGAAAGTTTGATTTAAAAACTATTTAGAGACAAGATAAATTAAACAGTCATAAACAAATTATTTAATCATCTTTAATCTTTTTTTCTTACTGTTCTTTTTCAGGGTGAACAGTTTTCTAAAAGAGAACAAGCAGAGAAGAGAGTCTCATCACAGTCTGCTGGAAGAAAGTGAGTATTTTAGCTTGAATAAAAGAAAAAAAAATAAACAGTTGCAGAAGAAGAAAAAAGAAAGATGCTACTTTGAACATTTTTTCTGTATTGCTGTTTTATGAAAAAAAATGAAGTTAACTTTAACTGGGAAAAAAATCCTTTAATGTTGCGCCTGACTGAACATGAGCACTGGACAGATCTGAGCTGTAGATTTTAATCTTACCTTTCATTTTCTATCAATAAAAACTTTTATTCTTGTTGCCGTGGTGACTTTGATTTTCCCTGTGGCGTATTTGTGTGTCACTTTGAAACATTCTGTGCTCTCGGTTCTGCTTCCAGGTGCTGTCCTGTTTTCATCGGTGGGAGCTCAGTCACAAACGGTGTGGGAACAGCCACTTCCAAAAGGTGTGAAAACATAAATTTATTCCAACAGCGTCTGTAGAGCCTCATCTGTCTTGGATTTATCAGGACACAGTGTCCTTGATTTCTTATCCCAGTTCATTCTGATCATGCAGAATTTGACCTTTTAAACTATAATTCACCTATAAATGAAATGTCCTTAACAGAAGTATATTAAAAAAATCCTTGGCTGGTGGCGATGTGTTTGCATGGATAGGTCATGTGACCAGCTGAGGTGCATCTCCTGTGACTTTCGGGTGTTGATGTTTGACGATTCTGAATGGGATGCATCATGTGACTACCTGTTCCTCAGGTGAGTGTGAGGGCTTATTCAAATGCTTTTTCTACATATTTTATGGGTATACTCCTAACATTTTAGACATTAATGTGCTATTCATCTTGAATGATACATTTTATTATTATTGGTGGATTCTCTCGGATTTATAATCCCTCAATTCTTAAAAGAATCCTCTGTAATAAATTTAAACTTAATTTCAGATTATAAATCACCAGCTAAAAACTTGTTTTCAGAAATTTCCTAAGTGAAAAGGAAAGCGCTGGTTTGGGTAACATTTTAGTTTTTGACCAACAGATGGCAGTAGTCACCCGTGCGGATATTGTTTCCTTCCTTTAACATCCTTTAAAGCAAAGCATCGAAGATAAGAGGTTTAAAAGCTGTTTTTAAGAGGTGAGCATCTTTGTAAAAAAAAAAATGTAAGAGCATCATTAAGCCGCCCACATCCACATCAGGCCATGAGAGCTGCTGCTCTTTCCTCCTGATGGGAACCGTTCTGTAATCTGGACATCAATGTGACCAGAATATAAACAAGCAGACTTCATGTTATTTCAACCAGCTCACAGCGGCTTCCTTTAAAACCACAACGGTGCAATCTAAACTGGAAACTAACGAAGTTATTACTGAAGTTCTCTTCCCAGTGATTTATGAATTGAGACAGAAATGTTACATTTTTGCCAGTTTTGGGCTTTTGTTGCATTATGTAAAACAACTAGGAACTGACTGAATAATACCGGGATCTAATTTGGTTTAGATCTGATTTGTTTAAATATTTGTGATAAATTTATCATTTTATTACATTTTTTACATTATGTTTACATTTAGTTACACTTTTGTTCATATTTTATTTTAGTAGTAAAAATAGATAATAAGATGAGATATTTAATTTTATTATTTAATAATTATGTTTTATTATTTAATTATATTTTTGAGTTTTGGGTTAGAAAGTGGTTTGAAATTAGGGTAGTGTTACAAAGGGTGACAAATTGTGTAGTTATATGTTCATTGGAAATGCATCTAGTGTGAACACAATTTCTTACAAAATGTTTTTTTCTTACTTCTTCATAATGTCTAATTCCTGATTCAGTGAGTGCAGTTTGATCTTCCTCATCAAATCATTGCTATTTAGTGTCCAGCCACAGTTTTGTCACCCAATTAGGTGATATGATTGATTAGCTCTCTGTAAATGAATTACGTTCTCAGTATAAAATCAGCAGCATAAACACCGCACATCGAGGCCAGCATCACCCCCATCTTCTGGTGCAGTTGACCCCAAGGTGATGGTCACATTGTTTGTAGATGTGCGTCACCCAGAGGGATAAGAACTGATTTAATGTGACACTGTCATTTGTTACAGTAACTGTGTTTGACAGGTCGCCATGCTCGGATGACGGAGGTGTGTCTAGGTGCTTCCAGAGGTTGATTAAATTCTGAGGGCAGAGTTTATCCTTTATCCCCCTCTAAGTGAGATGTTTACTTCCTGCTTGTCAAAACGGATCTGGATATTTCCCCCACAGAGATTTAGTGGAGATTTTAATTTAAGTCCTCTGATCAGGTTAGAAATATTGAATATTGAAGCTTCTGGTGAGTCTAATGTTTGAGGTTGAAGGTTTGATTTCTTGTGGCTTCATTGAGCTGAGAAATATAGCCTGTTTTTTCATCCAATGACAGCAATAAATGATGGAAATGTGAGGCTCGTTTTTTGAAGAGTGAATGCAGCACATGGGGTTTTAAAGCTCGGACACGAAGACTCTGAAACTGAGGGAGAAGCAGGCCTGACACAAAGAGACATGATGGATCTATTACACCTGTCTGCACGTTTTGCTGCTGTCTCATTCTCAGTCCTGCTATGTTCGGCTGACTCCCCTCATCTGGTCAAAAATAACATGAATGAATCATTGAATCCCCTCTCTTTCTGTTGTTGATTTCCGCTCTGAGCACAAAGGGTAAAATTTGTTGATACTAGACAGGAAGAACCTCCATTCATCTCAAACATTGGACCTCTGCTGTTTACAACAGCAATCATGTTGTGTTGCAATCTTCTGCTATTTTAGGTGCATTGTGGAGAATTCATGAACTGTTTCACAACACATTACTTACTGTTTGACAATGTTGAAGGTAGATGATTATTTTATTTTTATTTTATGGAACTAATGGCCTTAATTCAACAGTAACTTTTTATGATTATTATGGTTTTTATATAAAATTCAATTCAGTTAAAAATACTTTATTTATCCCAAAACATCCCAAAGAAATTAACTCATTAAATTAAAGATCCATCCATGTGTGGATCGATTGATCAATCAATTAATCAACAAATCAATAGATCGATCGAATGATGATGGATGGATGGATGGACAGACAGACGGTCCATCCATCCATCCATCCATCCATCCATCCATCCATCCATCCATCCATCCATCCATCCATCCATCCATCCATCCATCCATCCATCCATCCATCATCCATCCATCAAATCTGTCCAGCCATCCATCCTTCTGTCCATCCGTCTGTCCATACGTAGATCCGTCTTATGAATGGGTGAATATGCATGGCAGATATTGTATGTTAAAATAGAAAGTTATTGTTTCTGGCATGTTATTCTTACAGACATGTTGTTTTGTAAAAGACTAAAGGAGTTGAAGTGTCTCAACAGTCGGTTGTTTTCTAGGAGTTGGACAGAAATGGTCCTTGAAGGTGCCTGACAGCTAAAACAGCTGAAATGAACTGCCCCCTCCTGTGCTTTAGCGCTTCAGCTCCCTCAACACACCCATATGGATGTTTTGTTTGTTCTTTTTATGGACCAAAAGTCATTTTAAAATGATTTGATTGCATCTTGTGATGGTCTGAATTACAATCAAGTTATTGTCTGATGAAACCCCAGTTAGTGCTGCTCAGAGTTTGAGATCCGTTAACGGGTGATCATTTTAAACATCTGAACAAAGTAAGTTTAATTCAAATGGGAACATTCTCTTTATTTTGTAGGGGGAAAACTACAATTAAGAAAACACATTGGGAAAATTTGGATGAAGTTGTTAAAGTTACTTTCTGTTGTCAGCCTGTTGTAGTTCAGGAAGAAAAGCCGCCTCCACTGCTCTCACATCTGCCAAAGTCACACACATCATTTGACACCTTGGCATTTTATCACTAACCTTTTTTTCTGTGTAGCTCTGTGTGATTTTCTTTTTTGTGCTACTGTAAGTTCAAAACACTTTGAGACACTCAGAGCACTCAGGAGGTTGAGTTTGGCCTTCTAGTTGTAATGTCAGTGGAATCACCCAGACAGAAAGCTGCAGTGCAGCTCCAACCGCTCGGCGATAAACAGCGAAACAAATAAACTAGACAGGACATGAAGAAGCTCTGTTTACCTCTACGGCTTCATGTCAACATGTAAACACACGTTCTTCCTCTGTTAACAACTTTCTTTATGACTGAAATGTTGTCGGGTTTTGTAATTGAATAGAAACATCCTGTATTTGTCTCCTGGTGGAGAAATTATAATGAGTTGGCATTAATAATAAAGACAAAATAGACTGTAAAGTAATAAATCAGTTATCTGAATTACTAATTACTGTCACAATTCTCAGTAACTTTAATTCAAATGAAGCTTTTAGTCGAATAAAGAAAGCTGTTTTAAAAGCCTTTTGATGATAACAGTAGGAAGTGATGTGTTGTGAAGTGTTTTTCTTTCAGAGAAATGAAAACATTCAAAACAGCAGAGGAAAGCTTCACTGCTCAATGTTTGCTGTCTTCTGGTGAATATTTTTTATTGACCTGTTGAAGAGAAAACAGAATAATATCTATTAGGATTTAATTGAATTCAATTAAGTTGTAAATATGTATTTTATCTGAGTGGTTTTGTTCAGACAAATTATCCTCAACTGGTTGTAAAACAGGCAGGAAGAAGAAACATCTGATGGGATTTAGCAATGAATCAGCTTTTAAATTAAAACATTTCACACCTTTTTATTGCACTAACAAAAGTTTTCTCTATATTCATTCCCATTTCATTTTAAATACGCTGATCAGATGCAGATGTGAGCTTCTTAAATCCTATCTCTATGGGAGATCTCTAACTGGACCAGCTGCTTCCTTAACTCTCATGTTGATGGAAAAGTTGCTAAAGAGCAGATTTACAGCTGTGAGGTGTGATGAAAACAGCTGAATTGAGATTTAACTCCACTCTGTTCTTTATATCTTTTAATATTATTACACTCCTGATCTTTAAATCCAAAAGAGTTTATATTGGATAAAACCAATTTAGTCACGCAACTAGTAATTAAAATGTTTTGGTTAAAACAAACTAAGACCTGTTTTCAGTGAGCTCTTTGCTAAGCAATTATCCAATCAGCTGGTAATGTGGCAACAGGGCAGCTTATGAAAGTGTGCAGATAACGTTCAGAGCTTCAGCTAAAACATCAGCGTCTTATTGGTGTGTCGGCTGCTGGCAGTGGGTCCAGAAATAAGCCTTTAACAGCAGGAATTAATGGACCTGAACTGCCTTTCGTTAACAGTCCTGGCAGGTGGCGAAAAAAATGTTCACACACAGGTCTGGTTTCATTAAGGTTTTAATGCACTTCATCCTCTTTTACCATTTGAAGCAGATACTTTTTGAGACTAAAACACGGAGCTGAAGTGAAGACACTGCAAAAAAAAACTGTCTTTCCAACTAGATTTTTTTAATCTAGTAGTTTCTAGTGCAAATATCTCAGTACATTAGAAATAATACAAAACTAACTTACAAGTAATTGTTCAGAAAGATATGGGAGCAATTTATAATTGATTTAAAAAAGTTTTAGTTTCACAGGCAGATTATTTAACGTAATGACATTTTTCTCCAAGTCAGACTGTAAGTGAAATAATCCACCTGTAGATCGGTGGTCATACTTTTTCATGCGTATTAATGAATTATGTACTTAAAACAAGAATTATATCTTGCTGAAAAGTTAGTTGTGTCTTCTTTTAAGTGTGCTAAAATATTTACAGTAGAATCTAGGCTAAAAAAACACTTAAGATGTTGTATTTTTGCAGTATTGTATTGAAATGCAAATGATGAAAATTCTCATCTCTCTGTCTTTGTGTAAATTCCATAAACTTTGCAGGCAAAAGGTTTTATAACATTCACATTGATTTTTGACGTTTCCAACATTTTATAACCATTCATAAATGCTGAAAAAACATGACAGCAGCAGTTTAACTTCCAGTGAATTATTAAAGTTTGATAAAGGAAGTCAAAGGCTATTTAGTTTTAAAGTGGACTAACTGTATTTTTATGTTATTAAAAAGTTCTGCTCACAGCCAGAAGGTAAATTTTCTTGTTGGCTATGTTGAGTGGTTCAGTTCAAAAACAACAACAAAAAACCATGATGACTGCATAACTCTATTATTGTGCTTCAAATGAGAAAATTGCACTGTTTGCTAACATGAGCAGCCTGCATGTTGAGTGATTAAACTGCTGCCATTTTGTCTGTGTCTGATGCAGGAACAACGTGCCGGACCGCCAGAAGCTGCGAGCCAAGCTGAAGAACAGGAAGGGTTTGCGGGCTTACGCCTGCCAGTGCAACTGGTTCTCCACCTCAGAGACGACGGACCTCAGAGACCGGCCTCAGCTCAGATGGGTCTGTGGGAAACATCTGGACTGATGCTGGAAAACATGCCGCCCACACAGCATGGACCACAAATGATAGTTTCTCAGACACATCTATAAGACATTTCTAAAACCTGATGATTGAACTAAAACTTATTAGTTTGAGTAATAATGAACTGGACGTGAAGAAGGGAATGTGTTTTGGATGGTGAAGTAAATCCAAACTGATAAAACCAGCAGCATAAATGAAACTTGGAGTCAGCTTTGTTAAACTCAGTTAACTGAAACAATCAAACAGCTACCTGAAGAGATCTAAAAATATGTTCCATAAATATGATTGTATCTTTTATTTAATGTTCACTCACAGTTCCTTAGAGCTAAGTGCATAACAGAGATGCACCAAAATTTGGCCTGATGTCAATATCTGCCCTGAAGAGGGTTTGTCAAATCTGAGAAGCTCCTTTGGAACATTTTAAAAACAAATTAAAATGGTTGTAGTCTTAAGATTTATATTTGTCAAACAGCTAAGTGAGAAATATCAAATAATAATATTCCTGTATCATAATATTTTTAAATATTTTAGGCTAATCTAGTAGGAAAGACTTAGAGACAAAAAGGAATATCTGAAGTAACTGATGTAGAAAATCTTTTGAGATGTGGAATATTTTTCAATATTTGAGTTCATGTTTATGTTTACAGTGAGAGTAAACCAGAAAATATGAGATAAGTCTTTATTGTAATTCAGTTCGCGTTCTCTTTTTTTACATCACAGAATATAAATGTTCTCTTCTTTCCTCCTGTTTCATCAGTGGACTCATTGTGAGTTTATTTCATTTCAAATCAAATTAATTGTGACCAATATTTAATCTGTCTGGTTTCTGTCAGCCTCTGTGTCTCCTGAACTGTTAAATGCTTCATTATTCTGTCGCTTACTTATTACAGTGCTGAGCATGCTCAGTGCAGTTTCTGCCCCAAAATTAAAAACTGTGTTATCTCTGTAGTGACTGGGAACTAAAATATTAAATGTGCAACCATGGAAACAATAAAAAGGAGGTTCAGACCGAACAATCTTCACTTAAGTCGACATGCAGATGAATTTTTAAATCAGAGTAAAAACCTTTTAAAAAATGTAAGTGCTTATTTCTGCTTTTAAGCAACTTCTCAAGTTCCCATCCCTTCACCAATCCCTTATTAGTCATAGTAATGGTTGATAATTAAATATGAATGTATTAATTTTCACATGCAACATCATGACTGATTTGTTAGTGTTGCCTGCATATTTCATCAGTGACCTGATCTTTTTATGTGATCAATATTTAATCATAATCTAGAGTTCTGCACCAGATAAAGAGATAACCATCCTTTTAATGATTAGAATCATTTAATAAAAGTTCATGTTTTTTATGTCATCACATAAAAGGCTTTTCTTTAAAACTGACAACAGTCTGATGAAATGTTATTCCTTGATTTAAAGTCAAATCACACTAGTGTGATCACATTTTCTTGATAAAAACAGTCTCTAGTTTGAGTAATAGACATATTGAGTTTGCAAAGCAGCCTGTGGAAAGCATTTTAGACTCAGTAAAACAAACTGTCCAACTTGAGATAAGCTCAAATGAGAACCAAAGGATTTATACAAGCTGTGAAAATATTTTCACATCACCCGAAACTGAAAAACTTTTGATATTATGGATCAAAAAGTGAGATATGTTGCTTTGCTCAACTTTCATTAGACTGAAACGAAACCTTAGAATTAAAAGAGGTTGAACTTGTGAGCCATGCTGAACATAAGAACAGGAACATTTAGTTTATGTTTCTGTCAGTCTGCAGAGGAAATGTCAGGACAGACGTGCTTGTTGTTGGTTGCTTTAGTAAACAGATCATACATAATTTAGAGCTGACCTCTTATTCACATCAGAACTCCATCACATCCAAACATTTGTCAATAAAACGAGCGCAAAATCTATTTTTATTGCTAAGTGTGTTATGACAAACTTTGTGCTTTCCAGCTGGTTAATTATCGTTCCTAAGTGACGTCTCAACAAGGAGGACAAACAAACAGAAAAGCCACAGCATTTTCCTCCCACCTGTTGCGAGCGAGTGCTCACTCCATCAGCTTGTTGATGTGCATCATTTCATTAGATGACCTATTTCCCAGCATTAGTATTCATCAGCCTGGCTGAGGTTGCACACTTGCACAGGCCGATTCGTCACGTTTTATTAACAGTTAAATTGATGCTGAGGGAAGCTGTCTGAACTTTAGAATGAGAACGCAGATTGTTGTTTGTAAAAATATGAAGATTGAAATACAAAGTCCATTCCTTGATTTTCATTGAACAAATATCTATTTTGGAGTAAATGTGGATAATGAAGTTTTTTTAATGCATCCAACATGTTCTAGTCAATTTTGGACGTAGTCTTAAAGTGAACAGTGGATTGCTACGATTGCAACTGCATAATCAAAGAGAAATACACATCACAAAATATATTTTTTTCCTATTTTTGACAGTGCCATATTTATTGCTGTCACTCAGTAATAGAAGTGTTGATTTTTAGCTCTCTAAAGTATTCTCTGAGGTGCCACTTTAATACCAGAACCATTCAAATACGCCTTGCAGTTCCTGAGATATATTGAATTCATTTTGGGGTTTTTATTTCTGAGTAAATCTTCAAAAAAGATGCCCAGCCTATTCCCAAGATTAGGAATAAACTTCCTAATCTTTTAATCAAGTAGCAGTTTGGACACTACAATGGTAGTTACTCTTTGTTTTACACTTGAACCAAAAATATTAATGGGTAAACCCTAACAGCTAAAAATCGGACGGGATTTCATATTTTTTAAATGATTTAAAAGGCTAATATCTCACAACCACATTCTTCGTTAAGTAAACACTGTTTCAGTGTCTTGCCTAAAGCCATAACAGTAGAATAGCTTTGAGAGAAGAATATAAAATCTTCATAAATAAATCTAAAACATAAAAAATGATGAAAACATTATTCTGATTAAAGTGCACATCTTTTTCTTTTTGGGGAAGTTTCTTATTCATGTTAACTGGCTCATCTCATGGACAGCTGAACAATTCTCCAAACTCAGGAGGATAAAAGCTTCCCTACTGCGACTACAGCAGTGGAAGGAAGTCTGTCAGATCCCAGTGGCGTTAAAAACCCAGCAGCAGCAGCAGCAGCTGATTTGACCCAGGAGTTTGTGTTAAATTGGTTTTCTCAAAAAGAAGCTAGAAGTTAAGACTGGTTTTCTACGTCAACTAGTGTGTGACTGCTTCTCTGAAAATGCTGACGTATTTCAACACAGGCGTGAACGGGTCTCTCCTGCGATGCCTAGTCTGATCTCATTTAAATTCACTCTTATCCGGTCAGAAAGGTCATACTTTGCATTTTTTTTAGCTTACTTATTCCCGTTTTGCTTCATATCCAGCAGGATGCTGCTTCCAAGAGACACATGTAGTCAAGTAAATGATTACTGAAGTATCGCAGTCCATGTTCGTTCACATAAAAAGCAAACAAAATCCTTTCTTCAGTGACCAACCATATCAGCCAAGGCTGTCTGATAAAGTAGTTTAAACTTTGGAAAGTGAAACTCACTTATTATATATACTTTAAATATTTCAACACTTATTTTATGCAAATTTGTTGAGTAATGCTTGCTCGTTATGAAAACTCAACATTCAGCATCTCAGTAAGTTAAATTATTTTGAAAAAAGATGGTGTTAAAAAAAGAATATGGATAAATTGATGGATAAAAATGAGCACACATTTCAGAAAACTGAGATTTCAGTTTAAAATGTTGTTTTCATCTCTAAGCCATAATTATTAAAATATTGAAAACATTTTTAGCTGCACCTGCATGCATTCATGGAGGATTTCTATCGTAATCCAGACCCCAAGTTGGATTCTTTGTTTCCGACTTACCGAAAGTGACTCAGACTCTCGTCTGTCAGACAGCAGGAAGAGCAGAGTGATGAGGCTGCTGAGGAGGAGCAGGAGAGGAAGGAAAACAACAGCTGCAGTGATGGAGCGCTGCATGGCGTGGGCAGGATGCTGTCACCAGTCTGTCCAGGAGAAAACTCGGGGCCAACAAGCGTTGCAGTGAAATCATGGGTAGCATTTTTGCCAAAAGCATCATAAAAGCTTTTTTTTTTTCCTGTCAGCAGGTGAATTATTATGTATCAAATCTGAAATTTCTGCACTAAAAGGAGAATAGCTGAAATCCTATCTAATAATCCTGTTAGATAAGTAAATGCTTGAATCCTTAGTTTTGTGATCTTATTAAAAGCACAGTTGCACTACAATTCACATAATTCATACATTTTTTAATCCTATATTTACATTCCTTAAAAATCACTTAAAAATAAACAAGTGACAGAAACTCAGCTGAACTTATACTTTACTATTCCAAGCAAAACAGCTTTAAGTTAAACTATACCAGCCTCAAATATAGAGGCTGAATAATGTGCTTTGTATTGATTTTTTTCCTCCCTTATTGTAGAAAACTAAAGCTTATCTCTCCATGTCTGCAGCTGCAGGAGCTTTTCAATTCTGCAGTTTCTTCCTGAGCTTATCTGAATCACACTGACTAATTAATGGTCTTTAATCCCATTTATAGAATCTGTGAATGCTCTTTTCTCATTAAACTCACTAAACAGAAATTAAGTATCAGCTAATTGGGCCTTGTGCACCAAGTAGAACCTCCATGTCCTCATGTTTGTTCTTTAATAATAGAAAATATAATCTCAAAAATGTAAAGTTAGCTTTTTGAATTTTTTTTGCTGCTTCTCTTTTAGTCTCTGAAAGCAGCAGAATATTTAGTTCTGTAAAAAAGCATTTACTTTTCTCTAACTTTCTCATATCCCATGAATTGGTTGGTGGGCAACAAAAAAGAGGAGCTTCCCCCCCCAGTTTCCATTTATGATGCAAGAACTGCCACTGTTCCAACTGATAAATGATAAATTAGGTTTTCTCCCTCTCATTATAAAGACATACATTTAAAATAATAATAATAATTTGCTCAAGTTATTATTTTCTGGCATTAAAAATAGATTGTGTAAGATATTAGCAAAAACCAAAGAAATCTCTAAGGAAGTAAATACTTTGCACACCATTATATATTGAAAAGTCAGTTATGTTTACAGTATTCCACAAACATTTCTTTTCCTTCATTAAAATTACATTGAAACACAGACAGTCACCTCTGAACCCATCACCTCTGAACTAAATAACTGCACAAGATAACTCCTGCTGCTCACATTTCTGGGCTGGTTTCTTCTTCCCAACATGGTTAAGGTTCATGTTTACATGTAAACAGGTAAACATGAACCATTAAACAATTTTTGCCATCAGGTGATATCATATGCATAGCATTTTCCCAAAGAATGAAATGTTTTCTATTTAATAAAAGTCTTACGGTTGCAATTTTGCTGTGATATATATTTTTTTAATTGAATGAATAAAATGTTTTCTTTCTCTGTGTGTAAAAATGTGAAACCTTTTGTGGCTCCAAACATACTCTAAACCAGTGAGTACTCCACACCAGCAGGTGGCAGTGTTGCTCTGCGGCCACTGTCTGGATTAAAAGTTACGGAAGTTGAGCGGAAACTGGTGGAGAAGCAGCAATGAAGAGGCTTTAAGGAGAGATGATGGGAGAGACGGAAGCGGTGGAGGTTGATGATATTTTAGATGACTGGTTCATTGAATCTTTGAAATCGTGAGAAAACCTTTATTCTGTATTAAGCGGTCGGTTTTTGTCTGTGTTCACTGCCAGCAATGGGATGTCTTCTTCTAAATCTCCTTAAAACATTTCAGATTTGCATACCTGTAAGTTCAGGGGGTTTGAAAATGCTAACAACTTGCTCTAGGTATCAATTAGACATATATTTAAAATTCGGTTTGCTTATATTAAACCAAAGCTTATCGATGAATGTACAACTTTAATTTTAGCTGCTTCACCTCGCACAATTATAACCAAATGACAATTGTTTTCTTACACTCATACAATCACATAATACATTAATAAGCTTTTATTTGTGTCTTAATATACGCGAAAAGAATCTAGAATGAAACAGTGGAAGCACGACATTCATAGCGCCGCAAAACAAATATTGTTCTTGAAAAACATTCCCTTTCGAAACAGGCTTCTTCAGAACAACACGTAAAGTGTGATTTCTATAACTGCACATAGTAACTACGGTTAATCATATATTTTAAATTTACTCATATTTATTGATGCACTTTTTTAATAAACGGTGGAGAAAATAAAATTCCTGATATTCCAGTAATTGTTTTATTAATTAATTTAAAAACAATAAATAATAACTCCTAGAAATGTTTCACAATAATTAAAAAATGATGTGATAAATGCCCATCTATATTAGAAATAAAACACCCAGATCAAATGAAAGGTGCTCCGGAGTAGAATCACTTCAAGCTGCAAATATTTGTGCACAGAAAACAGCAGACCAGAAGTAACCTGTAGTTGGTTCTGGTGGGTTTCCTGTTTTATTCTAGTCTGTTCTGCTTCCTGCAGATACAAGGATCTTCATGTGTACCAGCTGGAACATCCCACTCAGATCATCGAGTGGACGTCTGGAAAGAGTGAGTGGATTTAAATAATGTGGCAAAAATATTCACTTCTCAACATAAAAAGAGACATACCGGTCTCATAAAAAGAGAACGAGTTCTCTTTTCATGAAATCCTGGTGATGGAACATGAATCGGAAATATGTATGTCACTTTTCAGATTTGTATTTGTAAACAATGTTCCAGAGAAGTGATCTGCTTTCTTTCACTTCACAATTTTTGTTGCTCTATAGAAAATTTCCCCAAAAAACATCAAGCTTATGGCTAAAGTGACAAAATGTTTTTGCAAAAAAACAGTTCAAAGGGTGTGAATATTTCAGTAAATCACACATTAGTTTCTCTTCTGTGTTTTAAGCCGTTTGTGTTGCTGGATACAACTCGGGTAAAAATGAAATCTTGGAGCTCCGCTTGCCGCTGAAACTTTTAGCCGATGAGAAAAAGGTAAAAAAAAACATCCTTGAATCGTCTTTGTTTGATTTTTATAGGCAGTTTTCCAGATATCAGTAAACATCCGCTTTGTTTGATGTGTTCAGGGTCTCTGTGCAGAGAGGGATTTCAAAGTTGTCCATGGCGGTTTCTCAGAAAGCCCGGTTTGCTGCCTCAGACACATTCCAGGAACCAGGTCGGTTCTAACTCTTCCATCGTCATAAAAATGCTGAGCTGAAACTTCTCTCCTCTTCCTGCTGATGTTTTAGCTCTGTGATGTGTAAATTGATTAATTCTATGGAAGAAAGTCATAATTAAAACAGAAGCAGAGATTTAAACTGAGTACAAAGGCTTTCTGTCAAACAATAGGATTAGCCATTAATTCTTATTTAAGCAGCTTAAAGCACAATACAAAATAACAAATATTCCAAAGGTGGGATAAATACACTTCTACAACCTTGTTTTTAAAGTGTTTTTAGCTTTTTATACATTTAGACAAATTTCTATACACCAGAACATCAGTCAAAAGTTTATTTCAGTAATTCATTTCAAAAAGTGAAACTTGGATGGATTCTTCACCTGCAGATTGATACCAGGTCTGATAATTTATGCTAAAAACCCCAAATCTAGTTCCTCAAGTTAACTGATTTATTTTAAGGTAACCTCTTTGTCACCTACTTTTATATTGATCTATTGATCATGATCACATGATTCTGTCAGGTGTGCGGTGACCAATGATGGGCTGAGCTCCGACCTGCAGCTGTGGGACCTCGGCGCAGACGACACGGGTGAGTTTCAGTTTTCTAAAACACCTCACTGACACAACATGACTGAAAATAATCTAACTTGACTATTAATAGTTTCAATGCCAAAATGTCGCCACATAAAGCAGTTTAATTGCTCAAAATATTACAAAGCACTGATTTTTAGACCTTTGTGAATAAATTATGGCAGGATTATGGATTTTATTCCAATCATGGGAAATACAGAATTTTAATAGAAAATGTTACCTACGTCATTTACAGCCCTGAAAGCTTGACATTGATGGTGAGTTTGATATTGGAAAATATTCATAAAACATTTCACGCATTCAGAATTAAATCTTTTTCTCTTGTTGCTTATACGCACAAGGTGTCCTTGTTTTTCATGAAGAGAGAAGATCTCTAAAACCCATCGACACAAAGATTCACATTTCTTCCTTTTAGATGTTCCTAATTTTACACCGGTCTATTTATGACTTCTATAATTATGCCGATAGGCCTGCAAACACTATTTTATTTGAAGCACAACTTTCTTCAGAATAAGACTCCATCAGTTTTTTTTAACTCCTTAAGGACTAGTGATTGGAATTAGCATCATGCCTCTTTCATTGAGAATACAGCTAAAAGGAAATTTGAATCCTACAAATGTTGGTTGATACGTCGCCGTCTTCTATTAAGGTTGCTATCAGAAGTGCTTTAATACAAACCTAGTGGTCAAAGTGTGAACTGCATGTGGTTCATGGGAGAGAAAGTGCTCTAATAAACTCAGTAAATAATCTTACCCTGGAGCAATAACAAATAAACTTAGGTTGTAGAACGATTGTAGCTTTCTACAATGGATGCATCATAAAGGAAAACCTGTAACCCACATTCTAAACTTTGTTTCTAATTTTGGGTTTGAGGTTTTTTAGATGCAGAAGGCAACAAAGGAATGAAAAAGAGTATCACTAGTACTAAGAAGCAATATGTAAAATGCTTATAGTTGTAGAAAAAGTAAATTATGTGCATGAATTTTGCACATAATTTGAATTTTGATTATCCAAATTTGAATCAAAAGATTACTGTAGATTGTAGGAACTAAGATTAATACATTATTTGTCAGGAAACAAGGGATAAAAGCTTCTAGGACAGTACAGGAATCTTTCAGTATTCAACGGTTGTTCAGATTTCACATTCACATTTTGTTTCTTGTTTGAGCAACAGTAAAATAATAAACACTGAGATGGAACAATGTTTCGTTCCGTTAGTGCCTCGTGGATCTAATTAACAACATGAACAGAAGTGCAATGCCCAAATTTATAATTTCTAAGTAATTTAACATCTGGTTGACAGCATTCTGGGTAAATACCAAAACAAACATGGAGGTCCAGCACTAGCAGGACAAATTGCTGGGGGTCTTTTTACAAAGATGAGGAATCCTACAACCACTAAAATCTGACGCCACTCCATCATTGTTTACATTTTGAGAAGAAGGAAGGTGCGTTCAGTGTCTTCTTCAGAGGTTTTTGTGTTCAGAACTACTGAACTTCCTTTCAGTAGTTCTTGGTGCAGCGCCCCCACAGGCGAGGAGGTGAACGAGGGTTTGATTGGTGTAAAAGAGAACAGCAGCTGAAACTTTTCGGTTCCCAATCAAACCGAGTCTACTGGACTATCAGATATGAAAACACCTTAAAACAATCAATATAATATAAGCAGAACAAGACAAGCAGGTCCAATTCATATCCAGTTATATGTAGAATATTATTCATGATTATAATAATAATAATAATCTGTCCTGTTTGCTGACTTCCTGTGCCAGATGTGATCAGGAAAACAGGAAGTGTCCCGGGGTCGAGTGTTTCTCAGACCGGCAGCAGAATCGCAGCACGACTCTCCTCGCCGCCTCAAGTCCTTCATGGAGCTCAGAGCAGCGGCGTCCAGCTGACCCAGCTCAGCACAGGACAGACTCTCTATAGACTCGGTAGACCACTAAACCTCCACCTGCAGCTGAAGGTCATGTCAGTTTCAGGGTTTGATGCTCTTATCTTCCAACAGAGGTCGACTCCACAGAACCTCTGAGCTACTTAAAGTTTGTGAGTGAGACGGCGTTCCTCGCCAGCTGCTGTGACGGCACCGTTTACCTCGCAGACACTCGGACGTCCGCTCCTCCTCAGGCTTCACCTCCACCGGGGGAATGCACCCTGTGGTGGACAGACGCCTCTGCAGCGCCGCCGTGTAGGGTCATCAGGATCTCGTCCTCGGGTCAGGCCGTCGTTTCAGACCTCAGGAATCTGGGAGGAGCCGTGTGTCGGGCTCAGCTGGATGTTCAGACATCGCCAAGGAAACCGGAGGATGTCACGGTGGCGTGGGCTCCAGCGTTGGACGGCTGCTTCTCAGTGTCAGGTTGACACACTGTTAAAACTTTTAATTACCAACTGAATCAGAAAGTTCTGAGTAAAAATAGTCACTTTCTGCTAATTTTGGCCAAATGTTTTAATTTTTCATGTATTCTCTGATCAGAATTGAATTGAAATTGGTTGAATAGACCTTCAGACGCTGAAAATGTTATTTGCACTTTATTAACTATGTCTACACCTCCTTTAGAAATCTTATGTGCAGCAACTTAAATTTTTTGGAAGACTATCATGGCAAAAATAACATTTAGAGAAAAAAATCACAATGCAACCCTTGGAACAAAGTGCCACACAATTACAAAAAAGTTTAGTTGAATCTGTTTGAGTGTCCATCATCTCTTAAATTACACCAGGCCACCAGAACATTTCATTGGAGCAGAAGCAGGTTGGGTCTGATCTGAGGTTCTCGCCCTCCTCTCTAGGTCTCAGTGGACTCGTTCAGATTCACGACACCGCCGGATGGAGGGCGGAGCTGCAGGACGCCTCACCGCTGTTCCAGCACGTCGGTCATTCGGTTTCCTCGCAGCACGGCGATGGCTCCGCCCCCATCTTCATCACCAGCCATGTCTGGCATCCCGAGCGGCCCAGGACGCTGCTGTCTGCAGCTTCAGACGGGACCGTCCACGTTTGGGACTGGGTGGATCCACAAACAAACTGAGCTTCCAGGAAGTACAAATCCCCGATCTGAAGAAATGCCCTTCAGAGCTGGGATGAGGAATGAATGCTGATGCAGAGCACACTGTGTGGATTTCAGTCCAACCTATTTCCTCTGTGTGACGAGATGACTTCATACTAATGGAAAATGTGATCAGCACTGCTTTTGTAAATTAAAGATAGATTGTAACGACAGCTGTTCGTGGTAACTCATTTAAATCCAGACTGAGGTATGATGGGATGTTTATCCTACCGCTTTTATTTCCCAGATGAAATGTTTCCACCCACAGAGTTTAGATTAGCTTTCAGAAAGCGCTCTGCATTTTTTCAGTACATATTTTAGACTAGATCATCATCTCCCAGATCTTCCTCCCTAAATCTCATTAAAAACACATTTATCTCCCAAATTTAGTCAATTCATGCCATTAAAAGTCACTTTATTCCTGATGAATGAGGCTTCCAGCTACTCTTTTTTTTTTAATATAGAAACTTAACAGCATAACCAGTGGGGATCTGGGCAGAACTCTTCTCACACCCAACTTTATTTTAAATCGTTCTGTATGCTTTTGGAATAAATATTGGATGAGATTCCAGTTTGAAGAGGAACTCGAACTTTGTTTTGTGCTTCCTGATCATGTCTTCTGTCCTCAGCGGCTGACAGGTCACCCACCTCTGCAGGTTACAGTGAGGTCGATCTGATCAGACGCTGCAGACTGAGGAAAGACAATAAAGATGTTTTCCATGGTTTACTATTTTTTATAGTTTCTGCTCTTATGTTCCATTTTAATAACAGAAACTGAACCAGATCATGTTTAGAAACCGCCTTCACAGTTTGAAAGTTTTAACTCCCAAAGGAGCAAAAAGGAAAATAATTTGCAAGTATTTTATGAAAATGTAGTAAAATGAAGTAAACAGGATTAAGATCACAAGAAGAGAAAATGATTCAGACTGATTTTCCTTTTGAGTAATGAACCTTAAAAGATCCACATTCTGAAAGTAGAGAGCAGGACTGGAACCTGTTTTTGCCCATTTCAAATATTTTCATGTTTTTTTGTTGTTGTTTTTTTCAAATAAGGGCACAAAAATTTTAATGGCTCCTCGAATACTAAAAAAATGCTTTTGATTAAACATGGTTTTAAATTTTAATCCAGAAAAGTGATGACCTTGTAAATCAGCCTTCACTTTTAGTTTTATTATAAGATTATAGTTCTAATTCTTATTAAAGATTCATTTTAAAAATGGTTTGTGTTTGTCAACCTCATTAAAATACTGAAAGGTTTGGGTATATATAAGCCATATATTAAATGCAATACATGTCTGATTAATTAATGTCAAAATTTGGGTCAGTTTTAAGAAAAGTTCTGTACTATATTTTATAGAAGGTAGGTTCATAATTTAAAAATACTTCCATGTAAAGTTAGCCTGCTTTTAATTAATTTTTAATAGCCCAGTCTTTGAATGCATCCCAGGCCATCTCTTTCATATATATTTTCCTTTTCATAATTTACTGAATAGTGTCAGGATTAAATATGCAGAATATGATCTTAGCATTTTCATTTGCCCTCTTATACTTTCTGTGCAAGTTCAGAGGTTTATGTGTGAATTTTGTCTCATCGGTGGAAATCAAATGTCAAATATTTCAGCAACATATTGATTGTGTTAATTAGAAAAGGGAAAATTCTGCCTCTTAGTAAAAACATTGTATTGTAAATTAATATAACAAATAATTACATAGAGTGAAAATAAACTAAAAGCTATGTGTTTACAACCTGTTCTTTATAGTTTTTATTATGCAAGACTTTTAATTTAAAATTTCAAGAAGAGGCTTTAAATTTAATGGCAAACATCAAGAAAAAAATAGATTCAGAAGAAAGGTTGCTTTTAGTTCCCTCTGTGTCGACGCCACCACTGATTTAGAGATGCTAAACTTTTCAAAGCTGCTTTCTATGCTGACAGAAACTCCCACAGAGACTCGTATAGTAAAAACAATAGCGACCGCACAGTCACAGCCAGGAGAGATGGAAAACAAGCTGGACATCTGCAGACTCTTCACACTCTGACAGGCTACAACAAGACCAATGTACGTTTCCACCGCGTTGCTTCCCACAGCTCCGGGGAACTTCATTTCATACTTTACTGCCTCCTTTTCTCACCTCGTGTGTCTTCAGACTCACCTCCAGCTCTAATGTTGCCACATAATGACAACCGCTCCACTTGGGAGCAAACTGCTGCACCTCGGTGACTTTTACCGCCCATCAGAGTTGAGCACATTTCATTCAGGTAAAACAAAAAGAAACTTCCCTCTGGTCCTTCAAACTGATGACATTTTAAACTCAAATAATCAGAACTTGACAAATCACAGCTTTTATAAACCTTTAGCTTCTTCCAAAATCAATTTAGTTTTTTCCCCACCAAACCTTTTGAACTGATTTCTAAGTAATTGTAGGTACAATGTCTTGCTCTAGGACAAATTGAGCTGCTGAGAATTGAACCCCCGACCTTCCCGCTGGAAAAATACGTTTTTACTAAGCGTCAGCACTAAGTGTGTCTGGGCAAACTGACCCCTGTGTGACCTCTTATTTGCCTCTAAATGCATGACTCATTTTTAAAACCAAGTGCTAGAGGCGTGAATGAGTGAACATTTGCAAACTCACAGCCTGCCTGGCACTTTCCTTCAGGGTCCCGACCTGGTAACACAAATCACCGTTAAACAAACTCATTTTCCATTTAAAATATTGTTTCAGTCGCTGCGTTTCCATTACAAATGTGCACAAACTCTGTCGATATTCTGCTAATATAGAAAAACACAATTTCTCACTTCTGGAGTTCATAAAAAAATGAAATAAAAATTGCATGTAAATAAGCTTGTTTCACACAATAAGTCATTAAAAGTACAGTGACAGATGTAAACATAGTTTACAGGAGAACTATGAATTTAGCGATTTGGAATGAGACACATTTTATGAACTGTGAGGAACCCTGGTGGACTTCTGGTGGAGCCAGCTGCACACTGTCCAAAAAACCCCATCATCTTTCTTCCTGTTGTCTTTTTAGTTGTTTTCACCAGTAGTAACATCCGGCTGCTGGTTACATGACTCCTGTGATGCGCAAAAAAATGTTTCCGCTGCAGTTTTGCAAAATACACCTATTTGATATGAGCAGAAAATCCCTTCATCCTAGCACAAAAAAACAGGAAGTCACATAATCCTTCCACCATCAGAAAACAATTAAAAAGTCGCAGAATTTCTGGTAAAAGCTTTGCTGCAGTGTTTTAAAGGGAGCGGACAGCAGAGACTATAATTACACTGACTGACGGAACAGCGAGCCGCGCCACTGAACCTGACTGAGGCTATTATAAACAGATCTTTGCTAAACGCTCGTAATGACTCAGCTCAGCTTGTCTGAACTGTGAGATCGACGCTGTGCAGCTCCACGTTGTCACACTGTGAACAAAGGTTTGAATGGAAATGTGCCTTCATTCAGGAGGACATTTCCAAAATGACTGACAACTGCAAATTTACAGAACAAAGAATCAGTTTTTCTTTTTACTATATTTATGCAAATCGCATCACTTTTCAACATTTTCTAAGTCAGTTTAGCAATTTAGAAGATGGTGTCAGTGAGATTTTATTCAAATGGAAACTGGAGATTAGCTGTTTTCATTTAGAAAAGCTATTGCAAACCCGACTTCAAAGTTTTCCTCATATATCAACAAACTTTACCATTTGGTTATTTGAAAGGAAAGATTGTAATGAGGAGACATGGCTCAATGGTTGGGATTAGATGACAGTAAATAGAAAAATATTTCAATTAAAATATTAACCTTACTGTCACAAATGTGGACAAAACACTGGGTCATTTACCATTACTGGCTCCAGTGGAAGAGTGGAGTGACCTCATAACAAAGTACCTGAAAAAACTGAATTATTAATGAACCAGTTATCATAACATTTCTCACCTTACATCAAAACAAGGACATTTTTATTCAAAAATCTGAAAGGGCAGATTTAATGAAACATTATTCTGATTGTAAAAAAATAATATTTCAACAATAATAATAAATCAGGAGCTGGTGCAGAAGGTCAGATGAAATTTCTTCTCCTTTCATTTTGCATGGAAAGCAAAATGAAAGGTCCTTGTTGGTGGTTCACCACCTGTTAAAGCTGCAAGACCTTATAAGCTCTCCGCACACCAACCATGTTTCTAACATTTCAAGCATCTGGTCATGTTTCAGATATAATCTCTTCTCCAACCACGTCAGTTTGGTTACAATTAGGGAGAAGAAGTAAAAAAAGCAACTAAGTTTACTAACTAAAGATGTCCTGATTGGACATATTTTATCCCAGTTGCTGATCCAAGTTATTTAAGAAGAAACTGTCAAACTGTTCTTTAATGCTACTAAAGGGTTTTGTTGTTATATGTATAATAAATAACTAGAAGGTAAAAGAAAAACCAAAGTCATGTGATGCATGTATTTTTACTCGGTTTTGATGTAACTCATTGATTATTTGTCTTGTAATATTTTAATACAGTTCCTGTTAACTATGAACAAGCACAACTTAAAAAAAGTAATTCTGCTGCTTTACAGCGATTCTCTTTGAACAACATAAAGGTTGACGACGAGTTTTCAGCTGCGTTTTAAAAGAAAGCTCATAAAAATAACCAACACTTTATTAGAAGTTGCTATATTTGACTTAAAAGCAGCAGTAACTCTGAGCATAAAATCTAAATTATTTTCAAATGTCAAATGTTCAAATGTATTTTTATGTTAGATAATGGAAGCTATGAAGAAAATAAGGATGCAATATGTACTTATAAATAACCTTTAAGTAGCATTTATTCAGTTTGAAGGAAGCATGTTCTGAACCTAAACGGACTTTAGAGCTGATTTCCAGTCTATCTACACCCTGAAAAGGTCACATGCTGCACAGCAGAGTTCTGCTTTTACGATGGATCATCCATTTGCTCCATTTGGATTCAATTTAATTTTTGTTTGCCCAAAAGAAACATCAGCACAGATGTCTACCCAGACCCAAAAATTCTGTTCTTTTCAGATAAGTTTTTTTTTTTGCAAAACTTATAATAATATGATTTTTAATTTTAAAAATGAATAATTTCAGTTTTTAACTCACCCTGTTCCTGATTTCTTACTCCTTTTGTTGCCATTTTTCACCCAGAACGGAGACAATGATTTAGTCTAGTCTGGATTTTGAAAGGATTTTATGTGAGACCAAATTATGAGGAGAATAGAAAAGTTTATGCAAAGAACAATCTGAAAGGTGGGACATTAATTTCATTAAACGAGTGATAAAATCATAGAAAAGCATATTGATTTATAATAAGACGATGATTTAAAGTAAATAAATTAACCATAAAGGAAGAAAGTATATAATGAAGTTTTGTAACAGAACTGCAGTTTTCTCAGATCTACTGTATTTTTACTGAAATTAAACTACACATGTAATTAGGAGATCAATGAAGGAAATAAGTGCATTTATTCAAGAATATCATTTTCTGATTCTTAATTGCAAAAAGGGCAAGGATCATATCCCCTACTCCAACATCTCTCTGCTTTCTAGCCACACAGAAAGTCGGAGATTTAAAGAGGAGCAGCAAAAGCAAATGAGGTGGATTAGCAACAACTGATGATGTCATCCAGGACAAATATCATCTCTGTTGTTTGGAAGCAAATCTGCTAGCATGTTATTATGGCGATTGGACGGTGATAAAACAAGAGTTTTCAGTCAGAAGCCTCCTCAGATTCTTTGCAAAGCTGACTGCTACTGCAGATCCTTCTTGGCTACAAAACGACTCACTGAAGAATCTTGGATGATGTGAGTTACAACATTTATTTTCCTGTCAGGATAAATAAAGTATTTTTGAATTTAATTGAATAATAAATAAAAAGTCATTTGATTCCCAGCATGGTGGCTGTGCTATGATAGCACACTGAAATAACACTTAGATATCTTTGTGTTCATTTTAAAATGTTTAAGAAATAAACAGCTAAAATTACATTTGTTTTGTATTTCTTGTTAGCTTACAATTCCTGTTCTTGTTCAAAAAACATTTGAACAAGAATGGCTTTAGTAACAAATCAGCTAAATTACTGAAAAGTGCATGAAAGCCCAAAGAGACCTGATGGAGACAAAAGTAACAATGTGATGGAGAACCAAATAAACTGGAAGGACAAAATATTTTGTTCCTCAAGGAAAAAAAAGCCTGAGCCACTCTGCCTTCAAGGCTACAGAAAGTACCTAATCACACACACACACACAAGCACACCCCCCCAAACACACACACACATACACACCCCCACACCCAGTCAAAGGCTTGAGCCAGAATGTGTCCAGCCTGGTGCTGAATGAGCTCCTGATTGGCTCCATTATGACGAGTACAGAGCGGATAGTTCTGCTCTGCAGGTAATAATAACCAATCCCCAAACAGCTTTCACATAAATAGTGGTTTCAGTTTTGCACCATGGAAACGTCTCATTGTTCACCGATCCGGCGTGCAGGGATTCGCTTTCCTTTACAGGAACTGAATCTTTTGGATTTCCTGGTTCCTGGAAAAGTTTCAGATCCCTTCACAGATGTAGTTCAGGTCTGGAGAATCGTTTAAAACTTTGGGGCCTTCATGCTTCCTCAGACACTCCTTTGTTGCTTTGTTTAGGCCAATACTGACAGGACTCATCCTTAGTTTCTTGGGCACATAACCAGATCTCTAGTTATTTTATAAAATAGATTTTATTGTTGCATGCAGCCAAAATATATGGATGTTCTGTATTTTTGATACTTTAGTGAAATTAAATGTTTTACAGTTAATTTTCACAGAGTTTCATAAGTCACAGGTGATGAAACACAACTGGTTGGGTGTGAATAAAGTAGAACGGAGTTCTGTTGGAGCTGTACATGGTTTTTGTTTTTTTATTACAACAGCAGCAAAAGAAGAAAGAAGCAGATTCCTGTTCTGGATGGACAACATAAACATGACACGGTTTAATTTCTGCTGACGGTGGCCTGATTCATGAAGGCATGTGCTGGTTAAACGCTGGGAAGTTATTTCCTGCTTGTAAATTAAACGCTTAATTAAATGAGATTTAGTTGCATCTTTTAAATGTTCAAACAGAGGAAGATTTAATTGCAAGCTGCACATAATAATCTTCACAGCAGCCAATGGAACAATTTGTAGCTTAAGAAACAGAAGAGAAGCTCAGAGAAACGGTGAAGGATCGCTTTGTCATCCTGTCACAGTTATGGACACCATTTTTAAAGTTACAGTCAAAAACTAATAGCAATAATTTGTGTTATTTATTGTTATTTTGTGTTATATCATAGTCCCAGAAAAAACTATGTGGTTATTTTTTTAAGCCATATTTTCTCCATGTTAATTTTTAAATGTCCAACCTTCAAACTAAATATTCAATTAGCAAGCTAAATATTTACTTTACCAACAAAGTATTTAGTTAAACTAAATTAGTTTGGAGTTAAATACTCCAAACTGAACTAAATATTTTGCCAAATATTTAGCTTGCTAAAGGCTTATTATTTAGCTCAATGCCAAATATATAGCTTAGTCACTAAATATTAAGCTAACTTAATAAATATTTAGCTTAATAATTATTATTTAGCCTGACCGGGCTCCATGGCCCCCAGGCGCTCGCCAACGTGCCCCACCTCCAGAGTGGTGCTGCGGTGACCCGCGTCCAGGCCAGGGAACACTGTTTCCAGTACTTGGTCTGGTTCCTCACCTCGGTCCTGTCTGAATTGGGTGACCCTACAATCTGCATGAAGCCCCTGACAGCAAAGCTCCTGGGATCACTGGGACATTCAAACCTCTCCACCACGATAAGGTGGCATCCAATGGAAGGGACGTGTATAACTGTGCATTTTTATATGTATACATATATGTTTTCTATATGTGGGTGCGTTTATATATGTATATGTGTATTAAGAAAAGTATTTATTATTTAAGAATGAGAGAGAAATTAAGAAAGAGTTGTATTTTTGTGATTGTTTTTTTTAATATGAGGAAACGAACACAATGTGGTAGTAAGCATATTTTTAGTATTTTTAGGCTCTAGTGGAATTTATTTAACAGTAATTGAACAGGGGATTTGGAGGAGAGAGATTGCCCAAGACTAGGAATTGAACTGTAGACCTCTGCAGATGTTGACCTTTGCAACATCTGCATGTTGCGGACGCTGTCGTTCTTCTCTTTTAAACCACTAGACAACAAATAAGCTCAACAGCACATAGGCTTATATTCATAGCAATGTTTTAATTTCCTCCTTTATTAGTAATGATTTCTGTCTAAGTTCTGTTGTAGTACTTTCATGGATTGCTCTTCTTTTTTACCTTTTCTGCTCAGTTTTTCATGTTAAATTGCACCTTTTTGTTAAGTTTGTCATACTATCTTGAATCTGTTGTTGTAACCTTTGAACACCATCGTATGCCTAATCATACAGCCAGCATTAAAAAAATCCAACTGGTAGAATGGCCTAGTCAAAGCCCATACCTAAATTAAATGAACGGTTATGTCAGGAGAGCTCACAGTGATTCCCATCCAATCTGACTGAGCTTCAGCTTTTTGCAAAGAAAAACTGACAAAACCATCACATAAATGGTTCCATTTAATTTGTAGCTGGGGAAAAAAAATTGTTCCTCTTTTTTTCACTGCTTGTCATTTTTCATTTAAGCAGCAGTTTCAGTTTTCAATTTCAGAAACTGTCACAATATTCAATAAACTGCTTTCCTGATCCGCCTGAAGCCAATGAACATGGAGACTGAAGCCCAGCTCACTGACTTTTACCGTAAATCTGTTCCAGCTACTTCGGATATGAAATCCTTTCTTCATGATTGTTTAGCAATAACCCCAACAGTGAAGTAAAGCATTTAAAGCCATGTTGAGAACGAAGAAACTGTTACAAAGAAGCATTTAGAGAGAACTGTGGTCACTGGGCCTCTGTAATTACTTTGACTTTAACATTTATTTTCTTATGAACATAGAAAACCTGATTTGGCCAAACTATTAAAAAAATATATTTTTACAGCAAAAGAAAGAATGTTTAAAAGCCTGCAGTAGTTTTATTTTTAGATTATTTTCTGGAGTCAGACTTTTGAAACTTTTCTGGATTAATATTTCTAAAGATTTTACAAAAGCTAAAGTTTTTTCTACTCAGTTTATTCAGGTTCCTGCTCCCGACCAGGATATTCTGCAGCATTTTACTACAAGTAAATAAGTATGGGGAGAAAAGAAGCAATGTTAGGTAAAAAAAAATCACGGCAATTTTATTTGTGTGGCACATTTTCAGCAACAAGGTGAAATGTTCAAAGAGCTTTGCTTGATTAAAGGGAAAATTAAACAAGCAAAAACATGACATTGGAGTGGCAAAGTAAGGGAAAACAATGGAAAGCAAGTGCAGTTTATGATGTTCCAGGTACTACTAGTTAAATGCAGGTCTAAACAGGTGGATCTTAGTCTTGATGTAAAGGAACCCAGCTGCAGCTTTGTGATTCATTTTCAGGTAGCTCTATGTTGGAGTAATCAAAGGCATGAAGATAAACGCTTGGATGAGTTTTTTCTAGCACATTAATACTCCTGGAAATGTTCTTCAGGTGATAGAAGGCTAAATTTGTAACGGTCTTTATGTGTCGTTGAATGTTCAGGACTGCTACATAATAACAATAATAAAAAAGCCAAAGTTCAAAAGAACACTGGAAAACCTTCATCAGGGTCTTCACTGCAAGAACATCTGGAAACAAAGCATAAAGAAAATGTGATTGAAGACTTCTGCAAAGGACTTCATCTCAAATATCTGTCACCTCATATTGTCAAATAAATTGTTATTTCTGAACTGAATACTACATATTTCACAAAAAACTGTCTCATAAATCCTTTTGGTCCAAGATTAAAAATAACCTTTTCTCCAGACCTTCTGCTCCATCTCAATGGATCCTGAACATTGATGTCATCTTTGGTTTCAGCCTTTGGTGAAAAAGAAAAAGAAAATCCTGCTTTTCAGTTATGTAAAATATTCACAGTTTCACAGCCACAAAGTAATTAGAGCATGTGGCTCCTCTCTGACCTGGAGTTTTAGCATCCAGCACTGGTGTAATGCAGGATGAGGATCCCCTTTCACAAACCAACATGATTACTGCAATTATCCTCCATTACCAGCTTGCTAATGGCGCCTGCTTGCTTCGACTACCTGCCACTCACAGTGATGCTGTAGACAGTTTGAAGTTGAAGGCAGATCTAGGGGCTTACACTGAGAAAAGTAATTATCAATTCATCATCCCAGAATAAAGCCAGATCACTTCAGGGGTGGTCAGGACAACAGACAACCAGATCAGAGACCATCTTAATGTCATTAGCTGCACTTCCATTGCAAATGTCCGCAAAACTCTGTCCATATTCGGCTAATGTTGGACAAAAAACAAACAGAAAAAACACACAATTTCGCAATGGTGGTGTTTCCATTAAATAAGAAACCAATTAAATTTGCATGTCAATAAGTTAAACAAAGCATCATGATCCGCCAACCACTTCCTGTCATCTTCATCTTTTCCTCCAGTAGTTTCATCCGGTTGTTTATCACATCACTGGTTTGATGCTAAAAAGTGTTTCTCCACTCTGGTTTGGCGAAACACACTAATTTTGATAGAGCTGAAAAACAACTTCATCCAAAAAAACTTTTTTCCCATTGAAATAGGTGAGGTTTTTTTTAGTTGTCGTGTTTCCATTAAGTGAATTTGTTTTCATAAATCCAATTTGCACTGATATATGGTTAATTGAAAGGCAGCTACAGTTTGGTTGGAGAAAACACCAAATACTGAAGTCGCTTCTGTTTTCTCAAATGTTTCTGTTGTTTACTCCGGCTTTATATTCTGCTGAAATTCAGTGCTGAATAAATTAGGGCTGCAACAATTATTATTGTAATAATCAATATTATCTAATATTGTCTAATACTTGACAATATTAGAAATATAGCATTTTAGCAATGTTTATTTTATTGCATTTTATTTATGTATTGCTTAAAATGCAGTAACATTGCATTAGTGCATGCTTGCTCATCTGCAGGTAAAATGCTTCTAACGTGAAGATGTCAACTTTCAGCTTGACTTAACATCAACACAGTGTAGATCTGATCTGTTTATTATTTTTTGGATAAGTTAAGTTTCTCATACCATATCCTTTTGTTACTTTAAGACAGGTTTCATTTTGAATTTACGTTTCATACTTAATAAAAATGATTGAGCATGCAGTTAATATACACCAGAACTTAAATTACTTTAGCAATATTCTGTTTCATTTCAATATATTAAAAACTTACTGAGGTTTTTTAAATAAACTATCTAAATTCAGGTTAAGAGGTGAAATATGTCAGAAATAGCAGCTACACTTTAAAAAATGACTTTTTCTTCAGCTTCTCAGCAGCAACACGGACAGGATCATCCAGGGAGCCTCAGTCCCTGTGTGATTATACTATTAATATTCATCACCCAATCTTTGTGTTTGAATTTCTCTGAGATTTGTTTTGACAAATCACAACAGACAGTGTGTTTCCGCAGGTGAGCCACAAAGGCTTTTCATTGTCATTAATATTCTCAGCAGCGGAGCAGCAGGTCTGGGAGTCTGGGAGGCAGCCGACGTCTGCAGGAAACTTTTAATTTCATCTTTTCAGACTTGACTGGTTCTGACGGAACAAATTAAACCAATGGTCTCAGAAAAGAAAATTCACTTGAAAAATACCGTTATCCTTCTGAGTAAGCAATAGGAACTTTAATTAGAGTGACTTTATTAATGTATATCATGAGCTTAAAGGTCTTTGATAGAATCATTGAAAGTCTCCTTCAGGTGAATGAAGTGAGTCGGTTTTTTTCAGTTTTGAGCAGTGTGAGGATTGTCACACTGTGAGGCTTTCAAACACCGCAGGACATTTCTGTTTTGTTAAAGCAACTGGTAGATATAAATTATTGAGCAGAAAGTCAAATTTTTTTGTTTGCAGCTTGTATAAAAAAACCCCAGATTAATACGATTTGGCACAAAGAGTGTTTTTATTTTTTCCGAATGTGTCCCCAACAACTATGGGAAACATGTAAATGGTATCTAATGGTTGCCATGGACACATCATGACCTCCAGGTACTTTTTGCTGCAACGCTCTCTGATCATGATTTTTTCTGCTGGAGGTTTCGAGGAACTGATTCATTAAAAAAAGAATGGTATAAAGCAAACAAACAGAGAATTGTTACTTTTGAAATGCAGTTACAAGTACAGATAATTGTGCACTGACGATTGCATGACTTTCCCCCAACTGAATAAATTAACACACATTTTTCTTTGTCAGATTATGCTGCTGCAATACTGCAGAGTATTTTAAGACTTTTTACACGTTTTCCAGGTTTGCTAATAAATCTGAGCACTGTAAAAACTGAAGGGTTTGCAGCGAAGTCACACTGTGAGCTGCATGTACTGTGCAGCTTTCAAACACCGCAGGACATTTCTGTTCTGTTAAAATTAACTGATGGACATGAATTATTGAGCTAAAACTCTGGAAACAAAGTTTTTCAGTTTCCAGCTTTTACAAAAGAAAGATTGATCATTTTCTCTCTTGTTCCATCCAGACTTTGGTCCCGTTTTGTTTTGGTTGAACAATGTGTGATACCTGAAGGCATCATATCTGTTGATTCAAGTGTATCCCACCCCCTTTGTTTTTTAAAGTAGTGTTAAAATGAAGTGAAAGGAAAGAGACCTATTATTTTCTACACTGCAAAAACACAAAATCTTAACAAGTATTCTTGGTCTAGTTTCTGGTGCAAACGATCTTAAAACACTTGAAATAAGAGAAAACTAACTATTAAGAGATTGTTTTAATCACTCCGATTATCTCACTTATAATATGGGACAAATATCTTAATTTGAAAAACATGGCATGTTTACCCCCTTGTATATTAGCGGCTAGTTACTCATAGCCTCAATGGCCTCGAGTCAGAAGCATGAAGACGCCTGCGTGCAACTCAACTTTTGCCTGACAAAAATTCAGCGAGGAAAAAAAACACATTAAAAAGTCCTGCCACAACAGGACTGTGACTAATAATGTTATCAGAGCTGTGTGAGCTCTAATAACAGCTCTTGAAGGCCAACTGACATTTTTAAAAAATGAGTTTAAGATATTAATTTAAGACTTTCACTTTAATGAAAACCCTAAAAGCTGCTTGTTTTGTAGCAATTATTTATGCCATTTTCTCTACTGTTATGGTTCAACTACAGGATGAATAAATATGAAAATATCATTAAATATTAATGCAGCTTTGGCTGCAGTGACATGCAGTTCCCTAGAAAAATTACAAAATCAAAGTTGTAAATAGTTTTCACCCACTTCTACTAGTTTTACCATAAAATGTTGATGGTACATTTAGAGACCATATTGCTAAGCTCAGATATTAATATTTAAAAGGGTTGGGTGTTTATCGCTTTATGCAGAGTTAAGAAGAGCTGCAGGTTGCAGACCGTTGATCATGCAGAACCTTCCAGATGTGGGTCCAGGGAAAAGCTAACAATCAGAACAACTTCCTATTATCCTGATATTTATTTATAACCTTTGGGAGTTTTGACATTTTTCAGCACTGAAAAAATAAAACAAATAGACTAAGAAGCTGAAGAAAATCCTTGTTTAATGTTTATTAATACAACCTTCTCCGTGCTCCTGGTGGCCCCCATCCCAAGCTTTTGTAAGAATAAACCCTCCACAAAACAATGAAAATCAGGTTACTTGATCATTTGTGTACATGCCTCATCATCATAATCAAAGCTGCAGCGTTTAAAACAAAAAAAGAAATGGAGAGAAGGCATCATAAATGTAACCAGAAACCTTTAATACATAACCAGTAAGAGAGGAGATTTGAACCGTGTTGTGAATGTGCTCCATCAGGAAGCATTTAGTCGATCCCCTGCTGGAGTTTTATTCTGTTGCAAAATCACTCAACTGTAAACTGGTAAATAAGCTGTTTGTTTGCACTCAGGTAACCTGGTTACTCAGGTAATGGCTGGATGTGTGTGGGCGCTGCAGGACAGCCAAAGGATTTTTGCTCTGCTTTCATTTCGGAAGAATTTCTTTTCAACTTTGATGCTCCAGCATCAAATAAACGTTTAATTTTTAATCAAACCTGTTGGACTTTGGCTGATCAAGCTGGCCAGGTTAGAATAAAACCCCTTAAACCTCCGAGTGTCATGAAAATAAACCAGTAAAATCCAGCAAATGCTGGCTGTAAAGATTCCTACTTGGTGTGTTTTTTATTCTAAGCATGTTTGAAAAAGCTCAAAATAAGCAGAAAGAAAAGAGCAGCGCACAGACAAATTCTGGTGTTGATCAGGACAGTACAACCTAAAATACACCCAAACAAATCTGCACACATGTACAAAAATCATCAGGAACAAAACAAAGAGTCGCTGCAGTTCTGATGGTCCAGGAGCGGCCCGGACCAGAGTCCATGTGTCGGCTTTTTAAGTGCAATCCACAGCAAACCTGAGGCCCGACTCGGTGCTCCTGGGTTCAGCACATCAGACGCAGCAACTATAAAGCACAGCTAGTTAGTGATCAACGCCTGCTCATTCCTCCAATCACAGGCGGCCATTTAATCGTAGCAACACAAAAATTACATCTATAACAAGACAAAAATAAGAAAATCCCTTTTTTCCTTCTGCTGCTGTAAGCGGTGTTTAATGCCGACTCAGCATAGACAAACAAAACCCCCCAAAAAACCAAAACACATAATGCTCAGTTTAAAACAAAAAATAATCTTTTGAATTTAAAGCAAGTTAAACTTTGTATTCCCCCGAACCATTTCTAATCACAACTCAAATGAGTTTCATTCCAACAGCAGGCAGGAGGAATAATGATGGAAACACTGAAGACACAAATTACAGTATAATTATTCATCCTGACTCAGTTTAGCAAACAAAAATGTTCAAATATTACAAAACTTTATAGGAATTGATGTATTTATCAAAAAGATGGCGGCTGATCCCGAGGTGCAGCTTCGCTTCACAGCTGGCTGAAATGTTTTTTAGTCAGGACGGATAAAGTGTTGCTCAGCCTGTGACGCTTTCTGAGCTAATATCCTGCAGATATGATGACGTTTGTTTGTAATAAGCACTGCAGCATCTTCAAGACTGTTATTTAGGAAGCAGCACAACTGGTAAGATATTGATGTTTTTGTTAATCTTCTTTTTTAATGTTAATCTTTATTTTTTTGCAGAAATGCAGCAATAAACCCTCCGTCTCCTTGCTTTTCAACATCAGCATCCATCTATTATAAAATATTCTTTTTTTTAAAACTTCCTGCCAGAGGAACGAAACTCTCTAGAGGACTTTCTGAGAACTAATGACATGACCGTTTGTGCAGGCTGGGACAGGTAGTCCCGGTTCCACCCAGCCCTCTTTCACTTCCAGGTTCGGTCCCTGATCACATGACGGCGCCATGTGACTCTGGCAGCTCCTTGGAAAGTCGGAGTGGTGCGAAGGAAGCAGAGTTCAGAGTACAGCTGTTTGTTTTCTGACTCATCTGACCTCGGATCAGCGGAGGGAGGAGGCACAGGCAGGAAGACGCTGCACTGATTTCCTGACTTTCATTCCAGAACACCTCAGATCACAGAGGAATTGCATATGTTAGCAGTAAAAAAACCCTTCCTGGTTATTGCAAGCTACTTGTTTTCATTCATTAATTAAAGTAAACAAACTACACAAGCAGAGGGGGTTTATTCTCTTTAGAGCTCTAAATTAAACACATATCAGGTCATTATTAGGTTTTTCTCACACCAAGCAGAAATCAGCCTAAATCTGTTCCATGCCTCTCTAATCAAAACAGAAAAAGGAAAAGAAAATCCATCCAGGTGCAAAAGAAACTTGAACGTTAAGTTCCCGAAAAGCTATTTGCCAGCTAAGTAAAATCTGCAGCCATGGTCATGTTTTCCTTTTGTTTTCCACAGAACTCCACCCATGAGGTAATACTAGGTCCAAATTCCAGGAATTCCCAGGAGGGCGAGTTCCAGGAGGCTGACTGCAACACAGAGAACAAGCGACCAACAACCGTGGATACAGGAACCAACTAGAACCGCAAGGAAGCAGCAAAATACTCAGGTCAAAATCCAATTTATGCAACAATTTACTGAGTTTCTGTCTGGGAAACCTGAGGACTGTCTGCATAATTCAAACTTTTTTTGTTCCTACATGAGCCTCTTGTCCATCCTCTGACTACCAAGGCTCACTGCTGGCTCCTGACCAATCACAACACACTTCCTTTGATAATCTGCCTGGTGTTCAGGAGTTGAGCCATCATGGATTCCCTGTTTTACTTTTTTGGTTTTTTTGTAGCTTTGTTTCATTTATGCATAAGCTCGGTTTGCTAGAAGGCACTATGTGACGTACAGGCGGAGGCTAGAGTTAGTTTTGGGGACTTTAGCTGATTTGTCAGAAGCAACTGCATTAGTTCATCTAGAAAATCTCTACATTTAGCGTGACATCTACATTTTATGAGACAGAAAACAGAAAAACTATAATTATCTGGTTAAATCTACAAAGAAAGAGTAGAAAAACTCCATAATCTGTTAGAAGAAAGGCCAACAGGCGCTGGGGGGGGAAGACTCTCCATTTCCTGCTAATTATCACCTTGGTTTAGGTTGTAGAAGTGAAATAAAAATGAGCAACAGAAACTATTCAGGAGAAATTACGTTGAGGGGACAGTGCAGGCGGAATATCTTGTTAGCATCTTTGTTTTGTAGTGAATTAGCCTAATTAGGAGGCATGAGAACAAGGTGAAGCTGTGATGCACAGTCTGACTTAATCCCAGAGTTCTGCTGGTCACCCAGTTTGTTCCAGGTTTTCCTGACCATTTAATGTTTCAGAAACTGAATTTTTCCTGGAGGAAATCCATCATTTATGTTCATAGAAAGGAATCCTGAAAAACAAAAACAAAAATCCTCTTCTTGGATTGAGATTCAATCAAAGAAACAAGGAAAATAAGAATTAGGTGATATCTTGAGAGGAAGAGTATATTCTCCTCAGTGCCGAGACAAGATGAGTCCTGTGCAGGTTTGGGCGTTCCTCAGTCACTGCTGTCGTCTTCGTCGTCATCGTCCGACAGGGTGTTGTTGTTGAAGTTGGCGCCCGGCCGGCTCATGGACTCCGAGCGCGGCCCGAGGCTTCCCGATAGCATGCCGTAGCAATGCTCGCACACGCGCACCGGCTTGGACGACTGGCTGGGCAGCAGGAACTTCTTCTCTGAGCACGGCCCACAAACCACATAGCCGCACTTCCTGCAGTGGTGGCGCCGGCTGACAGGCGTGAACTTCACCTTCTTGCATCGCATGCACACGGTGGCCTCGGAGTCAGGCACCCAGACGGCGGCGTGCTCGCCCGTCGGGGATTTGCCGCTCTTCTGCAGCAGCTCTCTCACACACTTCCCGATGTGGTTCATCCATTCAGATTTCTCTGTGGCCGTGGCGGCGTAGACGGCGAAGGACTTGGTGGGGGTCTTGATTAGCCAGCCGTTCCGCAGATCGCCCTCGTCGGGCACCGTGTCGATGGTGACGCCCTCCAGAGGGATGATGTGCTGCTTGTTGTACTTCTTCTTCTGGATGACGATGTTGCCGTAGACCAGGATGTCGTTGAAGAGGAAGAACTGGCGGGCTTTGGGCTTCTTGCGGCAGAGTTTGGTGAGGACGCCCTCTCCGATCAGCACGCGACCGGGGATGGCGAGGGGCTGGCCCGCGGCGCCGAAGCAGCTCTCCACCAATCCGATCCGCTTAGAGTTGGCCTCGCTGTTAGCAAGCCGGTCCACCATCTTCACCTCGCCTGCTGGGGAAAGAAAACGAAGAAACAAATTACGTTTTCCAACCTTTACAATTATGTTGATCTCTGTAGCTTCCTGTCTCTGTGATTAGGGAGACTCAGGTCTTCCTAATGTTCCGTTGAAAAGGACGATGTTCAAAACAAAGTTCTAAATTTTGTGGAAAAACACATTTATCAACATTTTATACAGGCTAAATTACTGACCAAATATTTGCCAAAATATCAAAGAGTCATATCAAAACATAGAGGAAGTTTGCTAGCCTAGCTCTTCAGTAATTTTGTCGTTATATGAAGATCATGAGCAGAAGGAAAAAGCTCATTTACTGAGACTTTGTATGTGTAGTTATAGCTATTTGGAAATCAGGTTTTATGGTGAACATCATAACAGCTTTCTGAAACATCGTCTGGATGTTGCTGGACACAATCACACTAATGCAGATCACAATAACATTTTATTTACAAGTAAAAAGATATAATTAACTTCTTTATAGCATCTTTTTTAACAAAACCAGGTAGTTTTGTAAAGCTAAGTGCTAAAACTATTGAATGATGACCTCTTGCTTATTTCCACCTACTTAAAAAGATCTTTCATTTTTAATCAGGGCTCAGGGGTGGCTGTGGTCTGATCTCCTCCATTTTCTTCCCCTGTAGAAAAATTAACGGCAGCTTTCTGCAGGGGGTAATTTTCTCTGACTCAAATAGCTCTGGTCTTTGAAAACGTTACAGCATTTGCCGTGGATGTAATTTACATAAATATCTGCACATATGGGAGCATTTTTCTCTAAATGCTGCGTTTAAATGCAGCCAAGCTGTGTGAGGGATTACTGAGTATTTGCTCGTTTTCGGATCCGCCTTTGAATCAAGTTCGGTAATTAGTGCAGATCCTCACAATTCAGCAACTGCAGGTACTTTAGGATCTGATCCACTTTGTCTTCACTGATAAAAATGATAAAAATGGTAAAAAATGATTTTTACCATTTGCCCTCAAAAGATCCTGGATTTAATTTAACTGAATTATGATTAGAATCAAATTACTCAGTATGAGCATCTAGATCTGCATTTGAATACATAATTAAATTAAATTTAAGTGGATTAATTTGAACTCCAACTGCATATAAATTGGAGTTCAATTTATATGAACTCCAATTTATATGGAAAAAAATAAACAAAAAATTAATGTGTTTTGTTACATTTATTTTGAGACATGAATAAATTCAATTTAATTAATTAACGACCAGAGCACCTAATTCAACCTCTTGTTATTGCTAAGATATTTCATAAAGGCATATTTTCTTTCCTTATGAAAGCTATGTTAGGTATATTATATGGTTGCTTCTGAAATGCCCAGTTTTTGAAATGTTTAATAGAAAGACCATGAAAAAACAGGAATAAAAGACTGAAGGGTTGCATTTTCTGCTGTGACCCAACTGGAAACTCAGCACAACTGCTGGATTCTTCTTCAATAAAGCACAATGGAGCATTGTCAAGGTCAAAGGTCAGCGGCAATAGCAATGAAAGGGTGATTGCTCTCCGTCTCTCCAGCAAGTCTGGAGGGTTGAGAAAAAACCGATGATTCCAGCAAACACAAGTATAAGATTCAGTTCTGGATTAAGTTTAAAGGTTTTCATTTATCTTTGCTGTGAATATTTTACATTTTTTTCATGCATTTTGTATCCAACATTTTGCATCCAGCTTGAATAAAACTGTCCGTAAAGAGCAGCAGGACTTAAAGCCATAGTCATAGTCCAAAAAAAATAAAAAATAAAAAAGAGGTACAAACTTTAAAAAATCAAAGACAACAAAAACATCTGATTTGTACCCAAGAAGTTGACAAATTGGGCTGCCCAGTGGCGCAGCTGGTAGAACTGCTGCCTTGCAGGAAGAAGGTTCTGGGTTCGATTCGATTCCCGGCCCCAGGAGTTTGCATGTTCTCCCTGTACATGCGTGGGTTCTCTCCGGGTACTCCGGCTTCCTCCCACAGTCCAAAAACATGACTGTCAGGTTTATTGGCCTCCCTAAATTCTCCCTAGGTGTGAGTGTGTGTGTGCATGTTTGTTTGCCCTGTGTGTCTCCGTGTTTTCCTGCGACAGACTGGCGACCTGTCCAGGGTGACCTGTCCAGGGTGACCCCGCCTCTCTCCCGAAACGATAGCTGGAGAGGCACCAGCAACCCTCCCGACCCCAGTAAGGGACAAGGGTGCAGGAAAATGGATGGATGGATGGAAGTTGACAAATGTAACGGATGAAAGAAGAAAAAGGCTCCAATGCACAATGCAAAAAATGTCAATTAGATGAAATAGTTCCCACGTCTCAGTGGGCTTCAAAATGTTTACTGACGGCTATGAGCTAGGAACTTCAAAGGTTATTATAACCTAATAGGATTTAATTAACGGTGCTAAACTGAATCAACTGGTCTAAATGAGGTCATTTCTAAGGTAATTGGTTTGAAAAACAAATTACATCTTTAATTTTTCAATTAACTCATTCAATTATCTCACTGCTATCAGTGTTTGACATCGCTATGCTAAGATGGAATAAAATAGTTTTTAACTGGTGGACTAATTCATTTGAACAAAAACAAAATATACACATTTTCCTTCAATAAATAAATAAATAAAATATATTTTTCAATTTATAATTACATGAACAAGTTTAATGGGTTTGATAAGCATTTACAAAGCAATGTTTACTATGTTATGAACAGCTTAATAGCATTGCAATCAAACCGAGTCAGATTGGTTTGCTATGCAGCTGAAGCTTCTTACTGTATGTTGAGCTTCTATGAATTACTGCATGAAAACAGCAACAGCTCAAGAATGTTGGTTTGGTGTAAACGACATGTAAACAGAGCTCCCTTAGACAAGACAGCCAGAGATTAATCGTAAGTAGTCGTCCCGACACATGCGCTGACTTTTGATTTCCGCTTGTTTGTTAAAAACTGGGTCAGCTGCTCCTGAACAAACAACAAAACTGTAACACAAAGTAATGTCCTTTTGTAACCGTATTCTTTCCCTGCCCTTTAAAAACCTCTAGAAGTAGAAACTATGCTAATTAGCCAGCAAATGCCAGAACAGCTTGGGTCGACTCCACAGTGATCTGCACACTAATAACCCAAAGTGAGCAAGTGCACCGCCTTAAAAGCCTTGGAGAGGACAGTGGTGCTGCTGACACATCCAGCCTGATAGCAAAGGCTGGCTGCCCAGCGCCGGGCAACCAGCTCCCATCCGCAGAGAGCGGCCACAAAGAGCAGGAGCCTCCAGGGAGGAAGAGTGCCATAAATACAGAGTGGAGTCTCCCAAAGCAAGGCAGAGGAGAATAAAGGCAGAAGATAATACATTAGGAAAAATAAAGCTTCTTTGCTGAGTAGTGATGATGACAAAAACGACACAAGATTAGTAAAAAAGGAAGAAAAAATCAGAATGTAAAGGACAGGACAGATAAACATCATTGGGTGGGCAGTCTTATGTAAATGTGCAATTTGCAGTTTCCATCCATTTTCCTGCACCCTTGTCCCTTACTGGGATCGGGAGGGTTGCTGGTGCCTCTCCAGCTATCGTTCCGGGTGAGAGGCGGGGTCACCCTGGACAGGTCGCCAGTCTGTCGCAGGGCAACACAGAGACAGACAGGACAAACAAACATGCACACACACACACACACCTAGGGAGAATTTAGAGAGACCAATTAACCTGACAGTCATGTTTTTGGATTGTGGGAGGAAGCCGGAGTACCCGGAGAGAACCCACGCATGCACAGGGAGAACATGCAAACTCCATGCAGAAAGACCGGGGCCGGGAATTGAACCCAGAACCTTCTTGCTGCAAGGCAACAGCTCTACCAGCTGCACCACTGGGCAGCCCAATTTGCAGTTTTACAAAATAAATATGTTTCCTACTGTTCATATTGTGTAAAATGAATATACAAAAAAGGATTTGAGAAAAACAACCAAGATTTCTCAGGTTAATGGAAATAGTCGTCTTCAAACTTCTCAGATAATTTAAGCAACAATCAAAACTAAAAATAAAGAAAAAACTAAAATCAGTATGTTACACTGTAGGGTACATTAATATACTGAAATTGGATTTGTTGTTCTTGGTTTACAACAAAGTGATGAGCATGTGCAGAAGAACAAAGACGTCACACAGCAGCACATCGTTTACGTAATAATGGACGCCGCCGTATCAAGATCGATATTAAAGTTATTCAGAACCGACAGGAGAAATTGAAAGCACAACCAGTAGCAATGGCCTTTTGTGGCACATTGACTGCAGCCTCTGTACCGAGGTCTGGTTGACTGTATAGTAAGACAAAGAGTGAGACTTCTTTAAGAATTGGATAAACTTCAGTTATTATTTACATCCAGATTTATTTCAACTGGCTTTTTCTGATGCTAAATTATGACACCAATGACATAAAAGTCGGATAAAAAAAAATCTGAATTAGACCTTTCTGACAGTCGGACACAGGTCGCTTTTAGTGAAGAAAAAAAAACTAATTTGGGTCACTTTTTGGCTTCCTTTTCATTTCAGTAAATAGAACAGCTTCTATCCAATTATTTTTACTCAAAAGCCAACTGTGAGTCAAATCTGCTTTTACTTGTTTTCCTAACCGTGCTAAATAAAGTGAGAGTTTTCAAAGGAAACAGTGACCTTTTTATTAAAAATGAACCACATTTTCTGTTTTATTCTCAAATCAAAAACAACAAAAAATGCAAATGAAGAGTCTTTCTTTTAATGAGGCAAACAGTTCAGTCACTTTTTAAGTTTTGAATCTACAAAACTTAAGAAGTTTTGTAGATTTTACAGGGATTTTTTTACATCCCTGTAAAAAAATACTTAATGGATGTTTAGTTTATTAAAATTATTTAAAACAGTAAAAAAAACATGGTTTTCTATTTATTTAAAAAATTCCTGATTTACTTTGATACATTACTTGTATATAACATGTGTCAGGTTTACTTTATAATCTACAGTAGTTTAAAGATGAAGAATTTGTTGGCTTTGGGAGAATTATTATATTACTGTGGATTAAATATGTTGACACAAATGTAACATATATCTGTAATTAATATGTTCAAATGCTTCCCAAACATTTCTACTCTAAACTAAGTTTGAACATCTTTAATAAAAATCCCCTCAATGAGTGTCAAAGTGCCGGACACAGGAGATAATCTTCACAGCCACAAGCAATTATTTATTTGCATTACGTTGGGACTTGGTTTCCTGCCTTTGGGCCAGCTGGAGAGGAGGCAGGCTTACTTGGATGTACCAGCAGCGCCGTCTGGGAAGCTACAAGTTACCAGCTGCTGCATCATTTGAGAACATAAATAAATTGATTACCCAACTAGACAGATATATGTAGCTCAAACTCTGCTAGACTGGAGCAAACAGCACTGCAACTCAAGCTGTTCATTTTATAATCATTTATATGTTATTTCTGAAATGCTTACCGGGCATGTGAACATTATTTAGCTCAATATTTCAAATTTAGACATGCCTTGTTATTAATTTCAGCTAATATTTTCACAGAACCTCGACAGTTTTTAGGAAACTGACTTTAAAAAGTGAAAACTTGAGTACAATCTCGGTTTTTAGTGGTTTAACTGTGGAACAAATGTATTTATATTTTTGTGGTAATTGATTACACAAGCAGAACAGGTTTTGTAATTAATTAATCAGGAGAACTATATTCTCTCTCTTTCTCAGTTTCCAAAGTAATGCATCAGTCCCAGAGGGAAATTAATGTTGTAACTCCTACCATATAATTTTTGTCAAAGACTTGTAGATGCTAATGGCTGTCAGCAAGACAGATCTTCTGTAGCAGCCTGTGTTACAGTCATTCTAATTAAGCCTCTGACTGAAGTCTATATTGAACAGGATGTTCAGGTTGTCTGTAATTTTCTTGATTTCATGAAAAATCATTTTTTGCCCAATAAGCTCCAGATGTTCCAGAGGTTTGTGATAGAAAGAGTGTATCATTTATTTTTTAATCACAGGTTTTTCTGACAGTAGTGTCCTTTATTTGCATCAGGAAATGTGTAGACAGAGAAGGAGGAAGACATGCAGAAAAGATACCAGATTTGGTAAATAATGACCTTCAAGGAGTTTAAAATGAGCAAATGTGTCCCATGTGGTCTGATAACTGAGCTGGCATTACTAAACAACCAGCGAAGAGAACATGTAATTTACAATTTTTTCAGACCATGTAAATAAAAAAATAAAACTTAATGACCCACCATATCATTGTTCATAATTACTACATTGCCTGTGGTTCCTTATTCTGTTGACAATTCTCATTAGGAAAGTTGAAGGGAGACTCAGTTACTCACTTCTTCCTACTTGACGCATCTATAATTACAGTCTCTGCAGACCTTTGGCTCGTTATGAGGACAACTCGTTACAGCAAAGGAAACACACTAGTTGTACTTTCATGTAGATGCTTTCCTTTGAGCAACGTGGTGCGGAGGAGAGCAGATGATAAAACTGCTTCTCTCTGCTGAGAATTTATTGAAGATTCAAATTTGCTCGTACAAGGAGTCTGTTCAACTCACTGCACACCGTAAGATGAACACAATAGCCCAATCAGAGAGCAACAATCACTGAGTTTTACACAAAGAATGACGTGAAACTAAATTACAATGAATGCTTGTAAAAAAGGCGGGGGAGAATCTGTAGCCTTTAGATCCTCTTTGTGGGGATTAAAACTTTTTTTATTTCATGCTATGTTGACTTTGTCTAGGAATTTAACTTTCCCAACCCCACCAAAAATCTGAACAAATCAATGATCTTTTCATATAAACACGTTTCCCTGATCTAAGTGCAGACAGAGCTTGATGCAGAGGTCATTGGCCACCTTGGTCTGAATTAGTTTAAGGTTAAGAGGGAGAAAATACAACTTAACTCATCTGTATTTTGCACAAACCTGTAGAGAAGTTCAAATTATGTGTGACTAATAGTAAAACAAGGGATGCACCTAACATTTTAGTCATATTTGTTGGGAAAACAAAGTTTTCAACTCAGTCCATTTTGGCCCCTTCTTAAATATAAATGAATTTTAACAAACCGACTTTCAGTACAGAAATATCCACTCATGTCTGATTAAAGTATTGTAGGTGTTGAACTAGGAGGGTTCAAATGCAGTCCTACCTCAATAGAAACTGCAACATGGCTCCTTCAGATTCCCAAATGGGCAATTAATGTTACAGCAAGTATATAAAAACAACAAAGTGTACCAAAAAGACATCAAATACAAATACATGATAGAAAGAGTACAGCAGAGTTTGTCAGTAACAGTCGAGTCCTCCTATCCTGTCCTGCATTAAAAAGAGGAATCGCTACAGGAACAAAGGCGCGCTTGTGTTACTTTTCACACAAAGACGTCTGAGACGGACGCCTGAAGGCAGAAACTGGAACTCGGCGTGTAAAGGATGAGAGCCGTCAGCAAGAATGGCGCTAGCTTTCCTGATGATCTGTCTATTGAGCATCCTATAAGTGTGCATTGTTCAACTCTTAAGATCTTATCACGTATTACTCTGCTAAGTGCATTTTATTTGTCTCAATACTAAGATTTCCAAACCAACGGAGGAGAAAAAAGGTCAGCACAGATTCAATTTATGATCTATAAAATAAAACCATCATGGACTTAACCTGAAACTGCCGGCTTTTTTTGTTTTTTTTTTAGAAAAAAAAACACTCTTGCTGGCCCTTTTTCTTGCAGATACTCTAAATGCCAGGTATATTTTAACTTATTATCCAAAATAGTCTCTTTAATGCAGCCCCCACATGGGATTTTGTCAGGCATACTTTAGACCGTAGTATCTATCACCTGCTATAAATAACCATGCAGTACGTCAGTTCAAAGTAATGTTGTACAGGCAATCTTCAGGAAAATTTACCTAGCATTTGCAGAGCAATATCATCCGTGTCGGGTCATAAGATCTATAGTTTTCAATAAAAGTCAAGTTTCAGCAGCAACAGCTGGGAGCAGAATAGGAGTAGAACTACATGCTGGAATATTATACTCATAAAATCTCTCCTCATAGACAGAACAATGGTTTAAATTTCATTTACTGGAATTGATTTGGACCTTTATGAGTCTAACATCTCATAAACGGACCACAGGGGGAATACCACAGGTCTATTTTTTTAAAAAGGATTTTTTGGCTCTAGTGGCCTTTATTTGAAAGTATATAGACAGAAAATGGGGAAACGAGAGAGGGGGAAGACATGCGGCAAAGATCACCAGGCTAGGAATCGAACTTGCGACCATCAGCATGAGGACTAAGGCCTCCACATGTGGGTTGTGCTTTGCCCCTGTGCCACCACAGCACCCCCACAGGTCTATTTCAACAGGAAAAACCTTGACATGGTAAAGTCAAGAGAGGTACTTCAATCAGACCGCTCTTTATGGAAAACTGGTTTGACAAATAATACGTCTGAGAGGTTTGCAAAAGTAAAGCTAAAGCCATCCATCTTTGGAAAACATATATCTTTAATGTCAGGTCAAAGGCTATTCTTGATAACCTGAACTTACACCTCCAGTGCTACCCATCAGGGAGAAAAAGGGAGGAGAGAGAGATCACTGCAAACACTGGAATAAAGGGGAGGCTGTTCGCAACAATTACATATGAGCTTAATATTTTAAATATACATCAATAAAAGATCAAGTAAAACACACTTACTGGTCCAGAATGATAACTCATTTAAGACAATTTATCTTGTACACTTAAGAATCAGATAAAGCATATTCTAAAAATATTAATTTCTTTGATATTAGCGCAGTACTTCTCAAACAGTGGGGGGCGCCACCCCTGCTCCATCGAGCAGGACTTTTGTCTTTATTCATGCTTAACTGATAAACAAGCCTCCGGTCCCTAGGTGGCAGCAGTGTTCAAACTAATCAACATGCTGCCTGTTTAGACCAGTAGAAGTAGCAGTGTTGTAAACAGAGCGGAGAAAAAAAACGGAGCGGAGATGTTTTGAAATGTAGCTGCAGTCATAGAGGAGAGATGGAGAAGTCTGACAGTGAAAAGAAAAACGGCAGCAGAGGTCAGTAAAGCAAGTATGACGGCGTTTTATGGCCTGGCTAAGATAGTTTTATTTTCAAATACAATAATACAGTCATAATACTACAAGAAACAAGTCATACTAGCAGAATAGTTTAAATATTGGCAGAATAAACATGCAATATTTTCGGAAGAAAGTCGATAAATTAAAAAGCTTCAATAGAGTGATATCCAGCAAGTCCAGTTTTTTCTGTTAAATAAAAAGTTGTTTGAGCAATCGTTTCAAAATCCTGGGGCTGAAAATTTGCTTTATAAAATTATGACTTTATTCTCGTCCAACTTTACTCGTATTTAAAACTAAGTGTTTTACTGTATTAAGTCTAAAAATCCACATCTTGATTAAACATTACTGATTCACTTAATATACTAATTTTGGAAATAATTTTGAACATAAAACAGCAGTTTTGATAATAAATTCATACAATGATGGAGACAGTTTTTTGTACAGATAAAATATTAAATATGAACAGATTTGCAACAGTATTTCAAACCTGGGGAGGGAAGGGCACTGGGGAGCAGAGAAGAGGTGTGAAAAAAGTATGATCAGTATGGGGGGTGTGACAGAAAATAATTGAGAAACAGGACCTCCAAGAAGCAGTACAACACTGCACTTAACTAAATTAACCTTTATACTGTTAGCACCAACAAACTCAGAGATTCACTCCCCTCATTGTGCTGGATGCTTGAAACTGAAACAGGCGGCTTGACCTACTTTAAAAAAAAAATCAAAAATGATCTGACCAATCCTGAAATTTAGGTTCCATGTGTTCATCACAAAACTAACATGCCTTCATACTAATGCAGATGTACTCCACATCCTTGATTCAAATATATATGCACTTTTCACTAACATTGCATAGTTAATCAAAAGTTGAGTTTGTCACTCAAAAGTGTTGGATTCTATAAAATACCCAATTCCAATTTCCCAAAATTGGAATTGCTCCCTAGCTACTAGCTACTTTGGTATTAAACTCCAAACTCATAGTACATATAAACAAAACATTAGAGAATTAGCACCATTTTATTCTTCAAGATGGAGTTCCCATAGCTGTAGCTATTCTGGGCGAGGATACTCAGTGTTTGTAGAGGACGTCTCCTTCAGGTTTTTAGCCAGAGTCTGACCTGAACAAGCTGACCTGATATACGTCAACAACATCCCGTCACGTCTATAAAAAGGATTACACAACTGCAGGGCAGAGTGGGAATGAACCCAGGATAAAAGGATTTGAAGCTAATCTACTGCAAGAGTTGATACTGTGAAAACAAGAGTCGCTGTAGCTGCCAGGAAACTATCCTAGAAAATATATCTGACAGGTTAAGGTGCATCCAAACCTGTTGCAATAAGCAATGAAACAATTAATCACAGAATAAATTAACATGGGCTTGATAATCACAAAAGTCCTAACTTGCAGTTTTACCCAGTTTTACCTGTTTAGGCTTAATGATGAATAATTTTCATGGGGAAATTGTGTTTACAGAGACTTAATTCATTACATTCATTGGTTTGGTTGTGTTTGGTTTTTATTCCTATTTCATATGTTGTTTTTTGGTTGTTTCTGTTCATTTTGGATGTTTAACATATTTTACAGTTCTAATTCTATCATTTATCGTAATAATTTCTGGGACAAGTTATTGTCCAGCACAGCCTGTAACGGTGATAGGCCTCAGTGCATCTGCAACACATTACAGGAAGCACTTTTTGTGCAAGTTTCTGTTTTTATTAATTTATTTTTTTACAGGACTTAATTTTGATCAAACAAACTAAGTATTTATAGATTCTACTCAATATTTAACCCAATGAATTATGTTGTTCCAGCTATAATGGATTCTGCAGCAGATTTATGCGTCTAGCATTATCGCCTCTTCATCTCAAAATATTCACCAATATATTTTCTATAAGCAGAGAGGTCTGCAGACTGATTTCTATTTCTTAAAACTGGGCCATTGTTGGAACAAATAATACATTGACAAGAATTAAGCCTTTGTGTTGGATTAATGGGTTATCCAATAGGCTTGAAAGGATAGATTTTCAGCATTGAGGAAGCATTTCATTTCATGAAAAGTTGAAATTAGTACTGACAAGCTATTTGGAAACTGTAGCAGGAAAATGTCAAATATGAAGAGCAATCTTACACACACAGGAACAGGAAAATGTCAGATTTTCCCCTCCTATTTAAGCAAACCTAAGAACCATTAGCATTCTTTTTCTTTCCACTAACACAGCAGGGGAAATGTTCAAATCAGGTCATCACCACTGCATTCGATTACATTACCTCAAACAGATCAAAATGAAAGAATCAAAATCCAAAGTCTCAAGCACACATGAGGAAAACAACATAGTTAAAGACCACACTGCACATAATTAGTAGTTCAGTGAAGGAATCGATGGAAACTATTAATTAAAAGATTAAAAAAACCCACTGAAAGAAAAAGAAAAAGTCATCTTCAGTTATTTTCAGGATATCCTCCTCAACCACCATCCTAAAGTCTTTCACTTTAAGATCAGCCACTATATGACTTTCAGTCGACATGATAAAACACGCAAGGTAAAAGTCAAAGTTGTGAAACCTTGCATCAGCCATTAGTAAAAGAGATGATTTAAAAACTATGGAAACAAAATATCTGCAAAATTGTTCACTGATGAGCAATAACTTGCTTAAGATTATTTAGATTTTATGCTTAATCATTAGTCATTTCTTTAAGAATCTGCCTGACTGAAAAAAAAATGTTACTTAACTATCCGTCTTACTTTTCTTTTAGTACCAGGACGATTGGAACTTGTTTCTTGTTTAATACTTGAAAATTGCAGCTTAGGGGCAGCTAAGAAAATTATAACAACACTTTAACTGTTAAGTTGTGAACAATAGTTGGATTAGGTACTCTGAGGAAACTGCAACCTGACAGCAAACCGTTAAAAACTCATGTCTCTCTAGACATCAGAAAATCAGGTTTTTACCAACAACTCCTGCAGGTTGAGGCAGATTTAAAACAAGGCGAGCAGTTTAGGAAAGCAATTACCAAGAGCATGTGTAAACGTGTCAATAACTCTTACATGATGAGTAGGTGGATATCAGCAAACTGCTAGATGCTACTACACCCACTTTAACACATTTCCCAAATGAAGAGCATCACCGATTATTAAAATCTATTTTATAAATTCTGATCACATGTCCAGCTTCAACTCATACTAAAAGTCAATTAAATGTCATAACATCTGAGTAACTTCAAAGTTGTGGACAGTGAAACTGTGAGCACGAAGATTCTCCAGTAGCAGTCAGTTTTCAGAATCTGAAGAGGCCTCTGACTGAACACTGTTGCTGTATGACATGCAGCAACAGTGCATGTCATACATCTGAGCAGCAGAGATGATATTCCACAGTGACATGTCCAGGGTGAAACCATCATCTGTTGCTAATCCACCTCATTTGCTTTTGCCACTCCTCTTTAATCGTCCTCTTTCTATGCTCTCTCATTTTTAACTCCTCTGGGATTTGGAGTCATAGTTCAGATGTTATTTGAGCTTCTGAGATGCTAATCAACAGTTCCCAGGTGTCAGAAAAATAGAATAAATGCCTTGTTGCTATGGTGATGCAACAAGGAGCGTATCTTTCTTCTATTTTTTATCTCTAGTCCATTTTTACACAGATCATTTAAACCAGTCACTTCCAGGACAGTTGTCTTCTCCATAAATGGAAGTTAAATACATAGCAACACATATACTTAAAATATGATCTACTTAATTTCAGAAATACCAAACACCCAGTGGAACAATGTTTTTATTTTGTTTGTTTGGGTGGCAGGCATCTTTAATTTTATAACGTCATCCTTTACCAAACAACATGATGCAAAACCCTTGCAAAAACAGATGACATAATTGCAGCTCATGGGATTGGATAATCTTATATATCCTATTAAGTCTGAAAAATAGCATAAAGTAGAGCCGAACACACTGTAAAGAAAAAAATATATAGAGAAAGAGATAGTTAATTAGAAAACTTAAATATTTCACTAAAACATTTCAAGTTAATTTCACTTCCAGAATAGTTTTTCCAGAAATGTTTTCTTGCTCAAAATTACATTTGAACTTTGAATACGTTTCCATTAATATTATCTCAAGTATATTAGATTAATCATGTCACACAACTACAACAAACTTGAACCATTTATTCTTAAAAAGGGAATCCAACTGAAATAAATTCTGCTGCCTCAGGAAAAACTCAAAATGCTTCCAGGTTTTTTATTACAGCTACAAAAGAGATCGACAGTAGTTTTTAAATGGATTAAAGCCAATAGAGTCTATTTTATCTGATGTGCAGAGTTGAAACTAGACAAGTAAAAGCAAGAAGAAGAAGCCATGGTCTGTTTTTGAAACTTTCTTAAACGGAAATAAATCAATCAAAGTTTAAAGGATCTGTGCCTGTTTGGATTATGACAAATATAAATCTGCTTTATCAATTCTAAGTTATTAGTTCACTGTTTTGTGTCCTAAACTAAAATGCACAAAATTCAGAACTCGTAGAAAGAAGAAATTTGTTAAATATAAAGCTTCACTCACAAGATACGACACATTTAGAAAGTTCTATTTTTTATTTAACATTTAACCTCAGCAAATACTTATGAAAGAAAATGAAACCTACATGATGAAACAAAAGATGATGAAATATTAGAGGGAACTTCCATTGTTCAGTAGCGAGTATAATTAGCTTCATCTTATGCAAATGTTGGCTTTTGATGGATTAGATAAATAAAAATACCACAAATTAATACATTTTCACTTTGCTTAACGAAGACTCATTTCCTGAAGTAGAAACTTTTAGCGACAGGAAATTTGTTTCTCAGCTGAGTTCAAAGCTTACAAAGCAACTGCAACTTGCTGCCGTTTACTTAAATAAATCAGAACTTGGAACTTGAATCAAACTGGAAAGAGTATTTCCTGTGGTAAAACTCTCATATCTCATTAATTTATCTTTCTCAGAACTTTACTGCTAGTAAAGTTATGAGATTATCTACCATGTTTATTTGTTTTGACCTTATTGTGCATTTTTAAAATACATTGGACTCCTGAACCACAGCAACCCCTTAATAACTTAAATCTGCAAATACTTGAGACCTTCTAAAAAATAAAGGTTACACCTGCCTATTTTGATAGTTTAAACACCAAATACAGCATAATATGTAATAAAAAGCACGGTGTAAACCATCTTAGCGCTAAAACAAAAACTAATATCTATAGTCATCCTTTTCTCCACTTCAGGGAGGTTCAGGCAGCCATGGTTACTGAAATTAAAAGTACAGAAAGAGCAGTTTATGGGTATCAATTATGCTCATCCTATCCACCAAGTAATCAGTTTGTTTACTTGTGACAAGCAGGGAGTGACACAGTCTCTTTATGGACATAATCTGCACCTATTTATAAACCAAGACATGTTGGATTATTGCCCATGGGGTTGGATTACCCAGGAAAGCAGAAGACTTTCTGTTCTGGTAAGGTGAACAGAAAAAAGTACAAAATAAAAAACATGGCAGATGGGAGTGTTGACTTGTCCATCAGTTTAGTTTGTTTCACCCTGTCAGATCTGGCAGAACTAGTTTTACCAGTAAAGAATGTCAGGATCAGGCTGATTTGCCAGCAGTAATCTCAATGTCTATTCATAGCATTTTTCTAAGGAAAGAAATGTCTATTCAACATATAAAGTGGATTTTTAATAAGTTAGTAACTTGTTAGTGACTGGCCCTGGAGAGAAACTGTAAAGAGAAAGCCTCTCAGAAATCAGTCTGAGAGTAATTTCCCCCCTTGCTTTCAGTAGATTAAGGAAGTACATAATGACAATACCCAAGGACACATGACTCTTCAGAAACTTGCCATTTCCTAGGCACGAGTAAAAGCAGAATTGGTCACCAAGCAGAGGACAGTGTTAAAAGAAAATTTTCATTCTTTACCTTAAGATTAAAAGTTGTTGTTTTATTTTTACAGCTCATCTTTAATACAGCACTTCAGCTTTAGAGAAATGTACTTATTTTAGATTAAAGAGATGTCAAAATGAACATGATTACTAAGAAAGTTTCAGAGATATATAAATAACTCAGCCCAATGTCTTTGTGTTAAAAAAAAGAAGTCAGTTTTACAAAAAGCCTGCAGTCCCTGAACTTGTTACTTAACGCAGAAGAACTTCTCCAACTCAGATGACCAGCTTAGACTAGAGCAGGTCAGGGTTATTTCCTGTATATGACTTCATAGACATATATTTTTAATTTCTAAAAATACAGTTTTCATTTTAGCTTATTTAGGCCCAGTCTAGACACCCACAGATCATTTTTGTGTCACTTATCTGAGTGCGAAATTCTTTTTGGTGACAGAAACTGAGACTTTTAAAAGTGCTTCTCTGAAATGCTGTCTGGTTTCTGCATATTTCATGTAAAGACCATGTGTAGCAAACCACTATTTTTATATTTTCTTTATGCCAGACAATATTTACTGTGCGTTCAAAATGTTCTCATTACTAAAAGAAACAGATAAATTATGTAAAAACTTTAAGCAAATCCCCAACATCTCCAGAATACTCAGTCCTTGTTTGACCCGGCATGGTTGTTTTAACATCTGTCTGGATTTCTGGGATCTGTAACCAACTCAGATGTATTTTAAACAGCGTGGGGGAGGGGATTATCTGTTTAAAGATATCCACAGTAATGCAGCTGAGGCTTTATGCAAAACGATGCAGTTTTTGAGTCTTCCCCTTCTACCACAGGGGAAAAAATAACTATAATTATGTAATCATCAACCAAATCTAACATAAGAATTGAAAGCACGGAACCTCTGATCGTATTTTGTCTTAATGCTAAATGGGAACAGCACGAAAGTTTATTATTTTGTAGACTATGTTAAAATGAAACGATATATATACTGTATATAAACACATTTAATGTGGCTTGCTTTGTCGCTCTGCCGCTTTAATAAAATAGCTACAGACAACAAATAAACAAATACTAGCAGAGTCTTATCAAACGGTTAACAATCACAACCACCTGATAAAACGCTTAACTATATATTTTAATAGTTCAAACACCACATATTCTTCAATGTGCATTAATACGTACAGAGAAAATACCTACAGAAGCTAACATTCACAGTCTTCATTATCGCCGATCTCCCAAAATTAAGGATTCATCAGTGCATCCCTAGTTACACTTTTGAGTTAGTTTTTAGTTTTTAGTGGAGCTGAATTGATGGTGTGTTTTATAAATCAGATTTTGGAGGTCAGAAATGAATGGAGCATGAACTACGAATTCGAGCTTTGAAAGCAAAGGGGCTGCTGATTGGAGATGCACCAGTCTTAAAGTTTGGATGATCTTGATGTTGCTGTTATGACCGACGTTAGGAATATTATATACACTTTATTAGTCTTTTGACATCTTGAAAAACAGGAAAAAGACAACAACCACTGATTTCACCACTCCTTCCCTGCGTTAGCTAAACTCACCACAATCCCGCGCTACATCACCATCACTGTCACATGACCAAACAAATACCACTTCCACTTCCCCTCCAGATACAAAATGGAAATAAGTACAGGTTGTTAATAATCGGACCATCGTATCGTACTCGTATCAGCTGGCACTGATGTTAGGCCTGATATATTATGAATCCCTAAAGCAGAGCATTAACAACTTAGCAAAATTTGCAGCGACAAACTCATTATTAGCACTTTTAACAGTCTGTATCTCTCTAAACCAGTGGAACAGACAGCACTGTACAACACTGCAGGAAATAGAGAAAATTGCTATTATTGACAGCTTGTGTCAGCAAATCTCACTCTAACATGCAGATGGACTGCTGTGAGTTAGATGGGATGTAGTTCCCACATCTGAACTTTGACTTCCAGGAGAAACTTGTTACCTACACAAAGGTCAAAAACCAGCTATGTGCCTTTTCATCAGCGTTTGTGACTGCAGACACACTCAGCCTGACTCAGCCTGCACCAGTAAAACACACTGAATGATTACAATGTTGAGGTTGGAGAGACCTGCCGGGCCCCCACAGATTTCTAATACTTGTGGAACATTAGATACGACACTTCACATTTTAAGTACAAGATGTTATCTCACAAGCCATTTCCTGAGCAAATTTCCCCACCTGAGGTTTTCAGCTCAAGTAACATGATTACCAAATATTATACTTGAAGTTCAACTTTCCACCCAGATCCACTTCGACTCTGACCAAAAAGCCTGCAAAACCGAAAGTCTCCCTTATAATAAGAGACAAAGCTTCAGGAGCGCTTGATGAATCTCCCCCTTGATCTTTTCTTTTCTTCACTCCTTATACGGCAGTCAGTCAACACTTCATGACTGACTTCGCTCTGCAGACAACAGGAATAAAAATTCACACCAAACACAGCATGTGACAATTTTCTTTCAAGTAGCAACTTCAACTTAAGCCAGTAGTTTTAATTCGCTGAAGTGTAGAACTAACAGTCTAATAAAGGCAAGGTAAAGGTTGTGCTTCTGATTTTCTGCTTGTGTGTATTCCACAGTTTAACATTCAAATACTGAGGTGATATCAATTCAAAAGAAAAAACATAAAATTTTGATTTCCTGAAACTAGCAGAACCATAAACCACTAATTTAAATGAACCACTAGATGCTTTTGCAAGTTTTCTATGGTTAATTTGTGAGTCAGTAGAAGCTAAAACAGCAGGTGAAATTTATTTTCATTGTTTGGAAAGAGATGAATAACAAATCGAATCACTATTACCATCTTAAAATAAATTTGTGCAATATTGCAACAATACCCAATATTACTGCAAACTAGTTTGAGACACTTGTCTCAAACTAGTTTGCAGTTTGAGATTTGAGATTTAAACTTTCTTTAAATGCAAAACTTTCTTTAAAGTTTGCATTTTCTTTAAACATCGTTAATAGGAATTTATCCTAACAACGATAAATCAGAATTTGTAACAAGAAATATATTATACAATATATTTATACAATAAACAATATGGCAAGTAAGATATGAGTAAGAATGATACATGCTTTCACATCAGACTCCAAAAACCCTAAAAAAATTATAGACCTATAACAAAAAAAGAAAAAGGTTGCTTTTTGGAATAGCTAGAGGGGTTTGAATGTTTTCTACAAAGCTGCTAAGTAGTACAGTATTGTGATGAAAGAGTAATTAAGTAATCATGTTTTAATCATAAACTATAGAACCACCATAATATTCAACAGCATTGGTTTCCTTACCATGCAGGACTAGTTTGAGTGTAACACTCACCTATCAAAGCGTGGGAGGTGAAATTTACCATTTATAAACTGCTTTTTAAATATTATGAGTATTGTAACACAAGAAAAAAAGCACCTTGGAAATTTCCAAAACTGTAACCCAAAAGTTATTTCTTACATGGAATTAGAAAATCCTATCTTAAACTAAAAGCCACATTACTGTAACTAGATAATGAGCTCATTACAACTGATTACATATGAACGAACTTTGACCCTCCCTGCACTAACTCCACCATTTTAAAGAATGGCTAATAGTAATGGAGAATGTAGAGCAATGCAATCCTTCTCCACTCCCAAACTGACTCAGAAGAAGTGAAGACATGACAAAGTTCCCTTTTTGTGGTAGAAAAACCTCTAAAACTTTGTAGCAAAGTGCGGATTTCTGACTGATTTACCGGTTGACCTTACAGATTACTGATGTAGGCCTGAGACATTCCCAAGATTTTCCTGCTATGGAAAGCATTTATCAATAAAATCTCAAGATATATTTCATTACATTCTTTGACCTGAAGACAGTTTCTATTCAGCTCTACCCTTGAATGAGCGAGTAATAGTAATCTCTAGACCAACCAGTCCACCACAAGACGTTATCACGACTTCCCACGACACAATCCTCAGTTTAAGTTACTTTCCAAGCCACAAAGTTGGGCAAAGTGGTGTCAGTTGTCAGCATTAGCCAGCTAGCTCAGATGTTAGCTTCCGAACGCCTCGGATATTTCGCTTTTTTAACCGAGGCTAACTTTTTCTTTTCGTATGGTTCGACCACAAAAAAGTCGGTTTCATAGCCCCCTGAATATTTCTTTGAAACCGCGAAGCGGGTTTTCAGAGACATGAATGGTGGGGGGGGGGGGAAGTAGCTCAAAACCCACAGAGCGATCATTGGCCATCAGTAAAGTGTCAACAGAGACAACTTTTACGCCAAAAATAAGTACATACCCGACGGTAGCTCCTGGGGTGTGGTAACTTTTGCGGCGACTCGATGTTTAGCTGTACTCCAGGAAATATCCGTAAAGGAGCGCGTCTCCCTGAAAAAGTGCCCACTGTGTCCACAGACACCGACAGCAGCTGGAAACTCTGCGCTGAAGATAAAACAACAACATGGCAGCGCCGCGCTGCGTTCACGGCCCACCGGACTGGTGGGAAATGAGAAAAACACCTGTGATAAGAATGTGTTGGAACTGCACTTCACTGAGCCCAGTTGTGATTTACATACTTTATTTTACTATTTAAAGTGGCCCTAAATAGTAAAACAAACAAAATAAATCTTTTTAAGGAGATAAATTGGAGGGGAACTTTCTTATAATTATGTAATGAAGTTTAACCAAACTCTCAGATTACAAATGTTATGTCTGGGCTGCACACTATTACTTGGATATGCATGATTGCTGTTAAATATTGCTCAGTATTTTCCCTTTATGTCGTAATACAAACATCTTCTGTTTCAGGGTCTTTGCTCTTGTCAGGCTTGGGCAAGAGCAAATTGCAAATTGGAAAAATACACGGTGATACATTCTTTTTGTAGTGAGCATGTAGCTTTTTGTTCAATAAAACTATCAGATATACATATTTATTTAAGGAACTGTTGCAATGGTTGACAGTTTTTCTTACATTTTATCATTATTGCACACATATCTTGAACAGGCGAAAGCACAGATTCAGCCAGATGGGGGCCAAAGCCAAAAGATGTAAGGTGCTTTATTATGTTGTCGTCACTTACAGTTGGAAATTCAAGAGTGTATTTCTCCGGAGGGGTGATTGAAATTATGCTATAGCTCATATTAATTGAGCTAAAAGTGGGATGGGAGTTACATGCTTACAGGGGACGCATTGTCTACTCAATCTGCCATCAGCCCATCAGTGGCACAAATTCTGTCGGCACATAGATTTATGAAAAATAACACATATTGTGTGGTCAGGTTATTGTGGTTTCACTGTAGGGGCTTTTTTTTGTCTTAATTGTGCTGCACATCAGTAGGTAAAGCTGCAAAATTAATCAAACAACAAAAGGAAAAAGCAACAAACACCAAGAAAATACAGGTGGGTAGAATACCTAAATAATTTACTCAAGTAGGAGTCGCACTACTTCAACATATTTTTACTCAAGTAAGAATAAAATAGTATTTATGCACAAGCATGAAGTTCTATTTTAATTTAAACTGTAGGTGTGACTGTGTCTCATGCAGCTTTTGTTTTCACTTTCAGTGATATTACTCACAGTGAGTAGAGTATTAAGAAATAGTACGGTGTAGTAAAACTACCACTGAAAGTACTTTTTCTTTCTTAAAGTTTACTCAAGTAAATGTAACTGAATAAATGTAAGTAGTTACTACTTACCAACTACAATTTTTCCTCTTGTGGTGTTTATCTGCTGATCTACTGAACCCTGAGCAGCTGTAATCCATATGTAAATGTTTCTGTCAACTGAAATAAACTCATAAATATTAATTAAAATGTTATATTTTTTACTTTAAATTAAAAGTTATTCTTCAGTCTAAAAAAATCAAGATGAGCATATTTTGTATTTCCAAGGCAAAAATGTTCTTAAACTCATAAATATTTCAGAAGCTGAATTGTACATTCTGGTTCACAGCAACAGCAACTTTTGCCAGTAGCATTTTGCACTCTTGGGGACTTTGAGAGGGTAAGTTTTTTAGTGTAAATACAACAAATAGAAGAAAAGAGGACGCTGAATGTCAGAGCTGCACATGTAAACTTTATTTTGACTGGCTATGTTTCATGGAGATCAAATTAAGTCACATTTCCTCAGATAACTTCTGAATTAGAAGAGGCTAAAGGTGTCTGCTGATTACACTCGTCACGTCTTTAAAAGTTGAAGTGAGACAGCGGAAGAGACCAGATTAAGCCACTGTGCTAAAAGGGAACACTAATCACCTACCAGAAAGACACTGGGAGGTGATTACATGTCGGTTTAGCCAGTGATCTACACACTTTGCCTTAAAAACAATTGATATTCTGGGCTGCAAACCCCCCAATTCTGCAAAGAAAAGAGGACCAAAATGCTATTAGGCTTTGGGGGAAATCAGAATATTTTTCCTTTAGTTGTTGTGCTGGTAAGATGCAATACACGTACCAGCCTCTGCTTGGAGCGCTGTAATAACATAAATCAGAAATGTTCTGCAAGTCCAGCATAGCAATGCTTTAGTCATGTGGTCAGTCCTACTTCAAATTCTTCATAACAAACCATGCAGGCCTCACATAATAGAAGTAGTGCTACCACTAACCTCTGTCGAAGACCCGGACACCACAATCATAAACCAGTATTTTCTTGCTAGAGATTATTTATGTCCTCAAAACACTCCACAGCCTTTTAAATCCTCAGTCACGTGTAATGATGTATCGTTACATTATCCTAAAAACCTCACCAAGATCCTGTGGAAACCATCCAGCTCCTGATGATTTTTAACATGAAGCAGAATGTTTATTTGGAGTGAAGATAGTGTTGTAGGAAATATGCTTATGATCCAAAAGTTACCACAGTTTTGGTATAACAGTTTTAGTCACTCTAAAGATTCAAAACCTGTTCAGATTTTTTTTACTTTACACATATTTTATTATGTAATAGGCCAGCAGAAAATTATATAAAATTCCAGAGAAGGAATTTTATTTTTTAAATAAAAAACTGAAAGGTGTGGTCTGCATTTGTCTTCAATACAATTTGCATTGACTCTAAAAAAGGTAAATAAATAAATGAATAAAAGCCCCATTTGCAATTTGCCCCAAGGTTCACAGGAATCATGCAGAAAATATTAGACTAGGTCAAAGTAGAAACTTTGGGCTGCATGCAAAGCTCTATTTTGGGTGAAAAACTAACACTGCACATCACTCTGCAGCATCATGCTGTGGAGATGCTTTTCCTCAGCAGGGATTCCGGTCTGAGTTGATGGAAAGATGAATGGAGCTAAATACAGAAAAGTACCAAAGGAAAAACTGAAGAGTGCAAGCTGGGATTCACTTTCTAGCAGGGCACCAACCCTAAACATACAGTGACAATAAATTACAGTTTGTATCAAAGCTTACGCATGATTCTAGTGAATTTGTAGCAAGATTTAAAAATAGCAAATCTGACTGAACCAGAATTATTCTGCAAAGATAGCCTAGCAAAAATGTAAGTTTGAAGATGTTTAAAGTGGTGTAAACATAAGTAGATCGCCTTAATGCATTTCAAAAACTCTGAATTGTTGTCTTTACATCTATCCATTTTATATACTCGCTTATCCATGCAAGTGGCATGTACCCTGGACTTGTTGCCAGTTTGTACTTTGTGGTGGTTTAACACAAAGTACAAACCACCAACCTAAGAGCAATTTAGAAGGACCAGTTAACCGGAAAAACATGTTTTTGAACTTGGAGGAAACCAGAATACGCTGAGAAAACATTCATTTATGGGGTATGCAAACTATGGGTCTTTGTACATGCAAACTCCATGCAAAAAGACCTCAGACCAGGATCTTAACCCTGAACCTTTTGGCTGCAAGGAAACAGTGGCTCCATCATGCACCATAATAAAATATTATACTCTAAATGCATCCACGTGCTCTACACAATTACCTGGTTTGTCTTTTTAATATTACCATCATGTCAGATTTCTTACACCCCACATTAGCCAGTGATCTGCACATTTTCTTAATCCCAACCAGGAGCCACAGATGTTCGCATATGTCAAACATTTGGAATGAATTCTACTAAACTGAGCTGGATAAATGTCAAAGCTTTCCAAAATTACTGATTTGGTTTTAAGGGTTGAAGCACCAACAGGTGCAGCCTTGAAACAACAGAAGGTGTGAATGTCAGTATTAATGAGACAGGGTAGAATTTACCACGCCACAGGGATTCCTCCATTTTCATAATCCAGTCTAAAGCTCAATTCCTGTCAAAAATTGTAATCATTTTATTCATTTATTTCATCTCTCACCACCTAAAAAAGAGAATGTAAAATTAAATATGGTGGGAAGGTGAACTGTAGTGAGATGACTGCTCACATATATGATTAAAAGTAAACAGAAAGGGAAAATCACTGTTGTAGTGAATTAAGGAATTATTTTCTCGCTTGAATTGGAGATGATGAATAGTTATGACATTTTCTGAACCTAAAAGTGAGTCAAGAGTAAAATATATTTTAAAACTAGTTTTCTAAAAGCAAAAAAACAATTATGCTTAGTTTTGTGTTAATCTCTCACAGATATCACATTAAAATATCTTAACTATTGTTTCTATTAAATGACAGTGTGTGAAAAATCTATTCATTTGCAAGAGACATTTATTTTTTGCATGTCTTCAAAACAAAATGACACAATCTCCCCTAAAAATGAGAACATGCGGGAAGAAAACTTATTGATGTCTATAGACATCTTAATAACTTGATTGAAAACTAGATTTTAGCACTGAATTGTTTACCTGTATGACAGTTCAGTTTAGTGCTAATAATCTAATTCTGAGAAAAGTATGAGAATAATACTTTTAATGAGGTCAAAAAAGTTTAATACATAATAATCTTTTATTTTACAAAAGGTAAGAAAAGTGAAAATGTGCACTTTCTTAACCTCGTCTTAAGAGGTTAAGAGAGGCTTTACTCCCAAAAGCCTTTGCTCACTCATCAACATCTTGACCTGCCCTATAGTTTAATGTAAAAATGCTGAAGATGTCGCTCTGAATATTACACTGTTTCTGATTCCTAAAAAGGAAGCTGAATCCAGTTTTTCAGGAACACAAGTTACACATGCTCAACGTCTACTAGGATGTTAAACGTGAGGCAGATTTAATTGGGGGCATGATGACACGGTGATGTAAAACACATTTGCTTAAACAGAAAGGTCAAAAGTTCAGTTTCAGAAGAGCCAAGCAGCGCTGTCTCTGAACAAAGTCTAAACTCCGACTCTGCCCGACCTCCTCCAAACGTCACATAGTGTAAATGCCAATTAAGCCCCTGTGAAGTGGGAGTAAAAACAGAATGTCCTCTAATTTAAATAAATGGAATCACCACTGTGGCTCAGTGGGGTGCAGAGAAAATCAATGTCCTTTATAACCACGTCTCAGATCACTGGTGGCGCTAAACGGAGCGTTAATTCCCCTCAGTCTTTATAAAATCGCTCTTAGTATAATTTTATTTCAGAAAGTAAATCATTTGGTGTAAAGCAGATAAATTTAAGTTCTGCATGCATTGTTTGGGCTGTAGAACGATTGCTCAGCTCTGTAACGCATTTGAATATGCTGAGGATTATGATGTGGGCAAAAATAAGAAGTAAGATGATTTTTATCAACCGTATTAAGAAGCGGAACGGTTTACTGCACTGTGACAGTGCAGTGTTATCACCACTTTCCTCCTCTCTCTTATAAGGCGGTCATATCTCTGCAACAGACTCGAAGCTGGAAAATTTGGCTTTAGCTCTTAATTCACCGACTAAATCTATGGTAAAATGTTCTATGGACATGAAATGAAAGCTATTTCCCTTGTGCTGATGGATGCAAATCATACTCAAGGCATCCTAAGTGATGGATTTCAGTAGGACAGTTGTTTTCTGACTGCATTTATAAGCACTGTAAAGGATGATGGCACCACTTTAATAGCAGAAGGAGATTCAGGTGTTTTAAACAAAAATCAAGAGTAAAAAAAGACCTAAGGTGAAGCGTTTTTATGTTTTCCTTTTTAAGTTCATCAAATGTGACTGGTTCCTTTTGGACATATCCAATCTAATACTGAATCAAAATAAACCTGGACACCAAACCAAGCACACAGTCATGCATTAGTAGATGTTTATGATTCTCATTTTTTGAATTCCATATGCATTAGCCCATCTGAATCCCTGCTATGCAGTAAACCCCGTGCCAAATTAGAAGCTCTCTCAGCTAAAAGCGTCTGATCCGTTTCATACCTCCCTTATGCCAGAAAACATTCAAGAAAAGGAGAATGTGAACAGACGTTCAGCTAGCGACCTCAGAATTGACTAATCTGAGATGGACATTTTATTCAGCAAAGCCTGAGAAATGGTTTTGCAGGCCTTTCAGAATGATGGATGTCAATTACTTTTAATTTTCCACATCTTTTAACTGTTTTAGATTTAGACATGCCATATTTTTTGGTTTGTAGATTTTCCTTTGCTCTTTGTTTTACTGTCACCTTCTTGTCACCTTAGTGCCTAGATTCCCCTCTCAGCTATTTTGTGTTCCCCTGATTGTACTCACCTGATTTTAATCCCACTAATCACACCTCTTCTTCCTTTTAAGAGCCTTGATTTCCATTGTCCACTGCTGGTTTCTTACATGGATCTCACCACTAAGCCTCTGTCACTGTCTTTGCATGCGAGTCCATCTCAGTCTCAAATCCTGCAGAAGAAAATATCTTCTGTATGTTCTCACGACACACCAAACAAAATTATGATCCGGGTTGGACGATTCAACAGTTTTTATTTCACTGATTTGACTGATTAAACACTGAATAAGCACACTGTATATTTGAATAATAAGCTAGACTGCTACAACTTTTGTCCTACTTTGTTTTTTGGGCTTGTGTGTTTGTTTTTTCCTTCAATTTTACATTTTATTTCAGATATGTAGTTTGATTTAAGTTTATGTTCAAAATTCACAAAGAAATCTATCTGAAGTTATTTTATTACTCCCGTATAAATCCAATGTTTTTAGTCAAATTAACAGCTAAAGAAATAAATCTTCTTTACTCCAAATTATCACAGTCTATTGTTTTAAAGAATATAACATTTTAATTTAACACGAAATTTGTACCACTAATAATCACAAACTGCCTGAGGAAGGGAAAAACAGTATCATGAATTAATCAAGTGGTTTTACCCTTTTTCCTTCGATAACCTATTTTTCCTTTACAGAATGGCGAGATTCCTGTATTTTGAAAACCTTTGACCTGGTGTGTACATAATAAAAATGCAGTTATCAGTGTCAGTTAAATAAAAGGAACATGAGAGCAAAGAGGCTACGACTTTCTGTAGAAAATGAGTAAAATTTTACTTTAAAAAGCAAAACAGTACTGATTCCTGCAAGCTTTAGCAAGTTGTCCTGAAATAAAGTCATTCATTGAGTTTCTTTAGAAATTACACCAAATTAATCCTCGGCAGAATTTAATCTGGGTGAAAATGATGGAAAAATGTCAAGCCTGCTGGTTTTCTGCTCTTCCAAAAGATCTATACACTCAGTACTAAAAGTTAGTAACATGTGAGGAGACACATTCTGCATAATTCATCCACCGCTGACATGAACAACAATCGCCAGCTTTCCTCCATCAGCAAAAAACACATGACCTTCCTCCTGTCAGTCAAACAAGCGACAGGTGGAGTGATGCATCATGGGTTTGCAAAATAAGAGTCAGTTTTGATTTCTAACCTGACAAATCAAAGGCTGACAAAAGTAGAGCAGAAGGCTGGATGCTCTGGCTCCCAGCATGTAAAGGTTAAAGAACCGCCTGGAAACTGTAATGAGCTCAAATTGATTTTAGTTTAGGAGGAACAGAATGCTAAACAGAAATCTCAGACCCACCTCCTAGTAGCAGAAAGTAGGCTTTAAAACCATTTGAACAGAATAAATCAGACTGAAGTTTGATATATACTGCTGTGGAAAAATATCCCTTCATTCTTATTTTAGTCTAAAGCAAAACATTAAACATCAATGTTCAGTGGAATATGTTTGAAAAATTAGAAGGTTGATAAAAGCTGAAATGGTGACATCAGAACATTTAAAGACACATATTATGCAAAATTCACATTTAGCATGTCTATACTGCCATTTGAGTCTCAACTGCTTCAAAAACAGCCCAAGTGCTTGAAAAAGCCACCCAGGTGCTTTTGTTACTGTTTTCAGCATCTGGAAAATGACCTCCAGATTGTTAAGTCCCAATCAAGGAAACTGTGCCATTATCTAGCGACCTCAGCCAAGCCCACCCTGTTACTTTGCAACCTAAGCAGAGCTCTGGTACGTTTGATCAGCTGATTTTACCACTGTATGCTTTGTACAATGGCTGCTGGAAAAGACAAGTGTTTTGTTGTTGACTTACAAGTCAGAAACCACTTACTGCACTGTTGGCTATATAGGAAGCTCTACTAATGCTTTACAAAGTTGTATGGTTGTATAATTGTGCAACTTTTTGACTGCAAACGTTGAATTGAGGAGGCGTGGCCAGCAACAGCTTACTTCACTTTAAAGTAACAAGTGCTAAAATAACTCATTCTGAAAAGAGCTCAAAATGTGCAGAAATTACCTAAAATTATTAAGAATAATTTCGAGCAGAAAATGTAAAGAAACCTGCTTTGCGTTACCCAAACCTACCCTAACCCGTTCAAGGAAACATAATGGGTCATTTACAACTATTTCCTGTAACTTTCTGCCTAAAGTTTTCTGGTGGTAGATTTGTAGCAGGTTTAGATTTGCAACTCTTTATGTAGTTTCTTCCGTTTCCATACTATAACGTCAAAAAACTTTAATATATTTGAAAAATGTCTGAAACAGTAACTTTATTAACTTTTAACCTTTATTGGGTCAAATAACATACCTTGTGTTTGTTATTTATTGGGTGGACTTGCTGGTTAGTTGGACTGAATCAAGTAAAACGCCTAATTTCTATTAAAAAGACACCCTGAGAACATGTATCAAATTTGATCCTACCAGTAAGAAGCTTCTGTTTCGGTGATGTTGTGATCTATTATTCTATCAGCAGCTAAAACACTCAGCTGTTGCATAACTTTGCAGGACAGCATGCACACAGCTGTTGAAGGCCAGCTGTGCCTTCTGTAATGATCTTACGGCAACAGCTGAGGCAACTTCTGCCACAACCTACTTCTCTACTACACCCGCTGCCTTGGACACGCAACCCTAAACAAAGATGACATCAGCGCACACTCAAACGTGACTCAGAGAGGCCAGCTGAGCTCAGCTGATGGCAAACTTTCCCATCTGTCGCCGGAAATCCACAGCATCGGCCCCCAGCACCGCCTCATCAGGAGATTTACCCAGCAGGGGAGTGGAGCTAAGGGTGCTGGGTCAGGGTCTGAAAGGGAAGGGGGAGTTTTTTGGAGCTTATCTTTCCCAATCGAGTACATCACAATGACAGGGTACTAATCCAACGTTCAGCATGGACAAGCCCGCTGCGGCTGAGCGATTGGGTTGCCCTTGCCTCAACAACCGGCAGCGCCATCCTCTCCCCCGACACCACAAAGATGATCTCCATCTCTCCCCACTGTATAATTTTTCCTTTGGCTTCCTGTCTTCTGCTGTTGATCCTCTGCTCTGCCTCTATGCAGCTATTTGACGTCTGGTGGCCCATCCTGAACCTACACACACAGAGCCTTATCTCCTGTTTGAAGAGGATCGGTCTTGATCTTGACTTCCTTTGAGCATAGACCTTTGACCTTAGGAAGAAACGAAAAGAAACTATGCAACTTAAGTATTTCCTTTCTTATGATCACTTCTCTAATAGGAATAAAACAACATGCAGGAGAAGCTGGGTTTATACAAAGCTGGATACTGCAAGGCAGGAGAATTTTATTGAAATGACCAATGATGGGATGTGGGGAAGTACAAGTTCTTCATTATTATGAATGCATTTTTCATATCGCTGTAATTTACTTGAGTTTATTTAATCATGGATATTTTTTAAATTTAATGTGTTGCAGTAAACGTTACATTTATGCGACATTGTTTTTTTTTGTTTGTTTGTGCATTAGTATAAAAGTAATAAATTACTTATCTGAGTTAACTGGTGCAAAAAATGATTTTTGGGTCCAAATTTTGAAAATATTGTTCGCTATTGACCCATTACAAGGTTAAATATACAATATTGTGTATTCAGTGGAAATATCAGTGGAAATGATCAGTTATTATCCATTTATTTGTCTGGCCCTTTTTACAGGCAGACAATTTTATTTGAATGTGTTCACCGCAGTTAAAATAACACATTGGTTTTCCTTTGTGTAAAATAAAACCTTTCAAAGGTCCAATCATTTTCTCATTCTGGTCGTCCCTGAAATTCGGATTCACAAGGCCCAGAGTAAACTGTCCCAGAGAGTAAACAATAAAAACATGCATTTTCTGCAGCATTGTTCATTAAAATGGCATAACATTGTTGATGTATTAAAGAAAATATACATATTTTATTATATTCTAGACCATCAGGTTAAGAAATCCATCCAACAAGTACTTTTACTTTCAATACTTTAAGCATTTTTCTCAAATAAAAATGAATGTGAGTGTAGTACTTTTACTAAAATACATTTTTGTCTGCTTATTTGTACTTTTGCTTAAGTACAATGTTTGAGTATTCTCCATCACTGAACAACTGGTGGATGTCACTAATTTCCATTTTATCAGCTTTCAGTCAGGATACATGACTTTATGACATCTCACAGGGTTCAATTTGTGCATTTATCTAAACTTCTTCAAATTTTACTCCCAAAAGTGGAAACTTTGCAAACTTAAGAAACTTTATACTAGAAACCAAACCCATGTAAAATCAATATCTTATGTCCTTCTTTTCCCTCAAGGATTCTTTGTTTTGTGATTCTGGGAGGATTTAAGGTCAACACTTGCTTATTAAAACAAATCACATTCATATTCAACTATGAAACCAACACATATGGGAAATAATGAAGAGGTGGCGTATATTAACAATACCCAACACACACTGTTCCTACAGCCAAAAATGATTCAGTATCTCATGAAATAAACTCAGTGGAGCAGAAGCAGCTGATTGTGGCTCCAGCACTGATTGTGAATCCAAACTCTTAAACTGACTTCTCCACATCCGCCTTCAATGGAAGTTGATATAACTTGTGCACCTCTTTTCAAATTGTTTTCTTCCACTAAACTTTCAGGTGTCTTTCACAATGCGAGTAAGATCATAATAAAATATTTGTGGATTTAAAATAAATTTTATATTATACTATTTATGGGTTTAACCAGCTGCAAGCCACAGTCAACAAAATTAAAAGGAACAAACACCTGAAACATAATCCTCAAAAACAAAAATACTTCAGAGAACAGGTTTTCTCTGAAAGATCAAGAATAATTTCTGGCACTTAAACTCCTTTATATCTGGTTACACTTCTGCAACCAACTGGTTCAATATTTTTTCTCTTCCCCATTCAGGTCATATCAAATGATTTTGTTATTCTAGCTGAATTTGTAGAAAACTCACAAACAGCTTATTGAAGTAATTGAATCCAAATAATTTACTACAGAGAAGGAACAATCTCCCCTGCTTCACCTTATTTAAATAAATTTGCACAAGTCACTCACAACCAAAACCAGATAAGAAGAAATGAATAAAACCTTGCAGCCACTGTTACAGCACCACTCGACTGAACACAAGCCTGTTCCCTGGAAGCCGTGAAGAACAGTCTATCAGCAACAGAAGCAAGGCTCTCATCCTGACAACCACGCCACAGAATAAAAAAGGTTTTAACAGGCGAATACTTCCTCTGTTCATTGACCTTTCGAAACTGATACATAATGAACTTGAGTTTAACTTGGTAAGTACAGTTTATGTTACTGGAATACTTATGAAACTCGCTGACTGCCGTTCAATACCTGTGCATCGGGATCCTAACATGGTTTATTGATTTAACTCTACTTGCATGAAGTTATTGAACATATTTAGACCGTCTTTGTGAATATCTGCAACCAAAGGTTAAACTGGTGGCATCTTAACATTTTACCTTCCACACTCTGGTGCAGCATGAATTACCATGGTGATAGAATCAGCTGTGTGATCCTGAAGTTATGACTAGAATCCATTATATGGATAATTTAGTAGCAGGTATGGTTCAGAAAGTGAATAGTGAAGTAGTGAGTATACACTTGCCAGGCCTCTTTACCAGTATTTATGCATTTTTATACTAAATCATGTAAATACTGAAAGTACAATAAAAGGTGACTTAAGTATTATATTTGGGAAATGTTTTTTTTATTTCATTGTGATTTTTGCAGAAAAGAAAAAAAAAAAACACTGCGACAGACTGGCGACCTGTCCAGGGTGACCCTGCCTCTCGCCCGAAACGATAGCTGGAGAGGTACCAGCAACCCTCTCAACCCTAGTAAGGGACAAGGGTGAAGGAAGATGGATGGATGAAGGAAAAAAAAAGCGCGCATATATACACATACACACATATATATACACGCACACACAGTTTTTTTTTTATGTATAATGCCATTCCACTAAATCCATTGCAGCCTCAGATTGAATGACTCCCTCCAGCGTGATTTTCTCACAAACACGGTAAACTGTGTCTCCAGGTCTGTTGCAATCAACACCAGCATACTTTGAGCCTGAAGCTTCAGCTCCGTCTGGCTCTCCAACTCCTCCTTTCTAGGGCCGAGACCCTCAAGGGAAACGTTACTTTAGCCTTTAGACTCAGTCCCAGCTGGCTCTACCCCACTGTGAACTTCCTCCACCCACATTTCCTCTCCTGGGTCTCACCTCACTGCTGCAGAGGTAAAAGGGGAGACACAAATCACCCGAACCAATCGCCCCCCATGACCAGTTTCCTGATATTCCGCTCATGCATGAGAATGAGACAACACTCCGTTACCTTCTAAATAACACAAATGAAAAAAAAAAAACAGTATAAATTTACCCTTTAAAATCAAAAACATAACTGACTTTAATTTCTCCGTTTTGATGTCCTACATTTCAAATCTTTCACATCCTCCTTTTGTGATGAAACACCTCACCGCAAGGTCTTTTAGGAACATCTGCACAAATCGAAACAACGTTGCTTCCATAAACACATCATAGTGCAAAAAAGGAGTCATGACAATTGTAAGAGTATAAAATGTAACTTTTTTTCAGTGATTGAAAAAAAAAAAACCAAACAAAAAAAAAAACATCCAGCTAAATGTTAGAAATGAAATAAAACCAAAAATCCCGTTTGCAAAGAATAATTTTTCTTCTTTATTGAAATTATTTAAGTTCAGATGTTTTTGCTATTAAAAATGTTCCTGTCTCTCATGATGTTTCTTATTTACATAATATCCCTTGTTCAGCAGGTGAATTACACAGACGAGGTCAAACTTGAAACAATAGATAGTAAAAATATGTTTTTCTGCTTTCATGCTGTATATAGAGAATTAAGAGGAAATATAGTTGTATTGATTTTTGCACAAAAAAAAAAATCCATCTTCTGCAGGAGTTTATAATACACAGAGGCTTTGCTCTGCTGACTTCAAACAATATTAGCTATGAAGCAGGACAGCCAAACAAACAGAACCTACCACCTCTATTCTTAAATCAGGCACATTTTGAAAACACATAAAACTTGAGGTATTTTTCCCACATTTCTAATTCAACCTATATATCCAGCATATTCTGCATGTCCACTCATTAACAAGCAAATGCATTGTGTTATATAAAAAACAAAATTAAACAGCATTGTCCAGTGATACAACACTTCAGGCACAGAGGATGATCTGAATGCAAGATGACAGAAGAAGCCTTCTGCCTTTTGCAAAAGTCCATAAAAATGTAGCAGGTACTAAAACCAGATTACCAAATGTGATTTTATTAACATGCCAAGTAATGATACAAAACATATAAACAGATTCAATAAAATGTTTATGAGAAGGAAAAAGTTAAAAACTCAAAATTTTCTTAAAGCACAACTGAAAAAATGACTCAAATGACATTATTAAAAACAGCACTCAAATACTCAGAACTCATTAACACAAAATTAACACACCACCATTTTTTCCCCACAGTAGTGCCTTATTGTGAGTTTATTTATAGCAGATTTTTGATTAAAAAAAATAGTTAAAACATTGGGTTTAAACCAAAGATCTACAAACCTGGTCTTCAGGGAACACTGTCTGAGTCGTTTTTGAGTCGTTTTCCTGCTGCTGCACACTGATTGCAGCTCCTGCAGCAACTGGGGGCATGCTAAGGAGAAAATGCAATCATTTAAATCAGCTGGGCTGGCGAGGGAAGAGTAAGACATGCAGGAAAGTGAGTGGGGCCTGAGGACCAGGTTAAAGACAGCTGGTTTAAGTGGATCCTACCTGCAGGTCACAGGTTGGTTTAATCTGTTTTTAATTGCTGAGATGTATTTCTGAACAAACCACGTTTAAACAGAAAGAAAAGACTAAACTCATAGCATTAGATTGTAACTAACACAGCGAACTTTACAAAGTAAACCTGCTGAGTCATCTAAATCTTACATTTACATTTTAAACAATTCAAATTATTTTTCTTTATTCTGAAACCATCAAATCAAATTTAATCATATTCTCATTGTCAATAAACAAGAAGATACATTTACAATTTATGGTATTTGCTTAAAATTCAAGTATTTATGTGAGGAATAGTAGCTTTTCACATCTGCTTATTTGGTTATGCTTGAGTCGAATGTGATTTAGAACAACACCTAAAGTTTATTTAAAAACCATTTTCACTGAAGTTGTTGGTTGGGATTAGGTGAAGCAGTACAAGCGATATGTCAAAGTGTTTTATTGATTTTTTTTTTGGCTCACAAACAGAAAATCGATGCTGATTTCTGCAATTAAAGCTGAACTGTATGCATGAAGTTAAGAGCATCACTGAGATGTGTATGTTTGTGTGAACTCATTTGTTAGAAAAAAACAAAGATGTGTAGAGAAACTTAGAGTGTTTACAGTGCTTCTGGGAAAAATATCTTTTAGTCATTCAAACCAGTTAGATAAGAATTACATAACACTTCAATGTTTGGTTCTGGCAGGCTGCAGACTTCCTGCTCTCCTGTCCTTGACTGGGTTCCCTTTATTGAAAGACTTCAGCATCAACAATCATTTTGTGGCAACTAACCACCATCAGCATCTGAAGGCTCTTCCTAAGATTAAAAATAATCAATAGTTAGTTTTATGGAAACCTGAAAAGGAAAAGTAGCTGTAATTTACTCCTCAAGTTAGTTGAAACTGGATGCATTTTCTTGTCTCAGTTTGAGAAGTTTGAAATCCTAATAACAATAGTAATTATTATTCTGAAGTCATGAATTTTACTTGTAAGGGCAGCTTAGTGTGAGGGTAAAAAATTTAAGCTCAGTCTCACAAAGATGAAAAAAACTGCCTTGGTATGAGGAAGTAGATGGTATTTCTGGCATTCTCAGTGCCACTCTATGTCGTGTAGGTTGTTTCTTGAGTCAGTATTAACTGCACTGAGTGATCTCCTCTCCTGCAGAAGCACCTTGCACACCTCCTCCTGGCCTTCACTGACGTCTGCTTTCAAGCATCCAGCTTGATTTTGTTTACAAAACTAACCAGTAGAAACATCGAACCATCAAGTACGAACATGCAGATTGCATTATCTGTACCTTTAACCAGCTGAATAAAAACAAAAATGCATCTAGAATGGCAGAAAACCTAAAATCTCTCACTCTTCTCCCAGTCCCTGCAGAATTCCCATCACAGATTGATTTGAACTGCACCACCGGGCACATTAATAATTCCTTTCACACTTTTTGTGTTAAAACAAAAGAATAAACACAAAAGAAAGGTCGTCCTTTTCAACAATGAAGAAATCAAAAACAGGCAGAGGCAAGCCCCATATCTTCATATCTTTTCCACAAACTTATTTATCCCATGCAGAGCAGAGAGCAGACAGAGAGAAGCCTCAGAAACAGCTTTCAAGGTAACTTGTTCAAAAGATCCATCAAAAAAATGGATATTGTTTGCTCCTCCACAATGTTTAATAAGAGGCAGAGCTTGACTGCTGACATTTACAAAAATGAATTAACTTCTAAAAACTGCAGAGCAGAAAAGTAACAGAGTACAAGAAATACAATTCATCTAACCTGCGACCTGCAATTTCAACAACCAGGAAATCCTCAGATTTCATTTTTTAAGCAGGTTGGAGTCAGATTGGCTTTAATGTTAGTTTTTAGTCGAGAGAGGACGATGAGCACAGGGAAGCAGACGAGTTTAATTCAGGAGAGGCTTAAACCTGAAAACAATACAACCAAACGACATTTTTAAGGCTTATTTTACTTCACAATTAATAAATTATTAATCTTTGATAATTAATTATCTACAAAACATATTGAACCCCTGAGTTAAACTATATGAGCCTACAGAGATCTTAACAAAGTAAATTGGATTTCAACAAGATGGTCATGAATGGACAAAAGGTGGGACAGAGGAAGTAGTGTCCAAGAGTTTTATTTATGTTTTCATGTTTTTTTACTTACATTTTGTAAACGTTTTATTTATCCAGCTCATTTGATTAAATAAAACACCAATTTAAATAATAGGATTTTTTATAACTACACAGTATTTATGTTTAAATGATGCCCTTACTATACAACATTTTCTTCCTTATTTAATTTTTTTACATTTATTTTATATTCTATCTGTGTGTGGGTCTATTTTGGTGTGACTGTCTGTCACTTTGCTGCTGTTCCACAGAAATGTCCCCACTGTGGGACAATAAAGGATATTTCTACTTTATTCAAAAATCGTGTGACAGTAAACAGCAAAGCTTGAGCCGTTTTTTTTTTTTTTGCCCTTATGCAAATAATTTTTGCATAATCTTCTTACTCCTTTCTTGTCTGTGAAATACACTTAAAAAACACAATTAAATTATTATTTAATAATTGACATTCACAGGCGCAGCTCTTTTCACTTATTCAAAAAAGCTGGATCATATTTTGTTTTGTTTTTATGAATAAATGTGCATAAATCAGTGCAAATGTATTTTCTAATGAAGCAGGTAACATGAGTTATTTAGAGGTCATCATCTTAATATCAAGGGAAGATGTGATTCTGTAGAAATAGGAAAGTGACAGAAAGTTTTTGCGGTGGACACAAAATAAAATAATGTTTTCATTCTTTGAGTAGAGTTGAAATTATAAGCCCAACTCTTTTGCTCCAACAGACATTTCTGTAAAATCTGCTGTGGTTCCATTGAACTGGCTTTAAAAACTTACATTTGGAATGACAACCAGTTTTAATCCTCATTTAGAAATATAATCAAGGTGGAATTTCAGAAATTAAAATTTGCAGGACCATGAGTAGATATTCATACCATCAGCACATTTCTGCATTTTGTCACTTTTTAACACAGCAAAGATTTTTAAACTTTTTGGACTTTATGTAATTTCTCTTTTTAATGCTCTCACATAAATGCACACCCAAACTTTTCAGAATTTTTTGGGAAGCATAGATAATTTTTCTTCCACCTTATAATTAAAATACAGCGCTTTTCATGTATTTTAAAGCGCTGGTCGATTTAAAATACATGAAAGCCTGTGGTAACATGGCAACACGCTTTTGTAAATCACTGATAAAGATTCAAAACCAAGCATAATGTTTAATATTTTCTCCCAGTCAGTCGGTTGTTTATGTTCAGCCATAAATAGAATAAACAGTAATGTGGAAAAAGAAAGGTGGACAGAGAGTTAGAATCCTGGTTTCCATCCCACACACAGCTGACCAGTCATACCTTCAGGTGGGAGGAAGTGACAAACTGGAAGCTTTCTGTGGATGTTTAAAACCAGATCCGTTGGCTAAAGGTGCGTAGGAGGAGATCCATTTGGTTTGCAGGTAAAGCTGGAAAAACGGTGGTTAAATAAATCAAAGTCTCTGTAATCATGTTTTTATGCTCCCACTTGCAACACTGAGCAACAACAGAGATAAACTTTTTTATACCATCCTCCCAGTCCAGAGACAGCCCTTCATGTTCTCTTTGGTCTCTTTTTTTATTCTAGAGCCAAATACTCTATCCTCTACTATGCAATGCAATCTTTTTTCGGATTTAAGTATAATTCGCCTTTTTTTTCTTAAACTGTATATTTATTTTATTTACGGTTACATGTTTGAATTAAGCTGAGCCATTCTGATTTTGAGGATTTCCATGCATTCAATTATGTAAATCCTGGCTTCAGTCAAATCCCCATGACTTCTGACAAACAGAAATAAATCAGAATATCTTATCACTTGTACACAGGTATAATGATGAAAGGCCAATTTCACAAACTTTACAAATATGCTGACTCCTTGGAGTGCAGTGGTGGCGCAAGGGTTTAGCATAGCCCACATACGGAGACCTTAGTCCTCGACGCGGCTGTCGCAGGTTCGATTCCCGGCCTGGCGACTTTTGCCGCATCTCTTCCCCCTCTCATTTCTCTCCTTCCTGTCCATTCACTGTTAAATAAAGGCCACTAGAGCCAATAAAACCTTTAAAAAAATATATATATATATATATATGTATATATATATACATACATACATACATATATATATAAACAGCAAAATGTCTTAGAAAGATAAATTGTTTGCAGTTCATGCTTTCCTCGATTTGGGGTCTAATTTAAAAGATGTGTTGACACAACGGGGAACCAGCGAGAGCCATGAACAGATCTAAAAGGCCTCACAAGTAAGAAGGCAAGGACTGTCTTTAAGATACGGTGCGACCCTGACAGACTGTTTAAAACACTTCTGCACAAATAAAACTTTCAAGGTCACATCGTCTAATTCAGCTTGAACGTTTCCAAGTTTTAATGTGAGATACGCATGTTGTTCCTGCACAGATCAAAGTTCTGTCTGGGAAAGCAACCAAAATATTACTTCTACAGCAGCAGCAAGATCATTTTCCCTAGTGATTAAAAACCTTCCATATGTTACATACATCTTTCTATAGTGAAAGAGGCTGATTAGCTTCAACTGGCTGGTGCTTTTTGAGGCGGCCATTTTTCATATTTATCTTATTCACTTCCTGCCTGTTGTAATCTCTGGCAAAGCAAAATTAATCAACTCATTAACCTGTTATAGCTAGAATAACTAGAGGCATCTTGACCTATCTCTGTTATGCTCCTGTAGACTGATGGTGGAAATAACGACCATTTTACTCGTTCTACTTTTCTCTCCATTGATGCATTATTTGAAGTTGTTGCTAAAATTAACTTAGTACTTCTGGCCCAGTAGTTCTGCTGACTGACTACAAAGTCACTAATCCAGGGGTCTGCAACCAAGCTTAATATTTAGCTTGAAACTAAATATGTAGTTTTATACTATGATATTTATAGATCAATGAACAACATGGTGAAAATATGACTTTGAAAAATAAACCACCATTTTTTTTACTGTAACTTTACAAATGCCCCCATAAATGATTGACAGTTTCCTGCAACTTTCAGGTGTTTGTGGATGCAGATGTTATTTTAAGGAACCAATTTTGCTGCCCATCACTACAGAAATACCCTAGAGGGCATTTCCAAACAATTTCCATGCAATCATTTTTAATCAACCCTATTTTATGATTTACCACGAACCGCAGCTGGATAATTTTAGCTTCACAACACTCAGCTCAGCTCAACAAGGCATCACATCGAGCTGCTTTGTGTTGAAAATGAGGTGATTAAACTGTCAACAAGTCATATTCCATCTCACCATCAGATTTGCATTTTCATATAGGATAGCCAGAGCGAGTCAATGTTTCAAATGCGGCTGCAGGTAGCAAACTGTCTCTCTTCTTACAGTCTAAATGTTTCTTCTACAACATGTCTGTGTTCTACAGAGCTGTGGCAGGAAGAATAGCACAGGGATGATGAAACACTGACGCTCTCTACTTAACCTAATAACCTCTTCATGTTAAGACCGCAGTAATGACATTCAAACTGGCATTTCAGCCCGATGCGAGCATTAATAAGAACGTTGTTATTTCAGTGTGTGCACTTGACTTTTAAATGAAACGTCTAATATTCTGTCAGAGCAGCGTTTCTCTCTGCGTGTACGAAGAGGCAGCCTGTTGGGAGAGATTATTTCCTCTGAGCTTTTTGCGAGGAGGATCAGATCACAGCAAACATCAGTTTCAATGCTGCAAACAGAAGGGGAGAATAAAAGAGAATGCATTAGGTTTGTAAAGCTGGGATTTTCTCAACTCTCGTTGGGGATTACAGCAACTCAAGTTGCCGTTTTTTTATAATTGCCTACTGGGGGGTACATTGTCTGCTGTCTTGGAGATAACAAATGGGGTTCACTTTAAAACTCAGAGTCTGTGAGGCAAGTAAAGTTTCCAATTCAGCAGGTCAACATTTTTTACGATATTCTTCAGAGCGAACGTCTCCTAAATAGAACAAAGTTTATCTCGTCATACTTGATTAGCCTAATTTACATCACATTGTTATAACAGAAAATAATTCTGGAGAAAAAAAAATATCTCACAGTTTTAGAGCTGGAGAGTGTTTATTAAAATGACAGAGAAAATGACAGTTTAATTTCACCAAATTCCCATTCTTTTGATTTAATATGAGGAAAGCATTTTTATCACTTGCACAGTCTTATGCAACAGTCTCAACAGGTAGACTTTGCAGTGTGCAAGTCCACAGCTGCATGTTCAGCTGAAAATGTCTGACATTCAAAAACATTGGAAAACTGAAAGGTGAGTTTGGATGTAATCTCAAGTGAGAGACGGACAAGAAAAAAAAGGCTTGCAAAGAACATTGAGGGCATTCAGCAGATCTTAGCTGTAGCGCTCAAATGTGAAATATAAAGGACTCACTGATACTTTATCTCTGAGATGAAATGAGCAGATTCAGCTAAAGGAGTGATGCAAAGCCAAAGGAAAGCAGAAAGGTGAATAAGAAAGTTTTGCAAACTGTTTGCAAAATGTGTTAAAAAAAGAGAAAATATTGCTAAAAACCAAGACAGCAATGAAAATATCTACATGTAGATTAGCTATCAAAATGCATGTTAGTTCAATAGAGATTAATTCAATTGCATTTGTAACTTATGACTTTAAAATTATCAATGTAAACATGCATGGATATGGTTTGACTGTAAAGCGAATTCTTTGCCTCCTTGTTAATCCCATTATTTTAAAATGCGCCGGCGCACAGGAAACACATCAATTCCAAAATCGTGTTTTTTCAACAGTAGAGGGAAATTGACAAAGTATTGCGAGCATTTCTAGTGGAATTGCAGATAGAGCAACACCTCCAAACTTGAACATGGATGCTAATTATTTCATTTGCACCAGCGGAAATGCCAGAGTGATGATGGGAACACAGCAGAGATAAAGAAACAGACATTTTTCCTTGATCTGCATCCGATATACATTAACACATTAAAGCCAACATTTCACCAGTAATCTTTTACTATTTAAAATAAATGTATGTGAGAAGGTTTCTTGACAAACCAGTTTCAGTATATTTATAGCAACTATTATTAGATGCTTCTCCTGTCTATTATAGATAAGAGGAATCATTTAGCCTGAGGGTTTTTAGTAAAAATGCCACCAAGTCTGGGGGCCAAAAGGTCTGAAGGTGAGCAACAAAATGGACAGTTTCCACTTCACTAATTGGACCCAAGAGGAGTTTTATTCAGCATTCTTCACTCAATGCTGCATCTAATGGGTCAACAAAAGACCATGACACACAACATCTTAGATGTGAGATATGCAGAAATAATTCAGCTTTAAATAAGTAAATAAGATATCTGATGAATGCTGGAATGCTTTTACAGCATCACATTTTATATTAAAGTCACTGATTCTCTGTTTAATCTTGTTAAAGGAGAACAGTTTAACCAACAGTTTTGGGTGTTTTATAAATAATGCAATATCTACAACACTCAACTGTTTCTTCTACTGTATATTGATTTATTTAATAATAATGTGAATATTTTTCTAGTTTGTTGCTGTGAAGCAGAAGTTCTGATCCTCATCAATAATCCTGGAGGCTCAGATTCCAGAAATCGCTTCAGGATTTCTTTAGATCAGGATATGATGTGTTGTTTTTGAAATGTTTAAGCCTGCTTCTTCTCTTTTCTGTTATTTCTTAATCCTAAAGGGCTGACTCTACACAGATCTGGGTTTAGCTGATGATGATACTGAAAACAGTTAATTCATAATTTAACAAGGACTATTGCTACAATTGATTAATGCTCAAAATCTTCCAATTTGTCAAAAATAAAACATTTATTCAAACAAGTTTGTGCCACAATTTATCATCAAGGATGTAAATGACAGCTTTTGGTGAAACAGGGTGCCACACATGTCCAGCTTGCTTTGAAAAGCTTTTTTTCACTTCAATAAATTATATAATTATTTCAAAACTACATCGTTTTATGTATTTACTGAAGTTAACTTTGTGTTAGCTTGGTGACTACATATTTAAGTTTGAGGAAAGAAAAGCAAATGGAAAAAAAACAGTATAGAGGTTAAATCTGTTTCATGCCTCTGCATAACTATCACTCTTTTCCCTTCTGCTTTACAGTTGTGCATTAACAAAATATCCACAAAGTACCTTGCATATGAAAAGAAAAAGTACAGTTGCATTGTCCTGCCATAGCAGTTATGACTCAGCTGTTGATGTGTGTTGGTTGCTCTCTGATGGAGCCAGGATGATGGCAGCTGATGGGTCCTGCAGGCTGCAGGATGGGCTAACTTGTTCTGGTCAAATAGCTGCTAGATGAGCGTCGATATGGGGACATGGGGAAGTCCAGTCTTCTTCGGCCACATACAGATGCAGGGCACATCATCCTGCAGAGGGAAGCTGTTGCCATGGGGAAAATTCTTGGTCTGTAATGTTTGGGTGGACGCCACATGTCAGCATGACATCCCACATGTGCTTAAAATTTCCCAAGAGAGCATTAAATTTCAAGAAGGTAATTTTCATTCAAGGAAATTTTCACAAATCTCAGCTTTAGCTGGTAATCGTGGAATCTGGTTGTTTTATTGACTGAGTTTTTTTTATCTTAGCTGAGTTTCATGAAAACATGCCAACCAGTGGAGAATTACTTCACTTTCTCCAAACATGCAACTTAGATTGTTATTATGGTTCCTTCATTTGAGCATAAAAATGAGCAATGCTGTGATTTATAATTCTGATTTTGCTCTTTTCTATACACCATAGAGTAAATATTCATTACTTATGTCCCGTTTTTTTATGCTCTGAGATAAACAGAGGAAAATATTGGGGAAAATAAAAAGGACAACAATGGAATGAATATGGAGCTAAATTGGGGTCATGCAGTTTAAAAAAATAAATAAAATAATTCTGACATTGATAAAGAAACCTTGAATCTAAAAAGTAGTTTTAAGATTTTTTATTTTTATTATTTCATTATTTTAGGATTTCTTTAGACAAACACGATGGCCAGAACTTAGCTCCATAAATTAATTAATTGACATGGAAAGACCTTAAAAATAGCAATCAATCCTTCTAAATGGTCAAAATAAAAGCAAAAGCACAAATTAAATTTAAAAAGATAAAATTCGACAGATTATGACAGAATTAAATGGGGGCAAAAATGTGATGCTCTATCTAAGAGCAGTGGTTACTATAAATGTAACAAAAGTCTAAATTTTAAGCGTGTGATGTAAGGAATGGAATCAGAGTTAATCTGAGTATTAAGAAATAAATTTCAAAACTCAAAAATGTATTCCAATAAAAATGCCCCCAAATTCAAAGCAAATCTGAATGGGATTCGCAAAGGAAACAAAACACACTATGCAGGATCTCATGTGTTTTCTGCTTGATAGTTTGTTGGATTATTGCAACTCTTTGCATCATTTACTCTCAGTATATAACATCAAAACAATATATTCAAGGCAGAATTTGCACCCAATTGTCAGTGTTACACAAATGTGACAAAGCATGGTTGTGGACTTTGACTTTTGTTTATGTTCAGCTAATGAGGGAGCAGAAACAAGCCAGCAGAAAATCAATAATATTGAACAGGGCAGCAGACAGGTAAACTGGAAGGGTAGAATAAAGACTTCACAAGGTGTTTTCAGTTCCTACAAGTTTATAATCCATGAATCTGTTCACAAAACAACAAAAAAATTCTAGCAATATCCTGCTGAAACTGTCACGAGTGAAAAGATATTAAGACAAGTTTCCTGCGGATGCTCATCTGAGTAAAGCTCTTATAACAAACTCACTTTCCTGTGATGTAATGCGTCAGCTGCTGAAGCTCCTGGATTAAAGATTACTCACAACACACACAAAGAACTGCAGGATTAAGATTTTGTCAAATCATGTCCAGAGCAATACTGAAGCTAAATCTCCAGATAAATGCTGCCACTATAAAACGCAGGTGCTTTACGCAGGTGTTTACTGCAAACAGCCGAGTCAAAGGAGTTTTAGAGGTGGAAGATTAAAGCTTGCTTCCAGGGATCTGAGAGTGAGAACAAAAAAGCCTCCAGAGATCAAAGAGCTGCAGTGAGAAGGTGTTTGACTGGACCAGAGGACTTTAGCCCTGCGTTATATGCAGTTAGTACATTATATACATTATATGCAGCCAATACAATCAAAAGACACATTTAGAAAGGGACTTAGAGCTGGAAGAAAATATAGTCCCATAGGAAAGGTTTCCATGGTGTTGCAGATTTTAAGGGTTTCATTAATAACAAACACTACAAGATTTGAGTTCAGTTCTAATGAGACTAAATGATCAGTTATCAAAGAAAATATGACTTTCTCACACGCAGAACATTTAGTCAGTTTGGCGTGTTGTTAATGACACCAAATATCTGAGCTGCATTTTACCTCAAGATGAGAAAACAAACCTTATTTCAAACTTTGAGCCATTTTGATCGGGTCAGAGGTAATTTTTCATGCAACTGGGGAAGAGAAAACGTGCAGTAGTGAAGTACACGATCAAACATTGCATTCAATCCAAAATTGACCACTTTGGACACGTTTATAGAGAACATTCCCCACTCCGCACTCCGGGCTCAAACGGATCCATGCTGGTGTGCAGCAGGCGTCATTATGGGCGGTGGACTTCTCTGTCATCAGCATCCTCCTCAGCCAATGAGTGACCCAGTGGAGGAGACACTTAACAGCGTCTCCTGCGCACAGCGGATCAGAGCGCAGCGCCTGGCGCCAGAGAAGCGGCTCCTCCAACTGTCCAACATCTGCAGCATCGGGAACCGGGCTGCTGGATCCGTTACTTGTTGATTTTGGCGCTAAGGACTGCGGCTGTGAAACAAAAAACTCCCTGATATGTGGATTTTTAACTGAAATGCAGCTCTGCGTAACCTACAGCTGGTTTCTTCTGACACAATGAGAGGAAATTAAAACTGGAAGTGAGTACAGCTGATTGCAGAATCTGGATGAAAGCAACATAAAGGTTACAATAATAATGAAAATTAATAAAATAAAAACCTGCAAAGCCTGAATGGAAACCTTTTAGGGAGGATGTTATAAAAACGCAGAGAGCCTTTGGATGTGCGCTTATCCATGCGCACTGGAACGGGGAGATCTCATGGATTTCCCTTTGTTAAGATCATTAAAGGATGGAACAGAAGGGACTGCGCGCTTTAGTGGAAATGGGCTTTGAGTAATACATCTTCAAGAGAAATTGAGAATAATTAAAGATTCATCTTTTATCTTTATGAAGGCATCATTTTTGCTAGATATAAGCGAAGTGGTTATCGTGAGAGTGAGTGATTTCTGTGTTGTTTAAATCTGTTTTTCTAGATCTATTTGTGATTGAAGTACGCTTGGAAACTTTGGATTATCTTGTGTTGACCTTTATGAAGAGATGGCGGTTCCTTTTTGCAAAAGAAAAGCGACAAAGACGTGAACATTTCAGGTCCATGTAGACCAGGCTCATTTCTAAATGCTGAGTCTAAATACTAAAGATTTTAAAATCACTTCTAATCTAAACACAGTTTGGTAGTTTCAGAGGGAAACCTGCTGGAGCGCAGATTGACGATTCAGCTGGGTTTTGTTTACTATTACAGCTGTTGTTGTTGTTGTCCGGTGAGATTATTGCGTCACTACACCAAGTTGTAGTACCACCCGGCTGCAGCGCTCTTCACGTGAGCCACTGCAGCTGGTGTGCCAGTAATATAAACCCACTATTAAGCCGGCAGTTTTACCCTCAGCAGGCATCCTTTTTTTAAATTTTTATTTTTTCAAAAATGAGCTTTAACATGAGGTACAATGTAAAGGCAGCCATTTCGCTGCGTACTGCAACACGAAATATTGACAACAATTAATGTTTTCCACATTTAAAATACCCATGAGATATCATGTGCTTTGCAACTCAATGACAGGGTTAAGTTAAATGTATTTTACCTGAAGTTTTGTGGCTCATATTACATCTATTTCTAATTACATTGGCAAGGCCACAGCAATAAACATTCATTCAAATTACCTTACAAGAAAATAAAGGAAGAAAGTACAAGTACATTGAGAAAAAATAAATTTAGTATAACGGATAAAAAGAATTTACGAGTCAGCACATAAAAATTAAGAAACATTACCATGTAAATTAATTAAGACCACGTGATAATAAAAAAAAGAAAACAGCTGAAACGCAGTCAGAATGGGTTTGTGTGTTTGCAGATCTCACTGCGCATTTTTATGCAACGTATCTTCTATTCTGTTTACTTTTCTTCTGTGTTGCTTGTTGTGTCTGCACATTTTTTTGAAGCTGCATTATGTATACACAAATGTAAGATGTGTAAATAGCAAATGAAAGTACTGCCTGCAGTCCTCAGGTCGACAACCTAAACGTGCATTTATTTAGTTATTGGATGTACATCCAAAAAAGTACGTCCGACTTTAAGTCTTGCACTTTCTCTATTAAGCCACTAGGGGTCTCTGATTACGTTCACAGAGAGCAAGTTTGATATCAAGACTTTGTTTATAGATTGCTGATTTGAGAGCCATCTATAATGAGACATTTGACCCTGACAGGTGGTCAGATGACCCCTAGTGGATGAAACGAGAACTGCAGAGGCAGCAAAGCAGCATAATGTAAATGTAAAGTTACAGATTAAGTGATGTGACGGTCATAACAAAAAAAGAAAGAGACACTTATTGACCTGTGTATGTTGCTAAATGTGACAATGGGTCAGTTATATTCTAACAAGGTAAATTAAGCAATGCAGTATCTGATCAGTCAGGTGCAGTGATGGCATAGTTACTTTGAAAAAGTAACTTTAATCGGATTACTGACTACTCCTTGAAAAAGTAACTTAGTTAGATTACTGACTACTTGGTTTGGAAAGTAACTAAGTTACATTAAAAGTAATTTATTCAGTTACTTTCAGCAGCTGACAACAACACTCCTCCACTTGTGAAAATTACATTGAGCTTTGCCAATACTTTCAATTTCAATCTGTACCCACTTTTTGCTTTCCCCTCCAAGGTCTATGTCTATACTGTGACTTCTCAAGAGCAAACTTTGCTTCACACAAATCTCCTTTCACTGGATTTACTAAATTTATTTAAATACAGAAGCATTTTCAAGGAAAAAGTGACCTAGATCCAGTTTTCATTGCTCATAATTGACTAAATCTTCTTCCATTCCTTTTTTCACTGTAGACTTAAATAAATATGAAAACTGGATGCCTTTTTTAATTAGGCAAACCAAAAAATTCTTTTAAAGTTTTCAGTCTACAATAATTTGCACATGCTTGCAAAGAACAAATCAAACAACGACTAACATATTGCATCAGAATGGCTTGATTATTGCTGCTGTCAATCTGTAATTTAAACCAAACAATGATGTGTATTACAATCTTCAGATACTTTAGAGCAGATCAATTAACTAACTTAGTGAACAATTCTTTTCCCTTCCACTCAACTTCACTAATGAAGACTGAAACCAGCATTATATTATTTCCTCAGGCCTGAATCCTGTTTCTCTCTGATTATTTTAGGTTATATGATTGAGACCGGCACGCCAACGATGCTGGACGGAGTGGAACCAGCACCATGCACCGTATGCTGCTGTACTCGGGTTAACAAAATCCTCATGGTGCTCTTCATGGTGCTGCTGATATTCGCCACCTTGTTTGGGAACTTAGTGACTCTGGCTGTGGTGGTGGGGACCAAGCACTTCCACACATCGCAGGGCTACCTCAAGGCGTCCCTCGCAGTTGCTGACTTGGCTGTGGGGATTTTTGTAATTCCTCTGTCCGTCTACGCTGAGGTCTATCTAATGGTTGCCGAGTCTGCACCAGAATGGACTTCATACAACTCGCAGTCAGTAAGTTTCCACCCGTGCAGCATCATCGGCCCGATCTTCGCGGGTTGCACCTTTGTCTCCATCACCACTATCTTCCTGTTGACAATTGAGCGGAGCATCGCAGTGCTGAGACCACTGCATAAGGACTCCTTTATTACCCGTAAAAGGACAACAATCCTCATCTTCCTCTCCTGGGTGGGGAGTTTCTTCCTGGCTGTGTCCCCCATGATCTTCAGCAGTAAGATTGCGCTGGAGTATAACTCCTGCAGCAGGATGTGTAACTACGCCTTGGGGACCATTGGCGAGTTCCCCAGCCAGGCCTGGAACATCCTCCTTCTCTTTCCTGCATTTGACTTCACGCTTCTCGGTGGCACTGTAGTCATCAACATCATCTCTCTCTCCAGCATCAGGCAGCACTCTAAACATAGGAAAACTCTGGCAGAGACGGAAATCCAAACCACTAGTAATCCCACGTTTTCAGACATTAAAGCAGCAAAGACCATCGGGACTCTGACCGTGGCCTTCACCGCATCGTTCACCCCCATCGCCGTCTTTGTGGTTGGGAACGTTTTGGGGAACGAATGGTGCAACTTCTCCTTCTTTGCCTTCTGGATTTTGGCGACCAACAGCTGCTGGAATGTCATTATTTACAGCGTGAGGGATCAGAAGTTCAGACTTCGAGCACATAAACTTCTCATGCCTTCCAACAGACAAAGCACAACAAAAACCTAAACCTTTACTGAAAAGTTTGATCAGGTTGGTGTCCCTTAGATGTTTATGCGTTAAACCACATTGCGAGCTTTGCTCAGAGACACACTGCATCTGCATGTGTTGTGGGCAACTGCAGTGAACTGAGGTTGTTTATTCTTTCATAAATAAGGCATGGCCTGTTTCTGGATCACATGGACTGGATGTAAATATTCCTCTCTGCAAGTGTTCATCTTGTTCTGTGTAATGTTAAATAGCTGAGGCTCGTCTCAGTTTGTGAACTGGTTGTTGACATGAATTTAATTGATTAAAAACTGATTAAAACAACATGCCTTCTCTTTTCCTGTATTGTAAATACATGGTCATATTTAAATAGAACACACATTTGTCTCAGGTGCTAGGTTTTGTTGAAAATTATATGCATATTATGTTGGTTTTTGATTATTAATTCTGGTATTACATCAAAATGATGAAGATAACACAAAATACATTGAAGGAAGTCAAATAAATGCAGATAATTTTTGAGTAGGAGCCCTTTAAAACTTCATTAAAATTCTTGGTACCTATAGTTGACATTTATATACACTGCATAAAAAGATAGAAAAAAGTTTTTTCCCACTGTGTGACATTAAATCTGACTAAACATTTCCTGTTTAAGGTTATTTCTATTTGCTTAATGCCATAATAAAGAAACATAATTTTACTGATTTTAACCCCCTTAGTTGAGGGAATTTCAGAAACATTTAGCAAATATAGTGTATGACAATTTTGTTTTGCTGTCTCTATTTATCTATTTATTTTTTCAATGGGATATAATATTTTTGTTGGGAAGCAACATCATTTTCATCTTCATGGTCGGCCTCAAATTCCTCTCATTGTCAAAGTTGCACTTAACAGAAATTGCATCATTTTGTCCTCGGCCTCATCTCATCCATCCCTTCTTGTCACAACCTCTGGCAAACGTTTTGCCCCCTTCTCTATGCACACCACAAAATGCGGTACTTCATTATAGGAAAATCAGAATGCAGAAAGTGTTAGCCATGGACCTGGAACCGTGCGTCCTTCTGCCGGCTCTGAATTCACTGTTACCTTTACAAAGATGTTCTGCATTCCAGTCTTATCTGTGCAGCTCATACAGAGCAGCTAAACCTTTTGACAACTTCAATACAAATCAAGAAGAAGAAAAGCAGAGCAAACATAAATTGAAAAGGAAAACAAATTATGTCACACAATGTATGAAAAGAGTTATAAAAATGTATCTGAAGTGGAAAAACACAAGTTATCTTCTTTGTTTTGGTTGTGTGAGACATGCAAACCCTCTGTAGAGATCAAACTCTGGTAATAAATGTTTAAAACAAATTACTTTCCTGAAATACCTGCAATGCAGAAAAAGTGAATGTTTTTGATGCACATGGTTGATTATTGAACTTAATGTTTATACGGTAATGGAAATATAAAAGACCAAAACACTAATCACGAAAAACTGTAAAAGTAAAACTGAAAATTGCTATAACATTAGAATTTAAACATTTTTACATTTTCTCTTTCACAGTTAAATGCAGTGTTTGAGTTAGTACATTTACATTCTGTTACTGCATTTTTTCACATTATTCCTCCACTGTTCTAATCTCAAACATATACTGTTGCAGATAATAAATATTCTCACTTCTTCTAGATTTTTCCTTTCAGAATCCCCACAAATCCCATTTCACATTGAAATTATTCATCTCCGCCAGGCATGAGAAATGTTTGGTCTGTGTAAATAAAGAAGGTGAAATAAGCCAGATAGTTTTCTACTCAAGTGAATCTGCAGCTTCCTGTGAAATTAGCTCTGAAACTGATGAAATGAGGAAAAAATGAAAGGAAAATTAAGCACACAAGTTGCTGTATTTATGAAAACACGTATCCTCATTGTCTCATGACACTCTGCGCTCATTAGTGAGGAATGAAGGCTGAGAGTCAATGACTCGAAGAAATCTGTGGATTTCTGTAGGTAAAAAACTTTTTAACCAATTTAATTAATAAACTGAACTTGACTGGATTGTTTGATAATCAATTTGGAATATATGTAATTGACTTGGAATCAGTCTGTTGACTTTTGCTTTGGAAAGTGCTTTGAGATGATGTGTTATGAACCGGGGCTGAACTGAATCAAACTGTGGCTCTGAAATTAAATTTGACTTGTCCTCAACCATGCTTTATGCTCTATTGTGAATGAAATAGTATAAAAATAAAAACAATATTCTGTTGGTTTTTGAAAGACTTGGGAAGCCAAACTTAAAAACCCTACATCCTGTGAAAAACTTCAGAAACCTGTTGCTCCTGCACTGATTCTGTTGCACAAAAAGCCTTTGTGAGAAAAAGGGGAAGAAAAGGTTAGATTTCCATGGAAGCTCTCTGTGTGGCCATTGTGCGTTGTCACCAGTGAGTCACGGTGAGCTCGCATGAAAGAATCCAAAGACATGAAAGGAAAAGAAAGAATCGATGGCAACAAGCATTAAAGAGAAGAACTGAGTGAAACTGAAGTGACTTCAAGAAGAAGACAGAAGATATGAAAGATGGTCACAGCAGATGGTGAGAGAGTAACCAGTGACGGTCAGTCAGTCACATGACATGATAATCTCTGCTAGGCTGTTTTCACAGATGACCAGGCGTGTGACCAAACTTAAGTAATTTAGCAAAAAACACAATTTACATATCAAATGGCCTCGTTCATCTGCCTGACAAGTCAGCAGATCTTCCTTGAACAGTTTATGATAGGTCCATAGACTGAGCAAAACATGTACATTAATTTTTTGCAAAAAATTATTCTCCAATATTGAGATTTAATTCTGGTCAGTTTTGCCTATTTTGAGTTCTTTTCAAGTCGAGATGGTTTAGGGCCTCACTTTAAATCCAAATAAATTGCTGCTGGTCATGCCCCCCGAACTCAACATTTTACACTTGCATGTGGAAATGACTGCAAACAGATGTGCAGCTATGCAATCGTAAATCTTGGAGAAGCAGAAGTGAAGCCTTTTGCACAACTGTCAAGAATGCAGCAAGCGATTTCTGGATGGTAAGTCAACAACAGAACACTTGTTTTTTTGGGGGGGTTTTCCCAGCAGCCATTGTACAGTGGATAGTACGGAAAAACCAGCTGACCAAATGTGCTGGAGCTCCGTTTGGGTTGCTAGGTTGCTAGGTACCATCGCAAGGTGACTCAACAATAAGGAGATTCTTGAAATGTCTCATTTTCCAAACACTAAAAAAATTAACTTGTCGTCAACAAGCGGTTGGGTGTTTTTATAACCATTAGACCTAAATGGAGGCAGAAAAACATGCAAATTCTAAATTTTGCATAATAGGTCCCCTTTAAAGTCGTCTACTTTAATAGTTAGTGAATTCACAGGAATTTATGATGAAAATTTTTGATGCTGACATTTGAAAAAAATCTGCTGTTTGTTGTTTTATGTTCTTGTCATGCAAAGCACCTTGAGCAAACTGTTACTGAACTGTTAATCAAAAGAAGCATTTCAGTCAGGTTGGTTGTCAGATTAAACGTACAAATTCAAAATAGCAAACTTTAAGCATACTTTTCATTAAGTGCACATTTAATTTGCAATTATTAATCCTAAATGTTATGCTTTTATTAGATGTAACCATAGTTATCCTACATAAAGGCTTTAAAATATCAGTCCATGACTGACAGAAATGTAGCAGTTGGCAGTTGCAAATTCTGCACGAAGTCGCACATTTGCTTTCACCTCACTTTAGAAATTCCCTGGAAATGTCAGGCTGCGTTAGAAATTCATCATTAAGTTGCTGACTACATATAAAAATACATATTTCTCATACTGATGTGAACTAGAGGCAGAAAATCAAGTGAAAGGGGTCGAACATGCAGTTGCTGACAGCTGGGGATGTTAGTTGACAACAAGAAGCTGCAGTTTGGACACAATGAAGAGTGATGAGAGGAAAAAAAGACAACACAGTCAGGCATGTTGAACTCATGCTCACTGTTATGACAGAAAGGTTGCAGGATTAATAATAAATCCACAACAACTTCTAAATATTATCGACTGCTGGCCTGGTGGGATTATTTTGACCACCCGCCACTGAAAACAGGCAGACAAATGATTATCTCAAGGTATCACTATTGTTTAAGCACATTTACTAAAATAAAAGTTTTCTGGAAGTTGTCTCCTTGACTAAAATAAAATAACCTGAATTTTCTTTTTGTAAATACCTTGATATTTAAAGAAGATGCTGAGAAATGTGATCACTTTATCCAAGTTAATAAAAAAATCTGTTTTTAGTATAAATCACTGCTGCTCAATCTCAAATTATAGGTTTGCCTTTATTATAGCAAATTCCATTAAGATCTGAGGATTTAATGTAACAAAATGTAGGAAACTTAATGAAGCATGATTTGACTTTGTCAAACTATTACATATTTGTAATTTAATGAAACGGCAAGAGAGAAGAAAGTGTAATTGTTCTGCTTGTGCCTGAAGTAATTTCTTCCTTTAAAGCTCTTTGAAGTCTGCAGCATTTTCTATATTTTCTTAATTTAAATACTCTGCTAAAGTTAAAGAACGTTATCTGAAAGGCAAGACTGAGGGATTATTGAACTGTGAAGCATAAACACAAAGTCAGAATAATAACATTGTTTTATAACATCAGCAGACAGTTTCTGTTGCTCTCTTTATCTCCAGTTTGTGCTCTGACGGCTGGGCAGATTTGCCTAATTTGTCTCTTAACAACAGACCAGATGCTTCAAGCTTTTGTGTTGTTTCACCACTTAAGTTGTGAACATAAACAGATGTTAAATTTTTCTCTTTAGATAGTAATTATCCTGTTTGTAAAACTTTATTCAGTGGAAACCCTTATTGCCGCCCTCATCGTTACTCAAAAAGGGATTTTAACTTGCTTTATTTAATCATACAAACCTTAAAAACTATAAAAAGCAGAAACCATCAGAAGCAACAATGAAAACAACAAGTGAAGATGCAGTTTTACTAAATATGAAGCCGAGGCACTCGTGTTTGTGAAATGGGCTTCAGTTGGTCTCAGTTCTGCAAACGCAAGTGGAACAAAAAGCCCAGAATAAAAAGGTTGACGGGCTTTCCTTTGAAGTATGCAGCAAAAGGAACAGACTCAGAAGGAAAAAGAAAAGTAGAGCTTGAAATGCATTAGCAAGAGAACTGATTTCTGGTGGAGGCGAGCTGTACTGGGTTCAGCTAGAAAACATGACATTCATCCAGCTTAAAGAACATGCTTTAAGCTGGATGAACACGCTATTATTTAGCGTGTTCTTTAACATGCTAGACTTTTATTTTAAAGATTCAGGATGAATCTACATGTGTTGGCACCCCCCCAAAACTTTGATATAATTCATGTTTTTCTGCTGTCACATTATTTCACACTGACTTACAATTTTAGAAAAAGATTCTTCAATCTTGGAGCTCATGCTGTTATTTCTAATACTTCAAATATTAGAACTGAGCCGCCATATTGATGGTGTTTGTAACTATTTTCACTGAAATTGTAACATAAAAATGTAGCATTTTGTTCTTTGCTATTTCTGTTTATTTTTAAGTAAAAGTACATTGAGGGTTAAAGATTTAGACTCAGAAATCAAATGAGTTGAGTGTAAATAAGGGGACTTCTTTTTGTTTCTTTTTTACTTTTTGTTCAAGTTGTTTTGACTTTTCTGTATTTTAAATGGCTTTTGATTGTGTGTCAGCCACATTTTTAGTGTTTGGTTTCCTCTGTGATTCAGTATTTTAGTTGATTATAATCATATAGAGGTTGAAGACAAGCCTTTATTTCTAACACAAGTTAAAAGTGTTGCTATATAAACACAAAAAATCAAATGACTGAATTTCTTCAGTCATTTGAGGAAATGCAGAGCAAAATTAAAGAATGGGTTTTTTCCTTGTCTGGCAGGATGTTTCCTTTTTATAGCTGTAATTTGATTTAGTCGTTCTGGTCAAAATGACTCTCAGAAGCAAAGAAACTGTAATAAAATTCCTAAACAGCAAACAAAAGCCTGTCAAAAATAAAGATTTGGTCATAACGGGAGAGTAAAATCAGGCCAGATATAAGCTGCAGATATTTCCCTCAGGACCAAAAGCAAAGGAGCAGAAGGACTGAGATGATTCAGAGTTACTGCAGCTGCTAAAGGTAAGAACATTTCAGATCCTGTCTATAACACTTTCATAAACACATACAGGTAGCAACACAAATAGAAGCTGTTTACACATGATTACACTGATTCAATGAATAATCAAGCAAAGTCTGTTCCTGTTGTGAAATAGAAATCCACAAATTTTTTTGGAAAGGCTTATTTCTAGAATCGTGCCGCTCATGGTGGAATCTGCTGGAGTAGCTCTGCTACGTTAGCCTTTATTTGTTCTTTATGTAATAACTGAAGAATTGCCCTTTTGAATGATTAGTTCATCTGAATTTGGATGCTGTCCAACTGGAAGGATTTTTACTCCGATGTTTTTACTTTCAGACAGTAGTTATGATGCTGCTCCTGGTTTATTTTACAGCTAGGAGCTCATTAGCATATAAATCCTCAAATAAAACCTGAACTACAACCTCAAATCTCAGAAGAGTTTTAAATTAGACTTCATGGTTGCAGAGCAGAGGAGGAAGTCCAAAATCATCTCTTCCATCGATCATAACGGGGAAGAATAACGTGATTCCTCTAGACAGAGATTTAGAGAAGAAATGAGGTGATTAGCAGCGTCATCCAGGACATGTTGGACATCGTCTCTGCTCTCATGACGGTCCTGAATGAGAGTGTCTCAGTCAGAGGTTTCTTCAGATTTGTTGCGAGACTGACTGCTACGAGAGATTCTTCCATCATCTTCCACAACAACTCTGAAAAAACGTAGATGATATGACTAATAACATTTAATTTCACTTTGATATGCATAAAGTATTTTTAATAGAATTTAATTTGGCATTAATGTCAAAGTAACTGCAATATAATTTTTTGTGAGAAAGTTCACAGGGATTTGGAGAAAATACCTTGAGGAGTCAGTCAGTATTACATTTTCATCATGACTGACTTCAGAAGCTGGACTGCTTGTGCAATCTCCAAAATGAAAGCAGAAGGCTTCATATCCCGAAGGCAAAAAGGGAAAGCCTTTTGCTGAACTCTGCTGTGTTAGAGGCCGATCGAAGCAGTTTTAATGTTGCTCCGGCTGTTAGCTATGAATGAGCGGAGAGGCGTGTGTGTACCGCTTCCAAACCGTGACTAAATCCATATCAACTCAAGCTATTCAAAAGCTGCTCAGCAGAGCTCCCTGCTGTACTGATTATTTTTGCCTCTGGGCATGTGGAGAGCACAAACATGCACCCGCACACATAAGTTCTCCAAAGTGATGTCGAAATATTCAGAGCTTCTTTTTTTTTGTTTACCAAGAAACTTTTCCCATACATATTGTGCAGGACATGAAACATGATTTAAAGTTTTTGCAACAAACTTATTGCAGACTTTATGGTTGCTTCGTTTTCCTTTATGATTAAAACTGAGTGTTAGTTAGATTATTGCCTTAATTGATATATTTGATGATAGTGAGGAGGATTTTTGTTTCTGTCAAAACAGGTACATTTTTTCAAATTTCTTTTTTTTTCCAAATTACAAATAGCGCTAACATTTTACTAATGCACACAATGCTTGTAAAAACAAAAACATAATACTTGATTTTTAAAATATTTGATAAAAATATGTACATAAACTTTTTTTATTCATTTCATAAAGGACAGTTCATACTAATTAATAAAAGTACATTATAGCAACCATGTAAATATAGAAAATTTATCCACAAGGCTAATTTTCATCCTTTGCAAGTTGATGGTATAAAATAACGAAAAAAAAATCACACACATGGACAAATACTCACATTATATAATTTATAGCAAATTAAAAGAAATGGTTAATTGTGGTACAAATGTGCAATTGTAAAAAGCAAGTCACAGCCATAAAACAAACATTTGAAGCAGTTGTTAATTCAGAGATGGTCATTTAAATCACGCATTTTCTGCAAGAATATTGCATTTTAATACAGATGTTTCCACTTTTTCGTGAAGTTTAACCACAAAAATGATTAATATAAAGCTAGGTAAGAGATAAATTGGTTATTTTTAGAAAACTGTAAGAAAAAAATCTGAAGATTCAGTCAAAGAGCCTCATTACTACAACAGACTGGAAGTGAGTGGCTCTGACAGACAGGTGGCGATGTCAACGAACAGCATATTCAGCAAATTAATTTTGTATTTTCATTACTGACAAAAATCTCTGCTAACAGCATTGAAACCAAAAGCCCTTCTCCATTTAGACCAGTTAACAACTAATAATCAGAACAAACATCTGGAAAGCTGAATTCTTTAGGCCTTGTATTCATGTGTCTACTAGCCTGTCATGTTATGGCGGCACAGAGACACGATTAAAACCCCTGCAGTGACTGATTCAGCGGCTCCCTCAAACACCATCCTTCTCTCTCTATTCAATCAACACTGGCCACAAGCAGCTGCAGGCAGACATGTTGGCATATTCTCCAACACCCTGGAGAAAGTCACTCTGAAACACAGATTTGGTCCTAATGACTTGTGGAGCATGGATGAGACTAGCACACAAACTAAATAAATAAAGTTGCGTATTCCTCCATCAATTACAAACAGCATCATTCAAAGGAGGTTTTGTTGTTCCAGGGTGAATTACAGAAACTACCTCTTATTACTACATCACATTCCTCACATGCCCTCCAGCCCCTGGTCAGTATACTGAGGATCTACAGTTGGAGTCCTAATTACGGTGAAGCAGAACAAGACCAAGAAGAACAGAGCTGAAGAGTCTTCAAATGCGATGCAATAGTTTCTGCTTTTTGTTGTTGTGGAGCCATATACGAGCTGGCCTGTGAAATATAGATTGGATGTCTGCAAAAGCTCACAAAGATTGTACCTCCGACTGTTCAGGGTCATACATTTGTAATAACTGTGACTCATCTAACTGCAGGTGAGGTCAGAACTGCTACCTGAACACTGGAAACCTTAAAATGGAGAGCAGTTCAAAGTAAGTTATGAAAAGTCAAAATATATCCGTCATTCTTATTTATTTTGGAAAGTAAATGTTTTATTAAAAAGCCAATTTTTATATTGTACCGCCTTCTACCATAAGCGACCGACCGTAAGCGACGTAATGTTGGGGATTCATTAAGCTTGACAAGGACTGATCGATATGCACTTAAAGTTTTATCACAATATTTTGTGCTGGTATAAAACAGATGATAAGTGTTTATTGGTTCTAAATCTGCATCACAGAGCAATTATAGCACAAAACCTCAACCACAAACACAAAACCTGCTGTAGCAACACATTATTTCCAATATAAATACCACTATATGCCACACAGTATCTGCATTTAATCATATTTCCACATTTATCACACAACAGATGTAATCCACAACAATGAAATGACCTCTCTCCTGTTGGGTCAAAAGCCAATGAAAAGAGATGTTTAAAAACAGACAATGAAGACTGAAGAATGTTTAATAATGCATTTAAAAACTAAAAAATGTTCACTCATTTCAGAAACCAAAATTTATATTATATGGATTTAATACACATGAGGCAAAATATTTCAGGCCTTTGTTTCTTGTAATTTTAGATTATAGGTACTAAAAGCCCAAAAACTGAGTGTCATAAAATTTGAATATTACATGAGATCAATAAAAAAGGATATTTCAAAATGAATAGTCAGGGTTCTGTAAAGGCTGTTCGTTTTAAGTGTCCAGAACTTGTTGAGGCAACTTTTGCTTGAACTGCATCAGTGCTACGTAGCATAGAGATGATCAGCCTGTGGATCACCCAGGATCCACAGGCTGATCAGTAAAGTTGGAACAGTTGATTTCAAACTTTACCGTCATTTGAAGACGGGACTTTGCACCAGATCAGTTCTGTTTTTTCCTAGACTGACATTCTCTCTGGTTCAGGAGTAACTTGACATGAGGAATGTGAAGCTTTAGCCCCTGTGCAGGGTTTGTTTGTGTTCAGCAGCTCCAACCTCAGTTCACTCCTTGTGAAGTTCCCACAAATTCCTGAATGGATTTTGCTTAGCCGTCCTCTCAAAGCTGCTGGGTCATATTTTCCTACCACACTTTCTTCTTCCACTCAACTTTCTATGAAAACAGTACTTATCTTTTTCATAAATTTTCTTAGAAATAAAAATTTGAGTTTTCATGACCTGTATGTCATATTTATCAAAATGACAAGAAATAAAGCTTTAAAATATTTCACTATGATGAATCTACATAATGAGTTTCACTTTATGAAAACATTAGAAGCTAAAAGATTATGCGGCTCTTACTAAAATAAAACCTGGAATTAAGCAAACAAAGAGCAACATAACAGACATTTTGAAATAAAGAAAATAAAAATGGATTAAAACCAAATAATTGTACTGAGGTTTAATGTTCCTCTTTCGGACCCATACACCAAGCAGCTTCTTAAAAGCCCTCTTATCCACTCATATCTTTCATTTGCAATAGACACCAAAGAAAACTCTGAACTGACCCAATTAAAACATCCCATCTGCTCTCAGCTTGAGGAGCCCTTAAGTCTCCATCTAAATAATCAGGCGGATCCGTCGGCTGATTACATTATCAGAAGGGTTTCACTTCAAACTGACCCGACTCTCCAGAGAAGCAAAACCCAGATGAGAATATCGACTGGAGTTTGTTTATTGGTCGAAATGCTCATTTTATGATTAATGCAAAGTGTAATATGTGCCATCAGCATCACTGACTAAAAGACACCAATTGGGCCTTCACAGCCATTAGCATGCCTGCTATACATGTGTAAAATAATATTAGATGATAGGTTTGGGTTTCATTTGAACATTTTCATTTCTGTTTAGTTTCTATTTTAGTACATTTTTGGGTTTGGTCAGATTCAGGAACCAGAGGGACGAATCAGGCGCAGCTGGGAAAGAGCAAGCAGGTAGATGGAAACAGATCAAACACTGGATAGAAAGACAGTTTTAGGAAAACATGAGCAGAAAGTGAGAGACAGAACAGGAACAGAAAAGGGAATCTCAACAAAACTAAACAGTAACATTTAAGTGACTAATAAGGAAATAAAACAGAAACCAAAGTATTACACAAAAATATAAGGAAATGCACAATGAAACACTTACCTGAATGTAGGAGATAAACTGGAACCAAAACAAGAAATAATTCAAATCAGAACAAACTGAAACATGACAAAATTTTATAAGCTGCTAAACTTGATAAAAGCAGCTTGTAAGATAAGTCAAAGAGTCAAACATCAGTTCAGCCTAAATCAAAGTGCAGCGAACGAATGACTATTTGAGTTTATTTGTGGATTCAACAAGTTAAATTTCTCTGTGGTAACCCCAAAATATTCACTAACAATTAACCAGATTTCTACATGAATCATATCTAATATTTGAAAGAAAATGAAGCTTGGGAAGCTGAAATGGTCATTAATGTGTGCGACCCACATGCACAAAAGCAAATCAAATTTTAAAAGGTTTATTTCAGAAACGGTGAATAATGAGACGGTCTGGTAAAATCCTGGTGCTCTGGACTGCTGCTTCTCTGCAGAGAGAGAGAGAAACGTGAGCAGAGGATTGAATTGGGGCAATTACTGAGAAGATTGGGGTTCTTACTTGGATTGAAGATGACAGGGAGGTGAGTGAAGAGGTGGGTGAGATCTGAGGGAAGTGAGTCAGAAAGACGCCAATGTATATCAGGACAGGTTGGATGATGGACCGGATCTCAGGACCCTAAAGGCTTCCAGCTGTGGAAAAGGTTAACCAGAGGCTAATGGTTTCACTGGTGGAGGTTTTAAGAGATTCACTCAGGAGAGGTTTCCACACGAGGAGGTAACGACCAGGAGAAGTTCCTAGGGAGAACACAGAAAGATCCACAAAGCGTCAATAACATCAATGCGACCAAAGGAGGCAACAAGGTCCTGGCAGCCAGATCCTGGTATGCTGCTGATGATCATTGATGGTCTGCAGGTGTGTGGAGGCACACCTGTGGAGAGCCAGGTCCATGGGACCAGGTCCTGGTCCGGCCTCTGGTGGAAAACTGGAAGAAAGCTCTAACCACATAGAGGACGCCCCAAATCCCTGACAGTTAAAGTAGACCAGAGTGCTTGAACTTTTAACACTTTTAGTTTCAAGTAGTGTTTAACTTCCTAACCCCCACTGTAATTCCAAGATAATCATAGGTTTTTATGAAGTGATACAAGGTGTAATGCCAAAGGCTCAAAGATGCACATTTAATTAAATTAATCTGCCTAAAGTCATTCTCTTCTACATGATCTGACATTTGCATGAAAAACATGAACACAAAACTAATTGTATGTCAGTGATTCTCACTTTACACTCTGTTTATATTTGGCATAAAATATTTGGTTACTGTTATTATTCAAAACAAGATGCTCTTATACATTTTCTGTAGCTGGAGACAGTTTTAAGCCATAATCAACTGAGGGCATTTTCACACTCAGTAGCTTCATACAGCAGCTTTTTGTGCTCTTGGGTTCATATGCACCTGCTGTTTTGGGCAACAGGAATTGCTCTGCACACCTGGTAAGGACAATAGATGCCAAGCTGGTCTGATATGCTGAACAAAGAAACACAGAGGGGAATGCAGTGGCATCCAGAACAGACCGGCATCCTGCTCTCCATTGCACATTCATTGAAAAATAAACTGGACGGCCTCACAGTTCGGGTCATTGCGATGGATAGTAATGCTTTTTATTGCAGAGACAGATAGGTATCCCCCACCGTCCCCCACAAAGCAATAACTGTTGGTTTGTTCTCTATGATTCACATAAAATAAAATAGATAAAACTGCATCACCACATCTATCGGTGGTGGAGAGAATTTGATGGTGAGCCACATGAGGTGGGAAAATGTCCACAGTCGAGTTGTAAAGTCCCTGACGTCCATGTTGGAAATTCCCTCTCATGTAGACTGATTTGATATGGGTGAAATGGAAAATGTTGAGTTAGCTGTGCTGAGCATGCATCCTTAAAATGACCCACATCGATAATATTCTAAAGACAGGGGTGTCCAAACTGTGGTCAGGGGACCATCTTTGGCCCTCAAAATTATTTTGAGCAGCCCTGGACAGCAACTTGCAAACAATACAAAAGAAAAACGAGGCCATGCCTTTCCAAAAAGATTCTTGCACAAACTGAAAGCACAAACTTTTATCTTTTATTAACCGTGTTTAATGCTGTGTATTAAATTATATAGTCAATCATAAATATCCAGACATTTTCACTCAAAAGCATACATGGGACACCCAGATATTAATTAGAGTTATAAAAAAGGTTTTGAAGAAAAGTAACCCATATCCTGTTGATACTGAAAATCATTTTTGTTTCTCATCTATGATTTATAGATCAATTTTAACAATTCATTTTCTTTGTTTCATTGAAATGGTGTTATGTTTATCTACATTTTCTGAAGTTTTTGTACCTCCAAAAACATCCCTTAGTATTCCAGTATCATGCTGCTATGGTACTGGAATAAATACTTTATCAGCTTGTATTGCTAATAATAGGTAGCCTGTTCACTAAGCACAACAATTGAAACTAAAACATAAAGTTGTCGTTCTCAAACTTTCTGTTTTGTTTTAGGTTACCTAATTACGTCCAGTATGAGGATCTGACAGTCTTACTAGTTTTCTGCAGTTTGGAGGAGTTACCATGGTAACAGTGCCTGCAGGATCCTTCAAATTAAACACAGCATCTTATGCCTTTACCTTTAACATGGTTTAAATCTGTTACATGAGAGCCCTATAAAGCCATGCATAAATATGTTTTACCTTTCATGAAAAACTGAAAACACATCAAGTAAAAGAGAAACCTGCAGAACGAGCATGGAGGATTTGTTGGCAAAAAGAATCAGAAAATTGTAGAAAACAGAATGACATTTTGATGCACAGAGTTTTTGCTTTTTGTCTGACAGAAACATCAAATTTCGAGATGGAGCTGAAGCTCTGGATGTCTGCTTGGATCATGGAACAGAAAGATAAAGGCTGAGCTGGGGAACTGTGATTTCTGCCTGACTCATATGAAACCATCCTGACCATCAATACAAGAAGAATATCACTCAAATTGTTCTGATGCTGGACATTTCTGACAGTTTCGATATCCTGCAGTCTGAGGTACCCAGGAGCAGCGATTTGACTTCATGAGCCGCTGACAATATATCAGTTTATCTATTTCTGGTATGTGAGCATCCTATCTGACATAAAGTGATTTAAATAGGTCAACACCCACCATTGGTCCGACATTAAGTAAACAAGTAGAACATTCATGCATAGCATAGATTTTTTTTGGGTCTTAATCAATAGGACCTTGACTTTCCTGAGATTCTTTGGTTTTCATTTATATATATATATATCCATCCATCCATTTTCTACTCCCCCTTGTCCCTTAGTGCGTGGTGTCTCCCCAGCTAACGTTCCGGGTGAGAGGCGGGGTCACCCTGGACAGGTCGCCAGTCTGTCGCAGGGCAACACAGAGACACACAGGACAAACAACCATGCACACACACACTCACTCACAACTAGGGACAATTTAGAGAGACCAGTTTACCTGATTGTCATGTTTTTTGGACTGTGAGAGGAAGCCGGAGTACCCGGAGAGAACCCACCAGGCACAGGGAGAACATGCAAACTCCATGCAGAAAGACCGGGGCTGGGAATCGAACCCAGAACCTTCTTGCTGCAAGGCAACAGCTCTACCAACTGCAGTCCCTATATATACATATATACATATTTATCGTTTCACAGATTATTTCATTATAAAAACTAGTGACTCTGTCCATATCAATAAAGATCAGAGACTGGCAAAAGTTTACTTTTTGGGTTTATTTCCTTTATTTCAAGTCAACATATATATTTTTCATTTTACTTTCAAGTTTATGAAAAAAAGTACCAGAATAATTTTATATGACATCTTCATGTTAATTCATCAAATTAAAATTTCCAGCATTATTATCATCAAGCATAATGTAATACTTTTAAATGTTCAGGAAACCCAAGAAAAGCCAGAGCATTATTCTATCAGGAACTGAAAAATGCTACATTATTAGGCAAATATTATCAGGTATTATAAGGTAAACTGATATGGATATGATGCAAACATTAATTTCTCCGTGTCCTGTAGCTATGACTCAGATTTCTCTGAGCAACCAAACACACCCAGCGTCTCCAGCAGAGAGTTTTAGTGACTCAGTCAGTTGTTTTGAACAGAAAACTGTAGTGAAGAAAACTTGAAATTTTACATTCAGAGCCATCCTCTTCCTGGTCTCAAACAAACTCTGAATCTGGGTGGAACCAGCAGCTGCTGAAGGATGAAGCTCATTGGCTGCAGACTGTCTGCCCTGACATGTGATTGGTGGATCACAGCTCAGGCTCGTTTCTACTCTCAGGAAATGAAAGTAACACAGTCAGTGTGACTGAGAGGAGAAATGGAGCAGCAGGCAGTTCAGCTGGACAGAGAAACCTTCTCCTGTTCCATCTGTCTGGATCTACTGAAGGATCCGGTGACTACTACCTGTGGACACAGTTACTGTATGAACTGTATTGCAAACTTCTGGGATGAAGGCGACAAAAAGAAGAACTACCACTGTCCTCAGTGCAGGAAAACCTTCACACAGAGGCCTGTTCTGGAGAGAAGCACCATGTTAGCAGCTTTAGTGGAGCAGATGAAGAAGACTGGACTCCAAGCTGCTCCTGCTGATCACCCCTGTGCTGGACCTGAAGATGTCACCTGTGATTTCTGCACTGGAAGAAAACTGAAAGCCATCAAGTCCTGTTTATTCTGTCTGGCCTCTTATTGTGAGAAACACCTTCAGCCTCATTATGATTCAGCTACATTTAAGAAACACAAGCTGGTGGAGCCGTCCAAGAACCTCCAGGAGAACATCTGCTCTCGTCATGATGAGGTGATGAAGATGTTCTGCCGCACTGATCAGAAGTGTATCTGTTATCTCTGCTCTGTGGATGAACATAAAGGCCATGACACAGTGTCAGCTGCAGCAGAAAGGACTGAGAGGCAGAGAGAGCTGGAGGAGAGACGAGGAAACATCCAGCAGACGATCCAGGACCAGGAGAAAAATGTGAAGCTGCTTCAACAGGAGGTGGAGGCCATCAATGTCTCTGCTGATAAAACAGTGGAGGACAGTGAGAAGATCTTCAGCCAGCTGATCCGTCTGCTCCAGAAAAGAAGCTCTGAGGTGAAGCAGCAGATCAGATCCCAGCAGGAAACTGAAGTGAGTCGAGTCAAAGATGTTCAGGAGAAGCTGGAGCAGGAGATCACTGAGCTGAAGAGGAAAGACGCTGAGCTGGAGCAGCTCTCACACACAGAGGATCACAACCAGTTTCTCCTCAACTACCCCTCACTGCCACCCAGTGAGTCGACACACTCATCCAGCATCAACATCCGTCCTCTGAGACACTTTGAGGACGTGACAGCAGCTGTGTCAAAGCTCAGAAACAAACTACAGGACGTCCTGAGAGACTCATGGACAAACATCTCACTGATGGTCACTGAGGTGGATGTTCTACTGTCAGAACCAGAACCAGAACCAAAGAGCAGAGCTGGATTCTTAAGATATGCATGTGAAATCACTCTGGATCCAAACACGGCAAACACAAATCTGTTACTGTCAGAGGGGAACAGGAAGGTGAGAGTAATGAATCAGGACCAGACTTATTCTAATCATCCAGACAGATTTACTTATTGGTGGCAGGTTCTGAGCAGAGAGAGTCTGACTGGACGTTGTTACTGGGAGGTCGAATGGAGCGGGACACAAGTTTATGTAGCAGTCGCATACAAGAACATCAGCAGAGTAGGAAGTGGGAATGAATGTAAATTTGGACATAATGACAAATCTTGGGCATTAAATTGCTCCCTAAAAGGTTTCCAATTTGGTCACAACGACATCTGGACCTCCATCTCAGGTCCTGGTTCGTTCAGACTAGGAGTGTACCTGAATCACACAGCAGGTATTCTGTCCTTCTACACCGTCTCTGAAACCATGACTCTCCTTCACAGAGTCCAGACCACATTCACTCAGCCGCTGCTGGCTGGTTTTTGGGTTTGTCACAATGGAGACTCTGCAGAGATCTGTGAACCCAAATAGATTTTCTCTTTTTCTTTCTGATTGTTGATCAGGATTCATTGTTCTGATGTCTCTGCTCTGCTGTTCTGCACTTATTTCTGGTTTCAAATGTAGTTCTCTATGTTTCAAGATTCATAAAGGAAAACATTGCTGATGCTTTATTCTTATAGCAGAAATATTTCTCCACATGAAAATATAAAATTCTCTGGACTCTTAGTTTTGCCTTCATGATAGCACTGATGTTTTTAGAAATTCTGGTTGTTCTTATTTTAATCAGTTGAGATTGAAGTGAACTGGACTTGCTACTGTTTTCTTTATTGATCCAAAGAATAAAATTGAAACTAACATCAACTCACAACTGGTGCTGTTTTCTCCTCAGTTCAAATCAGAAAAATATCTGTCTTTTTTGCTGTCTTAAAAAAACTACAGATACATTTTGTAAAGGTTTCTCCTCTATATTACAATAAATTGTGAGTTTTGTCATATAAAGTGCAGAAACTTTTCCTTCAGTGTCTCATTTGATGCTGGAGAAAATCAGATATTTGGTTTCATCTTCATTCATCAACAAGCTGCTTCCTCCACTGCAGAAAAATGACAGAAATCAAGCTTTTATTAGATGACTTATCAGTTAACCTGTGAATGCTGACAATGCTTAAATTAGTGATTCTTATCTGTAGATAATTGATTTATGGAACTTATTCTGATTTCATTCATGATTAATGTTATAAAGCTAATATTTTGTTATATTCAAATATATGATCCCTGTATTTGTGTTTTAGGCAGCATGGTATGATTATTTAATCAAATCAGAGTTATTAGCCTGAGGGATGAGACTGGCTGTCAGGGAAGCACATATATTAGAGGAGAAAAGATATCTGGGCTGCATATATCATGGTATGCACTGAATTGTTTACATACAGAAATATTTTAGACAAATGCGCTTGGTTCTATTTTAATCAGAAGAAGAGCTACTATATATGTTTTCTTGTTTTGATTCTCAAAAGTCAGAAATTTCTAAGAGATCGAAGAGAGTTTTGTTTTCAGCTTTGGCAACATATCTGTGGCATTTTGGATTTAATTTTGGAGCATTTGAAAGTTATCTCCTGCTTTTATCAAAAAGGAAGCTGTATCTGGATGCAAAGTAATAAGAGGAAAACGTTTCATACTCATATAACTACTTCATGTGAGTCGAGTATTTGTATTCTTCTCCATGTCACATGTGAAAATACACAGCTGAGACTGAGCAATCATGTTAACCTGTGTCACTTTATAGGTCACTGAGTCATTGTTTAGATGCACAGTGCTTTAAATGCATAACTGAATGTCAAGGACAGTCATCAGTTACTTCTGCTAAGTAATGCAGGAATACAAAGCAAAATGCCTAGTCTAAAGATTCCAGACAAAGCATGTTCAAGTACTCACTCTATTTCAGATTAAAACATTTCACATGCCAGCCTTTGGATTAGTCTGGTAAAATTGAATTCTGTCTCAATCATGAATAATAAAGCTTACAGATCACAATGCAGTTCAAAGATGCGGTCGTCTGAAAATTCAGTCCAATTTCAGTAATAATGATGAAAGGCTCCTGGATGGCTGAATGAAGAAGCGACTCAAAACCCTCTAAATCGTTCTGGCTGTTTGATTCCAGCAGCAACTCTGAGCCACTCTGCCGACGCCGTGCAAATCTCTGCTGAAAATCTCCAGAAAGGGACATGTTGGAATTAATTGCGTGAATAATCGTCAATATTTCCGTTTCATAAAAACCCTCAGAGAGCCTGGAGGATATGTGAAAATTTAAAAATAAGCAAGAGAAGCAACAGGTGCAGTTTCAGAATAAGCTCCTCTATGAATTTTCATCAGTCATTTATCTTGAGGCTACCATATTAAAAAGGCAGCAGATTAATTATGAAAACTGTTTGGCACAATAAAACAAGTCATTATTTCCATCCTGGTGACACATTGTCAAAATCACGTGTCCATGTGACCTGGATTTTAGCTGCAAAGATCACTTTAAATCTGTCCAAAGATTCAGAAATGTAGTTCAGATTATTTATTTGACTAGAATATTAGCTTATATTGTCTTTCCTAAACACAACAGTGTGAATGTGAATATTCACTTTAAGGATATGTGAGTGTTGGGGGTAATTATCTGCAATCATGACCCGTTTCCAATCGTAGTCCAATCAGAATGTCAAATAAAATTTTCATTTAACCACATTGCAAACAAAATGACTGCATGTTGTCCAATAGCAACTTATTTTCTAGCCAAAAGAAGCATTTCCATCTAATTTCAATCATCCTCATTTTTGAAACCTCACCCATCTTTTCTATTTATGTTTTATTAAAGATATTTAACTGCTCACATAATTTCTGACAGATTTCATAAATATAAAATAAAGAACACATGTATACCTTGTCCTCAGTCTCTGATGAAATATAATTGTTAAAGGTCTTCTCAGTCTACTGTATCACACAGTGCATGTGATAAACACATTTTCTGGAGTCATCTGTCTGTAAACCATCTCCTGTAGTTTTAGTTATCGGTAAAAATAACATTTTTCATTACAAACTCATCCTCCCAGTCTGATGGTGACAGCTAACCGTGGCTCCAGTCCTGAATCCTGCTGTTATGCTGAAATTAAACTTTGATTTCATGTCCATTCTCATATTTAACTTGTTTAAACAGGTTTAATGTAAGTTAAAGCTAAAACTCCACCTCATCTTTGTGCAAAAACGTTTGGTCAAAAATTCAAAACTGACATGTTCCCTTTAAGGGAATTTATTTTTGTAATTCCAAATTTCACAATAATATGGGCTTTAGAAATACAGTTTATGTGAGCAGACAAAATTTAAGTGACAAAACACATATTACAGAAATTAAGATAAAGGCATCAGGAATAAAAAAAAGCAACATGCAAAATGAGAAATGACAATAGAGTAACAGAATTAAGGAGTATTTCTACTTGGGAGGCTGATTACTGGATGCTGAGAGGAAATATTGGTAAAACCAGGAAACACAGACAAACTTCAGAAAATACCAGAATTGATGCAAAGAAATAGAATAATAGAAGAATAACATCTATTCCATTTCTTACAAAAAAAAGAAGAGACAAGAGATTTAAAGGATGAGGAAACTATTTGAAATAAAAGCAGGGTCAAATCATGTTTCATATTTAGTTTTAAATCTTTGTAATATAACATCATAATACCATGAAACTATCAAACTGGGATAATCTCATACCTGCCCATGTGTAGGACAGCAAATTAAAACTTGTGCATCACATTTAAATACAAGTAAGTGTTTAATCATTCCTTTCTGAAAGAAGTGATCAACTGAAAAGCAGATGCTGCTGGGCCTCTCTGAGCAGCCGTGGTGTTTCAGACCAGCTGAGGCTGTCAGAGATGTGGACTCTTTTCAAACAGTTTATCTATAAATCTCCACTCATAAATAAGCTTCCAAGCAAATCTTTTAATCCATTTAGAATAATGAATTGTTTTGTTTTGGCAGCGTTTGTGTTAAGAAGCATTCTGAGCACCACTGTGTGAGCTTGACAAATTCTTCCTAGGAGCCAAACTACATGATAAAAAAGACTCACATATAATGTGCAAAAGTAATAATTGAGTTAATGTGATGGGTTTGTGTCTAGTCGATAGAGCGTTGGACCGAGCTCTGACTTGTTGCTTGCTGATGTTGAGTGTGAAACTTGGACAAGAGACAATAACCCTGCCTGACAGTTTGTGGGTGGACTTGTAAAAGAAAACACTTTAATTAAGTTGCAGATAAGAGAGAGAGAGGGCTGAGATCAGCCACTGATCTGGAAGTCAGAAAGGATTCTCACCTAACTCTCACTTTGCTCCATCAGGGCGAGGCATGTTTGGAAACAGTGGCACCGTCGGTCAGTCTGTTGTAGGTTGCTGCTGCTGCTGGAGGAAAGATGGAGGCCTAAAGTGCTTAATACCAGGCTCTTATGATCACATTAGAGAGGTGTGAAGTTGTGATGATGATGTGTGTGATGGCAGTTTATGAAGATGACTGTCTGTATAAGACTGAGCTGAGTATTCCCAGTTAACCCATCAGAGCAGCAGCTTGTTCAGCACCGACCAGTCTCACTTGGTCATTTTAATCCCTGACATTTGCAATAAAATTGAGACTTCCTCTAACAGTTTAAACACCAAATATCATACATTAATAAGTGGAAACAGAAGCTCCTTCTCTTCGCTCTTGGTGGTACAGCCAATCAGCACCAAGGAAGATGAACGGAGCTCCAGGATTGGCTGCTTTGCAAACATCAGCCAATAGCATGTCATGTAACGTTGTTCTAAAGTATTTCAGCTTCTTCAGCTGGACTGTCTGTTGGATACATGGATTTTCTGTCAGTCAGAATATATTTCTGACAAGGGAGGACTAAAATATAGGCTTTGAAGTAATATTTAAAGGCAGGCCTGGGAAAAAAACTGCAGATGTGAAATAGTATTTTTAGACATTTCATTAAGACTTCATGATGACAAGAAGGTTCTAAACTACAACCTGACACACTAACATAGACCATAGTTTCCTCATGACCACAGTAAATTGTCCTCTCTCATTCCATTCTTGTTTTTGTCACATTCACAGAGTAGCTGAGCTCATTTAGCTCCCGGTTGAAACTCCACATACAAACAGACCCATGCAGGACGTTCTGGATGTAATTTTCAAAAGCTTTCATTGGCTTTGATTTAATTAATTTGTGCTGCGGAGCCTGTTTGCTTCATTTAAAGCTCCAGCTGCAGGCGTTGAGTCATGATGTGCAGCCTCTCTGAAGGCTTCACATGCACCAGGTGACAAAACGGAGATAAATGAGTCGAGGTTTCAGAGTGACAAGATGAAAGGAAAGATCGGTTTTCATGGCAACCGATCAAACAAACTTATTTACATGTCATAGTCTCACATTTAACATGTCCAGTTTTTTAATTATGTCTCCATCGATATTTGTTCTTTAATAAATCCCTAGTGATATCCTGTTTTTTTTATTATTATTTTGCAATATGTGTTTTATTCAAGCGAGAAATGAAACCAAAAACAGATGAATTATTACTTTTGATGGTACACATAAAACAGCTTCAGGAGAGAAAATGAATTCCTACAATGAAAGAAGTCATAAAAATATATATATTAGCTGCTTCCTTGATTAAGACAATTATCTTTGGCTATTTTATAGCATTAAGTTTGTTTTTAGTTGTTAAATACCGGCTGAGCTAATCGAAGCAAAGTGAAGCATTTTGTTCAGTCCTGTGATAATGAATTTTAAACAGAAGCAATCACAGATGCATTTACTGACAATAAATAAATGAATGAATTAGAGTAAAATAAAACGGATTTTACTGATTTTAACAAAGCCTGGTGCCCCCACTGTAAGGTTTTGCCACCATTTTGTTTTCCCTTGGAGTTTTCAATGAAACTCGAAAAGTTTTAAAAATGGCAAAAAGCATCTTTTTATATATGTTTTCTGTGCCCTGTGCATGGCTGCAGACTGCAAAGTCTTTTTACTGATTGACTTCTGAAGATAATCAGCCCTGTTGGGTTTTATTTAGAGGTATCAGGGTAAATGAGGCTGAATACAAATGCATGTAACATTGTTCAAATTTTTGTAAAGACATTTTTCAAAGTTCTCTATTTCATGACATGATTATATGCTAATTTTAAAAAAGGTCATTTTATTTAAATTGCACATTTTCATTTGTTTTTTTATAGTACTTCTATCCCTGGTTTTTCTTCCCCTCTCTCTTTCTCTTTAATGTTTTCACAGGCTGTCCAGTTTCCTGCCTGAATTCAATTAACATAAAAAGGTTAATTATATTTTAAAAATTCCCCTGATGTGGAGTAAATCTCCCCCTGACACTATATGGCAATGAGACCCACCTTGTTTGCTTTATCCGCCAGGGAAGTGCATTTAAAAACACTTTGCATGTTGCAGAGAGTCAGCGAAGCCCCACCTGTGTTGGTCTTTTTAATCTAATACTGAGGATCTGTCATTCTTTTTATTTAAAGAACAAATAGCTGCAGCAGCATTGAAGCTAATCTAATTAGGAGATGCCACTGCTGATTATCCTGACATCAAAACATGGAGTACTCCGACTGATCCAAATGTCCTTAAGCCTGGTTTGATTAGCGTTTTCTCATAACCTAACGGTCTCCATCGCTCTCAACTGCTGAATTAGAAAAAACATAATACAACAAATTTTCCTCAGTATATCAGACTCACTATGAATAATCCTGGTTTATTTGTTTCTATGAAACTTCAACAGGAAAGTGTTCAGAAAGGATGAAGATATTAGTGTCAAAGTGCATCAGCGGTACTTCATCTCACCAATTATGTTGACAGGCGATTCACAGGGTCTCCAACTCTCATCTTGGAGATGAGGCGACTGTTTCATGGCGTCCAATTAAAATCTGTGCTCTCAGTAAACTACTTATCCAGAACATGACACATCGAGGAAAAAAAAGCCACACAGCAGCTTTAATGTATCAAACTTAATGAATAATATGCTTTGAACCTGCATTCAATGAGGAAGGGATGAGAGAGCCAATAAAAATAACTGAAACTGACATTATTTTGTTTTTCTTTGAATTACACATCTGGATTCAGCAGTTTGTAATTAATTTCAACATTTGTTCAAGAGACATTTTTAGATGTCTCTTTTGCTACATTTCCTTTTGTGGATAAGCTGAAACTGTCCTAATCTTCATTAGTTCAGCAAACAGTTTTAGTCTTTCCTTCTTACACATCTTGCTAAATAAAGCAAGATGTCACTATTTATCTCTCAGTTTCTTCAAAGTTGAAAAGAAGACCTATTGGACATAAAATCATAACGTTTCCCCTAAACAACGGGCAAAATCAGAGTAACAATCTGATAAGTGTTGAAGATTATAGTCATCCATCCATTTTCTATGCTCCCTTGTCCCTTAGTGGGGTCAGGAGATGCTGGTGCCTCTCCAGCCAATGTTACTTGTGAGAGGCGGGGTCATCTGGACAGGTCGCCGCTGTGTCGCAGAAGGTAACACTTCTTACCTGAATAAATCTACATCTAACCACAACCAACACCTCAGAAAACTGTTCAGAGACTGACTGATTTAATTCTCTTTATCTTTCAAATGTTTAGGGCTCAATGACTCTAAAATATAACATTTGTTTAAATCAATAACAAAACAGCGGTACAAAAATGGAAGATCTGTTGTGGTTCTAAGCAGGCAGAACAAAAACAAATAATATTCAAAAACCTTTAGAAAATGATTCCAATCCACTCAGCAAACTGTTAACATTTGACTTCCCTCATATTTACCTGCTATAATATGTTTGTAGGTGTCTGACTTAAAGTCAAGAGGGAAAAAAACGTTTTATGATCAAAATATGGGATTTTCTAATAAAACCCATTGAGCAAATTCCCAGAACGGTCTTTTGCACACCTCCACAACCTTGAGCTGTTTGTTATCTCAGAATATGTTTGCTTCCCACGTATGCATTGTAAAAGCTTTCGTTAGGGCCAAACAGGCTCCTTTGTGCAGCCGTGTCAGTCATTAGTGACCAATAGGTCTTTAATGTTTACTAATGCATGCTGTCATTGTCATCAACCACAACATCATGGGTCTGCAGAGGAACAACACAGGATGCTGAAGGTGGTGACTCATGAGTGGGATGAAGGCAAACGAGGGAACTGGCTCCTCAAATGATCGCCTCTTTCAGCCATTTCAGGTGTTAGTGCTGACATTTGCTAACAGCAGGAATGCTCTATGCACCGAGCACAAAACACATCAGGCTCATGTTTAATGAGGAAGTGACTGCGAGTACTTTTAGGTCCCTAGACCTTGAGTCTCCGAGTTAATTAAAAAAATGTTTAACTTGGAGACACTGTTACTTTTTCTTATTTTCTTATAATAACCTTCTAATACTAAAAGTAAAATTTCAATGAATGTGTTCAAAGGGGACTTCTGTTGTGCAGTTATGTTTTTAGCTTTAATTTATCACACTTATTAATTTAATAAAAATCTTTAATATTTTTCAGATCTGTACTCAAGGCAGAAAAGTTATTATTTTACATTATTGTCTGACAAAAGTATTTTCACTGTTGCTTTTTGTTCAGTGTCCTGAATGGGTTAGCTTGCACACCCATCGTGTTACTTCACTAAATATAAATAAGCAAAACAAGATGCAACAAAAGTAACAAAGTGTTGCAGCAGAACTCTGTGAATTCCACACCTTTATTCCCAATAAACCTGCACTATTCTAAATGGAATCACATTAAAAGTGATTCATAACAGTAACCCTTTAAGCATCCCCTCCATTTCCTCATGTACAGACACAAGTAACACATTGTTTTTTCAAAACACCAGAATAAATGGTGACACAAAACAATGACAGCTGCTGAAGAAAACATTTTTACAGTGCTTCCGTTATAAGACTACGCTTTATTACATGACATTGTAGCACATCATTTATTTACTAATAACGCAAATACATTTTTCATCCATTTAATATTTAAATTTTTTCTCTGATACAAAATGACATAGTTGGGTTTTCTGTACTGTAGTAAAACTCTATGGCTCTGTCAGAATAAAGTTTTATTTTTAAACAGTAAAAGTATTTGAACAGCATTTTACAAACTTGTCAACCATTTTGTTAATTTATTTCTAATTTTTTCAGTGTCTCTCAGAGGATCTCTAATTTTATCAGTAGACTATTCCTTGTTATGTATTTTGTGTGTATCTTTCAATAACTTTTGTATAAGTTAAAAAAATCTAAAAACTTCAAAGAAGAATAACTGTGAATAATTATGTATTTTTATTGCCTTTCATTAAAATGCATTCATTTTTGTGAATGCTTACTATGAATTGCAAGATGAATCTCTATTACATAAAAGCCCCAGCAATCAATTAGAAACAAAGCTTTCACACTTTCACACAAATAAATGATGTTATATTTGGCTCTGCATGATTATGCCAATTAACTCCAAAATATTCCAAAACACTAATTAAACTCTAAATTTGCTCATTTGCATTTTCATTTACTATAGTTTGCTTCTATTTGGAAGAAAAATATAAATGAATGTATATTTTATATTCACCATTTTGCCTCTTTGTTTCATTAGATAAGTTTTTCTTTTGATCATTTTGGATCCTGTAGGTTTAGTCACAAAGTGCGCATCAATTCATACTGACAAAAATGATCTTTTATACTCACTTTGACAAGAATGATGCAAACACATTTTTCTTCTTTATGCCCCTGGTTTACAGTGAGACAATGTAATTATAAGACTCATTTAAAAGACAGTTTAATAACAACTAACATCATTTCTGAGAATCCACTAATCCTAACAGAACCAGAAGCAATACAAATTTGGTGTTTTTCAGAAAATGGTGTGCAGTGAATTTAAATTACATATGAACTTTGGATCTTTTTCTAATTTATGCCTAAAAATGACACTCAAAGAAAATGAAATGGTTTCTAATGTTTCAAGCACATGGGCAAGGAACAGTTTTATGTAGGTCCAACCATAAATTATAGGAAAGAATAAAATTGCCCCTGTGGATAAAATATATTGACCGGAACCACTAACATCAGAAATGACCTGAAACAGAAAAGCATAAAAAAATAACAGCTTACAAATGGTCATACCTTTCCTAAACACTATAATATTAAAAAAATGTGACAGAAAGAAAACCTTACAGCGTTTTACCGCATGATCTTTCTTACCAACAGTTCTCTTTTATTAACCCCCAGATTCAGTTTTAACCCATTTGAGGCTTTTCTGTCTGTGAAGAAGCTGCAGCTCTGATATGAAAGAAAAGAAAAACACATCTGCTAAATGCTGCTTTCAAGCATGGATAATTTGTTGAAGTATTTATTTTTGCTTTACTTTTTCATCTTATTTTTTGTAATTTTATCTACAATTATTTTTTACAATGTATTCAATGTTTTATCCTTTCATTACTTTTGTAATATAATTTTGCATTTTTACAATAAAAATACGGCTGAAAAACACTCCTTAATGTCATCTGGAAAACAGATTTATTCAACATCTGTTCATTAAAGATTCATCACGAAAAATGACCTAATTTAACAGAGATCTGGCTAATTGATGGCAGCAGAGTCACAGTTGGTGAAATGGAGATCACCTGAGAGCAGCTGATGTGTGATTTTAGTAAATAAACACCTGCGTCTGTGAGGTCCAGCCTCTGGCTCATCAGGATTCCTGCTACAATTATGACATGATTGCAAGATAACTCTCCATTCAAAGCAGAGAAATTATTATTGAAAAATATGAGTCAGAAAATTGCTGCAAAAAGATTTCCAATATACTTGACTGAAAGTTTTGTACGTCTGCCCAGAGCTGGCCAACCTCAAAAACTGGGTCAGTCTGTCTGATTCATCTCCCAATAAAGACAAACCACCCAACCTCTCCTAAAGCGCTTCATGACATCAAACCATGGATGGCCATGAGCTTTCTGAGTTTCAGTGAAAAGAAAACATGTGTAATGTTATTCAGTGCTAATAGTAATTCACACCTTGGTGATCTGAAACAGTAAGTTACAAATATTTATGTAAACCTGGATTCAGGTTGAAAGATCAACAAATGGGTCAGCAGAACCTGCTGACCTGCTGACCCAAAACAAAACCTGTGAAAATTTGTGTGGGAGAATCCAAGAAGGAGGCTTTTTGACCTGATAAGGCAAAATCCTACATATTGTGTTTAGCAAACACCAAACAATGTACATTAACCGCAAGTGAATCATCACCAGTGTGAAGCATGGTGGTGGCAGCATCATGCTGGCAATGCTACGTAGCAGCTAGCCCTGGAAACAGAAAAATATAATCTCACCTGGAGACTAATCTCACTCAGTCTGTCAGAGAACTACAACTAAGAGTTTTCTGCAAAGCAACAACCAAAAGAATACAGTAAGAACTATGCAGAAATACTTTAAATATACCAAAGTCTTGTAGTGGCCTAATTAAAGCTCACATTTCAGCCCGTTTGAGAATTTGTGAACTTGAAATGGGCTGAAACAATTGCAGCATTCAGACGTAAAGGACAAAGGTGCATCTAATAAATACCTGAAGAGTTTGAATATTTATGCATTTACTTTCATATATTTTTCTAGTTCACATTATAATTTTTCATCAGTTTCTTTACACACTTATCTTTGCAGGATCATGGAGGGACTGGTGCCAAACTCCTGCTTCATTTAGCCAGAGACACAAATGAAGCTGTGTCTCATTTGGCAGAGTCCAACGCCAAATTTAATGACAAATATTTGCTTTCACTTAAATTTTATTGATTTATTTATTTAGCTAATCTTTGCCAAAAAAAATTTTTTAAAATGCTTTACTGTATATCATGATAAAATAATTAAATTATTTTCTGTAGGTGACATGTTTTCTGTTTTTCCAGCCCATCTGGAAATATTCAATTTAATTTATTTAAGCCAAAAGTCGCAGTCATTCATTTGTTAATTTATTCCCTCTCTCCATTGCCCCATTATTTAGTTCTCCATCATTAAAGCTCATTTGGCTTTTTAAGATGCAGTGACACTAAAGGTAAGTTAACCTCTTTTATAAAAGAGCCAAAGTGTTTTCCTGAAGTAAAATCTCCTGCAGCACATCTGAGAACTGTTTTTGTTTAGCAAATTCATTGAAGCTGACTTTAGAAAATTGTTTTCCTTAATGCTCCCAGTGATGTTTTTTGGCTTGTTGTGAAGAGAAGCATTCTCCCTGAGTCTGCAGATTGGAAAATTAGTTCCACAAACTTTGTCTTTGGGCAGAAAAATGTCAGGTTGAGTTAAGCTACAGAAAGAGCTAATCCCCTCTGGAACACTGTCCTCATAGCAACCAGAGTCTCAGGCTGGTTTCACACCATCTATTCTGTATGTGCCTGTTGCATTTGAAGAATATCACTCCATGCATATTCATTGCATATTTTATACTATGGCCTCATTTCAAAATGAGCAACATCTGAATGCCATCTAAGGGTCCAATGCGCAGAAGTCAACATCTGCACAAAGCTTTTTCATTTTGACTTGATGTTATCTTCACTGCACCTCATGCAGAAAATTTCCTGTGTGGAAGCTAAAAACGGATGATAATAATTATATCTTGCTTTTTAAAATGTAGGTTTTTTATTTAAGCACTAATTGGGATCAAAGTGGATTAACTCGCATCTTGTAAAAGTTCACTCTCAGTTAATTCAGTTTTAACAAAGTTTTTTTTTTTTTTTTTTTTTTCAAGAGTTGGTATAAGTTTGTAGATAATTAGCATGTTAGATGGGTCACCAAGTGGTAACTCTAGACTTGGAGAGCTTATGGTTTTTATTTGTTCTTCTTGTAGATGTGATTTAATCTTTTCATTGTTTGAATTGTTGCATGTTTGGAAGAATATTCCTTCTGGTTTTTAATCCTGTTCCCGTAGAAGGATTTTTGTTCTTACTTTTTCACTTTGGGACCATTGCTATAATGTGTTACTATGGCAACAATGTGTTTTATTTTTGGGAGCAGCTGAATAATATCTTAAAAGCTCCAATAATACCTGAACTTTGACCCCAAATCCCAGAGAGAACAAAACAAAAATAAATGTTAAAAATGTGATTTAAAAATCTCCAGTGAACATCTGCTGCTATTGCTTTTTTGTCATGGATGACATGTTTTTCCGTTCAGGCAGAAAAAATCTGGTTGTCTGTCAATTCAAGATTTGTTTTCTCTTGTTACCTGATAAACGAGGCGCTCTACTGCTGCTGTGGAGAGTGTAAGCACTATATCATAAAACATGGTTTGGGGTTTATGTTTTAGCTAAACTACACTAAAGGACTACTTCATTGTTTATTATAGCATTTAGAAAGTATTTGACATCCCAACCTTAAAATGTAGCTTAGCTGATCCCAACCAGTCCTCTAAGGACAGCTCATTTAATTTATCAGCTTGAAACGTCATGAGACGTCATGTTTTACCAAGAGAATTTGTTTATTGTGATTCTGTTGGTTGGTTAGTACCCCAGTTAAACCTCGGTGCATCAGATTTACTTTAGGCTCGTCAGATAAACTAAATTTAAATGCTTCCTATTTATGCCTTAAGCTTAAAGTAATATGCTTTAAGACTTGCTTATAAATGCCCAGAATAATTAATTTACCCACATCTATCTGTTTTCAAATTTATGAATCCACTTTTATTTTAAAATATGGCGTTCAGAAAAAGAACAGGTTCTCTAAATCAGTCCAGCAGTTCGATATTTAGTTTGCCCTGAAGGTCTTTAGCCATCAAATGCCAAATCATTCCTAAATGCAGCTTTGATGTCAGGGCAGCACTTCAGTGACTTTGTGGAAGTGAAGGTGAATGAACATCTCTTCCACTGACTTTAATTACTCAGGACAGGGCAGATAGGGTCTAATTAATGCCTTCACGTATCTTAGCAGCATAAAGCTGTTGGGTCTGCTGGTGTAAACAGCGTGGCACCCTGGGTCGCAGCTGGTAATTACAGGTCTCGGTGCCGACAGTGACAGCTTAAGGCACGGGGGATGGAGCTTAATTAAAGCCTAACCTGGCACCTGCCATGTCAGAATAAAGAGACGGGTGCATGACCCCGTGCTCACCAGAAAGGAATGAAACGAACAAATTATGGAGATTTAAAACCTACGCATAATTTATAGCATCTGGATTTCCGTTAAACACAGGCAGGTTTTTCCCTTCATACTCTGACGGAGTAAATGCAAAAACACAAAAGTATTTTTGGTCCAGTGCAAATACCTTAGTACACTTGAAGACAGACAAAATTAACTTACAAGTAACTTTTCGGCAACATGGAGGAGTTTAAGTCCATATTTCCTCAGATTGATTTGAAAAATATTAGTTCCACTAGCAGATTTTTTCATTTACGACGACATTTTACCCGAATCCTCTGCCAATAGAACTAATATATTTTCATCAATATTAAGGAATAATTTATTTATCATTTTTTGCTGAAAAGTTCCTGTAAGTTAGTTTTTTCTTTCAAATGAACTTAGATATTTCAATTACTTATTCGATTAATGCCACTTAAGTGAATGTGTTTATTTTTGCTCTGTTTTTCTGTACAAATGCGATTCTCAGTTCTTGTTACACACAGGAAGATAATTCATGGTGCACCACCTCCTGCTTTCAGGGGGTTTTTTTTGTCCTTTTTGTCAAAAAAAGTCAGATTTCTTTTATCGTGAATGTCTTGTAAAAGCACTAAAACACTATGGTATAAGCACAATTGGAGTTACACCATGTATATCATGTCATAAAAACATCTATTCTTAACTTCTATCACTGCTACTTTATTCACTTCTTTTTAATAAAATATTGATTATTTCATAGGAGTTTGCTGAATTTCAGAGCAGTTAGTGAAGCTATAAACATCCTGCTGTTCTGCTGAAAATAAAGAACATAATCTCTGTAACTCACAAATATCCAATCTGTCTCAGTTTGAGCCACTTTCTAAAGGTAAATCAAGTGAAGGGGATGCATAAAAGTGACCATTTAATTCTCTGCAAAATGTCAGCTGTATAAAAATGTACTATCTCTGGCTCTTGTCTGCTAAATAATCATAATTTCACAGCTTCCTATCTTTAAAATAACATTTACAGCCCACAGGCAACCAATAGTCACATCAAGCTGAAGGGAATGCGTCGTGTATTCATTTCATTAATGAGGAAATATGACAAGTCTGAACGCCCTGCAGGGCCGGGGGCATCTGGTCAGACAGGTTTATCAATCTTCCTGGTCTGATTTACAGCTTCAAATCTTTAACACAAAACTGGTGTAAAACTGAGTCAGTACACTTCGGGAAAATGTTTCTATTGTGTCTGCATGTTCAGGTAGGGCATTCAGTTCTAGAACCTTCTTAAATAATGCATTTAATTGCTTGTTTTGAGCTTTCAAAGGTTTATCAAAGGTTTTCCACACACACCATCCCCAGGAGACGCTCAGTTGGACAACTTGTCCTCGTAAAGACATTGTACCATTTTCATTTTTACAGCAATTGTTGTTTCCTCATAACTAACATGCAGGCACATCATTCAAAAAAGGCAGGATATTATTATCTTTCTTCCAAATAATAATTTTCTCTATTTATCCCCAAAACTTTATACAGAGCTGGGAAAAAAACGTACTAATATGAGAGCTGCAAATATCACATGACTTTTTGAATAAAGACTGCTTTTTAGACAAATATCCACTTTGGAAAATTAGTCATTTTAAAGAATCGGCCTTTTATTTCTATTTTTAAAATAATGATAAATATAAAGGAGGATGGATATTTAAAATAACACAGAATCCAAGGAAAACAAATCTAAATTACTTATTACTGGTACTTTTACTGCAATATAATATATATGGACTTCACAGGAATAAAATAACATGACAGGGAAAAGCATGCAATGGAAAAATGTTGCTCTCTTGCTGTGGCTGCTTGGTTCTAACCTGATTAGTTATTGTGTGGAAAAGCTCATTTTTTGACATCTAATTTGTTAAGATTAGAAGTTAGAACTAGATGGATGTTTGAATCAGATTGCAATTAACCACAGTTCTGAAATAAAATGGTTTGCCAGATGTTATATATGCATATTTGTCCATAATAAAGCTAAATTTTAATTTGGCAGATTCTCAGGCATATAATGACCTGAGCAGAATTATGTGCATAAACAAATAATTGCAAAAGAAAACAAAAAGCTTGCATTCTGATTTAAAATTACTGTTTATTTGATGATATTTCCTTTAGTCTGTTCATTCCTGGAAACTTTTGCATCAAAGTAAAGGCAGACAGTCATTAGTCAAACTGCTTAAATATTAAAATTATAATCAAGATCGCTGCAATTTTCAGTGGCACTCAGTGGTTCAATGGATCCTTCAAGGTGCATTTAGACCATAATTTATGCTGCATGAATTATGCAAGGCACAAGCACAAAGAGCAAAACAGTTTTTACTGGAATGAAATCGGCTTGCTTAGCTTAACAGCAGGCTTGCATTTATATTCAAATGAGTTGTCACATAATGCAAGAATGATGCCAAGAACTGAGCATCCAAACTAATTCTACAACCTGAAGCACGCACACTGTTGTTAAGGAGTGAAGTTCAAAATATCAGGGAGATTAACCAGACCAGAGGTGATAAGAACTGAAATCATACAATAAATAAACACCAATACATCAACAATGTTCAATACGCAAAACAACCTTCCTTCCTTTTGTATCTTTCATTCATGAATGTCAATTTTAGGATCAGTTTTCCAAAGGTTTGAGTGAATTAAGGAAAGAGGTTTCAATCAGTGCAGAGCGTTTCTGTCCTGCATTGAAAACTGGATCTTATTTTATGCTACCTTCCATTTCTGCACCACAGCTTGAAGAAAAAGCCCTTTAAAAACTGCCAGCAGGTGTAGAAGTGAATCTGAAGTCCATCTTCAATCTGAGATGGTCCCACTATCTCATCTTGCTAACAGCTACCCATCAGTGGTCAGGTCTTTCCTACTTTGGTCCTGTGCCTAGGCGCCAACTATCTGGTACTCCTGGATACTTCAGGTAGATTGAAGTTCTGATGACTACGGAGGATGACGGGTTGCAACAGAGGTTATGTTAAACCTCTCGTGGGTCTTTTGTAGGTGATTTTTGACTTTTGTTCTCCATGTTTTTCATCCCTTGGTTGAGCATTTCAATGATTGTTCAGTGAAAATCTCATACAAATATATGAAACTCCATAAAACATCTGTCACTATGGGATGCTGTTGTAAAGTTACACAGTCAGAAACCGTAATATTTTATTGACATAATGACAAAGGGCCTGCAGAAGACTGATGTGACACGGTCATAAACATGACACCTGTCATGAAGATGGAGTCTTTGTGAATGCATATGACTATTATGAAGTGTCATTTGGTAAATAATGACACATTAAATGCAAAGTTGCCAGTCTTTTAGTACAAGTTTTAATTGTTCAATACTTTGCATTAATTGTGTCATTATTTACCAAATGTCACTTCATGACAATGTAGACATTCACAAAGACTCCTTCATCTTCATGACAGAGGTTATGTCAGTCTTATGCAGACCCCGTCAAATATTGTGTTACCTCCGAAACTAACAGAAAAATCATTATTTAGTCGATTATAAGAGAAAAAAAAATTTTCAAAATCATATTTTCATGTTCTTCATTCATTTATAAAAGTTGCATTTATAAATTAAACTAAATATTTTATTCGCAATCTCCAAACTAAATTAGCAAGTTAAATGTTTAGTATGAAGATAAATAATAGTTAGCTAACTAACTTATGTTAGCTAATATTAATCAGCTAACTAAAATAAAATTTAGTTAGCTCATTAATATTTATCTGTATATCTCCACCAGCTTTGCAAAACAGCTCAAACTAAGTCAGATTAGATGAAGGAATTTAGATAAACATCAGCTTTCAATTTTACCATAAACTTTAAAATGGATGTTTTGACTGGGACATTGTGAAACATGGAAATGTTTTGCTTTCAGCCTTTGAAAGTCCTCTGGGGCTGGTGTGCTACAACGTTTAGACGCGTCTCTGCATCAGCGCACCTGAATCACACAGGTAACTTTTCTTTAAGGGTATCAGAGTAAAAGTGGTGGAACACACATATATACCACACTTTTTAGATGTTTAAATTGCAAAGTTATCTGAAAAACCCGTTTTTTTCCTTCTATCTCATGATTGTACATAACTTTGTGTTGGTCTATCAGACAAAATCACCATAAAATACAGAGAGTGTTATAATACTGAATATGACAGTTTATGTTGTAATATTAAGGGCAGAAGAAGAAAATGCAAATCTGTAACCTGAAACGGATTAAAAATAAGACTTCAAAGACAATAATAAATCTGAGCTTTAGTCAATAATTTATTCAAATGTACTGCTGGTTTTTAATCATACAGACAGAAAAGAAATGATTTCATTTCCTTTATGGTTATGTCAGGTTGAAACTAATAAACTATTTTTTATTTCTATCCAGAGCGCCTCTTGGTTGACAGCAGCTGCAGAATCCAAAGTTTACCTGAAGTGAGACAGACTGTAACAGAGACACAGCGAGTCGAGTCTGCGTGTGTTTGTGCTGCAGGCCACTTCAGACTGCTCTACACTCAGTGATTTGTATTGTTCATAGATAAAATGGCTTGTATCTGATGCCGCCTGCACTAACATAATTTGCCTTATTATCCTGAGACTCTGTTCTTCTGATTGAGTGTCGCTCCTTTGTGCAGGATCTTCAAGATCTGGGAGGAAAATCAGAAAATTTGGGTTATTTTGTCTTTTGCAATTGCAGCCTGGAAGGATTTGCAGAGATTCTCTTAAATATGTTAAGAGAGTTTTTACAGTTAGAAAAACTCTGCATGATGGTGAAAACTAACACGTTTAAAGACTGAGGAGTATGACTAGATTAAGAGCAGCATCTCATGTAAAAGCTGCAGTCTGTTGTGGATTGAAACAGATGCTTACTAATTTTCCCCAAAAGGAAACAGGTTCTTATTTTTTATGTTTTGCGTCCAGCAACAACAGCTAAACAATCTTTATCTGAAGATTTGAAGATAAACAATCTTTATCTAAAGGTAAACAATCTTTTTGAAACCCCAAATTTTGAAACTTTACAATTGACACTTTTAGTAACTATTTCCTCATAATTTGTTGAGAACTGGAAGAAATTATTAATTTTAAGACAAATAATGAGATTAAGATGAAATGCTTAACAGCTAGAAAAACAGCAAACGGCTGATTTTAACAAAAAACAGTCGTTTTAACAAAAACTGCTCATTTTTCACCAGGTTGCTGCAGAACTAAATAAATGTGAAAAGTAAAAGAAATAAAGGCATCATATTATTGGGTTTCTTTGGATGAATAGTTAACATTCATTCAAAGAATGTTAACTATGTAAGTTACAGCTTACATGATAAGCTGTAACTGGCGCCAATTTCCAGGAATATAAATCCAATCAAATCTTAAAATTTTAAATCAATGAAGATGACGGAAAATCAGGTCACATGGAGGGCATAAGAAGCATTTAATTACTGCAGCATTTGCTCTCCAAAGCCCTGTGTGTCTCTGTTAGAGCTCTGCATATCTCCTCCATCTGTTTTCTAGGAAAAAAACTCCAGATACAAAGATAAGGGAGTGAAAACCAGCCAGCTGGGGTTTGAGGATGTCGGTGCCCGTGCTCATATTTCACCATGTCTGTGTGTCTTTATTAACGTGCTGTTTAGGACTCTGAGAGCAGAATCTCATTAAGTAAAGTATCTGAGTGGCAGTCCTGCAGGTTGCTTAGAGTCAAACTGGTTGAACTGGGAGAGATGGGAGCTGGAATCAGTAGGTCTTCTTCCAGGAACGGAGATACAGCTGGAATGGCAGCAGAGGGTTTCTGTTCAACAGGCTCTTGTGAAAAACATCAAAATTAGCTTTCCTGACTCTCTGCAGATAGTCCTCTAACACGACCTGGAGCACAGAGCAAAACAAGCACAAGCTGGTTCAGTTTGTGTCCTGAATTCATGCCTCACATCCTCAATGACCTTTAGACTGTTAGGGCCTAATCTACTAACAGCGGACAGTCAGTGGTCCACCAATCACTGTGGAGCTTCAAAAGCAACGAGCCTCCATATTTGACACTCTTATTTTGATTAAAAAACTTTTTCCACAATGAGTTTGAAAAATATACATTATTTGGGAAACTTTAATTTCAAAGCAAAAACAAACAAAGCAAAAACACTTTTGGCTATCTAGTTTCTACAAATGAAAATAAAATGTCACATGTTACACTGCAATGCATCCTGGGTAGATTACACAGGCTAGGTGCAGCCGTAGCTCAGACTAGCCAGAACAGAAATGTATGCGCAAAAAGGAAAAAATGAGAAGGACCGAATGGTTGAAGAGAGATTTGACCAAAAAAAGATGGGATTTGTGCTGCTGCTAACTGGAAGTGCTAACCAAAATAGAAAGCATGTGCTGTAAAAAGTTACAATTTCTAATTCAAAACGTTTATGAATAGCATTGGGACCAAAACATTTCAAATATATTAGAATTGGTTTGTAACAAAGGCTGAATATGCTTCACTGTCTCTTTAAACATTCACTCATCTTCCTATTTGTTTCCTGTTAGCTCAACGCGTCATTGTCTCAGCTGCATTGGGCAGCTGAAAAAATGGAAAATGATCAAATAAAGATAAACAATTTTTACAAATTTTGTTTTTACGTATCCAAACTACAATTTTTGAGGGTTAACAGAAAAATTACAACATATTTAGGCCAACAGGTTCAACTAGTCATTGATTCCTTTAAATTGAAGATCATAAAATAATTAAAACTCTGGGTTATTGCTCTAGAAGAGCCCCACTGAAAAAAGGAAATAAAACACCCAGGATTTACCAAGAATGAAACCCAGAGCCTCTGTATGAAATCGGATGAGCCTCAGACAGGTTTCCATCAAAGGGCAACTGAGCAGCCACTGCATACATCATCATGTAAAAGCATAGGAGGAAGAAAAGAGCCACTCGTTAAGGTGACCCCTGCAGACAAACTGTGTGATTGCAGTGCATTTCTAAACTGTTTTTTTCTGCATCAGGGGTTGGGGGTCCTAGAATGATGAAAGGGACGAATAAAGCAGGAAAATAAAAACCATTTTTCAGTGAAAAGCTTTTCCCAGAAGCTGTATAATGTTTTTGTTCACTTCCTGCTCAGAAGTGAAGGTATTTTAATGACAAAAGATGGAAGAAATTGGACACACATGCATGTTCCTCCAACATGAGATTAGTTAGCATCTGGAAGGGGCATCACATTTTAGAGTACATGGACTTCAAATGTTAAAAAGGAAAAACAAAAACATGTCAAACTTATGGCAGATTTTGATTCCACCTTAAAAATAGAAACTTATTCAAATGTTAGCATCTCTTTTTAACCCCAGAACCACAGGATGAAGCTTGTTGTCTTTCCCCTTCATTCTTCTCACCAACGTTCTGCACAGCTTTCATTTAGCTCCCCAGCAAAGAGAGAGCGGTGCAGAAACATGTTATGGACATTCTTTATTCTGCCTGCAAAGCTCTCTGAGGCGTCTGTTCCTCCGTCCCCCGTGTCTCTCTGAACAATTTGGTGGTAATTCAGAGACTGAAAATGTGTTTTCAAAAGGTTTTTTCTAGTTGGGCACATGGAAACAAGATTCCACCTACACACTGTTCAAGGAGGCTTTCCTGCTTCATTACAGCACATGAGAATATTTTATTGAAAAAAATCTGCTGGGTTCTTTAAAGAAATGCTTAAATCAAAGAGATTCTGTAGATCTTTTAAATTATTTCTCTTAAATCTTCGATATGCACCCTCAGGTCTAATGCTGTTGTTTTGAAATGAGTTGGTGAGATTCATGTCCTCTAGTCTTCACTGGTGCTCCTCTTTTTTCTTGTTCACTGATCCAAACCTGCAGTTCATTGTGAATCTAATTTTCAGGACAAAAAGAAAGCAATGCCTGCTTTCCATGTGGGTCGCTGTCATGAACACAAATAGACAGCAACACTCCCACACACGCATGAAGGGGCCTTTTTGCGGCTTTGCAAAGATCCACTGCAAAGTCATTCAGGAGGGAGAGTCCATTTTTCTGCTCCGTACCGTAGTTACAGCAGGTCGGTGATGGATCATCATATGGACTCCACAGAAATGTTTTATCCACCAGCAGAAAGCAGCCTCTGAGTTTGAGTTCATGCATAGTTAGAGTTACATTTAGGGCGAATTCACACTAGCCCTGTTTGGTCTAATCAAACTGATCCGTTTGCCTTGAAAGTCCGATTTGTTTAGGGAGTTGTTGTCTGACCTGCCAAGAAACCTGAATCTAGGTTCGGTTGAAGTGAACTCTTCATCCATTAAATGAAACCTCTCTGACATGTTGCAGATATCTGATATTTACCAATATATAAATAACACATGTCCCTACCTTGATGACACCATGAAAATTTATGAAACGCAAACAGGAGCAAGATTAAGATAAACATTGGTTGTTAATACCGGAGAGAACCCACGCATTCACAGGGAGAACATGCAAACCCCAGGCAGAAACACCCGGCTGGGAATCGAACCCAGAACCTTCTTGCTGCAAGGCAACAGCTCTACCAACTGCTCCACTGTGCAGCTACTATTCTCAGTGCCTTAACAAATCTGGTTGTCTGCACAAACAAGATCTGCAGTCAGCATACGACGGCTGACTTTCAGGTTGAAAAAGTGATTTTAAAATGTAAATGAGATCTTGATGAACAGCAGGGGAATATCCTGACTTACAGTGGGAAGGAAGGCCGGGGTTGCTGCTGCTGGCACGTTGTGGCTAAACGATCGGGCCTGGAGGAGAAAGCAGAACAAACTGAAATGAAAACAAAAACTATGTTTTTCCTGTGTAAGTAAGTTTCAAAAAGATTGGAAAATCACAGAAATCTAAGCTGCAACATATGATAAAATATTTGTTGCCTCAAGCAAAAAGTTGAAAAAGAAAAATTCTTAACATCTCTAATAAAAGATGTGAATTTGCTACTACATACGTGCAGCTGTCATACTTGAGTAATAACACAGCGTGAGTCAGACTCTCTAATAATATCTGAAGGGCTCCACGACGCCGTTTCTCTAAGCTTCTGAAAGTGTTTTCCATCTAGTTTTGCACCCGATTATTTCAAGAGGACTCTGTTTTTGTTCAGGCACTCAACGCCGACCTTTGGATCACTTAGACACATAAATGGAAACGGCATGAATAAACCAGTGTTTTGTCTCCTGCAACTGGGGGTTTGTCAAACAACAGCTACATCATCTTTCTAGGTCACTTTAAATAAAAACATCATGTAGCTTAAATACTTTTGTTGAATTTACAAAAATACATCAGTATGACAAGCATAACGGTACTTAAATGCCAAAAACGTCATAACCAAAGAACGATCAGCTTGACACTCAGCATAACTCATCACTATTGGTAAAAAAAAGTTGCATAGACAGAGTGAAAATGATAAAGTAAATGTAAAATCAGTGGTGGGCACACTTTCACCAATAGTTTCCCCTAAATACCTTTTTTCAGATAAATTTTAACGAGATAATTTACTTGGCTGCTTTGTAAACTTTCAGATGAAGTTCGACATCACTGCTGAAATTTATACTCATAATCTTATTTTGATGTCTGTTAATACAGGATTTCTATCTCCTAAAAAAATTATCTCTTTTAAGACACTTTTTTGAGCAAGAGGGAAGTCAGTATGGTTGAAATTAGCACTTTAGCTTCCAGTACCTACAAATACTTTAGCATTAGCAGAACTAATGTTTATGATCCAATCTTTAGGAAAAGCAGAACTAACCTTTTAGATAGCAGTGCCCACCACTGCCTAAATGGACATTTCTAGTGGTCATCTCATATTAGCCAAACCACAGGAAGAAGAAGGAAAATTATGAAACTTATTTTCTTCCAGGATTCCTTTATATTTTACTGTGAGGATGATCCGCTCAGCCAGGAAGTTCATTTTTTTTCATCTGAGCAGGACACTTCCAGATGTTTGCTGAGTCCCAACTTAATTTTCTGCAAACCCTGAAAATGGACTTTTTACAGCTTTCTTGCAACCGTCTCATTGTTTTGGAAGATTTGCAGTAATCAGATTCATCATGGCAGGAAGTAAAACTAATTTAGATATAACTGACCTAGTTTGATCAAGCATTGACAAGAAAGTCAGGCCAAGCAAAAGCATTGTTCTGGATAGAGGTCATCAAACTGGATTGCAATTAAGTGCTTAGGGATTTTCCCACTGTGACAAGTCAAACAGTCTGCAAAATATGCAAATAGAAGCAGAAAAGCAAAAGAAAATCTCATCATCAGCTCCTCATGGGGTGCAGGAATTAGGCTTCTACTCTGCCAGCTCACTCCTAATTAAGTCAATTAGTTAATTAATTAGAACATATTCTTTTTAGTACAAACATCTCATTTTTGTAAGTTTTAGTCTAAGTTTTATCATGTTTTATTGCTTATGTGAATATAATAAAAGCAGTTAAAAGGAGCATATTCAATAGTTTAGACAAAAGATTTTAATACATATTTCATCTGGTTTGTCTTTAACTGTCCTTCTTTCACACTGAATTATTTCCAACAGACATGGTTGATTTTTAAATCTCCTTTTTTCTCTTGTGATCTGTTTTTCTTTTAACACCAGTCACTCTCAACTGTGAATCAACCTGTGCAGGCCCTTTCTTTCAACGAAAATTACTTTGTATTCCCAGGGAAGGAAGAATCTGTGAGTGTGTAGACTGGAGTCTGAATTTGTGAAGTTAGCCATGAATCCCCTGAGCTCCGTCAGCTCCAGGTTTGGCCTTTTGTGGCTCGAACATGTTCCGGCACATTCTCAACTCAACAAAGGATTTGTGGGTCCTGATAGTGTTTGCCAAGCTGTTCCAAGGAAGTGTTTGCAGACTGTCTAGCACACAGGCTTGCTGGAGTAAAACAGAGCATTGCTGCTTGACAAATGTGTAAATGGAACATCAGCACCAGGACTGGGAAATCAGCTAACTAAATAGTGAGCTAGCTTTTCTTGTTGCTGTGTTTGTATCTAGCTAGCTAGCTAAAAACAACAAAGTACATATTTAAATTTGGCTCACATGTGTAGACTAGTGGTTTGCAACCTCTGCAATCCAAAGAGCAACTTTTACTCTCAATCCAACTAAATAGAGTCTCAAATGTTGTTAAACTTTGTTTTTTTTTGATAAATAGATATGAAATGGAATGTATTGTCATTTTTATTACTATTTTCAGGTTTTAAAACAAAGAAAAGCACACAATGCTTTTCTTTGAGGCATCAGTTTTCTCCTACAGAATGTTGTGGAAAAATGGAGTAAAAAAAAAACATTTAAGTTTTCAACCTAAACAAAAGAATAATAATTTAACAAGAATATTTCTGGTACTTTTAGTTCCATTCTGTTGTGGAAATTCAATGCAAATACTCAACTCAATAACTGCTAAAATCTACATTTGTTTTCATAGCTAAATTTTAAAAATGTATAATTTTTCCACCAACGCTATTAAGAGCCGTTGTAGAAGATCAAAGAGCGACTTGCGTCTCTGGAGCCACAGGTTTCTGACCGCTGGTGTCATCAACCTGTGGCTCCTGACACCAGCGGTCAGTAGCCACTGAATTAAAGGCAATTCCCTTAATTCAGCAATGTTTTCATGGATTTATAAGTAATGGAACAGAATAAAACAATGTTTGGAAATATGCCAGAAACTGGCCTGAAAATGAGGGATAAAAGCTGGACTCATATTGTGATTAGATCAAGAGGTAAGACATCCAAAGAACATCTTTAAATCTGGAGTTTAATCTGGTTTTTATGCACTAATAAAATGCTACTTTAATGGAATTCCTGGGAATTTTTAAAGCTGAAATTTGATTAAAACTTTAAAAAAACAAAACATTGAAACAGTAAACAGATGAAAAATAGCACTTTGATTTCTCCAGTTGCTCTCTCCGAGTGTAATTTAATGTGATTTAGCTTCTAGCAGAATTCCCTAGTAGATGCAAACAATGAGCAAACAAAATTAAAATACTTTGTGTTTGAACAGCTGCATAATGAAAAAGTCTCCAGGAGGAGCAAAAATCAATAAGGCATGCAAGTGGAGACTAATACATCCAAACCAATTAGCTGCAAACTCTTAGGAGAAACATAATAGTAAAAGGAAGATATCTGCAGGACATTTTGAGTCATCCACAGCATTGCAGGTGCAATCTGCATCACACGGCATGCCAGAGAACCTGTGGTGTTAATTTTAAAAATACCAAACCCATCCTTGCTGTTCAAGTGGAGTAAAAGGTGGGGAGAGAAACTAAAGTGCAGTGGATGAGAACGAGCTGAACGAACAGCTTTAGCAAAGGATTCACGTCCAATCAATGGTGATATCATTGTCTTGAGTTTCGGCAGCATTTCTGCAGCATTTAAACTATTCTGACACAAAATGTCACCAGAGAAAAGGCTAAGTGCACATTTCCATTGACGTTTCGGACCACACGTTTTCTGTGACCGTCCATCTGTGCTGAACTTCCTGTGTAGATTCATTCTTTTACCAAGTGTGTATGAAAGTTGTCCCTCCTCTTCCCTCCATTTATTTCACCATTAGAAGTAGGAATAAACATGTGCCATATAAATTATTTAGGTTAAATAATTCATGAAAAGAAACCTTTTTCGATTTGACTTTAATACTCATCATGTTCAGATTTCTGCTGAGTAATTCTTGAATTACCCAGCATGATGCTATTATTAAACATCCGGACATCATTTCTGATTCTTGCCAGTGTCATGGTAACATGGAGAGTCAAACCAACCTACCGGCTATTACCTGGTATTTTAAATGAATTTTGGACGAATAAATCAGAAGATCACAAAGATGCGCTACAAAACCAGAGAAGTCAGAGGTTTCACAGTAACATCTCTTTAATTGTTGAAGGTTTTAGCTCTGCAGGTCAGACGCACTCCTGGCTAACATTTCCTAAAGTGGCTTTTAATGAGCGAGTCTCTTTGAAACTGACAGAGTACATAGCTCTAGTCCAGGGCTCTAGGTTTATTGGACTTTCTAAAATAACTCTTAATAACTTTGGCTGAAATTATTTAAAAAATGTTGTTTTTTTTATATAGTTATTGGAGTTAAGTTTCTTTTTACTTAAGGCACCCAATGATACTTTGAGCTCTATTTTTCTTGTTATTGGATTTTAAACTATCTGGGTTTTCACTTTCCAAAGACACAAATATTACATTAAAGAACATCCATCCATCCACCTGTTTTGGAGAAACCTAAAAATGGAAGTAAAATGGTGGCTGAACAACAAACAAATTTCTATTAGTGGATATTTATAAAGAACTATAATTGTCTTGTACTATTTGTGCTTGTAAAGAAGGCTTTTTCTGTCTGGACTTAGTTCAGTTCAGAGCATTTCCCTCAATACGATACTGAATGAACAGATTTTAAGGTTTTGGATTAGAAAAGCTTCCAACGTATTGTTTTTATAGTAGAACAGTAAATTTGATTTGTGTAAAAGTTGAGACCAGAACAATTAGAAAATGATTTTCGTGTTACATACATGATCGAGGTGAACGTGAGCCTGGCTAGCGATGTCGAACACAACATCTCGAACGTTCTTCTCCCGGCTGCCACGGATGAAATCCTCCTGAGACGCTCCGTGCTAAAGAAGAAAACAAACAGAAACAGAATCCAGATCACAAGTTGGTGTCGTCCAGGGCTGAAACAATTCATCGGATTAATCAATTATTGAAATAGTAATCAACTAATTTAGAAATCCATTAATCATTAACTCGAGTATACAACCTCAAAAAAAGGGCAATTTCTGAAAAAACAACGCAGTCAGAGAAGGAAATAAGCCAAAACTTTATAAAAAATACAGATTTTTTATCAAAGACAGAGAAAAAAATCTCTATTTGTAAATATGTTTGAACTCCTTAAGCACAAGCTTGATCCTATTCTGCATCTCATTATTAATTTCTTAAACTAAAAAACATGAACGTATCAACCGAACAGTGTATGATGCTAAGTCAAGCAGAAAAGACTAAGCTTTTCTCATGTTGATGTTAGAAGTATGTTTTAAGCTGCAGATGCATCCTTTGCTACAAATAATCAAACATTCACTAAAGGAATGTTTATTTTCTTAAAAAATTAATATAAAAGTTTATTTGTATTTTTAATGTATTTCTAATGTATTAGAAAACTAAAGCGGCAAAATGTAAAATATGCAAAATGTAGCATATTAAAATAATCAAGACAAAAGGTGAGAAAATGTTTGTTTATGCGTATGAAATGGAAGCAGGACGGGTAGGAACATTGAAAGATAGTTTCATCTGAAACATTTAAAACTAAACTTTCAAAACTTTATGGAAAAATGTGAGTTTAAATCTTACATCTAACAGGTCAAGTGTTTTGTTTTCACTAAAAATGTTTTAAGAAAAAAAACTCATAATTTTCTGAGACGTCAAATATTTTGAAGTTTGGACATAAATCAAAAGTCCTTTCAGTTTTATGATGCAGCCAGAAGCACTGGAACCGAATCATGACCCTCTGCACACCTGCAATGATAACAGCTCTCAGTTTTATCATGATCTTCTCAGCTCTCTGAGCCAAAATCTTCAAAAATCTGCAGATAAGACTCAGAGAAGCAGCGCACGAAAGACATCCCGAGAATCTCGTCAAAGTAGGAGGAATCTTTATATAGAAAGATGAGATATAAAAATGCGTCTGTCTGAAAATGTACCTTGCATCAAAGTATATCACTAAGACTGCCGACGACAAGACGAAAAATATGGACGAATATTTAAAAAAAAGTGATTGAAGATGTTTCTGTATATTCTAGCAAGCTGGAAAATTTCTATAAGAGAGGAAAGAAAGTATCTGGATATCACCTTCAGATTTATCATTTATATTCAATACATAAAATACAATATATATATTGTTTCAAGAAGAAAATATTCTTACTTTTAATTGTTGAAAGAATTTCAATTCTACTAGGAACTTCTTTGTTAGGCTTCTTTATGATGTGTTATGTTTCCTTCTTAAGCCTCCCTCAGTCACAACCGCGCTGCCAGATTATACTGCAATGACTCACTGGAGCGACCCGGAAAATCAGCCACAACACAGGAGTGAGCAGAAAACTCAGATATTTATTAAAAGACAGCTCAAACCGGGCACACTGGATTGTCAACTGCAGCACTGGCTTGGCGATCAGGTGCTGGATTGTTCAGCCGAGGGACGAGAGAAGATGCTGCGCTGATGCAGGCCAGTGCACTAACCCCGTGAAGCAGCAGGAGTACCAAATACAGATCCAAATCCTTGGTTAGATGGGTCCAGGTCATGCACAATGACAGAATCCACGGGATTGGGTGAAAGCAGTGTAACCAAAACAGGCGAGGGTCGGGATCCAGATGGGCGATCAACAGTCCGACAAGGACAAGGCAGAAGGGGAAATCAAGGGAACAGAGCGAAAACTACTTGCAGAAAGCGTTCGATAGTCTGGCAGCGTGGTTGTGACTGACAGGCTTATAAGGGAAACAATCAGGGAGCGACTCAGGTGCAAGAAATAATGGGAATGAGGAACCTGACATGGATTGGCTCAAAACAAAAACACAGAGCACTATGTGGACATCACACAGTGGAGAAAATAAGTATTCAACACACACACATTTTTCCTCAGTGAATCTATTTTTAATGGGGCCATTGACATTACATCCTAAATAATAGACATGCAAAGAAATCAGTATGACTAAGTCCATAAATTATTTGCTGAGGTGGAAGGTTGCAGCGAAAAATAAAGGGGAAAAAAAGAGGCAAAAAGCCAAGAAACCACCTGGAATTTATCAGTATTTAGAAAGAAAGTTTAGTTCTTATTGTTGGCCTGTAAAAAGGTAAATAATTCTCTTGAGAGCTTTGCAAGAAAACATACACGGGGTTAAAGACATATTTATTTATCGGTAAGCACCATTGGGGTAATAATTTTGGAGAATATAATTGTAACCTTTTGACCAGGTGATTTCTGACAGAGGAGCAACAATTATCAGAAGGCCTGTGCAAAACTAAAGGACCACATGCAAGGAGCTTTAGAAAGGAACTACCAGTTACAGCTTTTCTATGTACACGTTAAATAATTCAGTCAAATCTTGAATCCTATATGGCCACCCGCTACACAAGACTCCACTGCTGAAGGAAAAAGCCAGTTAAAGTCAGTGAAATTTTGGGAGATTCATAGACTGGACGAGATGAGACCAAATATTAATGAATGACACTTCATCAAACCAGATGATATGTTTCTATATTTATGGAGGGCGTCTTGAAGTTATCAATAAAAAATACTTTTTCACAAAGTATAAAAATACATTTTACTAAACATGTTCAATTCTTATTCAATGAGTCTTTTTGCTTAGATCAAACATAACAACTTATGAACTGATTAACTTGATGTCATTTCCATGTTGACATGCTCATTAGAAATATATATAAAACATTATTGTGTTAAATAATACAGGTTCTCATCATTTCTCAGCACCTTAGTGAAGAGATCTGATTTCATCTTTGAATCCAGCAAAGGATCAAAACAGCAGAACGATTTTCATTCGTAAATCTCACTGTACCGCTTACATACAGTACATTTACCGAGGAGGTGACTCAGCCCCAGATTACTGAGAGATGATGAGAAAAATTGGTGCAGGTAATAAAGGGTATTGAAAAGAAGAAAAATATTAAATGAAAGGATAAAAGACCAATGTTTCAACCAGCAACAGAGGAAAGAAATCATTCTGGGGCTGCAAAGCTATTAGAAAGCACCATTGTCCTCATTTTGAACCATCTGTTCATTCTGACAAATATTAAACCTCCATAAATGCACAATTATATTTAATCTGCCTTTAAATAGAATAGCTGTGGTGCTAGCTCATGGTTGAGTCCCACTTTTCCTTCTTTTGAATACAACAGACGTAAATCGAGCAATATAGCGAAAATGTAACAAAGTTAGTAGATAAACTGACAAATAAATGCTGACACAACTTGCAGGAAAAGCTTAGATTCATCTGTGCAAGTAGAATCACATTTCCAGGAAAATGTGCAATGAAAAAAACAGAAATTTTAAAACCAGAGATGTCAAACCTGGGTTTTTCCCAGAGAGCGAGTTTTTAGCTCCAGTATTGTCAGAGGTATGAAATGAAATGACGGCATACGGCCAACGTTGCACCGACTGAGAGCTAAATTTTTATGGAAGCTTGATGTGCCTCATTTTACACCTGCAGCTCCCATCACACACGTCAGAAAGGGACAAGCCAAGCAGCAAATTGGCTCAAGCTGCTGCTTTCCCACAGATCATGAATCAGTGTTTAAAAGGACTGAAGTTCTACTCAGGAAATGTTCACTTACACTCTTAAACCAAAAACTGTAGAGTTTACACTAAATAATACATAAGTGTTTGATGTTATGGTGATAGTCATACAGATGGAGGCCTTTAAATTATTAAAATAACCTCAAAATTTGTATGTGATTAAGTGAAATGTCTATAAATACAGGGACAGAGTTGTGGGTTAGATTCTGCAGCAATATCTAAAGCTTTCTAAATAATTAAATGCAACCACAATCACGATCCCAAACGTAGAAATCACACAGGATCATTTTTATGGATCACTTTTAAAGTTTATTCAGCAATGCAAGCTGACAGCATTATCACAAAACCAGAACAAGTTGAAGGAAGCTGATAAAAAGAAAGCACAGCCAATATCAACGGCCCACAGTGGAGCATTAACTGCAACTACTATCAGGAAATGTGTTTGGATGTGGAGTCAGAACCAGGAGTGGTGGGATGTGAAGTGACGTAAAATGGAGACGATGAGCTAAAAGATTTGCTTTTTACAAAGTGAGCTTTATGCATATAAACAAGCTGGGTAATTATTATCTGCATGGAATACGGGACACATAAATATTCAATGGAAGCCAAAATTTTCCGTTCAATAAATTATTAATCTTATGTGTTATTTGTGGATTTTCTGATTAATTTTCTACAACATGGATCTCAAACTTCCATCCTCAATGGTGTTGAGGTGGACAAGGCCAACCTGGCAGTCCAACACACATTAATCTAATAGTTTGACCTTCTCAGCTTGCAATAAAGTCTTTTGAATGACCTAATTACACAAACACTGTCTGAGAACTTTTATCTACAAATTAAAATGCTACAGGTGTTTGGGTCTTTTAGTTCAGCTTTTCTAAAAGCATAAAAATAGGTTAGAAATAAAGATTAGATATATTAAGATATGCTATTCATTTACAGCAATGTCCCAAGTAAAACTCCATCAAATTATAACACCATTAAATGTCTTAGGTGTCAGTTTCACGTGTTAAAGCAAAATTAACTGTGAGAAGAACTGAAAAACTAAAAGATTCCTGATGTAAGCAGCCTGACTGGAGCGTTTTGGTGAATGTGTTTAAATGAGTTTTGGTCGTCATGCCGCTGATTATTTTTCATTCCCCCCTCAGCTCGTCTGTCTCTCCTCTGTAACACTTGACTGTATAATCAGTTAAGTGTTACTAGAAAAATATTCCATCTGTTATCTGCCTTCTGCATCCTGGACATATTACTCATATCTTTTTATGATATGAGTAATATGCTCTTGTTTTACTTTATGCTGTAGAAAGTGCTGGTTGGGTGTTGCAGGGTGTTTAAACACACCTCCAGCTCCCTCTTCTGGAAGTGGTAAGGAATGCGGGTAGGAAGCCTGGGGTCAGAAGTGACATCTTTGCATCAGAGGATTTTTTAAGGGCAGAGCTTGCATGCTTCAAACAGCAGCCCTGGTTTCCCCCGTCGGCTCTTCCAGCAGCAGCAGTTGGTCTTCACGCCGGGCAGAAAGCCCAGACAAGGTTGGAAAATGTTTGTGGCATTATTTTCCACAATGATTTTAATCCATTGCTCTCATGTTTGCCAAACAGCTGCAGAGTAATATTTCCTGCCCTTGACTTCCACCTTTGCTCTCCTGCTTCTGTCAAAGCAGGGGCATCAGGGCCTTTGCCTCACAGGTGGACAACCTTTAGAAGCATCAATCATTACCAGGAATCTGAAGAACCAAACTGCTGATGAGGAAATTCAAGCATTTGATTCAGGTGTTTTGGAGTAGGGAAGCATAGAAGTTACAAAACAATGGCGGGAATTTTTGCGTGGAGAAAAATCTCTAAACATAAAATAAATATAGCAGCAAATTTGCTATGTTTCCAACATTACGGTGACATCGCCCAGAATTAAGGAAATCAGGGGCGATTTATCAGTGAGGGATTTATCAGTGAACCTCCTAAATAAACCTTGTCACCATATTTTTATTTTGCAATTCAAGTCAGGTAGAAGAACATAGGAGATGTTCTGCGTTACTTAATGAAATGTCTGCCGATCTCTAAGGTACAAACATTTGCATGATGGTAGCACATTTCTGCAAACTTGTCCAGCCATGGTCTCTGCAACCATTTCTTCATTCACTCTTTTCCGGTTTTGGGATGAAAATTTGGGTCAATACAGATATTCAATATTAATATTGCGGTTATGACTGATAATTCATATTTACCAATTACCTATGTTAATTTTCTATGTTTTTGCCTACCTTTCTGCACTTCCTACATGTATTCTGTGTTTCAAGATGGAAATAAACATTGGTTATTAATATCACCAACACATTAAAACAACAACTGATGATAATGCCAATATGAAGTCCCTTCCAACCAAGTGATCTTTGCAATTCGATGAGGTATAAAGGTTTTTAGATAAAAGCTCCAATACTTGTTTATTTGAGTGATGGTAAAGATAGAAAAATCCTAAATAGCAAAGCAAAACTGTAAAAAGTTTCAATCTGCATAAATTCAGACTCTTTACAAAACGTCTTAGAGCTCATAATTTACCCAAAACTTGTCCAGCTTTGTGTTAATTTGGAGATATTTTGGAACAGGCATGCAGACAGTGTTGACACTGATTTGGGATCAATATCTGAATTGCAGCAGCTTCAGATATTGCTTTCATAAGGCTGAACAGAAGCGACTCACCAGCATGCATACATCCATGGGTAGGTAGACTTTCCTGCGGCTGCTGTTATAAGGAGTCGCTCTGAGACACGTGGCGATTCCCTGAGCTTTTCCTATGTGACTCGCTGCATGATCTGCATGGACATTTTTTACTCCTGCAAACAGAAAAAAATCTCAGCAACTAAATCCTACTTTCTGAGAAATCTTGCAAAGTTTGCAAGTGTTTTAATAAACAGAAGCTGTTTGCAGTGATGATGTCTTAGGTTTTTCCTGTGCATCCTTAGACCAGACAATGGGCTGATTATGACCTTACTAATGGAGTTGCTGCTATTTTTAAACCCAGAGTAGACATGAGTGGTAGCTGGAATGAGAAACTGCTTCACCCTGGTGTCACTCCTGTATTCACTAATGAGGAAACAGGAAGACAGCCAACAAAACCGGCGAGTTAAGAGATGCAATGATTCTGCCAAAGGGGAAAAGGTCAGAAAAGAGACCAATGCTGCTGCCAGAGGGGGGAAAAAAATATTTTTTTATTTTCAGCACCTCTGAGACTTGTATAAGAAAAAGTGCAGCATGAGAAAGCAGCACTAAGAAAAGATGATGTTAAAAATGCAGCAACATGTCTGACCTTCAGAACCATTTTTCATTAATACGTACCTAAACACTCCAGCAGCAGGTATAATAGTGAAGACTGTGTGTTCTCGGAATACTTCTCAAGCTCCTGTAGGTTCCTGTAGGCTCTGTCATCCAGATCCTTTTCCTGGTCAAACAGAGAGACTCAATGAGTTTCACTTTTAACATTAAGAAAAAGAAACATATTTGGATAAAAAATAGGCACATTCTGCAGATTTTTCATTTAACCACTTAAGCTTTTTTCCACAATATTAGAAGCAGATTAAAAATGGAAAAAAAGCAAATAATTTAATAATTACTTTTTAGAAAAAACAATATCTGGTCTTTGATCCTGCTCTGCATCCTCTGGGATTTGGAGTTGTAGTTCAAATCCCAGAGGTTATTTGAGCTTTTAAAATGCTAATTAGCAGCCAATCATTCGCATCATAACAAATGTCCGAAATAAAAAATATGAGTAAAATTCTTTGCAACTGCATAGAAATCAAAACCATAGAAAATAACCACTAAAATATTAAATGTGTCAACAAAAAGAAAAATGAACAAAAGTTTCCAAAAAGAACTGTAACCACAGGTACACTCACTTTCTTCCATCTAAAATAAAACTGTGGTCTTGGAAGCATTTCTGCTCAAAGTTTTGGCTTCAAAGTTTCCAGGTCCCAGAGGAATACATATTTTAAACAATTGTATTCACTGCATTGACACTAATTACTCAATGCTATCTGAACTAGCACAATAATACAAACTGGACAAGCTGAACGCTATTCTTTTAACTTTCTTTCTTACTCTCTCTGTAACAATCCTCATCAGCCATCTTTTTGTAAGACCATGTGTCTTCACTGCCTACAAAGAAAAATAAACATAAAGATTATTGATCCCTAAATGCTTGAAAATGTGTCAATTCAAAATTCTTTGTGATGACATCTACCCTCCACAGCTCAGTGCTGACTGGCTGGTTCGGAGGGTCATCTCTGTAGATCTCCTCTATGGTCGTCTTCCAGAACTGCATTCGCATCAGACCAATGGTCTTCTGGGAAATGGAGTCCTTCACCTAATGAAGACAGAAAAACAGGGAGTCCAATGCTGAACACATTAGTTTAAAAGAACTGCTGGTATCAGACACTTCTATCTACTTTTCCATACACCTAGCATTAGTTTGACAATCAGTTTTGACCTCAATATAAAAAACAATCTCTCATTCAGCTTTATGGAGGAATACCTGCCTGTGCCAGTTCCACATTAAAGGCTCTCAGAGCCAGAGAGGAGCGCCGCGCCTCCTCAGGAAGGAGGAGACATGACAAGAAGCCCTCATAGTCTCTGGACCTGAGGAGGAGCAAAAAGAGATTTAAGATTCAGGAGGAACTTTAAAGTAAGTGTGAAAAAAATTTACCATGTGCCAAGTTACATGAAAAAAATGGATGAAAAAAAAAACAACACAAACAAGAAAATCTTTAATTTATAACAATAAAATCTTATTAAAGTGCAAGAATAGAAATTAAGACACAGTTGAAAGACTAATTAGCAATAAGAACCTTTATTAGATTTGAAATAACTTATTACATACAGTCTTAGAAAGTTTCAGGAATTAACAATATATATATCACAATAACAAACTACATTATTTTAATTTATGATTATGCCGATTTAAAAAATTACATTTTAAGCAAAACAACATACCCAACAAAACATTACCTACTTCTGAACCCTTTTCACATTGGCAGAACAACACAACAGAGTTCATAACTGTGCAGAAAAATATTTCATGGTTTCCATAAAAAGATTGATACAGAACACCACCCTGAAAACATCGTGCTTACAGCGAACAAATGGTGGTGTGAGCATCATGCTGTGGAGAGGCTGGATCCAAATGCACAACATACATTAAAAAAACACTTTGGGTTTACCACATAAAATCTTATTAAAGTACACTAAAATTGGTGGTTCAACAATGATAAAATGAAGAAAAAATATTATTATTTCTTTTTTTTAACTGTGATGGATGATTCTATAAGGATGCACAATGGTGCAGCTCCCTTGCAGCGAGAAAGTTGTGGGGGAGTTTTCTGCATGTTCTCCCTGGGCATGCGTGGGTTTTCTCCGGCTACTCGAGCTTCGTCCCACAGTTCAAAAACATACCTGTTAGCTTAACTGGCTACTGGGTCAACTGGCGTAAGCCGAATACAAGAGCAAATTCAAACAATCTCATATTGGAGATAAAACATCTAAATATTTCAATAAGCACATAATTAGCGCGCTGTCTTATTATTTAGCAGAAATCTAAATGAAGAATGCCCACTATAAATTAAACCCACTATATTCGGACAAAAGTTTCTTGTCATCCTTTTAAAAATAAATGCAAAGTCTAAAACAAATAAGCTCCGCTATTAAATGTTTACTGTGTTTACTGCTGTAAGCACAGCTGATGCATGTGTTTAGTAACAACATTCATCATGCCTGTTAGCAAAACTGACCCACCTGACCAGGTTCAGGCAGTATTTCTCACTGTGCTGATTCTCCCCTGCTGTGTTTGTTGACGCTCTCACACTTTGTATTTCAGCCGCTCTTTGAATACAAACCCCGTTCAGTGCTATCTTTCTGGGAATACTGTAAATTAGCGATGTTTTTCTGCTAAATAATCCATGCTGAACACTGACGCCGACTGCCATGTTCCCCTTCACCTAGTGTTGCGTTTTCTGGACGTCGTAAATAAGATGTTCGAAATTCTAATTTAATTTTGTGTCGATGTCGATGTATTTTATTATCAACAAAAATTCATTTTTGGGAAGTTGAATTGATTTATTGAATTATCTAACTTCAAGAGACACTATTTTCCTTTATTTTCTTTCTATCTAACCCGACAGGATGAGAAAACCATTTTTCCAATTTACACGAATGGAGCAGGTCATCTCATGTGTTACATTAAAACGTTCCGGTAGAAATTAACTTGAAATTTTAAAGATCCTTACAGAAAATGTGCTTAATTTTGCTCTTACTGTTAAAAATATATATCACGGATTGGTGATATAATTACATATTTTTGTGATATATGCACAACTTTGCAACTTAAGAATAAAAACCAAATACTTGAATAAAGCTTGCTGACACATGGCAGGAAATTCGGTGATAATAAAACCAAAATACATTTTTAGATTAATATAATTTTAATTATCTCTCTCTGATTGAGATTTGTTGAGATATTGTTGATGTTAGACTCAAATAGCTCAATCTTCAACGTGCGTAATTGCATGTTTAGGGATTTAGTTGTACAAGAAGACGTGATTTGCCAACCCTGTGGTGTGCTTTTATTTTTGCACAGTTATCGGAAGTGTGCTTCACTATTTTTGTCTTTACGTTGTGCTTTACCAGCACGATGATGTGGGCTTCGACAGGAGAGCCTAGTTTGACAGGGTAGTTTTCCGCCATATGGCAGCAGAGTGGGTGAAATGCTGTTATTCGTGGCTGCTGTTGTGGCTCTGCATCCGGGCGTCCGAGTCCAGAAACACTCGGTAAGACCGCTGGTGTGTTTTAGAGCCTAAACCATTAGCCTGTTAGCTGCCGTTAGCTGTGTCCGTTGACAGAACTATGTCTACTTTGACCCTATTTAAGTCACGTATGTTTACTTTAAATATTTGTGGTAAAGGTATTTCTAAATTAATACCGTGTGTTAGTGTAAACAGTAAACATACAAAAAAAGGAAAACTAACCCTAATTTTGCTCAACAGTTTTTTATAACAATTTCTCGTTTTTACTCTTATTTGAAATGTTGAATTCACAATAAAAAATTAAGCTCATACACAGCAAGGCATTTAGTCTAAAGTGACAATGTAAAAAGCCTTTTAAAAGAATGTTTGGTTTTATTCGGGTTTATTAACATAAAACTACAGATAATACTTAGATGACCCAACTTCTAGTCACAAGGTGGGACGTCACGTTTTAAGGAAGCTGACACTTTCTGCCGAAATGTTTTCCTAGCATGTTTTAACCAGAAGGTGGCGCTGTTAGACCAGATCTAACACCATTCAAATCATAAATTTACACAAGTTAAGAAAAGTATCAATACTACATTTGTTTACTCTATTCCCTCCCTACTATAGGGAGTGTAGGCCCCTTTTATTTCTGTTGCCACTAAATAAAATCCTGTATAACCAATTACCCATATAGATAAGTCCACCTGTGCTATTGTAATGTAATTAATGTAATTTAATGTATTAATTCAGCAGTTCTGTTTCTTTTCTAGGGGCTTGTTAAAGGGGAGTAGTTAATAAGCATCATCATGAAAAGCAAGCAAAAAAATTAAAACAAGAGTGTCAGAAGTATAACATTTTCAATATTTTTATTAAGGGCTAGATTAAATAAAATACTCCAAGCTCTTAAGGTGTACAGTTCAATACCTCATCTGAAAATGGAAAGGGTAAAGCACAACTTCAAACCTGCCAAAACATCTGAGAATATTTTGACACTATCAGTATTGCATGCTGCAAAAATGGCTTTTGGTTTGCCAAACAAACACAAACATGTGTTAGTGTGTCACATGTTTGTGTCACACTAACATGTGACACACTATGTCACATGTTTGTGACACACGCTCTGGTCAGATGAGACAAAAAGCCTGAACGTAAAATCCATACAGTGAAACAGTAGCAACGTCATGCTGCATGGAAGCTGGTCAGAGTTCAATTAGAATAAAATTGTTTTTTTTTGTTTGCTTGTTTTCTTTTTGTTATATTATTTCATATGAGCTTGAAATGTGATTATTTAGCAAAAAAAAGGAAGTAAAGAAGTAGAACAAGAGTGTCAGAAGTTCAAAAATACCATTTTTAGTTCAAAATAATGTAATTGGCTGATGCTCTTGGTTAAATTAAACATTATCAAGTGATTAAAAAGAAATAATGTAAATAAAATAAAATAACATTTTATTTGTTCTTGCAGGAAGGTAGTAATAAGGTCTTAAATGTATGAAATTAAACTTTTAAAAAATCAGAAATCTTTTTAACAGACAAAACCCCTCAAATAGTTGGCAATCCAAAAAAGAGACAGGATACCATATCATACAAGCTTTATTTTTAAAGCACTTTATGCACCTACAGAACCAAAGTGCTGTACACAATCATAAAATACAATGCAATTATAAAATAGAAAAGATCGAATATAAAATACATATTAATATACAGGCAGACTAAAACAAAGTGAAACATCTCAGATGGTGCCAAAAGCCAAAGAAAAGAGATGGGTCTTAAGAAGGGACAGCAAGCGCCCAGACATATGCCCAGGGGAAGATCATCCCATAGCTTGGGAGCGGCTACAGAGGAAGCACGGTCCCATCTGAGCTGAAGGTGTCTTTGGCACCTTCAGAAGAAACTGATCAGCTGACCTGCATCCATCTTGACCCCTAAATTTGTGATTACTGGCTTGACATACTGGACCAAGGAACAAAGATTGGTCAGGGACTCTACAAGTGGATCTGCCAAAAATCACTACATCTGTCTTATCTTCATTAAGTTTCAAGAAATTTAGGGCCACCCAGGCCTTCAAATCTTCCATACATAAAAACAGAGACCGAAGAGAGGTGGAGTCTTTACCACTATAAAATACGCATATTTTATAATGGTAAATAATATATTTACCATTATATTTAGTGGTAAATATATCTGTGTGTCATCTGCATATCAATGAAAACAATCCCATACTTTCTAAAAATAGAGCTGTGAGGAAGGAGGTACAACAAAAAAAGAAGAGGGCCTAGACCTGAGCCCTGTGGGACGCCACACGACAGTGGAGCAGAGGAAGATCTGTGGGCATCAAGACAGACACAAAAAGTACGCCCGGCCAAATAAGATTTAAACCAATCCAGAACCATGTGACCGATGCCCAACCACTTTTGCAAACGGGAAAGTAAAATACCAGGATCAACTCTATCAAAAGGGATCGTATCTCCTCTAGAATTTAAGTGAAAGCAATACATAAAAAAGAAGTGGACTTCAAGTGGAAAAACCAATAACTTCAGGGGACTGGAAGTTAGCCCCTTATCTGATATATTTTACATGGGAATAAATCTAATTGTTGAACTCTGGGATTTGTAGATATGTTGGTGTTTTTCTCTTTGGCTCTCTTCTAAATAAACCATGCACTTTCCAGACGCTCTCTGGACGATGACCTCCTCCAGCCTTACACACAGGGCCACGGCCCCGCCCACTCACACCGCCACGTCCGGGACTGTCAGGCCCTCGTTTATGGCAACACCACCCATGAGAGCTGGTCCTCCCAAAGACGCAGCTGGCAGCCGGTTGCAGAGTCCAAGGTGTTTGTGACGTATGTGGAGAAAGGCACCAGATGGGTTCTTGGTAAGTAAGAGTGGCAAAATCAAAAAAATCAAAAACTAAAACAATTCGACTTATTTTGCTGGATTTCTGTTTCCAGGTCACATGACTATAGTCCACGACCCGCTGAAGACGGTGTCTGTGTTGGAACCAGGAGGGCTGGGTGGCTGCAAAATGAAGCGCAGGGTGACAGTGGCGGACACGGCTAGAGCTGCAGGGTGCCTTTATGCCCAAAATGGTGGATTCTTCAACACAAAGTCAGTGGAGTGTCTGGGGAACGTGGTGAGCAATGGCAGGCTGGTGCAGGACAGCGGCGGGGTGCAAAACGCCCAGTTTGGAATAAGGAGGGATGGCACCCTGGTGTTTGGGTAAGAAAACAAGAAGTCATTGTTTTTGCTTTTAAGGCATTGAATGAAGAAGCCAGATAAAACCTTGCGTTTCATTTTAGGGTTGATTTATTATCAATAAAGGTGAGCTGAAACTATTAAAACCCTTATTTTATTATTGTGCACACATAGTGCATAAACTAAAGCTTTAACTAAGTTTAACAAAGTTCAGGTATTATTTGAGGTTTTGAAATGCTAATCATCTGCTAGCAAGGTTCCCAAACCTTCTCCCAGCAAATGTGTATCATGTATTTCCTGCTTCATATTTAAGCCCATAAACACCAGATTACTGTTAACCACTTGACTCCACCTGACTTCACATGTATGATCTCTCCTCATGCTTGTTTCTGCTGCTGGGTTCATTTGGTTTTGTAAAGTACATCACAACTTCTGCTGAGTGGTTTCCTGTTAGCGTGTTCATGTAGCCCTCAGTTTAACCTCCAGTCCACTTCAACAGATGCTCAACAACAATCCTCTGGTGACAAGTTCATGTCTGGATGACTCAGCGAGGCACCTGTTGTTTATTTTGCTTCAACACGGCAGCTTAACACTTTCCAAAAAACACACTTGTTTCTCCATATGGCATCCCACTGGGACTGCAGTGGGATGGAGCAAAAATGTATAATTCAGAAGAAAAAAACACTGTCATGCTCTCAGAAGTCATCTGTAAACCATTAAGAGGTTTATTTAACTTCTTTGTTTGATAACTGAGGTCACCAATTCCAGGAATTTCTACTTGATGCAACGTTTACTTGTGATAAACAAATAAACAAGTGAGGACTTGGGCTTATGTGCTTTAAGAACCCAAAATGAAATATTATTTAATTAAGAATATAAAATACAACTTCATCTACAAATCTGGACCATTTGCATTGTGTTTACACTGCAGATGAATATTAACTGACATTTACATAAATTGGCCTTTTTAGATAAACATGTTGGAAACATTTAACCATTTAAGCTGAATGAAAATGACGCTAATGTTGATGTTTTCTGTTCTGAAGGATGAAAAACTGAAAAGAGGCCTTTGCATATATAAGTTGTCTTGTGATGTACAGGTATCTGTCACAGGAAGATGTTTTAGATCAGTCCAACCCCTTTGTTCAGCTGGTCAGTGGAGTCATTTGGCTGCTGAGGAACGGCGAGATATACATCAATCAGAGTCTGCAGGCAGAGTGCAGTGAGACCCAGGAGACCGGTAAGCTCTGGATTAGGCCAATAACAAATTTTAATGAGCAATTAATTGTCTCACAAATTATTGCAATAAACAATAATATTGTTTGAAGAACATTTTAAACTGATGAAATGGTAATGACATAATGCAAGTAACATCCTGCCAAAAATAGATGCACTTTATTTTCAAAAAAACATTTAACACTGGAGCTGGTAAACAAAATAAACAAAACAACCAAAAACAAAATGAAATGGACTCTCAGTCTCCATTAGCAAAAAACAGACTTGAATAAAATCTGAACGCAAAATAAAATCGAAGTGAAAATAAAAACTACATTCAACCAGAAGACTACTATATTGCCTTTCAATAATCATTAAATTTTGAAAGCACGGATTCACCTCTGAGTTTTCTGAGTGGAAAGCATGGAGGGGATTCCCAAACAGCTGACGGCGCAACCTGGAGTGCAGTGGACATTGGAGATAATATGTGAAAACAACATTAATGTTTATTCAACATTTCGTGCAAAGAATATCCACAGAAATGACCAGGAGAGGAGCTGCAGCCAAATGGCTACCGCAGTTGAGAAACTCGGTAACTTTCCAGCTGTTCATCGTTAACATGACATAAACAGGTTCTAATGATATTCATTCAACCGTGTTTGTTTACTCTAAATTCTCGTGTGATGTCGTGGGTTTTTACAGGATTTTCGGTCTGAAATCTGAATGTCTGTGAAAGAAATCAGTTTGTATTTGTTATGTTGCTCTTGTCGTGTGGCTGGACATACGGCCTGATCGAACCCGTTATATTTACGATTTTTTGTCGGGTCTCTTAGGTTTTGAAACTGGGCAGACGATTGGCCGACAATTTCAAAATCATATAGTGTGAACTGAGCATTACACTAAGGATATGAGGAAGGGAGGTTCAGTGGAGAGCATCGGAGTTGAGCCTTTTTTCATTCAGTGTCATCAATAGAATGAAAAAAAGGCAGGAGGAAATGATAAAGCCGATAAATTAAAATGAGGTCAATAATTTTTATTTATCGTGCGGTTAATTGATTTATTGTTTATCGCAACAGCTCTACATTGGATCTTCAATAAACTGCTGAATGGTTTTGGTTCAGACATCAGCTCTTATGACTTGACACAGTTTAACCCAAACCTAATTGAAACTTAACTCATGGAATAAAGGCTTTACTGAAAACCATCCGGATCTTCTCTATCTGAATCTGGATGGTTTTCAGTCTGATTTTTGATCAGACTAGTCACGTTTTGGAGAATATCCTCCATCCGTGTCCAGAGTCAGATTCCCTGGCCTCAGCTCACCCTGAGCAACTGGACCAGCTCCAGTCCTGCAGTAAATAAACACAACAGCATCTCAGTTTCTCCGCCACCCAATGTTTGCATAACACACAAACTCATCTGTGACCTGAAATAAACACTTTGGCGCCACAAAAACACAACACTGTTGTGTTTGCTTAGCAGTGACAGGAGGGCCTGTTTTCCTGCCATCAGCAGGCGAGTTTAGGAGCTTGTTAAGCCATGGAACTGACCTCTGTGATTTCATGAGAGGAAGCTTAGCATTATCATGTGATAGATGGCAAATAATGAATCCATCTTAAGTAAAGACATTGTATGCAGATGTTTGATTTAAATCTTTATTTTTAAAAAGTTCAGTTCCTGCACAGACCAAACAAACCCTCTGCACTTTGTAATCATGTTGCACTGCAAATAAAGTTGCAGAACAAGTTGAGTGGCAGCCACTCTGCTGGTTGGAGAAGTTTTATTTTTACAGAGTACTAAGCTATTTTTTTGGTCGCCATTGTTGACATAAAGATGTTAAGGGGCACATGAACCTCTGTGACCTCTTAAACCTGGAACATACAGAAACAGACACAAACTGTCCCACCTCCAGAGACTGGGGCTGGGAGGTTCTTACCAGGTTAGTCCCTCCTGTTTTTCACAACGCCAAGATCATGGAAATTACTGCAAAATCAACAGATCTTAACAATTATGAGCTTACAGCAAAATGTTCACAAAAATAGTCAAAAACATTGTGTTTAAGTGAAGCTAATTCCCACCTGCAGGTGGCATCATTTCTTCTACTGCTTCCTCATTCCTAACTTGAGGTCAAGTTATGGTCAGTTATCAATGTGGCAAATTGTTATTTTCTACAGGTACTTTCCATCTGACACATGAGCCTCTTCAGAACATATTCTAGTTTTTTGAATATGACTCTACAGCAGTGATGAGTTTTCCATTTTTTTGGCTGAATTAACTTTAAACATGATGAGTGCAGGACAAACATTTGCTGTTTTGTTTGTTTAGTTTTGCGAAAAAGGTAGTTTAATGTTAGTGAATGTTTTTCTTCTTCATGTCAGGGTCGTTGAAGTATTTTGTGGATGTGGTGTCGGCCAGAACCGCAGTGGGTCACGACAGAGCGGGAAGATTGATCCTCTTTCAAATTGATGGTCAAACAAAACAAAGAGGGTAAGAAGAAATTAACTGAAAGACATTTACGATTGATCAGTGTTCTCCTCTGAACATGTAGTTACTTTAAATATTGACTGAAAGGAATATGGGGTTTGTAATATTCCACACAATAAGTGTGTTCATGCTCCCAGCAGTCAGCATCCTTAGCAAATGGCCATATTTGCTCTCATTCCTGCAAACTAAGCTGCAAAACCTTCAATGAAAAATCAGATAAGTTGGATTATATAAATGCACGCTATTAAAAACATTTTTGCTTTATAGCTAGAAAGAAACACAATTAAATAAATCTTTTTATGGTTTTTGAAAAAAGCCATAACAAAGATTACAGTAGACTCGGCTGAAAAGCCAAACAAATTTTGAGATAATTACTTTAAGTCCTGGCTATTCCATGTGAACCTGTTTGTTTGCACTGCTAAGACTTGTTGCTATGTGGTAAAAGTCGACTTTGTCCTGAGTCAAAACAAACAAAAACACTTGGAGTTATTACAATAAAACAGGCTATTAGTTTAATGAGGTGTTTACTGGGAAGCTGAATATCTCCAACATGAAGTCATTATATGATCAATCAAAATAGGAGGAGGATAAAAATATGGTGTAGATGGTAGTTATGCAGCAATAAATAATGAGATTATTCATTAATGATGGTGAATCTCAGTGAAAACAACAGAACCAGGAGACTTTAACGAAAATATTTAGAGATTTCATTAATAAGACAAACTAACACAGCAAAGTTCGTTTGTCTTCAACCCTTTTTTTCTAGTAACTTCACCAATCAATTTTATGGATTTGACTTCCCATGAACCCCCACTCCCCTCATGACAATCTGAAGATTAATGTTCTGCTGTTAATGATTTAGCTAAGAATAGCACAACACTGTGACATGTCTAAACCTCTGACTTCTGTGTTTTTCTTGTCAATATCAGCCCCCAGCTGATCAATAAAATGTGTTAAAGTCACATTTTATTATTTTATTAATATTTTATTGTCTAATAAAATATATTAGACAATATTTTATTGTCTAATGACAATAAAATATATGTTGATTGTTATTGTTCTCCGAAGTTGATATTTTATATTAACTTAGGTGGTATGAAGAAATAAAGAGTAGTCCTGTACAGCTGCAAAGTCCTGTAGTTCATTTACTTTGTTTTTAAACAATATTACTTCATATTAACAAAGTATGAGATGCTTTATTATTGCAAATTTATTAAATTAAGTGATGATTTAAAAATAAATTCCCTTTGTTCCTTGTCTATAAATCAGTGAGTACCAAGTAAGAAGCGATAAAACAGCTGAAGCACACAGTTTTCTCACCACTGTGACTTTAAATAATACCAAATCTTACAGCTTGGTTCCCTGAACCATACACAAAATTAACAGAAGAGTTTGATCACATTTTCACGACATAAAATCTGAATTTACGTGGGTATGAATAATGACTTTTTACCTTGGAAAAGGGGTATGCAAACTTTTGGTTAAAATTGTCGAATCAAAATGACAATTTTGATTCGACAAGGCCAAAAAAGTTTGGCCAAAAAGTTTTTTACCGTCTGAAATATAGGCTAAGCATGCAATAAATTCATTAACCACAGAGACAAATGTTTTGTTGGAACGGGATATATAAGTAACTGTAGATACAAATTAAAAAGGGTTTTGCAAGTTTGACTCATTAAATTAATATTTTCCAATTTTCTAGGTATAAAAAATAGAACAAAATAAAGTAATTTCTGAGCAATGAAATCAGCAGTTAGGTCATTCTTTTTTGAAAACACTCGCTGTATTTGGCCAAGTTTAATAAATGCATTAAAAACAGATTTGGGTGCAGCAAAGTCAGCTTTGGAGTAAAAGTCACTGAATAGATGTGCTTCTTGCAAGATAATGGAGAAACTACAGTTTTGACCTTGTCTAAGATAATTTTCCCCTAATTAAAAATAAAATTCTACATCAAATGTTATAACCTTTTATTTGTTTCCAGCATTTTAAGTGTATTTTCTGTCCGAACAGGATGAATCTCTGGCAGGTAGCAGAGTTCCTGAAGGAGAACGGAGTGGTCAATGCCATCAACTTGGATGGAGGCGGGTCTTCTACCTACGTGGTTAACGGCTCTCTGGCCAGCTACCCCTCTGATCACTGGTGAGCCTCTAATCCCTCACTTGAAGTTTTTTGATATATCTTCTTTTTCTGATTATTTATTTATCTTTAATCCTTGCCAGCACTTCCGACAGCAGGTGGCGTTGCGACAGAGAAGTCGCCACTGTTCTGTGTGTTCATCAGCCTCTATGCCAGCCGCCAAACTGCAGTGAACACGGTGAATGCGTTGACGGACGCTGCCGGTGTGAGAAGGGCTGGCAGGGTGCAGCCTGTGACACCCTGGTGTGTCAGCCCCCCGCCTGCGGGCCCCACGGTTTCTGCACAGCCAGTGAGTCGACCTATACCTTTAATGCTGTTGCTAAAGGTTCTTCTTCCTGTTTATGCAACATTTTCTGTTGTTTCTCCTGACCTCTGTGTGTTGCAGGTGGTTGTATCTGCGATGCTGGATGGAGAGGGACAAACTGCAGTGAAGGTAAAAACAGATCACTTATTAGCACGTATGCACCCTGCTTGTAAAATAATTCACACCCTTTGAAAATTTTTTTTTTGCTTTCACATTAAACCACAAACAGTGTATTTTACTGGGTTTTAATGTGAAACACAATGAGGGCCATTATTGTGAAATGCAATATATTTGAAATATAACAATCAAGTGATTTTTACAAATAAAAATCGGATGTACTTTTTGATTCGGTCTCATTTAACCTAACACCCTTAAATAAAATCTGGTGAAACCAAAAGTTGCTTAATTTGTAGTTTTTCGTCAGTATAAGAGCAACTGTTCAGTTTGGGCCTAATAGGTTGGTTCGAGAACATTGAGTTTCTCTGACGTAAACTCTTTGACTTACATACAAAATGCTGCGTGGTGGAAAACTAAAAACCCCACAGTGAAATGTTGGTGTTGTTGGCATCATGCTGCGGGATGGATTTTCTTCACTAGGGGCACGGAAAGCTGGTTAGAGTTGAGGGAAAGTGTTTTCACACCTGATAGTACAGTACACTCTGTTCCACTGAGAGCCAGAATTGCAACATTTTGTTACATTTTCAGCTGCTCCGGTTCCCTCATACCCTGCTCTGAGTCCCAACATCCAGCACTAATTGAAAATCCTGTTCAGCCCCTCGCCTGTGGGGGCACTTTACCCAACTGCAATGTAGTCTGCTTCCTGCTTTTGGAGCAGTCTCTGGTTTGCTTGGCGTTCACATATGCATTCAAGCTGCACCAAAGTTCACCTAAATCAGAGACCGAAGTTTGTAGACAGACCAGAGTTCGATTTTTTTGTCCACATTCACAGTGGAACACAGCTGACTTTCTAATTAAATGAACTAGAGTTTGATTGACACTGGTGTGGTGGTTCACCTTCCAGCAATGCTAAACATGCAGCCAGAGCTGCAGGGGAGGGTTTACAACAAGGCAGATTCATGGTTTAAAATGGCCTAGTCAAAGTCCAGACCTAAATCCAGTTGGAAATGACAGAACTTGAAAATAACATCCCTCAGACTCTTTCCATCCATACAGCACATTAAGTTAAGATTTTATTTGCCTTTCACAACAGTAACATCATACTTTGAGATTATTATAATTATATAATATTGCCTGAGTACAATAAAGTTTTGTGAGGGCAGTAAAGTGGAGGATTTATGTGAGAAGTTAATTTGCATTTGTAAAGTTTGAAAACAATCTTTCATTGTTTATTTTACTTATTAGTTTTGTTTATTTTACTTATTCATCTGTCCATGTAGGGAAAAAATTTCCACCAGTATTTTTATTCTGTTTTTATGTATTTTTTTGTATTCTGTCTTTGTTTTAGCCTACTTGCTTCTACTGGCTGTCACTTTGCACAAAACTTTCCCTATTGGGGGACAATAAAAGATATTTCAGTTATATTTCTTCTTTTCATGCAGTTTTTCTTAATATACGAAGGATTGCATCTGTCACACAATGAAACACATTTCCAGAATTGTTGTTGGATGTTCAGAAACATAAATAGTCTAAAAGAGAAACAAAAAGGTTTTTGTTTTGTAGTTTTAGTTTTGTTTGCTTGTCCTTTATTTTTACATTTACCATATCGATGCTGCAGTTATCTGATGTTGTGAGCATCTGGCTCTGCTTTCTGGGAACTAAATGTGTTTACAAAGGGTCAGGATAAATAGAAATACTAAAAAAATTAAGTAAAACTCTTTGTCTTTAAATGCGTTTATCTTTTTTCTTTCTTTCTTTTTTATTTGAAGTGTGCCTCCCAGGTTTCTACGGCGATGGCTGCACCAAAACCTGCTCTTGCTTTAACAACGGCTCCTGCGATCCTGTCAACGGTCGCTGTGTCTGCCCTCCTGGTTTCCATGGTGACACTTGTGAAAAAGGTATAGCTATGTTTCATTTCATATGTAGCTAGGATAAACTCAAAATAAAAACTTTATCCAGGCAGCTAGCAGTAGTGGTTGGTTGGTTGGTCAGTCATTCAACAAAAGAAGCAAATAGATTTTGGCTTTTACCCTGTTATGATATTACAGAGATTCTACCTTCTGTCATACAAGGCTCTTCTTTTAGTAAGTGAATAAAAAAATGAATGGCCAAATTGTTAAAGTTGGACCACAGGGTCAAAGTTGTTTCCGCTCTCCAGTGGGAACCACCACAAGTTGTCCAAAGAAGGATAAGCACTGCCTCCATGACAGATTCATGAATTTCCAGTGTCTTTTTTTTCTTTTTCTTTTTTTAATACCCTCGGGACTTAAAGCTGACCTGTGTTTCCATTCCAAAAGAAAAAGCTGCTGTAGTTTAAATAGCTAAAGAAAAGTTCATTCTGATTCTGAGAAAAATGGGTCACACACTCTGCATCAGTTCAGATTCAGCTAGCAGCAGCTACCCACCGTGGTATGTCAAGGAAACATGTTGTCATCATGGACCACAGAAAAGACTGTTGAAAATGTTTGGCTGCTATTATTTTGAAATGCATTGTCTGTCAACATTAGTTTTCATTTTGAAAACACAGTTTATTTATAGGTGGAAAAACACAGCAAACTCAAGTTTTAGCCTGACTTCCAGCCTTTCTGTGCGAACAACTCAAGTCTTTTGTGCTCTATCGAGACTTTAATAGTCTTGTTTTCACTCACAGCTTGATGACACAATGGCACTGCATTTATCACCACTAAATGTAAAGCAAATACTGCTGCGGTTTATTAAAGGATATCTTCTAGCAAAATTCCCAATATTTTAAAACTATTTTTATTTAATTTATTCATCTGTCCATGTTGTGTTTGTAAAGTGGCAGGAGATCATTTGGTAACGTCTAAGCTTGCTGTAATTTGGTTGTATTGATGTTAGATCAGTATTTTTCATTATCCTATATATTCATATCTAAAATGTCTTAATTGAGAGCAAAATGAACCAAAGACAAATTCCTTGTTCATGTCACAAACTTTGCAAATGAAGCAAATTATGGTCCAAGAAATGTGATATTTTATCATAATACTGCCTGAGATTTTACCATTTTTATACAACTTTTTGTGTCATTCAAATTCCTCATAAAAACCTAATTTTGACTGTTTCTTTCAGCATGTCCTTTGGGTTTCTTCGGTGCATCTTGCGCTCAGGAGTGTCGCTGTGACAACTTGTGTCCATGTGACCCACAGACAGGAAGCTGCAACACCACATTACCAGTAGACACCAATTACACCTTACACAGAGGTACGTACCCAACTCTATTTAGTGCATGGGACTTTGTGGTTTTCTGCATGTAAACACCACCATCTGTACTTCATCATCTGCTTTTAAGTGCAAATTTACCTGTTTAGAAAAATCTGGATGAATAACAAAGTAGAAATGAGCAAAAATCAGCTAAATGCATCCAGACTTTTATGTAGTTTATTTGGATATGCAGGTTATTTAAAACCAAAGCTAACATTTCATTTTTGAATAAGAAGACAGAAGCATACACCCCTGAATGAAACAGAAGCTGCTACTGGAGTCCTGCTGTGTCTCTGTTGTTATATAGGTCAGTGGCATCATGGGATCACATCTCCTAATGTGATCCCATGATGCCAATACCGAGATAGCATGACTGTTACATAGGAGATAAAAAAACATCCATTATCCTGGAAAAAACAGAATAGAAACACAAAAGGCTCCGAAGTTGGAAGGCAAAAATACAGTTTTTGATTAATTCAAAATCCAAATATGTTTAAACAGATTGAAAAGACTTTGAAGCCCACAGGATGTGCTGGCTCTCCCGGCTACATTCACACATAATTTACTTTTTCATAGCAGTTTGAAAGGCCCAATTTCTATCATTTAATCCCTAGTAAAAATCCAATTTATGCTATGTCTGTATGTTGAACTAAATCGGATTGTTTTCAAAGCATCTGCAGTCTGAAGATGTCATGTCACATTTTATCCAACATTTACGTGAAATGTGTCATAATTCTGCACCAGGAGAAGCCAGACGTAAACAATGGCTGAACATTATAATTATGAAATTATGAAAGACGTCTGTGAGTAAAGTGCATCACATCAGAGTCCCACCACTCTTAGTATCGACTACACATCCAAACAAACTTCCCTAAAGATGCCGCAGCATCAGGCCATTTCTATTAGTTACCTTCTTCTTATTAGCTTTTATTTTTCTCTACAGCTGGACACTGCCTGGCCAAGCAGGCGTTTACATCCTGGAGACAAGAAGAAGAAGCTCAGAGAGCGCAGCCTTATCTAACAGAGTAAGGTTTTAAAGGTCAAACCTATGACCTTCCTTCTCTGCTCATTTCTCAGTGAACGTAACAGAAACATAATGTCCTCTCAAAGAAAAAACAACTTTAGTGTTTCCACTTTAACATAACATTGATCTTTTGTAAAGTTACCAATAAGAAATAAGAGAAAATAAATGTGTACAAACAAGTCCCAGTGGTTATAAAAGATAATAGTTGTCAAGTTCTCTTCCTTTCTGTGTAGCTTCCCCACTTGAAAGGGATGGATAAAGTATGTAGATTGTTATGAACAGGGATTTTACTCAAAGGACCAGGCAGATTTTTTTCATTTTGTCTTCCATTTATTCTGTCAAACACATGTGCATTTTGTCCAGTGCAGGTAAAAACCTTTAAATAAACCCAAAAGAAGAAAAATAAACAATTACTAATCTGTATGTGAGTCTACATAAATTAACTTCACATTATTTAAATATACGGACTTCTGTTTTTTAATATTTACAATAAATATTTATTTTCCAAATATAAATAGTTCAAGTTATCTTAAGCAATCAAACGTTTCAGTTCTTTGTTAACGAGCTGGTAACGCTGGCGGCTCGGCCGGGGAAAGGGAGGCACCTTGCAGGAGGGTTTAAACATTAGCTCGTATATTACCGGCTGCCTCTTCGCCCATCTACAATTTATCCTGCTCCACACAGGTCGATCAGAACCTCCGACCGACCGAAGAGGGATCTCCACACCGACACTCCTGTTGTGCGTTGCGTTGATTGTATTGATGTCCTCTTCCGCCTTGTCCGTCCTTCTTTTAGGTCCGTGTGGAGCGCAAGTTTTTTTTTCCTTTTTTTTTATTTTTTTTATTATTTTTTTTTTTATTATTTATTTATTTTTTTCCTGCTTTGACTTCACACCTCCCTCTCGATCTTTCCTGAACAGCTGGGAAGGTCGCAGTTCCTCTGTCATCTCTGGTACATCCGGAGTTTGTTCCTCTGTGGTTTAACTTTCCATTTGTTCCTCTACAGGTATTAAGACGACGAGCCTCCTCACATCCCTGTGAAGAATGGTGGTCTTGATCTGATCCTTCTTTAGAGGATGAGCCGATCTTTGCTTGACATGCTTTGTTATCGGAGTGCAATGACTTGGGACCACTTGGACCTTTACGTCCCTCACAACACCCTTCTTGTCGGGATTAGCACTTACAACTTTTCCCAGCATAAACTGTCCTCTAAGCGCATTTTGGTCACACAACCAGACGATGTCCCCAACAGCAACATTTCTCTGGGAAGTGTGCCACTTGCTCCTCACAAAAAGGTTGGGACCAGCCAGTTGCCTCCAACTTTTCCAGAACTTGGTAACTTCATTTTGCATAGCATTCAGTCGTTTGAATGAATAACTTGAAAAGTCAAACATTTTCACATCACCACTCTGAGATGCTCGTCCAAGCAGAAGACTGTTAGGTGTGATGTACTGAATGCAACCCTCTCGACTCTGTATTCTGGCATCGATTGGGCGTTCATTTGCAAGATTGGCAGCATTATAAAGAGTTGTGTGAAATTCACTGAAAGTTAATGCAGATTCTTGACCAAGATTCTGGAAAGCTCTTTTCACAATGCCAACAGCGGCCTCAGCAGCTCCATTCCTGTGAGGCGAATCTGCGGGAAGGATTCTCCACACCCACTCGGTTCCATTCTTTGCTGCAGTTTCTTCCAAACCTGATACATTTTGGGTGCTCAGGTATTTATACAGCTCCTCCAAAACTGGTTTTGCTCCAATAAAATTGGTGCCTGGATCAGACCAAATCTTCTGTGGATGACCTCGGATCGCAGTAAATCTTTGATAAGCCATCAGGAAGCTTTCAGTGGAAAGCGAGCTTGCCAATTCAGTGTGAATAGCTCTACTGGCCATACAGCAAAAGACAACTCCCCAGACATTAATCGTCACCCTCTTCTTGACGTCATCTCTGACATGATAAGGCCCGAAGAGATCAACTGAAATGAACTTAAAAGGGGGAGCGGGCTCAGTCCTCTCAGGTGGCAAATCACCCATCAGCTGCTGACACTTCAGAGCTCGGGCTTTCCTACAGACCATACAGCTGTCAACAATTTTTTGGGCTATCCTCCGTCCTTTTACAACCCAGGCTTTTTTCCTCATCCTGAGTAGGGTTCCAGCAATTCCATCATGTGCAGCATTGTGAGCTTCTCGGCCCAACAGTGTTGACACCCAGGCTTCATAGGGTATGATGGGAACTGCAACTCTGTCTTCTCTAAAAATCTGTATCCTGCCGCCACAGACTAATAATCCAGACTCTTTGTCTTGATAAACCACCAACCTGTCTGTGGTTGTATTGGGAAAGTTAGCACCCATCTGAGCAGCAAGGAAAATGTCCCTGAGAGCATCTTCTCGTTCTCTCACAGAGATTACTCCTGCTGAGCAGACTGCCTCCCACTTTGGTTTCCCTACAGCTTGACCCTTCCTGATGAATCTCTTTGCTGCTCTCCAAACCCAGACAATTGTTCTGACCAGTCGTGTTAAACTGCTAAAGCGGCTAAAGTCTATCAGGTTCTGTATGGATATTGATGGCTGCTGCTTCTTTGCCAAGATCTCTGTCTGACTGTGGGGTAATTCTTGTTTCAGCTCTGATTCCTTTATGCCAGTCTTTGTAGTTACAGCGACAAATGCCTTCTTTTGCAACTTGGTGATGCTTTCTCTTGCATTGAAGGAAAGCTGTTTCGATGATTTAATTGGCCATTTCTCAACTGGAGCTTTTAGAAATGCTGGGCCTTGTTGCCACTTAGAATCCACATCAAGATTTCAAGGGCTGGCTCCTCGGGTAATGATGTCAGCAATGTTTTGATCCCCAGGAACCCACCACCAATCTGAGATTCTTGTGTTGCTCTGGATCTCTCCAATTCTATTTGCAAAGAATGATTGAAACCCATAGCTCTCTCTCTGAATTGCTCCAAGAACTGTTTGACTATCAATGAGGTGATACCACTTCTCAATTTTGATTTGGGTGTGCATCTCAAAGAATTTCTTTAATCGAGCTGCAAACACTGCTCCACATATCTCTGCTTTAACAGCCTCACCTTTTTGATCCAATGGAGTCAGCTTAGCCTTGGATTCCACCAGCCTGATGATTGGGTCTTGAACCGATCCCCACCTCAAATATAACACCGCTCCATAAGCATATTCACTTCCATCTGAAAATGTAATTGCTAAAGAGTCGCTGCTGTTATGAAAGGGAGTTAATGCTCTGGTAAACTGGATCTTACTAAGCTGAGTGTACTCTTCAAAGAGCTTGATTGCATCTTCTCTAAGGTCATTTGATAGTGCTAAATCCCAGGTGTCTTTTACTTGGTTACTCACATTCTTTGCCTCTTGGAAAGCTTTCCGCACCAGGATCGCCCCCTTTTGTTTTGCAGGAGTTACCAAGCCAACTGGATCATACAGACCAGACACCTGACTGAGAAGCTCTCGCCTTGTCAAAGGGTTTGGTGTTTGACTTCGGATTTGGTCCAACTGGAGGTCTTGTCCAAGTCGCATCTTTTTTTTCCTTTTTGAAAAATTTATGCTGACCATGACATGAAGTTTATCCTCCTCCACCATGTACCCCAGACCGAGTGCTTTATTGTCCTCATCCCGCATTTGATTTGGGAGGATCATGATCTTTTCTTTCACTTCACCCTGCTTGTTGTTACAATCTTTCCTCCCACTTTGCCCAGAAAACACCCAGGGTTTTAGCTTGAAACCTCCAGCTTTGAGAATGCGCTCTACGTTTTCTGTGATTTCCTTTAACCTGTCTGGGTCATTGTGGGATGTCAGAATGTCGTCAACATAGCTGTTATTCTGAAGAACTAACCGCTCTTCTTCAAGATGAATAAATGAGGGTAAATTTGCAGTTTCTCGCATCGCCAGTTGTGCAATGCATCCTGCAGGTTTATCTCCAATGTTCACTCTTGTAATTGCGTAATCTCCAACTTTTTCATCCTCAGAGTCACGCCAAATAAATCTGTGCAGGTGAACTTCTCTTTCTTCTAACCAAACAGAATTATACATTTTCTTTATATCTCCTAATGCAGCATAAGCTCCCTCTCTGAACCTTAATAGGACAGCACGGATCTGGTTTAGGACATCTGGGCCTTTCATCAGCAGGTCATTCATACTTATTCCTTTAAATTTCTGACTGCTATTCCACACAAGTCTTACAGGAGTTGTCACCGAGTGTGGATTTGGAGCAATTAGGTGGCTTACATACCACACTGGGCCGTTCCATTTGCTGATTGCTTCCTCAGTCAGTTTAATTGCTGCTCCACGCTGAAGCATGTCATGCACTTGCTCAGTGTATGCGGCCTTCCAGTCAGGTTCTTTGTGAGTTGCTTCTCTGTTCTAAAAAATGTAGCTTCAACTGCATTTCTGTTGTCTGGCAGAGATGCTGGATCTTCCAACCATGGGTACCTAGCATGCCAGTGAGGTTTGTCTATGTGACTGTCTCCTTCACTGTAGGTGAGGCCTTCCTTCACTACTTCAAGCTCCCTTTCTTCAGCAAGTGTCATCGCCTTTCCTCCCGGCTGACAGTTTCCACAACGACAACCTCCACATTTAGGTTCACAGGCTGCGCCAATACTGTCCCATCTCCACCACTCCAAGAAATCTCGGCTTGTAGTTGCAGTCTTTGATGCCTTGAGTTGGATGGAGACCTGATGATTTAATGGTGGATGCTGTGGGGTTTCATGAACGGATTCTTCATATCTCACAGCAGCTGTCCTCATTGACCTTGCAAAGTGTGTTTTGGTTGTGTGAGCTGTCATGGTAAGTTCCTCAAACAGTTCTGGATGAGTTCCTCCAACCACTTTTCCTAAAGGGCCATCCCACAGTACAAGGTTCCCCACAACTTTAATTCTTTGTGGTGTCAACTCACCTTCCCTGTGGCTTATGAGTAAGCTTATTTCTCTGGGTCTTACAAGTTCATCCAGTGGCACGTCTGGAAAAAATCTTTGCAGCTTTTTTGCCTTAACATGCTTATGAATGTCTGCAATGCTGTCAAGTCCATAACAAACAAGCTGGTAAGGTTTAAAGGTGCCTCTGGAGGTTTTCACACGAATCTTCAGGAGGTAACGTTTTGTCTCTACACAAACTTTCATCCCTCCAACTCCATGGACAATGAGTGTGATCTCTTCACTTTTGAGGTTTAATCTGCTTGCAGCCTTGTGTGTTATGTAATTTGTATCTGATGCCAAATCAATTAATGTGCCGATCTTTTGTCCAGCATTTGCAGTTACTTCGAGAAGCATCATTAACACTGGCAGTTCCTGCACTCCACTCTCCACTAGGAGATTTGACTGATTCTGAGTTGTATTAAAAACTCTAGATGCAGTATTAGAAAATACATCTCTACAATGTTTGGCCAACTCAGGTGACAATTTCTTAAGAAATTCTTCTTGGTCTTCTGTGTATTTTCTGCTACTTTTGTCTTCTTCTGGACCGCTTTGGTTCCTCCTCTGGGCTATGTTGTTGTTCTTAGCTTCAGCGTTTGGGCATAGATAATAATGATGTAAATTATCCCCACTCTTGCAGCTTTGATTTTTGCACAAAAACCCAGGTTTACAATATGATTTATCATCATGTATTTCCAAACACTTGGTACATGCTCCTACCTTCTTAACAGCAGCTCTTTTCTCAGGTAATGTTAATGTTCTGAACTGTTTACAAAAGTAGAGTCTTTTTCTGTGTTTTCCATCACCACAGACAACACAGCTTGCAAAGTCATCACCTGCTTTGACTGCCTTGGTTCTGGCGTGTCTTTGCTCCATTCGGGTCTCGTCTGCTTGACTCCTCGTCTCTCAGTTGCTCTAGTTGCTCATAAATATTTTCTTGATCTTTCAGAAATGCAAGGAGGTGATCGAACCGATTCTCTGGTCCCACAGCATTTCTTCTATCAGCTGCATAAACAAGCCACTCCTTCTTCAAAACTTCAGGAAGCTTAGTTTCAATTGACTTTGTACCAGAGGGTTTTTAATGGCCCAGTTTTCCAAGGTCATTTAAATCCTTAAGAGCTTTTTCAACAGCTTGAATCAACTCCACGATTCTTCTTGGCTGATGACCTCTAACTGCAGGAATTCTCTGTAGCTCCTCCACAATTTCAATTGCAATGGCTGTCTGATTTCCATAGCGGTTCTCAAGAACTTGAAAAATATCTTCTGGAGTGCTATAGGAGGTTAAGCGAAGGTCTCTTGTGATTTTCTCATCTAGACTGTCAAGTAGCTGCACTTTTTCCACCTCTTTTGAACCTGTTGGTTCTCCTTGTTTTTGAAGTGCTTCCCAGTCACTTTTCCATCTGTAAAAATCACGTTTGTTTCCAAGAAACTTTGGGAGAGATGTTGGTTTCAGCTTGATGGTTGGTAATGAATAATTTTGGTAGGTTACAGTTTGCTCCTTTTTTTCTTCATCTTCTTTCAGCTTTGCATGAATGAACTCTGCTGTCCTGGAAACCAGCTTTGGGACGCTAAGTTCCAATCCTCTCAGTCGATCTTGGATTTCATCCCGACTGTCATGAGGGATCCATCTTTTCCAGTGACAATGAGCGTCTTTGCAGCTTTTAAGAGTTCCTTCAGGTGGCTAAGGGTGAAGTCATATGCCTCTTTTCCCACTCCTGGTTTAATAGTGGCAACATGTTCACATTCTGATTCTGCTACTTGAAGTGCTATTAACAGTTCAGTCCTTCCAAAGGTTCTCCACAGGGTCTCCTGGATTATGCCTTTGACTTTTCTTACTTTTGCTTCACATTCGTTTGCAGATTTCTGCTGTTCAGTCAATGCGGTTTCTTCATCTTCACCCAATTTGGATTCAACTTGTGCGATGAGACTTGCTTCCAGATCATCATTTGCTGCCATTACTTTTCCAGCCTCTATGTTGAGCTTGTGGAAACTGTCCTTTAATTCCTCTTCAGTCATGTCCTCATGCGTCCGAGTTATGTTGTTGATCAACCGAGTTAGCGACCTCTTCGCTGTCGTTCTCTCCATCTTTAGTTGTTCAAAAGATTTCCCATCAGCTGGTTCTGCCATCTTTAGAATTGGCCTCAGTTGTTCACAGATATGAAGCAACCAAGTGATGTCAGCAACTGTCTCTTCTCTTAAAGATCCTTCAATTAGTTAATTTATTTCCTTCTCCAGCAGGTTGGAGCCGGTTTTTACTGTCAAGTTCTCTTCCTTTCTGTGTAGCTTCCCCACTTGAAAGGGATGGATAAAGTATGTAGATTTTCATGAACAGGGATTTTACTCAAAGGACCAGGCAGATTTTTTCATGTTGTCTTCCATTTATTCTGTCAAACACATGTGCATTTTGTCCAGTGCAGGTAAAAACCTTTAAATAAACCCAAAAGAAGAAAAATAAACAATTACTAATCTGTATGTGAGTCTACATAAATTAACTTCACATTATTTAAATATACGGACTTCTGTTTTTTAATATTTACAATAAATATTTATTTTCCAAATATAAATAGTTCAAGTTATCTTAAGCAATCAAACGTTTCAGTTCTTTGTTAACGAGCCGGTAACGCTGGCGGCTCGGCCGGGGAAAGGGAGGCACCTTGCAGGATGGTTTTAAACATTAGCTCGTATCTTACCGGCTGCCTCTTCGCCCATCTACAATTTATCCTGCTCCACACAGGTCGATCAGAACCTCCGACCGACCGAAGAGGGATCTCCACACCGACACTCCTGTTGTGCGTTGCGTTGATTGTATTGATGTCCTCTTCCGCCTTGTCCGTCCTTCTTTTAGGTCCGTGTGGAGCGCAAGTTTTTTTTTCCTTTTTTTTTTTTTTTTTTTTTTTTTTTTATTATTATTATTTTTTTTTTATTTATTTATTTTTTTTCCTGCTTTGACTTCACAATAGTTTTTTCTGGTGTCACTCATATATTATAGAAAATTGTAAGTTAATTTTAAACTGAAGCATTTCTTTGGAAATAAAAAGATAAAAGCAAACGCAATCTGATGAAAACCTATTCAGAAATGATTTCAGTACAAAATAAGCTATTTTGGTGCCTTTTCAACATTTCAGTGCCTTAGTTTTTAAAAACATCCTCCCTCTTTTTCAGGTTGAGTTAATTTATTGAATGCAGTGTCATGAAATGAATGAGTCCTTCTTTTTTCCCAGGCGATCGTGGTTGATCATCACCCTCGTCCTCATTTGTCTCCTGTTGGCCAGCCTGATCGTCCCCCAAGTCCGCCGCAGATCATTGGCATCGCGCTTCCCTGAGCGCCAGGATTACTCCTACGTACCGCTACAGGACATCAACGGAGCCCCTTCATGCGGCATAGAAACTAGGAGTTTTGGAGCGGAGGATTCTGATTCCTAGGACGAAATCTGGTCTCCGTCACACTCAGGGAGGTCGTAGCTGCCTGGAAGATCGAGGATGAGAAGTGAGAGCATTGTTATTGCACAAAAACACTCACTTCACATTCTGCCAGTAGTACGGGAACGCTGATGTGAAACATAATAAGCCCAACAGTTTTACAACATTCCTCACATTAAACTATCTTTAAAACCGAAAGCATGAGCTTCAACCTGACGGATGCTAACGTCTCGTCGTCTTCCTCATTTTTCATCACACAAGCAGTAAATTACTTCTTTACTAGAGTCTCACCTAGAACAGAATGTACTAATAGTAAAATATAGGTACTGTTAATACCTGTATTTTTACTGGCAGTCGGATGTTTACAAGCCTTAAAAATGGTTTCAAGAATTTTAAATGTCTTACAAACTTTCTTAAAGTACCTGCTGTGTTCTTTGCTTTTTTGGGGGGTTTTTTACAGCAACAGATTTTTACAGTAATTGCAGATTATTTTTATGTTCCTAAGGTAATATGTGAATGAATTTACAATGTTTACATTTTCAATATTTTATACTTCCAGGAAAAAAAATAACAGGTTTTTTTTTAACTCTGGACCTTTATATAGATTGGAAATTATTATATATTTAGGATTACAATGGAAAAATGTTTTATAAATTGGAGCTTTTTCCTGTTTGATCAGATAAACTTTTATCTAAAAGACAATAATGTACAAAGCAACCATGTTCAAAGTACAGACTTTACTTATTTGATGCACAGAATAACTTAAGTATTTGGTTTTCCTCTCAAATATTTGCTGCGTTTGAACTCTCAGGTAAAGTCTGTTCTTGCTTGATGGAAACTAGTTTATGAAGCCAAAGAGCAAAATAACAGATACAAAGAACAAAGAACAGAAACGCTCATAACAGCACAAAGTTTACCAGGGAAATCTGTTGTCACCATGTTGATCACACCTAATTTGAAACTCTAAAGCAGAGGTCTACCAGAGATACTCTCCTACAACTTTGGCTATGCTCAAACCGTCTTGATCCTCAATTCAGATCTTTTTGGTGCAATCAGAGTTTTTTTTTGTTTTTTGCATAGTTGTTCATACTACTAAATGGACTGGACTGCATGTATAAAACCAAAGTGTCCTGATGTTTACTAAAGTTAATATAATATGAAAGTTACTTGACATATCAAGTGTTTGATTTCTGGGTTCATTTCTTTGCAGTTAGCAAGAAACAAAATGTAGCTAATCTAATATGATTTTTACAGATTTCCCATTGATGCAAGGAAATCAATTTCAACAATCATGTTTGCTTCCAGGAGAGATAATCTGGACATTAACACACATATTTTTTGCTATGTTTCTGCCCTGAATGAAACAAAACTTTAAGTTTTGGCTGTTCTGAAGAGCCAGAACTGCATTGGTTTTATGCTTTAAACATCAGATAAAATTTTAAATCTAATTTATTTATAAAGGAACTAATTTTAAAATGTCCCAATGTCATAAGGAAGCTGTAAGAAATCATAAAAGATGTGAATATAATAAAGTATTAAGGAAGGAAACCAGGATAACAATTCTTTACAATCTAATTTTGAACAAACAATCTTACTTTTTTTAATTTTTGCCTGTTAAATTATTTTACACTGAACCAAAGCGACCAGCGAGCAAAACAGACTAAGATGATTCATGCATATTTATCTTCAGGTCATGTCTCTGTTAAAACCCCCATAATTCTGCAGAGCAACTCGAGTTAAGAATGTACTGGGTCAGGTGGAAGGTCATGGTGTCCGTGTCACCAGAAACCCCCCATTAATTTTAATATTTAATAAAACATGTCTGAGGTCATTGTGTTGTCGTCTTCAGCTTCCAGACTGCTTCATCTGGAAATATCTTCCAACATCTACACCCTCCAACACCATCATGTTACCGTGGCAATTCTCCACTATGCAAACATTTGATTGTACGTTGAACTTTCACCCCCAGGCGACTGCAACTTTGGGGCTATTTCTGCCAAGTGCCATTGGAGCATTTATTTAACCTCTGACTGAACACGCAACACTAGATATTTATGTAAAAGTCGGATTTGTTTATTTTTATACTAAAGACAAAATTTTTTACGACATTTGACGTAATTTGGCAAAGAAAATTTATATAAAGATCTTTAAATTTAACCTGTCTTAATTTTTATTTTCCAGTTGAGCTGATTTTTGGTCACAGATCTTTAAAATAGAAAAATTGAACAGTCGGGTTTCAGTCTCTTTCCCCTGACAAAGTTTAAAGCTTAGAAATCCATGCATGAGAGAAGCAGTACTGCAGGTATTCTCCCCTGCTGTCTGCCCCACTTCCTGCATGCAAACATCGACCATGAAGCATTAATCTGTCTGAACCGGTCGCCCTGCAGCTCAGCAATGCAGGAGGAGCTGAAGAATGTTGTCACGTTCCACCTTCATCACATTTCCTTTTATTTAATTAAAAACAAGGCATTATTTTCAGAAAACAACTTCTGTTGTCTTTGTAGATTTCCCTACTTCAGCTTATATTACTTTGTTTTTTACATTATATCTGCTTATATGCTGATATGATGAAAAAGATCTTGGACATATTCCTCAAAAGATGTTTGGAGGCTTTTGAGGTTTTCTCTGCCGCCCTTTACAGGAATTTATTTGCTCTTTAAAAGCTCGCAGGGCGGCCTTGTGCTGCGTCATAGTTTTGTAGACTGGGAGGCAACTTTGTCCTGTTGCCAGCAACTTTTCATGTGTGACTATGCATCATCATACTGCCGACACCATGCTTTGCTGTGTTAACTCCACATTGGCTGTGGCACCTCTGGCTGAATTCAAGCCGAACCTTGTTTGTATCAAACAAAAAAAAACGTATAATATGCATCACATACCAGATCATTTGCATTCGAGGTTGAATTTATTTGCTTTCGTTAATGTTAAGGGGAATTGTAACTATCAAATTTGTTAAACAAATCAGGGCAGGTTGTTTAGATAAAAAAATATATCAAAACAAATAAAGGTAAAAAAAATGTCCATGTGGCTCCAACTTTGTTGATTTAGGTTGCAAAGTTGGAGAGGATAGGCAAGAAGTGTATACTTGATCCCACCCATTTTCCTAGAACTTATTAAATTCTTTATTATATTTTGAATGTCCTCTTCGTCTCATTAAAATCATATATTTGTTGTTCTTAATTATCTTTATATTTGGATTTCCACTCTGAACTCAAACTATTCCACAACCAGAATGATTTTCATGTTAATAATGTACTTCTTTTTTATTAAGAAAAACATTCTTTGAATATTGCTTTGTTATATTCAATAAGTAAATGAAGTAAGACTTATTGCATGTTTTTAGTAAGACATAAAGGGATTTATTTAGGACATATATTTAGGTGCTACTTCAGCATCAGCAGGTGATAACCCAAGCTCAGTCAGATTGGACGGGAAGGTGTGTGGAAAATTTTTCTGTTGGATTTAGAACTGGACTTTGACTAGGTAATCCTATCAAGAGATGTGCTTTGTTTGTTTTTCTTCTTCTCTGATTAATGCAGAAACACTGTTTGCTTCAGAGGACTCGTTTCAGCACAGGAAGCAATGTTTCATTCCAAAAACCTGACAGCATCCTGATCCCGGGTCAAAAGAAACTTAGGGGGGGATAAAACGTGGATCTAATTAAATAAAGATGCTTTATTCCAGATTCTTCCCTCTAATTCTAGCTGAAGATTTTATTTTCCAATTTGTTTGCCGCCCATCATTTTTCTTTTGATTGTAGTTAATGTTGTTTTCCCTCTCTTTCTGTGCTTACTCCAATGGAAATTTTTGGTTTGTCTGAGCCAAAATAAGCATCCTGAAAAAGTATTTCCTATCGTTTGGGCATTTTTTGCAGAGCTGCTGTTTCTTTATTTTAACCTGAAACTTTTCTTGTCTAACTGTTTTCCAATTTAATCACAGGCAGTTAATATTTTTTTCCCACATTCAGCTTTGCCTTCTCCTGAATCAACCTAGCGGAAACAGTCTGTGTTTTATAACCTTCTATTATTAACTTGCTTTATGAGCCACAAGAAAACAGTTCAGCCAGCAGAGAGCGGACAGGGAAAAATGACTGACAGAGCGAGAGCCTATGGCGTCGCTGAATCACCCTGCCCTCCCTGCCTGCTCAGCTCAGCTGATGCAACTCAAGGAACAGATGACGTTGTCTGCTTTCCCTCCAGACTTTCCAGGCTAAGGTGAAAGGATTTTCCCCTTCAAACTGGAGTAAAAATAGATCTGATGAAAAGTTGGACGTTTTTTATTTCCCCGGAGGTCCAGCTTTTGCACCGTCTGCTTCAGATGTCAGCTCATCAAACCCTCCGCCTCTTTCACTGTACATTTTTTCTGAGTGTGCTCTTGCACTTCTGGACCTGTGTGTCAAGGCTTATCGTGACTTCAAGTGACACTCCACCCAAAATCCATCTGCTATCAAACACTCAAAACACTCAACTCCTGGAGTTGTCTCATTTTCCAAAAGAAATGGTGAACTTTATCTTTATCCAGCTACTCTGATAAAAACAATGCAGTTTTCCTTTATCTGCGAATCAGTACAAATACGGGGTAGAAGTAGTTATTTATATTTATGCTCCAAAGAAATGAGCAAATTTAAACAAAAAGTAAATATTATCAGCAATTGAGGGCTGTACACTGATTAAAAAGCAGTTACCCTTTTAACTTTTAAAGAAATTAACCCTAAAACGTTCATAACAAGAACCACCTCAGCAAACAAAATTCTTTTTAAGTACCTTTATTATCAAAAGCAGTTCAAAACTTCACTCCACCTGTTCAAGTTTAATAATCTTTATCATCCACATCAGAGCTGTAGTGAAACTGAGCAGGTCTGCATGACAAAACTGAGTTTTCAGAAGCACTGCAGAATTCTCATGGCTCAGTTAAGGTCGGAGGTCATTAAACAACAATAAGATTAGGCAAAAATAGTATCCATGAGAGAAATCCAAGGTCAAAACAACACAAAGAGCCATCTCACATTTGCAAGAAGCAGCTTGATAATCCCCAAAATCTTTAGGAGAAGGTTATGCTGACTGACTAAACACAAGTGGACATTTTTGAACGTTCTGCATTACATCACATTCAGAACAACATGAGGCTGATTGTCATGGTGGTATTGTAATGGAGCTGCTTGCTTCTTCAGAGAAAGGACATCTTCCTTTCACCATGGCTGTTGACCTCCTTAAATACAAAATAGTCTGAAAACCTTAGTTTGAAATGTGTTGGTATCAGTTTACTTAGGTATGCCAGTAAAGTTTGAGCACTTTTTCACTCAAAAACACTGGATGCAGGTTTTTACATGCAACCCTGAACCTATATTAAATCTGCTGACAGCTGGTTTAAGGTTTTATTAACTTACAGCTGTGAAAAGCAGAAATGTGATGTAAAAGTCTGTCTTTGTATACTTTAATTAAATTCAGCTTGCAAAAAGCTTCAACTCCCTACTCTAATGTCTGTAGCTGAACTGTCAAAGGTCAGTGCATTACTCCCAGCCTGGCCCACATTCCTCCCAGCACGCTGACCTGAATTGCAGTGCAAACCTATACTTGAACCTTGTATCATTTGTGTCTCTATCAACAGTCAGCTGTTGGAGAAGATAACAGCAGGCTAATGTTGTGCCTTATATATTTTAGGTCCAATAAGGAACATTAAACAAATAATCTAAAGTAACATATAGCAGCTAAAAAATCCTGTTGAAAACTAGATTCTTTGTAGCTGTAAACCAGAGCTCTACGATGAGGAAAATAATGATTTCTCAGGAAATAAGTTACATTTATACATTTTATTTAAATACTAAAGTTTACATTTTGTTTTGAAATAAGTCAATCTGTAATTCATTTACCAGATTGACATTGGAAAGCTCCAAATCTCCAAGAGGGATCTCCAACAAAGATTCCTCTTGGATCATATCGAGGATTTCAGGAGGTGGCTGTAAATCATTTTTAAGCTCTTCACCAACTATTCACAGCCAAATAAACAATCTCTGGCGCCTTTTTATATCAATAGCAAACAAATATTACTTTTAGATGACCACCATTAGACAAACATTTTCCCAGCATACCCCCGTGACTCATCAGTGAGAGTTGTTGATCTCTTTATCTGCCCTTGGTGAACAGAGTTGTGCAACCCAGATTTTAAACATTAGCCATGTTACATAAGGCGAAGCAGAAGCTACGCAACTCTGCGCTGTTGTGACGGATGAATGCAAGTTCTGTTATGTAGACTTTATTTCTCTTGACACAGATAGCTGTTTCTTCTCAGAACATTGATTTTTATTACATTTCCTGGAGCTGCAATGACCCAAACCTTATAGAAAACCAAGAATTTTATGTTTTTCTTCATGGGACCTTTGTTTCGTCAATGAAGAGCAAGGGTTTCCACACTTGGTCAGACGTTGCTTATTTCATTAGACAATAATTGAAAATAAACACTTAGTAGGGAACAAACAGATTGTAAAAGTACATGAATCATTGCCCAATTGCTGACATTTTCATTTTTAAGATTCTATCTTCTATTTAAGAATATCTCTCTAGTTTGTTATCCCTTAAACTCTAAGGAAGTTTAAGGGATAACTTTCTTTAAAGTTAACTGGACAGGTGGCAAACAAAGGCAATAGTTTTATGTTTTTGCTCATGGGAAGTTTATCTCGATGAAGAGCAAAGATTTCCACACATGGTCAGACGTTGCTTATTTCATTAGGTCATAATAGAAAAGAAACACTTACCAGGGAACAAACACATCATAAAAGTGCATGAATCATTGCCCAATCTTGGACATTTCTGCCTTTAATGTTGTATCTTCTGTTTAAGTTTGTTATCTCTGAAACCAGAGGAAGTTACCTGGACTTTAAAGAAAAGTGACAATACAATTTCAGAACTATTTTTACAGACAGCTTAGTTGGTCATGTTCAGGTAGCTGGACAGTGTGTGTGGATGAGTCAAAGGGTTGGGTGTTTAATACCGTCTTAACAACAACTTTTATGACTCACAGGGACAAAATGTACTAGAACCTGCTGGAGGACTATATAGGATTTCAGAGAACTCAACAAACATTGATAAAGCAGAATTTCAAGCTGTATTATCTAAGTACTACACACTTAGGAAGGAACCAAAGAATCTTGACTAAAGTCCATTGCTTTAGAGCAATGTACTTTGCTTCCCTTTGAGACGGGATATGGTTATAGAGAAGTATTATTTCTTCACACTCAATGCCATATGTCAGCACAAGGTCCAATGTATGATGACAGGAGTGTGTAGGTCTGTGGATTAAGTGCAAGACTTCAGCTTCTTCTTGTCCTCATTGGCCTTTCAAAAGTCTTTCATTTCAAATGTTCAGTTTATTACTTACAGGTGTTCTGTACAACATTATGAAATGTCTTTACAGTGATGATGTAACAACACTGGAAAACAAAAAACACCAAAGGAAATGAGCAGCGGGGCACATCTTATCAGTGTTTTGATGTTATAACAGGACAGGTGTTCCTTATTTAGCAATGGAAAAATGTGGGATAAATAGCTTTTCCTCCATCCTGCCTCAGCAGCGTGGGATAGTTTTATCACATGGATGTTTTTGCAGAAGTTTCTGTTTTGTTAGCTGGAAAAATTCACATCACTGCTATGCAACAGCACACCTGTATCCCAATCTGTAACATTATGACCCATAAAATTGAATGGAGAGATGCAAAACAACCTCAGAGTGCAATCCTAACCCTTAAAAATGTGAAATATGCCAATACAAACCAAAATAAAAAAAGAGAAATTTGTTTAACTTTCCATTAGGTAAAGTGAAATATCAGCTCAAAAAAATCTGACTTTGGCAGCTTTTGACATCTAGAGACTGAAATTTCTGCCTATTCTTCTTTGCAAAATGTTTCAAACTGAGTCAGATTGGACAAAGAATATTTGTGAACATATTTTTCTCAGATTCTCATTTGGATTTATGTCTGGACTTTGATTGTGTCATTCTAATAAATCTACATTCCTCCATCTAAGCCATCAGGTTGAAGCTCTGGTTGCATGTTCAGGATCGTCGTCCTGTTGGAAGGTGAATGTCTGCCTCAGTCTCCAATCTTTTTCAGTCTAAAGCAGAGGTGTCCAAACTTTTTGTCACATGGCCTAAAATCATCAAGTCAAAAGTACGCACAGGTTAAGAAAATGTTTTGGTTCATAGATCTCATTCAGATCCCCAAAGTCTGGGATCTCCAAAACTTTTTCCGTGGCCTGTCTGCTGTGTTTATAGATCTCCATGTAACTATTTTTTCAGTAATGTCTAAGAAATCTTTCCCCTCTGGCCTGGAAATCATTTGAGAATCCCATAGAACAGGAGTCCCTATAGATAGGAAAACAAAAAAATCTCAGATATTTTTAGATTAATCTTAGAAATTTTCTAAAAAAATTTAAAAGTGGATTTTTTTTTTTTTACTTTTGAAATTCAGATATTGCCACATTTTTTCCAGAAAAATATCTGTTTTTTTTGGCAATAATTTATTCCTCCATTTTTAGGTTTATGTTTTTTCATCTGCAAAGCCCCTAAAACGCCTTTATACATAATGGCTCTTCATAACTTTGGCTAAAAACAATAAAGTGAATATGTAACAAATCCAATAAATCGACAAAAATACTCAAGCAAATGCATCTTTTAGCAGTTTTTCACTTCGTACTTGGAATATTTGCATTGATGTTCCACACAACTGCGGCGCTAAGCCAGCTTTATTTGGCTGGACTGAAGCCCATTCTTTGAATTGTAAATAACTAAAACTATGTGGATATATTAGGGTGTACACTTCTTTTATGCTGTCTTATGGTACTGCAGCAATAAGAGTTTGACATGTTGGGTGGATGCTAATAAAACAGGAAACCCTGCATCCTAACCCGGAAGCAGGACTGTTTATGTAACATTTGCCTGTTTTAGGGAGGGAAACCAACATTTCTGCCCCGTTCAGCTGAGCACTTTGCCCAGTCATGTCCTTTTTCCCCTTTTTTCCAAGAAGGAGGGAGCAGAGTCACGTGGGTTAGTGACAGCGCTCGTACGGCACTCTGATTGGTTGAGCAGCTCCTGGCCCTGCCCCTTTAATGGGCTGTCCCCCCCAGGTGACGTCACGACGATCAGCTGTTAGAGCTCCACAACAACAACAAAAGAAGTCGCAGTACGGGGATCCGACGAGGAAACGGGGCTGAAAAGAGAAAAGACGATCAACCTCACTGTGACTCCCCATGTACAGCCCGTAAATTAAACATTTTTATATCTTATTTCTTCCGCGAAGAAACCTCAAGTTTTTCTATTTTTCGAAAAGTAACGAATCTACCTCGGTTTTAAGGATTTTTGTTCTGTTTGTTTTTTCAACCGTCGTTTACATCTCCTCCTCCCTCTGCCGCAGGTGGGTTCTTTGTTTTCCTCCTGGCGAACATTAGCGCCTCTCTTGCTTTTTTATCCTCATGTTAATCATATTTTCATGTGCATTTCAGTAGATAGACGTGTTGTTTGATCAGCTAAGTAATAACTGACTTGTTAATGCATGTATTTATGATTTTATTGCAAAGCGATCACGGTTCTGATCAGCATCTGAAGCTTGGTCTTTCTCCTTTCCTGCTCACACAAAATGCTGTTTTAATGCTTTCACATCTGTTATATCCAAGTTTGCGTGCTGAGTTGTTATGGAAAAATATTTTATTACATAATACAGAAGATGAAAAGTTTTTACCAGGCGGTTCAGCCCTGTGAGTGTAGAATTACAATCTCCTCCTCTTCCTCTTGCTTAGCCATGAATAAGCGACCAACAGAGGCTGCTGCTGCTGCAGCTCCTCATTACCTCTGGGCCAGTTTATTTTCCCCCTGCAGAGAGGTTGACAAATCACATTAGCAGGAGCTGGAAGCCGATTAGTTTTGCAGCACACAAAAACATACCACATGTAAAATGTTATTCATTATTTGTTATGGAATTATTTGACAGAAAGATACGTTTTAATCGCTATCGGCCCTTATTTTGGCCGAATAATCTACCTATTGATCTGTTTTTGGGGGGGGGGGGGTTACAATAAAACACATACTCGTGCAGCATGTAATGCTAGTAATAGGAAAAGGCGAACAGTAATATTTTATTTTCAGTTTGACTGTGTTACGGCGCTCGAGAGGTTATAAATCCCTGTTTGTAACTAAAACATGCCTAATCTGTGTTTTATCCCCGCTATATCCCTGATTATGGGGCATCCATTGTGGTTCCTTCCTAATCCCAGACAGACAGATTTGAACAGCCAATATAGCCATCCATCTGTGTCTTATGAATTAATAATGTCAGATGCAATAAAGTCAACCAGAATAAGGGATAGTAGAACAGTTTATGAAAATTAATCAGTCAAAAGAAAATGGAGGTGGAACTATCCTTGTGTGATGATTCCCGTCAGTTAAGCTCTGTTCATGTTCGGGAATTTGAATTTGACATTCTGCTTTCAGGGAGGATGAGTGTAGGGGTGAAACAGGTGCAGAAGAGGATTATCAGCCTGCTGTTAAGGATGGCGACAGCTTTAAAACCTTTGTTTGTTCGCGGTTGCGGCCCACGTTCGATTTTTTTCTTGTTTGATCAATGCCAGGAGGGTAGCTGGGAAATACGAGCACGTAGGGATTGTTTGAACGCACCACAGCCGATTTGCACAGGGGTGCTTGCAAAAGTGGTACGCTTTCAATTGCAGGAAGAAAAATCGGACATTTGTTATTCAAAGTTATTATTCGCATTATATAGCTCCGTCTCACCGTCAGTTCTCTAATTAGATATGCTCTGCTTGTAAACTGTTAAGTTAACCCCATGGTGCATTCAAGTACACCTCGTATATTAGAGTATTAATGTTCAAAACCATTTTCAGCAGGTTTTAATGCTTGCATTTATTTTATTAGCTATACAGCTGGCAAAACTCCACTCTATTCTTTACAAATACGTATTTCAAGTGTAAATAAAATCTATTTTTTTGTTAATTTCAACAGAGCATTGTTTGATGGCGAATAGAGTACCTATTGATCAACTTCAACATATTTTAAAATATGGTTTTCAAATAGTAATAAAGTAAATCTGACAGTAAGACATCACAGGCAGCAGCACAAGTATGACATTTTAAATTATATCCCTTAAGTTCCTGACTACGTCTGTTGATAATATACTAGAAGAGACCGACACTAATTTATAAATCCCTGTTAAGGTAAAGGAATGTTAATGACAGTAATTGCTGCTTAGACTGTAGAAATATCTAGTTATACCTGAACAAAAGTATTCCTCCACAGTTCAGAGACTGTGATTTATAAAATGTGTACTATGCATGTGAAAATCTCAAGTATCGAATTGTATATATCAAAAAATCTTTATAAAAAACAAAACCAAGAGTAATCAAATAATAATTTTGTCTAGTTTTTCATGTATTTGCTAAGTTATGTAATATAAAGCTAGATTATTTTTCAGAAGAAGTGTGTGATTTAAACGAAGGTGCATGCACAAGAATCACCGCTGTCAGCATTTCTGAGTTTTTCTGTTAGCAATTGAATTTATTTAGTTATTTACAGTGTTGATGTTGATGTAAACTTTTTGATTCATTAAACTCCTAAAACATTTTTAATTTTTAGAGACAGAAAAGATGAGAAATGCAACTCTGTTTATTGGATTTTTACACCTATTATTTCCTATTAAGAACTGCGTTTGAAATACATTTTTTCAACTAAAAACTGCAAACTGAGACAAAGGCGTGGGTTAAAAGGGCAGGTGCAGCATTGTTCTGCTAAACCCTCCAACACTTTGCCAGCGGGAGTCGTTACCCAGCAGCTGCAGTGGGACACAGCTACACTGATCACTTTTCATTTTGTCTGCTTTCCTAATGTGAAGTCCAGAGCTCAGGCTGCCAGCCAGCTGTGTCTGCGTGTCCTCTGAGGACACTGAAGTTCTTTATGTCCCAGCCGCTATAAAAGACGCAGACAGAGGAGCTCCTCTGTGTTTGCTTCCATCAGATAAATCCCAGCTGCTGCTCACATCCATCTGCCCTGACAGCACATATAAGTTGATGCGCTTTACAGCCTAATAAGTGTCCATCCACTGCTAAATAGTAACCAGCCAGTTAGTAAAGACTTTATGTGGCTGTTTTTAGCTTCCTTCTTGCATATTTAAGTGCATATTTAAATGTGGATAAAACAATAATTAACCAATGCGGATAAAACCAGCATTTGTTAATGTTTACAATTAGACAAACAAAAAGTGAACACGGCTGCCAGTTACGGAAAATGAATTTTCTACAGATCTGTATCTTATTCCTAGTTACAGAAGAATAAAACTGATCAGCAGAACGTTTTGTGACGGGGGAAAATGCTGACCTGCTCAGTGTGTTTTAGAGTCCCTGCAGTACTTAGTGTTTACAGTATATGGAGCATGTGCTGAGCTTGATAGGGTTACGGGTAACTTAATAATCACTTGGCAAGCTGCAGAGAGTCTTTGCTTTCATAAGCCCCAGCTGACCCATATTTTATGTGAACAAAAATCTCTCATGCTTTTCAAATAACCTCCTCCATCTTTGTTTCTGTTCATGATTCTGCAGCAGATTTAGGTTAATCTGTTGTAACCTTTGACATAAAAAACATACACTAAAACAACTCATTTTGTCTTTTCTTAGGGTTCTTTCTTTACTTTTGCACTCGACGTTGAGCGACGTCCAGCATGTCCCTGCTGGCCCTCAGGTGATCCCTGACCACCCCATTGATGCACTTTAGCACCTTTCTGGAGCCTTCGACTTGCTGTGCACCCTGCAGCTGATGACCAAAAGGACCACCCCGACCCCCCGCCGTCGCCCAGAGCCGCGCACCTCCTCCCTCTACTCCTCCTTCGGCCTCACACGCCTTCAGGACATCTCGGCATGTTCCAGAGGTTTGCCAGCAGTCTGTTTGGAGACGACAGGGATGAGCCAAGTCGGCCAGGAGGCAACAAACAGACAGAGGAGGAGGAGGATGAAGAAGACTGGATCCTTGTGAACTTCCTGGGTAAACCTGATGCACAGTTAAAAACATTTGATAGGACACAGGTCAGAGGTTTGCATACACTTGTAACTGACATGAATCTAACCAATTCTCAGCTTTTAATGATGGATTTGAGCTCACAAGTTGAGTCTAAAGTAGAGGTGCACTGGTAAATTAATCCCGATTTCCTTATTTTTGGGTGATTGGCCAATACTTACATGAGGAATCAATATTATCTACCTTCACAAAGGTCTGAAAATCAGCCACTGTCCCCTTTTCTCTGCCATGAAAAGAGGGCAGTGAAAAGGGGACACAGTTAATAGTCACCCCACCGTTGCCAACTTAGCAACTTAGTTGCTATATTTAGCAGCTTTTCAGGCAAAATAAAATTGCATCAGCCAAAATTGAAATTGGCAGGTGAGGCTTTTTTGGGTGTTTTCACACCTGATAGTCCAGTAGACTCAGTTCTATGAGGAAACAAAATTGTAATATTTGTTACATTTTTAGTTGACATGGTTTGTTTTCACTCTGCTCTGTGTAAAATTATCCAAATCTTTTGAGAAACCTGTTCATTCCCTCACCTGTGGAGGAGTCACTGAAGGAAATAACTCAAAAACCTCTGAAGAAGACACTGAGCACAACTGCCTTCCGCACAAAATGCAAACAACAATGCACTGGTGTCAGATTTGATTTTTATTCCCATTTTAATAGGGCATAGTTGCGTTCAGTTAGAAGTTGAATGCTTGCCTGCCTTATCTACTGGAAGCAAAAGTAGACCATGGCATGCTACCTGCACCATCATGGTTGATGCTGCACACTTCCTGTTATTGTAGCCAAATAAGTCAATTTTTCTCTCATCTGACAAAATGTTCTCTGCTGAAAGCATTTGAAAACTAAAGGTAAAGCAGAGACTATCTCCCATGAGGTGTATGTTTATATTTGAGCTGGTATATCATGTACAGAAAATAGAAAAGCTGCAGTAAATTTATAGTTGTTCATCTGAATTGGTTTATTTAATATGTGAATATATGTGGTGAGAAAATGGCTTAAAATTTTAGAAAATGTATGTCAAACTCAGCTAAATAAAAACTGAGAGGCTGTGTGGAAGAACTCTTTTTAATGTGCAGAAAGACGATCTGACACGGAGCCGCAGGCTGGAGATAAAGATACTGTTTAACTTCAGCATTTTGTAATGGCAAGGAGAAGTCCGGCCAAGTTTCCAGAGCCGTCTGAGACCAAAACAGATCCCAGTCAAAACAGACAGTCAGGCAGAGAGAAGTTCACAGTCACCCACGCTTTATACGGCAATGCAACGCGCTGCCATGACTCCCAAATGGATCTGAGTGGGTTCCACCTCAGCTCTCCGTCCACCGCGACGAGACCAGGCTCCGATTCTGCAGCCGTGTGAATATTTGAGGCAGGCTGGGGGGAGTGATGGAGGATATCTGGCATCAGGAGGTTAATGGAGAAGTTAACCTGTAAACAGGCCAAACAAAAGCATCCAAGGAACTAAAGGAGGTAAAAATAGATCTTGGTTGTCTAATTTTCAAGCCAGTGAAGGTGAGCATGTTTGGTTTCTGGCTCCCTTCCACAGTTTTATAGGTTTAAGATTAAAGTTTTTCAGGACTTTTCATGATCCATATGAATTAATTTAACTATTTCACCTTTTGTAAATGTAAAATGAAATCTTGCTTGGTTTTCAACATTTTTAACACATAAAATCTGGAAAGTGTGGCATGCATTTGCATTTAGGCACTTTCACTGTGATACCCCTAAGAAAATCCAGTGTAACCAGTTGCCTTCATACATCACCTAATTATTAAAAAGAACTAAAACTATAAGTGAATGTCGTCCTGCCCTAAACACACATTCAGTTCAATTCAATTCAATACTTTATTGATCCGAAAGAGAAATGAAACGTTGGTGTAACTTGTTTAATTAAAGAGTTATTGTAGATGGTGTGGCTGTTTGAGGCTGCATAAAACTGGAACCTCCAAACAGCCAGAATTACAAAAGAAGCAAAAATGTTCTGGAAGGATCTAGTCAAAGTCCAGGTCTAAATGCAACTGAGAATCTATGGCAAGTCTTGAAATTTGCTGGTCATAGACATTTGTTTATCTGTTTGTAAGAAATCCAGAAAACTATGTGTCATTTCCTTTCACTTCAGATCTATGCGCTACTTTGTGTTGGTCTATCACACAAATCACCACTAATGTACACTAACTGACAAAGAATGCTTTTGCATGGCACCGTGTACGACTCAAGTTGTGTAAAAAAAAAAGGACAGAATTAGTTAAGCATCAAAGTACTAACTGTAGATGTCTGAAAATGCAGTATTAAAGCTTTTGTTTCCAGTCATGCCGACAGTGCACAATTCAGAGACTCAGAGTTTCACAATGTGTTGCAGTGAAGTCGGTGCTTTGCCCCATGAAAACCTGCAGACTCTGAGCATCTTTTTGTGTTTGGAGGAGAAGGATTGGACGGGTCAACGAGTTCATTTGTTCTCCCAGCTGAGCCTCGTTCACCCAGCACACATAGAGCTTCTGCTACATGGATTCAGTAGAGTAGATGAATTCAGAAGGAGAACGTTAAAATGTTGAGCTGTTGTGACATCTGTGCATTAGCTCTCGGACTTTGAGTCAGCACGCTGCAACTTCTCTGTTCTGTTGTATGTAAACAAGAATGCCTCTGTGAACTGTTAGGAGTGGCATCTGTGTCACGTGTGGAAATGAGCTGCAGACACTCACAAGTGCTTTGCATTGAGATGCACAATGACGGCCCAGAGGTGGTCGGGGACACAATGGAGATGTCTTAAAGTTGAGCCATTCCTATAATGGTGCATGCATGTTTGGTGTGCATGCCGAGGTGTCGGATAATGATCAAACATGTTTCGTTATTTACAATATTTACTGAGCGCTGATGAAAATAGTCTCTCCATAAACAGAAACAGACCCAAACCGGGACGTCTGCTTCGTCAACACAGTTATTTTTAACATCCAGCCTGCTTGCATTAGATCATGTTTCCACCTCAGAACTTCCTGATTCTTGGTCAATGATTAAAAGCTGAAGTGGGGTAAAAACAAGGCCGATCCCCCATTGATCTGTAGCTTTCAGCAAGCTTCCACTTTTGCACAGTTAGACATCTTGCTGTGCAGGATGTCGGTTCGTTTGCGGGTGATTTAAGAGCACAAGAATGCTCAGTGTGTTATTTTGGCAGCACTTTGTGGAGGAAACGGGGATCAGGCGGTTTGGAGCAGATATGAAGCTTCTCCCAGGCTCTCAGACGGGTTTAGCAGGTCTTAGCTGTGTTTGCTCTCAAACAGAAACATGTGAAGGTTGTGGTTTCGGTTGCAGCCAGGGAGGAGATGTTGGTCTGCTGGCCTGACTGTGACTCTCAAAATGATTGTTTACATGTGGAGATGGTTCAGCTGCTGCATAGACGGCTTGCAGCGCCACCTGCTGGAGGGCTGGTGTAGCATTAAATCACAGCCTAAAGTACTTCTGGGCCAAGAAATAATAATAATAAAGAAAGACTTAGTGCAAATATAACATTTCTTTCAAAATGCTTGAATTTAGCCAAGTTTAATAAATAAAATTAAAGCTGATTTGGTGCTGCAAAATCTGCTTTTCATAAAAAGTCCAGATAATCCTGGTGGTACTTATTATAAAAGCTTGGTTTTAAAAGATAAATAGTTGGTGCTGTACTTCACATTTTTCATTGTAAAAAAAAAAATTTGAATTTTACCCTAATTACAAGTAAAAGGTTTCCTTCAGCATCAACCACCGGTGCTGGACGGGTCAAATTTGTATCATTCTTGAATTGCAGTTGGGGGCCACACAAAATCAATCCCAGAGCCACAAATGGTCCTCGAGCCGCACTTTGGACACCCCTGATTTAGAACATGCCAAAGAGCTCTTTGAACAAATATGACAGAACACATTATTCATGAAAACTGTGCTTCAAACGCCATTACAAAACCACATTTAGCTGTTATTATCATCGTCATCATCATCATTATTATTATTAAAGCAGATATTTTCATTAGAAATAAAATAAAACATGAGCAGAAATTATCATTTTTTTTCTTCTGATTTTACTGAACTTATGTGTGGAATAATTCCATCTCCTCTGCAGCTGAAGCTTGCTCTAGTCATTGTGGCGACTCTCTCTCTGACTCCACCATCATCCCTCATGAAGACGAAGAGGAGGAAGAGGAAGACCTGGTAATGATCCCTTCTCCAATGGCCAGCCCCGCTATCCGCTACCCCTCCTGCACCTCCCTCAACTCCACGGCCGACACCGACCCGGACGGCGGAGCGGAGGACGATGAAGATGGGGCTGAGGAGGAGGAGGAAGGCGGGTTCCTGCGTCTGGACGCCTCCTCTCTGGAGGAGAGCTGGTTCGTCACTCCTCCCCCCTGCTTCACCGGCCATGCAGGCCAGCCGGTGCTCCTGGAGACCAGCCCGCTGGAGAACCTGCTGATCGAACACCCCAGCATGTCCGTCTACGCCCACCACAGCCCGTCCCGACTCGCCCGAGACCCGATACCAAACCACACGCTCGACCGGGAAATGGACTTCCTGTCTGGAAATACGTCTGCAAACCAAACACCCGCAGGTGGAAAAGAGAAGGCAAGACCCACGCTTGAAGGACCTCGACATAGGTATGAATGTTGTCTTATGATCTCTGGTTTACCAGGAGTTTTTCTTGACTCAATCGTGATGAATAAACAAGCATCCATGTCCCTTGAATTTTCTGGACTTTCTCACCAACGCAAGTCATTGATGGTCTCTATTCCGTGACCTTTAGATGCCCTTTACTGGGCCAGTGCATGACCTGATCACATGCTGATGAAGCATTAATGTAGGGCTGAGACGATGAATTGGATTATAACTAAATTAGTAATGATTAATCATTAACTGGACTCTAAAAAATAATAAAAATGTTATTGTATTTTAGGCTATAAAATAACAATGTTCTTTATTTAAAACAATAAAAAATAATACTTTCCAAAGATAAGGACTTCCAAACTTTTCCTTTTCCAAACTCAGTATTTTTGAAGCTGATGCAAAATCAGCTTCAAAAAAATCTTCCCTAGAGAATGTAACTTATAATTAGAAATATGACATGATTTAGGTAATGTATATTTTATCTAAGATTAAGAAAGTGATGAACTCTTCTCATCTGCTCTTTGTTGTTGTCATTTCTGCCTCCTTCAGACCAGAGGTGGCGCAGCGCCGCTCCAGCCTGCACTCTACCTGCTACGCTGCAGCGCTCGCCACCAAACCCGGACTCCTGCAGCAGCGGCCGGGTAACGTCACCCAACGCACCCAGCTGCTGTCCCGCAAGGCCCTGCGACGCCTCAACCTGCTGCGCCCCACGAAGCCCGGCACTCTCCACTTCCATCTGCACCAGCCCACCCAGAGGCACCTCAACTTCTGATGGAGTCCAGCAGCATCACAATAGTCAGGATGGAAATGTCAACACCGGCCAATCTCTCACAAACTCTCACTTCTTTTTCATTGGTATAATTCAGACACAAACACCAGCAAGCAGCCAGTTACATCATCAGTCCCAGTTGATCCTTTTCAAAACCTTACTGGACAGGGGAATGGGGAAAGTAGCTGGCTATTTTTATTTTTTTTACTCTAAACACTTTCTCTCCTTTCATTCTCGCCCTTCTCTTTATGTATTTTTTCTGAAAAGAAGAGAAAGGGAAGCAGAAGAAGCTCATCATATACCCTTTTACCATTTCTGACTACTTTATACCCAATCACGGAGAGAAAGAGGTGTCAAAATGACTCCCCTTCCTTCTCACTTTCTTTTACCTTGTTCTGTATGGGCAACTAAATGTGTAGAAACAATGCTGTAGGTCACTTTATTCAGAGGCAGGTTCACAGCGTGGCAGGATGGTCTGGTGGTGTTATTTCAGGGACTCACAAGGTGATGGTTGGTTGCCTGCAAACTTACAGGTAACTTTGTCAAGGCAGCAGGAGACGTTGCAGATCCTAAATCACTTGAATATGTACAGTCCAGCAGGACTGTGCTTCAGTTTAATCATTGCAGTACTGTTAGGATGAGGCTTCGAACAGTTTGGGTACAAATCCTTAAAAGGGCATTTCCACTCAATTCACCCACACTATTATAATCAGCAACATGTTTTTGTTTACGTTAGCTATTATTTTACAAGGAGGCAGGAGGCATTTAATTTTTTAAATGTTAAAACAATTTGAGCTCATATTTGATAATTTTGTAAAGTGCAATACTAAATTACTGAGTCTTTAAACATTTACTTTATAATTAGCTTTCTGTGTGTAGAGATGCATTAATTAGAATTTTGTTGCAGATTTCTGGATTTTGTAAAATGTCAAAATATTAATTCCTCTTCAAAAACAACAATAATTTATCTTAGTTAATATTCGGTGATCTGGAGAGCTTTAATTGAATCCAGTTGGACTTCACATCTTATCTTAAAGACGTTTTGACTCTCAGAAGTTACGCTGCCTCAGGTTTCATCTTTCTAACACCTGCACTGCAGCTGAGACCCATTTTAAGGGAGTTTTACAGAAACTCACATTTTGAGATGTGATCAAAACAATGTGTTCTAGTAAAGTTACTGCTAACAACACTAACAGGAAATAAAAGAGAGATTAGAAGCAGAGGCTCATGTAACCTTGATTGTCCCTGATTACAACTTATAATTGACATACTTCCAACCCAAGTTGCAGAACTGAAGAAGCCTCTTTAAGTTAACAAAGAAAGTCCAGCTGCTTTTATTCAAAGCTCTTACAATTGTCATGTTCTGGATCACTGGGGATTTTCACCAACTAGCAGAGAAGATGCCACAATATATGTATGATATTTTAAGGCAAGATAAATATTGTTCTACCACTAACAAAAAACCTAGTCGTGCTAAACCTTAAGCATTAATCATAAACGTTAGTTCCACTATCTCTAAAGCGCAAAACCTAGCAAAAGCAAAAGTCTAAAACTGAAAATGACAGAAGACTACAAAATTAATTAATGCTAAATTAACCTTTCTACCAATCAACCAGTCACGTCTTGTGACATGAAACCTATGGCATCCCTTCAGCTAACCACCATTGATTCGTTGCGTCAGCCTATCACATCTTGTCTTTGACTCAATTATTTTATTTTGGTAAGTTCATTCAACTGAAAGTTTAGAAAACTAAAAGTAAATTAGTGCTTTAGATTTTATACGGAAATTTTTTTTCCGGAGAAGTTAAATAGGCTAAATGCTTTTCAAAGCTAGCAAAAATGCTAACAAAATACTAGCTACGCTATTAGGAGATCAGTGGAAGTGTGCCCTCCACTGATGTTTTCATTTAAAAATGTTTTTGATATTTTGTAATAACGAAAAGCATTATTAGCTAAAATCGCTATATCCGTTTGTATTCCCTAAAGAATGTAACTCAGAGATTTCAATCATTTTCAAAGCTGAGACGCAGGAATCATCAGTTAGCAGGTTAAGCATGACTTGGATGGTATCTTCTTCAAGTCTTGCTCTCTTTCACCCTGAATGCACCACGTGTACTTGTCAATATGCATTGCTGATTTTCAACATGACTCCAGCATGTCGCAGAAAATCCCATTTCTTTTTAAATAGCTTCTTACATCAGTAATTCACTCAGTTTTCTTACTCAGTAACAACATCCAGTCTGAAGAGTGTTGTCATCAAGTAGTTCACTGATTGGAAAAATGATTGGATTGTTGAGTTTCTGTCCAGTTTCTTGTCAATCTAGAGTTAGTCAAGCTATAAATTTGTGGATTTCGGTTCACAGCTGATTTCTCGGTGCATCTCCGGTTTAAGGTCTTTTGTGCAGGATTTCTCTAAGGAGGCTTTAACGTTATTTCTTTTCTTGCTGGATTAAAAAGAAATTCTACAGGACTTTTACTGTTTACTTCTCATTAAACAAACCTAAAGTAAATCCAGATATTAGAATGTTACATTACAGAACACCCTGTGAAACTGTAGACTGTTGTAACTGAAAATAGAGAAACAGAACAGAGTTTTAACAAAATTATCCTCAAGCGCACCCCTGAACTATCGCCTCTTTTTTTTCTTTTTCTCAGACATGATCAACATTTGTACTTGATATCAGGTTTTCTTTGTGTTCTCATTTCCTCGTTACAAACACACTCTAGTTTCGATGCAAGTAATTTAATTGACCTAAAGAGCCTTTCTAGGGGAATTTGTCTCTTATATTTACTGCCTTTTTGAAATCTTTAGCACCACTATTTTCGCGTAGTTCAGGACTTCCTGCTGTGCCTACCGAACCTGCTTCTGACTTTCAGTTCAGTGCTTTTCACTATATTTTTTTGGAAGAAAAAATAAATACAAGTAGTTAAAATGACTGGGTTCAATATCACTAAATGCCTTGTTTTAATGGTAGCTTTGAGATGAATAGAAATGTAAAAAAAAAAAGACATGTATGTAAAAAATATATATATATACTTCCAAATTAGCAAATTACATATCAGTATGAAGTTGTACGCTTCGATGGATTCTTGCTTTGGTATGTTTGGTAATGAGTGTGCTGTTTGTTGCATGGTTGTAATATTGTGTTAGTAGCACGATGTTGGAAAAAATAGAAAAGATAATGGAAAAGGACTTGTTTTTCTTCTTGTTTGTTCTGATATAAATCTGCAGTCCACTTCTCAGGGTCACAACCAATCACCTTTTACACTTTAGGAAAATGCAGATTTACTTGACGGATGATGATTCTTTTAACGCGCTCGGACTTTTTCTCGCCTCTGAAATGCGTGTGAGAAATAATTACCTGATGGAATAGCATCTCTAAAGCTTCTTTCAGTCTCGGGTTTGTGAAAACAAACCGTCCCCCCCTTTTGGGAATCCATCAAGACTCAGACAAACTGTTTTTTCAGAGCTGTTAATTTTATTTTGTTTTTTGCTCAAGTGTACCTGACTTGGTTTTAGAAATGTACCTAATGTTTGTTCAACTGTTCTAATTCCTATGCTACGATAGTTACATTTTGTTCAGCTGATATTTAAACCAAAAGAAAGTAGCGGCAATCTGTAATCTTTCACTACTGTTTAATACTTATGTTCTGTTTTTTCATTATTGAAATGTTTGTTAAATGCTTTTGGATGAAAGAGCAGACAGTTTTATGTTTTAATGTGTTGCTGTAAGCAAAGCTGAAACCAGAATGAGCTCCCGCACTGCAGAAAGAAACAATTATACAAACAAACATATGGAAGGCTCCTATGGCCAAAAACTGTAAGTTAACGTTATTCTTTTTTTCTGTTAACATATCAGAATCTCCATGTTGAAAGTTTTATAAAAATGTATTTTGTTCTTATTCAACTAAATTGACAATGTATTTCAACTTTGCATCTTATAAGTTTTCCCATTTTCTTGGAACATTTTGGAAATCTTGATGCAGATCAATGCCTCTTATGTAACAATTTTAAAAATGTACTTAAAACATTTTTTGTCATCAACTTGTTCAGATAGAGTATGTTTTCTTTTTTAAAATTTTAATCTGAACAAACTCAGAACACTTTTTGCAGTGTGGTGAAGGATCTCTGGTTGTTTTTGATAGGACTGTAATTATGTTTGTTGAGTGTCTCTATGGTTTGCTGTACATATTATAATGGTGGACTTTGCCTTTAACCTATGTAAGCTTGTCTTTTAGATCTATGCTATCTAACTCTTGACTTTTCAACCTTTGCGTTCATTTTTGGTGTTATTTTGTGTTACTGCGATATTTTTGAAGAAGACAACTTTAAAGAAAGAAGGGATTGGAGTCGACTTTTAAGGCTCCACCTGCTGGCAGAAGCCTGAAATGTTTAATCTGTGTTTAAATCTTTGAGATCAACTCATCTTTTACCAACTAACAGGGATTTCTAGTATTTTTGTTCAATGCCTTGAAATTTGTGGATCACGTGCCTTCCAGGTTGAAATGTTGTAATGACAATGCATCGATGAAGAACTTGAACTCTTTTTTTCTTTTTTTTTGTTCTGATTGGACATAATGGATAAAAACACAGACATCAGAAACAAACTATGCATCACTTTGAAGAGGCTCCAGCTCTTGCTGCCACCATCCGCCCAGCCTGAGTACAAGTTTGACAGAATGACAATGTAGCAAATCTTTTTTTCTCTCTCCTTTTATTTTAAGTGTGAAAAATATCTTGTGGCATTTTCATTTTTCACCGAGTGTTAGATATGTTTGTTTTTATGTAGTTTACTGGAATAATACAGCACTTTGCCAAAAAGAAAAAAAAAATTGTAGGAATTTTAGGAGCTAATGTTTTATTTATCGATATAACTGTCATCGTATTTTGGATGTATAACAGATCAATTAACTTTGTTCTGATGTCAGAAACAAAAAAAGCTGATAAAAAGTGAGGTCATCTGTTTTTGAACTGTAATAGTTAATACATGTGATCTCTCATTAGCCAACAATAAATGTTTTAATAAACAAATGTTTGTGTGTGTTCCTTTTTTTGCTCTGGTAGCATGTATTAAGACTGTCATACATACTAGCTGCCGGAGATCCTTCCTACCCACAGAATCACTACCCACAACGACACTGAAGATACTTGGATGATATAAGTTACTACAACATTTCATTTTTCTTTGCAATAAGGTATTTCTGAATTGAGTTGAATAAGAGGAATAAGTCATGTTACTGTTGAATATTACGAGAAACAACAACTCTTTGAAGATACTTGGATGAGATGAGTTATGACAACATTTAATTTCCCTTTGGAACAAATTATTACTAGGTATTTTTTAACAGAATTGAATTTGAAATGTTTGGTATTCTGTTGTTAGGTGTTGTCTGGGCCACATGTCAAAAGTGAACGTCAGGATAAGGAAGACTGCTTAAATATCAGTCTTGATTTAATCAAATTTATTAGTCAATTTATGTATCAAACACCTGCCTTGAATGTTGTTAAGCTTCTTGTTAAAGAACAGTAAGTAGTGGCAACGGTACTGCAAAACGTAACAGCTAGACGTGTATTCAGACTGTTACATTAAGTTTACCTGTAAAATCCACCCAAAAGCCAAATATTCTGACATATATACAAATAGAGAGAGGTGGGTAATCTTTTGGCAGATACACTTTAGGAGTATTTTTACTACAATGTACTTTTTACTTTTGATTGACTCATTTTATTATGAAGAATTGCTACTCTTATTTGGATAAAATTTCTGGATACTCTACCCCACTGTAACTAACTTCACTGAATGAAAAACAAGGTTGTTTTGAACAGAAAAATCACCAGACGTAGATACACCTGTAGTTTTATTTCATAAGGTTTTTTCATTAAAGGAAAATTATTTAGAAAAATATTTATTTTGTCAAATTTAGCTATTTTGTAATTATGTCATTTATATGAATCATTTTCATTTAGGAATTTAAAACACCAACATTTACACATAATTTTATATTTTGATCCGTCTGATGATTAAGCAATTGATATTTTGATCAGTTACACAGTTTTTATTTTTTTACAAAAATACTTTTTCACTCTTATTTGATTAATTCCTTGGACAGATACTTTTACTTGAGATAAAATATGTTTAAGTAGTAGATACACAGCTTCTGTTTGACAGCCGCCCAACGTGCTCACTTTGTTTACATTCTGCACAGAGTGCACGCGGTTGTCACTATTCGCCCTCTCATTGGCTTGACGTCACATTGCGTCCTCCCACAGGCGGGACCTGTGAGCGGAAGCAGTTTCTACATCGCTTAAAAAATCTAATATAACTCCGTCAAATTCAGGAAATGCTGACTCATTCCTATGTGTATCGCTTCATAAAGGATTTCTGCGTCGTTAAAATTCAACCGCGATAAACGGAAAGTCCGGTTTATCTCGTAAAAACGTTGCTTCGCTTCGCTGACCGTTAGAAACCAACGAAGGCACGGAAGAAACACGACGAAACGGTCGCTAAGCTTCATTCTGGGGTCGTTTTCGGTCGTTATTCGTCAAAATAAAGCAAGAGCAACCGATTTTACCCGCTTGGTGCTGCCCATTTGCAAAAAATCACAGTTCAGATTTGAACATTTAGCGCGTTTGTGTTAACCGGGAACAGGCATGCGCACTGGCGCCGACAGGCAGACGCGGATATAAGGATTGGCGCCGGCGCCACAGCTGATGCATTCATTCATTCTTCGCTGAGGAGGTAAGATCCCCGAACTTCTGAGCAGGTCTACTGATAGAGCTACATGGTTTTAGAACAAGCTCAGTAATGCTAAGTCACTTTTGGGACTTTTAGTTGGCAGATTAACTGGGAAATTGCATTATTATAGCAAAGTTCTGGATTGAGGACTTTCCAAAAGGCCAAGAGAGGAACTTCTGACCATGTAGTTTTAAATCCAGCTTTGCTGCATTACACGAACTTCATAAATCGTGTTATATCTGCTCTATAACTGCTGGGTTAAACATTTTTGTGCTGGAAGTACAGCAAGTTCAGTGCGTTTAACAATAGGTTGAGTGTTGTGTTTAAAAGCAGGTTTTCAGTGTCAGCTGATCTTTCAACGGTTATTTTAAATAAAAAATAGTTTCCCAGTGTTTCAGATTGAAGCTGATGATTAATAGTTTGTCTGTATTTTGGAGGATTAGTCGGTTATTGTTGACCTAGTTAGCTGTTAGTTTGCTAAGTACAGTAGCTGCCCTCCACAGATTAGCCTCGCATAGGTTGGAGTTTACCCGACTTTATTGGCGCAGCATTGGTTATAAAACTCGTTATATTCAGATATGTGGCTCTCGTACCCCTTCTCTGTCAGTTGGTAATTGTCTAAGGTTAATAGCAGCCATGCTTAGCGGTCTTCTTTCGTAGTTTTCCCTCGCAGATTTGGGGGTAGTTTCGAAGAGGCAGGGCTCAAATCCTCCCGCTTCTCCGTTGTAGAAATTGGCGCGTCTTTGAGTTTGAAACCTCTCTAAAACCCAATAATTTGGATGTTTTGTCGACTAAAACTTTAGTGAACATGTTTAGAGACATGTGCGTTGTCATTAAAGCAGAGAAACGAGAGTTGAAATGTTGTATTTCTGAGCTTTTTTGTCTGAAACGGAGGGAGTTCTCAGCCCCCCTTCCTCCAGGCATTGCCATGATAGCTCACAGAACCTGGCCGGCTAGTTTGGCTCTTTTCATCACTTTTTATTTACTTTCTCGTGTTTTCAGTGAGCTAGAGATCTGCACTGTAGCTCCGTATGCTTCTTGAGCTTATGTTTGTAGACTAACGATGGATTGTTAGGTTGTTCAGTGGGTGTATTGTTAATCACAAGCTAGCCCTGCTGTTCCTCAGTTAGCTGCAGATTATACACCAAGTTCTGACTCAACTATTCAAATTGAGAGGTCTACATCCTGTATCTTCTAAAGAAACCTTTTCCTGCTCAACAAAGAGTTTCCTAACTTTATATGAGATAATTTTAATAACTTCCACCTTTTTTAAAATTTTTAGACAATTTAAGCCTTGGCATTCTTATCAGTGATTCATGTAGATGATCGGCTCTTGAGCTGCAGCAGATTTCCTGTTTTTCTTTGAGATCTGACCTTTTAGTTTTCACCCACTCTTGTTTTTCTAAAAACTATGAAAGGCAGGCATTGGAGGGATTGATAGGATTCTCATTTATTCATCAAATCATAACTCTAATCCTGATTATATTTTTATCAGACTCAAAAAATGTGTCTTAACATCTACATGATGTGTTTGGAGACCAGAAATGCTTTACATTCTTATTTTAGAGGAATTTGATTAATTTAATTTGACTAGTATCAAGAGCAAATTGCCTCTAATTATCTGAGTAAGATTGCAACGTTTCAGTATTTATCAGTAAGATGTTTCAGTGCTTATTTTGCTGTTAGGATTTCTTTCTAATATAATTTTATGTCCTATAGTTTTTGTAAATATTTTTACAATTCTTCACAAATCTTAACTTGTTTTTGTTTTTATTACCAGAACAGCCATAAGAATAAATCAGCAGCATGTCTAGACGCAGGTAAGCATCCACAGGCTCACAATTTCTTAATTACAAACTTTTTACCTAAAAAAGAAAATCTGAATAGAAACAGATTGTCTTCATTGAAATAGTTTTTATTAATTGTATATCAGTCAGACGGACCTAAAATGTCAATTTTCATCACAGTGGTCGCCTCACGCTTCAAGCCAGGGATTCAAATGCAACCGAACCCGCAGTCCGAGAACCACTAAAGAAAAGAAAGTCTGAGGTTTGTCTTGTTTTTGTTTGTATCTAGTTGGTAAATAATAGTTGGCTTATTTGAACATGGATTCATCTCTTTGCTTTCCCTCTCAGCCAAAGAAGAAGGTTCAACCTGCAGCCAAGAAACAGAACTATGAAATACAGGTCAGTTTGCTGCACATCAACTCCAGAAGATGTTGTGTTTACAGCTGATAAGAGCTGCTCTGCCCAGGATGTTTTATTACTTTATCTTCATTTAGAAGCACCCTCCCAGCAGTAAACTGCATTTCTTCCCTCCATGTCCATTTTTATAAAGTTGTAGATTATAATAAAGACCTTCATTTAGTTTTTTTTAAGATTGATTTTGTTGTAACAGAACTAGTTGAAGGGAACAAGTTTTGAACTTGGGAGAGGCTGTGATGATGCAGTACCGCCTCTTTACCAGAAGAGGTCACTCTCTAAGTTAACTAAAATCTAAATTATACCTAGTTTAGAGTTTGTAGCAGTTTTAATCTTACAGGTAACATCTACAGAATTCACATGAGGCTTGATTGGTTTTTAAAAACAAAATATATATATATATTGTATTTTTTAGGTGATACTTTTTTTTTTGTTGTTTTGATTTCCACTTGAATGTCCCTTGTGGGTGTGCATTTAAAGTAAGCTGTTCCTGCTTTTCCAGAAGTGTTGGTCGGAGGATGGTGCCAGTCCCTGCATTCTCATTGAAACTCCCCAGAAGGAGCTGGAACCATCAGACCCATCCAGCTTTAAACAGTATCAGTTCAAGAACCTCTTCATCAAGGCCTCCCCCATCCCTTGCCTCAGGTAAGCCTGGGTTTTGCATGTCAATGAGGCCATTGTAGTTCAACAGTTCTCACTTAAATGGTTGTTCATTCACAGTTTAAATGCCAGTGTAAGAAATGAGGTAAACGGGTCACATGCTGGATGTGTGAATGGTTTAGCTCTTAGTTTCTGATATGAACCAGTTGAATATTTTTGGTTTGCAAATGACTGAAAAGCTTTTGTTTCCTTTTTATTCCAGCTGGGCGAGTTCAGACGACGTTTGGATTAAAATGCTCAACAAGGAGCTGAAGTACGTTCACGATAAGAGCTACTTGCAGCGGCATCCCAAGCTGCAGCCCAAGATGAGGGCGATCCTGCTGGACTGGCTGCTGGAGGCGAGTACCCAGCAGAACAATGGTTTATGTCAACACATTCTCGTGAATCTGTGGGATTTTTCTGATGTTGTCTGTGTGCAGGTGAGTGAGGTGTACAGCCTCCACAGACAGACGGCATACCTGGCCCAGGACTACTTTGACCGCTTCATGCTGACTCAGGAGAACGTTAACAAAGATTACCTGCAGCTCATTGGCATCACAGCCCTCTTCATCGCCTCCAAGATAGAAGTTAGTCCTCACTTCCTAGTCTTTCTGGTGTTTATATCCTAGCAGAATAGTTTTCACTAAAATGTTTTTCTCTCTGTAGGAAATTTATCCTCCTAAAATCTATGAGTTTGCGTACGTCACAGACGGAGCGTGTGACATGTGGGACATCCAGCGCACAGAGCTTCATATATTAAAGGTACAGCTGCTGTTTCTGTCCCCGTTCTGAATGGAGAGGTTGTTCTTCTGCTCCAACATGATGGTCTTCCTGCAGGCGTTGGACTGGAACCTGTGTCCAGAGACTCCCATCTCCTGGCTCAAGCTGTACGTTCAGGTGGAAGCCCAGAAGGATGGAGAGAACTTCCTGGAGCCGCAGTTTTCTCAGGAGACGTACATCCAGATCACACAGGTATCTTCACCTCCTCACAGACTCTTAATAAATGTTTTAAATGTTCAGAGTGTGACCTCTGCCTTCATCTCCTTCAGCTGTTAGATTTGTGCATGATGGACATCGGCTCGTTGGACTACAGCTACAGCATTCTTGCTGCTGCCGCCTTCTGTCACTTCTCTACGTTTGACGTCGTTCATAAAGTCTCAGGTGGGTTTCCACTCTGTCTCTGCACATTTTGCAGGTGGTGGATGAATATTCCAGGTCATAACCGGTGCGTTTGTGCCTCTGCTTGGCAGGCCTGACCTGGGAGAGTGTGTTCCCCTGTTATCAGTGGATGCGTCCCTTCATGGACACGCTGCGCTCTGAAGTCAAACCGCAGCTGAAAAACTTCCCCAAAGTCAAAACCGACGACAGACACAACATCCAGACGCATGTGGCCTACCTGGACCTGCTGGTGAGGAAACGCATCTGTTTATCAATCTGCAATAAGATTCTGACCAGCTTGATATTCAGAATGATAGATGCCATCCAGATGCCTGCTGAAGCATTAGTATTAGTCCTAGCTAACCAGGCACAACACAATCCTGAAGTATAAAACTTACTTCTCTCAAGTTCTTTATAAAATGGAAACTTTAATTCTGTTTCTAAAAACCAACTCTCTACATGTATTATAAATTAATTTCTCTAATAAATATCACAACTTGCCAAACAGCTGATATTGTGATGTAGACCGTGACTCTCCATTCACTCAGGGCCACTTCAAAGCTTTCTGACCACTTGAACCCTGTTTGTTACAATAAGTAAAATAATATATCAATTAGACATTTAAAACTTTCTTTTTGGACAAGCATTAATATCAAAAAGGAACATTTTATTTCTAAAAACTTGGATATTTACTCCTTTAAAGAGAGGAGCCTAATTAAACGGTATCATATTGATGCTGTCTAATTTACATTAAATATCCTGTAGAAATCAGTTCTCACTTTGACCTTTGAAGCAGAATTATAGTTTTGATTGCATAGTAATTAAATCAAACAATAAAATGTCTAACTGGTGATTTAAAAAAAAATTAATATAGCCATTGTTATAAATATGGTCTTTATGTATAAATGACAATTCTTAACATTTTTTTCCCTCCATCTTTGCGCAGCGAAAAGCCCAGGAGCGTCAAATCGACAGCCCCGACTGTCAGCTGTCACCTGTTGCTATGGGGAATATTCTGACTCCGCCAAGCAGCACAGAAAAGTCGACCAATCCCTGAGCTGGACCCCATAAGCAGGACCCACTACCTCTCTTCAGGACAACTTGACGCCACAGTTGAGCCGTCATAGCGACATGTGATGTGGAGAAACAAAAGTTTATATGTTTGGTTGTTTTAACACTAAGCTCTGACTTCTGGCAGCATAACAGATCAAACAAGAAACTGGTGATCGATGATTTAATCTGTGATAACGTTGCTTTTTTTTAAATTTTTTTTTTTTATGTCTCGAGCAGCAGCTGCTGCATTGCTGCAACAGTTTTCACCCACCTGGTCTTTCCTCCATGTGAGCCGTCGTCTGGTGCTGATCTTAAACTTGAAGCTTTGATGCTTTCTGATGGTGCTTCAGTTGATTCTCAGGAAATGAGAAAAACCTGCTTTTGTTTTTAATTACGACAGTCATTCCATTTTAACGGGTACAAATAGACATGTGCCACCTTTATGTCTGAAAGTAAATCTGTTTTTATGGAGGACTGTCACATTTAGAACAAACGGCTTGATTTTTGATGTCGGAAGCATTTCATAGCGACCAGAATTATAGGAATGATTTTATTTTTCTTCCTATTTAGGTGTTTAATAAATCTGCTTGTGGCAAAAAAATTTTTTTTAATTTGTGTATTTGTTGCAATCTGGTTGCAACCTTTTGTTACGTTCCTGGAAAACTTGACCTTTGTGCAAATTTTTTTTTTGTTTGCTCTTTCATTTTAAGTGCTTGTATTTATTAATAAGCCTTCATAAGTAAAGGAAAAATGTTCATATGTAAAAACTTTTTATTGATTGAACTTAGTCTGGTCAGCCAGTGCCAAAGGCAAAAAGGTATTTATGAGTTTTGCTCTGTAACATCTGTTCATTTGAGGTTCAGCATTAAATGTTGTACATAAGGAAGTCTTCAGTGCCTTTTTTATATAACAGGAACAGGAGAGAAAAATCTGTACATGAACTTAATTTAAAACAGAGTGAGCCAAAAAATGGAAATCCATCAAACCTGTAACTGTAAACCTCCGCAGTGAACACATGAACCATGTGAACTGTGTATAAATGTTAAAGAATGTTTTTGTACATAGAGCAATTTAAACAGAAAATTGTAATTTCCTTTTTGTATTGGTGTTTTAAATAAACGTTGAAAAGTGTTTTTGGTCTTTGTTTTTAGAGAAGGAAGTAAAATGTCTGATTCTTCTAAGCCACGGGTGTGAAAGTGGAGGCCATTTCAAAATGAAAAAATTGATTCTAATAAGGCAACATGTTTAATATGCAGCTTTAATTTAAAAAAATATTGTTGAGCAGTTGGTATTAAATAAAATAGAATTCACAAACTAATTAAGCATTTTTTATGTTGTGTCATACCAGAAGATTAAATAAGTTTTGGACATGACTGTAAAAACTTTACAGAATGCAAATGTCCTTTTTTTCTTGAATTTGAAAAGAAAAATGTGCCAAATAGAAGAATCCCCCATTTTTAAGGCTGTGGTTGCAGTGAAAATAAATGACTGGCAGAAGAATTTTAGTTGATGTTCAAACTGCAGCTCGAAGTGACCCAGTTAGAGGCTTTTCAAACATGTAGTTTTAGAATAAATGCTGCAAAACAATGTTGCTGAAGAACAAATTAAAGATGTCAGAAGATGTAAGATGTGACGGTCACACTTTTACAAACTAAAGTATAGAGATTAGTTTGTCTTCCACTTTTGTGTCAGATGAATCGTGACATCGGCTCCTAATTTCCATTCCCATGCACTAAAGGAGTATTTCAGTAAAACTCTGCAGATCCGACACGTTTATGTTTCATGAGCGAAAGAAACACTTCCTGTGAGTCAAATCTGTGTGAGAACGTCTCAGGTTCAGCTCAGTCAGTTTCAGATATCTGCTCATGTTGAGAAAGAGCTGCAGACCTTGTTGGCCAAAACCCTTTATCACCTTACAACCAAAAACCTTCTCTGTATCTTGCTGGGAGTCTGTGATGCACCAAAACAAAAAGTCCATAGATGTGTACATGGGAGTAAAATGACATGTTTTTGAAATCTGAAAAGTGTCTCCATTAGCAGATTTTTATTTGCAGGGTCTTAAAAACCACATGCTATTTTTTTCACAAAAAGATATGAATTATTTGTGTTTGATAATCTTGATCACTGTCATGAAAAAAACAGAAGGAAATTATAAAAAGGTTTAGAAAAAACACCTTTACAATATTTATATAAAATAACATCTTTTATTCGTGAGATAAAATTGTTTTAAACTTATTTAAGGAATCACCACAAGGGGGCGATGTTGAACTATAAACGTAATATGTAACCTCATAATCATTATTTTTATTTTTCCGCTGGAACCTGAAGCTTTCCTGCAGAAACCCACAGAAACACACTTACGACCCAGGAAACACCGCAGCATGTTTCATATTTATTTTTTGAGCCCACACAACTGACAGTGACTCACATGAGAATACGCATATTTCAAATGCTGTATTTTCAAATCCACCATTCTTAAATAATATGTTTTGATATTTATTGCCCCGCATTTTCTATTTAGTTTCCCAAAATGATTTTTGTTGTTCTTATTGTTCTATTTGTGCATTCTAAAATATAATTTTCATATTATTTTTGGATTTCTTGGGGTTTTTTGGTCTAAAAACGTGAGAACGTCAATATCTAACTGTACATTATGGCCAATTATTATTAATTTTATCATATTTTAGAAACAGAACACGAATTTAGACATGCAGATGCTTATCCAATATTTGTTTTCCCCAGAAATTGTTTTATTAAATGTTTGAAAATAAATTTAAGATCTTGTGACAGAGATTTATTTCAAAGCTGCTATTTTCTTGTGTGTCATGGAGTTTTACACCAATCAAATTTCAGTTTCTGTGGAAAATATAATATGAAGTCAGACCAAAGAGGATTTTTATCACAGAAATATTTTTATGGCCTATGCAGTCCTGGGGAAGATTTCCAGTGTGCAGCATCTCAGTGGAAAATTAAGTGGAAGGAAAAAGTGTGATGGTAATAGGTGAAGCCTTAAGAAGATTGTGAAGAAAATGATTCTAAGAAACCATCATTAGGGAGCCATAATCATCAAAACAAACAGAAATAATAAGCTGTTTGGAAGAAAACAAAAGCATCACACACAGGACAAACTTTATGGGGAAAAGGCTTTTTATTTATTTTTTATTAAAAGTCACATACAAAAGGAATAATCCATGATAGGCAGCTATAAAATGTTTATTTGTACAGCATATTACATGGTTCATCACTATCAGTTTAAACCTACAGGAGTGATGCAACACGTTCACACCTCGGCCTCGAAAAGCTCTGGATTTACAACAGATGCTGAACACCGAAGAGGCCAAAATTCACTCGACATCTGCTTCACATCGACAGTTCATAAAAACACACACACACACACGCACACCTGTGTTACTCCATTTGGATGCATAGTTTTGAGCACAGTTCTTTCAGGGCTTATTATGCTTTTATTCTATTTCACTTTAGGCACCAGAAGAGAAACACGAAACCTGTTTCACCACCTGAAGGAAAGAACTTTAACTAATTCATACTGGCAGCCGCACAAAAAAGAAGAAAATCTGACATGTGAATCCAAAATGAGATTTAATAGAACAGTAATGGAGAGCTTGAACTGGCAGCATTTGAGTTGATTGAGTTTAAAATAAACCTTTTTACTCTGATCCTCCTCCTCTCCACGTAGATCTACATTCAACAGGCAGCGTAATGAAAACCAGGGGGTAGATACTGGATTCGGGTTAAACTCCTCACCCATTTTTGTTTCGATAGCAAAGAAACTTTAAAAAGTCATGACAGGAAGCAACTGTTCTGCTAAAGTCAAGGGCAACGTTTCCTATTTCTGCTTCTCTTTATCTCACCTTCAGGACGACAAATTTACCGTCTGCTTTAATGCAGGTGAAACAAACGATAACAGCTGAATTTACAGGCGCCGAGCCGTGAAAAGACTCTTAAGGGATCACTGGATAAACTCTGTAGGGCTGATGGGAGGTTACGGGCGGCAGGAAGCAGCCTGGCGTTTCTCAGTCCCTTTATCAAACTCTGGATTCGTTTGATTGTATCTGCAAACTCTGATGAGAGCACAACAAAAAGAAAATGCAACCAATGTGGATTTTTAAAGTGTAAGATCACAATATGAGAAAACTCAAGCATTCTTTAGAACTGAACCAGTTTCTACAGTTCAATATACGAGACAAAGATGCTAAAAATAAAAACTATACCTTTGTGTGGTCTTTATGTTCATTGGAACCATAAATAGAGGGATTGTGAATAAATTCATCAATTATGGGAAGTTGCATAATCTAAGTAATTTGACTTGTTAATAAAAACATACATTTGCTTTGAATGGGATGTTTGCTTGTCTTTCCCATTTTAAAGAGCTAAAGTTAAGAAACATGAGCTCTGGTGTCACATATTAATACATCATGGGAACAGGAAGTCATAAAATCAAATGTCAAGGGTTTCATATATAAACTATGAAGCTTAATTGTGTTTATTTTAATGACATTTTTAGAAGTATCAATAATTATCATCACTGATTATCTTGAATCACATATTTGTGATTTATATTATGACTTTTTCTGAAAATCTGCTATAAAACAAATTCATTTTAAGTCTTTTCAAATATATTTACCAACAACTCTCACCAGGACTGAAAAGTACATTGTAAAAAGTAAATTTGATCCCAAAATTTACTGAAGGTCATGTGATTGGCTTCATGTTGTACAGAATTAATTTCTCTTTAGATTCGATATAAAATCTAAAACTGTCAAAGTTAAATGTTGGTGTGAAAGGCCAATAATGTCCAAAATCTATTCATTTACTGACAGAATTTTATCTGGTTCCGCCTCACGTTTTTCACATTAAAACACGTCTATCTCAGTAGATTCTCTCTTCTCTTCTCTCTTTAGCACCACCTAGAGTCCGGATGATAAATACGCTAAAACCAAAATGGAGATTTGTGTCAGTAAGCATTTAAGCAGATTAATAAGTTCATCTTCACCTGCAAATAAATGTAAAACTAGGTTTGCTATGATTTTGTTTCAACGGATAGAAATTTCAAAACAGCTTGAAGATCAAATTTGTACGTAAAAAGGTGAGTTTTAGGAAAAGGCGAGTAACCAGCATGTCAACAGAGAACAACCGACAACCATCAAACAGGATCATCAATGAACTTCTTTAAGGGAGTAGAAAAATAATCTTATTTAAAAATGTGCCAGTAAAGCTGATTTTACAAGGTGGAAAAAATGTTTTATCCTCCAATATTACAAAAGTTCTGTTTAAATTGATTGTTTTGTCCTGAAGACTGAATCCTCTTTTAGTGCAGTAAGAAGGTAGAAAAGAGAAATGAAAAGCTTATTTTTGAGTGTTTGCACATTTTTTAAACCTGGGAATTTAAAAATCTAAGTTTGTCTATGTTTATTTACAAAAAACTGCAAAGATCCTTGGAAAGACTTTTAGCATGTTTGACATTTTGAATATAATATTCAAAGTAAAAACTTTCCGATCCAAAAATCCTCAAATAAAATGCTGTGAAAGAACTTAAGTCATTTTCAAGGCCTTAATGTTTTCTGAGATTTCAAGTGTAGCAGTGTAATTCTTCCACTCTGACCTCCAGCCACTGAAAGTTTCTCACATCATTTGATGGAGGTGCTGCTTCAGAGAAAACACTCTTTGACCCTGAAAGTCCCATTTCGCAACAGCAAAGCACAGCGACCCAGAAACCTCTTACAAATTGAATAACTACATCACAAAGAAGATATTTTAATGGAACAGGAAGAATGTTTCTGTGCAAAGTAATGAGTTTTCTATGCTTTTCTTTTTCTTTCTCAAACTTCTGAAGCACAACTTTTCTGGAAAAAGGAGCGCGACACAATGAACCTCCAACCTTGAATATGTCTTTGAATTTCTCCCAACACTGGTGAACACATGGGAGAAGCTGCTGCATTCACACAACATCCCAGTTAAACTCTTTTTGTTGGATTAGATGTTCTGGAGCTAAATCTGCTGTAAACCTGCTGCATAGAGCCGCTTACACCTTCAGCTCCTTAGCAGTGTTTTTCAAAGAGGGGCCGCCAGGGGGCGCTATGGGGGCTTCTGAAGGTTGAAAGGAAGGTGAGGAAGAAAAAACAAAAATAATATAACGTAATTATAATTTGATAATAATTTGTTTTCCAATCATTATTATAAAATATAACAAATATTTGTTATTTCTGATATCAAATTTCTCAAGCCGTTTTGCTCATTAAGCTAGCTGAGCTAGTTAGCAGGAAATAGAAAAGTTTTGGACAAGAAAGTAAACATCCAGCAGCAAAAACCTAAGAATGGTGGGAATGATACTAAATTATTATATTATCACATGACAAGACCTGACAATATTTTCCAAAATATAACTCCAACTCAACTAAAATATACAAATAACAATGAAAAAAACACCATTATGAACAAAGCAAAGTCTGTATTTATAGACATTTTAGTTGTAATTGAATTAATATTTGGTATGAGTTATCATCAAATGAGCCCTGTTGTATCTGTTTGGTTTCTTTGGTTTTATTCCTCCTTTTCATAAAATGACCATTTAAGAAGCACAAGCAAGAAATGCTAGCTTGGTTTACATTTGGACTTAAATTTGAAAGATTTTAGGACTTAAAATACCATCATTTACAGATGGATGACTAACCAATTTTTTGGTTTATGAAGGTTTTATTTTTGGAAAATTGTGATGCTTTTTTTCCACCACTCCTGGAGGTTTCATAGTTCATAGTGATGTCAGCCCAAGGCAGCCATTTTGCCTGATAAGCATGTTTTACAGCATCTATTTATCTAGACTTTGGACTCAGGTCAACTCTATGACACAATATTAGGGCCAGGCCACAATCTCTTTTAATGACTTTATTGCAAGAAAGAAGTCATAATATTACTAGATTAAAGCCATGGTATTGGAGAATATTGTACTAATCTTATAAGAACTCCAACACAAAAAAATAACAAAAGTTCAAATGAGGAATGTTGACCATCTGGTGAAGTCATACTTCTTGTATTGGTTTCACTTAATAAAAGCAATTAAGCTTTTACATATCAGATCAAATTATTATCACTATCAGGACTTTGATCATATTTTGAAGAGCGAACACTGACTAAGGAAGTCACGTCGGATCTCCACGATGATCCGACGTGATAATTATCAAAGCTTATTTTCTCATTAAATTACTGCAACTTTAAGACGTTAAGTCTACTAAAATAGTTTTTTTCTGCCAATATTACAACTATATTCTCATAATTCAACCAATAATTATCTTAAGCTGGTCCTAATACTTTGTATTACAAACTCACAGAAGAGCTTCTTGAAATAAAAGCCACTTTTTGAATTTTGTTTTTCTTAGAAACAAAGTGAGAATAAAAATTAAATTGAAAATCCGATCTGGTAAGAAAAAAAGATTTTATTTTGAAGCCATATTGCCCTGCCGTTTTCCCCCTGAGTAAATTTCCCTGACAGGATCATAACAGTGAATGTAACCTGAAAATGTCTTGGTTTTCTGACGCTGTGTGAATGCAGCACTTCCTGACCCGATGAGCAAAGTAGGGCTGTGTGGTCGGGGTTCAGTGGCTCCCCCTAGTGGTGCTGAGGCAGTGGGTCATGGCTGTGGCTCCTCTGTACGTAGGCTATGGCGTCCCTGTACGTGAGGCCCAGCTGCGGCCGGTCGTACATCTCACTCAGAGCCTGAAACTTCGGCCCCCACCGTGACAGCCTGTCACGCACAAAACCTCCTTCATCCTCCTCTTCCTCCTCCTTCCTGTCCCCGGCGGCCATTCTTCTACAGGACACGGCCGACCCCAGAGAACTGAGGCTTCCTGCTGAGGACCCGGAGCCCTCCACGCACCAGACGTGGTAGGCGTCGGCTGGAAACGCACCGCTGTCGTTGTCCGCCTCCCAGATGATTCGCTCCACGTAGCTTTTAAAGTCCACATGCGAGCGCGGCGCGGGCGGAGCGTCGATGCAGCTGCCCGTGTCACTCGTCTCTGTGTCCCTGCCCGCGTGGGAGGAATAGTTGGCGTAGGTGGCGTCGCTACTGTAGCCGGCGCCAGCTGCATGCTGATGGTGGTGGTGCTGATGGTGGTGGTGATGCGGGATGCTGAGGTAGGGGGCGCCGGAGCTGCAGGAGGAGCCGGACGGATGCACCTCCTCCTGGGAGCCAGGGGAGGACTTGATGAGCGGGGCGGTGGTGCAGGAGGACGACTGGGACAAGCTGGAGCACAGAGGACGCTTCAGCTCTGTGATGTCATATGCATTCTGAAGGCAAGAAACCAAAAACATGTAGTCCATGAATTAAAGATCTCATTATAGTCATGGCTGTGTTGAAGGCACGAGCTCGTTTCTGGATGAACTTCAACAACCAAGATTTTACTATGAGTCCTTGAACAGGTTAAGATAGTCTATGGGTTAATCAAAACATGTTCATTGCACAAAATAATTCTTTGATAAGATTTCAGTTTGCTCACTTCTGCCTATTCTGAGCTGCTTTCTGTCACTTTAAATCCAAATAAGCTGCTGTTGGCCACGCCCTCCAACTCAGTGTTTACATTCATAAGTGGAAAAGGCTGCAAACAGATGCACAATTATACCGAACATCTTTGAAAAGGATTAGTAGAGCCTCATGCACAACCAACAAGAATGCAGCAAGTGATTTCTGGGTGGTAAATCAAAAAAACTCTTTCAAGCAGCCATTTTACAGCACATTCAGTGGTAAAAACAGCTTACCCAACATGATGGGGCTCTCATCTCTCTCAACCTCTCCTGGGGTTGCTAGGTAACGCTGCAGTGACTGAAGATTGTGCCTTAAAACGTTTGAGGTTTTTGAAATGGCTCTCTTTCCAGACACTAAGAAATATTAACTTATTGTGAAAAACATCAGGGTGTTTTTGTTTAAATACCCTGGTAGTGTTTAGAAGCAGCTGAGATGCAAATGGAAGTACAAAAATGTACAAAATGTGAATTTTGCATAATAGACATTTTTATATTTTAACTTTCACCCACAATCACACACTTATTCACTTTTCCTACAGATGTAGAGAACAGATCTGCTGATTCCTGGATCAACTTGTTCTCTGTTGAAATGTTCTGACTGTGAGCAGGTGAGTATAAACTTTTAAAGCAGAAGGTTGAACATGTCTATGGTTGTGTGTGTGCCTGGGTACCTGGTCCTGCTCTCCTCCTCCTTCCTCGTTGTAGTTCAGGATGTTTTCTCTGATGTCTTCCCAGCTCTGGTGTTCAGCAGGGATGTGGTAAACTCCTCGCTTCCTGAACTTGTTCCGGCTGCCTTTCTGATTCCAAACGGTCACTGCCACCAAAACCACTAAACACGCACACACACACGTACAGGAGGTAGAAGAAATTAATTGCGCTACTTTTCAATGTTAAAATGAAACATATTTAAACCTTAAAGCAACACAGTTTAACCAAACAACCAGACATTTGCTTTAGTGCTGCAATATAAAATATATGTTTTCCATATTTGTTGAAACTGTCACCCCATCCTGACAACATAATGTTAGACAGATAATCTGTGAAAAGATCAAGCTCCTTCATCTCCTCCCAGCGCTACTATTGCTGTCTGCAGCAATACACCGCTCCTGGTCAGACACAGGCAATCAGAGAAAGGAGGAGGGTCTTATTGATATCAAACACCTGCAGTTATGTAACAAAGCCTGCCACTAATGCTAAGGCTAGTTAGCATAGCCATCGACGAGGTCGGATAAACAGTTTCCTCCAATGGTGTTTTGTTTTTCCGTCATTAGAACATTTAATACTGAGTACATAAAAGTGATTGGCAGCGCTAAGCCCCTCCTCCCGGCTCTGATTGCTTCTTGTTGGTCAGGATCTTTGCAGCTCTTCAGACTGTGGACATCGATCTTTTCACAGATTATCTGTCATATTTCATACTGTCGCAACATGGTGAAAGTTTTAACAAATATGGAAAAAAAACCTATTTTTGTAAAAGTTAAACGTTTTAAGAGCAGGAGTGTGACATTGGAGAAAAGTATGCTGAGATCACATAAAGCAACACAAAAAATTCACTTTAACAATCACTTGCTCTTACCAATAAAGACAAGCAGGCACATGCTGATGGCGAGGATGGAGCTGGGGCTGAGGGCAGCCAACCTCTGACCTTTGACCTGCCCCAGCTCACAGCGTTGACCTCTAAATCCCTCCTGACAGCGGCACTGGTAGCTGTCGGCTGAAAGGGGATGGCATGTGCCGCCATTACGACAGGAGGACGGGCCGCAGGGCGACGGTAAGCAGCGCTGGAGGCCGGACTCATCGGTGACGGTTACCTGAGGGCCCGGACACCTGCAGGGGCGGAGTCCAGCAGAGATGACTGGAGGAGCTCCAGCTGGTACAAATACCTTAAAATAGCTTCATCAAACCTGGATATGTTTAACCTCTTACTTTATTCTGTGTGGGTTTTGTTACGTACCGCTACTCTCACCCTGCTTGTTCTTCTTTTGACTAATTACAGGAGAGTAGAGCCACAACAAAAGGTACGAATTGATGTGAAGAAAAAGAAAAGAAACAAAACGGGCACCTGGCGGGACACAGTGTGGTGAGGTTTACCTGAGCTGTCCGATCAGTTCCTTAACCAGTTGACATCCGTTGAGAACCATCTGTTCAAGTGTTTTTTTCCTCTAATATATAGTTTTCCTCTAAAATATAGTTTTTCTCTTTTCCTAAAAATGCACCACTTGTGTTTACGCCGGCGGTTGGTCTTAGCAGGCATGGAAAATCCATCCATCCATCCATTTTCCTGCACCCTTTTTCCCTTACTGGGGTCGGGAGGGTTGCTGGTGCCTCTCCAGCTGTCATTTCGGGCGGGAGGCGGGGTCACCCTGGACAGGTCGCCAGTCTGTCGCAGGGCAACACAGAGACATACAGGACATACAACCATGCACACACACTCACACCCAGGGACAATTTAGAGAGGCCAATTAACCTGACAGTCATGTTTTTGGACTGTGGGAGGAAGCCGGAGTACCTGGAGAGAACCCACCATGCACAGGGAGAACATGCAAACTCCATGCAGAAAGACCGGGGCCGGGAATCGAACCCAGAACCTTCTTGCTGCAAGGCAACAGCTCTACCAGCTGTGCACTGTACACCCGCGTGTAAAATCCCGGTGCTCAAAATTCTTTAGCGTCCAGCCAGTTTAAAAATAAAAACAACAAAATGAAACAAACTTCATCCCGGCCAAAACATCTGACGCTCTCCTCTGGGTGGATCCGTCAAAAGGTGAAGGTTTTCATCCTGAACCTTCCCACACCGTACTTTAAGTTATTTTTTCCCTTAACAATACTCCATATCACTCATCAAAACCAGGTGTGCTACCAACCCAGCTAAAAACACCTGACTGGCCGTGCCCCCCCACCGTCAGAGGTGCCAAAATAAAACACAAAAAATCAGGAGACGAAGTGAATGTGACCATGTAGCAGTTTGTGTTCATGCATTATTTACTTGCACTGGTGTTTTCTCCACAGGTCGATGCAACGCAGCGGGCTGCGACACGGCTGGCTTCTGCAGGCGTCGCTGGAGCAACCCAAAGTGACCCCCCGCCTCTCCAGCAGCGTCACCAGGTCCCGGTTCTGGCCGTCCAGAGGGAGGATGTGGCCGTTAAAACGGACGTCCCGCAGGCAGCCTGCACGGAAAAACGACAACATCTGATTGAAAAGACAAACTCAGTTTATGTGAGGCACTAGACCAAAGTTCTGACGACTTTTTAACGCTTTACCAGCCAGAACAAACTGAACCTGAGTAGACAGAAAATGTTATATGCTTACAGCATTTTTTGAAAATAAACATTTGAAGTGTGGCATCCATTTGCATTCAGAGTCCAAGAGTTACAACATATTTCAGCTACAATCTATTTGCAGCTCATAGCTTTGTCCCGATTCTTTGGACTCCAAAGTGACAGATTATAATGCAACAATATGAAAAAATTCAAAGGAAAAGAAAACTTTGGCAAAGCCCTGAATTATTAAATGCTTGCAAAATAATCCATTTATATGCCTACACCCTGTGAAGGAAACACCAAATCCACCCAAAACATGTGAAGCTAATTATTTAACTAGCATTGATTTTTCTAATTTAGGTTAAATAAAATCCTTTTGATAGATGAATACTGATGAGAGCAAGATCTCACCCTGGAAGTCAGCCTTGTCTCCAGCGTTCGGTCTGTTGCCAACCATCAGGCTGGCCGGATGAACCACGATCTCCCTGCGGCTCCCCAGCTGAGCCTGGACCTCCCGGGAGCCCCCTCCCTGCTCCAGTCGCAGGGTAAACCTGTTGTCGTGGCGACCGAGGCTGACCAGGACCCACTGTCCGACGTCCACTCTGTGACCGGGGAGCTGGAGGGAGTGAGCGCCGTCTCCCAGGTTGGCACGCACCGAGACGTGACCCTCACTGATCTGGAAAGTCAGTGAATTTGATCAGGTTGTGCTGAAAGGAGTAAGCTCATCAGCAAAGCTATTCAAATCCAAAAAGAAGTAAAATAGATTATTTTAAAGAGGTTCCTGGAACATCCAAAGGTTGAATCGGGATAAGAGCACTTTGAACCAATCTGACGGTTGCATAATCTAAATAACAGATTAAAAACAACTAATATGTTTGTTGTTGATCTCAATAATTTAGCATCAAATTGACTCAGTTAAACATCTTAATGGAGTTCCACCACCAGTTTTTACTCAATCTGATTTCAAATTATCTGGAAAACAAGACCTCTTGTAGGAAAAAGGGTCAATCCGTGATTTATGCGTTTACTATAATAGGTGTTAATGACACAAACACCCAGAATGGGATTTCAGTAACTGGTAGCTGTGGTTTATGTTGGCCTGGACAGGTCATTTAGTAGTAAAGTAGGTAAATACTGAAGCTGAAAGTCAGGCTGACCTCCAGAATGATGTACTCGTTGGAGTCCCGGGACGCCACGGAGAGCAGGGTCCCCGAGGTGGCTCTGGTCCGCAGGAGCATCTGGATGTTGGTGCGTCGGGAGCTGCCGCCCCCTCTGAGCTGAAAACGCATCATGCTGTCCGAGTCGAAGGAGAACTCCTGGACAGCTGAGCAGTGAATGGAGGGCCAGGTTACTATAGCTAACTAAAGCTAACGAATCACCAAAACTGGAGCTGAGAAAACATCTTTATTAACTGAAATAAAAACTATAGCTAACTGGAATTACATCATATATTCATACATCTAAAACATATTTTAATTAGACATATAATATCTTTCGTTTTGTGTTTATGAATGTATTGATTAGCCTTTCGAACTGCTGTGAAGTAGATTTTTTTAACCTCTCACAAGCAGTTTATGTCAAGTGACGGCAAATTACGGTAATCATTTTAAAAATTCTACACCTAAACTTTAACCCAAGTAGGAAAAAATTAAAACTGTAACTAATCAAAAACTAAACATTTAACTAATAAAATCCAGCAAATATTCTAAAAACAAATTAAAGCTAAATGAACAAGACAAAAAGTCACAATCAAATAAAACTGAACTAGAATGAAAAACAGAGTTAAAACGGTTTATCCACAATAGTTTCTACAACAAAGGGTTTCTCACCTCTCTCACACTTGTGTCCGCTGTATCCCGGACGACACTCGCAGCTGAAGGAGCCCCAGTCGGCGAGGCAGGAGGCGTGAACGCCACACGAAGGACCGGCCGCCGTCACGCACACGCCGTCTGTCAGCCTGCATCCTGGCGCACTGTCGACGCTCTCACCTGGACTCGCCAGGTCGTACACCTGAGACGAAACGAGAAAGCTGACACTCCTTCTTCCCTCTGTTTCATCAAAAGCAAAGCACTGAAACAGAAAACGTGACGTCTGAAGAGTTCCAGGCTGTATTCACGGCCAACAGTAGATTGGATTTTATTTTAATTCCGCTGTTTTGATCCCTGGAGTTTAGAATGCAATAAGACTTAATTCGACATGCACTAAATTTTCACACAAGCCCATTGTTTCAGCTGGCAGGCGCACTGCGGCAGCATTTTGTGGTCTGTCAGTCTGCGTTAACACATAAATGTGAGCTGAATTCCTCTAAAGGAATCTGGGAAATCGGCTTTGATTACACAGCAATGACAAGCGTGTGTTTTGAGTTCACTATTTCTCTCTTTTTCGGGGTTTAGAAAGCAGCTTTGTATTGCCACAAGATCTTAGGAAATGAAGGTGAGGCAGGGATGTGAAGTTTCTAAAATTCAAAAGGTTTCTAGGAGCCAGGATGTCACAACATCCCCGTCATACCGTTCTGAGGAACCTTTATATCTGTGTGCCAGAGAAAAACACTTTCACTTGTTCAAAATACAACTAAAATCGGCAAAAATGGTTCATAAATGTGCAGTTTTAAATAGTTGGCAAGTATTTGGTTTAAAAACAAATGTTGGACATTTAGAATTTATTTCAGACTTTTTATCTGCCTATTTGGTACTTTTTCATTTTTACACAAGGAAGGATACATTTTTTCAGATTTAGGTTTCTTTAAAGGTCCAAAGGTGATAGATTTTTGTAAAAAGTGAATTTTAATTGAAGTTAATGAACTAATCATTTGAAATGGACTGTTGGCTTCCCACCATTCTGAAAGCACAGATGAGCCTGGACCAGTTTCATCAACTTGCATATCTAATAAAATTGTAATTAATTTAGGAAAAGTGCTGATTTGAATAATGTTTATGAGAATATTAAAGGACATTCATCATGTCTGACCTTTAATTAAAGACAGCTCATTCTGCTGGTTGGATCGGAGGAGGCGAACATCATGAATCAGTTTAGATTTAGCTTTTCATCTTGGTACAGTTAGAAAATCTTACATCTTACTGAACAGTACATGTAACAATTTAATACACTGCCAGGAATTATTTAGTCTTTGACAGTTAAATCCATATAATGTTCTAATTTGCTAAAACTACAACAATGAATTTTCTGTTTCTACTTTATGTCTGTAGACCTTTAAATGCAAAAGCAGGACTTGTGTAAAGCTAATGCTGGTAGCTAAGACTCAAATGGTTGTTTTTGTAACTTAAGTTCAATTGAATTCAAATGTCCCTCTTCATCTTTGCAGTGAACAATGAGTGGATCATAATAAATTAGTTAAGATAGACATAATATTTCTTGGCAGATGACTTCTTTAGAGACCAAAACTTCAGCAGACAGATGCTGAAGTAGCACAGGACTCTATTTTATTTTCAGAGCTAATTGATGTTATAATTTGTTGTCATGACACTTTTCTGCTGCCCTTCACATTCAGAAAAAAGTGTAGTGACAGGAAAGTTTTCGTCTTAACAAATTTCAGACGCAGCCTCAAAACACAGGGGATTGTGGGAAAAATAACAGCACTGATGCTAACATCTTGAACTTCCACATTCCTCATTTTAAAGCTGACTGAACTCTTTCCTGGGAGCTTGTTGAGGTTTTTCCTTCAGCAGCAGAGGAACCGCAGCAGCTTGCAGAGAAGCGAGAGCCTCTATTCATTCATATTACCGTTTGGACTGTGATGTTGTTATATTGGCCTTGGCTGATGAGCCGAGCTCAGACCACCATCTGTCCGACCACCAACCCCACGGCGCGTGAACACAAACACACAGGAGCCGGTGGGAGTGAATTCATGCATGCACAAACAGATAGATGCAGGCACATACACACTGCAGCTGCATTTCAAGGCAAGAAACACACCCAGAAAAAGCTAATGATTCCTGAGATGAAAACACACAAACACACTGTTTCCTTCGCTTCTTTTATTGACTCATTTCCATTTGGAAGAGAATAATGGGTAATCCTATTCATTAGTTTCTGACCGTTAAATATAACCTGAGGTTATTCAAATTGAAACTGCTCCTCACTCCCTGACAGCATAAACAGATTTTTTGTGCTCACCACATGAATATTTAAAGTACACACTGAAACATGCAGAGCTGTGTTACCTGACTGTCCACCACCAGGTTTCGGATGCATCCAGTAAAACTTCGGTAACGGCGGTATGGAGACATTTCCTTCACTCCTCCCAACTGAAGAGGCTGATAGGTATTTAAATACCTGACAGGAAGCACAAATTAAAGAAGTATATAAGCAAAAAGAGCAAAAAAAAAAAACACGTAGGCTAAAGAAGGTAGGGCTAAAGTCTTTAGAAAACATGTTTATTATATTTTCTGCACAAAGTCATTCTTAGATAATGGGATTTTAGTTTGCTCTAGTTTCCTTTTTGGAATGAGCTGTTTTAGTGCCTCCACACTCCCCAACTCAACATTTACACTCGCCTGTGAAAACAGATGCAGAATTACATTTATGAAAAGCAGATGTGGAGCCTGCTGCACAAACAACAAAAATGCATCAAGTAGTTTCTGGATGATAAGTCAACAACAAAACACTTGTCTTTTCCAGCAGCCATTATACAGAGGTAAAGTCAGCTGACCAAACATGCTGGAGCTCCATTTGTGTTGCTAGGTAACGGGATGTTTTTCGCTGAGCTAGCTCAGTCAGGTTCAGTGGTTGTGGATTTGTGACGTTACATTTTGGAGGTTTTTGAAATAGCTCATTTTCCAGACACCTTAACTTATTACCAAAAACTAGTTAGGTGTTTATTAAAGCTGTTTTCAGAAGCCTAAATGACAGTCCAAAAACTTTCAAAATGTAAATTTAGCATAATTAACTAAAGTGAGATTTCTCTCCACCATCTGCAGGTTATGTCATACCGCTGGTTCCCGGGCGTTTCTCCTGCAGCCCTGCAGTCGGACTCATCGATCTCTCTGGTCTCCCCTCCAACACCTTCCATCTCATTCACAGGAACCCCACCACAGTGGTCTAGGATCAGCTGGACAAGCTGAGCGGAGAGGGACATAAACAGTCACTGGTGTTTGATTAGAAGCCTGGTGCTACTCATCAAATTCTGGTGATTTACTGATTGACCATCAGCAACTGAGACAAAGTTTTTAAAGAGATTTAAAAAAAGGAATAACATTTTTAAAGTCATATTTCCACCATGTTCTTCGTTTATAAATGTCAAAGTTTCAAAATAAATATTCTGTTGGCTAAATATTTAGCTTGCTAACTAAATATTTATCTCTGAACTAAATATTTAGCTAATGCTAAACTGTCAATGTTCCTTCAGCGTAGGAGTATTTCTTTGATACTCTACTCAGTAAAATGTGTAAATTCTTACATACACTCACGTTATTGCTTTTTACTACCCTCCATCTGTTTCTCTGCCTTACCTTTCCGTCGCTCCTTATGTCCAGGCGATGCCAGCGCCGGTCGTTGATCGTAGCTTTAGGTGGGAGCTGAAGGGTCAGCGTTCCCGATCCGTGGTTTATGCTCAGAACTGGAACACCGTTCCTTAACTCTGGATGAAGTGGAGAGAAAAAATGGATTCTCAGTGCAAGCTTTTACTTTTTGGTCGAACAACAGAAGAATAACCTACAAAAATCTCAGAATCCTTATATTTGAATACTGAAACAGGTAGAGGAAGCACAGACATGGCTACTTTTATATTTTATTATTTTTCATGGAAGTATTTTCATAATATGACAACCTTATTCTGGTAAAATTATAACTTTCTTCTGGTAATATAGCTTCATTTTGGCAGTATTATCACTTTATTTTTGCATTATTATGACTATTCTGGTAATATTATTCTATTCTTGCACTATTATGTTATTCTTGTGTTATTACAACATTGTTCTGGGAGTATTAGCTGTTCATAATTTCATTATCATATTACTGTGACCTTATTCTCAAAATAGTAATGACTTTATTGAGAAAATTTAAAAAATGTTTTTCTTTTCCCAGATTCTTCATTGTGGGTAATATATTCTGTCTCAGACAAATAACTAGTAGCATTCGCAGCAGGAAGGTTAGAAAATTACATTTTTATTGCTATTCTTATACCTTCTCATAGTTATTAATGGGAAATATAGGATTGGTGGCTCCAAACTTTACAAAACCAGCGATCAGAAAATTCTCACGATGCATCACTAAATATAATAGAAATGAATAAAAGCATCCTGCACAGTGAGTGTGTATTAATCTATTGTCACATCAAATCAAGCACCAAAGATGGAGGATGACTTTGTTTGTTAGGTCTGAAAAGTTGATGCATGCCATCCTGACTATTGCTGTGCAAGCTGCTCAATCCCATCAGCGGCAGCAGAAATCCCCTCAGTCAATCACCTTCTGTCCCGATCAGATGTACGTACTCATGCAAGTGTGTGTGTGTGTGTGTGTGTGTCTGAGTTTGTGACCGGATCAGTCACAATATTGAACATCTAAGTGAAAAACGGCTCAGAAACATCAATGCTGCCGTCATCTTTGATTTTTATGTCCCAGATCCGCCCGGCAACAACCCGGGTTCGATAATTACATAACGTTAATGCCACAAGATTATGCAAGGAGCGCTGGAAAGGCCATCGGCGGGCTAATCCATTAACACCACATAAGAACCGCCGGGAGCTGACATTAGAGTTTATGAAGCGCTTCCTCCGCTGAGATGCTGTTCTACAGCAGCAGATTGATGAACGCTTTGTGTTTGTTGAAAAGGACGTGCTGATGAAGCTTCCCCACTGGGAGTGTTAGATCACACTGTGTCTTAGAGAGCTTAGAAGTTAAAATAATGTTTTGACTTTAATCAAACGAGTGTCACATTTCAAATGGAAGTCTCTCAACAGCAAGCGGGGGAGTTGGAGAGAGAATACCTAGAACCTCCAAGAAGCATCAGAGTCAGAGGAAATATAGAGAAAAAAACTAAGTTTTAATGCTCTTCCTCACCTTTTATTGGCTTGTTAAGCTTTTAGGTTTCTAGCTTTAGTTCTGACTCTAAATCATTAGAAATCATCACTTCATTTAAAGATAATACTGACGGAAAAAGTAAAAGTAAGATAAATAATATTAGAAAACATGTCTGCTGAAGTTAAAGTATTTAGAAATAGGCCCGTTAGAATATGGTATTAAAAGTCCAGGGGCTTAAGGGCTGTTGCTAGAGTTTTGGAAAATCTACAGCCATAATTTTAGTAAATATTACAATGACAATATCAGTTGCCATAATTACCTATTCTCTCCTTTCCTCTGTCATGTAGTGACATACCTGTATCAGTCTAAGATTGCAGATAAAAGCTACATTGGCTAAGCTAATTTTGCTAATTCAGCAGTAGGTCTTACAGTAAATATTACTGATATTTAACTTCCTGTTACTCAGAAACTGTAATCGAGTAATAGTTGTAACGTACTTATGTTGTTTGTAAGTTAGATGTGAATGAGGTTAGAAGTTGTTCTAAACTTGTGACTTGTTTATTGTTGTCATAGCAACTCCACAGCAACTGCCTACCAAAATGGCCGCCAGCTAGAAAGTGTGAATTATGTATTCTGACATTAAGGGCTAATTGATTCAGTTTAAATGAGTATCTCCTTTCTGTTTCAGTGACATAAACACATTAAACTCACCGACGGCGATGAAATCCTCCGGCTCCCCAGGCTGGACGAGGCCAAGCGGCCCGTTGTAGAGCAGCAGCCCGTTGGCCGACTCGGACAGGAACTCCAGGGATATTTGGCTCTGGTAGCAAGGCTTGATGGGAGGAAACCAGGCATAACCCTGACCTCCGAAGCTGTGCTTGGTCTGCTGGCACTCCGGCCCGTCTAACATGGGGGGACATGTACATCTGAAGGGAAGCAGAAGCTGATTAAGAAAATAATCAATATATTCTATAAAAACTGTTATATTATTAATAATAAGTACTTCTTTTCACATTGAGGTAGTTTGGCACAATACAGATCAAAATTGCTTTAATCTGATTGATAAAAGGTGGAGGTTTCATTTATGAGTCTAGAGGGCCGCATAAAAGGTTTTAAAGATTTTCTTGAATTTACAACATAAGTGATCTTCTCCAGGGCAAAGTTTAATGAATATTACATACATAAAGGGAATTAATGGGGACTGTTTCAGTACTTTATAAGTTAATTTACCTCTAAAGCATAAAATTGTAGTAACGAAAGAAGCATTTTCTATCTAAAATTGAAGTTCAATACGCCAAACAAACAAACAAAAAATTAAAAGTGAAGCTAAAAAAAAGAAAGTTTTAAGAAATGTAAACTTCTGGGGTCCACAGGGTAATTTCCTTTTGTGGCTTGTCACATTAAAGAGAAAAGAAAAACAGATGAAAATGTAAACAAGAAAAGAAACCATTAAATCCTCAAACAGGAGTTTTCTTGGTTTTATCTGAAATCAACTTGAAAGTTTCTTTTCCAGAGTTATAAACCTTTGAAAGAGAAACCAGCTGTCGGGATTCAGCAGCTGCTATATTTCAGCTCCAATCTAAATGAATGTAGTTATGTGACAACTCAAAGTCAGCTGCAGTCCAAGCAGCTGAAAAACGGGCCTGAGAGTGTTATTACTGCAGATGGAAACCGCTGGCTCGCTTCTTAAATCTTTTAACATGTTTCAAAGATTTCAGATTTCGCCTGAGTTCTTCAGTTAACAAATGGGAAATTTCTACCAGCTTCAAACCGTGACGATAACAGTTTGAGACGCCTGTTAGCTGCCAAGGACAGGCATGCTTAAAATCAGGAGAACTACAGAGAAAATAAACGAAGCCAAAGTGCCGGAGATGCAACATTTTCATGGTATAGGCTGCTGGGTGAATGACAGAGGATTTCTGACTTTAATCTCAAAATTATGACTTTTTTCTCAAAATTCTGTCTTGAGTCTCAAAATTACGACATAATCTAAAGACAGAAAAATCTCAGACAATACATTTAGACATAAAGGTGTAGTTTTGTCTTAATTTTTACCGGTATCCCAGAGGGCCATCCTGGCAGGTGCCTCCATGGAGACAGGGGTTGATGGGATGGGCAGAGCAGGTCAGGTGGGTCGCCTCTCGCCCTCGACAGCCGCAGCGCGCCGTCGTCGAGGCCGACAGCGACACCAAAGAGACGTTACCGGTGCTCAGAGCCGCAGGGACCTGGCCGAATGAAACCTTGCTGCTGCAGCCTCCATACTGACTGCAGTCTGTGTACGGACAGTCATCCACACCCACCTGGCTGATGGACACGCCCAACATGGCCTCCAACTGGGCAGGACGGAGAAATAAGGATGAAAACAGGTTAAAATTATATATTGTTTTATTTGATTTATGTGACTTTATTTGCTCTCAGTGGGACAAAAATTGGACAAAATGTAGGAATAAATATTTGAATTGTCACAGTTGTTTGCAAAAGCATTCATATCCTTTGACATTTCCCAAATTTACTCACATCACAAACACACTATTTAAGGTATTTGACTGGGATTTTATGTTGCTATAGCAACATAAAATAACACATAAAGGTGAAGCTAAAAGAAAATAATGCCAGATGCCAAAAACTAAAGTGAAATACAGCGTTCTTCCACTTAAAACGAATCCCTACTTTAAAACACATAATGTAGAAGAAGTTCCAAGGTGTAAACACTTTGCCAGACACTTTAAAATACATCCCAAAGTGTAACTGAACACTCACAAAGTGGCCTTTTATGTGAACAACATGCAAATAAAGAATAAATCTGAAATGAAGACAAATGGGATTTTAATGCAGCACTAGAATAACAAGACAAAGTGACATGAATATTGTTTGAACATAAATTAGAGAGTTTCAAAGAATCAGAGCATCTGACTTTGATCTCATGTCTAACCACATCAACAGCTTTTGAACTTGATTCATTTCCTGTAATATTATTTATGCACTTTGGTGCTTTTCTTGTCATTTCTTGTCTTGTCATTTCCTTTCTCTGTTGCCAAACTCACTCACTTTCTCTGCTTGTCATTTGGACTCTTTTTCTCTTATTTTGTCTCAAAGAGCGTTTTCCCCACCAACTGAGTCCCTCAGGGTTTCTCTGCATTTATTTATGCTTTTCTGTGGTTTTTAAAGATCCATCTGTTACTTTTATTCAAAGTGCTTGATGTTCCTCATGCAGAGCTTCAACTTATGGCTCCAAAATGTCTACATAAACTTTTAACTTCATATTCTGTCGTTGGCTATTCTAAATTGGACAAAATAATTTTCTTTCCAGCCAATGACAATTAAACACACTTTCTTCTTTGGTATTTGATGTTCAGCCTGTTTTTATCATTTTGTGGGCTTTGAACCGATTTTTACGTTTTTTTTTATTGTTTGGTGACCTTGTTTTGTTGTTGAATACTCTTTTGAACCAGCCTGCATCAGTTTATTTAGGTCAGAAGACCCGAAATAGCTCCCATTGAAATAGTTACTGTTATAATAATGAGTTTGGATTTGCTAATTTCCTATAATGTTGAATCTATGCATGGAAAAACAACATATTTGGATAGAACTATTTAATTTTCAAGTACTAAGTATGAAATAGCAGAAGAGTTATTTAGCTTAAACCTTTCATATTCCCATCATTCCTATAACCATTAGGAAAACATCCTTTATTTGATATGAAAAGATGTGAAACATTTCAGACTTTTTTCTTTCTAACATTGTTTGTCTGTATGCAGCAGATAAAGTTCACTGACTAAAATTAGTTGCATTTATGCATATTTAAAGTTTTTAAATTTATAATCTCACAATTTGAAGTTTCAGTGCTTTGTAGTATTCTGAACTGTGATTACTTTTTCCAAAATATGTCTCATCAGATAATTTCTTGCTAACAAACTTCTAGATAAATAACAAAAATAAAAACTCTTCCACTTTGAATTAAAACAAAATAATTGTCTTTCAACTAAAACCTTTTAAAGATATAAAAATATTTTTTTCTCTTGCTGTTTTATGACCTTTTAATGGCTCCATTAAGAAAACATGAGCAGTGAGGAAGCCCAGAGGAAGACATTTGCATTTGACCTTGCCCAGTCAACATGTGCACACATGTTCTGCATGTTTTTATGCATGGTTCACTAACTGGCATGATGGGCTGCCTCTCTTGGAAGTAAACGTCAGATGCAGCTCTGCAGCTTTTAATGCATGTCAAATATTCATTTCCATGTTGTTTGCATGAGATTCTGTGGATCATTGGAACCTAATAAAGAACTTAAATCATTGCTTACACAACATGTTCAGTTTATTTTCATAACCACATATTTGTCCAAGTGTGAAGACTTTACTATGTGTTTAAACTTCACCAGCAGTCTAAATAAATTCTTCTTTTTAATTTTGCTTTAGAGGAATTGAAAAGCAACCATCAAACATGAAGGAGCTTTGTTAAGAGTTTCTGTTTACTTCAATCTCATTTATCTAAAACAATGATTTCTGTTTATATTTCTGAAAAGCTGTCTCATACAAGGACGATATTTAAAGATGTAGTTTTTAGGTGACGTTTGAGTCTTACCTTGGCTTTGTTTGCTGCCACGTATCCATGGAGCTTCTCCGCCTTGTAGTACGGTGAGCCGTGTGCAGCAAACCAGACATCCAGCGCTCTGTAACTCAGCTGGTCAGCTTTGCCTACAGAGAATATCTGGACGTTCTCTGGCAACGTCTGCAGGATTTCAGCCAACATTTGCCCCAGACGGGAAAACCGACTCCCCTGACCTCTGCTGCTACTCTGGAAAAAACCCTCCACTGTAAGATCTGGAAGAAGAGCAGATGTTCCTGCTTGTATTTTAAATGTTCTTTGGGAACAAAGATGACAACATAGAATAGGGGGGACTTATGTTCTATTAGCTTATTTTTTTGCTTTCGGTGACCTGAAAGGTCTAAAAGTTTCTATTCTGAATAATAACCAGCTGAATTTTGGGATCATAAAAATGTGCATCGCTCAACAGCCATTAGTGGTAAAATAGCTCTCTTTAACACATCGTGTTGTGGGAACTCACTGTTGAGGCGAATGGAGCCAGCTTGCTGCAGGGCCTCCTGGTGCAGCTCTGTGACGTCCACCTGAGCGGTGGAGATGACATCAGGCCAGGTGCTGTCGGACACACGTACCTGCAGGCTGTACGTTCCTGGAGGAGTTCCCTCCCTGATGCTGAGCTGACCTGAGCTCTGATTCAGACTGAACAACCTGCAAACAGGAAAATGCATGTTTTCATTATGTTATCATTAGATGTTTATTTGTCAAACATCATGAAAGTAATCATCTCAAGAAACTGAAGTAGACTGGATCTTCTCATGACACTTAAAGAGACAAAATGTACATTTTTTCCTTTTATTTTGTGTCAGTGGTGGCAAACCTCTGCTATTCTGCTAGTAGTGGAGCTAATGATTCGCTTAGCACTTCTGCTAACGTTTAAAAACATTTAGCAGTAAAGACTTAATTTTTCTGGTAACTTAATTGGTTGTTTTGTAAATGTTTAGTTCATCTGTATTGACATTTTGGTTATTGGCTGTAAAAATTCTTGCAGAACTAAAACTTATGCCTGGGCCCAACTAACGTTTTAGTTAGCTGTACCCACTACTCACTCACTTTTCAAATAATCATTGTAGCTGCAGCTGCAGAAATAAATGATTAATAGTCCAAGCTAAAAATGACAGAATGTAAACTTTTGTGAAACACATGCAGCTTATTTGCTTCTGTAACACTTTTGTTTGCAGAGACTTGAAGCTAATATCCTCATATCTCACATCTAGGCTGCTGCTTCTATTGAGTCCCTGTGAGGCGACTTTAATAATATCCAAGTGATGTGTCTTCATCTGAACTCTGTGAACTTCTTATTTTGCTCCTAGTTTTATCTTTTCTATATGTAAATAACCATCAGCCTAAACCTAATCCATTCTGTGAAACAAATTGCTATCTGCTGGATGCGAAGATGATGGGATGTGATTCCTGAGTAACTATGGTAATGCTGTCCCTGGTGGTTCCTTTGTTCTCAGCCGTCTCCTGTCGTCCCCTTGTAGGTATCTCGTTAGAAGAAAAGGTGGCGGGGAGTGCAATCAGACTCTCCTTTCAGTGCGTCCGCGTGAAGCCGCGCCTCATCAAACAAAATGAGCTCGCCCTCGCTGTGCTTCACTGGGAATTTTCAATACCGCTGGTTATGAAGTATTAATAGCACTGTTCCTGACAAGTCAGATCTCTTTTTCTATCTCTCTCCTCCCTTTTCAGTCTCTTCCACTCTTTGTTTTCTCCTTCAAACTGCCTGTATTATACGGCCCAATTTTGTTCCTCTTTTTTTCTGTTGCACCTTTGTAGTTTCTCACTCTCTGTATTTCAAAACTGTCACTCGCTGTGCACTTTTTATTTTCCTTTTCTTTTTGCTCTTCCGGCTTTGTGTCACATAAGAAGGGAAACTTTACCCAAGAATCTGTTTCAAGTTAGTTCCTCCCATGATAAAACTGCTTTACATCTTTCATCCTCTGAATTCTTTCATCCAATACATCCAACAGGCTGCATGCTTGAACTAAAGATGCTCTAAGTGACAGAGTTAGCATCTTAATATTTTTGTACCTGTTGTTTTTAGATGACACAAAACTGAATCTAATATGCCTAAAGTTATGTGTAGATTTAATCTTTTTCCTCTTTCTCTCTTGCTTTTGTACCTGTGGCTTTCTATCTGTTTTACTTATTTATTTTACTTACCTGTACTGGTGCCTAATTCCTTTGCTTCACCTTTTGCCAAACAGCAACAAAAAGTCACAATAGTTTCATATTTTACTGCAGTAGCTAATATCAGACATAAAATATTTCAAAAACTACATAGTATAATTTGAGTACATATAACTGGCATAAATAAACATAGGAGAGGTATTTTTAAAAATCAAGCTTTTAAAAAGAAACTTTAATTCAAATATAATTAAAAAGAATATTTTTTTAAATGATTTCTTTAATTAAATTTTTTATTAAATAAAAATAAAAGAATGTTTTGCTTTTTTAATTGATTAAGTGTTGGAATATAAAACAATGACTTCTTGTTTCCATAGAATCTAATATAAAATGACACACAGCTGCATTTTTCTAATCAACTCCTACAAATAAAAAACAAATGAACTTATTAAACTAAGGCGGATTAATCAAAAAATGTCTACAAGAAAATAGCTACTTGCTTAAATGTTCCTCCTTCTGCTGACAAATTAAAGTTAGAACTGATGAAGAAGTTATGTTTATTTTGCCACAGTCAGAAAGACGGAAAGGAAAGTGGGAAACGACTCCAGACTGAAATAAACGTTCATTTTTTTCAGTCTAAGATTATTTTACTGCATTAAAAAATTGACCTCATTCAAGTTTTGCATATCTGCAATAGAATATGTCGTTCCATTTCCACTTGACATTCAAGGTTATTCTGTGTATCAGCTGACAACATGGATGTGCTGGTCCAAGAGTTAAATGCGGGTCGATCAGCTGGTAATGTTAAAATTAGTGTAAAAGAGATGAATACTAAGTTTGAGCTTAACTGGTATGCATTTTTATTACTGAGCATTACTTATGTTGTACAGCGTTGTGACTTTTTGCATGTGAAAAGAACTATATAATAAACTTTCCTTTACTATCATCCTGCTGATTCATGTCAGTTTTAACATTTAATATGCCTTCAAGCATTCAAAACCACCAGTAAACATTTACTCAACAGGAATCAAAGCTGTTCACTGAAGACTTTTCAGCTGTTTCTTGACTTTTTCATCACTTCTACATTATGTTCTTACCAATGTCCCTCAACTCATCCATACTAACTAGCAGAAACTATTGGAAAACTTTCACAAAAACCCTCTTTCTGTAGTTTTGTTCAGTGTTTCTTCAAATGCGATCAAATTACCTGGTTGGTTTGCCATCGAAGCGGTACACCTTCTCACTCCAGTCATCGAGGTCAGGGGACTGAATTTGTCCAATAGCTGTTGTTGGGAGAATCCCTGTGAGGATGTAGAAAGTAAAGCAAGAAGAAAAAGTTTAAAAATGCATTATGCATCCCTGAGGTACAGCCCAAATATTAGGAGTAAAGGCTGAAAACTTCACCAGAAGGTACAGGCACAGGTGACACTTTACTGGCACACATGGTCATGGTTAAATAGCGCATCAGGAACAGAGTCTCATTAGAATAACTTTCACTCTGTTTTTTCCCAGGAGCAGTAATGTAATCACTTTATCCATGAAATAAGTTGCCTTTTAAACCCACTTCCTGTTCATGTCCCTATCAAAGCTGGGAGTTAAGCTGGAGTTAATTGTTTGCTTCATGACATGTTTTCGCGGTTCAGGGTGGATTCCTATTAGGAGGTTAATGTCTGTTCATGTGGAAAAGCCCCAGAGAGGAAATTCATCAAAATGCACTACGGAGAACCTTAGTTTTCCAGTAAATTACAGCAGGCTGACAGATGGTATGAAATGCTAAATAAGTGATGGGGCTGCAGTGGGAGGCTGCGAGAAGTCGACTGTGTCATGTACAGTTCTTGCAACGTGAGCAAAAAGGGCTCAGAAGGTTTTGAACTTTTGAAGTTATTATTTGTGAGGGACAAATGTTCTCTTTCTTCTTGTAGAGTTTGTTAGGTACAAAATAATGCATTAAGGAAACATGTGAAACAGAATCTCCAAAAATAAATCTTTGATTCCAAAACCGCTCTTATTTTGTTGGTGTGTCTAAGAATGAATGCATCACTATGTGGTTGCATTATTAGCCATGCTAACTATACTGCGACCCTTTAACAGCAACAATTTGGTGCATTTACTCTTCTGTTCCCTTTCGTAATATATATGCATTTTCTGACTCTGCAGTAATATTTTTATGTTGTTTATGATTATATTATATTAAATAATATAACTTCAATTTATCTGCTTAGTAACTTTGGTTGGTACATTCTCACTGAGATGCGTTTAATGTTATAAAACCCCCATCCAATTGAAAAGTTAGTTGCACTTCACCCAAAGTCACTAATTATAAATAGCAAAAATGCGAGCACCAAAGTGTTAGACTAACTTTTAGAAGCTAATGCTAAAGCACTCCACAACATGCTCTACAACTAAGCATACTGTCCTCAACAGGATCAAATTTGTTCTTTCACAATTTTCCGTCTGATTGTCTCAGAAATAAATTCTTTGGAACAGAACTGAACACTCGTGTTCAGTTTTATAGTTACGTATTGCTTAATCTTTTCATGATTTTGTCAAATTGAAAATGTTAGTCTTCACAAAGACGAGCATGAATATAAACATCTACTTAATATTTCTATAACCAAAACTTCAGTTAATTTAACTTAAGTTTACAAGACAGTCATGTGCCACTGCATTCATCTCTCCATTGTGCCATAAAAAACAAAAAACCTTTTGGAAAATCTAAATGTCTTTCCAGATTCCACTTAGCTGCCTTGGGAGCTGCACTAAACGCTAAGCTCCTATCAGATCGTAATTTCAATTTGGTATCTACATCGCAGCCAGTGAACAGCTTTTGACATGAAACAGAAGGTTGAATTCGACCAGCAGATATTACCCCTCTGATCCACCATAAGAGGTAATCATAGAGTTACTTGAAACATGAGATTTAAGGATGTAAAGAAAAGGCAGCAGCAGAGGAAGCATTACAGGCTACAGGTGCAAACAGAACAGCTCCACTTTATGATCCTCCAGTGTTCGTCTGATCTGAAAAATGTGTCATCCAGCAGAATCAGATGCAGTTAATAACATTTTGTGGAAGGCATACAACCCACATGAGGATTGCATCACAGAGCTCTGCCAAATATAAGGGAAATTTCTGACAGACACATAAGGCAACTTATGCATATTGCTCAGATCAATGTTGATCAGGACTACGTCAAGCCCTTTTAATCCCAGCTACATGCTGTAAAAGCACACAAAACCTCAGAAGATCGACTTGAACGATATAAATGATAAAAGGATCAATAAACAGGGGGGTTGTCGTTACATTTTGAACTCAGAACTGTGATCTTAAAGGGACTAAACACTATAAAACCCTGCTAAGAAATTATTAGAAAGTCTTTGCTGAATGTTAGTGAATTGTCTGACTAAAAAGCATTAAAATTTACAGACTGAGTCAATACAAGACTGTAGGCCTGTTGCGATAAATCAATTAATCGGACGATTAAAAAAAAGCTATCGATAAGTTTAATTTATCGTCATTATCGTTTCTCCTTGCATTTTTCCATGACACTGGATGAGAAAGCTCATCTCCTGCTCTCCGCTGCCCAGATCACACTACATAATCTCAGAACTGTCGGCTGATTGTCGCCCATTTTCAAAACCTGAGAGACCAACACTAGCCAATCGCGGAGGGTGGTGTCCAACAATGGGCACAAAATAATGGCTACAAGTCATTTTAAAACCAGGCATTAATCAACGTTTTACTACAATCTATCTGCAATGCATGTGGCCAGTGTCAGCGTAAAGTCCTGACTGAATGAATATCATTAGAACATGTTTATCTAACGTTAACGATGAACAGCTGAAAAGTTACCGGGTTTATCAACTGCTGTAGCAATTTGGCTCCAACTCCTCTCCTGCTCATTTCTGTGGATATTCTTCGCACGAAATGTTGAATAAACATTAATGTTGTTTTCACATATCATCTCCGATCTCCGTTGCGCCGTCAGCTGGTTGGGAATCCTCACCTAATTTCCCCTCATAAAGCACGAAGATTAATCCGAGCTTTCTGATTGGCTACCTGTCACATTCAGCAAGCTGCGTTCTGATTGGCTGCCTGTCACATTCAGCAGGCTGCGTTCTCGCTCCCTGTCGGGAAACCCCGTAGATCATTCGTAACACACGACCCCCTACAGGACGATTGGCGAAATCGCAGCGACAATGTTAGAAGGTTGTAAGATTGTCATAAATCATGTTGTGTGAACTGGGCTGAAGGGAGGAGATATGCATCAGGTGGTCGATATGCCATCTTCTCTATTTACATCTAATAATTATTGGAGGGCAATATATTATACAGACTTCATAATCTGCACTCTTTGGTTAATGTAGTTTTTATTTCCACTTTGGTTTTATGTTGTTTAGTTTTATTAAAGTGCATTTTTTGTTAACGTAGACTGAGAGTTCATTTTATTTTAGTTTTTGGTTCTTTGTTTACCTGTTCCAGCATTAAATGTTCTTTTGAAAATAATGTGTAACTATTTTTGGCAGGATATGGCTGCATTATTATGTCATTTCCATTAAATCAGTGTAAAAAGGTCTTCCGACAATATTATCGGTTATCGCAATAATTTTTTGAGACTATTAATCGCTCAGCAAAATTTGTTATCGTGACAGGCCTACAAGACTGATTTGAAGGATTAAGGAAGGAAACACAAAGATACCTTTGCAACACTTTGCACTAAGTAGGGGACAAGAATACATCCCGTACAAAATGCCCGTTCATCACAGGGCCAACACAGAAACACACAGGACAACCAACCATTCACATAAACATTCACATCAATTTGCAATCTTCAGTTAACTTCCTAATGGTGCAATGAAAGTGGGGAAGTCGGACGGAACACCCAAACTCCACACTGAAAGGTCCATGCTGTTATTTAAACCCAAGGCTTGCACTAATAAAATCTACATCAGTGTGAAGTGATTAAGCAAACTTAAGAAAATACCATGCAAATAAATCTTAAAGGTGACCTATTATGCATCCTTGAACAGATTAGGATCTGTCTATAGGCTTTACTAAACATGTTCATTCATTTTTTTTGCACAGAATCGTTCTTAGTTTTTTGGTCACTTCTGCCTATTTTGAGCTCCTTTCAGAATGAGCTGTTTTATGGTCTCTTGTCACTTTGAATCCAAATAAGCTGCTGCTGGCCACGCCCCCCAACTCAACGCTTGGGTTGCTAGGGTACGGCTGGACTTTATTGTGGTTGCTAGGTAACCTGGATTGGCTGGGATGAGAAGCAGTGCCTGCTGATTTGTGATGTTATATCCTGTAGGTTTTTGAAGCGGCTCTTTCTCCAGATACTGAAAAACATTAACTTACTACAAATTATGGCTGGATGTTTTTTTAAGCATTTGAGCTCTTTTTAGAAGTAGTGTACATCCAACAGGAAGTATAAAAACATGTAAATGTGATTTTTACAACATATCAGATGGCAAAAAAAAAAATTCAGGACGTACCTTCAAAGCTGTAGACAACAATATGGGTGTGTCCAGGTAAGTGCGGATGGTCATTTCTATCACCGATGACGACTGTCAACGTGTTGGTTGAGCTCACTGGAGGAGAGCCGCTGTCAATCATGAGAATGGGAAGGCGGTACTCCTTCTGGCGCTCGCGATCAAAGCTGCGAAGAGCAGTGATGGCTGCGCTGCCATTCCGAAAGTCTGTCAGGTTAAAGTTTGTGGCATCAGAGGTTAGAAGCAGGAGTCGGATGGAGAACGGACCACCGTTGGTGGACGTGTCTCGATCCACGGCGTGAAGAAGCATGGACGTTTCATTCATTCGCACTGCCTGTGGAGCTGCAGTGTTCTCCCAAACAACAGGCTTATAGGCAGCCTCAAATTCTGGCCCATTGTCGTTAATGTCGAGAACAGTTACCATAACGATAGCGGTGCCAGTTAGCGGTGGGACGCCAGCATCTGTTGCGAGAACCATGATCCTGTGCTGTGAGATTTTTTCTCTGTCCAGAGAATGAGCGACCACCACCCAACCGGACTGATCCACCAGGAACTGACTGTACGGATCGGACTCCTTCGAAATACTGTAGGAGAAGCGTCCATTTAGGCCAGAGTCCAAATCAGATGCTGTAACCTGAGCGACAATCGTTCCAACTGGTACGTCTTCAGACATGGCAGCCGACTCATAGAACTGTGGGAAAAAGACGGGAGCGTGATCGTTGGAGTCTTCTACTTGGACGAGACAGTAGGCCAGGCTGAAAAAGTCAGCATCTTCAGCCTTCAGAGTGAGATTAAAGGTCCGCTCATGGAGCTTCTCAAAGTCAACCTTCTTCTTCAGCTTTATCACGCCACGTCTGTTTACTTTGTCCGTCTCAATGAAGAACTTCCTTTCTTCGTCTCCGCCAACGATGCTGAAGGTGACAACAGCATTCTCACCCTCGTCTCCATCAGTGGCAGAGACCACAAGGACCTCGCTGTTTACCTCCAGATCCTCATTCATCTGGAAGACGCATAAAGGCATTTTTCATGACAACTAATGTCAATTACACAGATTAATAAGTCATTGAGTCATTAGGAATAATAAGTAATCATAACACTGAACCAATCCAAACAAATTGTGTTTAGGTATGACCATGCTGTTTAAACACAACACACAAAGAAAGTTACAAAAAATCTCAAAAAATGTTTTAATAATTTGGAATTCAGCAAATGTAAATATTTTAAGTAATTGTATCTGACCTAAAACAAGAAAAGTTTAGTCTGATTTGACTTCAGACAGTGAGAAAAAAATGTGTCTGTATTTAAATATGTGGTTTCAACTGTAAATAATGCTAAAACTGTTTGAATATAAAGCAACTTAATACAGAAATCAAGCACTTTCAAAACCTTGAAAATACTTGAATTTCATTTAGGTGCTTTTAAGGACCTGCACAAACCCTGTAATGTGTCTATGAAGAGTTTGACCCACCTGAGTGGTGTAAGCCCTCTGAGTAAAAATAGGTGGGTGGTCATTTACGTCTGAAACCATAATAGTGGCTGTTCCCGTCCCAGACAAACCACCGCCATCCCGGGCCTCCACCACCACCAGATACTTGTCTTCTGCCTCCCGGTCCAGTGAGCGGAGAACTGTGTAGATAGTCCCCGTAGTGGCGTTTATGGAGAACAAGTTGAGGTTGATCTCATTGCGAATGTTCTTGATGATGCTGTAGGTAAGCATGGCATTTCTGTCTTCGTTTGGGTCGTCAAGGTCCATGGCGCGCATCTCCATGATGGAGGTGTCGGCGGGAGAGTTTTCAGGCACTTGGCCAATGAAACATCCGTCTACCTCTAGGGCGGGGCAGGGAAAGAAGGGGGAGTTATCGTTAATGTCTCGGACTTCCAACAGCACATCAGCGAATCCAGTGAGCCCCATTCCACCCTCGTCTGTGGCGAGGACCAGGAATCTCCAGGCGGGGCGGTCCTCCCGGTCCAGGTGGCGCTGGGCATAGATCCTTCCGGTGTGTTCATCAATCGTGAATTCACCACCGGCACCCTGGCCATGGAGGGAGTAGCGGAGGGCAGTCTGGTCCGCTTCCTGATCGGGATCTGTTGCTGACACCTGCAAAAAACAAGAGGGAAAAGGTGAAATAATAAGAAATCATTCTTCCTGCTCCCTTTTGTGAAAAATGTTAACTTATTCATTATGCAAAGTCAAACTGTTAGAGGTTTCTCTTCAGTTATTGATATTTAATGTGACTTAAATCAAACTGTTAGAGGATTTACCACAAACATCTCATATTTCTCATTTTCTAACCCTGTGGAGCTGTAAATATTTTAATACTACATGTAACATGGTCAGAGGTCCTTAGAGTGTTTTCACACATAGTTTGGTAGACTCGGTTCAATTGGAGAACCAAACTGCAACACTTAGTACATTTTCAGTTGCTCACTTTAACTCTCCACCGTTTCAAACATACCAATTCACCTGAAATACCTGTTCACCCTTTTGCCTGTGATGATGTTGCAGCAAGAACCACTAAAGAAAACGACTGACGAAAACATGAGCACCACTTCCTCTGCAAAATGTAAACAAAAATGTAGTGGTATGAGATTTTAGCAGTTGGAGGATTTCTATTTTGCTTTTGATAAAAGATCACAAACCGTTTCTCCTGCTAGACTCTCCCATTTCATCCATTTTCCTACACCCTTGTCCCTTATTGGGGTTGGGAGGGTTGCTGGTGCCTATCTTCAGCTATTGTTTCGGGCGAGAGGCGGGGTCACCCTGGGCAGGTTGCCAGTCTGTTGCTAGGCAACACAGAGACACATAGGACAAACAACTATGCACACACACATTCACTCACACCTAGGGAAAATTTGGAGAGGCCAATTAACCTGACAGTCATGTTTTTGGACTGTGGGAGGAAGCCGGAGTACCCGGAGAGAACCCTCACATGCCCAGGGAGAACATGCAAACTCCATGCAGAAAGACCGGGAATCGAACCCAGAACCTTCTTGCTGCTAGGCAACAACTCTACCAGCTGCACCACTGGGCAGCCCTTCTCTCCCATTTCTTTTGGTTGTATTTACCCAGAATGCCCTGTGCTGTACTCCGCTTTCTGCTTTTGGAGCGGTCTCCGGTTCTCTTGGTGTTCACATATGCATTGGAACGTCGCCACAGTCCACTTCAACTGAACCGATAGTCAGATTTTTAGGCGGACCAGAGTTTGATGTTCATTCACTCCTTCACAAATGACCAAACTTTCTAGCCAAACCGACCAGAGTTTGAGTTAAGTGGACTAAACCAGACTAAATCAGTCTGCTGCAAACATTCCTTACTTGATCACAACTGGCTTTAAGAAATGAGACGTCCACCATAATTGGATGACCTCAGCTATGTCTAAAAATAAACCTCTAATAAGCATTTTGCTCTTTGAGTGATTGCTTTTATGACATATAGCCTTTCAAATGGGTACTGAATAATTGCAAAACACCAACATTTGTTTCTCTTGAAAATTAATTGCTTTCCATATCAAAACTGTAGCAAAAGGCACACCTTTTATTTATGCTGACAATTTGAACAACAGCAGTACATTCATCACAATTCAATAACGCCGTCCTTAATAAGCAAATATTTCATCTTGTTCCATTCTTTCCTCATCACACGTTTCTTATCAAAACAGGTAAATTGCTTTTCCACCATGTAGAAATGTCAAGCCCAGCAACTAGGACATGCAGGGGGGAAGTGATTGCAGCAGCTGGCCCTGCGCGCTGGGACTTCACAACACAGGAATAAACATTTCTCTGCTGCTTTGTCCTGTTTGCTTAATTAACCTGCCTTCCTGCTATCTCTCTGAGCGAGGGGACGGGAGGAGCAGCAATGAGTCGAGCCTTCACATCTGTCACCGAGACACACAATGCAATTAAAAGTTAATAGACACAGACAAAGGCAAGAAAAAAAGTACACTTTTACCCTTTCTTCTCCTCTTTTGTCACCAGAGTTTGTTTACTGAACCCTTTGAAGTCCTCCTCCCCCATGTCGCCTCTCTGCATTCTCTGACAGCGTGACGCAGGTACACAATATTGAAGATCAGCAGCGGTGGCACCGCAGAGGAGGCAGGTGAAGTCAAAAAATATTCATTTCAAATTGGATTTTCTTTTCCGTTTGCTATCTACTGAATTGCATTAGTGCACAGGGCTGAGAGTGCGGTGCGATGAGGGAGGACCCGTCCGTCGTGCGGCAGAAAGACTATTGAAAGCGTCAGAGAGGAACCAAAAGCACATCAAATCAATTCCAGCAGGCGAGAGGAAGCAGGCCCACGTTGAGGACTGGGTGACACATGCGCCTCTGACGGAGATTATTTCCCTCCCCTCCCAGCTTCCACCTTTTTAATCTTATTTAGCTTGGCAGCACATGCAAATTATTGTGAATTACCAGAGATAGGTGTGACGAAAGGTGGATGAGATCAACAGGAGAAGGAGGTCAACACGAACATTTTAGAGGCAACTTTGAAGACGATGGTTACTTCCTGTTAGACTCTATTTGGCCTAATATTTCACCTTGCAGTCTCTTTTCCCAGTCTTTGTGTTAAATGCAGTCATACATGTGCAATGTGTTAGTGGAATGACACCAAATCTCTGCTGAGGTGCTCATTTTTAGCATATCTAATGCTATTAGATTTTCCTTCATAAAACTTGATACATTTTCACATATTGTTCATATAAACATTAACATTTGGACAATAAAGTACATTATGTTGACAGTCAGGTCAAAGGTGATACTTTCTCAGGTTTACATTTTAAATAATCTGATTAGGAATGAGTGAACATCGGATCTCCAGGAACCTCTAAATGATTTAGCATGACAATAAAAACATGTTCAACACCTTCAAACCATTCATTCATTTCCTCACTTGCTTGTACCCTTTACAAGGTCAGAGCAGATTGCTTACAGAAGTGTATTATATGCTACATACGTTGTTTTCTGATCTAGTCAATTAGGGTCGTAGGTTGTTTTCACGCCCAACAGCCCGGTAAACTGAATTTCTAATTTCTCTCTTAAACAATAGGTAGCTTTTATTTTAATGTGTGTTATTTATTGCAGACGTTATGTTATTTTCTTCCATTTTAACCATAATTGCTTCTGAAGAGGAAATGCAAGTGCAGCATAAAACTTCTATTTTTCATAAAATCGGATTAACTGGAATAAAACTCAGTATTGTCCAGCCCAAAACAAGTAAGTCTTCACATTCACTGACCTCGAGGATGAACACAGGAAGCTGCGTGAGCTCCTCCATCACAGAGGCGTGATACTCTGTCTGACTGAACACCGGCGCCTCGTCGTTGCGATTGACCACCTGAACCACCACCAGGGTCTCGTTCTCCCATTTCCCGTCAGACGCGACCAGCCGCAGCTCGTAACGCTGCTCCATCTCGTAGTCGAGCGGCTGAGCTACGAAGATGGTGCCGACCTCTGGCTCCACGTCGAAAGTCCCCATGGCGTTTCCTGAAGTGATCTGGTAGCGCAGCTTCGCGTTGGCGCCTGGATGGGAGACAGAGAGTCCTGGTTAGTTTGAGCTGTTTCAGTCTCAAAAACTTTCCATCCTGGCATTTTATTATTAACTGTGCATTCAAGTGTCAGTTGATGAAAAAGAGGCAGTTAATAATATTATTTTATTTTTGACATGATCAGGAAAAAAAGAATAACCTTTAACTTTTTGCCATTACGGCCAAAAATGATGGCAGTCAAGTGTCACAGACTTTTGTTGGACTATTTATGTATTCAATATTGTACTGAAATAAATAAATGTTTCAACAAGATTTTTATTTAGTCTGTAAAAATAAATCACAATTTTGCTACATTCTCGAATTGTGGACTGAGGCGCAAAACAAAATCATCCTGAGGACCGCAAATGGCCCCCCAGCCACACTTTGGACATCCCTGCTTTAACACAACCTGAGTTGTTTGTAGCTCTTCTCCTGAAACTTTACTTTTTGAATAGTATGGCAGGAACTGCAGGCAGAAGATTATCTTTGATTGGCAGAGGAAACACACACACACACACACACTGATGACCCATGTGGACAGCAGCAGCAGATCACATCTCAGAAGAAAACAAGCCTCTTCCTCACAGTGGGGCTCATTAGATGCTCAGGCCTTCACATCTTGTCTGCATCAGAGCCGCTCATCGAGTTGTGATGCAGAACTTCACAGAATGTTACCTTGGCTCAAATTATTTTCGTGGAGATTTAACATGAATTTGATATTTAACCCTTAACCTAATCTTACAAGTGGCATTATTATGCAATATAAACTTTGACTGCATATTATGTGACCATTTAAAGAGTTTGGATCTCTTTCCTAAACTGAGACAAACGTTTTAATATTTAATTTTAAAGTAGTTTTGACTTCAGATTTTCCATTCTTCTATACTCAGTTTTAACAATTTGTTTGCTGCTTTAGTTTTTTTTTCTTAGCTTATTAGAAAATATTTAGTGTCAGTTGTGTTATTAGTTTCAGTGCTTTTGGTTTCATCGAAGGAACAAAACTGAACAAAATCCCAGGAAACCACCATGTTCCACTACAAGACATTTCCTTTGGTCTAAAACAAAGTTATATTCAAAGTAATCCCACAAAGTAATCGCCAGAGTCCATTTCCATTGGACTCTGGCGCCTTTTCTGACTTTTGTTGACATGTCGCTAGCTGTTCACCAACCAGCATCATTAAGGATGATTTTAGCTGATATTAGACGAAAACATTTAGTTTGAAATTATTTTTGGGATTGTTTGACAAAAGAAAATGGAGCGAACATTGTACAGTCTCGGATTAACTTTCTCTAAAAACAATTGCTGTATTTACCCAACTTTAATCAATCAATCAAAGCAGATTTGGGCACATTAAAGCCTGCTTTTGAAAAGTTATAGAAAATTTAAAAAACTTTATGTCAGTAGTACTTTTTCCCCTAAAAATAAAAACCTGTGGTCCACATTGATGCTGGTTCTCCAGACAGAATAAATAAATGCCTCTGAATGTGAGTAAAACATCCTAAATGTCTCATTTCAGATTAAATATTTGAATGAAAATTTGCTCCAAAACTGAAGTTGGTCAATGACAAAACTGAAGTCAAAGTCATCACAGTTTAACGTTACAAATAAAAAGATTGAAATGGATGCAACACCAGTTCACCCATTGTGATCCGTTCATCTGAAACAAATTAAAGTGATGTGATTCTTTTCTTTAAATATTGATATTTTTAAAGATGAATGCATTATTGAGTGATGAATAAATCCCCTGCTTCCTCCTTATTCTTCCATCCCTCCCTCTTGTCCTTGGGTTCTTGTCTTGTTACCTTGACTTCCAACTCTTCCCTCCAGGTCTTTTACTCTTTTTATTTGTGCATATTTCCTTCTTTTTCTTAACTATTTTCTGTCCACTCAACATTTACATTTGTTATATTATGGTTTCTTCTATCCTCCTTAGCTCATCTTCTGTCTTCTACAGCTTTTCCTCCTCTTTTTTCCCCATCCTTTTGCTCTCTGTGTCTCCCTTGACATCTTGCTTTTCCTTTTATCTCTTTTCCATTTTCAGCTTTGTCATATTTTCCCCTCTTTTCCCATTTATTCTCCTCCCCATCCCTTCTTTCATTCCCTCTATTGGCCTCTCGTCTTCTCTCCTGATGAAGTGAAAAAATGCCAACACACACATGGATGAGATAAACACACACACACACACCCACACACGCACACCCCAGCATGTTCATAGCCCAGAGGCAGGTCTGTCTGGGTCCAGCTTGCTCTCTGTTTACCGGCACCAAGGAGACTTTAGGAGACAAACACCATCTGTGGAGACATGGAAGAGCTTCATTACGACATCGTGTGCTTCTGTGTCTGTGAGGAAAAGTTTAAGTGCACCGGTCCATCTCAGGCTGGAAGCGCGATCTGTGGTGACATTTGAGCGAGCGGCTCAGTGTGCGTGTGTAAATGGGAGTGCATGTAAATGTGTGTAAGGGGAGTAGCTACAGCGGTTTTTCCCCTCCGGCAGCCTCCCTAATGATCAGCCTGGCCATATGGTGTTGCCCTCCCCACACGTACACAACAGCACACGTGCACACACACACATGCACACTAGGGGACAGGGTTGATTTAATTCACAGCCGAGCAGAGGACCCAAAATTGAGATTAAGGTCAGATCTCTGCTTCTCATGAGGTGGACCGGAGGGGAAATTCGTCCCTGAGCACCGACTGCAGGTCAACACTCAGACAAACTAAACTCTTCACTTTAAAACTGTGTACGAAAACATGTTTCCTCAAATGGCGGAAATTCTTTACCAGGCTGTCTGCAGGTTTCAGACAAAATTAAGACTTTTTATTGCCAGCGTGAATTAAATTTAAGACAGAAAATACTCTTAATATAGGGGCTTGCATGTGCTGGCAACCAGTGGTACAAATGAACATTGTCCAGCCAACTAGATTTACATTTGCACTTACAAATGATAGAAGCAAAAAAAGCTAGCTAGCTAGCAAAGGAATATTAGCAGCTTGTTACCGTCTGCCTCAAATCGCAGAGCATAAAGACGATGCCTGCGTGCATCTCAAACTTTTGCCTGACAGAAGACATGATCGAATAGTTCTGCAACCACAAATTTTAAGACGTGATTAATGTATTTAACGCCAACTTAGATTTTTTAAGATTAAGACATTTTAAGGGCTTAATTTAAAGTTAATGAATTTAAGGCATTTTAAGGATGTGCTCACACGTTGTTTACGTTTTTAAGATCACAGAAATATTACTGCAGAAATATTACCTTACTCATTTTTAAGTTTTGAATTTTCTTTTCTGAAAATAAATACTGAGCCCAGTATGGGCCGGGTGGGGAACCAGTAAAAATTTTACTAACTCACAATCAAAGAATTACACACAATAAAATTCCTTTAAATTACTTATTTTGCACTTTGTGCGACGAAAAACTAAACATTGCACATGAACCTGAATAATATGAACATGAACATTGGAGAGCAATGTGAAAGCAATATTTATAAACTGACTGAAAAGGTGTGTGAGATTAATCTGAAGCAGAAGTAGATGCTGTAATGAAGTCATATTGGACAGCAGACTTTCTTCTCATTTATTAAAGTTTTATTTCTTTCAACTGCTTTGCATTAGAACTAAAAACACTGATTTTTGTGAGGCAGATGTTTGCACAGTGACATCACTTCTGGTCAGCATGACACGACCAGTTACTTCCAATCACATCCCTTATTATCACTCCACCTCTCTGCTGCGGTAGATGCTTGTTCGTGTTTACTAAACCCCGAGGCGACACTTAACTGAAACACTGAACTCAGCAGAACTGATAAAAAGCCTCTTGATCTCATTACCCGACACTCTTAGTTCGGCACATTTTCCACTAGGAGGACCAAATGAAGCCAGAAAACACGACGGGCGACGAAAGCTGCTGCATCTAATCAGCTTTATGGGGAGTGGGGAGGTGAAGAGGGGTAATCTACACCCACCCTTCACATCCCCTTCACCTCACCTCCGCTAATTCCAACAAACAGTGAATCAAGCTGAAATGAATGCAGGAGTTTGATCTAAAGTGTCAGTGTGTGTATTTCCGCTGTAAAAGTGTTTGTTGTACCTAGTTTATACCAGGGCTGAAAGGTCACTGGTCCTTCAACACCTGTCAGCTTTAACAACAAACTGTGCTCATAATGTACAACACACACACACACACACACACCCCCACACACACTGAAGAAGCCAAGGTGACAGTACAGCTGGAGGATAAAACCTTCAGTACATTTTATAGCTCATCAAGTCTCAGTGTGGAGTTTTAACTCTTTCAGGAGTTTGATTCTTCATCCTGTGTGACCTTCAGGAAAACATGCATCCAGCATTTACATCAGAATCAGCAGGTGTGTACGGGAAACGCCTCAAGCCAAGAAACAAATCGGCTCACTGGTAAGGCAACCTTGAATTTAATCACAATAGGAGCAAGATAACAAATTTCTTCCTGTAGTTTAAGACACACCAACTGTGAAACTAGCTGCTTCATTGAACATTTTTCACATCATAACATTTTAACCACAGATGCCCTTCCTTGTATTTTAGTGGGATTTTAAGTTACAGCGTAAGTATTACATCCCACACAGTGGTAGGCAAACTTCCGCTAATCTATTAATGTTGTAATAGAGGAGGGAAAATGGAAAAAAGATAGCAGAGAGATAGGAGGACCTCTTAGTTACCAAGCAGAGATCAGTGATTTTCACTCAAAAAAAGAAGCAGAAGATATTTTCTGAAATTCCTCTAATGCTGAGCTAGTTTCTGTTTACTTTGAAAACATTTAGCTTCCCCTGAAACTATATTTCTCCAAAACAAACAAAAGAATCATGCGGAAAACTTCAACACAGCCATAATATAAGAAGCAATACACAATAAATGGATCATTTTGAGTCTTTGTTGACCAGCACTGACCCACTTGACTAAGATAAAGAAAGAATATTTTCCCATTAAAACATTCAACATGTAGAATAATTGCTTAATAAACATGTAAGGCAACAGTAAATATTTATATGAAGGATGTATAATAAATGAATACAGTAACATATTTATTTTTCAGTTTATAAGTGATTATTCTAAAAAAAGACAAACACTAGAAATTCCTATTACTGTATAACAGGAATGCTATTTCTGACAAAGCAAGAAGTTGAGACTCCAGCTTTTAATTTTAGTGACAAATGGTTGAAACTAATCTTTTATTAAACATTATTTGCTTTTCTTATCTATTTGCGATTTATTTCTGAAAACCTCAGCTGCATCATGAACATGGCACTAAAATGAAGCAGAAACATTAAACTCCATCTGATTCTCTCACGATCCCTGATCCGGTGTTGTGGTTGTTTTTGTCACACCAGTGGCTGCATGCAAGAATTAAAGGCCTGCGGCTCTGGACCACTGGGGAGCACAGAGACCAACATCAGCAGAAACAGCCATCTTAGCTCAAACACCCCTTAAACCTTCCTAACTGGTGGCTCAATGCTGGGCCTGCTGGGATTAACTCAGAACTTAAATCTGATCCTCGCTGAGTCAGCATCAGGGGTGTCAGACAGAAGTATCTGTTTGGGATTTAACTTGTTTTCAAATCTCTCTCACTTCTTTTGTTTGTTTTTCATAATTTTAGCAGTTAATTAAACAAATTCACTGGCCTGATTCTCAGTCAAACCTAAAAGGTCAGTGATCTGCTCCAAATTATAAAGGTTGAATAAATAATTAGCAATTTATGGACTTCTACAAAGCAGTCTTTCTAAATATAACCAAAAATCATAACAATACAATCACAGCTGACAGTTTTAAATTGGATGCCACTGCCATGAAAACTGGCCTCATTTTTAAAATATAGTTTAAACTTAGGTAACTCACTTTATTCATGAAATGAGATAATAAGAAATGACAAAGTCAGATCTGGAATAAGATCTATTCAACTGTTGGGATACTTGAAGTTAAATAATTATAAACTATTGATAAAACATTTATAATTTCATTTTACATAAGTGTACTTGATGTTAATATCAGTTTTATGTCTTTTTTTTCCTGATGTGTCCTGAATGATGTGTTTTATACTAAATATTTCACTAATGTTATTGTTTTTGTCATAGAAACATTCTATCAAATGCTACTGATGCTTCTCTCTGTAAAACTCAAATGAAATTCTGCAGTATATTAATATTTCATCAACACAGCAAGTGCACTCTGCTGCACTCCTCCCCTTATGCCTGTTCTCTGTCTCACTCAGAGTAATAAGGAGTGAGAACAGAAAAAAAAGATAAACACCTGCAACTCCATCCCCGTTGTTTGTTCTAAAACCTCATTAGATGTAGTTTTTTTATAAACTCGGGTATTTAATCATTCTTAACGTATGTTCATTGACCTGCCTGTATGTTTTTTAATTCTTAGTTTTTTACCTGGTGTTTTAATCCTACTCGTCATTTTTGTTTCATATAATATTGCAAATAAATTTTACATCATTAGAGCATTTTGATCCTAGATTACTGTAATTTAACTTATTTCATTATAATGATTTTGTATTGACTTTGTTCATCACTCAAATGTCTTTAAGATATGCTTTACAACGAAAGCTGAAGTACGCATAACTAAATGGATTGTGATAATAAAAAACAAGATATTTTAGCCAGATGCACAGCACCCAGTAAAAGTATTCACTCCCTTGAATATATTTCCCTATTTTATTGCCTTTACAAATCAATCAGATCAACAAAAATCAAACTATTGAGTTGTGTTAATCATGTCAAACCTAATTTTACCTTTTAAATCTAATCACTTAGTTAAAAACTACTAATATTTGAGATTGATGAGATGAAATTCTGAGGACTACAGAACAGGATTATGTGCATGTGGCTAGCAGTCAATAAGAAAAACATAGACATTAAATATTAAAAAAGAAAATAAGTTATGAGGCGCTCACCAGCTTTACTCCTCTGAAAGCCTTAGTAAAGAAAATCTCAGAATCTCAGAGGCTGAAACCAACACCAACACCTCCATACTTTAGTGAAAAACTAAAGTATGGAGAAAGAGGGGCTATGCTTTTGTTTTCTGATATTTTTGTCCTTTTCCCTCCTGCTGCTTATTGGTTTAGAGCGGAGGAGGAAGAGGAATGAGGGACAAACATAAACAAAGAGACAAACATCAAAACTGTCGACCTCAAGGGAGCAGCAGCGCTCGCTAACGAGCTGCGACAGCGAGAGAAGAAGAGGGAGGAAATGAGAGGAAGAGGTATGGAGAAGAAAACAAGGAAAGGAAGCGAGGAGAGGAGAGGAGGAGGAAAAGGTGGTAAGACCACAGGAACCAGATTTTTTTCAGCCAATTTAAAGCACTAATATAAAATTAGCACTTTTAACTCTGTTTTCTGCACATAAACAGCACAAAAAACTCCACCTCCACCAAAAACAGCTCATGCATCTTCACCAGAAGGAGGCCAGACGTAAACAACAGTCCCACAATCACCATACAATATTTATAGTCAACACTAAACGACACATACTTCAACCTTTCACCTCCCAGTTCATCTGTCATTTTTGTGTCATTTTTTACTAAATAATTCACTATGTAAGCTGCGTTGGAATACAGTCGAAATATAACAGAGTTATTACATTCAGATGTTTGTGTTTTAGTGCTGCCTCGTAATGCAACACATTATTCAGACTGTATATTTTTAAAACCATAGCATACATGCAAGTAATGTTTTATTACAAGCATAACTTATGCTGTATAAGGACATGTCAGTTTGCTTTTACAGCTGCGTGTCTGTGTTTACGTCTTTTTTCACTCAGCCAAAAGCGCTGACTGTCCTCCAGCTGGAGAGGAATTTATTTTCTGCACTGAATCAGTTTAGGACCTTAATGGGAAAGAAGAGAAAGAGGCTTCATAAAAACGGACCAAAGTGGTTCTGTGTTACTCCTGCAGGACAAGATGACTGGATTAGTGGAACCAGCAATCATTTCTATTGGTCATGATGCAAACATGTCTACAACTTTCATTCTAAGGTCTGAAAATAAAAAGCAACCTTTTTAAATAAACCTGAAATGCAGGAATGCATTGTTAAAAGTCTGATAATACAACAAAACAATGGAATAAATAAGAAACAAAAGAAACAAAGCAGATTCAGACTGACCTTCATCCTCGTCGTTGGCTGTGACAGTGATGAGGACGTAGCCCACCTCCTTGTCTTCCTCCACACTGACCTCGTACACCGGCTGGGCAAACGCCGGAGCATTATCGTTGACATCGGTGACAAAGATCCTGACGTAGGCGGTGTCTGCATGAAGGATCAACACACAGCGTCTTCGTACATTTAAATCATCACTGAATATAGGAACTTCAGGTTACTGCTGCATCAAATGTCTACACGTCTCAAATAAACCTAGAGCTACAAACAAATTTGGAAGCTACAACGTGATGAAAAGAGCTTCAGAAATCAAAAGCCAAAGTTTTATTCGGGAAGAAAAAAGGTTTAGAACCAGCTGTGCTGCAATGATTAAGTAAGTAAAAAGTAAAGATTAATTCAATTATATAGTATTTATACTATATATAAATACTATATAATTTATATGTAGATATATAGTATCTATAAAATAGATACTATATACGTAGTTGAAATAAGTCAATAAAAGCCCACAAAGAGTGTATGAAAACCTCTGACTGGCACTTTTAAGACATTAATGGAATCATTCTGATGATCATTTTGATTCCTCTAATTTTCTGTGAATGGGATGATGACTCTGGGGGGTTACCTGTGTTTGGCTGGCCTTGCTGGCCCGGCCGGGCCGACTCGGAGCCATCCTGCGACTGCACCTCGATCAGGTAAGAAGCTTTCTGCTCCCGGTCAAAAGAAGCACGAGTTACTACGACGCCGCTGCGGGAGTCGATGCTGAAGTACTGAGAGTCTCCGCTCTCATCCTTCAGGATGGTGTAGTGGATCTGAAGAGAAGATGCAGAGAACAGGTGAAGAAAGAAAGAAGAGGATGTACAAATTCAGCCAAGGGATCAGAGTAAATGCCTGTTACCATCCCATGCAGACCCGAGTCGAGGTCTGTCGCCGAGACCTGAGCGACCGATGTGCCGATCTGAGCTCCTTCAGGAACCGTGGCCTCGTAGGTGGATGACAGGAAGAAAGGAACATTGTCGTTGACGTCTGTAATAGAAAACAACAAAAAGCGCAATTTATTATCCCTAATTTTTCTGAATATTATTATATTTCTTGTTGGCTGAACACAAACTGTTGTGTGTACAAAAGCTGATTAAGTTGGATTTAGTCCAGACCAACTTTTTTGTTTTTGCAACATTTTACTCGCCCAAAGACGATCAAAGAGCCAGAAATGAATAACAGAGAAACAGAAAACAGGAACGTCTTTGCTCTGAAGTCCACCAGAAAAGAAAGTTGGAATGGGTCTCTCCTTGCAAATGAAAATTGAGTTATTAGCGAGGAATTATCCTCATAACACCCTGAAGTGTCCACAAAGAAGCTTGTCAGCTCACTTTCAAGCTCCGCTAAACCAATTAAAGCATCCAGAGTGGGTCTGTTCAAAGCCAGTCAAAGTCAGGAAGTGTTTTCTCCTCTTTTCTTCCCTCCACCCACCCGCCCACAGATGCTGATTGAGAAATGAGTCACTTTTGACATGAGGCCGCATGGAGCTCACACCGTTGATGTTTTTCTTCTTTTCTTTCTGGGCCTCAGACGACCACAGAACCTCATTACTCTCAGTCCTCGTCGTTTTCCAAGGCTGTCGCTCATTACGTCTGAGCTGCTCCTACTGATGGCTTCTGCTCTACACAGATAAACTGTGACTTTTCACATGCAAGTGAATATGCAATTACTTTTATATGGTTCAAACTGCAGTAAATTAGAAAACTGGGGTTCTGGATTTAAAAACAGAAGATCAATCAAAATAGATTTTATTAACTGGCCTCTTTCTGTTATCATCAAATATTTAGTTTTTGTCATTGGGTCTTTAATGCTAGCTGCTTGTGGTTTGGAAGACATTGAACTTTGAATCACACTGACATTTTAGAGATATATCTGACTTTATAAATACAGCTCCAAAGTCTTTAATAAATTTATTTCTTGTGCTTGTTTTTATTTGTTGTTTATTAAGATGGTATGCTAACGTTTACATGCTTATTCTGTTTTGACACAGTTTTTTATTGTATATTATTTTGTATTGTATTTTGTCCTAGTTAATCATGTGCAGATAAGGCTTAAAGAAGAATGTTTTTCTGCTGCTTCATAAACTTTTCTATCAACAATGTGAAATCAATGGCAGACCAGCTAACATCCTCCCCACTGCCCCAACCAAAACAGCTTGTCTTTTACTGCTAATGTCATTGTAAAGGGCAAAAAACGCATAGCTTTTTGGAGAAAACTCAAATGGCCTAGGTTCAATAAATAAAACATGCATGGACTATAAAACAGACTTCTGAGCTAAAAATGCACTGTAATTTAAAAATACTGGCTGCCTGGCTTAATTTGGATGTCTCTGACATAAAATATAACATCAATTACAACTATCGAGAGTTGAATTTATTATTAACATTAATTATTTTAAAATATGTGGATTGGCACTTACTCATCTCATCATCTCTAATTCTTCTCAGTGTCATACATTCTCCTGGTTAAAAAAGTTTTCAATTCAACAACACAATTAAACTTTAATCCAAATATTTTTTTTCTCTTGTTTGAGTCCATCAAAAATGATGTAATATCCATTTTACACCAACGGGGGGCAAGAATGTCAATATTACCAACTTCAGAACTTATAAAGTAATATTCTGAGCAAGGCTAAATGATAATAGGCTTAAGATTAGCAAGGTTTTAAAAATGTGTTTCCTATGTTTACTCTCATATAACTTTAACTTTCATTAACATTTGAAAGGAAATAACTCAAAATGAGAGATGTGGAAGACTCTAAATCAAAAACTGAGTTTACATTAAGATGAAAGGTGAAAACACAGCAGAAAATCCTTGGTTTGCAAAACAGTTCATGTTAGTCTCACCTCAGCCATTCTTACCTGTCACATTGACGTAAACAGTGGAGAAGGATGCGAGAGGCACAGCAGCCACGTTTTGCACACGTACTCTCAGCGTGAAGAAGCGTGTCATCTCGTAGTCCAGGTTCTCGGCCACCAGGATCGACGCCGAGCTGTCCACCCGGTTTGGTTTGATGTAGAACCGCACCGGCATGTTGGTCTCTGGCACCAGGCCTTCCTCCAGATTGTAGGTCACCCTGGGATCGCCAAGTGGAGACGTTGCCTTGACGGTCTGATTAGAAAAGTAGAGTTTATTTATTAAAGTGCCAGTAGCAAAAATACATGTGATCACAGAAAGGGGTTAAAGTTCACGTTTAGGTTACCAAGTTGTGCTTTATGTTCTTCACATTTGATGTTGCAGGTTGGATCAGCTAGTTCTGGTCTTCTGTAATGATATATTTAAACTGTTCTTGTTTGAATAATCTACTTAGAGTTTATTATTTGGTGTGCAACGGCTCGAGGAGAGGGGCCTTAACTTAGACTGAATGTATTCAACAGTGCTCAGGAAAAATATGAAACGTCTTTATACAGCCACTGAATGGCTCAGCTGCTCTTCTGTGTATTCATCTTAAGCTTTGAGTTTAGATTAAAGTCCAGAAATAGAGACAAGTTCAATTTTTTCACTGTAAACCTCAACATAATTCATAAAGAAAATCAAGCCAAAGAGGAATGTGAGGGTTTGTGACAATGCAATGCAGCTGGTGTCATCTTTACGGCCCTTAATTATGAAACACATCCAAAAGCTTCATGATCTGTTATTACAACAGAAGAAATCACTAAAATACACAGCTACATTTCAAAGAATGCAGCATTTTAGTGGCCAGAGCAGAATTTCAGTCCTTTTATGGAGAAACCCTGAGAGAATCACTTACTTTAATAGTATTTATGTGAACTCCACTGAGTTTAAATTGCCTTAAGTTGACCATCAACTGGCACACTTAAATACGGAGCTTAATTTAAGAAAAACTGAACTTGCTTTAAGGTTAGATTGATGCAACTACTGATTGCCCAAAAGTCTCAAGGAAACTAGAGCGCACCTCACTATAAGCCGCATCCACAAAGTTAAAAAAAAAATGGAAACGTACATATATATAAGCCTCTCCGGGCTAAAAGCCGCTGGTATCTCCGCCCACAAAGACGCATAAATCTGCTATTAAGCCCTGCGTCTCCAACTATGGATTCGTTCACGCAGAGCTTATGTACAGCGACTACCGATCCGTACTGCCAGATCGATGGCCTTCAACTTAAAAGCTGCATCATATGAACTTCTTCGTGTTGTTTCCATTTTGAGGGGATATGAGCATGAAACCATTTCTCCGTCGTACCTTCTGCTAGCATGTGCTAAATGAAAGTTAGCGCTTTCTTCTTTGATTTCCAATTTTGACGTCCAATCATTCACTTCCTGCTAAAGAGCCCCCTGGTGGTCGAAGAAAAATCCACAGAAAAGCCGGACCGGGCCGTAAGCCGCCTGGTTCAAAAGGTGGGGAAAAAAGTAGCGACTTATAGTCCGAAAATACGGTAATTCATAATTTTTACTTTTAGCCCTAATTTTGAGATAGAAAGTCATAATTTTGACTTTCAAAGGCATAATTGAGATTCACAAGCATGATTTCATAATAAAGTCATAATCATGAGATTCAAACTCAATTTTGATTTTCACTCATACAATCATGAGACAGCCCTAATTATAAAATTCAAATCATAATTAAAATTCAGTTTAATTATTTTCAGATTAAAAGCTATAATGCATATAGGGCATGTTTATTTCATAAAAATTACTTTGAAAGTAGAAATTATGACTTCTTGTTGTTTTTTATATTTTTTATGGGAGAAATGCCCCTAAAGCTACAGATTATTGTGTCTGTGTGCATGTTTGGATTTGTGAGGGAAAGCTTTTAAGTATTTTTATCTTTCAGAGATTCCCATTAAGGCTGTGCAACCAGTTTCCATGGTTGAGTGATGTCAACAGCAGCACAAACACACACACTGAGGGCTTTGGAAATATCATTTATAAATGAATGTCCATTTAAACAGATTAAAGACAGTCTGGGCATCTGAATGAGGCTACTCCTGATTCCCTCTCCAGGGTTTCTTGGCTGGCAGAAGGAGACCCCAGAGGAGATCCAGATCTATATCTTCTGTAGCAAATCAACACAGAAACCATCTAATGTAACAGGCTTAAAAAGATTTATTATCATTCTCAACAGATCTATTCAAATTATACATTAGAATTTCTTAAAAAGTTTAGAAAATTGATGTAAGATGATGCTTCTGAATTAAAATTTGACATCTTTTACTCAGGTCTCAGCACCATGTAACATAATTTCTATCACCGTTAGAGAATATGTATTTATGATTAATGGGATAATTAAACTGAGCTCTGATCTAAAAAAAAACACTTCACCTTGTTTATCTGTAGATCATTTGTGAAAGGTGCCCCAGTGTGCAGTCGATGTAAAATCATTTCACTTTGGTAAAGGGCACGCTTAATCTATTTCAGCACAAAGAATTGATGCGTAGAGAAACTATCTTGCTCAATTGAAAAAGAAAACATGACCTCCAAGCAACTCCATATATTCCTGTCATTTCCTGGAGTTAACATGTCTTCCCTGAGTGAGAAATGCTGTCAACAGCTTTAAACACCAAAACCCTCTCAGCACTCTCTGCCAAGCGACAGCGACTTCTGTGTCTTTGCTATCGACTTAGCAATTTGGAGAAACATATGCTGCAGGAAAAGACAAAGATTCTCGGTTATAAGGTCAGTTCATAGCGGAATAATAAATTAGCATTTCTATTTTAGAAAACATGACCTATACGCCATATTTGCATCAATTATTTAACCGAACATGTTATTTGCATCTCTCTATATTCTTAAATAGGTTTTCCTCTTTTGTTTGACTCTTAGAAAACATTTAGGTTCAAGGTGTGTTTGAGTTTCCAGGTGAGCAGTCGTGTCCTGACATGTTGGTGCAGCGTGGCCCGGCCCTGCAGTGGGCCAGGGCAGCGGAGCGCATGGAATCAGTGTTAATGAGGAATCATCTCATTACACATCACTGCAGTGTGCTGAAGCTAAACTGATCAGTGTCTGCCATCTTCTCCCACACAGATTAATGCCCGTGGAAAAATGGCTGCAGATCGCTGGCAGCTGGTGCGGCTGGGACTGGAGCAGCGGCTGGAACGCACTTCATCCTTTCAGCTTCACTGCTAAAAGTTACTTCAAAATGCTGGAGCAAGGTAAGTAAGGTCAAACAAAAGTTTTCCCTTTTATTTTCATCTCTCATGCAGATGAGTACCGTGCTTGTTGTTGTATCAGTGCACAAAAATAAATAAATAAATAAATACTTTGGTCCTGAAGTCCTGGCTTGATATGTTTTTTATGTGACTGCATGGATGCAATATGAAAGTGTAAAGCTGAGTGAGATATGGGTGACTATATGATTGATCTATGAACTACCAGAGTTAACTTCCAGAAACAAAAAAAGCACTGAACTGAAAGTAGAAATGCTTAAGTATTTTTTGTAGTTTCTGTTTTCCATATTTTGTGTTTCATAACCCAGAAATAATTTTTTATGGCTGTATTATGTAGCAACATTGTTGCATTAGTGGAGAAAGGTTTCCACTAATCCACTAAAGTGCTAGTAGCAGAGCTAATTTTTAGCTTAGCACTTTAGCTAAGTTTTTTTGCTAACTTTGAAAAGATGTAGCACTCTTAGCTTCCCCTAAATAATTTTTTCTAGATATATTGTAAAGCACTAATTTACTTGGCTGTTTTATAAACTTTTAGTTGAATAAAGTTCAACATCTGTACTGAAGTTCTAGTAATCAACTTTATTTTAGAAGTGAAGAAAGTTTACAAGGCAGATCTGCGACAAGACAATATGGAAAATCTAGCAAAAATACTTTAGTATTTCTACTTTTAATTAATTGTTTTTTTCATTGAGTGAGGAGGTTCTGTAATCTAATTCTTACTTTATGTTTTTTATAATTTGTCGGTGAAAACCTGCATGCTTTTGCCTGCCTGTCACTTTGATGCTGGCACAGCCGAGTTTCCCCACTGAGGGACAATAACGTTTTTTCTTCTATTCAATTAAACACTGAGCCACAGATCCAGTCAGCAGCCAGCGTCTCAAGAAAAGATACTGGACTACATTATAAGGTTAAGCTACAGCTAAAAGTAGCTGTTCCATGAGAATACAAAAACAGGATGGAGAAGAAAGCAAGAGAAGGAAGTCAACTGATGAGGAGACTATTATACCCTGAGTGGGAGATGACAACAGCTTATTGATATGGAGATTTAACACACAGCACCTTCCATCACTGCAGCATGTTTCTCCCTCTGCCTCGTTAACAATGTGATTAAAGACCTTATTAAGGCTGCTAAATTTAAAACAACAGTTTCTCCTTGGTGCAATTACCCACTGCAGAGGAGACGAGGAAGGAAGGAGGAGGAAGACAGGAGGACATATTTCAAGCCTTTAAGTTGTCAGATCTGGTATATTATACATTTTAATTAGCTAAATTGATTTCCTGCACAAGGGCTATTTTGCTGCTTCTTTTGCTCTGTTTTTTATTTTACATTGAATATTTTGAAGGATAGAGGACATAACCCAGACCTCAAATCAATGGTTCTTTTCTAAGATTATTTATATTCAATTATAAGTTGATCAATCTTAAAAGTGGGGTTTTAATTGGAATAAATGGTCAAATTTAACAACTATTCAAAGTTGTTAAATTAAATTAAATTAGAAAACAATCATTAATATTCTTCCAACTCCTCCAGGTTACCTGGTTTTCATGAATACAACAGTTTTGATAAAGCAATTTGAAATTAACCCTAACATAAAAATTCCTCTTAACTAAAACAAAATAACTATGAATCCCTCTAGGAAAGCAGGACATCTGGTAATTTAATGGTTTAGAGAATACAGGTGTTTGTCACACAATGCCAAGTTGAAAAGACACCAGCAGTGACCTTACAAAGGCAACTACCATCAATTTTAGAAGGGTAATAAGGCCATTTCAAAACTATTTAAATTTCATATTGTAAAACATGAAATTTAAGAAAGAAAGAAAAGTTCCAGTTGATGTCCCAGTAAATCCACCTGATGATTAGATCATAAAATGCTCAGAAAATGTGCAAAGAAATCCCAACACCACCCGTACATTTCCATCATTCCTAAAGCCATACAAACACATCCACTCCTCAGAAAGAATGCAAAAAACCTGTGGCTGCTGTGTTCATCCAAGAGAAAGAAAAATCTCATTCTTTTATATTTTTCATGCTGTCAACAAACCCTATAAAAAGACTGAAATCAACAATGTGTTAGTCCGTTTCCTTCGGCTCCCAGCACCTTTCTCTCCCTCCTTCCCTCCAGCCTCCCTCGCACCGTCTCTGTCAGGTTAAACACAATAATTAAACGTCTGTTTTTTGGAGGTGATGGGAGTCCATTGTGATGCTCAGACAGCAGGTGTAATTTTCTCCTTCTCCTCAATCATCTCTGACAGATGGAGCGTGTGGGTGGAACAACCTCCAATCACCAGCAGCACTTTTCAGGACTTTCAGTAAAAATGTTCTAAAAGGAGCACAGAAACACACACCGACACACGCCCAAAAACACTGTTTGAAAACTGACTAACCTCCGTGAAATCGAGCAGCTGGAGGGTGAAAACTGCTCCACCTCCAAAACTAGAGGCTTAGGAAGAGAGAACAAATTAGGATGGGGGGATCAAAAGAGGAAAAAAAAGAGAAACCCTTGAGGTCTACAAGCAATGTGTGTTGGTTGCTGTGAGTCAGGTGAGACAGACTCGGGGCGGGTTTGTTGTTTACTCGGCAGAAAAGTGCTTGGTGGAGCTCGGCTAAACGTGCTGACACAGAGACGGGAGAAGAAGGAAGGGACGGATGAGAGAGTAGGATGAAGAGGAAGAAAGAGTGTTTCCAGCCTCCTCAGGGTGTCGGCAAAGGCATGACGAGGGATGGAAATGAAAGAGAGCTGTTTTGCTGCTGCAGGAGAACAACTGGGCTTAAATATTCCTGTTTTTTTACGTTTCCCCAGCAAAACGTGTCGTTTTACAACTCAGATCAGCACAAGTGGTAATTTCCTAATCAGCAACATTTGCGGACAACAGGGATAGTTGGGATCTTTTTGAAGAAGTCGCAAAGGATATTCCCAAAAGAGCCTAAAAATCTGGGATGAAAAGTGAAAACTTTCAATATTCATTATTTTCTTTTCCAACCCGTCTCAAAGAGCAAATAAATAATGTATTAGTCCTGTCCATGTCACTCAAGCAAAAACAGAAAACAAGACTTGAGATAGGATGTTGAAGAAAACAGCAGTTTGGAAAGACTGTAAGGCTGGGCTTCAGCAGCAGATCTGGATGGTCAATTCTGAATTTTTGGCTGAAATCTTATTTTTTCATTTTTGCATGGTTGTTCATACCACTAATTCAACTTCTATGCAAACTGTGCATTGGTTTTGGAAGTAATAAAACAGGAGTCACAAAACCATAGCAAGACGAAAGGAAGCTAATACAAAAGAGAGCACAACAAGTAGCAACAGTGTTTTGTGGAACTTTGCAACGTCTGTAGAGAAGTCAGTTTGGGTGTCTGGATGAGTGAGGAGTTCTTGTGATGTGCTTTAGTGGAACAGACTTAATGCATCATTTCATAGTTTTCAGCCACTGTTTATATCCTGGTTTACAGTGTGTGGCTTCTTCTGTTGCAGAATTATGAAGCATATGTCCAATCCAACCTTTACTTCAGATTAATGAAGTCAGGGTTGGATTAAATGGCTGGAAACACTTTGAAAACAATCAGATTTGGCACCACATATGGACGTGGCACAGAGGAGATTTTCTTTTCTTTTTTGGGGTGAAATGATCAGAATTGGGCCGTTCAGAAAAAGTTGGATATGGGTCAAATATGGGCAAAAAATTCTGATTTGAGTCGCATTCACTTGCTCTGTGAATCTAGTCAAAGTGTCAGTAGACAGTGCAGTGAACCTGAATTTCCATTCAGTTATCACAATTATCATAAAGCAACCTTGACTATTTTGCCAAAAGTATTGGGTCACAGCTCTGAATAACTGAATGCTGTTGACCCAATCAGTTTCATGGCTCCAGGCGTATAAAATCCAGCATACAGGCTGAAGACTGCAGTTCAGTAAATTCCAGTATCGTACCATGACAAGACAAGTTGAGAAATTTCTTCCCTTCTAGAAAATCCACAGTCAACTGTTAGTGATGATACAACAAAGTGGACGTGATCAGAAATGACATCATTGCGGTCCTGAAGTGGGTCAAATAAAATCACAAAGTGGGGTCAGCAGATGGTGAGTAGTGCAGAGTTCATGAACTTTCTGCAGTTTCAAGGTGAACTTCATGGAACTGGTTTCCACGGCGAAGCAGCTACATGCAAGCCTTTCATCGCCAAGGAAAATGCAACTGTGGGATTGTCACATGTATTATAAAGTCAACTTATTTCAGGTTTAGTAATCAAATATTTGGAGTTACATTCCATGAAGCGATATTTCTCTATTTCAAAAACTAAAAGGTTTGTTGCATGATAACTGTTTCAGGGATTCCTACAGAAACAGAGATATTGAGAATAACTTCAAACGAAATGCTTCATTTAACTGATGAGGCAGGGATATGTTCAGAAAGAAACAAATGCAGTAAATGTTCAAAATTAGTAAAGATGTTTTGCATTAAAATTGTAAAAAATACACAAAGTGTGCTCTAAGTAAGTAAAATATGATTGGAAACATATTTTCAAAATAATTGCAAGAGGTGTAATAGCATCGATGGATGCTCATATCAACACAGTGATAAATGCCTAAATAAATCCTGACAACCGCAGGAAAATAATCATGCAGCCATTTTTCTGTGCAGCTTAGATAAAATCATCCTTAAGTCTTGGCCAGTGGTTTTGAAAAGTCATAGTTGTTGTAAAATAATGTATTTAGTTTAAATCTGTAATGTGAGAGCGTCGTGGTCTCTGACTCACCACTATCTTTGCATCTCGGACAGTGTTTTCCGGCACAGTGACCCAGTATTCGGGCTGATCCCAGTGGGGCGGCTGGTTGTGAACGTTGGTGATGATGACGGTAAGCTCCACAGAGCTGCTGCGGTTTCCTCCATCTGAGGCCAAGATCTGCTGGTTGATCCGCGACGTCTTTAAGGAGGCAAACAAAAAGGTAGAGAGATCAAATAAAGTAAAAAGACTTTATTTGGTCTGTGGAGAATGCTTACATGAGGAGATAATTGTTAAAATATTGACAAGTCAGTAATGTTTACATTCATGTTGACAGGTAAGATTTAGATTTTAAGACGATGTGCAAAATTATTATCAATGTATTTTGTCATCATTTACAAAGGCAAACTTTAAGTTTTATTAAACAGTAGGTAGAAAACATAATTTAATGAAACAATGAAGAATTTATTTCCAGAAGAATTCATACGCCTGGATATTATTTATATTTTGGTTCATTACAACAATGGTTGTTAATAACATTTTTTGTAAAAGTTTAATTGATATTTGATTGTAAAACTCTGATAAATGTGGCATGAAGTTGCACTTTGCCCATCTGAGTTAAACTTTTGCACATGTGGGCACTAAAATTTCTGCCCATTCCACTAAAAAGCTAAAACTCAAGTCAGGTTGGATTTTGGAAGGAGTTTACCTGCTACCTCCGATTCGCAATAGGATTTTGGATTGGACTTTGACTGGATCATTCTAACACACAGTTAATAGTTACAGCTATATTTGCAACTCGTAAACAGAAGTCTAGTGCAAGATAATTTTGCACTATATCTTGTTGATTCACACAAAATTGCAAGAGAATACATTAAAGTTTGTGCAAAATGTGGAAAATCTCTAGGGTTTATGAATTCTTTTGGAGTGGACTGGAGGATGAAGTGAGACTAAGTTTGATGTCCTGCTGTGTTTCTGACCTGTGAGATCGGGTGGTTGACATAAATCCAGCCAGTGTTGGGGTTGATGTGCAGGTAAGCTGGCTTCTGGTTGGACAGTGAGTAAGCGATGGCCGCGTTGCTCCCCTGATCGTCGTCGTGTGCCGCCGCCCGTAAAAAACTAGTTCCAACTGGAGTGTCCTCTCTTAGGAAGTCTAAAATAGAAAAAGATTTGGTTTAATATCCAGAAAGATGCTAGATGTAGGCCGTCGTCCTCCACCCAGAATCCCATTCTCACTCAACCATGATGAATATATTTTATAAAATTTGACAGAACAAAGTTTCCCACCACGTTGTGTGGCTGTAAGCAGACATTATAATAATAGGAATGCAGCATTGTGATGTGTCAGCAGAGTGTCACCTCATTTTGTCATTTCTAGGTCTCGTTCTACAAAGTCAACATGCATTTTTATATTTATGAATATAACCTCAAATCCTGCTGACTGCGGCGCATGTCAGTGCTGATCAGACAACCAAAACAACGAAGGAAAGCAGGTCGGCTGCAGCATTTTCTCCCTGAAATGCTGCTTTTTCAACCATTATGTCGATAATATTTTCAATAATATTCTCTGTGAATGCAGAAAGACTGAAAATCACCTCATATCCTGTTAAATATAATGAGAAATCCAATAAAAAAATAAAATGATGATTCTCAGCAGCAGGCCTGGGAAGGCTTGTGAAGATTAAAGGTGAAATGATCAGAAGACAATTAAAGCCACTGGAAAAAGAAAATCTGACTGTTTTTCTCAGAATTTTGACTTTTATTATCTAAATATCTTCTGAGACCCAAGTGAGAAAAAAAGTCAGGGTTCTGAGATTAAAGAATTTCAGGGGGAAAAAAAGTCCAAAGTCTAAAATCTGACTTTAATTAAGATACTGACTTTGGAAATGTCAAAATTTGGAGAATCTTTTACTCCAAATTTTGACTTTTATTCAGAATTTGGAGTAAAAAGTCAGAAATTGTAGCTCATCCAGTAAGATATTGGGAAATCCTGGAGGACACTTTGTTGACATCTGTATGAGAACTACTGCTTTGGAGAACATTTATTTTCCAGCAAATCAACAACTTGAAACATCCAGCTGAATCCAGTCACAGTTGCCACAAACATTCAATATAAGTTTAGTAGAGGCTGTTTTTGCTCCTCCTATTTGTTAATATTTGCTGCAAAATCCAAAACTTTAACGCAAGTGCTGGATTTCTATACTTCTATCCTAAGTTTAGAATTACTTTCATGTTCACAGAAGTCGTTTCTGCAGCTGGAGGATACTTCACAGTAAACAGACTTCTCTGCAGGAAAAGGGAAGTGCCGAATATGTTAGAGCTATTAGAAAGTAAGGAGAAAACACACACCAGCTGCTTATCGCCGCCCCGAAAGCTCAGAACCTTTGCATGGCATTGCATGTGTATTAAGACCACAATATGAATAATAAGCCAACTAAATAAAAGTGCTTTCTGGCAGAAGAGCATGCAAACACTCACTAACCAGCGGTAAATAAATTCATGTCCCAGAAACATTTAATTCTGCCTCTTAAATAGTTAATGAACCACTCTGCGCGTTTCTGTAATCGGACGCGGAGAACTTCTGACAAGACGCTTATCAAAACACATATTTGCACAGACAGTAAACAAACACAGATCCATGGAGGCTCACTGCGAATATTTCATCAGTATGAAGAGCTTTCCAGGATTACAAAGATGCAGATTAGCAGACGCCAGTGACACCAAACATGAAGCTTTCACTTCATCTTTTTCCTATAAACATATCCTGGACCACATGATGCTTCATGTTGAGCTGGAAATGGACAAGTAGTCCAAGTAGTCCACACATGTCCTCCAGCTCTTCTGCTGGGAATGAGGATGTCTGCCAGCAGTACTTACACTGGTAGCGGCTGTTTTCAAACTTGGGGTCGTTGTCGTTCTGATCTAGGATCAGCACCGTGATCTGACAGATGCCAATCAGAGGCTCTTCAGCCTGATCGGTGGCCGTCACAGAAAGCGTGAATTCCCTCTGACGCTCCCTGTCAAAACTCGCTGCTGTGGTGATCACACCTAACAAGACACAATTTACACAAGACACTATGTTAGGGCTGAAACTATTGATCAGATTAAGATGTCAGCTAACTTAGTGATTGATTAAATATTTACTGGATTATACAGACCCAACAGAGAAGACATTTGCTAAACGAACAACATCGAGCAGAATTTATATAGACATACTGCTTAAGAACTGTACAAAATATGTACATGTTGCATTTAAGATGTAAATATGTTCAACCTAGAATCCATCAAGTGGTAGATTTAGTTTCACCCGGTTCAAATTCAGTACAAAAAAGCTATTAAAAAGTGGACCTTTTGCTGTCCACTTATTAACTGATTAATCAATACAATAATCAATAGATCAGCTCTACACTGTATTGATGTCAAGAGCTGAGCTTTTCATATGTTGAAAGCATTTTTTAGCAGCAGATGCATCCTTTGTTATAAATGATTAAGCATTCACTAAAGGAATGATGTTATAGAATTCTAGGCAAAAACAAAAGTTTATTTTGTTATTTTAAAATTAAAATTAAAAATATTTTACAAAACAACTTTGTGCTTACATGTACAATCTGCAGAATGTGCCAATTTTTACCTGATCAATTGTCAAAATTATTGATAGAATAATCATTTACTAAAGCAATTGGTAGCTTATATCAAAGTATATATTCCATTTTTATCCAGCTGGTTGCTTTTTAGCTCATTGTGGAACATTAAGTGCCTCTTTAGAGCTTACCAGTGTGAGGATCAATATCAAACCCGGACGATACACCGTCTCTGTGCATGATTCCGTATTTGACCTCTCCGTTGACCCCCATGTCTGCGTCGTGAGCCTCCACGCGAAGCACGAACGTCCCTGGCGGCTGGTTCTCCAGAACCGCTGCATTGTAGTTCTGACACTGACAGAAACAACAATTACAGTCAGAGAGATGAAAAAGCTGCTGATGCGTTAATATCCATAATATGGGATAAAATGTGGAACCTCATCAAACACAGGCTTGTTGTTGTTGATGTCGTTGATCCCAACGATGACCTGTGCAGCGCTGCTGAGTGGATAGGGGCCACCGGAAGCATTGTCATCTGTGGCGGTGATGTTGAGGACGTACTGCGGGCCCCTGAGCCTGGGCGCGGGGCTCCGTCGCAGCTTGATGATACCTAGACACAAAATTTTAAAAAATTTACTGAATCTTTGTTTTTTTTAAAGAGCCAGGAAATATGTTTTTATAATTTCAGAAGCATGGAAGGTTTGAAAAACAGACTTTCACTTATTTCACCTTTTCTTCGTAATAAGCAGCTCAAACAGAAAATGTAAAATGACATTCTGATGCATACCTTTTAAAATAATTTAAATTTCATGACAGGCAGCTTGAATGTGAAGGTAAGCTCTCATGCTCTCATAAATGTGGCTGTTGGACAAAGACTGTGTAAAAATGTTAATGTAATTAAAAGAAAAATATGCAGACAGAGATGAGGGAGTGATTCTTTTCAGTAATCATTCCCTCACTATATTGCTGGCAAGGCTCTTCAGGAAGGTTTTGTTGTTTTTGTTACAAAGTGCCTGCTTTCGTTACAGAATAAATATATAAAATTAAGGAAGTATAAAACTTCTCATATAGGGAATATTGAACGCTTAACATAAAAAAAAGCGTTTACGTTGTTGGCTGAAGAAATCCTGTTTAGCAGCATCACAGGGCTGTTTTTTGTGCCGGTTGGTAATATATAAACTTCTCTGGAGGAAAAAGAAAATTAAAAATGTTTCAGCAACCAGAAAGTGTAACAAAACACTGGGAGCTACTGTTCAAGTTGCTGCGGTTGTTTCTGAGCCACACCATCCACAATGAAAATCCTGCAGGTGAGTATAAATAACAGCGGACGTGTTGAGTTTAAAAAACACTGGAGATGAAAAGCGGCGCTGTGATGTTTCCTGCTCTGTGGGTCAACAACAGCAGCGTCTGTCAACTGAAGCAACAGCATGCGAAAAACCCTCACATTATTCCAACTCAGGTGTAAAACAAATGCCATTTTTCTGCGCTAACAATCGCTGCAGCATTAACATAACAGAGAGGCATCGCAAACAAACAAACAAGCAGCTTTGGTAGCAGCATGACTATAGACACGCAGGCTGAGAGGGCGCGATCACATCTACATGAAAATACTTCACAACGCTTTGAAGTGACAAAGCAGAACATCCGAGCAAGCCAAAGGCCATCTGCTGCATGAGTGCAGATGAGTGTGTGCCTGCGTGTGTGTCTGAGTGTGTGAAAAAGAGCGTTAATATAACATTTATGTGCAAATGTTCACATTTATTTCTTTTTGTGCACGGATGCATGAGAACAGTGGAACAGTGCATGTGGCTACATCAAAGAACTGGCCCCCAAAACTTTGACCCTTCTTAAAAAAAGTTCTGTTCAAACAGAGCCTCAGGGGAAATAAAGTTTAAAGCGGCAGAAAAGAACGGACAACAGAACCAAGGGCTTCAGATTTCATTTACTCTGACCAACAAAAAAGTGGGTTAGCAGTCGGGTTTGTATTGTTACTTTTCCGAGCTTTGGGCTTGTGTGCAAACTTTCTTCACGACCAAGCAAAGAAGAGCCAGAAAAGCTAAACAGGGACAAAAGTGATGCAAATGTTTTTGATATAAAATCTTCTCCCAAGAAATATTAAAATAATGTAAAGTGATTATCAATTCAAAAGATATTTGTTTAGAAAAAGGGCAAATGTTATTTATACCTTTTTCAACAACCATTGCAAATGTATTTTTTGGTATGACAGCAATCAACTTTTTTATGTTTCTACTGATATTTTGACAATTTATTTGTGGAAAGATTTTTCTAGAAAAAAAACACTTTGTGTGTGTCTGTAATGTCTGCTTCATTTCTGCCACCTTGCAGAAAGAGAGACCACGTTTTTTCCAATCTAATATAGAGGAAAATTCACCAAAACGTTCTCCCGTGCTGCTCATCAGGCCAAGCAGAGCCCGCCACTCGAACACCTGCACTGTAAAAAGAGATGACGCTGTGGCTGGCTCTCTTTGGATCCTCTGGGACGTAGTGAAAGAACGTTGTGCCAACATTTTTCCAGGCTTGAAAGAGAAAAACAGTAGGAGGAAAAACTGAGGTAATTTTCAAGGAAAACATATTTTGTCAAACAAGTTGCAGGAAATCCAGAATGCAAAAACAAAAGAGTGTGGAGGACAATAGCCTTCATATCGGCGCTGCTAGAGCAACAAGAGCTGGACTCCCACATACGGCCTTTCTGCAGCTCTGCTATATGAACAGCTTTATTTTTCCCACTAAGTCTGCAGTTTTCTTTTTCAAATACCAACACTCTTCTATCAACAAATCCTGATTAATGGCTCAAAAAACAACAGTCTGGTGTGCCAATATCATGTTACAATGAATTGTCTTGGATGTCAAAGTTCAGATCTGAGAGTGACATCACACCTGAAATAAGCGATTTCTAGTTTAATGTCAGACAACAGGAGGGATTTACTCACATTTGTGATGCTAACTGTTCTTAGCAGTCCTTTGCATACATCTTATTTCTCTCCTTTACATGTATTAAAACCAGAACTGTCTCCTCTCTGTCGTTTGCAATGGGATTCAGGGTCTTGATTCTAAGTACAACAGTGTGCACAACACTAGTTTAATGTCCCATTATTATTCAATGTTTTATCAAGCTGAAAATCACACTAAAATTGAACTCAGCTTCAGGGGTCGCCCGATTTTTTATTTATTTATCTTACTTAATTTTTTTCTGACTTATCAAAGAGATGTTTTAGGATTTCCAAATACAAGTTAAGTGCACCATCGATTCTCACTGGGAACCAGTCTATTGAGATCAGGTTACTCTGTGGGAATCAGGGCAAACCTCATTCCTCCAATCAACAGGGAAGAAGAAAATTGATCCCAAATTCCAGATGTTCTTTCTCAATGCTCTAAATAATTAGAGCAGCTTGAAAGAGAGAATCTCAACATTACTCTAATTGTCTTAATTTAACCTTTCAGAAAATTGTGTATAGTTATTTTTGTAAATGTTTTGACTATTTGTTCAGCTGCATAACAGTGACCACTGTAAAAGGTGCAGTAAACCTTTATTACCAATTTTTCCAGGTATACTGAGTATATTGTCTAGTATTCATTGTAAAGCATGAAATAGTTATTTTTTACACTTTGTTGAGAGTCACTAAAAACAATATGAACAGCTCATAATTCAAAAATGGTTGGAAGTAATGGACGTTGCAGGAAAGTATACAGTGACAACATTGAAAATGTCATCATGAAAGACACTGAATGACGTTGCAGAGATGCTAAAACATGGATGCTTCTGCCACTGGAGTCCAACAGAACATTTGAGAAATGTTCATTTTTTTAAAGCATCCCTTAAAGCATTGCTGAGATGAACAGCAAAGATACACAACCCAAAAAACAAAATGCCTTCAGCAACCGTTGTCACTGTCACTCTTGAAACACTGGAGAAAAAATGGAAAAGCAACGAGTGCATTCTACATACTTCATGTCTAGTTTGGCACATAAACAAGTTTTTCTTTTTCAGTCGCAAAAGGATAAAACGGTCCTCACAAAGATAGGTGCACAAATATTCAAATGAGTGAAGTAAATCAGGGACAGTTGGGTTTTGCGCGTGGGGGTGTGTGTGTGAGCTGCAGTGATTATTTATGTGTGTTTGTTTTTTTATTTATGCGTTTGTGGTGAGTGTGTCTTCCAGGGGGTGCACTGGCCTCGTTAATACTATCACGCTTTATCCCCAAATACCTGTTACCATGGAAACAACCACTTTGCTGTGTGCATGTGTGTGTGTGTAATTGTAAGTGATCTGAACACTGCTGTTGTGTGTGTACATGTGTAAAAGTGATTGTTCCCCTTGTTTGTGTGTGTCAGAGCGCTCTGCTTGCTAAAAAAAAAACATGTTGACATTCATTACTGTCCCATTAGAGGCAGAGCTGGAAAAGGAGGAATGTTTTCAGAACAAAAACATCGACTGCCTGGAGAAACTCTTAATCTACTGCTCACATTCGTTTTAAACTTGAGTTAGCTGTTTACATTCTTCAAGACCAAATTTAAGCTTTTTTTAATCGACTTGAATATTATTTCAATGCTTTGCTTGCTGTCTGTTACCAGAGGGAACATGTCCAGCAGCAGAAAGGAGTGATAGTCTGGTGGGATGCACGCTGGGAGTTTTATAATCTGACTGTCTTGATCTCCTTCAAATGCAGCCTGAGTTTTTTGTGAGAATGAATGTTTTGTTCACATAGCCTTAAAATAAAAATGCTATCAAAGACACAGTTGAATTATGACAGTCACCTCAAAACAAAGGGTAAAAATTAAAGTGTTAATCTGTAGGACGGCAACTTAAAATGTAGTAGGGTGCATAGAGGTACAGCAAATGTAAATTATTTGACTAAAATGTAATGTTTGTTGCTTGTTTTCTGTTTTGAATATAATTGGTTATTGTGTTACTGTAGCAAGAAGAAGAAACCTATCTCACCTTTTTGGTTATCTAGCTGGAAGTTGCTGTCCTCATTGCCACCTGTGATGGCGTAAGAGACGCCGTCCCCATCAGGGTCATTGGCATGAACAATGGCGACCAGCGTGTCGGGACCAGCATCCTCACTGAGGAAGGTCTTATAGCTGCAAAAAAGAGGGAAACAACCTCTGACTGTACTGGAGGACACTGGTAAAGGTAGGATGACATGTTACACAAAGTAACAAAGTAAGAAGTGCCAGAAAAAATGCACAAACACATGGTAGTGTGAAGGAAAGAGCCTGGATTGATTGTAGAAGTGAAGACGAAGTGAAAACAGATGGAGGAAACAGAAATAAAAATAAACTCTGACTTAAAAAACACCTCAATTAGCAGAAGGAGTGAAAACAAGAGATGCTGACATCTGACTTCTTTAAAGTAAAATCCACACCAAGCTGATCAGATACTAACAGACGGAGGTTCTTACACGCTTTGGGAGAAGACCGGCACCTCGTCGTTGGTGTTAGCCACACGGACACGAACAGAGGCTGTCCCAGTTCGAGGAGGCGTCCCTGCATCCACTGCGACAACCACAAACTCGTAGATGTGGTTGGGCCGCTCATAGTCCAGGCGGCGGGCAGGGCTGACCACACCCCCGGCTGTAATGTCAAAATCGCCACTCGGGATGAAGTAGGAGATCTCGGAGTTCACACCGGAATCACAGTCGCGAGCCAGAACTGATGGGAATAAAAAGAGGAAATGTGGTGAAAAACATCTAAAAGAAGAAATGGTTGAGGAGAGGAGAAGAAAAATCTGAAAGAAGCAAAAGAAGGAAGACAAATGAGGTGGAAAAAAGAAACACGAGGGAATTAAAAAGGAATGAATGTCGATATGTGTTAGAGAAAGGAGAGGAAAAAGAAAAGATGGTGGATTAAGGAGAGAGAGGGAAAGAAGTAAAAAGCCACTCAAAAGAGAAGCAGAACCTGCAAACAAGAGATTTACATATGTGAGGGGATGGAAAGGAAAAAGACTGAGAAGTTCAGGTTATAGACACAAGCAAATGTTAAGAAGGAAAACAAGATCCCAAGAAAAAAGGGAAAAAGATGGAACAGGGGAACACAGCAAAAAGAAACAATAAGGACAGAGAGTAAAAGAATGTAAGGAATCAAGAGGAAAAAACTATAAACATGGATAAACAAAAGAAAAAAAACAACAGGATTAAGGGAAATAACTGGTCTGATCATGATGCATGATGCGGAAACTTCAGCAGACTCATCAGTTTGTGCTACCTTGCAGTAGTGAGGTTCCAGGTGCGACGCTCTCAGGTATGTTGTCTCTGGTGTAGATGGAGTGAAGAAACTCTGGTGTGCAATCATTCTCATCCATTATGTGGACAACGACCTGGAGGAAACAGCTCAGTTAGTTTTGGTGTTTCTTTCTCTGTATGGATCTACAGATCAATCTGAAAAATCCAGGTAATGTCTGCACCAGGGTAAAAATATGGACCGATATTGATATTAATAAAACTGTGAAGTATTTTTCTATAATTGTATGGAACTTAATAATAACACCAGAGACTAGAGGATCAGTCAGAACTAAAGCTAGACTCATTCATCTTAGGTCCCCATCATCCATATGGACAAAGGTTTGTGTGTGTTGTGATCAGGCCATAAAATTTAATTGTTTTAAATCAAACAGAACCACAGAAACATCACAAATTCAAAATTCTACTTTAGGTGTCTTCTAATCCATCTGGGATGTGGTAACTGAATGACAAATATGATTTTCTCACTACCTTCTATGGTCATATCAGGGTGTTTGTTCTAGTATGAAAGACTGCAGATACAGATGCTACTGTCGAGCTATAATCTGATGCTTGTCACTTAAGGAGAAATTAATTTATGACCATTTGTCTCTCTGTCCCTCCTTTAAACCTTTAAATCTCAATCCTCTCTGTGTCTTTATCTCACCTTTGTTCCTTTTCGTTTCAGTTCCCGATCCAACATGCCAGAACTGAAACGTAATAGCTTGTTTTTATTCTCATAAAACCTGAGTTAACTGGTGAGGCCGCTGATATGACCACCTGAGCACAGATTTCCTCTGCAGTCTGTTGCTGCACAACACCTCTTCTCTTTTCTCTTTCTACTTCTCCTTCTGAGAAGGGGAGATGTCCTACCAGCTTTCCGTCTAACAGGTGAATAGTTTTTTAAATCTGCTGGGATTTACCCTGTTCAGAACCGCAGCAAACTCTGTTTAAGCTGGAGTCGAGAAAGACGCGCCTAGTTTCTGACGACCTCCATCCAGATGTCCCACCCTTCTTCCCCCTGTGAGTTAGCCAGACTGAACAGCCTGCAGCCAACTAGATCCACAGGGCACACCTGTTAACGATCGCTCTCTTCTAACTGAACCAGGTTAGTTTTAGAGACTCAGGCGAGTCTCAAGGATGTTGTTTTACATTTAGTTAGGGTTAGGGTTATAAAATGGTTTATAAAGCAACCTATAAACCATTTTCCACCTTTTCCTTTCCAGAATCAAGTTCTGAACCTCAAACACACCACCTGTTTAGTATGAACAGCAGGGCAGCAATTTGAAGAAGACAAGAAAACAAACGGCTTTATTCTGTTGACTTCATAGGTAAAATGTGAAGCACAAATCACCCTGAGTGATGTGGTGCAGTCAGTAATCACCTGTCAATAGTAATTACCTGAAGCATAATTAACCCCTTGTGTTATCTGCAGGAGATGTTTTGTGATTTCTTTCTAAAGAGAAGGAATTTTTGACTTTGTAAAAGAAATATTTTCCCATTAGGAACAAAATATTTGTTTTCCGTAGGAACTTGAATGATGTCCATTTGATCTCACCATTATTTATGCAACTGTAAGAAATAAATTTTTATAAGCTCTCAAGTGGAAAATTTGCTCTTTACATTGTTTAAGAAGTACTAAATCATAATACATCATGTCATCGTAAAACATGAGAGCAGCTGACAGATTTTACCATACAATTATAAAATTATGTGCTGCAAATCATGAAGAGTAACTTTTGGCTTCTGATGCTTGATGTGAACACAAGTCCAATGAGTGATAAATGGAAAGTCCTCCTGACTTTCCATTTAAGCATAAAGTGTATAAAAAGTGGCTCACAGTTAGCAGCTTACTGCAAACTGGACAGAAAACCACCTCCTTTTCTTCATTTTATTCTGAAAAGCTGACAAGAAACACTGCAGAGGTTTTTGCTTCTATAACAAGAACCTCCAAAGCATAAAGGAAAATTCCACAATTTATAGAAAACATCCTTACAACACTTATGGTGATAATTTCAGTATGAATTTACAGAACAAAAAGCCACGTTAATATGCATTAGTGGGAAGGTGTGGCTCTTTGCTTCATATCATTTGTATAGCTTACCAAAAGATGAAAAAGTCAATTTTTGTAGTTGTCTTTGTAGACAGGATGTTTAGTTGAAATTGAGAGTTTTCATCAAAAAAAGCTTAATGTGCTGTTTCTAAGTATGCATAACGAATGCATATTAAGATGTAAATTTCAACGGTTGCATCATAGCATCTGATTCAAATATGAACGTGTTTTCATCAGAGAGCAGCTTGTTTAACAGTAGGGCATCAGCACATTCAGATGCTTTTTTTAAAGTGAGAACAGATAAGTTGTTATGGTGGTGAATTTTTATTCATAGAGGGGTTTGCATACGAGCTAAAAGACAGTCAAGTTTAAACAGTTCTGTTAAACCTTAACCAGTTGATTATTGTTATGTGAACCTCTCTTTTTATTGGCTTGGTATTCACTGTTTACAATATGGATTAGAAAATACAAAAAGCAAGACAATATTCTTCAAAATATTGGTTGGTAACTTAAAGAATCAATATCTTGTTGTGTCTAATTAACTGTAATACTGTTTAGCTGTCAAGCATTGCTTTCTGAAATGAAAGCGCTTTGCAAAGTGTGTCCACAGAATAACACTTCACAGTGACTGTCACCACAGGTCAGAAAGCTGTGACCTTGTTCACGCCTGACTTCGTCGAGCCTCTGGGGTGATTTGATCACAAGCTCAGCCTCAGCTACAGGTGTGAATGCATACGCGACACACAGAGGTCATGGTGAGATCTGAGTCCCTGGATAACATTCGTATTTTGTCCTGAGCTGCAAAATGACCAGATTGCTTAACAAGGTGAACACCATTGGTCTTTAGGTCACAGTGAGGAATCACTGGAAGGACAAATCTCTGAAGAAAAAATATTCACCATGTTAGATAGTGAAGGCAAGTAGTTTCCATCTGGAAAATGATGAATGTTTTAATAAAATGTGTCGGACATTTGAATGTGTTGCTTTTGAGAAAACATCCAAAAGCTTTTGCAGAAAATGCAAAAGGCAGTGCATATTTTGGCCTCAAAACAAAGATATTATTGTTTATTGAGATAACTTCTAGAACAATTTACTGTCTAGTTAAATTTGTTATCATAGTAGGACTAGTTATGAAGCATTACAAGTGTTGTGTCATATATATTGACAGGCTAATCATGAGAACGACAATAAAAGCAGCTGTGTGTGCTGCTGCAGAGTCAAATGTTTTGTTCACTGCTTTCACCGGATTAAAGAACGTATCGGTGCATTTCCTCCCGACAGAAATGGAAAACATGATTCCCAGAAAGTCATTACAGGAACTACTTAACGCCACTTTTATACAGATTTTCACAATTATAACAAAGTGTTGAATACATTATTTCCATCAACAATTTGAGGTGTGTAATTAAAAAAACACAAGGAAAATTACAATCTTCTAATTATGTTTTGGGAGAGGTGAAAATCATCTTCCGCCAGATTAAAAAGGAAGAAAGTTCTTTTGAGCTCAGATATTTTTTAGCCAAAAATCTTGTCTACAATATAAAAGTTTAGATAAAAATGCACTTTTTTCATAAGTACATGGGAATATTTTCATCACATGTCCCTGGCTTCTCAAAGTATTTATGATATAATTAATGCTCATCTTTCAGTTGTAGGTCTGTTGAAGTTGCTGGGATGGTTTTGCTAAACCAGTACAAACCGGACTCGGTAAATCTGCTGAGTACCTCTGCAACGCCGCTGAGGCTGGTGTCACTTTCGGAGGCTCGGACCTGCAGGGTGTGCAGGTTGTGGCCGCTCTCGTAGTCGACCGATCTGGTGAGGCTCAGAGCGCCGCTCTCCTGGTTGATGCTGAACAGGTTTCCGGGGTTAATCAGTAACATGTAGGACAGACTCTTCTTCTGGAAGGAAACGGCCTGAACCACAGCAACACTGAGCACAAACACACACAGAAAGGTTCGACATGTTAGAGATGAGCCAGAAAAAGTTCATTTTATTTCTGTGAACTATATGCAGGCTGGTTCTGCTAGAGGTCCCTGAGATTACACCGAGATGAATCTCAGTCTTTTCCCTCTTTATGAAAACATATTTTCTCTGACTAATTCATAGTAAAATGAATAATGTTGAAACAAAGTAAGATAATATCTTCTAGTTCCAGTCTACTCTACATCCCCAGAAACAGAACCAAACATGGCTTCCTTAAGCCAAAGCAAAAACTAATTTGTTTATATTTGCCTTGTCTTTCATTGATTGTGCTACTGAAATTGAAAGTTTTTTTGTGTTTTGTGCTTTATGTTTTCATTATGCAGCACTTTGAATTGTGCAAAACAAATGAACTTGCCTTGCAGTACTCTCACTGTAAGGCCTAATAAAATGTAGAGAATTAAATTTTTTTTTTTTTGTTTCTCTAGAAATGTTGTTGAAAACATATTTTACAAACTTTGACTCAGGTCATTGCATGTATTTTTATTTATTTATGAATAAACACATTATTTTTCTTCTATTTTAATACTTTTGAAAGGGAACAAACCCTGTTCCTAATTGTAAAGGAACAATTTATCCTTGAAACGTTACGGTAATGTGACATTTACAATCTGATTTAGTTTGTCTTCATCACCCTACATTAGGTTTCACGTCTGCAGTAGTCTTTTGAGTTTAATAGCTAATTTTTTCTTTATGTGAATGTCTATCAGATATTGTATGTTTTTAAATTAAAGTTTTTTTAATAACTTTTCATTCATTATTTAATAATGAAGTATTCATATTTACAGAGAGAATGAAATAAAAAAGTGAAAATGAACAGGGTATGTTGTCATTTTAATAAAAATATGAAAACATGTTAATGTATTACCTCTGTAATAATATGATTTACCTCATATGTGAGGAAATGTTGCTGTTTCTTCATTTATTTTGTCTTGCATACAGTGTAAACATGAGCACAGGTCAGAGGAAAGCTGCTCTTCATGTACGTCTCTAAACAGACCTGGTCACAGGCTGGTGCTGCTCTTAAACTCTGCAGTCTTCATGGATTATTCTGAGCTCTGAGGTGCCATGCTCAGACCTGGTTAATCAATTTGATTAAAAGAGAAACACGTACACACTGACACACGCAAGGGCATGCAAAAGATATATAATGGAAGGCTGAGACACAGAAAAAGCCCATACTGAGCTACACCCACACAGCGCTCAGAGGGTGGCATGGATACTTGGATATTAATACAATGTGCTTTGCGCCAGCAGCCCTGGGGGATTCAACACACTCACACACTCCCCTTCATGTTTATCCAGACCTCACTTTTAATAAATATTTGAATTTGCCACACTTTCAAATTCTCAGCCTCAGGCCACACTCATACATCTGGGCCCTCTTCTTGCATCCCTCCCCCTTCCTTCTCCTCCTCATCATCCCTCTATCTTCCATCCTCTTCTTCTCTTCTATTTTCTCTCTTCTGTCTTTCTACCTCTTCCTTCCTCTTCCTCTTTTCTTTTGTCTCGCTCTTCGGGGCTCATCTTTTCATGCATCACATGACATGCAAAGCACAACAACGAGTACACAAAAAAAACTCACAGAGGCAGACTCGCAAAATCCATTCATTTATTATGGCATTGGAATGCAAATGATGGGATTGCAGATGCGGAAGGTAAAACATGAATTTGGGTTAATAACCTTTTCATGGCTCTATAATTTAGAGTTTATTGATGGTTGTGTACAGTAACTTGCATGCAGTATATATCCAATAAAGTAGTGAATGCAGTATAAACTCTGAACAATAGTTCTCCATAACATAGCAAGACATTTTTGATTATTTATTGGTACCTTCAAAAATGTGCAACAAGCCCCTAGAATTTTGTGTGACTAGTAGGAAATTTTATTTAGGGGTGTTGAAGTAAAGCGGAGTGAAAATATATGAACTCCAAACTTGCATGTCTCATTTTTCTTCCCTTTAGCAATAAAGATCAAGTTAAGTTATTAGTATAGCACATTTTGGCAACAATGTGGTTCAACGTACCTTACATAAAGAAAAAACAAAGTACAAGCAAGCAATAAATATTACATTTTGACAAATTCCATCATCAAAATCATCAAGCAGGAACACCTCAAATATTTTGATGAATGTTCCATTTATTATGAATCAAAGGCAACTCTAAGCAGTTGGGTTTTCTCAGTGTTTCAGCTGTTTTGCAGTTTTTTGGAAGTTTGTTCCAGATTTGTGGCACATAGAAGCTGAATGCTGCTTCTCCATGTTTGGTTCTGCTTCCTATTTTGGTGCTAAGTCATTCAATTATTTATAAATTAATTAGAGTATACAACATGCTGCTTTATGCTGCTCTATTATAACAAATCCCATCAAAGCTTGTGGGTGTTGCATAAGAATATGTTGACATTTCAACTTACATACTTACTTGCATAAGTAAGTATGCTTACTTATGCATATGCGTACTTACATAAGGCCTTGTCCTTTCAGGCTTGTTTGATCGTCTATCTCAGAGTTACTGACAGTATTTGTGTCGGTGGGACTCACGGTTGGCCGACGGGCGTGTTCTCCAGCACGTTCAGGCTGTAGGTGGAGTTGGTGAACTGTGGCGGTCGGTATCCAGCAAGGATGGAAACAGTGGCTGGTGGGCCTTTACGGCCTCGTCCGTCCACCGCCTGGACCCGCAGATGGTACTCCCTGCCCGGGGTCAGAGGTCGTCCTGTGGTCCTAATCAACCCAGAGCGACGGTCTACTTCAAAGCACTCCTCACCACCTAAAGAAAGAAAAATATAAAGATATGCTGAAAAATATAGTAAATGTTCCGTTTGACTTCACTGTGTATTTACACAGGACTGGTGTTTGCTGTGATTATTTCATATCTATTCAGTACTTTAAGAGTCATTCCTTTTTGATCACACTTTCAGTTTGAAGCATTTTAATGAATAACTTGCCTTTATAGTTCTCTAACTATGTAATAAATGTTGCCATTATTCAAACAATACATTCATTTGTGGATTTTTTTTCACGTAAACAACCATCTTTCAACTTGTCCACTTGTGTATAAATAAAGAGACGGAGTCCCAGCTGTCCAATTATGAAAAGCCAATTGAGGCAAATTGATGCTGGAGGCTTCCTGGCTGTGTGTTTATTTATGTGTGTTCTATGAGCTAGTTAACGCTCTCTGAAGACGCAGAAGAAAAAAAAGAGTGGGCTCATTTTCACTCACGTCCCTCTGGGTTTATGAGACAGAGAAAGGGAAGCAGGAGGAAATAAGTGATGGAGAGATGAGGAATAAAGAAAGAAGAAGAGAAGGAAGAGGAAGGATGGAAAGCTGGCAGCACAGTGGAAGAGAGAGATGTGGAGGAATAATGGAAAAAGAGATGAGAACGAAGACGAGGGGAAGAAAAGGAGAAGAATCCCCAGCTGTTGACCAGAGGCTTCTGCAGCAGCAGCTGCAGCCCGACTGCCAATCATCTCCTCCTTCTTGGATATTTTTTCTGACAGATTTATTTTAGTCTCTATAAAAACAATGTGTGTGCAAGAGAAATAAATCAGCATTAAAGCTCTTCAAAGATTTTGATTATCTCAATTATAAAAATGTTTTATTTTTTAATTGTCTCTTTCTGTGCTTCCAATTAGTTGCCACTAATTACAAAAGGTATCAAAATTAACAACCTCCAGTGGGATAAAACTATACTTAAACTGTTTGATCTCCTCCTACGACTCTGCTCTTTCATTATTTTCAAAAGCTGCTATCCATTTTGATGAGGCCAATGTAAAACCCTCTCCAAATCGACATGAAGGTGTGTTGTAAGCTCAAACCTTTAGAGAAAACTGGAACATTTAAGGTGTTTGCAGAGGTTTGTGCTGCGGTGCATCGCAACAGAGGAACAGCAGGAGGTAGAGAGCGTCCTTCTGTTCTTATCTATAAGACAAACCTGCATAAAAACCCATAAGGATGCAAGTTCATATCGCTTTGATTCGTGTTTGATGTTTCTTTCTAGTGTTTTTAAGTAGAAGGTGCATCAGATTTTCAAACTCAGGCTATTCCATTATTCCATATCTTCTTAGCATTACACCAGATGAGAAAGTAATAAAAATGTTTGATCTCATGCACAATAAGACAAACATGTCTCATCTGCAAAATTACGTGATCACATGTAAACTGAACTGAATGTAAAACATGCTAAAATCTCTTTCTTGCATTTTACTAACTGCATATTAAATAATAAACATAGCACTAAGCAAATTTAAAGCATAAATAGATTCTATAAAAGCCAGCAAACACTTTTTACTTCTTGCAGAAGTGAAGTAAGTCTAAAAATCCTACTGGGTAATACCAAAGCTAGCTACCATTATGCCTAACTTTTGTGTGATGTTATAAAAGTAATTTTATTTTGGTGGCAAGTAGGAAAAACAGCTTGATAATAAACGGTACATTTTTGATGTTCACAATGGGTAAAATCCTGTTATTGCCACTGATTAGGTCCTCGCTACACATACTCACTGACAACACATGTTCACTTTGACATGATGCCAAACGCAGATTTTAACTTAAATTATTGGATTATTCGTCAGTGCACACGTGCTCACATTATCCCAAAGGGAAGCTTTTAATATGGGAGCATTAAAAATTATCTCTATAAATATCATCCCTTCTTCTCCCTCCTCTTCCCTTCTTCTTCACTCATAAAATGTAAAAATAATAATAATTAAAAATAAAAATCCACAGCCACCGGCACCCGTACGCCCACCCTTTAACTCTCCCACTCCCTACCTTCCTCTTCTGAGACTTTGCTATTATTCGCATTTCTTTGCCCCGGGGAGCGATTAAGAGTGCAGCTCTGTGCTTTTAATGCACTTTTTTTTTCTCCCCTTCCCTCTTGACAGTAATTGAAATCCAACAAGTCAATCTTTATTTATAAATCACTCCTTTGAGCAAAACAGGTTTGTCACAGAGTGCCTGGCAGAGTAGGAGCGGACCTAATTACAGATACAGGCAGCAGATAAAAGCAAAGACACGACAGGTTTGGAGAAAAATAGACTGGAAAACAAGGTTTGACTGTGACAGGTAAAAAAGATACAATGCAAGGATGGAAGAATGGATGGATGGATGGATGGATGGATGGATGGATGGATGGATGGATGGATGGATGGATGGATGGATGATGATGGATGGATGGATGGATGGATGGATGGATGGATGGATGGATGGATGATGGATGGATGGATGGATGGATGGATGGATGGATGGATGGATGGATGGATGGATGGATGAGATGGATGGATGGATGATGATGGATGGATGGATGGATGGATGGATGGATGGATGGATGGATGGATAGATAGAAATGCACTAATAGCAGAGCTAATACTTTGCTAACCACTTTAACATTTTTGCTAACTTTGAAAAACAATTATTTTCCCAAATAATTTCTATGGCTCTAATTTACTTGGTTGTTTTGTAAACCTACAGTTGAATGGTTGAATTTAGCAATTTAGCATTAGATTCCGCTAAATACCATATTAGCATAGCGTTAATGGAGCTAACGCTATTCGTTCTTTAGGGTTAGTTAGCATAGCTAGCATTTTAGTTAGCGGTCCCACTACTGGATGGACAGACAGATCGATAACCCATAACTAAGGTCTTTGTCCATGAGTGCAAATCTGGTTGGCTTCTTCCTCTATAAGTGTTTAAATTTTCAGCCCATGTTTTCTGTAGATGATGTCTACAGTAAACCCTCTTAAAAGTAAATCTATTAACAGATTTAGCCAACATCTTCATCAGATATTTTGCTTTTGCATTCACACATTTCACGTTTTGAGTTCATTTAATAACTTAAACAGCAAAGCAAAGCTGTATTTTATATGCTTAGCTATGTCAAAATGTCAGGAGAATGTACCATCTAGCAGGAGGAACTGAGCTTGTCCCAGCGCGTCGTCCCGTTGCCTCGCTGACAGCCGGTAGACCACAGAGCCAGATGAGGCATCAGGGCCCACGGCGCCCAGGTAAGGCGCCGGAAACATCCCCCACTGCAGGTCAGCCTGACTGGGCATGCTCAGAGTCAACCTGCACATGTACCACTCATCACCTGAATGTGGAAAGAGAGGAGAAAGAACAAGATCATTATTTATAATATAAGAAGTTTAATATCTGTAAACTTGAACAACTGAATGGTTTTTTTCTTTATTATTATTTACCATTGGAGAAGTTACAGCTATATATCTTGAGAAAAACACCTATTTTTTGAATTTTGGTTGCTGCTTCTGTGCTGCTATTGTTGTCTCAGCTTTGCAACACGTAGCTCGTTAGTTAAACCCGCTCCACTCTCAGGCAGTGGTCTAAAAGGGGAGCAGCTCGCAGCCAAAGGGGACAAGGTGACATTTCTCTTCAACGTCTCTCATGTTTCCCCGTGTTTCATCTCCACCCTGCTGCACGAGAAGACAAGCACCAAGGAGCAAGGGATGAAAAAGGAGAAAAAGAAACAGCTCCTCCAAAATAAAACAACAAAACTTTTGAGAGGAAACACAGGAAGGAGCACAGCAGGTGCTCCCACCTGCCCACTAAAAACACACATGCTTGTCATGTCTACGGTTCTGCTCTCCATCTTTATTCTTATTATTTCACGTCGCCTGGTTCTGAAGGGGGATTTGTTCAGTTTGGGGGGTGCCTCGGTGCTTCGCTGTTGTTTTGACTCCTGTGTCGTTTCACAGCAGCGCGGGAGACAACAGCCTGACAAGAGAAGAAACTTCACTTCAGAGGAAGCAGAGAAGAAAGGAAGGATGAGCAGGTGACAGGAGAGGAGGAGAGGAGATGACAACCCAACACAACTGTGTCTTTTTCTGTCTTTTTATATCACCTCTGAAGGTGTGTCAACACACTGAGAGCAGGAGAGGGAGGGGAGGGAAGGAGGAAGAGGTCCCTCGACACATCAATCCACTGAGATGGGAATCAGAGTTAAAGAAGAAGAAATTAGTTGCAATGACTGAGACAATCTTAATTAAATAAAAACTAGATGCTGCTCACAGTATATCTTCAGTCCCTCTGGTTCTTTAAAGTCAATGATAATCATGAAAGAGTCTCCCATATGGTAACAAGAAGGCCATTTTAATCTGAAAATAGCGCTACATTTTACAGAATGTCACATTAAAGCAGAGATTTAAATATTAGTTGTGGATTAAAGGGGACAAATCAACCTAAAAGTGGTGGGAGAAGAGGACAGGGTGATAATAAGGAAGAGGCACACATACTTGTTTGCTGTATGCATCATTGCTCTTCAGTCAAAGCATAAAATCCAGAATAATCACATCCCTTCCTGTTGGTTGTTTAACATACTGAGCTGTGGCCCGTGTATGAAAGGGAAATGAAATCTGTGCCAGTATCATGATAAATATTAACACATGCAGATGCAGCACCACAGGTCAACAGCAGACATCAGGCGAGGCGCAAACTTTAAAAGCTCCATCTGAGCGAATAAAAGCAAACATCTGGGAGCAGGCAGAGCCTCCTCCATGCCTCCAGCCAGGTCAGAGGTCACTGACACCAGAATAATGACTTATGAAGACTCTTTTCCCTGCAGACGGGGAACCACTGAACGCCGTTACAGAATGACGCCTTTTAATATTGGCAGTGAAGCATTCTGGGTTCCTGATCACTCAGAGGAAGGAAGCGGATTGATTATCTGTCTTGTTGCCAAGGCTTTAAGGATGCAAAATTTATGTGTGTATGTGGTGAAATCCAGCTGTTGTCTGAAGGCCTCTGGGTTTGTTAGAGAACAAACATCATGAAAACCAAGAAACACAGAAGGCAAGTCAGACAGAATGCTATGGAGAAGTTTAAGAATTATCTCCAAGAGCTTTGCTAAAAATGAAAGAGTGAAAAAACTGCAAGTCTACAAGTCCATGGTAACCCTGGAGGAGCTGCAGCGATCCACAGTTCAGGTACAAACTGTTGACAGATCATTATTGATGAACCCAGTTGAAACCAGATATTTACATACACCAAATAAAAAGGCACATTGGTTTTCTTCTCCCTCGCTGAAGCAAACGGTGTGAAGGAAACCCAAAAGGTTCGACCCAAGTCATACAACTTAGGAGACAATGTCCTGATTCTGACCAAATGTTGTAAACTTTTAAATCTGAAGAGAGCTACAAAAAATCTCTATAAAATTCTGGTTTTAGCAAATAGAAATAATTTAGGTTATTATAACTAACCTAAAACAAGAGAAGTTTGGTCTGATTTAACTTCAGACAGTGAGACAAAATTGTATGTCTATTTATTTGGTATATTTAAATATGTGGTTTCAAATGTAAGTGTGTTTTTGTGGCCAAGTTAAAGCTAGTCCGATAACCAAGCCAGGATCAGTGGCAAAATGTCCATCCACCCATTTTCCTGCACCCTTGTCCCTTACTGGGGTCGGGAGGGTTGCTGGTGCCTATATCCAGCTATCGTTTTGGGCGAGAGACGGGGTCACCCTGGACAGGTCGCCAGTCTGTCGCAGGGCAACACAGAGACATACAGGACAAACAACCAGGCACACACACACACTCACACCTAGGGAGAATTTAGAGAAACCAATTAACCTGACAGTCATGTTTTCCCTTACAAAAAAATCCCATGAAATTCACATGTGATCACATGTGATTCCCATTTTCCACATGTGGTTCACATAATCCATGAAAAAATCACATGAAAATCACGTTTTCACATGTGATTCCCATTTCCCACATGTAGGTCACATATTCACACATGTAAAAAGTGGTGTGAACCACATGTGAAAGTCACATGTGATTTTTTTGTAAGGGTTTGGACTGTGGGAGGAAGCTGGAGTACCCAGAGAAAACCCACCATGCACAGGAAGAACATGCAAACTCCATGCAGAAAGACCGGGGCCAGGAATCAAACCCAGAACCTTCTTGCTGCAAGGCAACAGCTCTACCAGCTGCGCCACTGAGCAGCCCAGTGGCAAAATGTGTCTCTACTTTTTAAATGTGAGTTAAAAAACAAAGATCTTGGAAACCACGTATCCTGATTTTCCACTTCAACATGTCAAACTAAACATTTTGGGTTTATCATTTAAAACCCAAAATGTTATATTAAAGTTTGTAGCAAGAATAAATACAAGAATGTGCAAATGAATGAATGAAAGAGTGAATACTTTATTCATCTTGAAGTAGGACATTTAATCTAGTTGCTGCTCACCACATCCGTCATCTACAACAACTAAAGCAAAATATGAAAATCTTCCAGGTGTAGAAGTAATTTTTGCCAGCATTTCTGCTCCAAATTAAAGTCGCAATCTAATTAAATTTAGTTATGAAAACAAGCTGGCAAATATAAAACATGTTTTTCAGGAGGATAGAGCTGTAGAAGATACATAATTTCATCTGAAAGCATCACAAAATTACCTGAAAACAAGTTCACTTGGTTTTGTGCTTTAAAACCAAGTGCTGTGTCAAAACCAAATAGATTTTGACACAGCAAAATCTATTTGCTGTGTCAAATAGATTTTGTTTTATCTGTGCTGAATAGGGAGACCACAGTTTAGCCTTCAGGTGTTAACAGCTAGTCGTCTCATCTGAGTTTAGCTTCTCTTAAATGAAGCACTCTTTCATTTCCTTGCACTTATCCCTCTCAGCACAGAAAATTTACTTCGCAGCTTGAAGCTGCAGAGATCCCTGATGTGAGGCGCAGAGCTGAAGCCAGAGCTTCCTGAACACACGCAGGCGCGCCAAGGCTCTGGAGAAGCAGAACCTGGGTCGCGTAGCATCACTTTTCACACTGAATGGATGTCTCAAGTATGGCTTAATGTGTCCAACTTTTTCCTCATCTCAGATGTAAAATGCAGCTCTTTAAGCGAGTTTTGTCACTTTCTCGTTAGCCGGATTCTCCACACCAGCTGCAGGATGTTTTCTCAGACTTCCTGGACTGTCTAACACGTGAAGAAATGCCTCAAAATGAGATTCAATTTGTTCTGCTCAGCTTTTTATCCATGATTTCTTTCATCCCTCTGCTTTAACTCATATCCCCCTGAGTTTTGGGGTAAGTTCCTTTCATTGGTGAGATTAAATTTTCCCTGGCACTGAACTGCAGCACAGTTTTTAGGTTAGAGGGATGGGGAAAATGCTTCATACAGCAGTGTGTCTCTTAAAAACAATCCAGGAGGAGGTACATCAACGAAGTCTGAAGAAAAGAAGGATTTGATTGTAGATAAACAGAAACAACCCAACAACAGAAGGAGGAAAAACTCTGTAAACAAGTATTTATAAAAACTATTTGGACTTTTACATTCCAGCATCATTGAATGTTTTCAGAATAAAAGTTAGGTAAACAATTTGCCAAAAACAAGCTGTTGCAGGTTCTGGCATAAATTAAACTAGTGGAAAAACAAAGTAAATCACCATAAGACCAAAGTTAATATGCACAGATTTCTAATTCATCACAAGGGTTTAAAATTAATATTAGATATAATATTAGATATAAACACTCTGATAAACAGTAAGTGATATTACACAGTGTCACTATTTATTTAGCAAACAAAACTGAAATGAAGAAGCAGCGTAAAAGAAATACTTGCAGCCTTTCCCTTGCAATTAAGAGAGTCAAGAGCAGCAAGGCACAGCTAATTAACTATAGTTAATTAACTGATCAAGCAGTTTTATACCACACAGTTTGAGGCTTTGAACCACTTGTTATTCTTCTACTGTAATGCCACTGATGAACAAAATCTGCAAATAAGCAATGCAAAAAGGTGATCAACACATCTGAGAGACATAAGAGATGAGAAATGTGAGAAAAATATGGAATCACAAACATGTCAAACAATAGGCAGTTTTGTTGCCATAAAGCACAACACATCTGCTAATTTTCCTTTATTTGATATATTTTTTAAATTTCATTTTTACTTTTTGCCATGTTTGGAAAATTTCAAATGTTCCTATAGATCATCAGAAGATTAAATGACTGATCAGCCTGCAGTCATTGAACCAGCCTCTCATTCCCTTTCTTTATGCAGCATTAATCATTCTAGAGTTGGGTCGAAGGTCATATGTCCAACAGTGGATGTTTGGCTCAAAATGGGTCAAGATCATTATCATCCTAATAAAAAGAAAGAAAAAGAGGCACATCGAGGTGCTGTCTAACCCTCAAACCAACTGAAATGTAAGGATAAAACCTTCAGAGTTGTGCACAATGTATATCTAATATCAAACATTATGACTGATAACAGGGAGACAATTAAATGTTTTAAGAAAATAATAGTTTCTGCTTTCCTGCAGACAAAGTTCATTTCTCTGGATTCTTTCAAAGTGGTCTTTAAACATCTTAAAAAGTCTTAAATTTGAGTTGGTGTAACCTGCAGAAACCCAAACCCTGTATTTGGTCCTATGGGTGAAACTACTCCCAGAAAAGGAGCACTCTCTAATCCTCATCAGTTTCATCCCAGAGGTTTCAGGTTTGTCGAGGTTAAAGTCTCTACAGAGGAAAGTCGGACTTCCTGATGACTTCCAGGTTGAGTCTGACTTGAGAGTCAGAAGAAATAGCCGCTCACCTTACACATTTGCTTTTCTGTGAGCAAAACTTGTCGAACCTATCTGGCTTGTAGTCTGTGTTTTGGGTCCAACTTGTACTTAGGCCTTCATCTTTTTCTTCTTGATCCTCTTATTGCTATTCCCGATGTGTCTCTCTCTATCAGTCCTATGCTGTTATAATATTTCTGCAGCCTTCATATTTGGAACAATTTCTCCTCAATCTCAAAAGACAACGTTTTGGGAAAACAAACACTCGGATGTGTATGTACAACTGTTGGCTCAGATTCGAGCTTTTCGTCTGTTCTGATTGTGAATTGATTGTCCTCCACTTATCTGCCAGATCAGTTCAGCTGAGGGGATGGCCTAACTTCCTGGCAGAGATCAATAAAGTTTCATAAAGCTCCGAACAGAAATAATTCCTCACAGTCATTTGGACTGAACAGAGAAGGCTGTTTTGTCTTTAGCCTTTTACGCAGGAAGAGTCGAGAATGACACATCCTTCACACAAGCGGATAAATAGTCCCAGTGAAGTGCGGATAAGTCCATCTTAAGCCACCACTTATTCATTCGAATCTCAATGCAAAGCGTGTCACGCCTTGTTCCACAAAACGAAGCTAAAAAAAGGGAGAGAATTGAGCTTTGTTTACGCCAAACTCCAATCTGCTGTCTTCCAATTTCCATTTTTTTCACAGAGGATCAGTTACAACCATCGTTGGAGAATTGGAGCGGGAGGCAACAGAATCGAGGGGACAGAGACACAATGAGAGGAGCTATTTTCTGTCTTTCTCCTCTGAGTATCTGATTTGAATGGCAGCTGATGGATTTAGCGTGAAGAGGAGATGTGGCAGCCAACCAACGCGGCTTCAAATATAGAAAACCGCTTCTGCTGCAAGTGCTTCGCCTCAATTAGGGGAGGGAAGGAAAACAAGATGTAGGGGACTAAATTAAAATGCAGTCACGCCTACAGGTTGTCACAAAGCCGATGATGAAAACTTATTAAATTGAAAGACAAGTTTATATATAAAGCGCTTTCAACAAACCTGTTTGTCGCAACCTGCTATGCAGCGCAACAGGGGGAGAAAGGCATCTGTGATCAGCACGCACGAGAGACATTAAAGATAAGAAGGAAAGTGCAAGAAGATCTAAAACACATAAAAGGCAAAAGCAAGCACAAACCAGAAACAGCATGACGACCCCCTCAAAACTCCGAGATTCAAGTTGTTTTTTTTTAAGGTTTCAAAAAATAAAAATAAAAATAAAAGGGTATTTGCTGTAAAAGTATTTCCAAAGAGGAGAAAATACAGAGTTCTGCTATCAGCTGCCAAAGAGCGCATGAACAAAAACTAAATGCAGCGCCATCGTCTCATTCTCCTAAAAACTCTTTGGCTTTTGGGCCTAAAATATAACAGCAGAAATGAAACAGATTTAGGTCTTTACAGCATATTTTATTCAGAGAACAAAAAGGCTCTACAGCCACAGCATGGGACTTCGCACAACCAGTCTACATGTGTTTTGTGGACTTGGAGTCAGCGTACAACCATGTCGCTCAGCCAGTCCTGTGGGGTGGACTGGGCCTCTTGATGCTCTCTGATCCAACCTCGTCAGAGACTGGTCCCTGTTGCTGGCAGGAAGTCGGACTTGTTTCCAGTGAGAGTTGGACTTCGCCAACGTTGACCTAGTTAGCTGCCTTGCAATGCTTTTTTTCATATTGATCATTAAGGGTGCATTCACACCAGCCCTGTTTAGATCACTTTAATCAAACTCGGGTTCGTTTGTCCAAAAAGTTCAGTTTGTTTGCAGAAGTGCATATGCACAATCGAACCCGGGTCTCCTTGCAAACCTCAGTCTCAGATCAATTATATATTGAACTCTGTCCGGTTCAAATGCATATGTGAATGCTAAGTGGACTGAAAGCCATTCCAAAGCAGGAAGCGGACTACAATGCAAGGAATTCTGGGTAAATACAACCAAAGCAAACTTGTGTGTCTAGCGCTAGCAGTTAAAATGGCTCTTGGTGTTTTACCATCAACAAAAGTGAAATCCTGCCACTGCTAAAATCTGACACCACTCCATTTTTGTTTATATTTTTATGAAGAAGGAAGTTTGACTCATTGTCTTCAGAGGTTTTTGTTTTGTTTCCTTCAGTGGTTCTTTGTGCAGCAGCACCACCACAGGTGTTTCAATGGGTTTGGTTCATTTCACAGCTCAAAATTGAACAAATGCTGCAATTTTCAAATCACCCTAATTGTCCCTGATTATCATTTTTATTTAATTTTTTAAGTGTTTTAGATCTTCTTGCAATAAATAGAAATTGCTGCAGCTGTTATTGTAATTTAGGTCTTTTTTGACCTAAATTACCAGCCAGCATTTTTATTCCTTGACAGAATGACTAAAGCTCAGTTTACTCCCTAAAGGCCTGGTGTTTTGTGTGCATCAGGTGACTTTAGACACACAAACAGAGACAGTTGTGTTGGCTTGGAGAAGGATCAGAGCGAGCTGCATGACACACATGGCACCAATGTGTTTCTGTCTGAGTGACTATTACAGCTATGTCTGCCACCATCCACTTTACCCATAATAAGTGCAAATGCTCACACTGATGTGTATTTGACCGCTGGTGCTCGTACGTGTTCGATTGGCAGTTCGGGATGTATTTCTGTAGTGACTTGCTGCCTGTTGGTGTTCTTCTGGGACTGGTTGCCAGGACAACAAAACTTGGGTTTTCAGAATGTGAATGCACCCCAGCTTTGTGTTGTTGTGTTTGTGAGTTTTTTTGTGTAGACTTAAAAACTTTCTCCAACTAAGTTTTACTTTATGTGACACAATGTCTTTTTTTTCAAGGAATGGAAAAAACAAGATTTTCTATTCTGAGCTCAACAGATGGACTGAAGAGTTTCTGACAGCCTTTGATTGTTTATGTTAAAACAGTTTATCATTTCCTTCAAGTAGATTTCTGCTTTTTTAAATAATTTCTTTAGATAGGTAGACATATTTCAATTAAAATAATCCACAAAGGCAAAAAAATCCCAGTACAATACATTTCTAAATTTACTTATAACCTTTTGAAAAATTATTAGAAAGTATACAGCAGTCAAATATCTTTTTATCTGTTTATACTTTTATTTTATTACTGGCTCACTCCAAAATGTAAATAAAACATACAGTAATAAGAAATGTGCTGGCATAATTAAAAGATTGGATTAAATCTAAGTCTGCCAGCTGGTTTCACTACAGATAAGTGAAATGATTTATAAATTGCATGGATGGAGGAAAGTGGAGTAAAACAATTATTGTTCCTTGAGCACAAAGGTACATTTTTGCCTCAAATATTGTCCAAATTACATCATTTTATCTTTAAACTTTCTGTCACTGTGCTGTGGCGTGTAATTCATGTCTATGTACCTGTTGCATGCACAACCAGTCATTCTAGTTTTCATTTTAGTAAATGACTAAATTGTTAAGCTATGTTTGAATTCCCACCCAAGCTTTTCTATTTTATAAAGAAAACGTTTCTAACATTTCCAGCTTGCTTACATTTGCATCAGAGTATGATATATTCCATTCTGATTGCTTTGAAAGTTGAAATTAGCTATGACTGAGTTCAAATGGCTGCTTTTCTTAGCTGTTGATATATGCAATAATTGAGTTGAAAGAAGTATGCTCATGTATAACCTGTGCTAAGCATGAAAATATATGTAAAAACAAACTAAAAATGAAGATATGTCCTGTAGAAGAAACTCAAGCCCATGTTGTCATTCTGCAATCAAGTCAAAGCAAACCTATTGAACAAACCCTCCTCTGTTGGTGAACCCAGCTCTCCATCTGGTCCCTTGGAGCCAGCGGACAGAGGCCTGCTGCATCCTAATTAACCACCTTATAGAATGGCCTACTTTACCTCAGCACACTCACACACATGCGAAGAAAGCCAAAGTCCTGCAGGCACTCAGTTAATTAAGCCCCATTTTTCACTACTGATGAAGAGAGAGGGATGAAAGAGGAAGACCAGTGAAGGAAGGAGAAGAGACAGACAGAGAGAGAGAGGGACAGAGAGTTTGGAGCTAAGATAACAAGGCAGATAATGATGAGAATTACACATGACAAGAATTTGAGAAATCAATCCAGAAATTTCCCTATTGGGGACAGAACACACAAAACACCAACTAATGTGCAATAATTACTAAAGTTAGCAAATCATGAAAGACAATTTCTCTATTTCCCTTTCTTAAACCTCAGTTTTCCATTATCTCCATTAGAAATTGTTGGGCTATAATCTGCTGATATGTTAAAAGTATAACCAACTAGACATCCTGACTTTAGCATTTTCTAAAGTCTGGCACAAAAAGCCAATTGCATAATAGCCGATTAAAAGTCATCAAAGGTAAAAGGTAAACTAATCCCAATCAGTTTTTTAAATTGTTCTTTATCTCATTTAGACAAAATACAGTGGAAGACCTTGCCTGCCTTTGGAGGTGGAGACTACATGTAGACTAGCAATCTGCAGCAGAGATGCATCATCTCAGGTTTTCTAAATTAATCTATCCATATTAACCTGTTTGGTGTCTTTCTTTATAATGTATTGGTCATGTAATTTTATAATTTCTTATATATAGTTATCAGCAGCTGATTGTTTCTTTTTGATTGTATGATTCTTATTTTTTCTGTTTTAAAAAACTACTTACAATTGTTCTTGATTTGTATTTTTAAGCTAGCTGTGGTGAGAGTACTAACAATACCCCTGGGTCTTTTTTTTTATCTCACTTGAATTAAAATAGCAATATATGGAAACAAAACTGATATAAAATGTATATTACAGAACATAACACAGAAGAAAATCTATGTCATTGCTTCACAGTGTGTTAGTACAGAGTGGCCTCTTCCTGACCACTAACCCAACCCACAGCGAGTCCTACCGAGACTAAATGACGTCTGGGCTCTCAGGATAGCGTGTAGGAGGAGCGAACAGCTACACAGAAACTCAATTAGAGTTGGATTCTGTGGTTAGAATGAAACGAAGGAGGAAAAAATAAAAAGCCAGAGGCAAGATATCTGTGATGAGTTGAATGCAACATTATTCTTTCAACAGCGACAAAGACAAAAAAAAGAAGAATGGATGCAGGTTGAAGTAGTTTTGATTGGTTTAGAAATGATTAGAAGAAAATAAAGAACTCTGAGAGATAATGTTTCCTGGTTTTCTCAATCAGTCTGAATCAGTACCCAAAGAAGTCATTTGATCAATGTTTTTTAAAAAAAATAAAGAAATAAATAAAAAAGCAAGAGGATGCTCAGTGGCATAGTACCACTGCCTTGTATTAAGAAGGTTCTGGGTTCAAATCCTTTCTGATTACAGTTTCTGCACCACCTTCCTCCCACAGTCAAAAACCATGTTTATTAAATTAGTTAACTAACTCTACACTGCCCTTTAATCCGACTATGCATGGTTGCATTTGTCTGTGTTGACTTAATCCTGCAAAGTTTATTAAACAGGGAGTGGAATGTGAATATGCTGAATAAAATTATGACTTTAATGCATTCAGAATTTAATTTGTATTTGTATGTGAAAATAATAAAAGTCCTTTTGAGTTTTTAAATGACAGAGTTAATAACTAAGTTGCCTCAGATTTTCTTAAGACATATTCTGGATCCAGATTTATTCCTGCTGCTGAGTTAATAATTAACCATTTTAACCACGTACCTTCAAGCTATGTCAGCCCCGTTTAATAATACAGGAGTTGAATTAACTGATTTATTTTAAGTATTATAGCCTTAAGTTATCTACCTGTGTGGATAACTTAATATAAGAAGTTTAAAAATAACTAACACAAAACTCCTTCAATTGCATTTGACTGCACCTCAAATTCTCCTCGTAAAACACAAGTTATGTTCTATTTGACCTGGCAAATGCCAAATTGAAAAGAAGTAAAATTAATGTAAACATGATGTTGCAATGCTCTGAATTATGCAGGGCGGTTAGAATATGTATGCAGAAAAATTCCAGGGGCTGTAATGACACAAACTAGAGGTTTGGAGATCAAAAGGGGGATCAGATGAGACTTTAAAGCGACATAAATTAAATATGGCCGCTGTGTCCACAGAGCGAACTGATGACATCATTGCATCAGCCGCCATCACTCAATTCCCAGTGAGCCGAGGCTGAAACTAAGCGCAGCTTTGCTCCAGTTGGCAATCAGGATCTCTGTTTCCCACGGAGGAGAATGCATAGCCCTGGGGGAGGCGAGAATGGCGGTGGGGGAGGGGTGCCGCTTTTTGCTCAGGAGCACCATGGCCGCTGAGTCCAATCAATACAGGCAAAAAGTGGATCCACAGGCCTGATTTGTATTGACACGGTTGCTGGGAGGATCAATAATACAGGAGGGAAAACAGATGGGTGGATGAGGAGGAAAAACACTGGAAGAGACACAACAAGGGAGAGAAAAAAGTGGCAACGGAGACACAATCACTGTTAAAAGAAGGGAAATTCAACCACAACAAATATATCTTCCTGATGTCTTCTTTTGAAAGAAGAAGTATTATAAAAAGCACGACGAGTTGAAGAGGATACACCGCCAGATCAGTGTTTGTTTTAATCTGGTGGCGTCGACAGGTAGAGTGCTGCTACGCGTCATCAAAAAATAACAAAGGCTTTCAACAATCGGAGGGACGTACTTGATGTGTGTGTCTCTGTGTTTGTGAGAGACAGTGAGATTGGTTCTGCAACAGTTACCCCAGAAGATGAAAAGATGACTAGAAAGGCAGAGAACATGAAAGGGAGGGTAAAAACTGCTGAAAGGAAAAGGAAAATCAAACATTTGCAAGCTCAAACGTGATAAAATCAAGCAAGAGAAAATTGAGATGGAAAAAAGGGCAAGAAAATGAGAAAAGATGGCAAAAAAATGACAGAACATAAAGGGAGAAAAAGACAAAAAACACTGGGAAAATAATCAAATCACGTCAGGTTATAAGGGTTACATCTGAAGATCAAACTAGAACATCCACAATGGGATGCAAGCGAGACAAGACAGACCCTCAAAAGCCAGACTGCATAGTACTGAACAAGAGAAACACAAAGCAGAACATCTTACACCAGACCAGACATTTAAGTCGCGCAAATCTTTCCAGACCAGTAGCGTCCCAAACAAGTCCTTCAGGTCTGTCCAAGATCCCTCATTTAAGTGATGGCATTTTGTTTCAAACATTTCCTCTCAGAGACTAACAACTTTAGATGCGGTACAATAAAACATGCAGGACACCAGCTCAACGACATAGTCTACGTTCACAAAAAAGATCTTGTGGCCCAATTCTGATTCTTTTGCTGAAATCCAATTTTTTTGCATGTTTTTTTATACTACTAATTAAATGCAATAGCAATAAGATTTCAGTGGGAACAGTCTACATCCCTAAAGTCTGTTTGTAATCATGATGAGTGTGGGATGTCATGATTATTCTGCATTCAGAGTTTAACAGATTACCATGTCTGGGTTTTTCTTGTGCAGAATTATGATGCATCTCTCACATGAATGACATAAAAGCCAGATAAAATGCAACATGACCAGACAGACATCACTTTTTGGGTCAGCATCATCACAGCTGTTATGGTTCCAATCGCTTCAATCTCCACCTCAATTTGGAGATTGAAATGGACTTCAACTCATTTATGAGTTTTATGAGTTTTATGAATTGAAGTCCACTTGATGAACGACCTAAACTTTCACCATCCCTGTACTGCAACAAATAAATCAAGTAACTCAGATTATGGCGCATTTAAAAAGCTTTGGGAAGGTTTTTAGATAGACCCCTAGAAGGGTCTATCTAGGGACAGGAGCCAGCTGGTTGTGGGCTATTTCTGTGGTTGCTCTTCATCTCTCACTCTGCATCATCATGCTAACTTAAGAGTATCCAGTGTAATCCGAGAAACAGCGACTGTCGTCTAAATTATGAATATCTGAGGACTTTTGTCAACCATTAAAAAATAAAGCGGTGAAACTTTAATGCAGCACTTCCTTGATTATTGATGGAGGATCTCTTTGGATGACAAATGCGGGGGTGTGATGGTTGCGTCTGCTCAAATCTATAGCCATGTGGGCCTCTTCCTGGGTGTGTGCACGGACATGGGTGCATTGTGACAGCATTTGACAAATCAGTTTTGTAATTCATGCTCCTTTAAATGATCCGTCTGCTCTCAGCTGGTGGAGGCTCTCTGCTTGTGGGCGGGGCCTATAAATAACGGCCAACCACCTCCAGGGACTTGAAGGAGTGCAGCTGTGGCGCTCCTGGCTCTGCATCTGGGTAACGGCGTGTATTTTAGTGCGTCGCTGTGAGCTTTTTGAACTCAGTGTGTAAGTGTCTGTCACTCAGTGAGAAGAATCCTCAGTTTTGATGATCTGTGAGTGTATGTAAATGATGTTTCAGCTTTTAATGTTGTCTCTCTCTTTTTCTCTGTGTGCATGTCTCAAACTCCCAACTTAATAGAACATATTTGTTAAAAGTCAGCTATATATTTTGATGCTATGCACATATGGTGAAGACTTCAAACCGCACCTCTGCTGATAATACTGCAAAATAGTGTTTAATCGAACTTTTAGGTTCGATGCACAAAAATGACATCTAACAAGCTGATTAAGGGTATTAAGATGACACTGTTGCCTCAACATTTGACACACCATATTTTGTCCATTTTGACTTTTGTTACCTTTGATATAAATAAGGTTAAATAAGCAATCAATTATTTTGAGATTATTATTAAGCTTATAAACCATTATGGGATGTGGACTGTCGCTAAAGGGTTATATTCTCCATTACATTCAGTTTTTGTTGTCAGAATTACTTAAGCTAAACTTAAAGGGATCTTTGATTATTTGTAACAATATACATAAAACAATACAGTAAAAATATTGTAGATTGCTTATTTTTAGCAAATTTAAGTAAATGATGCACAGTTATTGGCATATTGTTTATGCTGCTATGCATCCTGGGTGATGATGTATGCTAGGAGCTGCAATGCTGGCTTCCAGCCAGAACAGTAATTTTTGTGCAATGAATAACATTCAACCCTGTCAGTTTGAACTGGGGGAAAAGATGCGATGCAGAAACGACATCGAAAATGAAGATGAAGAGGACTAAACATAGTAAGAGGACACATGAAAAAAACTGGTGTTTTTGCTGCTACTGCTTGGAAATGCTAACCAGAAAGGAGAACATTTATGGGAAGGAGCTCCAGTTTCTAACTCAAGCTGTTTATAGCAAAACATTTTTGACAAATATATTAAAATGGTATGCTACAAAAAAATCAAGATGCTTCATTGTCAATTTACACATTATATTCCAATTGGTTTTTATTTGCCGTTAGCTTCTGCTAATGCAGTAAACAGATCACAAACCGAACACCTTTGCTGGTTTCAACAGACATCTCATGTATAACAATCTAATGACAGGTAAACAATAATTCTAGCACTCAAATTAACACATTTCATTCCAAGCCTCTATTTCCAAACCTAACTGTCCTGTAATTATGATCTAAATATGTAAATGGTCCCCACAAAGACAGAAAGAGAATCACACAACCCTCATTCACACATTCCCGCAGATTTGGCGACTGAGTCGGGTGATCAAAGGCTTAGATTTGCTCTATTGTGTGAGTAAACACCCAGCTTTTCCTGCATCCAGCAACACACTCATGCAGCGTAGCAACATAGCACAAAGCACACACACAATGAACAATTTTAGCCCAATTTCCCAAAAGCTGCTACTTTGGCTAATTCACTTCTAGGGGTGTTGCTGAAACTTGTTATGGAGGTTGTGGATCTCCTGAGCTCCATGCCGTCTTCAGATCAATATAAATCCATTGCAGGCAAGAGTGGAGTTCACTGCTAATGTTATTGTAGCAAAGCAAAGCTGCTGTGAGGCTTAAGACTGTTGAAATCACATGAAATACGTTGCAGAAAAACAGCCAGAAAAGCCTGTGTGTTTCATTACATGAGGTTTAAAACTTCTGACAAACAAAAACGACAAAATCTGCCCAAACTGTGAGGTTTTCCTGAGGAAATGCAAAGCAGCTACACAAATATGGAGCAAAATCAGTAGATATGTTGTTTACCTCGTATTTAATATCCAAACTATTGTGTGGTTTAAACCAAGTGTGTAAATAAACTGGACTTAAAGAATGAACCGAACCGTAAGCGGTTTTTTGTCACAGGGTCTATGTTTACGAACTGTAGTTAAATGTAAATATCCAACAAGTGGAAGTGGAAAGGAGTCTGTTACCAGATTCACATCCCACACAGCGTAATTTTATCTACCTACTGTCAAAGAGCCAGAAAAAAACAAAAAAACTTGGTCCAGATCCATTTGTCACACACAGACAAGCAACGCGCTGCTGTGCCTTTGCGCTCACTGAACATGTTGTGTTTGATTTGTTTCATTACAGAGAGAACAACAGTCGGTGCAGCGGCTGGTTGCAGCTTTGCAGAGTCTCATCATCACAGTGAAGTTGTCAGGTTCATTGTGTTTGTTCGGAAAATAAAACCTCAAACACGAGGCAGCCTTCTACGCTCGGGATGAGAAACATCATGGAGCAGATTCATGCTGCTTAGTCTGACTCAGTTTGATGAAAATCCTCAGCAGAAATCAGTCAATGGACTCAACAGGTCAAGTCCACTCAGGTGAATATAAAAGAAATACATCTATTTGTTGCAGCATGTTGGTAAAGAGTTTTTGTAGTGTGGGAAAAGTTATTAAATTAATAACTTTCATTCCCAGGTTGGATGAGGAGAAACGGTGCAGGTCGGGTTAATTGTGTCGAAGTGTGCTGGTTAATGAGCCTCACAGAGCGGACAGAGCGCCTGTTTGACTAATGAGAGCATCTGTCGAAGTGCAGCAGCCTGCAGCACACACACACACAAACACACACACACCGAGCCCAGTGTGTCCCAGGAGGAAGGGAACTCTGCTTTCACTTCTCTCTCATCACAGTCTCTGTCAACTTCAATCTGTCTCCCATCTCATCTCCGTGACGATGCCCTCTCCACTTCCACTGATACAGAAACCCACGCAACATCTTCATCATCACCTCATCCCGAGATTCTCCATCCGCTGCATTTCTGCAGGGGTCAAAGGTCAATGCACAGCCCGAGGGAGGACATTCAGGTTTACAAAAAATCATTCTGCTGCTCTACATTTGGATCAAACACTTAAACATGTACTGATTTATTTATTTTCTATTCAGTTGCTTGCTGACCTCGTCAGAAGCCAAACCAAAAAATGGATTTAACAGCCCGCATGATCATCAGAGGAGGTCATTTTTGACCCTGTGTCAGAGATAGTATCCATTTAAAGATTCAATTGTTTTCATTTTTAACAGTTTTATAACTCATCAGTAGAAGAGGAAATGGTCAGGGTCAAAAAGTGTGCATGCAGCTTTTTTCATGCTAAAAATGGCTTTAAATTTATAAATATTGATTAACAGCTTAAAACATCCACAGAAATTACATTAAAGTAGTAGGAAAATATACTTTTCTCTTTTGGATAATATGTAAGATCATATTGAACAAGCTCATGGTTGAGTAAGTCAAGCTATATATTGTTCTGTCTGAACCTGTGAAGGAAAAAGAATGGCTGGTGAACATGAGGAGGCCATCAAAATAATTCGAATATATGAATTTTTGTATGTATAGTTTAATTAACACTTCTGGTTGTTTATGTGCGTATTGTATTCTTCTGTATACCTCATTTGCTCATTCATTGTATACTTTTTCTGTAAAACCTCTTTGCTCATGCAAAGCGGTTTTTGGATACCCAAAATGTATAATGACAACCTGTCTCTATTTGTTACCTGCTGATGCAAATATCTGAACATTTTAGAGAAGAAATGTTATTATTTTTATAAACCAGGGCTTTGTCTCAAACATCAGTCGTTGGTGAAGTTAAGGCAGCTCAATTCATTGTGACATGTCTGACTTTGTCTTGGTTCGGAGGGTTTCATGCCGAGTTTCCTGCAGTCGTCACTGAAACGTCTTTGTTCTTAAACTGAACTGAAAGGCTTGAAAATGACCAAAATTGGAGTTACGAGTTTTATTTCCACATGACAAATGTGTGCTCTCATTATGTCTCACTTGATCTTTCTCTCTCCCCCCCTGTTGGACTCAACAGCAGAGTGAAGATGACTAACATCAAAGAGACGGTCAAGGAAATGTTAACGCCTGACTCATTTTAACTGATGGCATACATCAGTCTGTCTGTGAGAGCGTCTGTAGGTTGTCTCTGGCTCGCTGGGCCTGGTGCTCAAACAGACACAAAACAACTGAACTCTCAAAACAGAGGTCACCAGAAGCCTTAATGTTTTCACTACAGTGCTGCTGGCCATATATATTGGCAGCCCTTGTACAGATGTGTAAAAACCGTCAAAGTAGGTCAATCGTTCCTGCAGATGCCTCACACTAAGAAGACAATTTATTTTCAGCTTTTTGTTTGAGTCTCTGGGAATCTTATTTTGTATGTCCTGGTATTTCAAAGAGTTAGTTCATTCTTCCACACATAACCAGTTTTTATAAAAGACCATTTACAAAGGTTCTCCTACAGAACCTTTGTAAAAGAAACAGGCCCAAAGCAATTAAGGTCCTTCGTCGTACTTTACAGTAGACTAAAACGCTTTTCCACAGATCCATCCATTAACCAAAAATAAGCCTGTTGCAAGTAATCAGTCGCATGATAAACTGAAAAGGACTCAAGTTCTATTCTGATTCATATTTTTGGAAGGCCAAGGGTTAGGCTCAGTGTTTGCAGAGACATTGTGATCAATTTTCTTTATTGTTTCGGTTCTGTGTGTTTTTCAAATTTGCGCTACATTGATTACGTTTGGTTGTTATGTGTTTTATTTTGTAATAGTGTTAAGTTTTCTTTCCAAAATGTAAGTTTTTTAGTGTCTGAGAGGTGAACTTACAATGTGATGCCATAATCAATGTTTTACTAAATGTGTTGAATTGAAGGCGGCTTTGTATCACATTATGTCTTGATATGAATAGTGTCAGTATTGGGATCATTAATGTGGAATTCAAAATGTTTTGCTTTGTTATTACTTTTTCCATGATGTTGCCCTTTAATTTGTCTTTATTTATGAATTATTTTATTATTTCTGGTTACATCAGTTCAAGCATCCTTCAGGCTGAGGAGATTAGTGTTGCATGAGATTAAGTAACATCGTTATCGCTGCGATATCTGAGTTGATTCTGCAGATTATGAGAAGAAGAAGATTCCAAGGTGGTGTAACATCATGCAGCAACCAACCCTCAAGAGTCTGAGCATGAATGTTGGAGTACGGTTCCTGACAGATGAAGAGGAAACTCTACAACTGCCTGTCTGTGCGGATCTTTTATTTCGTCAGTTGTAGCCGAATAGCAGGTCAGACAGCAACGTGCAATCAGGAGTGTCTGTTACATTTCAAACAACACAGGAAGCCAGCAGGATAAGAGGCGGACAGCGGTTTCTTCAAGCTGATGGGAATCATTTCTGTTAGTTCTTCAATTTCATGTGACGTACTTTCTGTAAATTTCTGATTTGCACAGAGAATGTACAAAATCTGTTGTTTTACAAAAGCAGGAGGAGGAAAACGGTCCTGTTTAATCAAACAATTATTTGTCAAAGAGATGATTAGAAGATTCTGAATTTGGGCAAAAATCTTAAAAAACATGTTTGAGTGAAGGATAGACAGAAGAAAGGAAAACTGCTGGACAGATCCGAAGTGAAGGAAGCAGAGGGGAGATCAGTTAGAGTGATAAAGATAACGCTATGATGTGACAAAGAGAGCCCAAAGGAAGAGACAGAAGGACTCAGATGACACACCAAGGATTGTCTAATGGAGCTCGGCTCACGAGAGAGACGCTGCTGTTGTCCGTAATGAAGCCTGCAGGTGCTGAAGACTGCTTCCAAGAAGGAAAGCTGAAATTCCAGAGAATGGCTCCGTCTGTTTAAAAGATTATGCGGATCACAGATTTCTCCTCCACAGACAGGCAAGGAGCAAACAGATTAAACTTTTAAAAAATCTGAAGCGTTTTCAAAACATGAGAACACAAATCATGTTAAACTAAGAGGAACAGAGAAGTAGAGGAAAAAAAAGAAAGGAACTGTAAAGAAAAATGAAAAGTACTCAACAAAGAAAAGGAGAGTGAAGCCAAGGATCGGGACTGAAAGAGAGGATGGAGAAAAGAAGATGAAGTTAAGAAAAAAATGAGATAAAAGATGAAAGAAGATAAAATGAGAAATGGAGAGAAACAGAATGGCATTGTGAGAATGGAGTTGGACATACGAGAGTCCAAATATAGTTTAAAGCCATAAAAACAACCAAAAAATATGAGCAATAAATATAATCACTTTTCTAATGACTTTTTAAAGCACATAAGTAATTTAAAATGCACTTTTCTGAATCAATCACATCCTCAACAGCACTACCTGAAAACATAATTTTTCTTTATTAAAAATACTTTTAAAACAGGAAAATGGCATTCCAGTTTGATAGGTCTCCACGAGGATGAATAACCACGTAAAGCTAAACTTTATGGGCATTTTCCTCTTTTGAAAAGAAAGAAGAAAACGTATTTTCCTCTTTTGAAGAAAATGTCCATAAATTGGAGTAACATCATCGCTTTTTAGAAACTTTCGTTGCATCTTCTGTTTTTTTATTCAATTTTTTTTCATATATATATCTAAATTCAGAACATTTAAACAAATGTAATTATTATGAGCTTAAAGCCAAAACGCAGCTGAAAAGGAAAATATATAACAATGATGACATATGATATTTCAAAAATAAGGAAACATCATTCTAAAAGACAAAAAGAGAAGAAAATAAAAAGACCAAAGGTCAATGAGAGAGAAATTGACAGAAAATGACAGAATGAGGCAAAAAAAAAGAGAGAATAAGATCTAGTGAGATGGAAATGGCCAAGACCAAGAAGAAATGAAATCCTGCAAAACGGGATGAGAGATAAAGAAGGAAGATTATAGAGAAAGAGCTCTAAAGTGGAGGAGAGGATGGGAGTGGAGAGTGGAAAAGGAGGAAAAGATGAAAGATTAAAAGAGGGGAGGAGAAGCTGACAGGAAAACAAGAAGAGGAGGAGTAGAATAAAGAAGGAGAGGAGGAGGACGATGTCAGGTAGAATGCACAATGTTGGAAAATCTCCACAGATCAGAGAGGAGAGCAGGCAGACTCACACTAAACAACACACACACAGCCTGCAGCCTCATCCTGGGTGCACGTGTGTGTGTCTATGTGTGTGATGCAAGCCTGTCGGGCTCTGCTGTAATCGAGGCCGGATGGACATTGGGGCTAAAAGTTGCTGCAACCCTGCAGGCTGTGATGTATAAAACACACACACACATTGAGTCTCACGCACCCATGGGGAGAAACAGAGTTGTGCTTCTCTTCTTTGTTCTGCTTCATTATATTCTTGATCTTGATGTTGCCTTCTTTCCATGGATCTTGCTTCATTCCTTCACAATGTTAGAACTTTCCATTCCGCTTTAGTCGATCCTCATTTCGGCTCTTCCTCTTACGGCTCAACTCATTTCTCTGCTTCCTTTGTTTTCTCTTAAGCTGACAGCTAATCTCATGGTCAGGTTTTGTTGCAACAGAACAAATGCAGGTTTAGCAGTTAAAAACTGTGCTGTGCATTTTACGGCTCACCATGGCTGCCATTACTGTCGCAGGTAATTGGGGCTTCTACCATATTTGCACAACCACATACATATCCAACATCTCCAATCATTTCTTTCATGGCTGCCATTTATTTAGCTTCATCCATCTTCCCACCAACTTTGAGCAACTTCCCTGTGTCTGCAGAAGAAAAGCACCACAAAGTATATTGCTCCCATGTCATGCTTCACCAAAGTGAGGTTTTTTCAGGGTGAATGCACAAACCATTTTGAATGTGGGCAAGAATATTTTCTTAGGCGCTCTTCCAAAAAGACCAAATTTGTGAAAGCGGAATTAAAAGCTGTGGATCTCTGCAGCTCCTCCAGAGACATTATGAGCCTCTTTCCAGCTTCTTTAAATCGTTCCAAAAACTACACGGAAACTGAGACGACACTGAGCTTTTTCCATAACGGCTCCCAAACTTCATTTTCAGTTTTTAAATTTGTTTCCTTTGAGTGTTAGTCACCTCCACGTTAACGGTTTGCCCTGCGTGAGTCAATAAGATCTTTGGTTTTTGATTTAATGGGCATGTTTTTAAATGTTGTTTTATGTCTCTTTATTAATTTCTGTTTTTCAAATGTGCTGTATAAATAGCTTGGATTTGACCATTTCTTTGTAGGTTTACAGTTATATCTTTCCATTTTCAGATTAAATAGAGCTCTGTGAAATATTGAAGGCTCGAGACATTGTTTATGACCTAACTAACACTCTACATGATGCTGTTTGTTCTTTAATGTTAGAAACATCTGGAGATTGAATAACCGGACAGTATTTACTGATTGGGTTGTTTTTAAAGGCAGTTGGTTGCAATTGGTTTTATTTAGGGGTATTAGAGTAAAGAGTGTTGAATACAAATGCACATCTTTTTAGAATTTATTTGCTTAACATTTTGAGAACCATGCATCATTTATTCCACCTTACAAATATATAGAAACACAATTAAATACTTTGAAGTTGTGGTCATTAGATTAAAAAGTAAAAAGGTTTAATGGTCCAACATTGAAAGTCCTAAACACTGGTTGATTTTATGACGAGGAATTTATTATTTTTACACTTTTTAAAGTGAAATGATGCTCAAGGAAAGTGAAAGTATTTTGCGAGGCAGTCTATGTTTCAGTAGCCAGTCTGATGTTATTTGAAAAATAAAATGTGTCGTTAGATAAACAGTTTTGCATCTTTGTCAGATAGTTGATGCCATAATTATTTATGCACGCAGACTTTCCTCACTTCAGAGGAGAATTAAAGAACCTCACACAAGATCACACTCTTTTTTTAGAAGAAGTAAATGAGGGAAAAATAAGGATGATGGGAAATGTAATAGTACATTTGGAGTAAAAAACACGGATTATAGTCAGGGGGAAAAATCCTCCCTCGTGTCAGTCTTTTATTTTAACATTTCAGCAAGAAAGATCCCAGCATCCTTTGTTTCTCATTAATTCACTCCTCTTCTCTCTCTCTCTCCTCTGCTAATTACACCACTGGAGCCTTTGATCTGTCCGTTAACCCTCCGTTAACAGAACAATTAGTCAGCAGCCATTCAGGTGAGGATTGATCCAGGCCACTCTGCGCCTACAAGGCTTTTAATGGATTTAATTAAACTGCTACACAAGTGTGTGTCTGTGCATGTGTGTCTGGTAACACTCGAAGCATGATCAGAATAAAGTGAGATGCGCCAGAATGCAGGGTTGTCAGGGAGACGCAATTAATATACAAGCAAACGTGTGCTGCTTTGTTAAGCGAGTGAAAGTGAAGCGGGTCGGCACAAAAGCTTTAAATGGGCTTTCAGGAAAATTATGAAACACGGAAATATAAAGAAAGTGAAAATTCCCATCAGTCTGGAGAAAAATGTGACCAGCAACATCCTTTCCTCTGGCCAGAATTGCAAATATAAAGCTATAATTTGTTTATGTTTACAGAAACTAAACAACTCTTTGTTAAAAAAAGTTGAAACATTTAAAAAATTTTCCATTTGAATGTTTCTGAAATATAAACTATACTGACAGACGCACAAGTTTAGTTTTACTTTTGTAGCTCAATAAGATGAAGTCAAACAATAGAAATACAGAAAAATACTCAAACCTGCCTCCGTGACAGATATCACATATTCAGTAAGACATGCAAGAAGCTGATTTAAAAAGGTCAAAGGTCAGCAAAATTGCCCGTGCTCTGAGTCAACCAGTGGATGGCACACAGGTTCAGAGAATCAACAAAAGAGACATGAATGTTTTTGACTTGGATGAGAGACCGAAGGTTCAATTTCCAGAGCAAAACAGGCTGAAAAACAACAAAACCATTACTGAATGATTCATAAATAAGACATATTATTAGAATATCTGCAAAGAGACGCTTATTTAAAGGAATAAGGTCATATTTTTATGTTTTATTTCTACTTAAATCTGCCTATGTATGATATTCATATAATACAAAAAAGAATAGAACCTTTTGCTTGAATGCATTAAACTTCTAATATAAAAACTGATTTTTTTTACAGTAAAAAAAAATATTGATTTGATTTTAAAAGTTTTGTACGGAGCCCCTAAGGGGACATGGAGAAAAAAAAAAAAGGAAAGAAATCCCGACTTATTATCTCGAGATCCCGACTTTTTTTTTTTTTTTCACGGGATCTCGAGAAACTAAGTCGGGATCTCGAGATAATAAGTCGGGATCTTGAGATAATAAGTCGGGATCTTGAGATAATAACTCGGGATCTCGAGAAGGTAAGCCGGGATTTCGTTCCTTTTTTTTTTTTCTCCATGTCCCCTTAGGGGCTCCGTAGTTTTGCCCTTAACATCAAATCAAAAAGTGGTAATAATAATATAAAATAATAATAATGCCACTTTCACAAACAAACTGTTGGCATAAAATGCAGAACTTGAACAACTTTTTGTTCACTAAGTATGTGCATTTCTGACTGATATATATTATTTTATGCCTCCTTTTATAATTTCCTTATATATTGAATTCATGTTAGTGTGAATTTAATGACATAACTTTGATTATTAAAGAAATAGTTACAGAAATAAATGAGAAATCTCACAACCCCAACTATCACTTCTTTTCTATGTGCATTGTATAAAAATAGAAAATAATTTATATCATAAAATATATTTTACTTCCACATGTAGTTTCCTAACATTATTTGAAAATGAAGTAAAAGCAGTAAGAAAGTTATCGCTCAGCAAGCTGTGACCATGACAACAACAGTGATTATACTTTCTGTGCTGTCAATAAAAAGACACTTTCACACTGATTTCTATCAGAACAAGTCCAGCCCGCTGTGAGTCATCACCCATGCAACCCTCGCAGAACCTCCCTTTTTGTCACCCTGTCATTTCCCACCTCTGAGACTCCGCCCCCTCTTCGGTTGTGATTGGCAGTTCGGGCTAAAGGACAGGACGGTTGGGAGGAACAATGATTGCAGCAGAGAAAGGGCACAGAAGGGCAACAAGACGAGCTGACAACCCGAGACACCGACTGAATTTAAAGCTGTGATTGTGTCTGTGTTTAAAAGTAAAAGAAGTAATGATAAAATAATAACCAATTGTAATAATACAGTACAGAACAAGACCAGAAGGGGTCAAGTTATATTTGGTTAATTTCAGTTTTTCTATAAGTGCCACTTCACATCAGAAAACAGGTTCAATTGACAGAAGACTGTATGGGAATCCAATCCTGTCCACATTCAATTTAATCAATCCAGTCTAAACATAATTGTCCCAATCAAATCTAATTAGATCCTGAGTAATCGTTGGTAAAACACAACACAATCAAAGTCAGTTTGCATATATTCACCTGGAAAATTGGGGATTGATGGGCATAAAATAGAATATGTCATATATTAATTGTCCAGTCAAGAAAAAAATCCTAAACACCAGACTTATTATTATAGTCCTACTGCCCCAGTTACACTATCTCATGTCTTCTTGGCATTTTAAAGTATGCCAGAATATGTGCAGTTTTAACCAAAATAAAACGTCAGCATCAATTTTCTTTGCATATAGTATTAAGGCTAATTTGTCACCACAACAGAAGAAACACCTACTATACCTCTTGTTGCCATAAACATTCAATTTCACAGCATTTTATTTCTTCAGGTTTAAATTGACATAAAACCCAGTTTTATAAAACAATGCATACAATGCAGTTATAATCTTAACCAGTCTGTCCTGTTTTCTGCAATTCAGACACAAAATCAACTGATCCCTGCATTTCTTGAGCTAATGCATAATTGTGAATTTGTTATGTGTCATGAAGGTGACTTACTTTAAAATTTTCCACAGAATTGGTAAAAACCATTGGTATGAAGTGGATGCTAACTCCAACCTACAGGTGGCAGTATTTCTCACTGCTGTCTCAGCCTCACCTGATGTCGTTGTGGCGAGTATCAAAATTTGAGGCAGGTAATTTCTTTAAAGAATAAAAATGTTTGTGTGCTTGGTATTGTTTCTCATTTTTGTTCTTATGTATGTAGAGTTTGGAAGTGGTTAAATATTTCTAAAGTAATATGAAATAATAATCAGGCATTTTCATTGTAAAAACAGAAACAATCGCATTCACAGTTTACATAAAGTTGGGTAGCTGGATTTGTTTATGGCAGAATATGACTTAATCAACAGCAGGTGAAAACTGAACCTCTGACAACTGAGGATGTATTTTGAAGAGGAATTCAGATAAAAAAAAGTCTAAAACTGTGTGAACAATTGTAAATAGTTTGGTAAGGTGCATGACATCCTGTCAGCTTGCAGCTGCTGCTCATTTTAACAGCAGTTGAACTCGTGGTAATCCTATACGTATAATCCTGCTCACATGAACACAGACAGCATCCGTCTTGTTTATCTGCTTGACTGAACTAACAACAGATTAAAAACCAGCAGCCTGTTGTACTCAGTGACAGTGGACTAATGCTCGGCTCCATCTGCTGCATGACGGCATCAGAGCCCTGAAACCGTGTGAACAAACCCGCTCTGAGTCTGCAGCTTCATGCAGCGTTGCACAGATTCTCGCAGATTACCAAACCAGGCATCTGGTTGGACTTACAGGAATCATCTGGTTATAAAACAATTAGATTTAAAAAAACTAATGAGGATGATTAATTTCCTCTCAATAAATAACCAAAACACAGAGCAGTGAAGCTCTTCAGGAGCAAACAGTTCAATATGAACAACATAAAGTTGCAAACTTTTGCAACCTTATACTTATTCTTTCAAGGTTTTGCAACTTGAAGCAAAAAAGGTAATATAATGTTTTTATAACAGATGATGTTAATATCTGCATCAGTCCTGATATTGAAAAAGAAATCTAGATCTGTTATCAGTGACAATACGCCTAATCCAAGAGGGCAGATTTGTTCAGTCTATTTCTATTCTTTGTGCTCTGAGCGATTTCATTTATGATTTCTCATACATTATATTTAGAAGTTTGCTTCAACTAGTCAATTATTGTCTAACTTGGTGAAACGATTTTTTATCATTTGCTTCTAAGTAAGTGAAAAAAGTGGACCCTAGTTTGTCTCCATGCATCACTGATTCACAACATGCAAACATTCCCAGTGACACACATACAGTGAACAAACGCAGGGACGGCGACAAAACTGCCTCAATGTGACATAAACCCATTTAATCAGTGTGAAGTAAACATGATCCGTCCCTCTGCTCTCTTACAACGTCGCATCCCTTTAAAACATCATGGCGGTTCTCTGGGGCCCTGGTCTGCAAAAGGAGTTGCCGACCTCTTCTCTGAAGGGGCCAATTAAGCCGACAACCGGGGCAAAAGAGCGAGACAATGAGTCCATTCAGCAGCTCTGACAGGCAACCTTCCACTCAGACTGCTGCTGCTTTTGTTTCTCAAAGCACGAGGTGTCGCTCCTCCGTCAGATCCGCGGGCGTGTTTGGGTGCTTTCCGGGGTGTTGTAGGTCCTCAGAGATCAGAAGGAGCAGAGGCTCTGTTTTTGTTTGCGGGTTTGAAAGGTGTGATTGACAGCAATTATTACGGAGCTCAAATTAGGGCACCTGCATGTACATACACAATTTTTTGCAAAATACTTAAATAAATGTTAGAAAATAAGAGCAGTGAGTGTTTTGCAACTCTGCTTTTCTCACTCTTCATCCCAGTCCTGCCAGGAAAATTAAATTACATTTTTTTCTGTCTCTTTCAGCACTGAATCTAATTGAAGACTCTGTAATTAGAGAGCTTCATTTGCACATGAAATGATGCAGCACCTCCTGCCCACACTGATGGGGAAGACACGGTTTTGTTTCACAGCGCCGCGTTCACACGAGCAGCTTGATCCGCTGAGAAGCGAGAATGTGGGTGTAGCCGTCAGTCCAGAGGGGCAAAGGTGAACTCAAACAACCAGGAATCCTCTCACTGCTCTCAGATAGTCAGAATCCACATACTGTGGCCACTTACAGAGATCTGGGTGAAAACTGAATTTAAATGACAGATAACCACTTTGAATGACTTTTTACTCAGCTATGCTAAATATGGCTGTTTGCGTCCTTTTCTAAAGAAGCTCCATGAATGTTCAGAAAACATTTAAACATTTAAAATATCGCACCAATCTGATGGTTGATTAACCAAAATAAAGTAAAATCTTAAATATTTTTGTTGTTGAGTTCACATGTCTATTTATTCAATAATCTAGAAGCAAAAAGGCTTTTTGAAAGTGTTGCTTATTTTGACAATATACAGCTTGAATGCGATTAATTCATTATAGATCCTGTAGTGGTGCATTGCTGATCAGCTGCACCACTAGTTAAATTATGATGCAGCCATTCAGATGCAGATTAATAACACAAAACCACATGTAGCGGCGGTTAGCTTCTCACTCTGTACAGCTGAGCAGAACGGACGTGCCATGCCGATTAAAAACTATAACACCACTACTAACCAACCGAGGAACTGAGAGAGTATAATGAGTCGTGTCCTCCTAGATTTAGGAGAGGAGAGGCAGGCGGGATGGGGACAGTGGCAGGAGGACGGCAGCAGCAGAAGGAAGACAAAGTAGGAAGTCAGAAGCAGGACTTTTGGCCCTCTAATGAGGTGTGGAAATGTTATCGCTGACAAGACTAATTATTTTTCTCTGCATGGTTAAGTCACAGTGCTAATCCTGTTAACATGGAGGGTGACAGTTGAGGGATGAAGGGAAGATGATAGTAAAGAGGAATAATGGCAGACGACATAAAAATGAAAGGATGAAAATGACAGAATAGAGGTTAGAGTGCAAGGAAGAACAGAGGACAGAATGTGATGAAGATTCAAATGAAAGACGAACACATGACAAGAAGAAATAAGAAATGAATAAGATATACATTCAAAAGTAGTCACAAAATTTAAACTATTCACAGAATCTAAACAAAGCTGAATGTATTTCAGTGATTTTAACTGATACAGTAGCACAAAGTGAAAGAAAATAATAGATGCATTGCTTTTTTGGTTGATTATTAGTGCAACCAATAATCAATTAATCATTATTTAATCTATCAGTTTGTAATTTAATTTCAGTTTAAATGCAAATGTTCTGTAGGTTGCAAAGCTGGCAGAGATTCACAGCAGTGCAGAGGTTCTGCAAAATACCGACTCAGTGAGCTGCGTTTTAATCCGTAAAAAGTGTAAAACTCATGGATTATTTTCCTTTTGATTATACATCATTGCTTCATGTTGGTCTATCACAAGACGATATTTTGAAGTTTTGATGTGTAGATATTTTTGAATGGGACTGAAGGATATGAAGACAGGATGAAAGGATGTAGAAATGCAGGGGAAAATTAGATGATGGGAAAAAAGAGACATAGACACATTATTTCAGACTGAATACAATAAAATAACAGATGATAAATCAAGACAAAAACAAAAGCCAAGCAGTATGGATGTAAAACAATAATGTCTGATCGCAAGATGGAAGAGAAAGCTGTCAAAAATGATGAGCAAACAAATAAGAAAAAGAGGAAGGACTAGAAGAAGCAAGAACAATAAAAATGTGCCAAAATGCAGTAATGTGAATGAATGAATGAATGAATGAATGAATGAATGAATGAATGAATGAATGAATGAATGAAAGAGGTAAAGACAGAGATGAAAAGATACAAGAGAAAAGAATAGAGAAGAGATAAATAAGAGGGATCCGATGGTTGAAGATGGAGGGGAGTGAAAATAATTCAGATAATAAGCAAAAAGGATGCATATGGGAAGATAAATGAGACATAGAGGGAGTTGTGTAAAGGAAAAGATAGAAGGGAGGAAAACATAAAGAAGTACAGGGAGGATCAGAAGGTGGGCCATGCAGGGATGGATTATTAAGAGGGAAAATGAGGACGGTGAAAACATATGTAGTGTTATCTTTTCATGCTGTTCTAAGGGTTTCTGCTGCCCTTACTCAGTTTTTCCCAATTACTAAAGCAGGAAGTCATTAGTGCAGCCAGTGTGGAACTTCCTGTTCTTCTTATTAGTGACAAATTTGCATCTTTTTTTTTCCTTCTTACATTTCTTTTCTGTTTCATCTGATCTTTGAGCTTTATGGGGACAAATTGGGTGTTGGGAGTGTGTCGCCATGGCGAACTGCTGCCGACTCCATTTGCCACGTTGATGAATATGCGAAAAGAAGCACATTAAAGGGTGTGTGCTCCATGAACTTTAGTTAATTACAGAAGGTCAAAGGGTGCTGCGATTGTAGGCAGTTGATTCCTCTGTTTTTTTCTGTTTCTGTCTCCCTCTGTTACAAACACAAAAATATAGGTGACACAGATTAGATTTAGCAACTATAAAGGAATAAAAAAAGGTTGTCTTAGTAGAAATAATAAATGCATTAGATCTATATGTATAAAATGAAAATAAGCAACACTATGCAGTTGGTGGATGAGTCTACGCTCTCTGGGTTGAATGCTGAGTTGCTCTGACTAGAAATTTCTTGTGTGCATGTGGAAATTGTGACCTCAAGGCAAAGAGACAGAAAAGGTCATAGGGGCATTAAAATCAAAGGGAAACTTGGAAACATGCGCACTTAATGAATTTCATGGCGATCTGCCAATTAGATTATAAGATATCCTGACATTTAGTCCGGCGGCTGCAGCTGATGAAAGGTCACTGACTGGCCAAAATAAGAAAAACTGCAGTATGACCCACCACACACCAGAGAGGAATATTCATTTTTCTTGATGTACTTTAGGCACAAAGAGAGGAGAAAAAGGGACAGAAATACTTATTGTCCATGTTGTTGCCTTTGATTTCTAGAAACTGGAACTTTGAGCAACATATTCAATTAATATGTTGATTTTGATGATAGAATTTGACAAAATGTATTTTTTATTGCTTGTTTCATAATTGGCTCCCTTATGATTTTATGGTGACCATTGCTTTCAACAGCTTTGCCACTAAAATGTGCTACAGCAACAATAACAATTGGAACATCATAAAGTGTCGTCCTTATGATGTTTTTTGCTTGGTTGTTTCATTTTCCATCTGATTATGTGAAGCAGTTTGAACTTTGTTAAAAATGTCTTGCCACTTACTTTAACATTGTTAACGTGGGTCACAGTGCAATGCTTGTCGGCATCTTTACATAAACAGAGTTTATATCCAAAAGCATTGTTTTCTGGATTGTATCAAAATAGTATGTACACCATGTAGGCACACCTGAATCTGCATTAATAATAATTCTAGTAGCAACCAACTTATTTGGACGTCCTGTTTCCATGGGCAGATAAATAATTGCATAAAAACTATTGGATTGAATTTTACTGTGTTGAATGCCACGTCAGCAATGATTTTGCTGCAACAGCATAAGGTGGCAGCTTTAGCTTTGGGGTCCTTCTGCTGCACAACATCAACTTGTTTATTGTCATGTTTGTAATGTTGCATCACTATTTTCTCTCTAATTGCTCAGTTTTTCTTGTCTCTGAACCATTCTTGGCAAACTTCTTCCAGCCTGTTTACTGGCTGCTGACTGATCCAAGCTGATATGTGAGAGCGTGTCACTGGGAGATCAGCTCTGTGTGCACACACACATTTGGAACTGTCTGTGTAGACAGCTTTCATTTGCTTATTTGTACATTTCTGCTTGCGGGGAGCAGTTTGAGAGCTTGGTACTGGGAGGGAAGACGCTCTGGAGAGGGTTCACCTTCTGACCGTGCCTCAGGGCGCAGCTGCAGGTCAAACAGACACTTTGGATTATTTTTCAAGTGGTGCTCTACATGGATGTAAGCAGTCATTATCTTACATGTCTACATGTCCTGACAGAATAACTGAGCAGATTTGGACTCTTAAAAAAATAGTTTTTTAAACTTTCCGTGTCCATAAGCACTTATACTAGAAAACTTGTCTTCCATTGGCACTTAACATTAAGGGAAAAAACAAAATCAGGCTGCATATTTTATATGCTTCCTCCCAAATACCAGAGATGACAAGCTGGTACTTCAAAGAGGCAAGAAGGCTTTAGATCAAAATAAGATTCAATTTCAGACGTTTAGACCCAAATAAAACATGCTTTTGTTAACCAGTCAGGGCAAGATTAGACACAATGAGGCAGCATCTTAACGGTCTGATGTAAAAGTTAGTATCAAGTTGAACTCAATTATAACATAGGTAAGACAGTGATTGATTATAAAACGTCAAATCTTTGAGGCTCAGATCTGCAGAGACTTTGACTTTTACACTGACTCAGTTATTTCCAGATATGCAGTTTTGCTCCTCACTGGTCAAAAGATGGCGCCGTAAGACACATTCAAACACTAATTTCACTAATGAAGGAAAACATCCTAGCTTGTTCGCTGGTTGGTGTTTACGATGAGCCTGTGTTGGCTTTGAACCAGAGCAGCAAAGCATGACCACAGAGCCTAGACCATGTTCATTTAGAAGGTTCTCACTTGAAATATTTAAAAAATGACAGGTTAGGGAACAAACTGCAGCTCTGGTATTTAAAAAGTTAACAAATGCACCGGTTAAAAGAGCAGCACCTCAGTATTACTCATCTATATGTGAAATTTAGGCATTTCTACATTTACAACTGATGTGAGCTTATGGGTTAGCATCCTCTCACAGAGGTAAATACATGTGTGTGTGTGTGTGTCTGGTGCCTTATCTGTCCCAGTCGCAGGCTGCGAAGCCCTCCAGAACATTCCACCAGCTCTGAACACATCGCCAGCTGGCACACACACACACACACACATACACACAGATCCACAGTAGCCTCACAAAACCCAGCTTTTGGCCCTCGCACATCTGAGGATACATGCACCCCGGGCGTCCGACAGCAGAAAGGAGAGGGAGACAGAGGAAGAATTAGGGCAGAGGAGAAGAAAGAAAAGAGGAGACGGAGAGAAGAAAGGGAAAAAAGTCATCTAAAACACCACAAAAACAAAAAAATGCACAGAAATATCGTGATATTTCATTATTTGCTCCTATTTTTTGATTATGATAAATAATCAAATATTCTAAAGTAAATAAAATAAATTTCCATCCTTTTGAACCCCTTTGATCAAAGCTTTCTTACCCTTCTTTGAATATTGACCCTTGACCTCAACTGCTGTGACCTCCTGACATCAGCAGTGTGTGTATGACCTTTTATTACCCGTGTTGAAAAGACACAAATCTGTTCGCCGAGTCAAATCATAGACCCCTTTCTTTTAAAGACAGAAAACATGAACCCTGCAACATAAATCAGGTGTCAGTAGGTGGTGGAATCTAAAAACAGAGCGTGTTTGTTGTAGGGAGCAGAAAAAAGCAGCACAACGGAGATGAAGGAGATGAGGAAGAGGAGGATACAGGAGTCAGCAGGGAGGGAGAGAGGAAGAATGGAGAAATTCAGAACGAGATGGAAGAAAACACTGAAGAAAGCAGAGCAGGAAGACGAATTAAAATGGTTTAATAATTAAGAGAAATGGTCCAAAGGGAGACCAGGAATTTACTTCCTCACTTATTTAATTAAGTTTTATTAACAGAGACTTAGAAGGAGCAAGGAAATGGAGATGAGAATGAGCAGGAGATATAAATGAGAAGAAAAAGTGATGATTTAAATGTAAGAAAGAAGAGGAGGAATAGGTGAGTAAACAGGAAGAATGAAGAAGTAGAGGGGAGGATGATGGAGGGTTTGAAGAGGAGGAAGTGCCCAGCAGGAGGTGATGTGGAGGCCTGGCCTCAGGGTGTGTGTTCAGATGAAAACTGTTCTGGGCTCAGCAAGGCGCTCTGTTGAGTCAGGTGTGTTTGGGGGTGAAGATTTAAACCAGAACATGTTTTCCTCAGACGCTGTGTTACATCTTCAGAAGGATTCAAGTGAAAATAAAGCCGAAATGAGACAAATGTTAAACCAGGGGTGTCCAAACCTTTTGCAAAATTGAAGTTGAAAGTACACAAGGGTCATTTTTTTTCTCTAACTAAAAATAGAAAATAATTAAATTTTTAATTAGTTTTTTTCCCTCTTATAAATAAATAAAAACATGCAATCTTTGTGAAAAGATTATAAAAGTTCTGACATTTATTTTTTTGGTCAAACATTTTAAATTTTCAAATCTAAACTTCAAATTTTAATTCCAAAATATGTATTTATTCAGTTCCCAGCTAAACTAAAAGGAGAACCTGATTTGTTTCTGTATCTGCAGCAGCTCGATTTTCTAAATAATTCACTAAATAATTATTCAGGGCCAGACCAGGTTATTCCACTGACCGTAGACTGTTTAAAAACATCAAATCTGAACATGTGACATCTACATATCTAGTTTGCAATCTGCCTGTGCATCAAGTTTTTGTTTAGCTTCAGACATATTTACCGAGGAACTGTCTGTGTGTCCTTTTAGTTTCAGGACAGTCGGCCTCAGTCTCCTCATAAACCTGCCCCTGCCTGCCCCAAACCAGCAAATCCCTCCAATCCATCACATTCCTCTGCTTTTCATCATATCCTCAACTCTTGACATCGACCACCTTAATTGAGAAGTCACTTCTAAGCAATGTTTTCTGGGAAATGGAGTCTCTGCTGGGCTTGTTGACAGAGCTGCGCCACCCTGCTGCATTTCGGAGTGAAACATGCGGCGCTGCTGACACACAGGAATTCACTGGCCTGCTTTTCACACTTAAAGGAAAATTACACTTTTACACAAATAATCCATTTTATCCACTTTAGTATGTTTCTCAAATTGTTTTATTGATACTTTTCAACTTTGGTATTTCAGCTTTGGGAAAAAAGCCTCCTATAAAAAGAGCAAACAGTGGAAGACGAGACGCTGCGGCGTTGCAGCTGCAGGGCCCCAGCATGGCCCCAGCATGGCGTCTGTCAGCAGCATCGATTGTGTGAGAGCCGACCCCCGACACCAACAGGAACGCACTGGAACGTCTGCAGCTTCTTCACGACTCATTAAACACAATGAAGCAGGTTCGGCGTTTTCAGCTCCACAGCGATGACAGAAACACCGGCTGTTTGTTTTAGAGTCTAAAACTTATAAGCACACCTGCAAGACAAACTCATGCAGAGCCGTTTATCATGCAGGGGTCAACCGAAGGCAGGACAAAGTCATGTAACATGACATGAAAGGATGCACTGTTTCACTGCAAGCAATCAGTTTCTCGAATCTATTAATCTTCAGTTGCTTTAAATGTGGAAGTAATAATACTTTCAGATATCTTTGCTAGAATGTATTCAATATGGAGTTCATTAATTGATTAAATGCTTTGTGGGGGATTATCTTTTAAAAATCAGATTTGTCAAATAAAAAAAAATGAAGATTCTTAATTACTTATTTTCAATCTGCATGAAGTCTTTTAAAAGTTTTCTTTGAACTTTCTATGTTTTAGATAATTTCTCTGTGGCATCATACTTCTAAAAACTTGCAGCCTTGTTTTTGCAAAGACTGCAAAAACTCACAAAAATGTGATTTGTGTTTTTTTATGTGTAATATATTTGCAAAATGCTCCCAAAAATGCTCCACATTGTCATAGTGGGTTATTAGATGAAAAAACATTAATTTAATTTAATAAAATTTGGACAAAGTGCTGGTTCAATACTCTTCATAACCTCTCAGGCTGTGCTATTTTACATGTAATCAGTGAAATAAACAGGAACTTTGATGACAGAAGTGGAATTGTATGTATATATATTTTTGAGATGTTTACTACTTGGTACAGAAGCAATTATTCAAGATTTTGCAGGTTCAATGCATAAGAATTCTAAAATTATAATGTGTTAAAGGTTTTAAACTAATAATACAAAAACTCACAGTCTGTGCTTCTATAAGAAAATAGTCAAAAAACTTCCAAATGTAAATGGTTTTCATGAATCATTTTGTCCTAAAATAAAACAAGTGTATGTTTGTCTGGACAAATAAATGACAATTCCTGCCCTGAAAGCACAAAAATAAAAGGAAAACATACAAAACAACAAAATGGCTGCCACATATCTTCAGTAAAACACTCTCTAGCCTGGAAGCCACTTTGAAATCCACCTCCTCCTCTTCATCCTGCATCCTAAACATCAGACGGAAAAACCAACATGCTCCAGAGGGGAGAGCTAACAGAGAAACATCCTCTCTATTTGTGGTTTTAAAAACATTTCTTCTGCTCTGTCTCTGCTGGATCACAGCGATGCATTTATATTTGACAAGTGGCATCAATAAGTCAGCAGACGTGTAAATAGAAATGTCCTGCCACCTCCAGCACATTGGGGCTCAGTGGGGAGCCAGTGTGCACCTCTGTTCATAGCTTTTCCACTTTTGTGTTTCATGCATGTTCTCCCTGTCTCTATTCATATATTTTATTAATAGTTAATACACGAGTGAAACCAGAGCTGCTGTTAGACACAACACGCTTAAATCTGGCCAACAAAGACACTGAACAGCAAGAATTTAGTGAAGGGGTTTTCAGGCTGGATGGAAAACTGCAGCAATGCTGTAGAGTTTGATGATTTGCTTTAGAAATGAGATTCTACCAACATGTTAACCTTGAGGAAAAATGTGGCCAATGTTTCAGAATATTTACACATGAATTTATCACCTGCATAACGTTATTATCTTGCAGCATTTGGCTGCGTAACAAACATCTTGCTCTAGGTGTTACTTTAATTAGAGAGATTGGTGGCACTCATTTACTTTCCACACCATGACTGTCCTGCTGAATACAGAGTGCAGGAGGACCAAAATGCAGGAAGGCGGGTCCAAGTGCAAAGTGTGCTTTAATTAGAAATAAAACTTTAGAAAAAAACAAAAACGTAGAAATGAAGGAAAACCGGCAGCAATAAAGAAACCAACACAGAATGAGATTGGCACACAAATCAGAGGCGAGCAGCAGAACGATCTGACAATGACTGAAAACTCAGGAAGTATATACACTGAGGAAGATGATTAGTAGATAGAAAACAGGTGAGTCTTTACAGATGGTGTACAGCTGAGAAAAAGACAGGAGAACATGACAGATGAGAATCACTCAATGAACTTTAAAGAAAAATGTCACATTTACACAAACCAGTGTAAGAGATTTCAAAAGTATTGCTTTGAGCTTGGTCCAGTTAATAAAAATCCACAAAAGTAAATTGCCGATATAGAGAATCTGTATGTAAAGAATCTGTATGGCTGTATGCCAAAATAACAAATCTTGCTGGATGTTAATTGTCCCGGAAGTTATTATGGCATAATAATACAAGATCACTTTCTCAAAGATCCTGATGAAGACTCAACACTGGAACTGGAAGACATTTTAAATATCCAACATAAATAAACTAAACCACGGAAACAAAAAAAAATGAACACCAGACAAAGAAAACAGAAAAATGACACATGAAGTGGAAATTATTGAGCTTTTTAAATTTTTCATGCGGTTAATTGATTTATTGTTTATTGCATGTAGCTATAGACTAACAGGAGAGAAAAGATTCAGTAAGTAAAACTGGAAGTATCTGCATGGTATATTATTTTACTATGAAAAGTAACTTTTTCATAAATTGGTGCCTATATGGAAAATCATAGATGTAAATATCAAACATTACTAAAGAGAAAAGCCAAGTAGAACGGAAACAATCTACAAATTAGCACATGGAAGCAAAATGAAACATCCACAAATCTACAAACAGAGCTCAGCCAGGAGTCAGCGGGCCTTGGTGGCTTTTCTCACACGACGACGTGGCGGACCCTCGGGGTGTGTGAGCGCGAGTGACGGCCGTCCTGTCAGAGCTCATCTGAGGCTGCAGCGCTCCAAACACGAAGCTGACTCACAATGCATTACTACCTGCGCTCTGATGAGTCTGTTTGTGTGGATTTCTAAACTTTGGCACCATGTGACTTCGAGACGAAGTGCATTCCGGTTGTGTCTGTGATTTGAGGTGAGTGTGAGGAGGTTATTCTGACTGTCATGTTATGTTTTTCTGTGAAAGTGTTTTCACCTGGCAGAGTCTCGTTTGTCAGGTCAGTGGGTCACAGTTGCTTGTGGTTCACTTGTTCTTCTGCCTCTGTGTGCATCAGTTTGATCTACAAAACCTTTCAGTACATCAAGAGTTACTTCAAATGTAAAAATAATGATGCCATAGTAACAGTTTCTGTTTTTATTCATCTTCTTCTGTTCAAACATTTGATTTCTGGAGTTTGACATTTTTATTCACTTTAAATCTAATATTGTTCATAATTGTTCATAAGTTTATCAATTTCATGTTTATTCAAAATGCCTTTTGTTTTTAACAGAGGTTCTAAAAAATAAATACAAAAAAGAACCACAATTTCCAATAAATTTTGTTTAACTTCAAAATAAAAAAAATAATTTATTGCCAAATCTGAACTGAACTGCATCATTACAGGCATTTTTTCTTCTTGTTTTTAAGTCTCGTTTGTCCATTTCCTATTTAGCTGTGAGTTGATTTATTCATCATTTATCTGTTTAATTTCCAACTTTTACATTTCTGTTGAATGTCTGTTTTTGTTTTGCTTATATTTCATGTATGTTTTATTAGTACTTTGGCAAACTTGCTATTTTCACATCTGCTTTCTAAATACATTTGATTTAGATTTCATGGAACCTGATAAAAACTTCAATATATTTTTGAGAAAAAAGTGAAAAATGTCATAAGAATCAACATCTTTTGCTATCATAATGTTCTGCAGAATAAAAAAATCCTGCTCTTTCTTCACATTTATTTCAACCTAATTAAGGAAAACCAATGTGATGCAAAGTACATGGTGATGGTTTCTGCAGGATATCCCTGTGAAGTGCTGATTCTAGTCTGACAATAATTTGCAGAATGTGTGCAGAAGAAGGCATGTGGGTCAGGTGCCCTGGGACTGCTGGCTGACAGCTGGTGGTGTCTGTGCCGTGTGCGGCAGATGGACTGATCAGACTGGAAGATCAGAGGAGATACAGTATAAAGTGTGTACATCATAAAGACTAGCCACCTGCTGAAAAAGCTGCGATAACTGTAAGAATATCCAACAGGTTAGTGGCAGGAAACTGATGTGTTGGTAAAACCTGGAGAAATGTGGTTAATTACATCCACAACATGAAGCTTTGTGCACTAAATGTAGACTTCTGGAACTTATGGTTTTTAAAAATAGCAAGTAGCTTTATTACACCACTAACTTGGGATCTTGAAATCAAAGGCATTACAACACATTGACCTTCACTACCATACTTTGCTTTCTTACTTCCTGGTTTTCTTTCATTTTCTTTCATATTCTGTACAACAAGGGAATCTTCTGCAAATAATTTGGTGCTATAAATTACTGACTCAACTAATCTCATTCTTCTCAAAACAGTATTTCCCCCTTTACTGTCAAAGTATATGCATGCTGGAACCGAGGAACAGAAATACATTTTCAGTTTTCAATCATAACAGATATTCAGATGTTCCTGATAAATTTGTTTTGCATCTCCAGGTAAAATTATATTTCTTAAGAACAAGAACATCTCCATTGATATTGAAACATCAATAGAAAAAAACTATTCAAATAATTATGTTTCACTATCGTTAATATCACAGTAAAATAACATCTCAAACATTAGAGTTTCAGACTTATGTAGATATAAAGGAGAAAATGTTCAAATATATTATTATTTATTTGTAATTCATACAGGTCTATGGTTATACACTGGCCAGGAAAAAAGTAGTATATGAATATTTTCCTAGACTTATTAAAGCATTAAACTTTGTATTCCTGTAAATCAAAGCAAATATAAACATTGCTGCTTAAATTGCTTCACACTCAGAATTGCTTAAACAGGAAGTTAGATTGTATGTGTTTTAAATGTCAGAAAATAGCTTACTGTTAGGCTAAGAGTGTATTTCTATAACATTTCTCATTATCAGTGCATTAATGAGAAAACGGTTGTATCACGCAGGAGGTGGAGGGAGGAAGAAGCAGGAAAAGAAGGTGACAGGAAGTTCACTGCAAATCTTGCTTAGACATGCAGAAAAATGCTTTTAGTGCTGGAAACCAAGCTGCCTCCTGAAAATGTTGAATGTCCCCAATATCTTCTCTCCCAAAGCTTAGCGAGAGGCGATAAGTAGCAACTAAGCAAGATGTGTGTGAGTGAGTGTGTGCACGGATGAGGCCATAATGAAAGCCCTTCTTCTTCTTAAAGCACACTTCCCTGACTGCTGCCGCTGCATTCTGCACATGAGCTGTTCACTTTTCTACTGTGCTTTATTTTAATCTTTCATCAATAATGAAATATTTAAGTTTTAAATCACAAATTTTTGATTTTATGTTTCAAGACTTTCTGACTTTAAGATGTTTTCCTTGCAGAATACTCACAAACAGATTAGCTCTACTTTGTGACGGCGCTCAGATTTATTGCTGCTTTCACAGCCCCCTGTGCACCAGCTAAATGCTTAGCTGAGTATTAGAGAAATGCCTCAATAAAGCAGAAATTAGGGACAGATATCTAAAGAAAATAACCAGGAAGTGGTGAACAAGGTGTATTCATACCTATAAAACACATTAGTGGTTAGAATTTACTATATAGCAGCATAAATAACAGCTCCAGTGTCTGAATCTGTCAACAGGACAGCTGTTACCATGTTTTCCACAGACCTGACCTTTATAATGGAAAGACAAGAAGAAAGCCATTAAAAGTCTAGTTTCTAGAGATTCAAGGAGCATGGCAACTTTTGTAAGGTACTTAATTGTCAGCCTGTTTTGGTGTGCATGCAAATAGAGCAGCATATATGGGACATAATGAAAGCTGCAGTCCATGAATAATAAAATACGTAACCCCTAAAGTTTTATATTTTATGGGGAGGGCAGGGATCACCATTTCCCCTCCTGTCATCCCCTAAGGAGACAAGCAAAGAGCTGATAAGCTGCAGAGCATACTTTCAAATCAGCAGGGCGACCTTGGCTTGAAGCAAATGAAGAGTGAGCCAAGAGCGTCCCTTCATCTCCAAAAGTTCTTTCAGCCCACGGAGAACCGATCTCCCCTGGGGAAGACCGCAAGGGTGAGGGGGATGGAGAGCTCAGGGGAGAGCAGGAAGCGGAGGACAAAGGGAGCACAAGTGGTGTCATGGTGAGGATTGATGGACAAGCCTGGGCTCAGGAGACGTCAAGGTTTTTAACGTGATTTTCCACGCTTCAGGGATCAGTGAAGGTCATAAAGTGCTGATGGATGAAACTGACAAATCACAGCTCTAAGAGCCTATGAGTCCCACAGTTTATCTTGGTCCTTAAAAGTTTTCCTCATCACTTACATGTGGAACGACCTCTCTTATCCTTGAAGACAATGGGGTTTTTCTCTAAAATTAGCATTCTTTGGTCTTGCTCTTGTCTGTCAAACTCAAATCTAATTTTGTTCAAAGGTGCTTTGGTAAAAATATCGATGCCCATCAATTAATTCAGAAAAAGAAGAAGAGAGCAGCAGCATCCCTTCGAAATTTTGCAGATGGGTAATTCGAGATGAGAATAATAATTCACCTTCATATTTACTGCATAAAACAAGACAAGGACATTGTGAATTTATAGTCAATGAATATCTGAACATTTTCTTGGGTTTTATCAGTGTTTCTCATCTAAAAGCTTCACCATGTGGTCCGTTTGGGTAATTCTTGCAGAACCATAACTAGACCTTCTATTTATTGCATAGATATGTGACAACAAGCAGAACACATGATTGTTCTGTTGGAGTTCCTGATGCAAAGTCATTGACTTAATACAATCAGCTCTGCCTCCTCAGACAGATCCAATCCAATTACTATTTCATCTTCAACTGATTTTGACATTGTGTCAATAAGACCTGGTCTGATATGATTCTTTCTACATAACTGAATATGAATTTGACCGGTGTGTCTTTTACATTTGCTGTTGTTGGTGTTATCTAAATACATCAAATTGATTTGAATGGCAACAATTGTATTGTAATTTTAAGAACTTGAACACATTGAACAACGTCTCTCCTCCCGGGACCAACCAGAGATTTAAAGAGGAGAAGAAAAAGCAAGTGAGGTGGATTAGCAGCACTTGCCAATAACTTATGGTTTCTTTCAGATAGTCAAAGTATGCTCTAATGAAAAATCTGCAAATAGTTTTTCCACCAACAGTTTGGAATTACGACCCACAGAAAAATCTAAAATCTAAAAACACGATGATTAGAGTCCAAACAGTCCTTACTTCTGTTCACCAGGGTTTCCAGGTTTTTCAAGCTGCTTACATTGCAGTGATCAGAGAAGTATTGCAAGCTTTCTCCAAACTCTTACAAAATATTTTTTTATTTTAACAATACAGCAGCAGGTACAGCATAAATATCCAACTGAACTAATGAAGACTGCCTGTTAGCAAGCATGTGGTGCCTGAAGGGAGACAAAGCTAAGTTTGAACCAAGAGTAAAACTTTAACATAAACGATAAAAGAATCTCTGACTATCTTTTTGAAACTGAGGACAAAGAAAGAACATTACATTAACAGTTACATCCTCCTGTGCAGCCACCCATCCGTCCTGAGCTGGAAGAAAAGAGCAGCAGCAGAGTGTGATGTGAGACAATTAGCGTGGACACGTCAAAACACACACACACACACACACACACGCACAATGACGTGGAGACCCTGAGGCTCCGAGCGTGTGTGTGAGTTTGCATTAAGGGAGTTGGTCGGCGCGCATGAAACAGACACGCAGCATCTCTCACAAACACACCAACACACACGGAAAACTGAGGCCATTATTCATTCCTGTGCTTGTGTGTTTTTGCTTGCATTGATGTGAGCAAGCTGACTGCATGCACAGGCCATTTGTGATGGATTTGTTGTTTAATTCAGTTACTGAAGGAGAAATAAAGTTTGACTGCAGATTATTCACTTCACCTCTATTTATCCTTCTCTTCCCCTGGCAGGAGAGATGAACAAGAGGAGATGGACATACAATTTCTATGGAATATGAACTATAAGATTTCTGTCTTTTTTAAACTAACAAAACAGATCAAACCAATGGGGAAGAAAACAGGCAATGTCTTCTCTCGAAAACTTTAGTTATCAAACTGCTCATGATTCACTTTTCTTTGGTGTAAGTTCTCTGTAGGAACATGAACAAAGACATAACCATGTGATTCATAATTAAATTATTCTGCTAGACTCCTTCTCAGTCTGTTCCCAGACTGTCTCACAAGAAAATAGCTCAGTTTGTGCAATCAGGGTCTGGATTATAAAGGTCAGAAAAGTCAAGAAAACAAACAAAACAGAAATAGTCAGAAAAGAGATGGTTTTGCATAAATTTATACTAATTTCTTGCCTAATTTATGTGCATCTGCCTTGTGATTCAGTTGCTTTAAGTAATAGCACTCCAACATTGACTTTATGCACATCTGATCTGATCTGAAGCCAGACTGGCATAAATATGCTTGGAAATGTCAACAGTACAACATCGAGACACCATAAACATCACCAGAAATACTTCTCAAATCTCAGAGAAATGACCAAAGCAGGTGCTCTGTCTCCACTAATGAGGATTCACTCACATCGGCATGCTGAATGCTTGGAGGATCTCCGAATGATGGTGTCTGACCTACTTCCTGAATGTTAAGGCAAGCAATTATGTGACTACTTGGGGGACCCTCAGATGGTCAGATGATTAAAAGTAAGACAAGAGAGGACTAGATGTGCCACAAAATACTTTCAATTTCTTCAAAGTTATGCTTACATAAAATTTATTCTTAGGCCCTTACATGGCAAACAGACAGAAGTAATCTGTTTGTTTTCCTAGATATGTAACAGCACAACCCTTTTGTACTATTGCACAAAAGTGCAATCCTTTTAACTGTGCATGGAAAAATAAACTTTAATCAAAAGATTACGAATAAACAAAACTAAAAATAATGACATAATAATACAACATAATGACAGTCTTAGCGTAACTCTGCAATGTAAGACAATGTAGTTCAATGGGCATTTGTTAACGTTTTTGTTTCAGTTGGATAAATACCTAATCTAAACAGTTAGTAAATTGTACTGGAGGATTAAAAACAGTTCAAACATTAAAAATATTTCAATGCTACAGCATTCTTCTGCTGATGGTTGCTTGGTCGAGAGTTTATTGCTGCAGTTTGGATGAGGTGACCTTGTCCTAGTTGTTGATCGGTGATGTTGCCCGAGGACAAAGCTGATTGGCTGTCAATAAGCTATTAGGACAACAGGGAGAAACAGAGACAATTGGATGGGAGCGTAATGGAAAACTACAGAGCAAGAATGAGAGTGGAAAATTAAAAAAGAATGTTTATCGTATGATTAGCTCCCCCAAGAGGCTGTGGGTTCATTTTCCGGCTTACTTCCGAATATTTTGTTGCTTTTAACAACTCAGACGTCTGAGTGAAGTTTGGGAAATGTTGGTTTCAGAGATGACAGCAACAGATGTGTTACTGTGAAATAACATTTCTATTCAATGGTATAGATGTTGAAAACTTCTTTGGTCTTTATCTGTTTTTCAAATGTTTCTGCGAAGGTTCTTATAAAGATTTGTTCATTATTTAACAGAAAACTAAATGTCCAGTTGTTTTCTACTGAAAATTAATTCAGGGATTTTTGGTGGCTTTGCTAAGTTTCATTTTCTACAAAGACGTTTAAATATAGTTTTGCACCAGCTTCAGTTTTAAATGAACTAATTATGCCTCAAAAGTATGTGACATATACAACTTAATGCTTCAAGATACAGCCGTGTTGTCCATACTTGCGTGCATTTGACCTTATCAAAGTAGCATTTATGAAATTCAAAAGTACTGAAATAGCTTCAACAATGTTCATTATTTATGTGCATGTTGCTGTTTTGTTGCCTTGAAAAGGCCACGCTTGAGAGCTTCACTGTTTGGTCATAATAATTTGTCCTGCAGCTCTTTACACAAACACACAGTGTTTGTGCCTCTAACACAGCCGACGCACACAAATATGCTTGAATGAACACCTTTTTTCAGGGGATTCATTAATCTAATGCATTCCCGAGCTCCAGTCCCTCTCACCTTAGCCGCAGCATGTCAAACCGCAACACGTTCTAAATATTTAACCTGAACTAATCTTTTAAGTTGAGTGGCCAGTCCTCACTTTAATGGTATAACTTATAATTAACCTCATAAAAAATAAAAAGAATTCACGCAGATGTGCAGAATGAAATTAACTGCATCTAAATACGAGACAATTATGATCAATCTGTGTGGTGCTGACAGACTCACAACCGCTGTGAAGCACAGCAGCCTGGAGGATACCACTGCGCTTGGTGTCACACAAGCACAAACATGCACACACATGCACGCAAACATGTGGCGCTGTGGCAGGTTGCTTCGGGCCGCAGGCGCAATCCAGAAATAAAGACAATAGAATAAACCAGAAAAAAAGCTGTAAGTGTGTTTGTCACCTCAGGGCTGCCAAGCACTGAAGATCTGCACGGAAACCTGACAGAACAGGACCATGTCTGGGTAATTATGTGCCTTGTGTGTCCATGTGAGCGTTTGTGCGTATTCAACACAAACACTCTTTGACTTAACAATTAATAACAGTTAAATACAGTGGAGCTGAGGGAAAAAAGGCCTTTCAGTGTGCAGGCGGATGAATTAATTGCAGTCAACAGTAACGAGTTTCTCATTTAAATATGCAAATAAACACATTTATTACCTTTAATGAGACAGTGTTTTTCCCTGTGTGTATATTTTCAGTCCTCTTTTAGGACAAAAACAGCCTGGCCCTGTTTGTCTTTTTATTTCATTGCCTTTAAACATGTTATTTAAATTACGTAATAAATCTAAATTAATTTAAATTCCTTTTTGAGGCGGAGCTTTACTTCCTGAGAAAATACAGCTTAAAAAGAAAAAGAAACATTAAAATACTGCTGGGTAACTGCAATGCTTATTAAATGTTACACTGGATTTGTGCAGCTTATGCTGTCATGTTAAAAGCTGCAGCTATTAGACTCTGTCATTAACTTCATGACTTAAAGTTTATTGGACAATCATTCTTAAAATCAAACCTTTACTCGATCATTTGATCATTTATTGATGGAACGCACCAAAGTCATTACACTAATATTGAACAATTTTAACATACAGATATTTAATGTATCTTCATTTATGCTTTGTCAACACACAATTAATTTGAATAGCAAGAAAACAAGTTATTTGTGCATCTTAAAGTCACTGGTGTCAACAGTTTGTTTTTATTCAACGCTTTTGCATCTGTATGCCTTTGTTCTATATGTAGAAATATCAATAAAAAACAGGTTATTAGTTCAATTATCAACAAATCATATCAAAAGAGGGAGGAAGCAAAGATGTCCAAAAATTCTCCACAGACTCTTAGACTCATTAATATCTTTGTACCACTACAAACTCAGACATGTTTTAGTTTAGAACACATTAGTTGATCTCTGAAAGAATAATGTATTAATGAATAAACAAGAGCAAAGATTATCAGCATTAGTCCAAAAAGACAAGGTATTTGTTGTTGTCCAACATAAAGCTGCAAAATGAATTTTTACTTTCCAATAAAACCTGCACTTTCTTCTAATTCAAAAACATTGACAGATAACCAAAGGGTTGACTTTCAAGAGCTTAAAAACATTAATTATTCCCAATAAATTTGGTTGAGAATTCATTTTTATGTAGGTTATTTTTTATTAACCTTGATTTCTGACAATTTTGTGCTCAATTTGTAGAAAGAATTTATTTTGCGTTCAAGTTGTAAATGATTTGCTCAAAATTAGTTGTCCTTATCAAGAATCAGATTCGTCTCAGTTTTATTCTTGGTTTTAATCTGTCATTACGCCACACGGAGCTCACACCTAACTTATGCTTTAACATTCTACAAACACTCATTGTGATACTTTATTCACTGCAAAACCTTCATCCTCCTTTAGTTTCCTAGTTTTTTATTTATAGATATTTCTAGAAACTCCACAAAGAACATTATATGAAGGACATTTTGCCTTGTTGAAAAAGCAAAGACACTACATGAGATGCTCAGAGTGCAGCAGCAAACAGTATCTGACACATGCAACATTTCAGCTTATAGAGTGAAAAATTATTGACCGTACAGTCATGAAAGTTTAAGTTCGAGTTGCATTCTCCTGAGAGTGATTTAACATGAGTGAATCTTTTATTTTCACCCCAGAAGATGCATGGTTGTTCATTCATGCAGACAACACAGACTTCAGACAACTTCAAATGCTTAACTCTGTGTTTCATATATTAGTGAGAAGCGGGTAAACAGAAATAAAAGGTTCAGAATGAGATTTAGACTGAATAAGGAAACACAAAATGATTTGACACGACCATTAAATCTAAAACACTGTTGTATAGTTGGGCTGCCCAGTGGCGCAGCTGGTGCCTGCAGCAAGAAGAAGAAGAAGTTCGATTCCCGGCCCCGGTCTTTCTGCATAGAGTTTGCATGTTCTCTCTGTGCATGGTGGATTCTCTCCGGGTACTCCGGCTTCCTCCCACAGTCCAAAAACATGACTGTCAGGTTAATTGGCTTCTCTAAATTCTCCCTAGGTGTGAGTGTGTGTGTGCATGGTTGTATGTCCTGTGTGTCTCTGTGTTGCCCTGCGACAGACTGGTGACCTGTCCAGGGTGACCCCACCTCTCACCCGAAACGATAGCTGGAGAGGCACCAGCAACCCTCCCGACCCCAGTAAGGGAAAAAGGGTGCAGGAAAATGGATGGATGGATGGATGGATGGATGGATGGATGGATGGATGTTGTATAGTTGCTTAATTACAGGAAAAACTCTGCATTGTTTTGTATTTGGACTAAAACTAACACACTTGCCTCTGAACTCACTCAGTTTGTCTTGAAGTTTAGTTTTGACCTTAACAGAACTGTAGTTTGCTTACAAACAATAAAGTTGAGTGAAGTTAGACGTGAAAGAGGCAGATTAGACTTTTTGAAACCTTTCTAATAGTTCATTACTGTCGGGACACAGTAATGAACTATTACTTCAAGCTTAACTTCAAGAATAAAGTTTATACTTCAAGTATAAACCTTGAAGTTTACACTTGAAATATAAAGTTTATACTTGAAGTGTACAAGCCTTGAAGTAGATCAAGGTTTATACCCTGGTAGAACGTGTGAAACCTGATCAATGCAGCTCAAAACAAGGCAAAACACTTTCTGTCCAAATAAAGAAACACTTTAAAATCATTAATATGAGGATTAATATGAGGTCACTTAAATGAATTAGAATGTTTCCATTCATTCCTGACTTTTAAAGAATTCAGAACTTTATTTTTCTATCTTTAAAGGCTCCAGACTCCTTTCACAGTGTTGCAGTTTTACCTGTGCATAATGTAGTTTGTCAACAACTACATTATATTTTTAAGTGCACAGCTAACAGAACTGAATTATACAATTATATTCAATAAATTACATTTTGTGCTCATTAGTTGGGATAAAAGTACCTTTTGAAAATAACCTTAAGCAGTTATTAAACATGCTGTTAATTTGAGCCACAAACAGTTTGCCCCTGTTAATATGTTTATGTGTTAAGGTAATAACAACAAAATAGCAACATCTTTTTTTTATTTACCAAAGAGTCAAGAATAATTCAACATCAGTACACCCACTGCCATCTGCAGTGATGCACCAGAGTCCTGTGATTTTTAAATAATTAAACGCCTGCAGAAATGCAAGTGCTTGGTGTGAGAGCAGATGAATGTGAATGATACTGATATCATAATATGGTTTTATTGACCAAAATGACAATAATTTAGTCACTGATGTTTCTCACTGAATGCCTGAAGACAATTCAAAGCAGACGTTTGCTGCTCAGCGCTCGTTCCCACACGTCTAAATCTCCACCGCAGCCGACGAAAGACAGGCCGTCTCAATCAGCCGGACAGTTTACAGCCCGCTATGCACAAATCCTTCTGTCTTCCTATGTGGCCCAAACCGCAGCCAACCTGGGCCCGGTCGTTCTGTTTTAACACAAACACAGCTTCCTGTCCAGAGCTCTGGTTCTGCTGCCGTCCATGTGTTCAGACCTGGGAGAGCTCCAGGTGAGCAAACACAACTAATTTTTACAAATAAATACCAAAGATGCTGTTTGGATTGACTGATTAGCCAGGCCTCACCAGAACATCAAGCTGCCACCATGGCTGTCCAGATGTGAGGACTTTAGGCTCTTGGTTAAACATTTACTTTAGGTTGAGTGTGAGGGGGTCACAGCAGCATCTGGACGGCATTTCAACCCGTCAACCAGATCGGAGCTGCTGGCCATCAGCTCACTTCAGACTGACTAACTGTTGGCCAGCAGCTCTGATTAACGCTGCTCCCAAATATTTCCCTTGATTTGTTTTAATTATCCGAAACTTTGACTGTTTATTGTGATGGACAGACGATCAGATTTTTTCAAAGAGGTTTGATTCAAATGTTAAAACGTTTCTTCAGACATCACCACATTTATCCAAATGATCAGCAAAAGATGTGGATTATATTGAAAACTTTAATCTTAATTGATTCAGGACAAAACCTGCAACTAAAGATTATTTTAGTATTCAATTAATCTATTAATTATTCTCATGATGTAACCACTTAAGCCTTTTTATGCAATATTAAAAACACATTAAAATATACAAATAAAATACACATGTATATCTTATTGCCTAAAATACAATAACAGCATTCTATTAGTGATGGTTAGTAGCAAAGGATGCTAAAAAGACACTTTAAATACATTAATAAGGTTGATCTGTAAACTAATTTATCAATTAACTGATCATAAATGCTACATTCATATATTTATTATACAGTTTTGACTTAATGACTGCTTTCCAGATGTTCTTTCAGCAAATGGTCATTTTCAAAATCTGCATATTTAAGTTAATGATTAACTGATCACTAAATTAATTGACAATTATTTAAATAATCGATTCATCATGCAACTTCTGACCACAACTTTCATTCATAAATAGTCAAATAAAATCTGTTGATGAATCATGATGGATACATTTCTTAATTTCAACAATCTTCCTCCTTTGCATGTGAAATACAAAAGTCCAAACGATAAGTTTTGTGACCAAGAAGAAAATGTTCAAATCTGGAGGAATGAAAGACAATGAAAACAAGACTGAGCAAAATTAATGGCTCAACATCCAAAGTTGAAAAAGCCTTCAATAAATTAACGTCTCCAAGAGCCAAACTTCCAGACAACTAAAACAAATATCCAGAAAGTATATTTTTAACTAAATAAATTACTGTCATCAAAAACCTAAGAGTACAATTAACAAACACTCGTTCATGAAGGGCTCTCATTACAGGAAGTAACGTAAAACAACCATCCTGTCATTGAGAAGACCAGCCGCCAACAGCTTGTTCAGATTGCAGTCCACTGAAGCTGAGGAAATCTGGCTAAATCAACTCTTTGATTACATCAGAATCAAACTCCAGTGTTTCTGTTGAAACTGAGTTGTTAGTTTTTCCAATCTGTTCCTGTCCAGTTTAGACGACACTAGTTGGTTTCCTGTTATAGCTGAACATCTAAAGATGCAAAATGATCTACAAACACGTACAGCATCTACTATAAGTTGTGCTCCACGTTGAGTAAGTTTTTATTATACAGAATAAACTGAACATTGTCAGTAACTTTACATTTCATACGTCTAAAATGGTTAACTGTGTTTATTCGTGCTCTGAACAAAGCAAATGGGCTGGAGTGTTTCCATGATTATTTTCTGGAAATATTCTGATCAATATGACTTTCTGATCAGTCTACCCAGCCTCATTTATCTGAATGTAACTGTTTAATCTTAAAAATGGAAACAAGACTGGTAGGACAGTCGTGAAATGTATGTTATGTTCATGGAACATGCCACTCGTACCAGCTGCTCATGGTTACAACTGATAATTCACAAAATATCTAAAGAATAAATAAAAAACTGGAGATAAGCTCAAGAAAATGATTTTTTTATTCCTGGTTATCTGAGCTGAATGTCAAAGGTTATAAATACTGTATGTGGTATAATGAGAATGTTTTTACTGAAGAATGAAAAAACAACAACTACCCACTCTCCATCCGAATTTCAATAAACACTGGCAGATGAGACCAGTGCTTCACAACTTAACTTGTTGTTTAGATTGAGTCGAGTTAACAATGCAAATGAGTTCCTACTGCAATGCAGAAGTCAAACATGCAGCAAAAACAAATCCTTCCCTCTATCAGGAGCCGTTAACCGTCAGTGAAACCTTCTGGAGCGACATGTGTGTCTTTTCTCTCCTAACTGGAAAACTAAAATCTGTGTGTGAAGTGTTTTGGGGTGTGCTTGCTCACACCTTACAAACTAAACACTGTTTGTCCTTTAACAGTCTGCTGGCAGCACACACAACCTAACACACTCCCTCTATTCTCTCACACACACACTTGGCAGGGATCTGTGGAGGGTTGTGAAGAATGAATGAAAGAGCAGAAAAGTAGCCGTTGACGGTTGGGGTCAATTCAAACTGCTGGAGAAGAGCCAACATATGGGCCATTACACACACACATACACCCCCCCACGCACACACACGCACACACCCCCACACGCACACCCCCACGCACACCGACTGAATGAACACTTCTCACTTCTCAACATAGGAAAAATCTGCACAGCAGTGTGAAAGAAACTTTCTGAAGCTGCATGAAACCTAAAATATGAACAACGATGACTCTAGTAAAGAGTTTCTACGCCTTTCCTTTATGGAAACTTCACAACCTCTGACTAAATTTCAATGCTCCTTTTCTCACTTTGAATCAAGAAACCAGAAACCATCCATTGTTACTGTCCAAGCCCATCTCTTTGTAAACAAAAGTGGGGTGTTAAAAGTTGTTAAAGATCTTGTCAAAAATCAGATGAAAAGCAATATTGACATATCTTTTTGCGAGTTTCTGCTTTTTTTTTTAAACCAAATTATCTTTGGTGATGAGCTTCAACCGTGCCATTACCTTAATCTGTTTGCTTCCACAAGTTCAAATCCAGACTGCAATTGTGCCACTCAAAGAACTTTTTCTCCAAAGATGAATTTTGCCAAAATTAAAAGATTATTTTTTATAAAGTGAATAAAGTAGATAAATAAAGATCCTGCTTTATGTCCAGAAAAACACCAATTTACAGCAAACAAACTTTGGAAACAATCAGATCCAAACAATAAAAGTACTGTTCATGATCTTCAGTACAGAATTTTCAGAACTGAGGCAGAAACCAAAACAGCAGCTTGAATCGAATCCTGTAAAGCTGGTTTTGCGCCTTTACGCAGGGACGAACGAAGAGTCTGTGCCTTACCTCGCAGATTCTGGATCTTCACGACCACCTCCGCTGGCTCCTGCAGCCTGCGCGCCAGGTACAAGCGCCCCGAGTCCCTATCGATCTGTACGGGCGAGTCGGCCTCGGAAATCACCTCGAACCACCGCTGGTCGTATCTCTGGTCCGGCACAGTGAACACCAGGTCACCCACTCTGATGTGGTCCGGAACGGTCACTGTGTAGCTCAGATCCTCGGACAGCGCACGGGGTCTGCGCCGCGCTCTGCCGGAGCCGCGAACGTGGACGCGGAGGAACACCGGGTCACCGACAAGCGGCACGTCCCCGCCGTCCTTCACGTAAAGCCGCAGGGTGAGCTGTTTGACCCCCAGCAGCGACCCTACGAGCCTCACCTGGCCGGTCTGTGGCACCACGTGAAGCAAACCGGACTGTGGTGATGCGTAAAAAGTTGTGCGTCCGTTTCTCTCCGCGTCACCGTCTTTTGCTTCAAAGCGAGCCAAGACGGTTCCAAGCGGTGCCAGCTCATCCGCGTCCACCGTTTTATTCCCGCTGATGAACTGGGGGATGTTATCATTCCTGTCGGACACTTCAACTTGGACGACAGCCGGTCTCGTCTGGCATATAGGCGGGAGTTCCACCGTCAGCTCGTACATCGCTATAAACTCTCGGTCCAAAGGTTTGGCGGACACCAGAATCAAACGGTTCCGATGCTCAGAGTCGTAAACGATCCTGAAATCAGAGGGATAGTTTCCGTACAGGCTGCCGTCAAGATTTGCACCAGAGCAGACTCCGGCTTCTAGCGGGATTGAGACCCCATCAACGAGCGATCCAGCCGGGGAGTTCTCAGCGATGTGGCCAAAGAAGCGCGCTGGATGCCTGCGCTGCGCGGAGAGACTCACCGGGGGAGCATAAACCAGCAGCAGGAGCAGGAGCAGGTGGAAGGTGTTCAGGAGAACCGCTTCTCTTACACCTTTGGTCATGTTTCCATTAAAACAGTTTTACTTACAAAAAACAGCAAAGTCCCCTGGAGCCACGAAAACGGGCACCTCTCTCCCACTTTAAAACAGCGCAAAATATGAATTATCTTTCTAGATGAAACACAAGTGTTTTTCAGCTAAGTTTATTAAATTATTCCTTTTAGAAGCTCAAAAAGACCCAGATCCGCTGTCATGAAGGATAATAAGCCTCCATCTAGAGCGCAGGACGGAATCCGACAGTCATCTCTGGACAAATCACCAAACAAGGACTTTTACGCATGGATCAAACTGGTCCCATTTCCCAACGTTTCTTGGGGGTATGAAAGACTCATGGATAGAAAGAACAGTGACGAAAAATATATTCTGCAGTATAATTTCTCTCTGCTCAGTTTAAAAAAAGACAGTTCCAACATAAAGATGCTGATGATGCGCCAAAGTGTTCCACACTCTCCGGGTTGACTCCTCCGGAGGATGGAACAGACTAACCGACACAGATGCATCACGCTGGCTCCATGTGGCTCCATCGCACCGCCCACTGGCCCCTCGGAGGAGAGAGACCAATCAGGACGCAGGACTGACATGAGTGACACCGCGAGGCCCGCCCTCTGGAAGAATGGGTCTGCAGATGGTGAGAAACGGAGACAAAACCTTTTTCTATATAGGTTAACTGCTTAAAAGGTATTTTTTTTATTAGCCCTGGTCAGATGTGATCATCTCTATCTTTCATTCAACACACAAAAATCAGATGCAGGTCAAGCTCTGTATGGTACAGATGACAAAGTGATTTTTGTAAATAGCAAAATAGCATTTAGAGCCTAAATTAAAATTATTCCCACAGTTATTAAATATATAATTAAGGATTGAAGCATTCATTTAATAGAAATCCCCAATAATGGAAAACAAGTAATCTATTATTAAGGCAAAACCAGTCCAAGGTATCTATGAAGCCTCAGCAGTAACTCTGTGCACAAAGTGGCTGTAATGAAAGAACATAGTTGTTTTATCCTGGGCACAAACTGTAACTTTTCCTTTTCCCAAATGAGATTTTGTATGATGTATCATTTGTAAAGCTGTGAGTCTATAGAGATATTTTGTTTGAGATGTTTAATTCTCAGAGTAAACACTTTGTTAAAACATGTTTTGCATCTAATCTGCTATCCTTTTGGGATATGTCTATAGCAATTTTGCACATCTATGTGCTTAATATTTTGTTGGATGGAGAGCAGATAATCGACTCGACACGATTATCTGAATTCAGGTCTAGACTTTAATTCTTTAAATGTTTTGTCTACGTGGTTATGTGCTCATCCAGGAGGAGTGAAGGCTGAGTGAATGACTTGTCATTACCATCTACAATCATTCTGAGTTGCAACATTTAATTTCCCTTTGAGATCAATAAAGTATTTTTGAATTGAGTCGATGCAATCTACTTGATTTCCTTAGACAGAAACTTTTTAAATGACTTTTAATAATTAAATGATCTGTTCAATAATCAGGATCAAGTGGAATGTTTGTGTGATTAAATTTAAATAATGTTTTTGTAAAGTGCCTCAAGATAACATTAATTGTGACTATTTTGAATTGAAATAAACTGAGTTTAAATTGGCAAAGAGTTAATAAATATTTACAGACCACATTTTTCAGATTAGTTTATGAAAATCCCTGGATCAATTTTCCTCCAACTAATACTTACGTACTGCTTATTGACATTGATTTTTTTGTTTTAACGTGAGATGATGTAAACAACATGACAGGGCAGGAATTTATTTGCAGGGCGCTGCATTTATTAAATATTCAATGTTTCCAGATGCAGTATTGAGCCCGGTGGTGGCGTCTCAGTAAAACAGCTGTAGAGGTGCAGTTTACAGCAGTGCTGTCCTTCCATTATTCACAGCCACTTTGATGGAGAATGATGTCTGTCAGCTGGCATGGCAGTTTTACTTGCCAGCTGCAGCATAATAGCAGAGAAACACCAGCAACTGGCGGCAAGATCGTTCATAAATCTGGCATAAAGCATGTATCTGAAAGTGTCAGAGTCAGAATGATTTAATAAAAACAGCACAATGGGATCTGTAAAACAAATTACTATAGGTTTGACCTCTATCACTGTCACAAAATGCATGAAGGAGTCCGATATAAGCCGGCTGACATCACCCACTAGCTTGTGGACTGCTGTTTTGAAGTCTTGAGTTTGTCCTTTGGCTGTTGCCATCTTGGATTTCCAGACGCAAGACTGACATGTAAGCGGAGCATTGGGTAGCTGCCACAGCACTTCTCTGTCATACAAAGTGACAGCTATAGAGACCAAAACATTTGTTTTGTACCAGGCCATAAGCTTGTTTACTGCAGCATGAAAGGTGGATATTTTGGAGCAAACGTATGGCACATGAAAGTACACTTCTGCAGGATTATCTTCATAATTATTTCTGAAATGAGGGCAGATTGGAGAAATGATCGGAGGGAAGCAAATAAATAAAAGTGAAGGCGAAGAGGAAATTCTTCTACACAGAAAATTCCACAATAAGAAAATGTATATAGCAGAAGTCAATAGTCCATCAGTAATATGGGTAAACTGTATATTTTGTTCTGCACAGAATAGAAGTCATGCAAGAAGGTCAAACCTATTTCCATCCTGTGATCTGCGGCTGGGCTGGGGTTAAATGTTTCACTCCAATAAAACCATCCTGTCTCAGGCGCTCTTATTCAGAAACATCACAAAACATCTGCAAAAACTCAAAAATTTTATCCTAACCTCACATTTTAAATGTTAGTGCTTCCTCACAGCAGCCAGTCAGTTATTCACATTCTGTTATGTATTATTTTAAAAATGCGGATTGTCAGGAAACTGATTACATTTTGTCTTTTAATTTTTTTAAATGGCAGTGTGTTGGCAAGGTAAGAGGAGAAGCAGGTCGGTCAAAACTGATTTTTTATTAAACTGTTTTAAATTTTCAGTTGGACAATATTAAGACATGAGGTACTGTACCTCGTTGCATATACCTAGGTCTTGTTTTATACTAAGATAAAACAAGACCTAGATAAGGAAAGACATTATTTTAATGTCTTTCCTTATAACAACCTTATAACAATTTAGTTTCCCACAAATCTTGCAGGCCTTTTTTATGAAACTGCCAGAGAAAACAGGAATTCATGGAGAAAATGTGAACCTTGTTGCTAGAAGACAACATTGTTGACAACAATGATCCCACCACACAAGCAGAGTAATTCTCTTTAACGCAAACTCCTAAACAATAAAGGGAGGAAGGTATAGAGGTTACATAGATACGACTTAGGAGCGATTAAAAGATGAAAGTGCAATAAAAGCTGAGCTTTTAGATTTTTAGCAGAACTAATACTTTGCATTTAGTTCTCTCTTTGCTGAATGCAGTAATAACAGAGCAGAGCTGCAGTTTGATTTGTCCTCTGGAACCTGTTCAACAAAAGGACAATTTGTTGAGATCACCCTGTTTTTTCCTTTCTTGCCGCTTCGAGGATTAAAAGCGATATAAGATTTCATTCTTCAAAAAATGTCATCTCTGTGTGTTTCGATAATTCGGGGAATGCCTCTGAAGTTTTCTAAAATAAGAAATTGTCTTCCTGGGTTTTTGTTTTTGTTCATTACTGCATGGAAGTGGAGTGAAAACTGTCTGAAGCCTTTGATCAGAGACTGGAGGAGGAGAAGAAGTGGCTGAAATGAAGGAATGGAAAAAGGCGCAACAGAATGAAAGCAATCACTTTAATACTGGAGCAGAAAACAGCACTTTGCTCCCGTCAATCAGGAAACACAGAGATTGCTGTGAATTTGTTCTGGAAAGAACTTTGAGTTTCTCTCTGCTTAAAAACTATTTCCTGCCTGTTTTCCAATAAACAAGAAAACTTTTGATTCACCAATAATCAATATTTGAATAAAACATTTACAAATATAGCTTGTTTTATATTTGCTCTAGATTCGTCTTAGAGTTCTATCCATCCACTGTCTTCCACATATCAGTGATCAGATTCATGTCCAGCAGGAAACTCCACACATCTCTGCCTGTCCAGCTCATTCAGGGTCCCAGATGTTGTCATGCCCAAAGAGGCTGCATTATGTATTTTCCAACCATATAGAATCATTTTATAGCACAATCAAGTAACTATGATACCTGCAGTTGTTATAAAAGTGCTATGTATATCAAGTATGACTCAAAAGACATAACTTTGTGATTTAATACCTTGAAATTGGGCCACTGTCTCTTTAAAAATTTCTGAAACTTTGCCTTCAATCAGTCATCATAACAGCGCTCCTCTATTAACCCTTTAAAAATGTTCTTAGCAGCATGTCACTGAGAAGTAGCTCCTAATCAGCTCAGCAGATGCACAGCTCCACCAGGTGTTTGCTAACTGCTGCTGGCTAGTCTGAAGGAGCTGCCGGGGAAGGCCGTTCTGTGAGGCAGAAGCTCTGAAACTTGGAAACTGTAGCTCTGAGGAGGAGCTGGGCCTTGGAGGATCCACCAGGTGTTTTGTAGAGCTGAATGGTTGCCATGGAGATTAAAAAATTTCTTAAACATAAAAGAATCAAGGTAACAAATACAGGAGAGGGAAAATACATTATAACATGATGTACAGCTCAAAAAAGTCCATTTTACATAATACTGCCCCTTTCTGTTCTCATTTCAACTGCTTTTATCTGGACTTTTGTTTATTTAGTCGGCTAATAAATCACTCAGCTCATTTTTTCCCCACTATGTTCCAGACGAGTATCTGATTTGCTGCAGGCCTTGATTGGCTCCATCTCCTGCTCCACTATCACTGAAGAATCATAAACTTAGACAATTCACCTTCTATCTAAATGGAACAATTCAACTTTGACCTCAAACTTAGAGGGTGTAGGGAGGTACAAATATTTTGTTACTGTACTTAGGTACATTTTTAATGGCTCTGTACTTAGGTAGATTTTTGTGCAGGTACCTTTGACTTTTACTCCACTGCGTTTCACTTTAAGTATTTATATTTTCTCCTCCACTACAATGTGTTGAAATTCACATTACCTTCACGTCACATTGTGATTGTTTATGAGCTTAACAGAGTCAATGACCTGCTCAAAAAACAACTCCATGTGGCTCAAGTCCACGTCCTCGAGTCCAAGTTTTGAAAATATCAAGGAATTAAAACTTTGCTTTGGGCTAAACATTTTTGCAGTTTATTTGTGTTTGAGTACTTTCTCCACCTCTGCTTAGAATGTTCTGACTTTCGCTGAGAGATCCTGTCCAAGAAGACAACAGAGAGGATTTGTAGTGGTTCTTGTCAGAGTCCAGCCTGAACAAGGCTCATGTGGATCAGACAACAGGGCTTACATGGCTGCCAAAGCAAGTCTGCAAAGGTAAGGGCTTGCTCCAATTTTCCACAGGCAGGAGGAAAACCACGTCTGTTCCTAAACCGGAGGTTTGAGTTCATGTCCTCGGTGGTTGGGATACAGTCTCCATCTATTTTTTCCTATAATTATAGCAAATTATAAAATGTTGTATTTCATTTACTAAAAACCATCAAATCTGGGAGAAGCTGCAAATCACAAGCAGAGGTTAGCATAGAAACAAGTCAAATGCTGATCTCTGAACAGATGCTGTGAGAAGCCTGAAGAGTTTAAAGTTTGACAATAGATGCTTTTCTATTGAGCATATGATTGTACAGATTATGAAAATAAATTTGCTTAATGGAAACAAGCTAGTTAAAAAAAATTATAATTTTTTGCTAAGTTTTTTTAGGCATTTTTTTCAGCTGTATTTTTTCGCGTCACACAAATCAACCATGTTGTTACTACCAGCAGAAAAGACAAGGAAGATGGCGGGAAGTGGTAAGACGATGATGACACAGCATATTTTTTAATAACATCACATGAAAAAACATATTCATGTATGATTTTGATTGTGTTTCTTCTGGAGACACTGCAATTAATAAATTGTGTTTGTTCTACAAAGTTTTGTGCACATTTGTAATGGAAATGCAGCTAATGAAAGATACGATTCTACAAAGGGACAAAATCAAGACAAAAAGAAGACAGAAGGAGGAAATATTCCCCCCAAAGCTGCTGATTATGTTTAAATGATGAGAGATGATTGGCAGCAAAATGAGAAGCCCTCTGCTGAATACATTTGTCTTCATGAATCAATGCTGGATTATTTTTCAATCAGTGTTCTTTTCAACTTGAACTGAAGCAGATCTCTGTTTTTAAAGACAGCTTTCATGGGTCAAACCTTGTCAACGAGGTCAGGAGAATCAACATTTTTCCTTCTGTGGTTTAGCTTCGGGTTTCTGCAGCTCATGAAGCTGTGATCCACTGCTTCAGGGCTGTGCCTCTCCTTGTTGATTTGTCTAAGTACCCTCACTTACACCCAGGCGACATGTTGGCTGCAGCCTCCAATCAATTGGTCATGCTTTTCCAAGCCTTCCATCAGAAAACCTTCAAAGCAGACTAAACCGGGGGAAAAGCCTCACTACACAGGCTCAAAGAGAGGGAAAATGTTCTCACAGAGTATGTTGCTGCATTAGGCAGAATGTGTACTTAAAATGCTCCTAATATCATTTTGCACTTAAAAAAAGATTCATACTTTAAATTCAGGAGTTTTGCATGTTTTGTATAGAAAATGAAAAATATATTTGCACCCATAAATATTTCTTCTATCCTTGTTTTTTTGTCATTTTTGAATAGTTTAGATCATAAAATTATAAAACTCAGTTCTCAATAAAAAAAGGTAAACTGTTGAATAGGTATTTACTGCAATTAATCCCATAGTTTTGGTTTAATTTAACAAAGCATGATTACTGCCAGACCCATAGAGTAACAAACTAACAGCATTTCCATTGACCTTAAGATTGTACAAATCAGAAAAATGAAAATAAATTATCTTAATGGAAACATGTCAATTTAGAAAAAGCTCCTATTTATCACAAAAACATTTTCACGCTGGGATGAGTTGTGCATTGACTGTATTGAAAATACTGTATGTGGCAAAACTGCAATGGAAACATTTATGCATCACGAGTCCTGAGATCAACAACTGGATGTTACTACCTGTGGAAAAGATGAAGACGAGGATAAGAAACAGTACAGGCATAAATTCTTGATTTTAATTACGTTTCGTAATTAATGAAAATACAGAAAATTATGAAATTGTGTTTTTCTGATATTAGCAGAATACCGACAAAGGCTTGAGGACTTTTAATGGAAATGCAGATTATATCTCCGGAAAAGCCAAACCATCTCATGAGAGTTTACAACTTTATTTGGGAAGTTGAGGAAGTTACTAAGAATTTTGCAGATTCTCAACTTTTTCTGATACGATACTTCTCAAAGTGTGCATAAATATAGATTTTGCACTGTGCACTGTGAAGAGACTTTATATGTTACTTATTGTAACATATGAAGCTGATATTGTTTTAAATATCTCCTTGCAGGCTAAGCTCTTCTCTTGTAAAAATAATGAAAAAAAAATGTTGATTTATTTATATTTTTGCTCCTGAATTTTTTGGTTTTCTGGATCTAAAATATGATGAAATTCACCATCTTAAAAATGTAACAATTTTAAAATAATTATTGAAGAGATTGTATTTTGTATTGGACAATTTTTCAGTTTAAAACATTGTAAGAAAGGATACACTTGTATTTAGTCCACAGCAGGATGTGGCTCTGTTACCCACAGTGATGATGTATGTTTTCACCCAGAGGCGTCTTTGCTAAATATACCCGTTGTACTACACACACCTTGACAACCTGCTATCACACTGGGCTCATTTTATTATACCGCATGATGGGATTTCACCACATGCAAACGAGTTTAATTAAGCTGAAACTTATTAGTCAGTGGTGTGTGATTGAATGGATATGTAAATGTGCAGCAGCGCAGATGAAATCAGATCACATGTATAATAGGATGGAAGATAAAGAGGTGTAATAGCACAATGGTGAGCTTGCAGCATGTCATTAACCGCTAAATAGATACCGCCATGTAAATATGATTACTTTGGGGGTCGGAGTGATAAGGGAGATTAGATCCTGTAAGATAATTCTCCCAGCATGTTGGCGTGAGAAACATAAATCACTTTTCTCAGCACGTTTCATCTCAACCTGCACAAAGACAAAGGCCACATCCAGAGCAGACTCTCTATCAGACTCTGCTGGGAGAGAATGCAGAAAGTGAGCAAAGTCTGATGAAAGAGTGCAGTGAGTGGTTTTGACGGGAAATTTGACACTGCCAGCTCCATCACAGCACTTCAGCGTTGGCCTGGGCTGCTGTGATTTGACCTCAGACATCTGTCAAACATAGAAGACCGAAGCAGAGCAGGAGGAGGAGCTGGGGTGGAGAGGTTAATGGTTTCAATTTCCAAATTGTGAAAACTCTGAATTGTTTATGCGATAAAAGATTTGAACACCAACATCAGATTAACACAACGCAATCCCCCCAGAACATCTCACTTCTTCTCAGCAGATTTTAATGCATCTCCTCTATGAGGGATCAAAAACCTACATATCTATACAGTTTAAATAAAAATGTTTTATCCTGTATTGCATTTACAAATCATTAATGAGGGACAAAATGGAGCTTTTTTGACAAAAAGACCCTTCAATATTAAAGTGAAAACTGATTTCTATAAAACAATTTCAATTAGATAAAAATATAAAACATAAGATAAGTGACTGTTAAATGTTTGCCCCCTTCAGGTCAGTATTTAGTAATGTGCCTTTGGCTGCAATCTGTGGTAGGAAAAGGTGCAGAGCAACTGGAATAACTGTTCAGGAGTGAAAGAGTCATAAGGTTTGGGCTGCAGCTTGACGTGTGCCACCACATGGACTACAAGGTATTAGCTCAACCCTGAACCATTAACAATGTCTGAAATGTTTTAGAAGAAAAAGGACTGAACAGATTTTCAGACAGTCAGGCATTTATAAAGACCAAGAGAACTGCATTACATGATGTCAGTTGGTTTCTTTATAAGCAGGATTATCTTTTCCTTCCTCATCCTGCCAATAAGCACAAATGCTCTGTGTCACATCAATGCAAAATCCAATGCATTAATAAAACAAACAGTCTGTTTTCATTGATGCTGCATCTGAAAAGAAAACAACAAAATGCAACCAGGTCTGACAGCTCTGATTACTGCAGCAATGAGAGCCTTTACAGGCCACTGCTGCAGTAATGCAGGAGCCTGCAAGGAGAAACTATCTGATATTCCCGTCTCCTCCTGACATGACAAAAACATCCCACACATGGAGGGGTTGACATTATATTTGACCTTTGATTTGAATTTGGTTCTACATTGTTACTGAGAAAATTAGGGCTTGTTTAGAGTCGCTTGTAGGCTAAATACTCTTATGCTAAAAAACGCGCTCACTCAGCTGAAAAAGTGTGCATTAGTCACATTAACACACATTAACACTGTGACATGACATCTTTTCTCCGGCTGCTCTCCACCAGCTGAACCTCATGGAGGGCCCAGAGCGAAAGCGGGTAATTGGGACCCTAATGACCCCCACCATCTATGTTCATTTGTGGATTTCCCACGGCAACTAGAGACCAAAATGAACTTTAGAGCAAAAATGACGAGTTGAACTAGCAATTAAACAGCCGAATGAAAATACATTTTAAACAGTAATTTGACTTTTGGTGAAATGGAAAAGCTCTATTTGATTTTTACAGTCATAGCAGAACAATAAATCCATGGTTTTTTGTTTTTAATATTATAAAAACACACAAATAGGGCCCTTGTTGATAAAAACTGAGAAAATGTCCACCAAAAAGCTGAAATGAAATTTTTAGATTGATTTCAGAAATATTCCAGAAAAAAGTCCAAGATTTCCTAGAAAAAAAACTAAAAAATGTTTAAAAAAATAGAAGAAATTTTAAAGAAAAAAAAAAAGGACATTTCTCAGTTTGAAATGTTAATAATGTTCTAGAAATAACTCAACTTTTAAGATTGATCTCAGAAACTATAGAAAAAAATCTTTGGAAAATTTCTGATTTTCAAAAGTTTAACATTTTTTACTTTTGAAACTCAGAAATGTCTAGTTTTTCTAGAAAATCTCAAAATGAGTTTTTTTTATAGTATGCCATGAATTTATAACAGGACATTGTAATTACCTCAATCACAGGTACAAATAGGTACTTAAACATTTAAAAAGAAAAACAAGTTTAGTGAATAACTTGCAGTTTCACCAAACTTGGAAAAGCGAGACGTCTACACTGAGGTAAATCTTGGTGAAGTCTGAATGAATCATCATCTTCAGAAACTCAGAGTCAGGACAGATGGTTTAAATTGAGCCGAGCGGGGAGGAAGAAGGTGAGTGACAGTTATCCACCGCCCTCCATCTGTCCAAAATGTCACGCAGCAATCTGAGAACCATCAACCTGACCAACAAGTGGGGAACACATGCGAGTCTGCGCGTGTGTCCCTGTGTGTGCGCGAGAAGCCGACGAATAACAGGCTAACAAGTGACATTTTAAAACGAGAGGTATTTCCCTTTAAGTGAACGGCTGAATCTCACTGTGACATGTGAGTGACGAGTTTCTGACAGACACAAACTATGTGATTATCGCGCACACACACACGCACACACCGACACACACCTATGACCAGCAGCAGTCATAATTATGCCTGAGGAAAGAATAAAAAATGGTGAAAGCTGTGTGGTAAAATGCTTGATGGCTGTTCAACTTTTCAGAGTTGGAAATATTCCAAACACACACTCTCTCTCTCTCACACACACACACACCCCCCCTCACCCCTCCCACACACACACACACACAGGTTTTGAAACTATTTCTTTCCACTCTGTCTCTAATAACGGTGGTTTTGAAAGAGCTGCCAATCAAACATTGCTCTTCTACTGATAGACTCAGAAGAAAAAGTGAAATGTTCATTTTCTATAAAAACGACTTCCAGTTTGTTTAGATGGACTGAGTGAAAACCTAAAGGTCAAACATGTTTTCTTTTTCTTTTTGGAAGTGCTGACATAATCAAAGCCAGTCAAAATGATGCAATGTGTGTACACTAAGAAAATGATTAGAGGGGTTGCAGTAAATCCAACCCACATGATGTGAAAAACACGATATTTATGGCAAGTCAAGACGATTAACTGTTCACAAATAAAGGTTTCATAAACACTCCTCTGTAAGTCAGGTCTCAGGTCTTCAGGGTGCAAAAAGGTCATTCTGACATGTATCCTGTCTGATCTTCCTTTAGGACTTATCTGCTGTAGGCTATCAATTCAAATCATCATCCTTTGGCTCATTTAACAGAAACCTTTAACCAAAGGACTGTTAACATAAACCTTGGTTCGCTACATAATCCAGATTGAAAGTTTGCTCTTTTCTCCATGTGTCCTCTGTGTTTTTGGTATAACATATGGAGAAACGTTTCCTTTACATTTGCCACAACAGTTTTGCTGTAGCAAAATGAATATCTCAAGATGTTTTCTTAACTTCTTAATTGACTCATTAAATCAAAACCGCCAACATCGTCCACAGTGTAATGTGTCTGAGTTATTGGAAAATGTTCTGGTACTTTGATGCTGCTTTGTCTCAAAGAAACATTGACCACGTCGTTCTGGCTTTAAATATTTACAGATATTTAATGCTTTAACATCTGTAAATGTTACCAACTTTCGCACTGTGAAGAATCAGTTTGTAGTTAGAAGATCTGGACATTAGCTTGTGATCATAGAGCCATAATTTTGATTACAGAGCAGGATTTTCTCACCTCTTACTTAACTCTCAGTGAAATTGTTTTAAAAACTTCTCCTCTGATAAACAGTGAAGCAAACAGAAATCCAGCTCTCCAGTCTTTCTCTTGATTTTACTATTTTTACTATATATTCTATATTAAGATCTTGTTCTCCAAGAGACAGTGCTCCTCTCCCCAGTCATCCCTCTATCTGCTGCAGGGCATCCTGAAGCTGTCAACACAATACCAGGATGAGATATCAGCCTTTCAGAAATCTCAGACCAAACAGTCAGACTTTTTTAGGACATTGTACTAAACAGGCTCGGTTTTACATTTATTTTACAACTGCTCCATTGTTATCCACATATCAGAACATAATACAAGAAAATATTGTCGACTGTAGAATATTACCAGACTCCATGGAGTCACTAAAACAGCTAAATTATACATTTAGCTTTAATCCAATTACTTGTTTTTAGTATTATTTTTATTTTAATCAATAATGTAACCAAGGACCTTTATGAGTTTATTTATTTTCTTTCTCATTTATGAGTCACATAAATAAAAACAGTCTCTACTATGAACATCTGAAGAACTCTACCACAGCAAACACATTCAACTCCAACCATCTGCACATTTCAGTTGGTTTAATTTATTACAACGCTGTTGATTTTTCACATCGATCAGTCTCATATGTGAATGTCTGTGTTTTATGATGACACGATAGTCTCTTTGCTTTAGATGTTTATTTCTATTGAGAATCATTCTGCTGTTATTTCTTTCTGCTTTTGAAGATAAGACAAAACCAAGACTGAAAGGAACAAAAAGTAGGTCAGTGATGCCTTCAATGGACACCAATACAAGTGAAAGAACAACATGATTAAGTTCAGAAAGAAGGACCTTTTAATTTCAAAATTTGGCACAAATATTTTAACACTAACTAAAATTACGCCTGAACTTTAGAACTAATAGCTAAAGTAAAAACTCTGAACTTTCTGTGTTATAAAATTATTACTTTATCTGAGCAATTTGCTATATTTCTAAAAATATTTGTCTTTCTGGCCATAAGTCCAGTTTTCCTTCACACTCTGCCCCGCGTGAAGCCAACAGGAAGCTTAATGGCCGTGGCCTCTGGATCCCGCCGGCTGCTGAAACTGACCGTCTGACGGCTCCTGATGAATGACATTCTCCGCCTCAACAGAATAAAACCAACGACAAGCAGCAGGAGGTGATTCAGCTTCTAAGCATCAGCTCCTGCTCCCCAAAAGGCCTGCAGCAGTAATGAGGCTGCGGCTCGGTTCAGCGCAGGGCCACAGGGGCCGAGGCCGAAAGATAAGGGTCAAGTGTGACAACGTGATGGAGCGCAAGCAGCAGAGCTGGTACTGGAATGAGGGACGCAATACCGCCAGAAATAAATCGGTTTCTTCCAGGTTTTCTCTTTGTCATTGATTCGTTCTTACAGAGGAAGGAGCTGTGGTTCGTTTCTGTGTGTTCAATAACAGCTGACTTGATTCAACAAGTTCACATCAATCAGGCAGTAAACTTATGAAGCTAATGACCGTTAGGCTGCGATCATACAAGCCCTGCCTCGAAAGTCTGGTTTGTTCGGGTGAATGAAACTCCGATTCAGACTAAAACTGTGCTTGGAGCAGCTTTAACTGATGTCACTTAGTCCACTTTAGTCCACCCACACCTTGTCTAAACCCTCTTAAATATTCAGGTAAACAAATAAAGCAAGTAACGACGCTGAGGCAGCAGCAACTTCCCTTCTGTGTGAGGCAGCAAAACAGAGATGGTAACCTTTTACCAAAAATATATTAACAAAAATGCATTTCTTTCTGTTTATATCTGTACCAGGTATAGATTGTAAGTCAAACAAAGCTGGACACGACATTACATATCCACTGCATTCTTACTGAAGTCTAAATAAAAATAACTAACTTATTGCAATAAATCTCCATTTCGCCAAAATATATATATATCTATATATTTTTTTTACCATGTTTATAGGGCAGTTAACAGAAAAATATATTTGATCACATTTTAAATCCAAGCAAAGTTTGGATCCAAACAGAACAAACATTTCTGTTTGTCTTGAAGACCTGATGGGTGATTACACCGACCTGCAGTCACCCCGCTATCGCGACTTGAAATATTTCCATCCTTGGCAGCTGCGGAGCCGTAAAACATCTCTATCGTTGACATGTAGTGCCATTGGTCTGAGCAATAACTTTTTACTATCTGTCCTTGATCAGTTCAGACCTCTGAAGAAGCCAATAGATTCACAACCCAAATACTTGCCATCTTTTATTCTTCACTGAAACGAAATAGACAATAATACATATCAGAACAACAGAAATGTAACAGAATTAAAACACAAAATTGACCAAAACCCGTTAAAATGTAAGAGAAATGTTAAGTTTTACAAGATCTTAACTTTCCACTGCAGTATCGTCTCAATGTAAGTACAAAGATGTTTTATATCTATACACCTGGGAAATGGCTGCATCTGAGCCAGAAGATACACCTTTAGATTATAGTAATGGCTGCTTACCCCTCATTTTAGTATTTCCTCATGTTATGTGAATGTTTTTGTTTGCCTTTCTTCCCTGCAGTGGGACAAACATTGTGTCTCCATTCGTGTCCAAACAAAACAGGAAGAACCAAAATGCTTCGGGGGAAAATATTCGGAAAATTGATGACGATTTTGAAACACTGCCACCTTATGGCCATGTCTTGCAGTTGCATTTTCATTTATTGTAAATTAAAAACATTATGCACAAACAAAGCATTCAGTAACAATAAACAACCATGTTACTTTCTTTAGCATCTTGAACATAAATTTATCTGTCAAAAGTTGCAAAAAAACATCAACTTATCATCAGGTACATAAACTAATAGATGGGTGTTTTGAAAATTATCTTGTAAGTGCAACCCATGAAATTCTGATAAATTAGAGGACTAGACAAGGAAACCAGTTTGGCCTTATGTGCAGAAACTGAACCAGAAACATGTTGGTTAATGATGGTAATTTGTAAAACAGTTTTTTTAGGTTGATTTTGGATCCTCTTAATTAATGAAAACATTTAAATTCAGCATTTTGTATTTACTAAAGCTATTATTTCTTTCTAAAATGCGTTTCCAATCCATTTTAGAAAACAAAGTAAAAAGAACATCTGAATCTCTTTTAGAGTGCAGTCTATGTGATTTTCCATTGCAGGGTGATAAATTAGAGAAACCATATTTAAAAGACAGTATTTGTTGAATCTTTTCCCTCATTTTTACATATTGGATGAGGAACTTTTGAGTGAATAAAACCAGTATGTCCAAAGCCACATAGGAGGAAATAATGTGCCTGTGACACTTTACTTTTTGCCATGGGTTCCTTCAAACTGCACCTTCTTGATTTCTTGTTTGACCTGCTAAAAAATACATCCCTAACACCAACACTCATATCCAGGTCTGGTTAGACTTACCTTCTCTGTCTGGATACAAATGAGAGCTTTCTCTGTCATAAAGTTCTCTGTGCAGCACTTTGTGAAATTGCAGCAGCCAACCAGTGGAGAAAAAAACCCTCATCTGGCAGACAGTGCATGGAAAACTGTGGATATTATCACTGGGGCTTTTGGGGGATATAAAATGAAGATTCAAACACTTTCTAGAGTCAGGGATCATTAAACTCTCAACAGGTTAAATGGCCGAGTGAAACAGAAAACTGAAATTGTCACTTCACTCCTTCTCCTCTCTTATTATGTTTCCACTCTGTCAGAGAACAGTGCTGTTGCAGTAGACTTTTATTACCCTGTGTGATAAGACTGATGGCCGTTATGTTCACATAAACCTCAGCGTTCACTTTGAACGCTCAAACAATCAAACACAGGCGCTTTTCAGTCAATAACTTCCAACAAACTGGAGAAGGATTAATGTTCCTGTTTTATGGCAGCTCTGTTTGGAGTGTTTAGTTTCGTCATTATGGGGGTTGGGTGGGAGGGAAAGGACTGAATCTGAAAGCACCTTGCACACCGACAGACTATAAAAGTGATTACACAACTTAGTTTTTGAGTTTAGTGGAAATTGGTTGTTCTGAGTTTAATAAAAAATATATTTTATGTCCTCAATCCAGGACTATTAAGAGAATGGGCGTCTATCCTTCACAAAAAAAGGGATTAAACTCTGAGCTGTTGGCTTCACTCTTCACTAACCATCACTTTTATATATGGAGGCCTTCTGACACAGCAGAGAGATTTATGGCATGAACTTACATTGCATTAATAAATGCATGTGTGTACGTGAAGAGCTCTTAATGTGATTGAAAGAATGTTGGGACTCAGTGATTTAAAAGGGATTTATTGATTATTTATTGATTTATCATCAGTTTTTGTTTCCTAAATGTTAGACTGTGCTTCATTCCCCTGAGTCGATACCTTGTTGAACCACCTTTTGATGCAATTACAGCTGCAAGTATTTTGCGTTACGTCTTAGCAGCTCAAGTAAGACTGATTTGATGGAGCGTAAGATACCAGCAGTGCATAAGCAATCAAAGCACAAAGAACTGAGAACTGAACTGCGTTCGAAGGTATCTGGGTTCATATAGGAGCAGAGTGAGGAGCTCCATCATTTGGTGAAAGCTCAGAGTAGAGATGCTGCTTTTCCCCATTGAAAGGTGTCAGTTGAGATGGTTAAAGTATCTGATCAGATCCTGGAAGATTTCCAGAAACGTCCCACTGGGAAGAGACCCAGAACTCACTGCAGTTCTGCTTGATTCTCATCTCCCTTCAGTTTTCTGTCTAGGATTCCTCCCATTGACCTAGATTTGTCCAGCAGAATTTCAATTAAACCAATAAACAGACAGGAGGAGAAAGTGTGAATGGTGACATCAAATTTCTGCACTGTTTTAGAATTGTGTTTTTACAGCTAGCGATGGGTAGCAACGTAATTCAGTTGCTTTTTTCAGGTAATGAGTAAAGGATTATGATTTCAGAAAAAGTAATTGGATTACAGTTACAGTTACTACACTGTAAAACCATGACTTTGTATTTAAAACTTCAGCAGCTGAGGATCTAGATCCTCTGTACGAAGTAAGGCTTAGAACAAGCAGTTGGTTTTTACCAGACTATCTGCCACCTGACCTAGAAACTGCCTTATTAACCAAACTATTCGTATTTATTTGTTTTATGCATTTGTGATTATGTGCACAATGGTTAACATTACATGCATGTTTTTGGAGTGAAGCAAGAGGAAGAACCAGGAGAAACTTATGATCGTGGAGTAGAAGTGCTACCCAATGCATCGCTCTCCAGTCCCTGTTCTCAATTCACTCTGAGTTAAATAAATGTTGTTTTAAAAATGAGAAAATCTTGGAGAAAACTGCAGACATTAACTAATCCCTTGTAAATACCACATGTAGAGGCTTAAAAAACTGGTCAATACATCTTCTAATAGGAAAGCCGACAAGAGCCTTAATGGGCTTGTGAGTAAAATGTGTTTTTTCCTAAATTAAAACTGTGAAGGCTGTTTAATCCCTGCACCACTTTTCCCAATGGTCAGATGGCTTTAAAATAAAAACTCAATCTAGTTTATTGTCCTCGAACTCACACACACACACACACACATTGATACTCCTGGAGCTTGTCAGTCTGTTTCCTGCCACCCTGTACTGTGTGTTTAAGTGAATCACCAACATGTGTGAGAGCTTTGGGACTGACAGGCTGTTAATCCTTCACCCCTCCTCCCTCCTCTACTTTCATCCTCATGCCTCTTCCCTCCCGCTCCTCTTCCTCAATCACTCCTCTGTCTGTTTCTGCTTTCTCTTTTTACTCTCATTCTTTGTCATTCAATGCTCACCTTTCCTGTGGGTTTTTAGATTGTTGTCCTAAATATTATCCTTTGATTTTTATCCGTATCTTGTGTTGTTCTTGTCTTCCTCCTGCTTTCCTCTTCATTTTTTCTCATTAGGTGTTTTTCTCTTTTCCATGAGAAAGTATTAGGGTCATAAGTAAAAAGAAAATTACGAGAATAAAGTAATAATATTTTGAGAATAAAGTTTCATTTTATTTTCTATTTTCTTAGCGTCATACTTTTCTTCTCATCTTAATCTTTTTACTTTTATTTGCCTTACATCCTTATATTTCTCTCCTCCTCCTTTTTCATGTCCATTTGTTCTGATTTTTCTTCTTTTTTTCTCCATTGTCTTTCACTTGAAGTCCAGGAAGGAAACCCAGACATCCCTCCACTCTGCAACAATCTCCTAATTCATGGTCAAAGGTGGCCAACTGCAGTCCTCATAAGCCAATCTCTTGTATGTTTGAGGTTTTTCCCTGGTCCACTACATCTGAAACCAGCAATGGTTCATGAACGTGCAGAACCTGATTCATCATTTGAATCACCATTTGCAGCAGAAAACATCTAAAGAATCTAGCTGAGAGTTGGTCATGCAAGATTTAGCAAGAAATACAAATCGGATCTCCTTGAAATCCACAATTGTTTTTTTTATGCAAACATTTCTTATTTGTGCTTCAAGATTCCTACTTGAATTCAGGTAAATGTAAGATTTCCACTCTTATTGCATTTGTTTGGAAGGTTCACCACTGAAGTGAGGATTTTCTTTTTCAGATTAAATCATCAGCTTCTGGAAGGTCATTTATGCAAATTTAATGGTACCAGTGTTTTCTTCTTCGATGGATGCCATTTACTGGGCTTCTGGGATGTTTACAAGATTCATAAATCATTTAGTTGTTGAAAGTAAAATCAGATGAAAAACAGCAACTTCAAAGAGTTTTTTTAAAGCTTCTGTTATCCGGCTGCAACTAAATTTATTTCTCATTACTTAAGCATCATTTTGGCTTATAGACTTAAGGCTTTCCCTTCCATCTTCTTTTAATAATCACTCACATGTATGTGGAGAATTAAAAGATTCAAACTACTTTGCAAATTATTCTGTCTGTCCTTTCATCCTTTATTTGGGATCTCCTGGTCTAAGATTCGACCGGCTGCACTCCCTCATCACCGTTGCATTAATCGCATTAAAGCGACGCTCTCTGGGTTTGTTTCTATAACGAGCGTGAGTTAAAATTTGTCCTATTGTTCCCAGGCAGTCAGGTGGAAGAGCAGAAACGTTTCATCCACATTAAGAAGCCGCTGTGGGCGTCTGAGGGTGATGGAGCCACGATGTCCACCGGCCCACTGACATGATGCGAGAGACAAGCAGGACACCAGCTCTGGGCCTCGTTACTCAAGATCCATTAAGCTTCACGCTTAAATTATACCCTAATACCTGTTGTCACGGTGATGCACTGGGCTGAAAACATTTATGCAGGCCACAGGGGCTGAAAACTGCCCCTGTGTGCAACATTGATGCCACCAAGGACACACACTCACACACACAAACAGCCGATGCTTATTAGCATTACTTCCTGCAGGTCACACACAAAATCAGGCCTCTCCAAACACACAAACAGCATAAATACATATTCATTAATGCAATATCAGAAGTGCCTTTCAGTCCTTTCCATTAATCTGCTGGAAGTTTTACACGTTGTCTCCACATGTGAAGGAGCTTACTCTGCTCCCCTGGACAAGGAAGCAAGAACAGATGAGAACAAGTTGTTATTTGTAAATAATATAGAACAATGTTGAAAAAACCATATCACCATGTATAATGCTGTCAAACGATGTGGATTTCTTCTGGTGTAAACACTGCAGCCTTCACCGCCTGCTAAAGGAGTCATGCTGCTCAGAAAACAGACGTAGCTTTAATGAAGACACTCCAGGTTTAATGAACCATTGGAAACATGTTTTTTATATACCAAATAAACCAATTATTTGGCATATAAATAACAACACAATGAAAAAAGGCTGAGAAGATACCTGAAAATGTAGCTATATTAAATGCATAACATCTTGCCATACCTTCAACTACCCTGAGCCAGGGCTCCGGGAGAAACTGCCTTCTCCAATTATTCTGATTCATCTTTGTAGAAATGATTTATTGCTTTCACTACAGGAAGAATAATAGTGAGTGTAACCTCCTGCTTTCCAGTCAGCTTCATGTTCCTCCTGTAATTTATTACCAACTTTATTTACCCAGATAGGCACATAATCAACACCCAGAGCAACAACAACAAGCAAAAAAACAAAACAAAAAGTCCAATCAAAAACAATCACGGCTAATTTGTTAAACCTGTTTTGAAGGAAACATGATTGCAGCTGGATTAAATGTTCAATCAGCATAATCAGGAAATGTTGATTTTCATATTTGTGAAGTAATTAAAATGCAAAATTACATAAAAACAAAGATAATAGATTGAGTGCATTTATGATGCAAATTGGGTTTTGTATTTGTTTTTCTAACTTTAATGAAGTTAGCCTGTGAAAAAGTTTGACTCAGTATTAGTCTGCCTGTTTTTCCTCATGAGAGCCATTTTGGATTCTGAATGTTTAATGTGGAGAGGTTTTTAAATAGTCAATACTTCTGTTTTCTTGCACGTTATTGGAATCAAATGTAAATTTAAGGTAGAAATAGCACAGACGCCTTCTTTCTAGAGCATATATTCCTGTATGTGCTGCGCACCTGCGCAGGGGTGCACAGGTGTGTGTGCAAGTGTGTGTGGGGGGGGGCGTGTGGGGGTGTGAGCGCAGGTGTGTGTGCAGGTGTATGTGGATGCGCTCTTACTCTCAGCCTGTCTGTTTTATCAGAAGTCAGCCTTTCATCTCTGCAGCAGGCCTGAACGTAGCAGACAGACTAGGTGACACTGACACCCAGGGGTCCCTGAACACATCAGCACCCGTCCTCCATACTTCAGTCCCAGAACCGTCTGAAACCTCTGGATACGGCCATAACTGTCATATTATTGCAACACACACACTCACACACACGCTCAGATTCATGCTAATTTATTTAAGAAGTCACTGCAGACGTCACATCAAATGTGATCAGTTTCATTCACGGAAAGTTTCAAAAACGGAGATTTGATTCTTGCATATTTGCATATTTTTCGAATTGAAAACAACAGTGATGTAATTTTTCATCACTTTTCAGTTCACAAACTGTTACAATGAAATCAACAGACAAAAGCATGCTCACTAGTCACATTGATTAAATGTTTTCAAATGAAATCAAACATCAAATCAGCCAATCACAGCAGGACTAGATTGGCAAGATGCTGTGCAAAAAAGATCCTTAAGTACAAACACAAACTTTCAGTTTGTCACTTAACTTTATTTAGAAACATAAGTTTTGTTTTATTTTTTAAATGTCGATTTTGTTCCATAAATTAAAACATTTTTAATAGACAAAACACTCTTGCAAAAAGCTATTACATAAGGTCTCCTAAGCTATTCACAGAGATGCTCTTTAGAACATGCATAAGGAAAATCCTAAAATAAAATAAGCCTCCTTTAAGAAAGCTCCAGGTAGAAAACTGTGGATTTAACAAATTCCTTGCATAGCTGAATATTTGATAAGGCATTCAGCCTTCTCTTGCAGTGGCTGGAATGTACATTTATTTATAGAGGCTGGATTTGTGCCAGTTTTCACCTTGTAAAGTTGCTACTTGACTAAAATCCTCAAAACAATTTGGGGAAATTTTTGCAACTACAACAAAAGTTGCAAACAAAGTAAATCATTTCTGTTTAATTATTTTCTGTATTCTTTTAAATATAGCTACTCCTAACCTACAGGGATAAAAGAAGTGGTCTGGAACAAAATGTTACTTACTTGAGCATGCAAAATGTTGGTTGCTTGCTCAGTGACAAAAACCCATAATCTGTTGCAAAATAAGATGTAATGATGATAAAGGCTTGTGCTGGAAGTAAAGGACACACTCACCTCACTGCTTGTTAATCAATACATGTCCATAACTTTTTGACAAGTCACTAACTTTATTATCAGAGCCATTTGGCCCAAAGTGAAGTGAACATTCCTCTGTAGAGTAAGTGTGGAAGAACTTTGCAGGCGAACAGTTTGGGGCCTCAGTTCTGTGGTTCTGCACATGGACCCACCTGACTGCTCCGTGGTCGGCACGCCATCAGACTGACAGGGGAAGCGGAAGCCACCATAAACTGGGTCGCAGAGGGTAGAACTGCCTGAGGGCAGCTTGGCTGACACCCCACATCTAAATCAGCACATTAGGCACCAGTGCACGACAAAGAATTACAGGGGGAAAAGTGCAAGTAAGGAGAAACTGCATGTATTATGCGTTTTAATATTCAGTGTTTGGAGAGTGGATGAGATCGGGAGAGCTGGGCCATTTGGCTTCCCGTCAAAGTTACGGACACATGAAGGGTACCAAACCACAGAGGTTCAGACAAAAGCACAGTCAAGGTGCAAGTTGTTAAGGGGAATAGTATTATATTATGGCTCTAAGTAGATTTTAGTCTGTATGATATTACAGAAAATCTATAATAAATGTATATCTGTGCATTCAGTTCTTTGTTCAGTTTGTCTCTATTGTTGTGCCTGAAAAAAATGTTGGAATGCAACATTATGAGCCAAATAATTTACATTCCTATCGCTGAAGGGTGAATTTTAAATCCCCACCCAAATTATATACATGTGGAAAATTTTTGAACTACTTGAAAAGCTTGAAATTAAAATATTACAATTAATAAACAATCCAGTTATTTAAAGTAAACTTTGCATTATTCTGTTTTTGGACTGTTTGGGAAGAGATCTTGAGTTTTATCTGTAGTTATTCTTAGATCACATCCCTGTTCTGACTTCCTGAGCTTTAAATATCGAGATTTCTCTTAAAATATTAAGATCTGATTCAAGTTTCAAAAGAGTTCAATGAAAACTAAATCTTTTTATAATAAAGTATTTAACCTCTTTCTCTTTCTATAAAATGAGAACAAAACAACATTTTATCAACTAGACAAGAACAAAGTAGAAAGTATTTTCTTTTGATTTTTTCTTTCTATTTCCCTGAGATGCACAGAGACACAAAAACACTCCATAAAAATTCAATATTACAGACCTGAGGAAGGGCTGAAGTTTGGAAATGAGGTCAGTACCAACGTTTACTACACACTCCTCTGTTTCTGTCTAACCTTTAGAGGATCCTGCCGACACTCAGATTAAGTCTCAGTGAGGGTAAATCCTGGTCGACAGCTAACACACACACACACACACGCCTGCATGCACAAAAGAAAAGTAATGCCTCACTGACACGACGAGTTGTTTCCTTTCTGTATCTCTTGCAGACACACACAGACACACACTAAAAAGTGTATAAAGTAGCATCTCAAACAGACAGACACAACCTCTCCATCTCTAATTCTCCGGTGTACACACACACTCTGCAGCTCTTGTACTATCACTTTGCAAATGTGCAGATAGAAGCTCCCTCTGGTTCCCTCACTCCTACACACACACATGCATAAATGCAGGTACACACACATATGGAGGGACCCGTCCTGAACTTTTGGGATCTGTGGGTAAAAAGCTGACTTGATGTGACGCGAGGTGTGCAGAGTCGGCAGAACTGCTTTGCTGCAGATGGCTGATGTGAACCTGCAGCAGCTGTCAGATCTCTGTCAGAAACTGTCACCATGCTCTTTATTCTACAAGCTCTTCCTCCCACACACCCTCCACCCGGCTTCTCCCCGCAGGAGTTTGTCAAACCTCAACCTCATCCTCCAAATGGGCCTCAAAAGACAGAGAGAGAAGAAATGTGTTCGAGCGACAAACAGGATCATTTTCGAAGGTATTTCATTTTTGGGTTAAATAAGTAGAGAATTCTGTTGTTTTGTTTACAGAATCAGATGATTTATACAAACAGCAGATTATAGGTCTTCTCTCTTTTTTGATTGATCACAACACAATGAAAGAATAATAAGATTATTTGAAGAAATGAATAAAATGGGATGGATGGAACATCTGGAGATTCATGAGGCTAATAATCATGAGATGATGCAACAAAACGAAATGCTGCAAAGGCTGCATGTGCCTCAGTCAGGGACATCTTCAGCTACACTGTAATACAGACATCTACAGCAACATCAACATCTTGGAGAAACATGGATGATATGAAGTACATTTAATTGCTCTTTGTGATTGAAAGTGGTTGTGTTTTAGTGTAAAATCTAAATATCCATATTTTACACATGGCTGAGTGACAAAAAACTCTCTCATTCCACGAAGTGTTGGTTGTTCCCTGTACCTCTTCCTCCTCCTCTACCTCATCTGATTATTCCATTTGCATGTTTCTTTCGCATTCCCATAATAATAAACCTGGATTTCAGTGTCGGAGCAAAAGGATTTTCCAACTCAGACTCCCACTGAGTTGCAGAGTCAGTGGCAGTGTTTATCAATTGCAAACATGCGTGCTTACCCGAACACACACATGCATACGACGAAGCGTCTTATCGCACGCTGTGTTAAGACCATACACATTTACACACACTCAGGGTAAATATGATACCGGGGATTTCTCTCCTCAAAATTTGTCATTGAGATGGGTGCAGCTTTCTTACGAATACACACACTCATTTGCATATATTTAAAAATACACAGATACCGCAAACAAACACACATAGTTATCACAAACACACAAAAGGGGATTATTATTATCACATACACACATGCAGGAAGCTTAAATGTGTTTTTTTTCTCCAACTTGAGCACACATATAGCACACACAAACACAAACTGACACATGAGAAGTGTTACTTATACACGCATCCACACGCACCCCCACATGTATTCCTCACATAGTCTAATCTGAGGAAAAAGAGGCAGAGACGGTTAGGCTGCGGCTGCAAACGAGGATTTACTGCATCTTCTTCCTCATCCTAAGCAGCATGCTACAAAACACACACACACCTACACACACACAGCAAAGAAAATACCATGCTTGAAAAGAAGGCAGGCCTTGGAAGGGAGAAATGTCCAAACTTTTTGCCACATGGATCAAAATCATGGGCCAAAACAAAAGCGTTTTTCTTTCTTTTCAACAACAAACTAAGCTACAGTACGTTAACTGAACATATCAATTAGTCTCATTTTTATGGTTGGAATGAATGTAAGTTATTGTAAATCCAAAACTTTAAAAAGATTTACCAGGTTTACCTCATTAAAAAAAAGCATCCAGTTTTCAGATGTTTTATAAATATAAAAAAAGATTTATTCAGTTCTGAGTAATAAAAAAAGCATTTAGGTCACCCTTTCTTTAAAAACTCTTCTTGTATTTAGCCATTTTTAAAGTAATAAAAAGCAGACCTGGGTGCAGCAAAGTTTACTTTTGAGTAAAAGTTACATATATGAGAAATTTGCATGAGAAAGTAAAATATTCCAATCCTTCATAGAAAATACTTTGTCTTTTTGCTATTCAGACATCCACTTATAGTGTACACAGAATAAATGTATGTTTTGTTTAGCTTAAGGATAGTTTTACACAATTGATATTAAATTATGCAGTCATCAAGTGTTAAACTTACAGCATAGACATAAAAATCTCAACCAAATTAGCACAAAAATCCTACAGAATGAGCCTAATTTATAAACATAAATAGCTTTTTGTTCCAGCCAATAAATACTACAGTAAAAAATATTTTTAATTCATGTTGATTTTGCGGGCTGCCCAGTGGCGCAGCTGGTAGAGCTGTTGCCTTGCAGCAAGAAGGTTCTGGGTTCGATTCCTGGCCCCGGTCTTTCTGCATGGAGTTTCCATGTTCTCCCTGTGCATGGTGGGTTCTCTCCGGGTACTCCGGCTTCCTCCCACAGTCCAAAAACATGACTGTTAGGTTAATTGGCTTCTCTAAATTGTCCCTAGGTGTGAGTGTGTGTGTGCATGGTTGTATGTCTCTGTGTTGCCCTGCGACAGACTGGCGACCTGTCCAGGGTGACCCCGCCTCTCGCCCGAAATGACAGCTGGAGATAGGCACCAGCAACCCTCCCGACCCCAGTAAGGGAAAAGGGTGCAGGAAAATGGATGGATGTTGATTTTGCCAAAAATAAAAAGTCAAATTTTTATTATTCTTGAATTGAATTGAATAATATGACAAAAATGTGACCGAAAGCCATAACGGTTAAATGCAGAGCAGAACTGGAAGGTAATGTGAGAGAACAGCATCCTCACTAAGGAAGACTCCGGTGGCAGCATCATGCCTGGAGGCCATTTTGAATCCACGATCACAAAGATTTGAAGACTTCTGACTGAGTTTATGAAACTGCTTCTGACAGCTTTAATTTTTTGACGTTAGTACATTTCATTTCTAATAACACACGAGATTAAATCAGAGTTGGCAGAAGAAACTGCAGGAGTCGATATAAACCAAACATTTTGATTTGGAAACATCATAAGAGAGAATATTTAGAACTTCTTTTGTAAAGTAGGACCATTTTTACTCAGGATAGACATAGAAAAACTGAAGTTCTCCTGTTTTCTGTGGTACTGTCTGCCCATTAGAGCTGAAATTAATTATTCTATTGGATATATTGACAATTAATCGATTAATCATATCAAAGATTTGGCACTTTCTGCAGATTTTTCACTTAACCACTAAAGCCTTTTTGCACAATATTAGAAATACATTAAAGATAAGCAAATAATTCACTTCCTTTTATAAATAAGAAAACAAAAAAAAATTGCATAACCTCAATTTCAATAGGTTGTATGCTTGATCATTTGTAGAGAAGGATGCATGTGCAGCTAAAGACAATAGTTTGATAATTTTTTAATGGCAAAAGGTAATAAGAGTTTGTTTGTTTGTTTGTTTTTTGCAGAAGGTGAACCACCAGTTGATGAGTTTTGGTTAGAACATATTTACAGACAAAGAAGATTTTCATCTGAAATGCAAAATGTATATATTTTTTGTACAGTTTTGTTTGAATTACTGCTCTCAGTTTTTTGTTCTTCCAGCAAATTGTCATTTTTAGAGTCTATATTCCAGTTAATGATTAATCATTTACTAAATAGTTGATTACGATTTCAATAATCATTTAATCACGATTAATATGATTAATCATTTCAGCCCTTCTGTTCATTTCTCTTTACATTCATAGATTTTTTTGTTAGTTTTGTTGCCTATTGACCCTCCAAAGATTTTTTCTGCCCCTATCAGGGTGACAAGCTTCTAGGTTTGGGTCAGAAGTGCTTTACACACAAAAATAGAGAATAAACTTTTGTACTCTAGTTTAATCAACATGTTTGTTGGACCAGTTTGGTGTTTTAGTTGGGAGTATCGCTGCCTCCCAGGGCTTTAAGCTTCATTAAACACATTTGTTTCTGTTCTGGATGTGCCTTTAAGACTCTCTACTCTAAACATTGATGTTCCTCAGCTGTCAGTTCAATGGATCAGTTCAACCAGATGAACACGACTTTTAGTGCAAGAGGATTTAGTGCCCTACACGTCCATGTGCCAGATTTATAAAATGTTTGAAAATGGGTAAGAAATAGTAAAAGATAATATTGCTAAAATCCTATTTGTTATGTATTTTTGTCCACATTCTCCTATTTGCTGCTGTCATGATGACTCATGTTTCAATGAAACTTTAAAATGTCCCTCTGGATGAATTGGATCCTTTTTTTTCTAAGTTACATAACACAAACAGCTTTTGGTAAAACAGTGAGGACCTGAATCATCTTCTGGGTCAGTGGAAATAAAATCTGTTGTTTTAATTCAAGCTAAAAACAAAAACATCTGCTTTGGCAAAAAATATTTGTAACATGTATTTAAAAACTCATTGCTGTGAAATTCATTTTTACCAGAATTAATTATGGCATAAAAAGAGAAAAAGGAAGAGATCCTGGGGTTTTACAGAAAAACAAAATAAACTTCTGGAGTTAAATCAGGTTCTGCTTTGCTTTTATTCATAAATGTTGAGTGCTGACAGACATTTTGTAACTGAAGACACAGACTAACTCTTCTGGTTCTAACAGACAAAACAGCTTGCAGACCCAGAACAATATGTTATATCTCTAAACAGTGAGAAAAATCAACATCTTTTGATTCTCATGCTTTTACTGGTCTGCATATGGAGTTTAATGGTTTATTTTAATCATATAAATATTCTAAGTATTCTTAGTTATTCTGACTGAAATGCTTATTTTTTTATAAAGATGTGCTCCACGTGTGCTTGGATGTCTCCACTTCCTTTATTTATTGAATTTTATTTAAAATGTGATTGAAAAACCCAGATCTGCTCATATTTAATATTTCTACAAAGTCTTTTTTTTTTTCTGTTTGTTCTAGCTCAGTGTTGTCCAAAGTGGGTCCTCGGCTGGTATCCTGCATGTTTTAGTTTTCTCCCTGATTTAAAGCACCTGGATCAAATGATGGCTCATTAGAAGAATGTTGACTTGCTGGAAAGGAGCGAGAACTAAACCATGCAGGATGCGGCCCTTGAGGACCCACTTCGGGCACCGCTGTCCGAGCTTGTCACAATTTACCAAATTGATTTCTGCTTAGCTGCCAAACTGGTATCCAATTAATCAATTAGTGCATCCAAACTGAAAAGCGAACAATTGCCAAGGGGTGAATGGAAGTGACAAATCTAAAACACAGACAGTTTCCCCAATCAGGCATCTTAAAGTTTTAATAGAAAATGAAGATTTTACAGATAGATTTTTGCAAAAAAATAAACTTACAGATAAGTCTTGACACTGAATAATTTGAAACAGAAAGCTTAGGAAGAGTCCTTGAGTCTAACATGGAACTATTGAAATTTTTGATTTTAAATGCTGAGATGGGGGCGGAAAGTAATGAAAGAGCCAGATAAAGGTGGGTTAAGTGAAGCTGAAGAGCAGAGAGACTGAGGAGCTAAAATAAAAACACGGAAAAAAAAGCAAGACTCACACAATCTGAAAACTGAAAGGAAAGCACTTGGCAATAATTTAGGAAACCAAAAAAAGGAAGGAACAAAACACAGAAATGAAGAAAATAATACAATTGAATGAACAGAACATAAACCCACCAGAAACAAACAAAAACTCCACAGGTCCAGGTTTTTAAGCCATGATAAATAGCTTCCATATCTTGGGTATTTTAGTGGCTTTTTCTAAAAATAACACATTTTTGAAAATTTGTTCAACAATATTTTAAGAAAAAATTAGATATTTTGATGTATATTTTGGTTCTGATATCTTTTGGGTTCAAAATAAACCATCTCCATCTATTCTGGCAAAATGTCCATTTAACTAAACTAAAATGATGCAAATAACATAACATAGAACATTTGAACCAAGACATAAAAACAGCTTAATATGAACATTCATGTTGATCTAAACACTCCAGCAGCTTATCTACAAAAGCTCCACCTAAAGCTAAATGTTTAGGGCAGACTGCAAAGGATCCGGGTGCAGAAACGTCAAATCTGCACGATAAGAGAAGACAGACGGCTGGCGAACAGTTTGAACAGACACACAGCGAAGTGACAAAGACGGTGAACGCAGCTCACATTCCTCACTTGCCCACATTTGTCACATCAGGCGTCTGAAGCACACGCCTGATCGACTGAGTGTGAGTGGATGTGAATGTGTGGAGGATGAACTTCGATTTGACACTTTCTAGCAGACACCCGATCCAGAGGGAGATGTGTCCAATCAGCTGTGAATTTGGTCCACAGTGGGTGTGGGGTGGGGGGTGCGACTTACTGCTAGCAATATATTTTTTTCCCAGTCTGCAGTCATTTTCAGTGCATGCTATTTTCTAAGCTATTATTGTAATATTAATATAAATTCATTAGATTTATGTATCTTTAGGGTCTAACAGGTTTAATTTAAAACTACTTAAATGGAACCTTGTTTGGGCCAAATGTTGTTCAGCTCAATCCAGTTCATTTCAATGCTTCCCAAATCTTCAGATCAATTTACACATGATCTAATTTAATTATTTGAAAGAAAGAAAGAAAGAAAGAAAGAAAGAAAGAAAGAAAGAAAGAAAGAAGGAATCTGTCCAAATAAACTCTGCTGGTTGCATCAAATCGAGCAAGAATGTGGTGACAGTAGAAAGAAACAACTGTCGTTTAAGACAAGACGAGCTTGGAAATGGGAAGATGGAGCACTGACACAGGATGACGTTTTAGGCTCATCCTGAACCTTTGTTTGGAACCTCTGTTCCAAACTTCACAGTTTAACAGACAATCTATTAGCCAGTAGCGCTAAATATGCAGTAAAACCAAAGAACTCATTTCAGCAGCAGCAGCTCTTTTGAAGACATTGTTCAGAAAAGAGACGCGGTTAAACACAGAAACGTTGGACCAAGTTCATCACCTAAGGAAATTTATATGTGGCATAAAAAAATGAAAATGCTGTTCTGGATTTAACCAGAAGCCAACAGAGGGAGGCTAAAATGTGAGCTCTTGTTTCATGTTGAATAGGTTTTAGTTCTCATATTTCCCTTACTTAATAGATTATTTTTTTGTTTTCTTGTTGGAAAAAATGAAGCTGTACTTTTTCTAAATTTTACTGGACTTACCGAAGCTCCCATTGTAATGAACCTTGCTGTCCATGACATTACTTAAATTACCAACTAATAACACACTTTTTCCTGTTTTTAATACTCAGAAACTTGCAATCAGTTTTAATTTTTAAGTTATCAGTTTAAATCACTTTCTCAGTTCAATCATTTCAAATTTCTGCATAAATTTCAATATTGTTTCTCAATGTCCTTCATGCATTAAGACATTAAGAAACCTTAGTGCTGGTGGCGCTTTAAACTGTGGTGCATATCAGAGGAGCTTCGGCTTCCAAACAATGTGAATGCAACTACAAAAGAAAAACATTTAAAATTTTTATGCTAGATTTTTTCAGAGAGAGCTATTAAACCCTGAAAACACGAACTTTGTGTCGAATATCATTCTGTTTATATATATTTGTACATGCATACATATATTTAACAATGTAGGCCTCCACTGATTGCATGAATGTATAAATGTATAATAAAGGAAATATGTGAAAAGTTTGTGTGTGTGCTGGGAGAAAAAGAAAACGTGTGAATCAGAGCATAAAGATGTGTGTTTGTGTCCCAGGAAGCTCCATGATTCACTCGCTTGTTACCCATCAGGCCTATCGTGCAGCCGATCCGGCCCTGGTTACACAGCTGAGTGAACGACCGGCGCGACCTTATTGAACGCTGCGTTTGAAGATGATGCAACATGATGGCCGGTCGCGCTTTTGCTTTAAAAGAAGGAAATCCAAGCTTTTCTTAGTCCACAGCCGAACATGCAGCAGAAAAAGTGAAAATAAAAAAAGGAAATGAGGAGCAAGACACTGGCGTTCAGGATTTACCCTGCCTATCGTTCAATGACTGCTCCCCTACAAGATGGATGGATGATACATCCATATATTACCGTAACACAATAAAACAATAGACCATCCAGCTTTTCATCTGTCCAACATGAAAAGAATACCTGATATGTTCTCTTCATATCAGGTGTGACTATGACAAAAATTAGAGATGATAGTGATATTCTGCCAACTCTAACGATTAATAAAAGAGAAAAAATGGAAGTCTAAAAGAAAGTATTTAGACTCATGTTTTTCCCGTTATGTGGCATCACCGACTAAAACTTGAATGCATTTTGTTTAGATTCCATGTGACTTAAGTAGGACTAAATTGTGAAATTAAAGGGAAAGAAACTTGATTTCCTTTTTGTTTGCAAAGAACAATTCTGAAGGTGTGGCATCTATTTGTCTTTAATCCTCTGAGTCAACACTTTGTCAAACCTCCTTTCACTGCAGTTGCAGCTGCAGTGAAAGTCTTTAGAAGTGTGACTCCAGAGGCACTCCTCTGCAGACTGAAACTTCTGTCCATTGTTTTTTAGGCAAAATATCTCAACCTCAGTCTAACATGACTGAGAGCATCTTTAAAAATCTGAGGATTCACTTTCACATTTTGCCACATAATAAGACTTCTTAAATATGTCTAAACTGCTTGGCTTGTGGAAAAGTTAAACCATGTGAATTCAGTGTGATAGCCTAAAGTTTGTGTTTGTAAAGGAACAGAATGTGGAAAAAGTGTGAATAATTTTGCAAGGCACTGAAAATTGTTTTTCCGACTTGGAGAAACTGCATTTTACCATGTGCTCCAGTAGAGGGCGCACTAGGACCAAATTAAAACAAAGGTTACCTGGCGAAAAGTTTTGCCTATTTAAAAGCAATCCCCCATGACATTTATTATCAAGCCCCAAACTTATTTTTGGGTATTTCCCCAAGTAGTAAATCTGTATATCCCGAGAAAGAGCTAACTTTATTCCAAAACCAGTAGCAGGATCTCTGTCCAAACACACAAGTCAAGTTTGACAGGTTTTACATTTCACAAGTTAAGAGTAAGTCAAAGCGAAACTGCATTTATTCAGGAAAGGTGAATCATCTACAGATGAACTGAAAAGAAAATGCAGACAGGCAATATAGATGGAAAAAACAAACATGCAGGACAAACTTTAGATAAGAGGCAATAAATAAAACACAAAAGAGACAAAGATCACACAAGTAGACGAGCAATACCAGAGGTAAAATGAAAAAACAGAACCGTAGAAATAAAAATAAAAAGTACAGCTTTCTACTGACTGACACATGGAGGAAAGAAAGAGGACAGGACATATTTTAGTTGTTTTTTCTTTCCACCAACATTAAGCTCACCGTGGAGGCTTACACAGACTGAACGATGCAGATGTGTTTCCTCCTATTCAGTAATTTGATCATTTTATGTCCAAATCTTTTCAATAAACCACCATGATGTCATAAAAAGGCTGTAGATATTGTAAACATTTTTCCCTCACATGTTACATTCTTGTTTCTGAGAAACATTTAACAGAAAAGTTTTTTTTTTTAAATCAGTTATCCTTAAAAATAAAGGTTGTCCTAAAGATATGGCTGCAACTAATGATTATTTTAGTAATCAATTATTCTATTGATAATTTTGACAATCTGCTAAGAAAATTGGCACATTCTGCAGAGTTTCCATTTAACCACTTAAGTTTGTTTTAAATAATATTGGAAATGCATTATAAAATACAAATAAACAATACAATTTCTTTTAAAACAAGAACATAATTTATCTCCAGTGAATATTTAATCATTTGTAGCAAAGGATGCAAACACAGCTAAAAACATACATCTAAGATCAACGTGAAAATGTCAGGTCTTTCTGCTCGACTTCAGATCAGAACAGTGCAGAACTGATCTGGAGACTTTCTACTGATTAAAACTTAAAAACCTAATAGCAAGTTAAACAAAGTTTAATGGGAGAGTTTTTGTTTTTATTTTTTACTATTTTAACCAGGTGAAGTTAAAACACCTTTTTAAAAAGTTCTGGTTTGAACATATTGACAGACAAATTATGTTTTTTTTCTGAAATTGTGTATATTTTGTACAGTTTTGGGTTAATAATTGGAAGGGCTGACCCTTGACTCTACTGTTGTGATTATGTCAATAATCAATTCAAAACAGTTTCAACCCTAAATATCTTATGTACTGCTAATCATGACATCATCATATTTGACAATCTTTCCGTCCTGAGTCACCACAGTCTGCTCCCACGTTTCAATTTTTCCGTTTTTCCTTTCAACGCGTTGGACTTTTACCTTCCCTGTTGCCGGTAAGTTACTGGGAAGATCCTTGGCGGCTTCGTGGTTTAACTTGAGCTTCCTGAGCTCGGACGTGATGTCCGTCCCGCCTGCAGCCGCTTGTCTGTTTCTGTCGTCTGCCAGCTTTGTGGCGGGATACTTGGGCAGTGCAAAGTGGGCAGGCGGAGGTTTGATTTCTGGTCTGGGTGTCCGCTCCCATTTCAATACATCTGCGCCTTTTCTCTCTCCTTTTCTTAGTAACTGAGTCCTGGGCATCGGGTTTCCCTTCATTTTCAATGGTGATGAAGATCTGGGTCTGGGTCTGGTGGCTGGTAGCTTTAGGAGACCTCTTTTAGGTGGTGTACTGCTTTCTTTTACTGTTCTTTCAGTTACTCGAATTTCGTCTATGATGCTAACCATGGTGGCCCTCTGTCTGGGGTCCCCATCCACCATCTTGCACACAATGTCGCAGTAGGGCTGACCTTGCATGGTCTCCTTGACCTTAGCAGGACAGACGGAGGGCGTGGGGAGCCGGACCCGGGCGTAGAGCTCAGCGATGATCTTCCCCATGGCCCAGACATCCGAACGCTGACTTCGCTGGCTTCGCCACCGGAGAACCTCCGGAGCTGAGTACGCCTCGTTCCCCATGTCTATGGCCGAGTTCAGGCCGTGTCTGAAAAACTTGGCCAGTCCCAGGTCGATGATGACTGCTCTGTTTGTATTATGTTCCACCTGACAGGAAAAGGTTAAGGGAGTCATAAATTAAACCAATTCAATTAGAGAGATGAAAAATACAGTTTATAACTTTCGATTGCAATAACCTCTGGTGAAAAAGCCACATATACATTCAAAAAATATCAAAATCTTAAAAATAAACTAACCTGAGAGTATTTAGGTAATTACCCGAAATAGTGTTAGAGTTTATTTTGAAGCTCTGAATGTGCATTTCGATATTAAAGCTGTAAACATGGGTGAGCATTTATCACATTGTTTATCATTTAGCATAAAAATTTCTTGATATAGGAATTTTTATTTATGGTTTTCTGTGTTTGGTGAGGGTTTTTTATTTTTTGTAAAAGAAGATAATATTTGATGTAACATGTGTGATATGCTGGTCAGAAGTGCTGCAGAAATTACAAATGAATCCTACCAGAATTTTAATAAATTTAGCTACAGGTTTTGTTAGATGGCCTGTACGCATGAAGGAACGCTTTTAAAATTTCTCTTAAAGGGTGTCTGTTTTTTAAAGTCTTCTTCTCTCTTTACTTCAATGGTATTTTGTGTTGATCTCCAAAGACTATATTTACTTTACAACTTTCTGCAACCTGGAGATTGCTTTTGCTGCCAGGCTAGTAAGGTTGTTGTGCTTGTTTTTATTTTTGCATATCCTCTTTGAATAAAAGTCCAGTGGCTCCTTCACTCTTTTTTATTTGCTCACTTTAAGGAAAGTCATCTGGTGCAATATACAATTTTCAAAATGCACATTAACAAAACTATTAAATCACTTCATTTTGTTGAACGGTGCTAAAAATTGGGATTTTTTAAAGATTTTTTTACAGTTATTGTCTTCAACAAAACTTGAAGGTTAAAAAGAACAAAAGTAATTATGGCTTTTAAATCTTTCTTACCATTTACAGTAATCAGAAGATTTATTTACTCCACCTCCTTTTGAGCAACTCTGTCTGTTTCGCTGACCTTTGGTTCTGCTGTCGACTCACCATGATGTTTTCAGGCTTCAGATCTTGATGGACGATGTCGTTGACGTGGAGGTGCATCAATCCTTCACACATACCACTCACGATGGTGGATTTAGTTGATGGAGTCAACTGTTTTCAAAAAAAGGAGGAAGATCAAGTTCAAACCAATATTATCTTTAGGCCAAAATTTAGCTGCATGTTGGAAGAATGTAATGTGAATCTGCCTGGACATGCAAACTGGTAGTGAAGCAATACATATTAACTCTAAAACAACCAGATTCTGCTTCCATCTTTCAAAACTGAAGCAATTAAATAAATAAAGTTTTAAGAACACAAAATATATTATTGTTAGATCAGGAATTTATAATGAAGGCAGAAGCTAAATCCTGTAGGATAGTTTTATTTTGTATCACATTTGTATTTCTCTTGAGGCAAAAAGAAATTTAGGATTGAAGAACACAATTTGAAGAGACTAAAGAAAAACCCAGAAAATTACAGCATAAGTAGAACAGCTCTGCAAATGTCAGCATGGTCATAAACACGTGTGGAGCTGGGAGGAAGGATCTATGACAATGCTTCTTTGTGCAACCAGGATGCAGCAGTGCATGACTGCATGACATAAATTACCGTTGGTATATGTTTGTTTGCTTTTCTTTTAAAAGTATCCTTACCTGTATTTTGGATTTTGTTGACTCGAAGATAGTTGTCTCCAAATCCTCTCCAAATATAAACTCCAGTGGAATAATCCATTTACCATCAGTGAGCGTTATGTTGCCTAGAAGCTTCACTATGTTGGGATGTTCTGCTTTGCTGCACAACAAATGGTGAAGAGAAGAAGAAACTCTTAACATTCGCTGACAAAAGGGCAGGAAACCATCTGGCTTATAAAGTATGGTACAGTAGGGACGTTGAAGAGGAAAACAATTATCAGATTGTTGTATCAGTTTAAAGCTAAAACCTTTAGCCTACATATTTACTTATTTAAAAAGCAACACAGCCATTTGAATGCAGAAGTTCATTAATCAACCAACAGAGTCCAGTTTTGTTCAAATCTAAATCATGTTTAGATTCTGAGGCAAGATTTGAAAACTCATTAGGGATGCATTGATATGAAAACGTGGGCCGATATCATTATCCAATATAAATACTGCTGTTAGTGCCAATAACCAATATTTGCTGATATTATACATAAACTCTGCATATTTCTGCACACTTGCGACATGAAAGTGACCAAAACAGCTGCATTGCTTCTCTCCTCCAGCTAAACACCCCCCAGTCCTGTGCTGTATCACTATCACTGTCACATGACTGAACAAACAGTTCCTGCCTCTCCTGAAAAACAAACACATAACGGACACAAATATTGGACCCAGTTTTACTTATCTGACTTGAGAGAGAAACAGAGTTGTTAAAATGACTAACATCAGTCAATAACGATGCAGATATTGATGCAGATATTAGGTGCATCCCTAGAAACTGATGTTCAGAAACGACTCTGCCTGAGCTCCAGGTGTTTAGCAAAAGAAAAAGCCAAAGACTTGAATACTGTAAACTTGAAATAATGTTTCAAGATTGAAGTTTATGGTTATTATGTGATGAAATGGTGATTGGTTTTACAAGGTGCCAGTCTGCAACCTTTACAAGACAAGGAGCCATTTTGCCCTCAGTCCAGCTAAATAAAACGCCACAAATATTGTTGATTACTTCTGCTTTTGTAATTGCCTGGCTGTGACTGTGTGTAGATCCACAAACTCAAATATTTCTCCTGTAAAACATTTGCTTCATTTCACTGAAAAACAAATGCTTCTCTAGGACACCGGTGACATTAAATTGTGATTTGTAACATTAAACTGCACATAATAACTGTATTTAACTATATTTTGAATCTATTTGTATTTGTTAAGTTTTCATTGAACACTGGAGAAAATAGTCAAATTAACAGTTTTTTAAGTATGATTAACTGGAATTTATTATGACAATGATAAATAAAAATTCTTATTATGATGAGAAGTTTATCATAGTAAATGATGCATAAATCGACCCCTGAGGAAAAAAAGGGGCTTTTTAAAACTCAGAATCTTGTCCTTACTTGTAAACGTCACATTCTCTCTCCAGATCTTTCCGATCGATGAGATGTTGAGGGACTTTCTTCACTGCAGCCCAGGTATCGTTGTATCGTTGCCGGTAGACTTTCCCAAAGCATCCTTTAGCGAGCGTTGCCGTGGAGAACGCCATCCTGGAGGAACAGGCAAGACCGGAGAGTCAAAACAGGGCAGCACCACTGAAACCTCAATAAATATTCTAATTACAGAGGTAGAATGATTACTATGTGGTGAAAGTTACACTGTCTCATGTGATTCAGTGTTTTGATGCTATGTTCTACTGTGATGTCATTTCCTGTGTAAACTGAAACACGTGCTGTGACCGTGGAAAAGCTGCATTCGTGTCGTGCCTGGAGCGTCTTCAGGAATTTTCAGGATATTTTCATAAAAACAGAATCAAGTGGAAATTTCTGACATGGACATTTGACTATGGAGCTGCTGCAACATTCATCTGCATGAAAATCTAAATACATCAATGGTTTTAATCCAACATGTTGATTAGATCTGATTTAATCACAGAAGCCATCCAGACTCTCACCATGGAGCAGCTTCATACATGTTGGCTTAGGAGTTGTTATCATTTTTACTATTAGATATTCCTAATAAAATGTTACCTTCATTAGGAGGTTAACTGTAATGTAAATAAATATAGTTAACTTTTTCTTTAGCCTTTTATTGATTTTAAATTATTCTATTTATTCAATTGTCCAGATGTATTTACTGTAATACCAGCTGTTTGAGAAAATTATTTACTTCAATAATTTCCACATTTTTATATTATTTTGTCTATCAGTTTCTGTATTCCACTATTTTATTTCTTTACCTTTTTGTTTTTCTCTTTTTGTACGTTCTTTAAATAAACACTGATGGACTTCATTAATTTTGAAAAAGATTTTAAAAAAAGAGAATCGATTTTTCATTTTGAAAATTTAATAGAACAGAAACGGGAAATTTCTGAAGATTGTCAGAAATCGACCAGATTAGTTCAATACCAAGTAAGAACAAATGTTGTTGCCTACACAGAAATTAATATTTAGTCATTCCTGCTGTTTGACAGCAAATCCTAAAAACCGATTCAAATTCTGTTACCTCAAATCATTTTAGCCTCAGAAACTGAAAATGTAGATTAATTAATACTGTTAATATTTAATTAACAGTATTTATTACATCCACATGTTTAGTTTTGTACTGTTATAATTAATTAACAGTATTAAAGATATTTAATATCTTTAAGATATGCTGACAGAGCAGATTATTTCCAGCAACTGGGTCAGGTTTCTTAAGAAGGGCGTGTCATTTATGATGAACAGGTCCAGAGTTTCTGTGGAACTGCACAGAAGGAAGTAAAGTCCAACATGTCAAACATCTTCCTGAGCTACTTTTGTTTAAGAAAACAATACTTCAAAATTAGGTGAATATGAAACCAAACAACTGGATAAATATGTAAAACATTAAGAATAATGTTCACAAGCATAAAGGAAAAGTAAAACCATAATACATTTTAAAATAAAATTGTTGTCAAGCTTCTCATCTGGGAAACAGAAACCAGACCTTTGCATCTTGTGTAAATAAGATCAAGCCTGATCTAAAAATATGCAAATCTTCAGTCTTCTGTGGCAAATTTCACACAGTCAGTTGTGCAAATAGACAGAAAAAAAGCAGATAAACTGGTAAACCCAGAAATCAAACGTGTATCACTGGACAGGCTGAAACACGAACAGCTGATGTGCTGCTCTGTGTTTTATAGCATGAAAGCCAAAAGAAACCATTTCTAACAAAGTTAATTTATACAAAATGTCCAGATTGAGGAGTTTTATAAAAACAGAAATATTTAAAACACTTCGTTTAGTCTTGTACTGACTCCAGCGTCCTCTCAACATTTGTCCTAAAATGCAGGTATTGATCTTCTCCTACCTTTTTGCTCCTGAAGGAAAGAAGGGCCGTCAGGTCTGAACAGGAGTTTGCATAGCTGTCTCTCTTTATCCCCGACAAACCACACCTTCGTCTTTGTGACCCATTTCCTGAAACAGAAATACCTGCTCGTTGTAAGCGGGTTTTAAACGGAGCTTACCGTAAACAAGCAAAACCAGTGATCAGGAGACGCGTCACAGTCAGGGGGAGTAAAGGAGAGAAGTTTCCCTGAGATGATTCATGGAAAATACACTTAGAGCAAAACAACATATATGATGAAGTACAGTTCTCAATAAATGGATGTCTTATTTGTTGCCTTTTCACCCCTTTAGTGAGATTATTTTGCTTGAAAATAAAATGAAGTTGATGATAAAGTTTTATGTATAGATAAAGAAAATATAAGCATCTCTTTCCCCCCATGTTTTCAAACAGATTCTACCTTTGCTCTACTGGATATCAAGTTTCACTGGAGGCTTTGAGTCACACAGAAACGCTGCTCTCCACGTCCCGACTCTCTGTGTCAAAACCTGAAAATATTCCACAAATCTTCCCTTTAGCTTTTCTTCTTTCACTTTCATTTCTAAAAACTTTAATTAGCAAAATGCCGCTGGAGCTTTACTGTGAGGGAAAAAAGATCATTATTATTGAATATTCAGTATTACATCACAGTTTTAATCATCCTTGAATTGCTATCCAAGCAATTGGTGTGAGAGACACAAAGCTACATCATAAAACAAGAGCAAGAACGATAGTTTGTAAGGTAGAAATCTTTTATTATTAAACTTATGCTTGTTACATTTTTGGATCTAGACACTTTTAAAGGGCCTGAAACTAAATGGAGAGTATAAAGGGTTATTTAAAAACATTTTCAAGCAGACTATTAATGTTTACACTATTCAGCAAATATGATTATTTTTATATATGTCTGTTAAAATGTTAAAAGAAAAAAACTTGATCAGGTATATTTTGTTAAACATTTCTGCATGCATGTTATTACAACAAGATGTTGTATATTGGTATAAATATTGAAGTATAGTGTCCACAGAATAACAAGGCAACAGTGCTTATAAATATTTAGATAAGTATGAATATTTATAAGCTGTGAAAAACAGAAGCCACAATTCTTCAAACATCTTTTTTCTGGATGTAAACATAAAGCTGTGGAAACATTCATTCATTTTTAAGCTAGTAAGGCTGTCCTGTTGCAGAAACAACACAAAATGTCCCTTGAAAATACACAAGAGTTTTAACTCTTCTTTCACTCTGCAGTTTTAAATCACAGACTGAAATGTGAATGAAGTTTTCCCTGGCATGTTACAGGGCGTTGCTCTGATTTAGCCATAGTTGGAAAGTTTCAGAAATTCTGGCATGGCCAAGAAATGAACAGTGTAACAGCGCCATCTGTTGGTCGACCGAGCACCAGAAGAAAAATAAAATAACATTTTATTAGTTTTTATATAACTACAGCAGCACACATCAAATTTGAATTATTTAAATTATATGTTTCTCTTGCAGGTAATACTTGATCAAATTTAAAATAAAAAGAATATTTAAAGTAAAAAAAATTGCTTGAAGACTTTATTATAGTAACTCATACACGTTTTTTATTTGTTTTTTGAACACAAAGTGATTAAGTCATTGAACAATTATTCTATAACTTGGTTATCTTTATGTTAGAACCGACTGAACTTTCAAGAAAATCAATAATCAATGCGTGGGTGTGTCATAACTTTCTCCGTCTGAGCAGAAACAAAACAAAAGTTAGTATCTTTAAACATAAACAGGATTCAGCATTTTACAGAAACTACTGAGATCTGGGTGATAGATGCATCTACCTGTACCTTCAGAGACAAATAAAGACAATAACAAAGCCGGTTAGTGACTTTGTTAATGTCTTTCTAAATTCACCCATCATTGAGAAGACGTTTTGGTCTAGTGTCCTTTGCAGGGTTTTAGTTAAATTCAGCCAGATTGGAGACTTTTCTGGTTTGGAAGCCATGCTGCAGAGCTTTAAATGGCAGTCTGGGTTCTTGTTGACGTCTAGGATGAGATGTTGATGGACTCTTGGAGAAATGTTGTTTGTTTGGCATGGTTTTAATACTATTTCCACTAATAAACCAAATTGTTCTTTTTTAAACAGCTTTGTTGTGAATATAGGTGTTGTTTAATATTTTTGGTAGGCTGATGATGCTTGAATGTGTCTTCCAACAACTCTCTACAATAACTGATTATTAACTAATGAATCTATCCATATATCTAAAACCCTCTTTTCCTTGCAGAGCTGCTGGAACTCTGGAATCTCAATCCATCCCAGGTTTCAGTACAACTAGTAAAGGCAATTACATTTCTTTACCATTTGCATACAGAACATTAATGCAAACTTCTGATGAATTCAATAAAAATCTGTTTGGATTTCAAACATCTCTATATTGTTTGATTTTGAGTTCACGTCTGAATATTTCGGTCTCCTTCAGTCATTATAAAACCGTAAATTTCTCGTGGGAACTGGGGAAACTGCGTCTCGTTAACAGCTTTATTAGCTGCTGAAACCCGCAGGTCGTTGACAAAAGACTGGCGCACAGAGAGGTGCTAATGCTTCCCACGTCCCGAGGCGTATTCTCCGGCAGCTGACATGCAAATGAGTTGAGCTGCTGCAAAAGGCTGCAGCAAAGCTGCGGGTAAGTCATGCTTTGGTGGATCCAAAAGCAACAATCATATGCCTTTTGCGCTGATTTGATACCAGTTGTTCATATCTCATCTCCAGCCAAGAGGCGAACCAACGTTACGCATGGATATGGCACATTTTATGCACAGAATAAAATGGATCTAATTGTATTTATTTTGTTATCACTTGAAATGTAGTTAAGGTAGAAGAGTGTATTTCCCGGATGGGCATGATCCAGCATTTATAAGTTTTGCTACAGAGTATGAAATTCGTCATTTACTTATGGAAATCACTCTGAGCTCCGACTCGTGCCGTAAACACCCAGACATCGAGACTCACGAAATCATACCATGGAGTTTTGAGTTTTTAGATTTAAAACCAATAAAATGTACTGTTTTCAGACTATTTCTTCTTGCTTTGAAGTAATTCAGTCCAAACTCACATCTGGAGAGAAGCAGATAGTGGGGGGAGCGTAACGCACTCTTTACTGACTATAACTGTGTTGAGAATTTTATGAACAGTTTTAAGCTCTTGAACAGCATGGTTAGAACTTTACAGATGTTTATAATGGATCATTGTCGTAGAATAAAACTAAATGGAACAAATAGTTGGTTTGTGAGAGGAAATCCAGGTGGAGAATGCAGAGAACCTGGCACTCCGGGGATCCATCCTCCTCCCATTCCCCCCTGCTGAGCTGGTGGCGTCCAGCTGCCCCCAACTGTGAACAGCGCGCGCCCCCAAGGTGTCACAAGCTCGTGCGGAACTGAGTTACATGCATGACAAATATCCGTGAACCCAGTGGGGAGCTCCGAGGTAAATGAAGGCGACTCTTCAGATCTTTACGGAAATCTGATGTGGAACTGGAGGCTCCTATTCACACGATCCCAGTTCTGACGGAACTGAAGAACATCACCAAGAAATGCAGCAGGATAAAACGTGTTCTGGAAAAGAGTGCGCAGCTGCTCTCATCTAATGCACACATTTTACCTGATGCGTTCCTCACAATCTGCGCCGACTGTTAAAACTGCGCACGTCGGGATGTGAAGATGCCGGCAGTGATGCGTAAAACCAGAGAGCGAAGATTTGGTTTCTCTGGAAACAAAACTTTTCTCTTTAAATCTTCACATGACAACATTTGCTAAGTAGCATAGATTCTAACAGTTTTGTTGTTTGAAACTTTTAATGATTAGACATACCATCATAAAACTTATGATAATATTCAATTCACTGTTATCAATATGTTATTTTTTCATGTTTTCCTTCATTAGAACCGTTTTCATTATTTGGTTGCAGGTTTTTAAACATCATTTTGTTTGTTTTCTTCGGTTATTTGAATTATTTTCTGTATTAAGAGCGACTGCAGTCAAATTTCAAATCGGTATCATGATGGCAGCCATTTCAAATCTTGAGGTTGTTGCTAAAGTTTTGAAGAGATTTTTATTCTTCTGACACATGATGACACAGCCAGGAATATATATTATATTATGTACTTCTAAATATATATTTTCATATATTTAAATGTGGCACGGTATGAAAGACATACAAAATCAAATAAATAAGGTAGCAATGAAGTGTTTTAGAATTTCTTTTCTTGTACAACTTCAGGTGACTTTATATGGTTCTGGTTCGGAGAGAATGGAAAGTGAACCTGTAGGTTATGTGTCAATTCTGGATCACAATGAGCTCAGAAATGATGCGGGTCATTTCATAAATAGTTCAATTCAATTCTATCATAAAAATGTCAGATTTCTTCTTCCTTTTTAAATAAATTAGCATAAAATGAGTTGTTTCTTTGTCAAACCTCAGACTATCTGCCATTTTACGCGCAAGGCTCCAAAGTTAACCTTTCATCAATAGTTAAAAGGTTAAGCCAAAAATAAAAATCGATTTTGTTTTGTCTGTTCACATGCAAAAATCGATCTTTCTCGTTCAACAGCTTAAAATAATAAAAATAATAAAAACTTTTATCACAGCTTTTCTCCAATCCCGTGAATATCACGCGTGTGCGTGAAGTGGGAACGTGGGCTCAAGTCTCCTCACAGCAGACAGACTTTGTCAGCGATGTATCAGATTTGGCAGGTAATAAAAGTGAGGATGAAGCTTCCTGATCCTGATGAGAACAAAGCTGCAGGACACGCTCCCACTGCCAGCCTTCCAGCCTGTGCGGCGTTTGTCTGCGTGCCGCAAAGTGTTTCTGCCGTTTGCCTTTTACGCACCGAGAACATATAGTTACATACATTAACTGTGAAGGGAGGTCAGCTGTTCTGACTCTTTATTAACTTCAATGTTTTCCTTTATATCTGAAATTCTACCAAAACATATTTATTTATTATTTTTTAATGACAGTTTAGAGGAGCATTATCTGAGAGCATCACCGGATTCTCTAAAGAAACTTCTAAAGGTGAAGTAATATGCAGAAAATTGCACAGAAATATTTAAATTGAATAAAAACGCAAAATGAAAACAGAAAAGGAAATAATGGATAAATAAAAGCCATATCATGAAATAAAAGAGATGCCAAATCGCGCAAATAACTGTATTTATTACATCAATCATTTTACATTAATTAGAGGTTTTACTGTCTGGTTCCCAGATTCCACTGAAACACTGCAGGATTTTACACAAGTTTAGTTCTTCTTCTTAAGCAGAGGTGTGAAAACGTACCCAATGAGAGACATGTCGTTGGGAAGGACGGAACAGAGACTTTCCCACAGATCTAATTGAAGATGCGCACTTAGCGGAACACTTCGCACCAGAGCGCGTAAAGTGTGCGTCAGAAGGACTGTTAGCGATGCGTCAGTTCCAATCAAAGCGCAAGTGGAAGTGGGATTTCGCTTTCCCACGAGAAAAAAATCAGAAAACGGTTCTGGGAGAAACTTTTAAGAAAAATAAAACTAAGAATGATACTGAAAAATCCTGCCGAAGGGCTTTAGTAATCTTTAGTATTCATTCAACTTTTTATTTTTATAAATCACATAATAAAGTTTCACTGTCATGATTTTTATCCTAGTGTCCAACAGTCAACTGTCACAATTATGGGAAAGTTTATTTTTCAAACTTTAAATCCTTAAAGCTTTCAGTCTGACCCCCACCAAACTAAGGACTGCATTGCATTTCATGTACTTTGAAAAGCAGTTGTCAGCAGACACGCGTGGAAAACAAACGGACCCTTAAAATGCATCTGATGTGAGGATGGAGGCTGATTACCATGAAAACAAAGGCGCGCATGCGCACTGGAGGCTTATCCGCTTAGCATTTCCACTGACATGTCGGTATCAAGTTTATTTCGCATATGAAAAGCCTGGAAGTGAAACCATTTATACGTTTGCATATAAAGACTAAAGGAGAGATCTAACAATGAATTTGCTTACTTTAATTAGATACAGACTAGCAGGTTGGCGGGAAAGCTAAATGTTTATGAAAATGTATTAAAGTTTATAACATTTATTTTATACATTGTCTTAAAAAAGTATTCACACTCCCTGAACCTTATCACTAATTAATAGAATAATTAATTTTATTGATATTGGTTTGACATAGTTCATCACCAAGCAAAGAAAAAATGTCAAGTGGAAGCAAACTGATGCACAAGTTCTAATGTTTTATTTTGTGAATAAAAATCTAAAAAGTATAAATATAACAAAAAACATTATGCTTTGAAAAGGATTTCTTTAACAGAAACAAATGTAAAATAAAAAAATGTTTATAACTGCAAACGTGCAGACATGACCTGGTGAGCAGATCTATCAGTCAAACCTCTCACTGCAGAGCAGAAGAGGACAGGGTTGGTTTTTAGATCTAGATAAAGTAGATAAAAGCAGATAAAATCGGGGGATGAGATCAACAAATCTCTGGTCTCCCAAAATTAAGGAAATAGACTCTGATAAATTGGCTGGCAGATGAATCGATGCATCCAAGTCTTTACAATGAAATTCATGCTCCTTGTCCTGAAATGGGCTCTTTTCTCCTGCTCAACCAACATGTTTGACCTACATGTGAAAACAGATCCTAACCAGTTTTTACTGAATAATTGAAACACAAGCTGTTTGGGTTTAAGTTGTTTATTATGAGTCAAGAGTGAGAATAATTATAAGCAGGCTTAGCATTTGTACATTACAGCCTTAGAAAAGTAATCTTAAAAGAAAGAAAGACAGGAGTTTTATAGAATAAGCATTTGAACAAAGTAAAATAAAGCAACTTCCCATTTTTGTTTTTTGTCACGCTTAAATGTTTTGATTAATAGAAAAAAAATCAGACAAAGATAACTTAGGTAGATCTATATAGAGATCATTAACCTGTTTGACAATATGAAAGGAGGCAAAAGTAGATACATAAGATCCTGATTCAAAAAAATTCAAGAACAGAGGAGAAACAAAATCAATGAAATCAATCAATCAATGAAAAGGCTCCAAAGCCTTTTTCAGGCGAGAAAAGGAAAGATCATTTAACACATTTTCACCAACAGAACAATTCAAAGTTCTTGTCAAGATTACAAGGAAAATAAAACAGCAAAAAAACTAACAGCTGCACTAACTCTAAGCAAAAGAGGATTTGTCTTGATTGAAAAGGAACTCGATGTTTCAGCAGTTTTCCAGTTTTCTGCAAGTTTGTTCTAAGATTAGAGGAGCATAGAAATTAAAGATGCTTCTCCATGTTTGGCTCTGTTTTGTTCTGGGGACACAGAGCAGAACAGAACCAGAGGTTGAAGCAACAACTCCTGGTTGCTCTGCTCCAAAAACCAGAGCAGAACACCAATATGTTCTGGTGCAAAGCCAGTCAGTGATTTCTAAACACAAACATTGTTTCCCATTCATTTTAATATATTTTTAATCCTTTAACTAGAAACAAAAGTCGCCTCAAAACTAAAGTCAACTTCCAAACACGAGTTAAATCAACGCTTGCTAAAAAATGAGAAACTCTTAAACTTCCATTCTACATAAAAATGCATTATTTTGTGGAGTTTAGGAGATACGTGCATTTAATGTAAAGGTTAGTTTGATTCAGGCAGAATTTGTTCCCTAATGAACAAAACCATCATTTGGAAACTGTGTCACAGATTTACTGAAGTTATTTTTGGTCTGATTTTTAGATTATTTGATGATCTGGGACAAAAAAAACAAACAAAAACCTGAAAAATCTGTAAGCAGATAAACACCTTTCTACAGTTTACTACAACTTGGTTTTCTTTACATTTTTTATTTATAGAAATCTGAAAAGTGTGGGGTGCATCTGAGTTCAGCCTCTGTGAGGTAACACTTTGTAGAACGATCTTTTCATGCAAGTTTTATTGTGAACTGAGTTTACAAATCAACCGAAATCAACTGATGATTGTATTTTTGATGTTATACGCCTTTAATAATGACACTAATCCATTATAAATGTTAAAATTGAACGGACTTTATTTCTACATGATTCATCACAAGAAAATATTTACTTTTTTTTATTTGACTCTATATATGGTAACATTTTTGTCATTCTTCATCATTCGAAGATGAAGACTGTTTCCCTTGGAGTGAGGACCTCTGAGCTTTTATTGCACAGAGAATCACACCTGGATGTTGTCGCTGAGCAGGAAGTCCTGCTTCACACCTACTGAAGAGATCTGCCACTGCAGGCAAAAGGCCTTCATGTCAGAGAGAAAAAAATCACTTAACATGTCTTTTTACATTTTTATTGGTTTCTTTATATAGAAAAAAAACAGAAAAATGCTCACCATAGGGAGACCAGCAGAATAAATTAGTGTGCAAAACAGACAAGATAAGCGTGAATATCTTTGGGACGCAGTGTGTGTTATTTTGTACTCAGAGCCACAGATGTCACTCATGCTGGCAGATATGACAGCACTTAGATGGAAAAACTGAGGGCTCTCTCCTAAACTCAAACCTCCAGGTTCCACACCTGGAAATGTGATGGACGGAGACTCTATCATTATCCACACTAGTGTCACTGACTCTAATCACACAGGTCTGGTAGTTAAAGGCTCGGGGAGGACGGGTGTCAGGGATACTCACCTCTCCATTCGCTCTTCAGCACAGCGGCGGTGCCAGCTGGTCGGCCCGGAGGATCCAGATCAGGTCCTGGTCCAGGAAAATCCCTGCGTGCCTTCCAGCAGATAACATGGCTGCCACACAGGCTGAGCAACTGGAGGGAGTGAACATTATCAAAAATACTACAGTACAGGTACAAATCATGAGGTTTCTTTAACATTATTTACATGATGTCAGGTGTGAGCTTTAGAGAGATGAGAGTTAGGATATTCGTTTGAGACCAACATGAAAACAGAAGTAGTTTTAACGGCGGGGTGGGTTGTTGTTGAGAGTTCTGGAGGTTCTGATGATTAGGGCCAAGGTCTCCATAAAGTCTGGCTCAGGGTCCCGCTCTGGGATGAGCTCTCCTTGCTCCCCGGCCTCTCCGCTCCCATCTCCAGCCCGCTTTGGGTCTGAGGCTGCTGGGGAATCGTGGGGAAGCTCTGCTGGGCTGAGAATCTGCGCGGCCAAGCCGAGGTGCTTGCCTCTGAGGCCTGCATCTGCTGACTGGACCTGGATTTCAGCCTCAGCATCTGGAGCAGGGACTTGGTATGGGTCATGGAGACGGAGGTTCTGATGCGGGTGTCTGCGGAGTGGCTGTGTGAGCGTGGGAAGCGGGCAGAGAAGGTGGCGTCCAGGACGGGTCCGAGCCAGAGGCCTTTCCCTTCGGGCCCCAGGAACTGCGACGCCATCTGCAGGCAGCTGGAGAACCCGTCCTGGAAGGAGTATTTCTGACCTCCCATCTTTTCACTGCGTTCTTTGGCATTACTTTGCAGGAAGGAAACAGTGTGTTCCAGAATCTCAGCTTTCTCTGCCTTCTGCTGGGTCCCTCCCTGTGGCAGTGACAGTTAAATAGACTTTACAACAAGCACTGCAGAAAACATGATCATTCTTGTGTTGCATACAGAAACTAAACATATTTCCACTGTAAATCTTATTTACTTGCTGAGGCTGCAGCTGAGGCTGAGGCTGAGGCAGCAGCATGGTCCTCAGACGCTCCAGACTGCGATTCATCCTCTCCCTCCGACGTTTCTCCACCTCAGATTTCATCAGCTGCAAGCAAGAAGCAGGAAGAGGATTGGCCCAAGTTTGGGGATCTCATTTAAACATTCTCACATTTAGTTCTCTGTAAATAAAACTAAAAATGTTAGTATTGCTGCCTAGGCTGCATACATTCTCAGTGGTACCTTTCTCTTCCTTGTTGCATCGTCAGCTTCTTGCAGCAGCTTCATTATCCTGGACTTCACAAAGTTCTGTTCTCATCCAGGAAAAGCTGCTTCCTTCCCAGTCTGAGACTGATCAGGTAGTGAGGCTCGGGCCTCTTGCTTCTGTTTTTACCACCTCCCAGCAGGCCCCTCCCTCCCCTGCAGGTATCTCCTTCCTCCAGCCCCCTGAAGACCTTTACAGCCCCCGGATCCACCCCGGGACCTCCACACTCACCAACGCCTCTTCAGTCAAGATCCTCACAATGTCTTGTTTTTATGTTAAAAGTAAGCAAATCCTGCAGATTAAAGTCCACTTTTCTCAACCTTTTACCACAAAACACAAGAGCACAAATAAATACCTGAAAACATGACAGAACAATAGAAAAAGAAAAGTGCAATGCAAGAAATACACTATCAGGTTTTCAGTTCTTCCCCCTTTGTGAATTATTTGTGCACTTCAGTCTGACCAAAAGCATTTTGCATCAACATCATGGAGTTCTTCTGCTTGATTATTTTGTAAAGTACCAGCATTTAGCAATTATGAAGCAAGTTGAGAGTTTATTTGTTCATAAACCCATTTTGTTTCATTTTTTGAAGTTTAATCATGGTTGGTCCCACTTCATGAATTTGTGTACCTGAAACATCCTTCAATAACAATTTATTCATTAAAATATAGCTAAAAATGTCCAAAATGCATCTGCTTTTCAATTTTGCAATAAGTTGAAATAAAAATAAGCATCATTCTCATTGTGACACTTTGTGACAAACATCTTCAGGCTTGGATTTTCCAGTAGTTTTCTTTGTGGTTTCAGCAACAGAAGAAAAAAACCTCCCTTCATTTTCATTAGTGGGTTTAAAAATGAAGCTAACTTTTGCACAATAAGTATGACTTTAAATCAGAAATAATTTTTGTCAATTTTTCTATATCTGAATAGTGTAATTAACAAGTTTACAAAACTTTAACACCAACTTAGTGCTGGTGTAACCTCAAAATTCATCCCATTTTATTGGAATTTTGTGTTGCAGATCAATAAAAAAAAAATTGTAAAGATGAAGTGAAATTATCTATAGCTTCAATTTTTAAACAGATTTCTGAAAAGTGTGGCTTGCATTTTCAGTCCTCCTCTCATTCTTAATCAATGTGTTATTGAGCCACGCTTTACTGTTACATCTGCAAACCTTTTGCCAACTTTGCACATTTGGAGACTGAAATTACTAAAAAAAGAAACTGAAAATCCTCCCTATTGAACTTTGACTAGGACATTTTAACACATGAATATGCTTTCATCTATTTTAACTCTGGCTGTATGTTCTTTTCCTGCTGCATGAAAATCTTAAATCTTTTGCCACTTCTAACCGAATTTCTCCCCAAATATTTATTTATTTGATCTATTAATTCTCTACCAGCTTCTCAATTCCTGCCTAAGAAAAGAATCCCCTCTGATGCCACCACTATGTCTCAAAGCTCAAAACTGCAAATCAAATCACAATTTGTATGTCTTCTTTCTTATTTTACTTCTGAAAGTGAATAGCTGTCCTGGATTTCATTTTGGCGAATCAGAGATAAGAGGCTACACTTTCTAAAAACTTGTTAAATAATTTGAAAAAACACAATAGTTTCTCTTCCACTTCATGGCCACATTTGCAGCTCATATCGAAATATGCAACAGTAACCAGATGTTTTTTTCCTTTGCCTCCTGGAAGTTTTTCATCTCTTCACTCCTCCGTGTCCGCGAACCTCTGACGAGTGCCGACGTGTCTCCTTTCACGCCTTCTGCGTTTCCGCACGCAGGTTGTAAATGCGGGTTTTGCATTCGCGCTTCCTTGTCACTGTGGTGCACGCGTGCCATTTGCGCCACTGTCTCGTGCTGTCGCGCCGCTATTGTTTGACGTTCGCTTTTGATGATGCGGAAGATCGCGGTGAGAAACACAGAGGCGGTGATTATGCACGCGTGCCTCCTGTTTTAAATGGATCATTTGAAGCCCCCTTCCTTCCCTAACCCGTGAGCCTCGCACTTCTTTGCAGATGCAGATTGACATTCAAACACGTGGAGTCCGACACTTATATGCGTCAATACGCAGAGTTACCCAACTTCTAGTTTGATACTGCGTTTGATAAACTTATTGTTGTTTGAAAGTAACAAGGTTTTATATTAGGTATGTTCCAAAAATAACAGCAACCCAAATTAAGTGTTGGACATACTAATATTACAATTAATCTAACTCCCCATTGGGATTAATAAAGTGTTTTTAACTTGAATTGAATATTATAATCTGTATCTCTCTTCTTTGGCTCTTATTAGCCAATGAATTGACAGGAAAGTGGGTTGGGAATACCCGGGTACAACTTTGTATTGCTACATGGATATTAAAAGGAGTCAATTTTAGACAAAAAACTAAGAAGAATTTCAAAAATTTTCTTTAAAGAAAACATTAAAAATTCTGAGTTTGAAAAGTTGAAAATTTGCGTGAAAAAAAACTGATTAATCTCAAATTTTCAAAAGTTGAACATTTTTGACTTTTCGCCATCTGCCACGACAGACTGGAGGTTTGAGAAGACAGAGCAGACACACAAAACAGATGAACTGATGCAGGATTATTTTTGATGTTCATTAAAGTAAAGAGTTAAGACCGGAAGAGGGAGAAGATTAGTTGATGGCAGCATTATGCTGCAGGAAGATGTCACAACCAAAAGGAACGCCACACAAGATGCAGTTTCTACGGAGAGAAAAATGACTGAGAGCAAACAAAAAGTTAACAATTGAAATAACAGCGAATAATGCAAAATGGAGAGTAGTAGAAGAAGAAAGTGAGGAAAAGTGGTCAGTTTGTCCTACAGTAGCCTAAGCCTATGGCTGCAAAATGTCTAATGTTATGGAAATTTCATTTATCAAAGAATGAGAATCTGTTTCAATAATAAGAGAACGATTAATCTTTGTCTTTAAGTTTCTTTATTAGAAGGCAAAAGCGTTCTAAGACTTGTCTCACTGAGCGCAGCCAGGCGAAGAGCCCTGAACGACACGCATCACATCGTTACATAGTCACAGCGAGACAAAGAACCAACCAGAGTTTGATCTGATCTCTATTGCCAGAAGGACCACAGAGACAATCCTGGCCCCCACTTAACGAACTACTGCTCACCTCCTGGAGGAGATGATTTTATGGCAGGAAAGAACCGATAAGGATCTCAGGAAGAACTTCTAATTCTACTCTGTCAGTTACTCCTGGGTACAGGTCAAATAAGGGTATAAACTACATTCCTCACATCAGTCCTTTAAGACGATTACCAGGTTAAGCATTTTACCCAAGATGTCTTCATGTCTCTACTGCTATCACACTAATGGAAACATCTAAACATTATCTGGAAACTTCTTTCATGGAAAAACAGATGAAATATGACTAAAACAACATTTTCTATTACACTAACTATAAGCTTTGTCAAAAATTAAAGTTTCGAAATGAAATTAATTAGCTGGTCAGGATCACTCTGTAAACTCGTATAAAAGCAAAACTTCTGGCAATTTGTTGAGTCAATCAGCTCAATGCCAAAGTGGAAAGAGCAATAGATGTTAGACTAAAACTTGTTGCAACTTATCAGTAAAACACTTCAAACTGATGAAGTGTCCATCATTCTAGATAGAAATATTATTCACAATGAAACAGAGAGTTGTGAACCTGCTAGCAAATATACCCAAAGTCAGACTGTGCAATGTTTCAAAAAATGATACAACAGACATTGTTTCCAGATATCAAAGCATTTTAGCACAAACACTTAATGTGAAGCTAAAAGCTCAAAACGTCAGGATCCTGCCCAGCAACTGGGCATGCTGAACTCTTTTATCCTTTCTATTCAGCTATACTGTCTTAACCAAACCAAATAAAACGGTATTCCTAAAGTTTTCGGGATTAATCAAACTTCTTTAGCAGATTTCCAGAAGGTGCCTCATGTTGGTCTAAAGCTTTCTGCTCTTGTGGAAATGTGCCTTCATGTCGTCTGAAGTCTCTTTTTTTAATCCGACCACAAGATCCACACAAAGGATGAGCGGCTCAGCAGCTGCTTGTGAATACAGAGAGTCTTTATTGTAAAAGAGGTAGAGAGAATACAGGTGTTTCACTGTACAGAAAAAAGACAGCACTGTTTTTACTCAGTCAAACCAATAATATGGACTCAGACACGCCTCATTCATTTACAGGGACAGGCCAGTAAAAAAGAGAAAAGGAGGAACGAAACAACACGAAACAGAGAAACACGCACAAATCTTTGGATTTTTCTCTATTGCCCTCTCATTCACTAAATGCACTCCCTTTCTGAGCCGTTAAAACCAAAACACTTGTTAAACTAATAATACAAGCAATAATAATATTAATAAAATGATATAGTGTGCTAAAAACAAAAGATAATGCAATCCCACCTCTTACATCTTCCCCACCACAAATACATTTTAGTAACAAGTGGAAAACAAACCCTACGAGCCCCGATGATAAAACCCAAACCTGCATGCACTCAACACACGCACACAGTGCACTCAGCTAATCATACAAACATAACGATGACCTGCGCTGGGCGGCTTTCCAAACAAAAACAACAACGGACATTTAAAACAACCAAACATTATACAAAAACAACTGCAGCCAAGTGGGAAGGGTGATATCATTCTGTCTGTCTTTTCCCTCGTCAATCTTTCTGTCGTTCTGTGCCGGCAGGCGGGGCCATCAGTCAGAGTTATCCGAGTGGTCGGTGCGGGGCGAGGTGCCGGAGGGGGGCGAGGCCCGACCCTGCCAGTTTCCGTTAGCCTGAGGGGTCCAAAGAGACAAAATCAACATCAACAAACCGCATTGGGCAATAAAAACGCAGTAAACTGAAAATCAATCTATGAATTTGCATATAATCTATTTCTCCTCCATTTCTTGTTGGATTCAAAGCTCCCACCTCTACAAAAAATCTGCAACCTTTTTTTACTCTCTGGTCAATTAGTTTTATTAAGGATTTGATTTTACAAACAAAATAAAATTCTGCAAGTCGGACATTTAAAACATTGTATTTAGAAACTGGTATCACTTAATAAACCCTGATTGGTCTAACTAGCCGCTACATCTTTTGTGTGAAGGACTTTGGATTATCTGATATTGTCTTTTGTGGCACTAAGCAAAGGTCCTTCTAACAATGTTTAGAAGGAAAGTATGAAAAGAAAGTATGAACAAGCTTTTAAATCAATGTTGCTAAGAAGAAGATATTGGTTTTTTAGGGCTTTGGCAGTGAAGTGAGAGAAAAGGAATGCTAAGCTAACCCTCAGTTCAGGTTAGCAACAAGTTTACGTGTTTTTGTCAAGTAAAATTATGTAAAATAGATTAGCGTGTTAATAACAAACTTAATCACAACTTCTGACAAAACTCACAGCCCTTATCATATTCCAACAGTTTTCTTATGACAGAGCAATCTCCAAAGGCTGAGACGTTAAACTTTAAAAACAGGCCATAAACATGATGCCACATGACTTTCTGTTTCCTTTTTATCACAGCTGCCCAACACATAAAGTTAAACATTTCTCAATGACAGAAATGCTCTTATAACAGCAGTATTGTGATTTTATGGCAGTGGTTACACTTACAAATCAATCTTTATTAGTTACCGGCAGTGCAATCAGAAAGTCAACTGTTTTTGTTTGAATCAGATGCTTTCAAACCTGAGGTGTTTATTCAGTTTAAAACAAACTCTGGCTGCTTTCATCAGCTTTCTCAAAACTACTACTCAGATGACTTTACCTGAAACTAAACCCAGAAACAATTATGTTTCTATAGGAACTATAGGTATCGAAACAGCTGCAAAGTGTCAGATTTGACAAGATCTGGGGTCCTTCTGGAAAATATTTTCAAATATTAACATCAGATCAGTTCTTTATGCTCTCCATGTCTAATTCTGACCCCAAATCCCAACAGAAAACGATATTTCTCTCCCATTCCATCTGAATGTATGAAACAGCAGCTCACATGTGCATGTCTGTTCAGGAATGTATCTTTATCGCCCTCTTGTGACGGGTTGGTGAACCACAACATCGATCTAAGTAACAGGAAGCTTCGCCTTGATGTCTGCATGCAACTTTACTGGTTTTGATCTTTAAATGATTTACGAGCAAATCATGAAATAAAGGCACGATCTGCAGCACCTGCATCTGGTAGGCAGACTGTTCGCCGTTCACAGACGGAACTCCGAGGAACATGTCCGCTGAGCCCGACAGGGAGAACGACCCCGACCCTGAGAACCAAGAAAAAATCTTTAGCTTTCAACCACTGCATTAAATCTGTTGACCTTTTTTCTGTGCAGGAAGCTAAATAGCCTCCGGGGCTCCAGCGGGAGACTTTATGGTCTCACCTGTGGAGTTTGGAGTGTGCGGAGAATCATCTCCCTGTCTGGCTCCTAAAGCCGTCTTCATGGCGTAAAGGTTGGCCTCCTCTTGGAACTTGCCGATGTTTTTCTTGTAGCGGATTCGTTTGTTGCCAAACCAGTTGGAGACCTGGGTAAAATGTTTGAAAAAATAACACCCAAATTATTGTTTTCTTCATTACAAATACAGAACATGTGGCTTCAGCTGTGAGTGTTGAATAAAAGATTTTATCATTTTAATTCAACTCCTGCCAGAACGTCACACAGTTCTGCTGGTTTATTTACACATGAAAACTTTAACAACCTGCTGAATAACAGACGCTTGTGATTCATGCAAAAAAAAAAAGAAAATGAAACAAGAATTGGCGTCTTGTATCAGCAGCTTTGTTATAATCTCATGAAAACCAAAGAAACAAAGAATCATCCCCTCATTTCATCTCAATGTATGAACAGAATGCCGTATGCAACGCCTCTCTACAGGAAAGGGATGTGCAACTTCAAACAAATCTAGCTATTTTACCCACTTTAAATATTATATCAAATATAATTTCCTGTTAAGTTGCAGAAATTCAGGCAGTTATTAGAAAGTTATAACAGATTTATTCTACAAATAGATAAAAAATGTAATCCAACAGACTCACTTTACTAAATGTGTTTAAGATGAAAGAAATAAGATCAGAAACACATCATCTCATCTCGACATTTATCACCTCAATCTTTCTGCTGCAAACGTCTGACTCCATCATCTTTTTCTGATAAATATAAAAGTTACAAATTTCTGACTATAAAATGTCAGAGAAACTTTTGGTTTAACACCATAAATTTCAGCCTTTAATCATAGAAAATGTTAATTTACATCTTGTAAATATGCAACTTTTCAACAAATTAAGGATATTCAAATTTTTCTTGTAAATACATGAAATGATCTCAGTATTTCAGATTTTTTTGGTGTAAATTTACTCTGAAGTTTTTTTTAAATATATTGTAAGTAATTTTCCGTCCCATCCTGCCGACTCAGCGGCTGACCTGAGAGACGGTGATTCCACACTGTTTGGCGAGTTCCTCTTTGGCTTCTTCACTGGGGTAAGGGTTGGACAGGTGGGAGTAGAAATACTCGTTGAGGACCTCTGTGGCCTGTTTGCTGAAGTTGCGCCTCTTACGCCTGAGGAGAGAGAAACATGGTGAGCACTAAAGCACTGAAGAAGATAAAAAATAAAAATCTAACAGGACAAATACTATTCAAACCATCTTTGACTGTTTTTGGATATTTGACCAAATCAAACCTGGATTATTCTAATTTTTTTTCATGTATTCAAAGTTTAGCTTTTAGGATTTCTACACGTTTTTCACAGAAAAACATATTTTATACAAAAGCTCACAATAAATGCATGGAATATATCAGAAAAAGAGAGATGGATGGATACAACAAAATGGTCTATCCTTCATTCCACATTTTTCCAGACAGCACATTTAAAAGAGCTCTTCACATTACACATTTATTACAAATCCTGCTATAAACATGAAATTATCACTTGCAATGCTTTCATAAAACCCTTTTAAGTCAGACTTGGGAACTCTTCTCGTATCTCGATGTTGTATCATCTAAGCCACAATAGAACCAGTCAGACCCAAGTTAGCAAACAGGTGCAGTGAGGTGAGACCACTATAAAAGATCACAGCAACATTTATCTACTTAAACATTAAACATAAAGAAATGATGGAGAATCAGGACTCCGAAAGAAAAATGGCCACAAACCGCTCACCTGGCGTCCAGGAAGCGTGACCTCAGGATCATGACGGCCTCACATGTGCTCTGCTTGAGCTGCGTCTGGATGGAGCTGAACTTGCGGTGGATGATGGCCACCATGCGCTCGATCTCCCGTGGAGTCACGGGCCGCGTGCGCGACTGCTCCCTCAGCAGGTTCATGACGTGAGTGGTGAATTCAGTGCATGCCTGAGTAAAGTTGATACGAGAGAAACAAAAGGAAGGGATTAAATCTATACTGGAGTTCCCAACAATGTATCTGTATTGATTTTGAGGGAAAGGAAACTCTGAAAAGCTTTTCAAGACAACAAGGAGTTCTGAGGAAAGCTTTATTAAATAACTTGACTTATGCAAAAGACTAAACTAGAATATTAAACAGCTGTGGAAAAATCTATTTTAGAAAGTTAGCATTGCTAAATGTTGTGTCAAATGGATTCCACTCAGCTGTGGATCTCATAATTACAAGAGTAAAAACAGCCCCCCTCCCCTCTGTCCACCCACTCTAAAGAGGTATTTTCTGCGAATGCGTGGCCTAACATGCCAAAGGATTTACACTCCTGGAGGAGGGCAGCGTCAGAACAGGCAAGCGTGTACAGGCAATGTCAGCGACACGGTACCTGCTCATACTTCTCCAGCTCAGTGTGGTAGATACTGCGAATCTGGCTCAACTTGCTTTTGTAGTCGGAGTGCTCGAGCGAGCTGTCGGGCGACATCCCTCCGGAGCTGGTGGCGGCGGACACGGCGGCGGCGGCCCCGCCTCCTTTCTCCGGCCCGGCGACGCCCTCCGCCAGCAGCATGTTGTCCAAACGCACCAGCTGAGGATCCTGAGGCTCCTCCTCCTGGTTGTTCCTCATAGACAGGCCTGCCGGTTAGAACATGTTTGTGTTTTAACTCCCACAGTCAAACATTTCATGGCACACTCCTAGTAAAAAAATGTGTCCAAACACAGAACTTTGTGGTACTCCACCAGTGACCCTGAAATCTATTGGACCAATCAGATCTAAACCCACTTGATTAGCGACTATTTTCTTCTGGAAACAGATACAATTCATCATAATCGAGAAAAGGTTCCTTAAGGAAAGGTTAAGAAACTTTAAACTCTGTGATATGTGTCCATTTACTAAGCATAGCTTAATTAGGCCTAAATTCAGGGCAGTAATCTCAGGGAACATTGTTGTAACTGGTTGGGATGGGGTCCAACATGCAAATCAACGTTTTCATCCAACAAGGTCTCTGCAATAAACTGCAAGATGAGTGATTTGATTTGGCCTCCTGAAGACAGAAACAGTCATTAGAAATATATTGTTTGCATTTGTTATATGCAGAAGCTAAACTGAATATTTAGGATAAAAACTAAACTACATAATAAAAAACCTTTGCTTGAAGTTTGTCAGATTCCAATGAATTCCCAGCCATTGACACAATCTTTCCAGGCTGTTTTATTAGTTTTTTTATATCTAAATACATACATTTAATATCAATATATAAAACAGGTTGAAAATAAAATGTTCTAAAGTAGGGAACAAAACTTCAAATACCGCTGCTTATTTTAGTATAGTTTTACTTATCTGACTCAAGTCATCTTTTATGCAACTTGGGTGTTTATTTTATAAACTATAGTCAATTTTTCACAACAATTTAAACAAAACAAACATTTTAAGGCTGGTTAACTTCACTACTACTTTGAATTAAATTTTATATCAATCAATTTATTTATATTCAGAATTAATATTATACTAGAGGACTAGAAATGTTGTCTAGAAACACAGCGGTTTATTCATTCACCCTCCCTCCCCCATACTTATTCAGACAAGGAAGGAAGGAACTAAAAAGCATAAGCCAAACTTTTCCATTCTGTTCATATCTGCTCTTATACTTCACACGATCAACTCACTCAGAAAACAACAAACCACAGAGATAAAACACCATCCTGGTTAGAGCTCTCATAACCATGTTTGCAATATCACAATCACAAAGGTCTGTTTGGAGGCACTATTTCGTAAGCAATAACATTCCAATGCCATCCATTAAAATCCTGTCCACTAATAACATATCACACCAACAGGATAGACTTTATTTCAACAACTGACGTAGATTTAAATGACCAAGATAAAGACAGCTCAGTGTAGGTTATGTTTAATCAATATCATTGCAATATTTAACAGTAATATCACAATATTATGTTTTATGTTGGTTAAACCACTTTGCTGGTTGCTCTCTTTGTACAAACAACTACAGTGTAGCCATAACTGCCTGCTTGGAAATGGGTTTATACAAAAAACCTCTCCCACAAAAGTTCATTGCTACTTATTTTGGTCTGATAAGGGCCATATATCTGCTAAATCTGTCCTTAAAGACAAGCGCTGAGTGACTGTTGTAAGTGTAAGCAGGCGTGGTGCAGGTTTTTACTCACAAATCTAAATATAAATAAAGTGAAGCCAAAACCAATAAATTCTGCTGATTTGTTTTCATTTGCTGCTGTCACTATTTCTATTATTTAGCAATGAACCTGGACCTTAATACATCCCGTAACATCTAACAATTGCTCCTACAATTATGCATTACACAAGCAGCAACTTGGTAACTTAATTTCTAAAGCATTTTATTAAAAAAGGACAAATGTTGAAGCTGCTCAAAATTGACATATATGCTGCTATGCTGCTTTCTGACAATAGGAAAGAGAGCAGCTTTATTTGGCAACATGACAAAATGAAAGATCTGATTATTTGAGCAAATGTGAGAATTAACAGATGTAAATAAAGTGGTAAACCCTGAGGTGGAAAAGCAGCACAATAATCAATATTCTCACTGAGCCAGTATCTGGGTTTGCTTCGATCCATCAATCTATTACTAACTACTGAGCTTATTTTTTTCAGATTAGGTCAAGAATAGGTTATAAGTTAAACATTGTGACCACAACAGCTAGATGGAGAGCTACTGACACAAATCTAAATAAATAAGAGCAACTTTTGTCTATCCTCACACATGCACTGTGTTTTGATCGCATTATTGGCTTGTGATGACACCACATCAACAAGGGCTGCTGATGGCTCCAGTTGCACAGCCCCACAGATCAACATCATGTTCTTGGTGACAGACAGCATTTATTAACCCAGTGTGTGTAAATAACCTACCCGTTTTTTCCTTGATCTCGCAAAGAACGCTGAACAATGCGGGCTTCATTCGGTGACAGTTTAGTGCGTGTTTCCTGTGGGACACGAAGGAAACATCATGACTTGTTGGAAGTACAGAGAGCAATAAAAAATGCTGACAGCATGAAAACCGAGCGAAAAATAAATAAAAGTTCTACATCGACTCCGTTTAGCAAGTTAGCAATCGTTAGCTTTACGATACCTGAAACAGACAAGAAAATATATTAATGTAACCTAACTCAACTTTGAAGCCAATATGTCTCCTCCGTGTTGATGTTGTGTAGTAAAATGTAACGCATTCTTGTAAAGAAACGCATTTCCTTTACGTTAGAGGTGTTAGCTGCTTCTCGTAGCTTTAGCACGTTAGCCTCGATTAGCGGAGGCTAAACGCCGAAGTGAGCTTATGATTCGGCACAACAGTTAATGCATTTAATTATCTTGAATACAGTTCATCCAATATACCTTAAATCTTAACATGGAATTATCAGAATTGGGGTGATTTTTTTTTCTCTCTGAACTAACCATAGGTTATCCCAAACACCATTTTATTAATAAAAAATTCTAAATAAATTCTACCATGTGGACCACCTTAAGACATAATACAACTTAAATGTGCAGAACCTACACAAGTTAAACCTTGACTGATTTAATTACTAATTAAAGAGTATTTCAAATACAGCTAAAGATCACTGAAACAACTGCTTTCCAAGTAAAAATAAAAATCAGCAATCAATTATTCATTTATGAAAGCACCTATTTACACGTCATTAACTTTGTTTTGATTAGGTTAGACCAGTTTAAGTAGTGTTTTTTAAATGGACTTCAAACTAATCTGGTCTAAATGCCAAGAAAAACATTTAAGTGACTGTTTTGCAATTGAATATTTTCAAGAACCATTTCATACATTAAGTCTCTTAAGGTATCTTCATTCTTATTGGAAAAATCTATTTTGAAAGAATTGTTCTAAAGCCCCTTAAAGAAACTTCGAAACGGAAGCCAACTTCAGTCTCGAGAAGGCTAACAATGGCTGCAATCAACAATCGCTGCTTGAAGGAAATGCGTTTTAAAACTAACATCAAATAACAAAAAGTCTAATTTCACTCCGACATCATATGACCGCGAGCATATCATAACAAAAGCATCTTTATTTTTATGAGAAGGCTAATTGGTTAGCTGTTGGCTAATCAATCTAAACAATAGAGTGAAGTTCAGGAAAGTTTCCCAAAGCGACACAGAGCCAAAACAAAACGCAGCCACGGTGTCAGTAACTGTCTAAATTAAACAACCAAAGCTGTCACTAACTTTGCTTGTGCCTCGTCCAAACTTTGGTCGGTGATGGTCATTATTTGCTGCAGTATGTCACCAATATCTCTGCGGGTTTCATGTCCGTTTTCTGTGCCCTCGAGGCCCGAGTCGCCTCCGTCCGACCGGTGCTGGGAGGGTTGATGAACCGAGTTGAGCGCATGCATCCCGGGGTGGCCGCTCACGCCGAGTCCCCGGCCGTTGGATGGCCCATTGCCAGTCAGAGGCTGCTGTTGCAACATCTTTGGCGACGCACAGTGGCGACGACTGCTGCCCGACTGCGCTCTCACAGGCAACACAGCACTACCCGAACCCAGGCATCTCACGGAGCACGGTCCCCTAGCGACTGACAGCCAGAAGTGCAAAACAGGCAAAGGCGTGGAGCCCAGAGAGTGCACGGAGAAAAAAAATAAATGTAGACAAAATATTTATATTTTTGGAAATACATATTTTATTATCACTAACAAGCTCTTTACATCAGAATCCCATATGCATAAAACTTTTGCAGGAATCAACGTGACTAAAGATAAATGCATGCATGAGTTTCCCTAGATTAGTGTTTCTCAACCTTTTTTGGGCAAGAGCCCCCCTATCCATTATCCAGGTTTGTTCAGCAAAATTTGTTTAATACTATAATAGTTCATGACTTGAAAATTATACTCACCATCATTTGCATTGACCATTCAGAAAAATCTGAGAAAATATTACTTGCATAATAATTTGGAACACGGTGTAGTCCTTTAATCCTGGAAATATTCTTCAGGTCATAGAAGGCCGACTATGTAGCTGTCTTTATGAGGCTCTGAAGGTTCAGGTCAGAGTCCATCACTACACCTAAGTTTCTGGCCTAATTCCTAGTTTCCAGCTGTAGTAACTGAAGCTGTGCATTGGCTCTAGATCATTCCTCTATAGGTCCAAAGATAATGACTTTGGTTTTCTTTCTGTTCAGCTAGAGAAAGTAATAGCACATCCACCTGGTAACACTGTGTGTATTGTCCGTGTAGTTATGATAGATAATATTATTTCCCGTTATAACTTGAGCTAGTGGGAGTTTTAATTTATTCACATATTGCATTTAATTAATTGCATTTAAACATCCACAAAAAAGTTCAAATTTTAACCAAAAATCGGAATTGAGCATCAAGACCTGCTGTTTGAATGCAGCCTTAGATAAACAAGTTAAATTCAGCAGAGAAGTCTGTCAATTCTCAATAAACATTCCTACTTTTCTGCTATATGACATCCAGAAAAGCTGGATATTTCATTACTGTAAGTTCACAAATAAGAGGATGACTAAATATTTAAATGTAATTATCACATTGGGTCCAGATAATTTCAATTTGGGATACTTTGCTCTAAACAATTACTGAGGTCATTGACCTCCATTTTTCTTTTTCATTCTGGCTCTTGTGGAGCTCTGCACCAGTGCAGAACAGCATGTGACAAATATGACAACAGCATTTTTTTATCTGGTGGAGAAATTCTGCTGGGTCAACTGAGACCACAGCAACAAGTTTCAGAGCAGAAGTGTGTGTGTATGACTGAGTAGAAGAATGATTAAACAAGTAAAAAAAAAGACAGGATCAAATAAAACCTGACTCAATAACCTGGAAGCTGCTTGCTTTCTTGTTAAAGTAAAGATTGAAATATGACTATGAATGAATGAAGCCTAATTTGTCTTTTGTGAAACAACAATCTGACTTAAGACGGCTCGTTTCTCTACTTCTCGTTTTAGCTTCAAGTCAACAGGATGTGAGCCAAAACCACAACAGTGAAGTGCAGAAGAGCTGTGCGTGTTTCAACAAGTTGCAATGGGCCTGACACATTCGAATGCATAGCAGCTTAAGCAGCAGCTGCCTACAGCTGCTCAGCATGCTCAAAGTTTAAGATCAGGTTACAGACTCCTCTGCTTCAGAGTACACCTGGACCAAAGCAAGTGCATGTCAGGAGCTATTTAGTTTGTTTAAGAGACGTAGCTCATGACAGTCAGACGAGGCAAATGTGGGGCATGTAAATAGGGGTGGGCTGAGACGAGAGGAACAGGAAGAATAGAGCGGAGAGACAGAAGACTGCAATACAGACAGAGAGAGGGAGAGTTTGTTGCGCTGGTATGTGAAATACTTCACAGCAGATTTTTTCCCTTCTTGCCTACATAGAGCTATTGACCAGACGAGGGACGAGGCAAAAAATGCTGTTTCCCATCTGTGGTCACTTCAAGAGATGATGTGAGGAGATAAAGTCCAAACGACAAAGGTAAGACCGGGTTTACTTAACTTGTAGTAAAAATAATGTTATGGGGGAATCTCACAGGAATAAAGTCTAACAAAGAAACTATCTTCATTACTAAAGTCTAACTAGTCCATACAAATCTTTTAACCACATTATACATGTTAGTCGTTAAAAAAACAACCGAGATGTAGATTTCATAGAGCTGTTTAAAGAGGTGAGAACTTGCTAAACTGGTTTCTTAAGGAGGGACAAACAAAAACACCTGAACAAGAGTCTTGAAGGCAGTAAACATCTGTCTGTTAACACCGTACATGTCCTGTCTGCCGCCTAACCATCAGAAGAGGAACCTTTTTCTCTTTGCGTTGCGTCTATGATGAAGAATCTGCTTTGTGTTTCTTCCTCGTAGAGTTTGACAGCAGTTTGACAATAATGGAGAGCAACATTGAATTTTCTGTGGGGAGCTGCTGGAACCTCTCATCATCACCGAGGACGGAGACACAACCACAGGAGAGGCAGCGAGCAGCTCAGATGCCATCATGCAAAGCTGTGGCGAAGACTCTGCTCTCGAAAAGAAAGAGGAACACCCGGGGGAGGACGAGAGTACTGAAGCTGCACCGAGTAGTGAAACGCATTCAGAGGAGCTAAAGTTGGAAAAGCAGCAGAGCAGCACAGAGGAGGAGCATTCACAGGTTGATAAACTGGAGGATAGTGAGAAGAGAGATGATGGACTAAACTTAGACAAAAACGACAGTGAAGAGCAGAGACAAGCTGGTGAGACAGAGGAGGAAAATTCCTCTGAGCAGCAACCTGAAGGGGACAAAAACCAAGATGAAGATGCAAAAAAGGTGGGTAAACTAAAACCTGTGAATCAACTAGTAGTTCAGAAGGTAATTATAAAATTTATTATGTTATTGACTCAAGCAGCATTCAGTCCAAGGAAAACACACACACACTTGTGGAAATTTGTAAGATTTATTTTGTTACGCATCATGTGGGATTACGTAGGAGTGGAGTGGATTCCTTTGCTGTGCCAACAAACATTGTGTGCCACTCAGTCAGAAACCTCTCTCCGTCTCTCTCCACCTTCACCACCTACCCCCCTCCTCTCAGGCTCACCGGTTAACCCCTGACTTCCCCGACTCGCTGTTTGAGCTGCTCTGCACCCTGCAGGAGGGCAGGCGGCTCAACGACCAGCGATGCTCCTTCAGGTTGGAGGGCGGGATCAGGAGGAGGAGGTGCCACTCGGAGCCCAACACCAGGAAACCGGCTAACAGAGGTGGGAGCCTGCTCATGAGGTTCCACTGAAACTGATGAAACTCATGCAGCTGTTTCAGCTGTTTCCATGACATGACTCTGACTCATTTTGATGGAGAAGAACAAAAACAACCACGAAACCTATCACTAGGGTTTCAGTACTTTTATGTTTCTCCATCTTTGGCGGTTAAAACTCGACTGAATTACTTGTTTTTTTTTTCTTTCCAGTTGTCTTTTCCTCCATGACTTCACTGCAGAAAGAGGAGTTTTTTGACTTGGTTGCCACTGCACAAGCTCGCCGGCTGGATGACCAGAGAGCACAGCTGGGAGGCTCTCTGCCTCCAAAACCAAAATCTAGAAGCTTTCGAGGCAGCTTAAAGCAGCTGACTTTAGTGAAAAAACCTGAACCGGTTCCTGTCCCCAAAGAAGTTCCTGTCCCTAAAGATGATCTGTATGATATGATTCTGACAACACAAGTAAGGAGGATTTGCTATAATGACTGCTGTAATTTTTAAAAAGAAATAGTCGGTGTATCCACTTGTGGATTCTGATTCTTCCCTTTGCTGTAACCCACAGGCTCAGGGCCGGCTGGAGGACCAGCGTAGCAGGGCCCCGGGCCCCATGGACGATGAAGACTTCTTCTCTCTCCTCCTGAAAGTGCAGGGCGGGCGAATGGATGAGCAGAGGACTGAACTGCCACGCTTGCTGAAAACCTGAGACAAAAAATAGAAACTGTGGTCAGCTGTGAGAGCCAATGAGTGTTTTAGCCTCTCTTTTTTTTGCTTTGATTTCCAGTAGAAGCAGGATTTTCTGAACCATAACTCCTCCTGAATGTTAGTCAGTGTTAAAGTTGTCTAGACTGTAGCAAAAACGCTAAGCTTTGAGCAACAAAGCTTTTCATGTAACATTAGGAAATGTTTCCAATAAAGAAAAGTGCTACATAATTCAGCCTGTATTCTGAGGGACATTAACCGCTACTTTCTAAAACTTGGAGGTTACTTCTTGAATCCTGAAGGACATTTTTCCTTTAGGTACAGTTAGTTTTTAGAGTGAAGATATTACTTTCCAAACCTTACAGGTTAGTATTTGGATCTTAGAGGTTAGTTTCTGGAAGTGGGGTAATTGTCTGGAATTTACAGATTGCTGAAAGTTCATATTTTACTTTCAGAAATCTGTACAGTTACTTTCTGTGAATTTCTGGGAAAAGACCCTTTAAGTTTTGCAAAAGACATGGAAAGTAACATTCAAGATCCATAATCGATCGTCTAAGTTTAGCAAAGTGCCAAATTGCAAGACTCATAATGCAGCATACTGATTGGAAGTGTTCTTAGTGTTCTGAATTGTAACATGAGTTTTACAAAGTTCATGAAACCCTTAGGTTACATATCTCCCTGTAATGGTTCAAGGAAGTACCTTTCTAGTTGCAGAGCATAGCCTTTAAATTGTAGTAAGTGACCTACAGGTTCTGGAGCAAGTAACTTCCTTGTTCATGAACGTAACCTCTAAGTCCTGGAAACTAACTGCCATGTTCTGGAAAGTACCAGGTTACAGGATACCTCATAACACAGCTTGATCTCTGAAGGTACCCAGTTAATTCAACAAAGTAATCTTCATGAAAGCAATCTTTAAGCTTCAGTGTAAGCTTCAGAAGCATTTCCCGTAATATAATTTCAAAAAGTACCCTTTATGTTCTGGAATGACACCTCTGAGTTTTTGGTACAGAAATGTGTATATTTACCACAAATTCTCCAATTAACCAGTTTCAGGATGTACCATCTATAATTTGAGAAAGTACAAAATACAAAACTCTTGACAGTATTAGCGTTCTTGTAGAAGAACGGCAATACTATCAGGAATACTCAAAAGCAACCTTTTGATTCTGAGGACAGTGACTTGTTAGCTCCAGAAAGTTCTTGAAAGTTTCCTTTGAGTTCTGATAGGAAACTCTATACTCAAAGAAGTAATGTCTAAGTTCAGGAAAGTTACATCTGAGCTTCATTAAAGTAATTTGTAAGTTTAAGTATTTGGAAAAATAACCAGCAAATTCTGGAAATGAAAGAATTGTATTATGCATTGCTACTAAACATGTTTACCATTTCTGTACTTTGTTTTTCCTCTAGCAAATGTGATCAGAATATATTTGCTTTTTGGAAATTGAGGAGAAAGTATTTTGATCTCTATTGTTGGTTTTTCTACCAACAAGGTAAGATTGAGGAGGAGATCCAAAAAGTAATGCAGTGCTTAAGTGATATATGAAAGTTCTCTTACAGAATAAACCAAATGTGCATCTGAGCCATTAGATTTGTTGATTTGTGAAATTTCTTTCTCGAAATTACCATCAGAAGGAAGAAAGGACTAACTGCGTCACTGGATTTCAGCAGAGGATAGTTTCTTCAGTAGCAGTGATGCCTGAAATTTGAGCAAAACAGAGAATAGCACTTCATTATGGAGACGTGTCTGGAGGCGTGATGATTCCATTGTTTGTTATTATAGTAAAATATATTGGATGCTTACTATTTAGTACATGTTGCACTCTTGAGACAGAAAATCAAAACTGGGAAAAAATTAAAAATGATGAATTTCTAGTCATAAATTGGAGAGTCAGAAACAGACTATCGTATCCATGTGCACATGGATACGATATTGAGAAATTCCCCTTTAAGGCATTTTGGTGAAACTATGAAAAAAAATTGACTGCTAAGTTTATTATTAATAGTAATTCTCTTGGGAAGGGAACATTTCCTGATATGTTGTCAAAAACATCCAGCTGCACATGAATTTAACCATTTATGGCCGAACAGCATGACTTATGATGTTCCTCTTAAGAAACAAATAAGGCAAAGATAAGGATGTTAATATTTAACAAGCTAAATGGAGCACATATAGGTGTATTCCTCTAACCAATTTCCTGAATTTTATAGTTTGCTCCTGTAATGATAAAGAAACAAACGGCAAATACTGTGTTTCTTGCTACCTATTACAAATATTAGGCTTAGTTAAAAATAATTACATTTTAGTATAGTTTATTAATCTAAATATGCTGGCAAAGAAGCTTTACTGAAGTTAAGTGGTTTTATTTTTGCTGTGCAGTATTTGGTGTTAAACAGAGCATGGTTGTGACTCATCACAAACTGATCAAACTGTTTGAGGCACAACATGCTTTTCAAAACGCTGCAGGCAATAATGAAGGCCACCTAATGGGGGTCTGGTGGAAACTGGTGACCTTCTCTGCTGTGCGCTGCGTCCTCTCAGCTCAGAGGAAACTTGTTTGAGGAAGTAGTTATCGGCCCACGGAGGTGACGAGAGGATAACGTGCCACTTCCTCAAACAGGAGATTTAGGCCAAGATATCAGATCACTGTCCACCACCTGCAATGCTTGCAGTAAAGAGAAAAAGGAGAAGAGCATGCAGCAGATCTAAAGCTGCACATTTCAGCAAATATTATGAAACAGGAAAAGCTGATTAATTTCCACTTTTAAGAGGAATGTGCTAGACAGTGCTCTTCCAAGAGTTGGGTGTGTATATTCAGCCAGTTTGTTCCTCATCAGGAGGATTAAAAGTTACATGTCAAAGAAGAAATATCAGTCATGTCAGCATGGGTTTTATTTAGATTTATTTGTCTGATTTAGAAAGATCTCCCTTCTGCAGATGTGTGTTTTATTTAGCTCTCTCTTTTTGATAGTCCTGACATAAAAATAGAGTTGCTCAAGATATCAAGATCAAAACTCTAAGCAGCTTAGCATATAAAACTGAAACCCTGCTCCAGCTTGGTGTGGTTTAACAAACACAGTTTGTTAATAAATAATAATAATAATTTTTAAATAAAATGTGAATAAATATTACACAATTTGGCTTTGAATCTGGCAGAATAAATAAAATGTAATGTAATATAATATAAAAATGACAACACCTCAGATAACGCAGTTTGTTATATAGAAATATATTATTTTTAGAAAGAGTCTTCCTGAAAACCTGTAATTGATCGTGTGATTAGAAGCATCCAGGAAGTCTCTGAAAACAACAGGACTTAACAGTAAACATAAACCAAAACGGAACCAAGACAAAGTAGTCAGCATGCGTCTACAGTAATTTCAGTTATTTATATTTCCTGATAAAAATGCCCTGTTGGAGCTGTGGCCTGTTTCTGGCCGCAGCTTGCGTTTTGATGACGTCACTGTCCTGTCCTCGCGGGATTAGTTTACAGCGGCAGCTCGGACCAAAACCAGGATGTGGATGGAGACGAAATTCGGAATTCACAGAATCAATCTGCTCATTATTTGAGACTTTTTTATATTGATAACAGTGAAGCGAACTTAGTTGAGGTTTGTATAAACCGGGCTAAATGAGACTAAAACGTTCAATGAGAGCGTCGGTGTAGTTTAATTAATCGTTACAGCTAAAGGAGTTTATGAACTGCTAGTTTAAATCAAAGCTAGATGCTAGCTTGTTTATAACAAGGAACATAAGTTAGACTTTAATTTATTGCTTTTCATGTTTGATCTTAAACATGCCTATTTCCTACATAATAGTTTGTTTCTTAAAGACTAATTTATGAATAACTCATTAATTAAAATACTGTTCAAGTAGAATGTAAAAATAAAACTATAAAAACTTGGAAAATTACAGTTTTACATTTTATTTTTGCCCAGCTTTAACCAATATATTTCAGGTCTTTTAGCTCAGTGGACAGTGTGTCTGTCTATAAAGATGAGGAAGGCAGAAGAAGAACAATCCTCAGAAATCAAAAGAAGAAGTGAGGCTTAAACTGTTTACCCGAAGCAGTACATGAAAGTCACGTCTCTACGAGCAAAGCACTAAAACTGGACCTGAGAGAAGCATCAGCTCTCACTTAATAAACCTGCTGCTGCTGGAACATATTCAGAAATCATCCTGGAGGAAGAGCTGCAGTCATTCTAGAGGTTGGGAAACATGGATGAAATAGACTAAAAGCCTAATCGGTTTCATAAGAATTAGACCACAGCATTACTCAAGGAGTATCTGGAAGCCTGGAAACTTTCTAAGCCCTTCTTTGCTTAAAGAAATAACAAGAAAACTCCCAGAGAAACCAGAAAGTGGTAAACAATGTCGGTGGTAGGATGAAATATTGACTTTATGATTGTTTGTTTCCATTTTATAAGCTTCATTTTACCTGCTCCAGTAGAAAATGTGATGTTTTTTAAATTATAAAATTACTATTTTTAATGAAATGCTGTTCTAATCACACAGTCTATTTTTTCTGTAATGAGTGCAGATTTAAGAACAATTTCATGCTGGTATTTTTTCTAAAACTACTCAAGATTAACTCATTTGTAAATAATTGTCTAATTTCAAAATGCTTTTAAAGTGTTGTTTTTTGTCTGGATTCACAAGAATCTATTTTTTTTTATTTAAAAAAATATTAAGGCACGTAGTTTCACAATATAATGATTTTTTTTTCAATAAAAACATGCTCCTTTTCTTCGTAGATGTTTCTGATCCTGTCCCTCCTGATTATGTGTTCGCCACCAGGGGGCGACGCATCTCCAATCAGCTGCTACAACGACCAAGGTGATGCTGTTGACTGGTAAATATTCATTTCACTGCCAAAACTCACAGAAATCTGAGTTTAAATTACAGTTGAATATACTGTGTGACTTGTGGCTTTTCTGGTATTAATTCTCTGCTGTCCCCTTATGTATAAACAAGGTTCTACTTGTACAAACTCCCTAAAGAAGGGGGCAGTACACAGGAGTTTAAGGGAGAGACATATTTATTGCTGGACAAAGGGAGCGAAGGCTGGACGGAGGGGAAGGTGACGGTGAACGACACCAAGGGAGCTTTGGGCCAGACAGTCGGACAGCTGTACTCACAGGAAAAGGTCAGTTTCCATCAGGTTTCCTTTTTATCTGCAGCAGATCAGAGGCTGATGCTAAAAATTGTGAGTTTTACATCCCTTTCTTTAGGAAAAAAAACACCTATAGTTGAAGGTCAGCATTCTTCAAAAATGAATTATGAAGCAGTTTTCACTTCCTTCATAATCACATGTTCAGGTTGGACCAAGTGAAAAACGGCTGCAGGCTGTAGATATTTCAGTTTCAACAGTTTAATAAAAACTAATCTATTTTAAACTAAATGCAGTGGCATAGAAAGTGAATGCAAAAAATAAATTATGTTGCACTGGTGCAATAACACTTTAGAATAAGTTTTTCATGTAAAGCATTTGCTGTACACTTTCTGCACCTGTAGTTTCTACTTCTTCTCCTTTACTCCATCATGCCTGATGTGTGCTTTAGTTGTGGTGGAGGCAATTAAATCAGAGCTTGCTTGAAAAAAAAATGGAAAAAAAAGGATATTTTCAAGTATATTTTTGAGCTGATTTTACTGCTAAATGACCAAAGAAATACTGCCCACGAGATTATTTGTTGAGACAAGTCTCTGTTTTTTTAACAGGACCACTATGCATACCAAAATGTATTAGTAATAATTGATCTTCCAGATGGTTTTTGCTATGTTGCCACATCCCATACTGTATTTGCACCTCATTCTGTTGGCTTTATACTAGACTTGATTTCTTGTTTTTTGGTACTTCTGCAACATCAAACTTGAATCTTATCATTTTATTCATCCATATGCTGATTTTGGTCTCTGAGAGCCCACAGACATGTTCTCGCACATCCAGCTTTACATCTGCCATCTGGAGGCTGTGCATCAAAAGAAACAACAGGTTGCCAAGTTTGTTCAGATTCCCAGTTTCTCCTTATGCTCAGATATCTTTAAATTAAACAGGAAATTCAAAGTTAGACCCAGCTGCAAGTCAGAAATCTGAAGTTACCAAGATTATTTTACAAGGTTAAGAGAAAGTCTGACTACTTGGGAGGAAAATATAAAAAAATTACCTTTTGCGTGGGTCAGGCAAAAGGTCATGTGCCTTTAAAGACACATTTACATCAGATGTTTAAAAATAATCTTCTGTTATTTAGACTAAAAATCTCCCAGGAACTACAGAAAAGGGTTGATTTGTGCCATATTTGTTCACTCTGAGGTTTTTCAATTGGTTTGGAAACTAAACCAAATTACTATTTTTGTACTTCAAACATTGTCACAAAAACAAATCGATAGGTAGGAAATAATTAAAAAGAAAATGTTTCTGATTGTTTTGGTGCATTATCTTCCTCCACCAGGAAAAACAAAAAACCTTCATTTACTTATAAAATGATAAATTTATCATTGTTTACAATTACATAATTTGTAAACTTATGAGTGCTACAAAAGGAGATCCCAGAATATTTAAATTTTTATTTATCTATTTGCAGTTTAACAAGTAAAGTGTTAGGGATCAGATATATTCCTGTCTGCTTCTGCATTTCATCTGCAGCTGTCCGCCTTCCCTTTTTTAAGATGTAAACTGAACATTGAGCTAAGCACATTTTTGACCGCCAGGTTAGTGTCTTAAATTAAGACTCTCAATAGGAGAAGTAAAAATGTGCTTTTCTGTTTGGACTGGGCCCGTTTATTCTTACTGCCGGTAAAAGTCGCAATGCAAAGTTCAGTATTCATTCCTTAAACTCATCCTGTTTGTCCAGCCGTTGGTGTCTGCTCAACAGAGACCATACCATGAAGAAAACGGGTCAAACAGAGAAACCCAGCGATATTTCCTAGGGGTTCCTAATGTGTTTCAAGGCCAGATGGGATGCATAATCCATCCAGAAAACTCTGGGTCTTCTCCAAAAATGACATCCGGAGCCTTATAATGAGATGCCTGAGGTGTCCCAGACAATTCAAACTCTGCTGCAAACCAGTCGAGTGACTTCCAGCAGAACCACATCTTATGCTTACGAGCAGATCCATCAGACCTGGAGGCTGTTGACATGACCACCCTCTGAGATCTCGTCCGCTATCAGACCATGGCAGAGATCCTCTTTCAGATTTAGAAAGTGTCATTTTTTGGCCATTTTCAGTTTTGGATCCGTGCAAAATCTATTTGTGAATTTAGAATCGGTGATTTAAAGAAAATATTTTTGTTTTCACAGAATTCGGAGCTAGCGTACATCCTGTACAACGACCAGCAGCCTTCTGAGGAGTTTGGTGGCAGATGGGGTGAAGGCAGCGGGAACAGCAGAGGTCACACAAAAGGTCAGGCACCTCAATGTCACCCTGTGTTCAGAAACAGAGTGGAAAACAGTTCAGCTGCCTCACGGAATAATCCGCTTTGGACATAATTTGGACTCGTGCAGAGAAGACATATCCTGCTGCTAATGAAGTATCTGACAGTCTCACCTGCTACAAAACAGAGCCTCACCTGAGGCTTACTGTTTCATTGTCTGTAAGCTAATTTGCTAACACTTTTATCGTCTCTGGCCTTCAGGTGTTGTTTTGCTGGATAAGAATCAGGGGTTCTGGTTGGTGCACAGCACCCCTCACTTCCCCCCTAAGCAGCAGGAAGGGCAGTTTTACTATCCCAGCAGTGGAGTGAACAACGGGCAAAACTTCATCTGCGTCACCTACCCGCTGGAACGTTTCCAGACCATCGGTAAGACTGTGGAGAGAATGCTGAGCTTCTCCCAGAACATTGACCCGTATTAATGTGGAGAACTTAGGAGGTGTGCCGCACCTTTAAGAAAACAGGATGCATCCTCTTAGTCACCATAGTTTAAAACTTAAATTAAAAATGAAATTTCACAGGTGGAGCCAAGCTTTTCCACTTAATTCAGAATATTACAGGCACCTGAACAATGAAATCAAGATGTGGTTTATGAGGAAGAAGTGTAAAATGAAAGTATTTAGTTCATGCTCTGCACAACAAATGAAGTTGTAACTAAAGGAGGACATTTAAATGCATGACGGTTCACATGGTGAGAACAGGAGGAGCGCTGAGGGGAAAAGGCAGAAACATTTAGCTTTGATTTTGTTTTCTCTCACAAGCATCTCCTAAGCATATAATGATACATGTTTCCTCTGAGTTTGGAGGGATTTTATGTTTGTTTCAAAGTAGAAACACTTTAAAATGAAATCAGAAGTTGTTGCTGCTGAACACCAGACTGTAATGCTTACATTCTCTAAAAATACCAGTATGAGCATAAGTCTATTTCTGTAAAATAAACCCTTTCACAGCTTCATGCAACGTTCAGGGAAACCCATATCTGGGAGATAACATTAACATTTATGAAACATGCCTAAAAATTCTGAAGATTCAATTTAGATTGGATTCTTAGCTAAATGTGTCAGTAAAAACTGGGTCAATCCTTAACTTTATTAGACCTCTCATGTCTCAGTGAGTGCTTAGCAAGAATAAATGTTTTTTTATTTAAATGTTTAAAAAAGAAAACATGCTAATGTAGTTCCTTAAAAGCTGCTGCCTTTAGTAAAGGATTCATTGTGTTGTGATTAGCAGTCCGGTCAGGTAATGACACAACAGCATAATCAGTGTAAACAGGTGTTGTCTCCGTGTCACTCAGCCGCCGCCGCAGATCGCTGGCAGACTCAGCTGTTGGCACAGTTGCTATGGCAGAGCCGGGGATAATGTAATTAGACGGAGGTGTGTAACCATAGCGATCGAGGCCCTCACGCTGCGGCAGGGATTTGTTTCATCACGTCCTCGCCTCTCCAGCTGAGATGTTCTGGGCGTCCAGGGAAAACGTGGACCCACAGGCAGAGGGCGTCTGGTCAAACAGCAGAGACACAGCTTTGTTTTTATCAGCACCTGCAGCATTTCATTTACACATCAATACAGAAAACTGGCCTGCTGCTGTTGGAATTTGCTTTGCAATCGTCTCAGGGATGCCACCTTTAAATGAAAAACTGTTGAGCTGACAGAAACTTGTGTAGTTTCAAGACTTAAATTTGATCAAGCCTAACTTTTTATTTTATTTAGTTTGTCCTGAACCAATATACCACTTAGCAGAAACTCAATTTATTTTAATTAAAGGCAAAACTGTTGTGCTTTGATAATTAAATCACTACTGCAGTGATCTTATTTTGCGAGCACGACTAGTTTTATAGCTTTGCTCAGACTATTGGGTCTAAACCAAAGTTTGATCGAACCAGAACTCTCATCTGTCCAAACATGCAATACTTTCCCAGAAGGCCGTTTGCTGCTTACACAGTTCCTCTATATTTGAATTAGCAGTAATGCATTCATTTAGAGGAAAGTTAAAATAGATATTCCTGTTTGTAAGTTTAGTGGTGATTCCAATGTTTATTAAACCAACCATCCAAATTCAATCAGCCACTTCTACATTGTGGGAATATTTTTTTATGTTTAAGGAGTCTAATGTTTAAAGTTGTGTTTTACAGTTTGGCAAGCAACAAATATGACTCCATTTGCTATTGTTTTCTGCTGCTTCTCCTCTGGTGAAAATGTCTTATATTAATAATAATAATGGTAATAAAAAAAATAAGAGCTTTTATATTTGGACCCTTTAGTTAAATGAATGCCCTGCAGTTCTTCCTAACTCATTTAAAAAACAACAAAATTAATGTAAAAATATTTTTAAAAAAAGCAATTAACCTACAAATAGACCTTGAAAATAACTCAAAACTATTTAGTAATTCAAGAAAATATCTTAACAAACTAAAAAAATTGCAAATATCTGTAGATTACAATTTGAACAAAAAAGTATTTAATTCTGTTAGCGACACGATTAGTTTTTATTTTTAAGCAGTTATGACGCAAAGTGGTAAAACATTAAACTGCTGCGGTATGACGACCTGGAAACTCAACATGTTGTTGCTAGGTAACCAAAGAGTTAATGAGTTTTTTTTTGGGGTTTTTTTAATTGAGAGGTAGAGCAGCTAAAAACCTTTCCTCTGCCTACATCCCCCAGAATGCTGTGCAGTTCTGGATTGGAGTTTGATGAAATTTTTGAATATTGGGCCAAACATATTTTTTATTGATATTGATCGTGTGTTTATTGCAATATATATTGTTATTGATTTATAACAATGACTTGAATGTGTTTTGCGCCACAGGAGAGCAGCTGCAGATCAATCAGCCTACCGTGTATGACTGTGACGTCCCGGAGTCCTTGGCGTCCTCCGTCCCCGCTCTGGCTGCTGTCTGCAACAAAAACCTTCTGTCCTCTCAGATGCTTCCACATGAGAAAACTGTGTCCAACCGCAGCGTGACTCTGACCTCGGCAGGCGGCACCGACTTCATCAGCTTCGCCAAAGGAGCAAAGTTTGATGAAGGTGCTGCTTCTGTTCTATAGGCTGGAGCAATTTCTAAAACTTCAGGTTTGTTGTCTCACCTGTCCTCTCTCTGCTCCGTCAGACCTCTACCACTCGTGGGTGGCGCCCGCCCTCAAGACAGACCTCCTGGTTCAGTTCTGGGTGCGCTCCACTGGGATCCTCCCCTCCGACTGCTCGATGGGCTGGAAGGTCCTGGACATCAAGAGCATCAACCCAGGGCAGACGTTCACCTTCAAGGCCACGCAGGACCACTCCAAGTGGGCCGTCAGCCCTCGGGCAGCGCGGGACGGGTCGCGAGGCGGCGGCTGGGTGTGCGTGGGCGACATAAACAGGAATGAGGCGGAGGAACGGCGTGGAGGAGGCACTGTGTGCCTTCAGGACCCAACGGTGTGGAAGGCTTACCGGACGGCGGCGCTGGAGTGCGAAGCCTGTGGAGGAGGAACCATCACATGCTGAAGAGTCCGCTGAGCGACACGATAACGCTGGGCTCAGGGGCTTATGGGAAATATTTCAACACGCTTGGTATGCTGGGAGTCAGTTCTAAAACACAAAAACTAAGTCCAGTCTGGACTGGTGCTGTCAGTCGATTAATTAATCACACTCAGTGATTAATCGAATGATTAATCGTGATTAATCACTGTGCCTAATTTCAATCCAACCAGTTAAAATGCAATCAATTATTTGTGATTTTTTTGTAGCAGAAAGCAGGTAATGTAGTCTCCCAGTACTCAACAGCAACTAAGGAAACTTCCTCCACTTCACATGAATACAAGTAGCAGTAAATCTTTTCAGGGGCCAGCTCATAACAGATATGAGCTGGCCCCATATCATTTCCAAAAACCAGGAAATATGTTTGATTTCCTGGTTTTTGGTTGCCCCCCCCTTTTCTGATGCCGCCCTGGGCAACTGCCCATATCAAATACCACCAACAAAGGTTTTTTAGTCTCAAACCAAATCTTCATGCCTGAAGATTCTCGTTTTCCAGGTTTTTATCTTCAGAAAGGTTTGAAGGGAGACATTTAGTTTTAAACGTTAATTCAGAAACGTCTCTCTCCATCCATATCCTGTGGGAGTCGTGCAAGGAGGTGATAGTTGCTTCTTCTCCAGCCTAACCAGTGGCGTAATTTGCACATGTGAAATTTCCATCTTGTACGCGATATTGTGCACACCTGGGTTAGCGACACAACAAGTTGTGAATGTTGGACTTTGCTGTTGTCGCGGAAACGTTCACCTTCACTGTGGTTTGTCACTCGCTCTGTCAAATCCATAATCAACTGATATGAAAGGTGCAACCCTCAAAATAGTAGTTTGATTGGTCTGAATTATGTAATATTGACACTTTCAAATGTTTGAAAAGATCAGGGTTCCTGTTCTCAGAAATATGGAAGATTATGGATTTTGATTTTAGTTTTTTTGTATATCAACAAAAAAAGCCTGAAAATATTTTTATTTACAGCTGGAAATTCATGGATTGCTGTTACCTAGGCGATGGAATAGGTAGTCATGACAACTAAACCCTTTCATTGTTTGAGCCTGAAGTGATTCAGCAAACAGCAGAAACAGATTTTCCTTTGCTCTCCTGGTTGTTTCCTTTCTCCGTGGTACAACGTTGAACAGAAATGTCTGCTCAAAGTTCACACTGAACTATTTACTGAGGATTCAACGCTTCCTGTCACGTCCTACCAGGAAGTGACAGAGGTCACTTGGTTTGACTGACTCATCTGCAGCTACTTTCTTCTCAGTTTCTTATAAATCAAATAATTGACAGCACATCTTCATCACTGGTCTCCATTTAAACCAAATTGCATCCAAATCAGGCCATTCTGTCAGTGAATGTAATTTAAAAGTCTAATGTAATTATTCCATTTGCAAATTTGTAGAAATTAAGTAATTGTGTCTTATGTGGTGCCTAGGACAATGTAACGTTTCGGGATTGTTTTTTAAGAGTTTTAAAGGAGTAAAGGTTTACACTGGTTTAACTGTAAGCTGCTGAGGTCATGCCTGTACAATGTAAGAAAAAATCCTCTGTAGCTTTATTCACTGTAGCTTCTTCAGATTCACACATCATTCCTAAAAACCAACAGTTACTTGTAAAAATGCTTAGTTTTTTAAATACTTCAATGCAGTGGATACATGTGAGTTCATGGAGTTTATGGTCAAACCCATTTATTTGTTTGCATGTTTTTTCTCCTTTATTTGACTATTTCTGTAATCAACAGGTGGCAGTAACGGCCTGCAAAGTGCCACAAAGATGCACCAGCATGCTGCACATTATGCATGCAGATCTCAGGGTGTATCTCTCAGTTTTTATTTTCTAAAAAGTGCATCTAACTGAACTGATCCTAAAAATGCAGCTCAGATGAACATCATTAGCTCTGAGCTAATGTTAATTCAGAAACGTCTCTCTCCATCCATATCCTGTGGGAGTCGTGCAAGGAGGTGATAGTTGCTTCTTCTCCAGCCTAACCAGTGGCGTAATTTGCACATGTGAAATTTCCATCTTGTACGCGATATTGTGCACACCTGGGTTAGCGACACAACAAGTTGTGAATGTTGGACTTTGCTGTTGTCGCGGAAACGTTCACCTTCACTGTGGTTTGTCACTCGCTCTGTCAAATCCATAATCAACTGATATGAAAGGTGCAACCCTCAAAATAGTAGTTTGATTGGTCTGAATTATGTAATATTGACACTTTCAAATGTTTGAAAAGATCAGGGTTCCTGTTCTCAGAAATATGGAAGATTATGGATTTTGATTTTAGTTTTTTTGTATATCAACAAAAAAAGCCTGAAAATATTTTTATTTACAGCTGGAAATTCATGGATTGCTGTTACCTAGGCGATGGAATAGGTAGTCATGACAACTAAACCCTTTCATTGTTTGAGCCTGAAGTGATTCAGCAAACAGCAGAAACAGATTTTCCTTTGCTCTCCTGGTTGTTTCCTTTCTCCGTGGTACAACGTTGAACAGAAATGTCTGCTCAAAGTTCACACTGAACTATTTACTGAGGATTCAACGCTTCCTGTCACGTCCTACCAGGAAGTGACAGAGGTCACTTGGTTTGACTGACTCATCTGCAGCTACTTTCTTCTCAGTTTCTTATAAATCAAATAATTGACAGCACATCTTCATCACTGGTCTCCATTTAAACCAAATTGCATCCAAATCAGGCCATTCTGTCAGTGAATGTAATTTAAAAGTCTAATGTAATTATTCCATTTGCAAATTTGTAGAAATTAAGTAATTGTGTCTTATGTGGTGCCTAGGACAATGTAACGTTTCGGGATTGTTTTTTAAGAGTTTTAAAGGAGTAAAGGTTTACACTGGTTTAACTGTAAGCTGCTGAGGTCATGCCTGTACAATGTAAGAAAAAATCCTCTGTAGCTTTATTCACTGTAGCTTCTTCAGATTCACACATCATTCCTAAAAACCAACAGTTACTTGTAAAAATGCTTAGTTTTTTAAATACTTCAATGCAGTGGATACATGTGAGTTCATGGAGTTTATGGTCAAACCCATTTATTTGTTTGCATGTTTTTTCTCCTTTATTTGACTATTTCTGTAATCAACAGGTGGCAGTAACGGCCTGCAAAGTGCCACAAAGATGCACCAGCATGCTGCACATTATGCATGCAGATCTCAGGGTGTATCTCTCAGTTTTTATTTTCTAAAAAGTGCATCTAACTGAACTGATCCTAAAAATGCAGCTCAGATGAACATCATTAGCTCTGAGCAGCAATTCAACTTAACTGCAAATTGTTTGTTTTTAAAGCAAATTACATTTATAATGAGTAAACAGCAAACAGCCACAGAGTCTCAATAATTCTTTACTTGCAGAAGGAGACACATTCAGTTTATGCTTCCTTGGCAAAAACATTTCAAATGCTCAGTATGATTTAATATATTTTAATGCAAATGGAGCAGTGCAGTAGGAGAACAAGTTCTAAAATCTGACAGCAAGCTGGAGAGGTTAGGAGAAAACAGAACAAAACCCCTTAAAGTGTCTCTTTAAAAATAATAAAAGCGCTGGAAGTGTTTTTCACAGCTGCTGAAACTGAAGAGACTCTCCTGCAAATGGATGAGAGCAGATCCTGTAAGGAGTTTTCTTTCACTCATGCATGCAGGTGTTCTCTCGAGGACTGACATGCTCTGCTTCTTGAAAAGCACGTGGATTCTTTCTTTCATTATTATTTTTAGGATTCTGGAAAGAAATCAGGGGCAGAAAAGACTCAGGTTTGATTATTTTCTTTTGCTTCTCTGTGAATGGCTATCAAGTCAAACGATCTGTGAAGTGCTTTTTCCCCGCCTTCAGTCTGACCTTGATTTTCCTGTAGATAAAGATGCTGGTTGTCTTTAATTTGAATAAAAAGCTTCTGCAGAGGTGTTTGACTTCACCCTGTCTTTGAAATGTCAGCACTCACATGATGCACGGAGCTGGATTTTACTGCGTCTTATGAACAGCATGACAAATCTCACCCATAAGCACCAAAATCCATATAAAAGTAAGTTTATTACCACAAAATAGGACATCTGACATGTAGTGCATAAATAAGTTTGATGTGAAACGGATCAGCGCTGGAGGAGGCTGTGGTTCCTCCACCTGTATGTTCTGAATACATTCTAATGAAAAAGGTGAGCACCGAGCAGAAAAAGGCACTAAAACAGTCTTTAGCAACAACATCACACCCACACATGTCATGTAGTATTACCCAGAATCCTCTCTCTGGTCTCCCACGGCTCCTCCCGGGCCTCGGCCAATCAGAAGGCCTCATCAGCAGTGGGAATGAACCGTAGAGGCCAGAGGTCACAGGACTGGTTCGGATTAAACTCAAGCTGCTGAACATTCAGGATGAAATAAAGAAAGCTCAGAGGGGAACCAACCTGGCAACCCGTTAGACCCGAACATGTCAGCTGTTTGGTTCTGGAACGACTTTCTTCCTGTTTTAAGTTTTATGCTGATTTAGCAAAGCAACATGTTTTTTGTAAAGTGCTTGAAGTTAATTTAAAGCTGCAGGAATCGTTTTTGTCCACTGGAATTTAGAGGAAACTTCAGATTTGTGCTATTTTAATTTAATGCCTCAATCTGCTTGCATATAGTGCTGTGAAAAACTTTTAAACCTCACCCTTGCTTATATTTTTCCTTCCAAGCAGCCAGAGCTCCCTGCAACGTCTTAACGTTTCAGAAACGGCTCTGAGGCATCCAGTTCCCTGCAGATTCAATTTGTAATGAGCCTTTTTATGGCTGGATGATTAAATGTCAGAGTTTAAAATGTCTTAAACAAAAACATCTGAAAGGGTCAAATACAGGCCAGAAGACAAGTAAAAAAAGACTAAATCCAACAGAAAGATCTTCAGAAGAATTGCTTAAGGCGACTTTGGAAGATCACCAGAAAGACTGAATGTCTGAGAAGGAAAACATGAAAAAATGATTGGTCGCTCCTTGCTTTTAGACATCCAGCAGAACAAATATTTTCTGCCTTTTGCAAATAATGATTTACTTTGGTCAACAGCAGCTTTGGCTGGAGGAGCGTCTGGCTCTCTGGGTAATGGACGACCTGCAGATGAACTGTCTGGATGTTGCTGGATGATTGTGCAGAGAGCCAGTCAGATCAGATACTCTTTTTCTGACTCCATGGAGTCTAACAGGAATGCATGAACAGGATTTCTCAGGCTAATCATGAGCTTCTCTCATCCTACAGACATACAAAGTATATAAATATATACAAAACATGTTTATATGTCTCAGGGACATGCTTCAGTGTTTCGCTACACATCTGTGCTTACAAATCCTGCTGAGTTGGACTGAAAACCAGAAGCATCGACTGCTAGATGCCCGGGCCGAAGCACCTGATTCTCTCAGTGAAAGGCCTCCACCAGCCCTTTCCCTCCCAGTTTAACTTGGTGATGCATACTGGTTAGCAACTGGGAGAATGGCCCGGTTCTTTAGCAGCAACACGAGTTGACTTGCTCTCTGTGTTTTTTGCAGAACAGACTTGGTTGGGAGAACGAAGGAAGGCATGTGTAGATTTGTCTTTTGTGCATATTTATAGAGATTTTTTTTTTTTTTTTAAATCTTCCGCAGAGGACAAAGTTTGTGTCAAAACAAAGTCCGGACCAATCTCCTTCCTTTGGCCTTGATGCGAGGAAAAGTGGCGCTCGTCTCCGTGGTGATTGGAGAGCCAATCGGGGTGTTCCCGCCTTTCCTTCTCAACAGGAAGTCAACGCTGGATGATGTCATGGCATAGAAGACGTTTCCTGTTGCCGGGATGACCAGTTCTGAGTTAACAGAAGAGAGACACAAGGTATTTAAGAAAAACCTGTTTCCAGCTGACAACATGTTGGCAGTGATGGCTGTTTGCTGCGTTAGCCAGAAGCAGCTAATTCACCAGAGGTATTTCTGTAGAATTTAAATTGAGTTTAGTGTCTTTCACACTAGAAAAACAGGCATTTTGTTGTTCAGAAACAATATTACTGAAAAAGTAAAGAAACAAGTTGTTTAAATGACAAAGTCCAGACAACAGCATGACTGATTATAATTATTTTAGATCCCAGTAAAGAGCAGATCAAAATCCCACAACTAAACTTTTACCAGGCCCTTGTTTACATTAAAACTGCTAAACTATTGAGCTTAATAATCACTGAAGTCGACAGCCGTGTTTTTGTACCTTTTCCTTCAGCCAGAAGTTGTATCAGCTCGTATCTGGACGCCTGTGTGGGGTCCTGATTGTGTTTCTCTAAGGCAGAGCTGACCACAGTGGGGGTCTTGTCATTGCTTGTAACCTGAGTGGAAAACAGAGCATAACTGTGACACTAATGACATGGCGGCTGTGATGTGTCCTCAGCATCTGATCTGATGACTATCATTACCGCGGAGAGTCAGCTTTAAGTGTAGCGTGCTGCGGATAATTCAGGCCGACTCACCGCTGCTGTGAATTAGAGTGAAATGGTTTTGAGATTTGTACCAGTATGCTTCTGTACAGGTTCCCATCCTGCAAGTCCATCCGTATCCTGATGATCCGCATGTCGGGCCCCGACCCCGGAGCGTTTGTGGGGAGGTTGTTGCCGCAGGAGGCTGATCTGCGGTGCGTTTTTGTGGGCGTGGTTGGAGTCAGAGCGATGGGGGTGGACTCGTTGGTCGGAGGGGACGTGTCGACGTCCAGACAGGAAACCGACGGAGATCTCATGTGCTGCGACACAAATAACCGTAATCTCAGAAGGGAAATCTTAAAAATAGAGGAAACTAAAGCGAAAAAGATTCAGCTCTGACTGCAGCGTCTGTGAAATGAGTTCATATAAATGCAAACCTGATCTCTTCTAATAATTAGTGGATTACCTTTGTGAGTTTGGAGAGGAAGTTATTGACCGGAGAGTGAAAGTCGAAGAGGCTGTCGCCGTCACCAGCCAGGCTGGTCCGGGAGCTGCTCAGGCTGCAAACAGGAACCGAAACATCAAACTTTATCAATTAACTAGAAACTGAATTCATACAAAATATTCTGGAAAACTAAATGATATGAATGGCTTCAACTTTGCAGGTGAAGCAGTTTTTCCTTTAGCTGTGAGTTTTGATCCAAATCTGCTCCAGTTAACTTTATTTGTGAATCTGATTATTACATCATTTCCCCTCCGTGGGACAATTATGGATATTTCTAAATTACATCTGACTGAAGGACTACAAACCTCAAGCACCAGTTTAATTTTGACATTATAATTTAATTATAATAATTTTAGAAACAGGCGCTTGCATCAGTAAGGACCCGTCTTTCCCCTCATGGTAACTCACTCTGAGCACTGGGTGATGATGACTGTTGGCATCAAAGATCGAGGACTCGGCTCACTGGGGGCTTCAATCTCATTGGACAGTCTGTAACTACAATTAGACATCAGTCAGTAAAACTTAACTGGATATTTTCAGATCTTAAATGTTCCTAGACGCGTACCTCTGCTCCTCTGTGAGCGTGGGCACGCTGTGGTACCACTCTACGAAGGCCTCGTCAGACTCAAACACGCAGTTTTTGCAAGAAGACTGGAGGAGCCGGATTTGAGCTAAAACCTCAAATTCCTGTTAACAAAGAGCTTTATCACTACAATGTTTCTCAAAAAAGAAAAGCAGCTGATGTATCCACGGCAGCTGCTTTTTTAAGAACCATAACCATTTTCCACTCTGATTCTATTTCTGCTCCACTCGTTTTAGACTTTAACCCCCCTTTATTTGTAGCAGAGATATATATTTTGCATATTGTGTCACTCACCCTTCTCCTTTTGTCAAAGTTGATGTAGCCGTTCTGCAAAGGGAGTGACAGGATGCATTAGGTCAGGCTCAGTGCTGCTACATGGATCCCACAGATGAGATCAACTTACATCCAGCCGGTCTTTGACTGCCGTGTCCAGCATGGTGAGGTCTGTGAGGAAGATTCCCAGGTAGGGCACGGTGCCCTGAGCGTTGGACTGGGATAAAACCGAAAGGACAGACATGTTTTTCATTAGTTTCCCCCTGAGGTTCTCTTTCACAACCCAAAGAGCCCACCAACAGGTGAACTTCAGAGCTGCAGCTATTTTTCACACGGTGGCTCAGAATTCAGCTGAAGCCACCGGAGCGAACATCACAGCTCACTGCCTCACTTTGTTGCTCAATTCCCTTCAAGAATCCTCTTTAAAACCACTGATCCACCCGCAGCTCAGCTGCAGACCTCACTATCAAAGACTTCACATAGCATTTAGCATTGTTAGCATAGCATCCAGTTTTGAAGCTTTGTTTTACCTTTGAAAAGCAGATTTTTGTAGCAATTTGAATATGCACAAATGCAAAACCTTGCAAAAATATTTATACCACTTAAACATTTTCACACACTTTTTTTTCTTTTTTTGACAGGCTGAAACCTCTGTTTTCGTTTAGCATTTGACACATTTAGCTTCTCCTATTTTAATTTTTCCGTATAGATTCTAAAGTGTTAACTTACTTTAAGTTGAATAAAGTTCGACATCAGTGTTGACGTTTCAGTTATAGACTTTGTCTTCAAGCAGTTAGACTTTTATATTCAAGCTCTTATTCTGAAGTCTGTCTATGCAGCAGGTTTGTTTCCTGTCCTCACTTCTGTTGTATTTTTTAAAGAAACTTTAATTACATTAGTAATATAAATATATAGATTATTTTGACAAATAATCTCGTAACAACCCCAAAAAATTGTCCGGCTTTATAGTAGCTACATAAGATAGTAAAATAAATATTTGAAAGAGAAAATGCTAGTAAAGAACAATTCTGTTCGTTTTTTTATTTTATTGCTTAAAATCACTTTTAGTCTAAGGTTTGAAGTAGGAAAAAAGTAGTTTTCACATGTAAAAATAGATGAAAAAAAATTAAAAACCAAACTTAAATTGAGGCTAATTTAAACTGTCTCTATTATAGTATTATACTATATTAAAAATCACAGTTAAGCATCTTTTACAAAGGAAACAAAAATCTCCTATCAACATACAATTACAAGCTTGATGCATGTATGGATGTTTCCTGCTGAGGTATTTGCTATTGTGAAACGGCAATTCCATTTTGCAGTACAATATTAGTATAAAATATTTAGTTTAATGTAATCCCACACTTTTGACACTTTTCATCTTTTTCTTCTTCTTTTGGTTCCTCGCCATCTTCCTCTGTAGATGCTAACAGCACTTAGCATTTGTCAAGAGCTCATTGGGGACAATGAGAGTGTTGCGCAACACAAATAATCATCTGGCCGGAACACAGCGTGCTAAACAGTAAAACTTAATTTAACGAAGCCTCGAGGCAGATCATTTGCTGTTGACTTTCTGACACACCTCGTGTTTTGCTCGTACACCAAATAATTTAACAGAACCTTGCATGCATTTCTTGCTTTTTTTCTCTTACAATTATTTTTAGAAACAAATGGACTCTGAAGGTGTCTTCCAGTCGCACTGGATTTTACAAATTGGGCATATATTTCAGATTTTTGTTTGTTAAAAAGAAGGAGCTATGTATCCTTTTCCTTCCTTTATTGATTAGCTTTAATGTGATAAAATGTGGAAAAAGTGCAAAAGGTGTGATAACTTTTGTAGGTACTGTAACATTCATGCTTCCACAGCCTTAAAATCCACCTGAAATGTAACTTCTAAGCACAGAGCGTTTCTGTGCACTTTTACAGGGTGTTACATCATGCTGCAAATTTCAAAAAGTCGGCCATGAATGCCTGTGGGGACGAACGGCCCCTCAGGCTGAAATGTTTAGTATTCGCTGCAGACATGGGCAGTAAAGTTGGTGAAAATACGTCTCTTTTATTTGCCCGTACATCAGAGAGGTCATTTCTAAGCTGCTCCTAAAACTCTTGGTGAGGTAACCCTGAAAGCTCGTGGCAGTCCGGTGAGAACTGTGGATGTGAACTCAGCGTTTCTGAGTGTTTGAAGCTGCATGCTTTCATCCTCCTGCAGCTGAGACGTGCAACCAGAACCTCTCAGCTGTCAGGAAGATGTTGGACTCGATTCTCCTGTATCGGATCAGCCTTTATCGGATCAGCCTCTATCACCAGCCTTTCCACTCTACTCACCCTGCTGTGGTGTCTGTTGTTGATCCTGTTGTCAAGGTTGGCAAACTTTGATGTTCCCTCCTGCAAGACACGAACAGGGGGAAACCTTCCTTGTATTTACTTGAGTTTAAACAGAAGGAGACATTTCATTGATATATCTATCTTATATTATGCATCTAGCTAAATAAAGCTAAAACCCACATTGCAATATACATCCTGGGCAAGACGATTCTTATCTCAAATCGTTTTTCTTGTGATGACAATGGCCATTATGCTAACAAAAGTGATTCTTCTGCTGCAGCCAGTATTTTAACAGCTGTACTTGGATATGATCTATAACAGTAACAAACTGATAAAATGCAATAATCTCCAGTTATCTGGTGAAAATAAATGAATTAAAATAATTTGGAGAATTTTAAATGTGCAGTTTGCTTTTTTTCAAAAAGATCCTGCGGAAGAACATTGGAGCCACTGAAATAAATTTAGCAAGAGAACTAACTTTCTGGAGGAACATTTCGGATTTAAGTGGTTTTTATGTAGACGGTGAAATTTGGAGTAAAAAAAATCTCTATTTGGTGAACAAAGTCAGAATAGTTTGCTGTTTTCCAGAGCCTTTTATCCTCTTCTGTAGTATCAACCATCTTTTATCACGGAGGAAAAAAAGAGCAAGAAAATATGACTCATCCTACATTATGAGTGTTACGTTATATTTTGTCGCTGTAACAAGATGGTGCAACATCGCGGCTGGATTTTCCCTCTTGTTCCTAAATAAACAGACTATTTCATTGTTATATTTTGCCAGTGAATGAAGCCAGCTGACCAAAAAGTGAACCCAATGAACCATCTTTCCCATTTTTAGGTGCTTAGTCTTGCTTATACAGTAATTTTCTCAGGATTTTATCATTTTACTTTCTTTGAATCCCATATTAAACACATTTCTGGAATATCCTTCATCCTCCTGTTTAACATCGTCAAAATCAAAAATGTCCTGCTCCTGATCGTTGCACAAACTCCCCACCACTTTTCCTCACTCTGCTCTAATTATGCATAATTAGCATTTATTACTACAATTAACTTTGTGATCTAGCTGTTTTTTTATTCCTTCGCACTTGGCCCAGTGCTTTTGTAGTTGTCTGGCTCTTTCATGTACTCTTTACACTTTGCTAGGACATTTTTTACACAGAGAACATTTTACTAATTGGTGCTGAATGTTCTGCAGCTTAGGTATTGTTTTGAATTGAAATTAACTGGATGAATTAAATACATTTAGACTAACTTATATACATTATTTGTAAGATTTGAACTGAACTAAGTTCTTTGGTTGCTTTCAGTATCTTATTAGTTCAACCAGACAGATTTCTTCTTCCTGGAAATAATGTTAACATTTTGCAATCGCCCTCAGAGTTTTGACTTGAATCTCACAGGGAATTGGTAGCTAAAGATTAGGGTGATGAAATGGAGGCTTTCCAACCTCAAAGAGCAAATCATCAAATATAAATTGAAAGAAAAAAAGCCAGTCAGCCATAATAAAAAATCTTTGATCAAAGTTATGCCCTCAAAAATCTACATATATTATTGAAAAGTGTATTAATAATTTTTAACATGACTTTTTATTTACACTGTAATAAAAATAGATTTCTTTTTCAAAATTGATACTCCTTTTATTTTGTAGTAATATTTTTGTGAGATTATTGATTGAATGTTAGCAGCAGCATTAATAATTTAGAGTTTTATTTGTTTTATAGAAGTTTTATAATCTTTCTTAAATTAGTATTTTTTCTTGTATAAATGGTTGGACCTTTCTAAATATTTCAGTGTGAGGTAATGCTACTGCAATGAAAGTTGCTTTTAGAATAAGTTTTTTATGTCTTTACCAGAAATGCCAATAATCAGAGGCTGCTTGTTCATTCCTGTGATGTTATCTCCAACACAGATATTGAATGCTGGGAAAGCATTGAGCGTTTGTTTCTGGAGGGGATTCACACAAACTGCAATTTGCAAAACTCTGTTGTTGCAAAAAGACCCAAAACAGAGTTTAATTTAATCACTGCACAGCTTTCTGACCCACCTCCATTCATTTACTTTACACGTAGCAACTAAAGCGTATTCAGGGACACAAGAAAAACTGCAGAAATAAGGACTTTTGAAGATTTTTACACGAGGCAATGAAAAGAGAAGCAGTAAAACCATCAGACGGCAGCCAGGAGCGCTGATCTCAGTAGAAAATAGCTCTGAAACTAATTCAGAATATCACAAAAAAGAGCTGCTGAGATCTCACTTTTTATGACCGACGTGTAAATCTGCAAACAGCAAATCTCTAAATAAACACATCAATTCACAATTGACGTGAATTGATGTGCACTCAGGGTCATGCTGCGCGTGACCCTGAGTGCTCAGATTTCTCCCTGAAGCAGATGAGATTATATCAGCAGTTTTAGCATGATTCAGCTTTCCAGGCACACAAAGTAATTTATTTCCTCTGCCATTAATGTTCTCTTTATTCCCACAACAACTCACCTCCTTCAGGAGTTCTCTGCTCTGTGAATAGTTGTCCTTGTCTGAGAATATTTCTGCCAGCTCCTCGTATCTCCTCAAGGCCTCTCTGCGAAAGAAAACAGCTGTCAGTGGAAGATTCATGTGTGTTCTTGAATTATTCAAGGTAACAAAAGTGTAATAAAGGAAGATTGTGCAAGCACAGCTGAGAGCGTCAGAAAGCTGATGGCATATTTAACCAGGAAAAAGGTTTTATATGCAGTAACAGAGATTTAAACTATTTTTATAGGAACTGGTTTGGTGAGTAACTCCTGATTCTGACCTTCTTTATGTCAGATTCACAATTAATAAAGAAAATATATGTTCACGTAGATTTTCTAAAACCTTTATGAGCTTCAAGCATTTAAACAAGCCAACAAAGCTCAGAGGAACAGAACATGTTGAGGAAAGTTTAAAGTAGCAATAAAAAAGTCACAGCTGAAGGAAACTCAGGCTGGATTAGCTTTGCCAAAAGTCACGTGGGGAAACGAGACTCTTTGGTCAAGTGGAAGAAAGTTCTTTGATTTGTTGAGACCAAAATGGAGTAATTTGCTCATCAAACATGACTCTGTTTGATAGAAACATCCTGATAAGGGAATGCTTCTCAGAAGGCTTGTGGAGATACAAGGCAGAATAAATGTAGCAAAATGTTTGGAAACCATGGAGGATTGTAAGACAACTAGAATATCAGAGAACATTTATATTCCAGCAAGACAAAAACCCGAAAATCCAGCTAAAGCTACGCAAAGAGCATTCCTCCTTATCTGTTAACGAGATGAATCTGCTAACACACACCTGTCCGTTTCCTGCCAGGTCCTCCTCAGCCTGTGGATGGGGTTGCTCTGCAGCGCCGACACGACGGCGTACAGGGAGGAGAAGTTCTTCCTGGCTCTGCATTCCTGTTCAAAGGCAGAGAGAAGGACTGCTGAATAAAGGCCTTTGCTTGAAGTGATGCTGCAACAAAAAACACTTTTGCATGCATGTGTCTGGGTCTATGTGGCATTAAGTTACACTTTCAGTTAATGACTCCACGTTTCCAACAAACACAGGAACTTACCTTTTCATTAAATGGAAGAAATAAGCTGCTCATGTAATTCAAACTGCAACCTGTATTTGATCCTACAGATTTTTTATCAGTAAACTGCTGCTAAAATTAAAGTTAAGGTTTATCATTCTTTCATCATTTACCCACAAATATGTAAATACACATATGGAAGTGGGTGTAATGAGAGTTACTAGCTCTTTTTAAACTCTAGTGTTTCTAGGAGAAACCAGAATTGCGTTAGGGGAATAAATAGAAAAGAGAAAGGAAGAGCACATTTCTGCCCATAAAACTGACATTTTTAGATTGATCTCAGAAAGTTTTTAGAGAAAACTGAATTTTTCTAATAAAAATTATGATTTCAAAAAGTCACAAATTTGCAAGAAAAAAACTCAAGGATTTTGAAAGTATTTTGGAGATGAATCTCAAAATTTCTAGAAAAATTTTCAACTTTGAAAACCCAAGATTTTCCTAGAAAATTTCAGTGATTAATCTCAGAATATCAGAGTTTTTAGGCAGAAATTTACTCATTTTTTTTTTATCTACAATGTCCCTAATACGCTGTCGTAGTTTGAAGATCTGAAGTCGAAGTTTTAGTCCTCTGACCTCTGCAACACTGATCCATTTCTCCAGCAACCGTGCTCTCTGCTGGCTGCGCAGCTTTGTCGGCCAAAGACACGATGCTAAGACGGCGTTGGCCAACTTGTTGAATTGCCGTATGGTGGCCCGGACAGACCAACAAACGCCCTCCCTGCCCTTCTTGTCCCTCTGAGACCACAGCGAGCCGAGACAGTGGTACGGCACCAGGCGGACAAAAAGCTCCTGGAAGAAAGATAAAAAAATCCCTCAACATGAACATTTGTTTTGAAATAAGCCTCTTCATTCTTAAAAAGCAAAGCAAACTCACAGTTTCTATCTTTGTGAGCTGCTCAGCGATGACAGCGGCAGGGAACCCCAGGACGCTGGTGGGTTCAAACTTTGCAGGATCCGGAGGAGAGCTGCTGCAGCTGCTCTGATCTGCAGAGGCAGACAAAACGGAGTGACTTCCGCAGAAAATTCATTTGAAATATAACATTTAGATATCAGTCAGGTTTGATGGTAAATAAAGAGAACATGTTTTCTCGTGGGAAAGTAAATTTGGTTCCTGACTGAAGAAGGTTAACTGTAGTCATAAAGCCATATTTTTTATATGACAAAATAATTTTCCATCCAGTAAAAACATATATTGATGAACGACTGCCCATTGCCTGGATTCCAGGTTTAAAGTTTCACATGATTTTAAAACATCACAATTTCAAGCTCAATGATTTGGTAGGTAGTAGGTCACTTTATCTGTCAATTATTTTCTCTAAGAACTGAATTTATGTTAATTATGGGCAATATTTATTTCTTAATTTTATTCTATGTTATTTATTTATTTATTCTATTCTATGTATATGTTTTTTGCATTTCCAACTGACAACTTTTGCTTAAAATTATAGTTATAACAAAGGAACTTGAGTCATGATGTAACCAGGCTGCACAGGCTACCATAAACAAGCTAATGCTAACTTGTCAAATTCTACATTTTTACTCTTGAAAGCTGAGAAACACTGAAAAGTACTAATATCCTTTAAAATAACTACTTTATGAAAACATTAGCACTTGATCAGCATTTATTTGACAACTTCTTTTATTATTCTGCCACCTCTACATGTAAAAATTTCTTGCAGCTAGCTGGCTCACTGGTAACTAGCTGCAACACTATGGATGCTGGTCTCAGTAAGAAAATGCCACAGCTATCGTTCTCCTGCGGTAAAAAGGTTGGACCGGGTTGCAGAGGAAGTCTGACCTACATACTGAGAAATGCTTAAGGCAGCTTCACTGACAACAATCAAACTCATTAGGTTGTGTTTCCCAAACTCCTGTTGTTGTGCAATCAAACTAAAGCTCCAACTGGATTTGAGGCTATGCTGCCACCACATGATCACTTTTCTGGCTACCAGCATGAATAGGTAGGATTTTGAGTTAATTAGCTGCTTAGCATGCAGCAAAGTAATCACTGTCAACAAGATTATTCATTCTAAATAATCTCTTAAACCTTACGGAGAATTGAAGAGAGGTGAGGATAGAGCTGTCTAGTCTTTTGCAAGGAAATAGTTATGTTTTCTAAAATGTTTAAAAATCTTTATAGAAGATGCAGCTTCCAATTCCTACATTACAAAACTTTACCTGAGGGAACAGAAAAACCTTTAGCAGTCATGATTAACTGTGACTGCTAAAGGTCACAGTGAGAAAACAAATAATCATCTTTTTCAACTGCAGAACCTTAAATTCATAATAAATCAGAAACCAAACTAACATTGTAAACCATGACAACATGTCTAAAATATTTAGTCATTTTCTATGTTATCTGCATTTGTGATTTGGAAAGAACATTTCTGTTAAAACAGACCTCTGTGTTTGTCGGGGAGCAGGGCTCTCTCACTGAGCTCCTCGGCCGTCCGGAGGAGGCGAGCGCAGAGGTCCACTGCGGACGAGGAGTCCTGAGGCAGCAGAGGAGCCAGACGCAACAGACGAGAGGGATCGCCGAGATTCCTGAAGTCTTCAGGATACTCCGAAAGCCACGTGCTGAACACAGTACACACCGCTCTGCACGGACAGGAGGAAACAGGACATAAGAACGCAGGACTACTAGCTTTAATTCAAATCTGACTGAATAAAGAGTGCAGTTAAAGTAGGGATGCACCTTTTATCACTCGATACCGATACAGATATCTGAGGTATCGGCCGATACCGATTCAATATAGAAAAACAGAACTGAATTCACTTAAAATGTTTCTTTTGTTTAAATACAGAGACAAATGTACTGCAATATATGTTTACTTGATCATTCCAGTACAGCAAACTTTAAAACACCAACAGCTTCACAAGCTTAGTCACACTGTAAAACAGACAATGAAGAAACTGAAATTCACAACAATAGGTTGACTACCTTGGTTTACATGTTTTTTACTTTCAAAAGGTTCAGAAAGTGCAATTAAGAGTTCTAAATGTAATGTAAAATAAATAATACAGGATGACGTCACTCAGAGCACAAAGCACAGCCTCAACAGATCTGTCCTTATGGATTTGTCCGGATGTTAGCCAAAATATCCTGAATAGCTTCGCAAACAGCCATGTTCACATTTAACTTAACTCACTTCACTGGCTTTTAACAGAGACATATTACAATATATTACAAAACTGTGCGTAACCCTTAATACTTCAAAACAAAAGTAAAACCAGTCAAAAAAATTTGAATCTTTCAACAGCAGAAGCCAGAAGTGTTTGCAGAAGAAGTCGTTTCACGGTTTATCGCCTCTGTTTACAAGACACAAGGTAGTTTCTTTTTGACTCACTTGTTGAAGGATTGTCTTCTCTCGCTGTCCCCAGGCGAATTCTCTAATCTGTGAACGAGAAAATAAATAATAAGATCTTTCAACAGCAAACAGATTCATCTAGGAAATGCAATGACAGCTTGTTCAAGAGGCGATCCTGTGGCGATACTGTGGTGATATTCAGACACTCTTCACACCAAAGTAAGACGGTCCAGCAATGTGAAAGATGTCAACGACATTTCAAACACCATAATGTAAAAATATTGGAATCTAATTTCCAAAATAGGTCAGGCTACCTTTATATTAGCCTCAATAGGAAGGTTAATGAGCCTAATGAGCTCAACACAAAGGTTTTCAGTTCTGCTATTACAGCTCTACTCGCATATTTCCTCACAACATCCATTTTTACTAAAACTACAGGAGGCTTCTGCACCTCTACCATCAGATTCAGTCCACCTTTATTCATAATCCATTTACTGTCAACCGATCCAGTAAAAGGGAGTTTATGTACAAAGTTCTGCATATAACAGGAACTTCCACCTCTGTCAAAGTAAATGATGCCAAAATGATCTGAAATGTGTGGAGAAGGTGTGTGCTGTTCTCTGCTCCAGAAGGAACGGTGCTAGTACTGATCTCAAGGAGTTTGCATCAATAGGTTGTAGCATTAGCATTAGCATGTGGACAGCACTAATTACCATGGTATGATACCATATAGATTATAAACCACCACCATCTTTTGCACATTCAAAACAGTTGGGGAGTTCTTATGCTAATATTATAAATATTACAGATATTAGAAATCTCACTGCAGTCTTGATGCACCCCAAAGGGCCTCTTACTTAACCTAATCCTTGAGAAAAAGCTAAACAATTGCATTTCTAATAGCGACACCAGATTGATGTAGGTTTCACAAAAGCAGTAAGGAACTCCATGCAACGTCTCAATGGTTTTCAGAGGGTTTTATAAATTACAAATACATTTTGCAAGATCTGATTGAATCTGCATGCAAACCAGAGTATGTTGCATGGCATACTACAACCTAAGTTTTGTCCATATGAGAGGAATTGGCGAGAAATTGAAGTGTTTCTCGCTTTTTGAAGAAGTGCCAAGGAGTCAGAATAAATCAGGGGTAGAGATAATGGCAGGAAAAGGAATTTTGAGGAGGAAATATTCCTCTAGGAATCAGAGCAGAACAAATGTGTCATTTTTCTTTGTGCTGAGAACCATTAGCATGCATTTATGGTCGGATGTTTTTCCTCTAATTCAACACAGAATAATCAGTCCCTTGTCCCAGAGGAGATCATGTCTGTCCTAGCAGACAGGAAGCAGCTTCAGTTGCTGCACATCGCTGCAATAATACTCTGTTTTCAATCCTGGACTTCGACAGTCACCTACCTGTCAATGAGGATGTCCAGCACTCTCTCTGTGGAGGTGAAGGATCGATAGGTAGAGAGGAAGATGGAGATGAAGGAGGAATCTCCCAGTGAGAAAGAGTGAAGGAGGTGGAGCACCAGCTTCTCTTCCGTTCCAGCTTTCACGCACTGGGAACGGGAAACGGTTGACTGGAAGTCAACAGGAAGAGAGAGGAAGACACTTAACATGCCTGCAGAGTTTTCTGAAACAGAGTCAAACTGAAAGTGGCTTACCACTGGACTTTTAGGGCCGGCATGCTGCTGTTTGACCACAACCGTGTAGATAACCCCTTCCTCCTCCTCCTCCACCACGGTGGACTGTAAAGCAGGGAAAATGAGATTGGATTTATCTATCTAATTTATCTACACTCTGCTTCCAGTCAGCCACACTTTGTTTTGATCCTTTAAACTGATTAATTCTCATAGTTTTCTGAAAGTCTTTCTTTGTACTTTAGCTTGTTGTTTGGACAAAAATAAGGAGATGATTCACCGTTTTACCTTCAAACTAAACACTCTGCACTGTTTATCCTGGACAAATGCCCCCATGTGTAATGAAAGCAATGCACACATCTTTGAACTCATTTCCTACATGTAGCTAAAGCGACCCTGGTTTAGCCTGAGGGAAAGTCCCTGACACAGTTACCCCATTTTGCTGCCCTACTAACTCTCAGACCCCAGAGTGCCTGATGTGGCGCGGTATCCGGCCATTCTTACCAAATCCAGAGGACAGTACCAGGTAGTCTTCATGGGTGAGGACTCCGCCTGAGAAGCAGACAAAACAAAAAGCATCATGAAGTTTCATATTTGAAGATTTTTGGATGGTAAAAGCTATACAATAATTAGAAAAATAATTGCAAAAGGGCAGAGTAGAAGTTGAGATCAAAGTTTTACATTTTTTAAAAAGTTAGGCCTTTGAATCAGATGAAATGTCTCAGATTTCAAGAATTGTTTCTTAAAGATTCCAGAAAAAGAGCTAAAATGACTGACGTTTTTTGCAGTCAGCAGGATGAAGGAAGGCTCCTACAACATCCTCTTGACTACAAGAGACTCAAATTCGACTCATTTGAAATGTTCTGGTTGCAGTGTCAACCACAGTGTGCAAAAAAAAGAAGTGACCGCCAACTCGCTCAGTAAGGCAACTTTGTTTTAAACTTCAAGCAGCATGTCTGACTGCAGGCAGCCGGACCAAATATTCAGTTAGTACCAAATACTTTATGATATGAGAGAGTATAAAGGCAGACTAGGATTTCATTTAAATTACAAGAATAAAGTCATATTATTATGACAATAAAATCATAATATTAGTAGGATAAAGATCCAATACAGAAAGTCACAAAATTACCTGAAAAAAGTCTTTAACAAGAATACAGCTTCGATAATCTGGTGTGGTCAGCTGGTCTAGTCCAAGATTTTTTCTTCAAAATAGACACAATGTTTTCAAAGTCCTGCTAATGATAATAATTTGATGCGGATGTGTTAAAAAGTTCATTATTTCCTTATTTGTGCTCAACGTTCCTCATTGTGATTTTCTATTATGTTTCATGGAGGAATTAGGAAAGTCATAAATTTTGCTGGGCAGTTAATGATCCCAATAATTATTGCAATAAACAATAATGTTGTTGTTTTGAGACTATTTTAAATAATTATTGGCCTAATAATGCAGGTTTGCATCCGAGTAATATTTCTTGTTATTCTTGTTGCTGCAAACCAACCAGTAAAACACCTCAAAAACAAATAATGACTCACAAGCAGACAACCTTTCTAATCAACTCCAGTCCAGTAAGATCAATACACAGAAACCTGCCTGTGCAGCATTAACGCTCAGGCTTATCACACTCACACACACACACGGCAGGGTTGCAGGATCCCTCCGTCAAACTCAGGTTGCTCAGAGCTAATGAGTCACAGCTCTCTCTCAAAGAGAAAAGACGTGTGAAATGTGCAGCTGCTCTTCAGAGACATTTGAATACTGCCAAAACAGACCGAGTGATAAGAGGCAGATGACCTATTACTGAACACGAACTGCACAAGTGGTGCTGCATCACATTATCTGACGGTACGTCACAGAGAGATCATGTTTTATAAACGAATAAACATCATTTTGTTGTAGCTATTGATTGTACAATCCTCAAAGTTTTACAAAAACTTTTTCGTTTATATTTTCAAACAGAAACAGCAATCCCTTTTTTCATCCCTTCTTTTCTTTTACATTTCTGCACATAAGTAAGAGACTGCGTTTTACTGAGAAGCACATAAAAACCATGCAAGAGAGCAATTATCCCAATTTTCAGAATGAAAGACATTACAACTATGGAAATGGTGTTTCTGTATTGTTGGCTGTATTTAGATTACAACATATAACTCTCACAACCAATTTTAGAGTTTATTGATGTTGTGCAAGAGCCAAGCACTGGTCATGCTTTCCAAGGTGCAATCTTCAGGCTGCTTGGTGTGGCGGCTCTGACTGAGTCGCTGTGAGTCAACTGTTCTGATCTCCAAAACACAACAGAAACACCTTGGAGACCCGACCCGATGAGAAAGACACCAACATCCTTATATTCCCTAAGCTTTAATAAAAGTAGGTTTTATTTTCCAAATATAAAATCCCAAAGATTCGACTCAAGATAGCATTTGAAAAGGCAAGTTCAAGGTCCCAGAGCGAGCTTAGTGTTCACGTTCAGATCAGCAGGAGACACATATGGTCTGACCCTCATCAGGTTTATGGTTTAATTAATCATAATGACCCATTTAACCTCCAGTGGCCTCGCTCACGTTGTCTGAACCTGGATTGTCCGAAGGTCAGCGGACGCTCCTTACATTCAAAGGGCATTAAAAACAAACATGTTGATCCACCTCTGGATTTTATCTCGACCCGTTCTGGTCAAACCTGCCAACATTTCCGTCTTTTCTCATGAACTCAGCACATATACACACCGAGAGCCAAACAGAAAATTGTCACAGCAGTTACCTCGTTCCGGGCAAGTACAGGCAGGTAGGAATCCTTTAGCTTCCTGGAAATCTTCAGGATAAAGCCGTGAACATTTTTCCCATTTTCTCCTTCCTTTTTCATCTGCACTCCCCTCTTTTCCAGAAATCCTCAGAATCCAGACCGATTTCTGCAGGTTTGTTCCGGTAAAGCATGTCTCTCCACACACAACGCCAGGCTTTGTTACACACCTGAAGCAGGACTCAAGTCCGGCCCCCGGCAGGCGGCATCATATGGACACACCCATTACACACACAAACACACGCACCCCCTCCCACACAGACACACACTCTGCAACACTTTAACAACATGCAGTATCCATAAAGCAGTTAAAGTGAATCACTTTTCTTCGTCATGCATATTACATATGCATACAAAACATTTGCATCAAAAGGATAATATATTCACTTAATCAAAGGCCTTCATCAGTGAACACGCACACACACACACACCAAGAGACAAAGCCCTGAAGCCTTTTCCTGAACAATGGCCCCTCTCTTCCAGCCCCCCCCTCTCCCTGCTCTGCTTCCTTATGGATGACCTTCCCATGTAGATAAACCAGTTGGACCATGTACCTGCTTTAATGCAGTGCAGCATTCAGAAAAGTACCTGCCTTAGGCGTATGCTATCATTTAACAAAGCTAACCTTGTGTTTGTAAGCTATAAAAGAAAAACCTCCACATGTACTATAGTAAGGAAGCTGTTTTTTAATATTATTAGAACTCACAATATCCCAGTTTTATAACTGAGGCCTTGAATAGTAGAGAAAATGTTCCAAACTCAACCCACCAATTGTCTAGCCCGCCTATCGCTGCAGGATCACCGTGGAGAGGTGGAGTAAATACTGGGAAAACATCCACACTCACACTTTACAATTTAGAGCCTCAGCCTCAAATAAACGCAAGGCAGGAAAAACCCAAGGTCAGGATTCAAACCCCAGAATATTTCACCTTTTTGAGTTCTGTGGCTAAAAATGAACCAAAGTATGACAAATCTTAAACCACTACTATAACAAATTATGATAAGAGCTAAACTACTGTAACCCTGCTGCGTGTTCCTGTCTGAAGTAAAGTTGTGTCTGGCAGAGTCATCCGGTCTGCTTTACCTCGAAGGAAACTAGCCTCTGCAGTTGTCTTTTTCCAGACGCCGCTTCTAAAACCTCTTCAGATTTTTGAGAAACTAAATCCTTTCCATTCTTCTACAGTCTGACTAAATGTGGGTCAGATGGAGCAGAACCTTTTTCTTTGTTTAGTTGTTGAGTTTGTGGATAAGAGTTGTGAACACAGGTTGCTGCTGAGAATCACATGAATCAAAGTGTTCTTAAAGTACTTTGCAGTTTTCATATCTTGAGTTTATTGAAGAAAAAAAAGAGTCCACTCTTTGTACTGTTTGTCAGATCGGATCTACGTTTGGAGTCCTTTGCTCTCTTTATTCCTAAAGTTCCCTCAGTTTCCCCGGTTACATACAGGAAGCACATAATAAGTGGAAACAAACACAGGAAGCAGGACAAGCTGCTGTGTTGAGAAGCTATCTCTCTTCTCCTCTCCTTCCATCAAGACTAAAGCTGCTTTAGCTTCTCCTAAAAAGCATCATTTATTAAACAAAACCAAATGAGGGAAGAAAAATGTATCTTCTAATCTTTCACTATGTCCCATGAGACTCCAAAAAATAAAACGATCCCACTGTTTCTCCTCACTTTGAAGCCTCCTGGTTAGCTTTCTGTGACTATTTTAAACTGTTTGTCCAAACTTCAGCTTCTGGATGCTTTATTTAAAGATAACCATTGTTTTTTTTAGTGTTCCACAAACCAGACCTCTTCCTTCCTATCTTTCTCTTTGCTCCTCTTTTCACGCTTTCATCTGTTCACTCCCATGGTGCCTGTTATCTAACGCCTTTCAAGTAAAACCTTTGGCTATTCAAGACAAACAAGTTATATTCTTCAGTCCTGATTAAATTTAGAAATGTTAGTAATGTTAGTAAAGGTTAAATTAAGGTTTAATGCAACATTGAAAAATGTGCAAGCGTGGCTGAATCTATTGTTACACTTTCTGTTTATAATACTTTAACGAAGGAAGCCTGGAATCTGACAATTTTCCGAATGACTGGCATGACGGTGTGCAAGGAGATCCAACAGCTACTCTTCTGAAATAAAAATATTTGCATTGCATTTTAGAAACTGGCTACACAAACTGGTGTGTTCACTTCTGCAAGGTGAGACACATACAATAATTTTGCCAAAATAATTTGAACCTGAAAATTAAATAAACATCATTTAGCTGGATTATGCACCTTCCAGGTGATAATTTTCAAAAATAGCAACAGAAAGGAGAAAAATACAGACTGTCATTGCCTTCAAACCAGTTTTGAAAGCACAGATGATTTTAAGCTTCTGACTGGTTAATGCTGGAAATATGTATTTTAAGGCAACACCGCAATCACATTGTTTCCTTTTGCAACATCACGAGAAAACAAAAAAAACTACAAGATATCGAGCAGTTTGGTTCATCGTCGGATACAATTTTGCACCGTATGAAGAGCATTTTGCTGAAAGAGGGAGAAAAGATCACCAAGGAAGTTAGAGTTTGGGCTCATGTGGGTCAGTTTGTTGGAGAGGCATCACAAACCCTGACATTAGTCCCACTGTGGAAACTTCTGTAACAAATCCAAAGTTATCTCTCATCTCTAGCATTTTAGAAATAGAAACCATTTTCCAAACAAAAACAAAAAGTGAAGTCTAATTTAATATGAGACAATGTATACAATGTCATTGCAGCAAGAACATTTTCTATTCTCAGCTGGAGCATAAACATGTTTGTTCTGTTTCTGTTTGACATAATCAATCGGCAAGCTTCATTATTCACCTGAGGTTGTCGCTCCTGACTCACATATCCAGGTTTCCCTCATTAAAGTATGAGTAAAAGGCCTGTATTGGATTCCACTTTACCGAATGTCTTTGGAGACAGACTAGGAAACTGGATAGCGTTCATGGTGAGAGCAGGTGTGCATTGCCTCAGCTGGTCAAACCACAGCATGCATTATTTACTGCAGCCCAGCAGTTAACTTGTGACATGAGAGGAAATGTGATCATTTTGGAGAGTCCAGAAACTCTCCAGAAACTAAAAGGAGTTTCTTGAAAGTTCAGGATGAAGTTAAACAATAGAACCACAAGCAGGTCACCTGCTGTAAAGAAAAGAGTCGGGATGAAAGGTTTCCAGCCTTCTGGTTATTTGTGAAAATACAAGCCAGGAAACAACATCTGATCTGGCTGTGAAAATCATTGTGAGACCATCTGTTCAGGCCTCACTAAGTCCCACTAAACATTAACAGAGCTGAACGCTCCTGTTCACATTTTACAAATCCTGAATTACTAAACTCTGAACTGCTTAAAGGCTGAGTTGCTTGATCAACAACACAATGATACCAGCTAGTGTTGCTGACATGAATCTGTTGCCAAGGAGACAAAGGCATTTGTCAATTGCATCCAGTTATGCTAATCAATCATTAAAACAGAGAAAAGTGCTAAAGCTAATTAGTTTTAGCGTATTTTGGTAAACAAAAGGCAAAGAAGTTGACAAAATGCTAATAACGTAGCACTTTGTCTACATTATTAGACATAATAATGTTATAATACAATATGATTATGTCTAATACAATAGCTCTGAGGCAGCTCAACAGTAACTGCTAATATCAACAATGATGATGATAAATTTTCTCAGAATATTTCCCAGATTTTTGCAAATATTTGCTGATTTGCATTAAACATAATAGAAAGCTGAAGTTTAGTTTATTGAAGTAGTTTTCACAGATTCTGGTGGAACACCAACCAGTTAGCCTCTAAGAGATCATTTAGAATTATTATGAACTATTTTAAAAACACATTTGCAAATTAAAATTAACTTAAAATAACTAACAATTGAAAATTATTTGAATAATTCAGCTAGTGTGTGCAATATCTGCACAGGACTGCTTGGATGCACTATTTAAATACGACATTAAAAAGTTTTTATTGTAGCATTTTCTTGCTGTCCTGAAAAATATCATGATTTTAGTAAGAATGTTTTGTGTTAAGTTTATAATTAGTAAAGTCTTAAGATTCACAGTCTTAGTATTTCCTCTACTGTTGGTTCCATGAGTGCAATAAAAAAACATCAATACATATAGGAATACTTTAAAAGAAGATGATGTGTGCAATTCAGTGAAAAGATTTCATACTTTCTTAAGTAACTTATGACCCAAAATGTTTTTTGGAGTAATTGTATTTAAATAATTGGTTTGTGGGACTGACTGCATTGTCACAGTTGCCTAAATAGACAACAAAAAAACAGTATAAATAATGTGGCATCAACATCAAATAAATAACACAATATATTGTTAGAATATGTTCAGCACATATTGGCCAACACTAATTATAAGTAAAGCCCAAGTCCAACATATTTGGTGAGTTGGATGGACTTTAGCTTCTCTTAATACTCAGTTTGTGGCTTAGATGCTGAAGCTCTTGGAGCTAAAATAAGAAGCTAGTTAATTACAACTGACAGTCAAAAATAGCAACCCCAACTAAATATTTTTTGTAAAATTATGAAAATCATCATAATTAACAGAAACAGAAGCTTAAACTCATCAAACTGTGTGTAATTGAGCTAGAATCTCTTTTACTGTTACTGAAATAAATGCACTTTCAATGATACTCTAATTTACTGAAAATGACTATATATAATGAAATTGCTGAATGTTTTCATATGTTTTGGTGTGTTGGTTTAAAGTACATTATAGAATCCTGAGAAATATGCAGAAACATCCAAACAATAATTTAAATGCAGAAAAGCAATTGATCAATTCAAAGTCAAGATTCGTCGTTAAGATCGACTCGATAGATTCTGAGACAGATTGACTGAGAACTTTAATAAAACTTGACAAAGGGCAACAATATGCATTGCTATGTTGCTGCGTTGTGTGAAAATCTGCCTCATAACATGAAAATAATCAGCACAAGATGCACAAGATTTCTCAAAATCAGCATTCAGATTAGAAATTGTGAACCGTGTTTGGAAATGTATAACTAGTATCTATGGAGTAGATTTTCTGCTGAACAATGGCAGAAAAGCAGCAGTGTATGCACACATACACTCCCTTCATGTACGTCACTTTAGCTTTATTTCCTCTGTTTTCTGAGAACCAGGGAACCGCATCTGATGTTTATTCAACAAACTGAAAACTGAATGCAGATCATACGGTTTCATGTGACACTGCTCTGAATGCTGTTAGTTGTGATGAAGTGAAATGAGCCTATAGTGTGTAAATCACTTTAATGTCTGAACCTCAGAGAGCAGATGATATCAGAAGTATCAATCGTGGTTTATAAACGCCATGAACGTATTCACAGAACTGAGCCGCGGCGTCGGCGCCAACTTCCCTTCACAAAGTTCTGCTACACGCTGCAGGTAAGAGAAAAACAAACTTACCTGTGAATTTTCCAGATTTTCGCTCCTCCCTGACTGGCTGCTTGGGGTTCCCCCATCAGGCGATAAGGGCCGGTAGCCAATGAGGGGCACCTCGCTTGACTCCACCCCTGGCAGGTTATAGCCACCTGTTCGCAGGTTACGGTGAAGCATGGTGCCGGCTGCCACAGACGGAAAGAAAACACAACATTCAATGGTCAACACCTAAAACACATCTCTATTGCTAAACGTAGCTTTTTCAAAGAATACTATCTCTTTTTCAAGTCAATTGGTTATTACCATCCCAAGTTATTTGCATCTTATGACAATAATTGCTTCCATTCTGAAACCTGGATGTTGGAAGAATCTGTTTGGGTTTCACACAGATGCACACAAGAGATCTTCCTTTACCACTCCTGATTTAAATAGAGCACACAGGGGAGGAGTGCAACAGGGTCACGTGCTAAGCCTATTTGGCATGCAAACACAAAATTACATTATCTGAGTTGCCAGGAACTCAGCAGTCCAAAGGCATACTGAGTGTGACATTTGTCAGAAAAGTATCTTTTTCAAGTCTGGATCAGCAAATAATTTACATCCCTGCTTAAAAACAAAACAACCAACTGTGTAAAGTGTGGAGAAGAACAATCCTTTACCTACTGCAGAAAACCAATTTGCAATATTTTGAAAACACTGTGATTATAAAGTAATTCCAGTTTATTTTGCTCCAGGTTTCCTGTGAATTTCAGCTGCAATGTTACATCATAACATTTCTAGAAACAACAGCGTGGCAAAAAGGAACTTTCTTTTGTGGTGCGTTCCAGGAAATGGAAATATGTGAGTTCCTAGTTGTACGTTTGAACACCTGAAGTTTTACATCCACTCAGAAAGTGGGAGAAACTTTGACAACCTCCAGTTAGAATTTCAAGATGGCTGCTACTTGCAACTTTAGTAAACTCTTCATTTTATTGCTAATATTTGTTGCTTTTACACATTTAATCACCCACACAACTAGTACTTTTTAATGTTTATATACAACAAGTATAAAAACATTGTCTATTTATATAAATATTTTGCATTTATACACAGAAACTGTGAGAAAAATAAAATGCTGAAACCAGGCTCTATGTGTATCTATGTGGATGCATTGGGATTCAAACTAAAGCTTGTTTCTATTAGGGATCGAAATGGGTTAGAAATGCAGAAGCATTTATTTTAGTATTTCCATTTTTCTTTCTGATTTTGTCTTGTTTTAAAACATTAACACTTAAATATTTCACCTTATGACATTAATAGACTAAAACATTGAGTTATGGCTTCAATTATTAGGGACAGTAAAAAAGAATCAGCGATTATAAGTGTATTAAATATTCTATTTTGCTTTTCAAAAGATAAAATCTCCTTGCTAAGCTTGTTGCAATAAGCAATTAATAATTTAATTGGATGATCATTTCCATTCTGATGATTCATAGTTTTTATTTATTGTTTTTGGTTGTTTTCTTTTATTTTGGATATTTAGAATATCTTCCACTTCTAGTGTCAAGTGTCCTTCACAAAACTGGTTTATTGGACTTTGAGAAGACAAACACGCATCACTATGCAATTATTGATATTTTACTTGAAAATGGTCTCAAAACAACAATATTTATTGTATATCTCAATAATTATTTGGACAATTTATGATCCAGACTACTGTGTTATCATGACAGGCATTTAAATCTGTATTAATCAGGCACTAAAACGCTCTATTTTAGAGTTCTGCTCTTGACAAATAATTACAATTACAGGTTGAGTTCCAGAACAGAGTCTGAGCTGAAAGGTTTATGAAGCTTTCCAGTAACTTTTAAGGACATTTCCGATGAAAGAAACAGAAACAGTGGAGTTAGTGATGGGCAGCAGGCCTTGACTCATTTGTTTAACTCAGTCTCTGTCCCGGAAGGCAGGCCTGGATTTGCATCGCAACCTTTCCTTCCATTTCCCTTCCCCTCTTCGGTATTTGACATGAAGATAGACATCGAGTAAACACTGCTTGAGGAAGAGAGGTGAAGGAGAGATAGAGATGTCCTAGTTGATAATGTAAAAGCTAATGAATACTCTTGTGTTGTGATTTTTTTTTTTGATTCTGCATGCTGTGGAAGACATGCAGAATCATTTTTATGAATGCTGTAAGCCTGCATCAGCCTCAGCCTGGGTAATAATAACCTTCTGGATCAGAAAATAGCTCCAAAAAGCAGACCCAACTTTCTTCTTCTTTCCTCCTCCACTCATGCAGCTGCCTTTGTGCAACATTTGTCTTACATCATCCCGGATTTGCTGTAAGATTTAAGATTCTGCTCGGTTTCTCAAGAGAGCAGCGTTGCAGTCTGCATGAAGGGGGGGGGGGGGTGGACAGGCTGCAGGGGAAACAAGGCATCAACAGTGCAGCATGTGCTCTCACCAACGGCTGTGCAGAGGCTCAAAGAGGCTATTCAGAGGCTTTGACCAAAGCAAACAGGCCACATATGACTGAGGTATAAACACACACACAAACACACAAAGCTGTACACTACAGTCACACTCTATAGCGGCATTAGGAATGATTCAGATACGTTCAGTCTGGATCTTTCAGACAGAAACGCTTGAAACTACGAGGGTTGTAAAAGTTTTTGCGTGCTGGCACTCCCATTAAAACACAGCAGAGAACTAACTGCTTCCTACTGTGACTCAGATACTGTATGGTCTGAATAAAACAGGCAAACAGAGAAACACAGATCGAGGCAGCTGTGGGTGAACTCACTGAGAGTTGGGTCGCCACTTATCCAACTGTCAGGCGGATCAGAGGCAGCATCTGAGGACCGCTGCCGGGTAAAGATCGGCGGCTCGGCTGGGGGAAGTCGCGCCCATCGGTGCCACGGTCAACCAGGAGGGAGACTCCGACCCTTACCTCACCTCTACGCCCTCCAAAGAGACTCCCACTCTTTATCAGCGTCCCCCACACCTCGCGTCTGTCCAGCCTTCAGCAGCTGATAACGCACTTTGGTGTGGCAGCAAACTCTCTCCTCCTCCTCTTCCTCCTCCTCTTCCTCCTCCTGCCGCAGCCGCTGCTGCTCCCCCTAACGTCGCAGTTCCTGGATGCGTTCAGCTGTCGGCGCTCTAGTAACAGATCCGTCTGTCTGGGTGGCTCACAGCGGCGGTGTGAGCCGGACCCCGCACACAACGCTGCGCCGTAACCGCAGTCAGTGTGCCGCTCACCCAGGGAGCTGGAGCAGCAGAGACACGCGGCGCGGACGCGCTTTACGCACCGCGGACCGGCGCGCACGCCACGTACACTGTAAACACGCCGTGTGTGTTACCACAACAAGGCGCCCTGAACTCTTATCAGATAGATTTAAAGGTTATGGTCTGGTTGTTGTTACATATTTAAATCAAAATGTTGACCCAATAAAAAATATTTCAAACATTTAGAGGCTTATTAATACCTTGAAACTTTAAAACTGAGACAAACCTGTAAAAATGACTGTGACCCCTGTTCTCTCTGTCCTCATTGACCCTCACATGGATGGTTTACAATTAACCTGCAATATATACGTGTATCCATCTCCGTGAATTAGAATACATTAAAATTTTTACAAATCTATCATTATTATTACTTTTATTTTCTTTTTAACTATTATGAATGATAAAAATCTACGACGGTGAATAAGGCCATTGTAGTTAAAGGAAATGAATGAATTTCCGTTAATAAAAAGCAACAACAAAAAAAAACATTTATTTTATATTTATCAGAATTTTTTTTTGAAAAAAACATTTTTCATGAGCTAGAAATAATTTGCTAGAGAAAACCTCAGAAGTGTTGAAATTAATTTCAGAAATTTTCTAAAAAAAAAAACAAAAAATCAAGGAAATTTCTGAGAAATGCCCAAATCAGTAGGCATCTCAAACAGAGGCATGCCAGACATGAGTCCACTGACATTTCCTAAGTTACTCCTTAACCACAAACGTTTATCTTCCTACAGAAGAAAAAAACCGAACTGTAGGTCAGTGATCCAAAATCTTCTTTTCAGATGATCCTTCAGTCTAGAGGAAGTGTGAAGAATATGTCGGGATCTTGGCTTGTTTGAGTTTGTTTAAGGTTCATTTGTTCTTTCTGCTAGTTCTGCCTTGTTCATATTTTTACCTCAGTTTCTTCTTCGTGAGTCTAGATACGTTCATTTCTTGTGTCTAGTCCTTTTCTTAGATAATCTAGTTTTTATTATTATGTTTCTTATTTTGTTGGATTAATTTCCTAGTCCCCAGTGTGTTGTCCCTCACCCCCTGTGTCACTTCCTCTTCCTCTTTCTCTCCTTAGTCTGCGTTCTGCTCTCTTCTCACACCTGCAACCTGTTAGCTCATCAGCCCGTGTCTTATGTTCAGCACTCACCTCCCTAAGTACTTAAGCACCTCATTCTCAGTCGCTCCTTGCTGGTTCCTCCTGTTACTTCTCTCGTTTACCCTGTGAACTCCCTTTATCTCCTTGTTGGCTTTTGTTTTTCATTATGATTTGTGGAGCCATGTCACTGTGCTTTGCCAAGTGTAGAGTCAACTATTAGAAGATTTCAGAGCACTTTGTGCTTCCCTCTGCTGACAAGCTTTATGGAGATGCTGATTTCATTTACCATCACAACTTGGCAGCTATTCAACAGTTCCCACTTTAATCACTCAGATGTCATTGTGCTTAACTGGCCAATAAACTGACCTGACCTAGAACCTACAGATAATCTATTGAGTCTTGTTTATTGAGAAATCTGCAGGCTGCTTTTGAGGCAACCTGGGATTTCTGAGAACCTCAGAACATGTGTGATTGCCTCCATGCCACTCAGCATTAATATGGTGATTTATTCAAAAGGAAACCCAACAAAGCATTAAAGATTGAATAGGTCTGTTTGCTATATATCAAAATATAATAATTCCAGTTCTTAACTTATAATTCTCTCTAGAAACACCCAAACCTGATGAGTGCCTTTTGAGAAAAATAACCTATCACCCTATAAACACAAATCTTTACTTTAGTCTGAGTGTTTTGAGTCCAAATTTGGAAATTTCAACAAAATCTTAAGAACTTCCTTCAGTTCCTCTGCTTTGTACTCACTAGTTAAAATCTGCACAATCTGTGACCCCTGATCTAATGATAACCATGTGAATTCAGATTAATTGCACATGATGCTCTTACTGCATGAATGAACATAGCATAATCTTCATATTGGTTGTTTTGCATACAGTAAGTGAAGACAACATGACTGCACTGTTTAAGGGCCTTAGAACCTGGGATATTTTGCTCTTCACTAATCTTTTGGACCAACATCTTCCCATCATTACTATCGTTTAAGTGAATTTTTCAAAAGACAGAATGGAGAGTTTTATGAAATTACAGCATTCTTCGTTGGACACCAACAGTCAGCCAGGCTTTGGCCGCAGAGTTTTTGGTAGTTGCGCGCCCTCCAGTGGTCACACATGGAAAACTAAACTTCCACCTTTTATTTTCAATGTGCCAGGGGCCATTTTGAACCGTATGCAGCGGTGCTACCACATGTCTGACTGACTGGCAAATTTAACGTGTAAGAAATGAACAAGAAGTCATGAGATGGTTCAGGGGAAGAAATTCAACTGAGAGTAAACCGATATGCCGACACGATCATTTCCTGTTTACTTTACTGTAAGCGTTTTTATTTTAACATTTACAGTTTGTTAAATTGGAAAATAGAATTTGATTTCAACAATTTATCATTTTATTTTAGATATAATAAGGTAGTGTCAACCAAACCCCTCAAAAATTCAGATGGACGTGCAGGAAATATATTTATTTTGCCTCCATATATACACCAAGATCTCAGGATTTCTCATAATATTTTTAAACAGATGCCATTTTTTCTTTTCAGACCGATGAAAGCATGCGTTATGTTACAGATGCCTTCAGAAAACCACTTTATTAAATAAACATTAAGTTAATTTTGACCGAGTCTTCACATCCGAACCCTTTGAAGAGCTGGCCTCAGTTTTGTTCCGTTTGAAAACTTTCCTCTCTCCTCTCCTAAACTTGGATCTTACTCCTTGTCGGAGACCAATTAATGAGGCGGCTAAAGTCACTAATTGGCCGCTTAATTGGCCCCTGTCACCGCGCGCGCTGCAGCCCTGCATCCTTCACTTCCTGCCCTCACACATCACACGCGTGTCACAATCATTTTAGGGTCACACTCTCAGACAGCAAGGACCCCCCACACCCCTTTGCACGAGCACACTTCCCACACCTCTGGATGCCCCCACCAACCCACTCCCACGATAGCTCAGTGTTTTATGTCTGCGTCACAACAAGTCGGCGGAGGGCGAGAGGCAGAGGGATGATGGCGTCTCTGGCGGCTTGATTCCGGTGCAGCTCAGACAAAATCCGCCTTAATAAGCTTCGGCGGCTGGCAGAGGGGTGAGGTGTGATAGTGTGGGGGGTGAGGGAGCAACAGCGACGGGGACATGATGAAACGGCACCGCGGAGAAAGGACGGACAAACTAGTCTGAGAGAGACGGACGGACAGTCACAGTCGCCTCCTCCTCCTGCTTGCTGACGGTTTGACTGACACACACACACACACACCCCCACTCACGCACACTCAGAGCGAGGCGCCTGGCACAGACAGAGACATACATGCACACCAGCCACTTTTTGCAAACCAGCACGCTGCGCATCGGAGCTGGCAGTAATTGGACATCCACAGCTGATGAGGGCATTTCATGTCCAGCCTGTCCAGGAATCCCAGTGACCCCGACGGAAAGGAGTTCGACTTGACAGGTACCCTTCAGCCGGCCAGACCCACTGTTCAATTCTCCATCTGATAACGCCGCTCTGCATGCTGCGTCTGCACTGACATGTGTGCATGCACTGGAACAAATGCTCAGTGTGCAAAAGACAAAACGCCCGAGGAGTCGCTTCATGCACCTATTCAAGTTTTTAAGCTGTTGAGAAAGGAGGCGAGGAAGACGGCGGGCAAAGTGCAAGGCAGATGCTTCAAGTAGCTGCATCCAGTTAAACTGTGTTGCAGCAGTCATCATGCAGTGCTTTTCCCCCCTATGTGCGTGTGTGTTTGATGTGTGCAGTAATCATTTGTCTTGCTCTCTGGTTGTGTATACTCACTCTCATCTTTCACTCTGGTGGATACAGCCTGTCGCTATGCTCAGGTCTGAAGAAGAGGAGTGTGTGTGTGTGTGTGTGTGTGTGTTTGGACGAGATTTTAACCCCTTTGGACTGAAAGCCAGCTGTCTGAGAGGCTGGGGGATGTAAACCCTGTATGTCAGCAACGGCAGCAAAGTATTCAACGGATAAATCGGATTTCCATTTTCACACAAGCCCTGCTCTCTCCTCTCTGTGTCTCTCCTCAGGATGGGGGGAGTCAGTGAGGGAGATGATGTGTTGGCTCGTTGGAGTGATGGACTACTGTATCTTGGCAATGTGAAGAGAGTAAGTGTGTTGGGAAGATACTTTTCAAGTGGCCGTGTGTTGAAAGACTCCCATAATTGTCTCCTCCTTTTCCCCATCCTTAGGTCGACGGAGTCAAGCAGTGCTGCTTGGTGAGATTCGAGGACAACTCAGAGTTCTGGGTTCTGAGGAAGGACATTCACTCGTGTAAGAGTAACTGCTTCCTCTTCCCTCTGATGGTGGAGTAAAGCTTTCTGTGTTGGGGGAACTTTTCCACTGAGTAAAATCTCGCTGTAGCGTAGACTTAGCAACATTGTTGAAGCCAATTTTTTACAGGAGGTTAAACTGGTCTAAGTATTTCTGATTCGGGCTTGCCAAAATCTTTTCTATTTGCTAAATACTACAACAATAAAAGGGACCTTTCTAGAGATTTTTCAACTTCTTTCAAACTGAGAAGTTCACATACATTTTCTTAGCCTTGAAATGTTCGTGATGAATGCTTTGACTCATCACATTCACAGTTGAAAGAGGATTTCTTGCTGGAGGTGTGGAGGTCAGCTGTGATTTATGTACAGTGCAGCTCGATGAAGCTCATTGGAAATTGCATGTGATATGAATGACCCTGACATCTTTGCTAGCAGGCGTCTTCTGCTGCCATTGCCAAGCCACTACCCTGTATAGAGGTACTAAAGCAACCCTGAAATTTGGCATCATCATTCCCAGCTCCTTCTTCTGTTCGCTGATTGACCCGGTTGAAATTCTACTGGAGAAATCGAGGTCAATGGGAGAAAACTTAGACAGAGCAGAAGGGAGATGAGAATCCAGCAGAATTGTTTTCGAAGGCAACATCCAGGCTAAAATTTCTGTAATGTACAGTGAACTTGCTTTTTAAATTGTATGAATTGGTTCAAACTGTTATCTTTTCTGGAATTTTGGCCCTTTCCTCCTGACTGAACTGGTTTAACTGGGTCAGGCTTATAAGTTGTCCCCATCATTTTTTCAGCTCTGAAAACATTTTCTCTGAGGTGGAGACCAGGGCTTTGTGATGGCCACTCCAAAATCTTAACTTTGTGTCCTTAACACTTCATAATTCAGTTGGTGCTCAGCTTTTGGTCGCTGTTCAGTTGGAAAACCTTTTGTGTTTAACTTCCCTGCTGGTGTCTTGAGACGTTACGTCATTTTTCCCACACAAATCTTCCTAATGGATTTTGTAAAGAGCACCTGTCCCTCCTGCAGCAAGTCACTAACGCAGCATAATGCTTACACCCACATGCTTAAGACTTGAAGCTGTTTAGCTCCAAATGTAACAATATTCGTAAAGGTTTTTATTCCATCACACTACGTGACAGCTATGTTGTGTTTTGAGTTATTGCTCTTTCCTCCATTCACTCGACTTGTTTCTCTGTGAATAATGACTCTGTCTTTACAGCTTCAGTCAGCATCTTCATAAGGTCTTTTGGTTTTTTGTTCTGGGGTTGATTTGAACATTTGACACCCAAACCTGTTAATCTCTGTGATACAGAAAGTATCTCTTTCCTGGACAGTATGATGGCTGAACATTTTCATCTGTTTACACTCCCTGTAAATGTTTAACTGATAAATGTGACATCTTTCTAGACAGTGAGTTGTGAAGGTCCACAATTCTCTTCCTAATGTCTCTAATTATTTTGATTTTGACATAAAGTCAAAAAAAAGGAAGCTCTACGTTTGTGTTGCCTTTAAATACGTCCACCAGTGTGCCTCAAGTTAAAATAGTATGAATTAACTCATCAAAAGACTCTTAATGTAACTAAGCTGCTGAATTTGAAGAAATGAAATATAATATCTCAAATTCTAAAAGTCATATTTTGGTAATCGTAACAGAGCTAAAGCAGAAAAGTTTAGCTTGACTTAATGTCGTAATTAAAACAAAATATTTCTCTCAAGCAGCATCTTCACTAGTTTAAGTAGAAACAAGCTGTCAAAATGCAATTAATGCTTTTATACCTGTAATTCTCACCATGTTTTATATTTGTGGCAGCTGTAATGCATATTAGAATTAGAATTTTCTAGGAACTTTTTGAGCTTACTATGAGCTGAATGCAAAATCTCATCTGTTGTTACGTCGGTTACATTCTAAAACCTTAATAAAATCACTTTAATTTTAGATTATTGTACTGTTTATTATTTATCTTGATAAATTTTGACTTATTGTTGTCACAATACATTCAAATTGATGATGTTAAAAACCTTTCCATCCTGTCAGGATTGTTATTTTGATCCACTGATTGATTATTCTCACATTTATTGTTTTCACCACATTACGAAATATGAAAATAAAACTTTAATCTCTCACCTCAACTCCAAAATACCAATTTTTAATAAGACATGAACTTCTGCGTCCAGCTGTGAGGGTAATAATAAACCTTCATCAGCGTTTCGTTTTAGGTGTTCAGGCATACTGTGCATGGAAAACAGCAACAAAGACACAGGAATTTATATAATTAGCATGTAATTAGTTTTTAAGAAATAAATGTATACCATAGGTCACTGTGTTCTTCTTAGGTTTTGAGTGAATTTATTCATCTTTTACAGTGAGAAATCTGTGCAGTAAAATAACATTTTAATCTCCTGCAGTCACAAGTTTCTACTAAAATTGCTGTGATTTTAATTATTTTATAGAACGGACTTTTACTTCAGTGAAAGTTTCTTAGTTGTAAAAGTTTATAATCCTGATTGGAGCTCTTTTTTCTCCCGCTGCTGGGACATATGATGGAAAAGGAGGAAACGTGCGTCTCATTCATTTTAATCTGCAGACAGTTATGTAGACATTTCATCATGTTTGGTTGAATTTTTCTTTTGTTTTTTACTGTAAGCGCTTTGAAGCGACCCTTTGGTCTCATTCTGGAGATGCAGTGCTGCTGCAGGGTGCTGTGTACTTTAGTTGATTGAATCATGGTTGAATGTTGTTTGTCCAAATAATAACAAATTTTCCTTCTGTACATTGAAAAGTTAACAGGTATTGTATGGCTGCAGTGCACTGCCCGAGTTTATTACTTTTAGCCTCTCGGAGGCAGCAACCACAGCAGCGCAGCACTGACACACGTCAGCACATTTAATCTGAACCTCAGACTCTACTGGACGTGCAGCAGATCAGGCCTGACAATATATTGTGAAATGCACCTTTATTGTTTTATCCAGTCAGCAATTTCCTGTTAAGGTTTTTAAAATAAGAAATCGGACTAAATGGGAGCTTTTATGCAGAATCTTGATACATCTAAGTACCTATATTAATGATAAAAAAATAATAAAGTTTGAATATATATTTTGAATAAATGCATTAACTGACTCAATCAACTTAAAGTTGCAGAAACATTTTCAGATTATTTTATTTTTTTTCATAATGTCTTAGTAAAAATGTATATATTTACTCACATTTGCATTAAGCCCGTTGTGGAAGCTTCTTGTTTCTGGATTATTAGAGTCAATTAATTAAGTTATTGGACTAATGAACCTTCAGGGAGAGGACTCTCCTTTCCCACCTCATGTTGAGTCAAAGGGGAGGTTGGACACTTGTTAGGACCAACATCAGCTCGTCAAACCAAAGGTGCAGGCGACTCTGAAATCAATGAGGTGGCAGGAACGTGAATCAATAAACATAAATTAATGCAGTTGACTGCTTTCTCTCCCTCTGTGCCTCTGTCTTCCTCTCACATTTACATCCTCCCCTCCCCTGTTTTTCTGTTTCCCTCAGTCGCTGCTGGAGTGGAAGAAGTTTGCTGTATTTGTGACGCCCCGCCTCTTAAAGAACCCCTCATAAATTGTCTTAAATGTCACCACGGTAAGGAGGCATGCCTCATCATGCTCTGTCAAACGCTGCTTCTCCGTCAGAGCCGGTAGTGACCTTGAAGGTTTGACACAGGATGGTAAATAACAACACAGAAAGCCGCATATCATAAATGATGGCTAAGAGTTGTCGAATCTGCTCTCACTGGGGGGGCGGGGGGGAATAAATAAGACATCAAGAGACAGAACTTATAGATTTGACTGTCAGAGTGTCTTCATCGTCTCTTTATTCTAATTCAGAAATCTACAAATTTGCCAATGTGATTCTTCCATCCATGCATTTTCTGTACTCCCTTGTCCCTCAGTGGGTCAGCAGGTGCTGGTGCCTCTCCAGCTAACGTTCCAGGCGAGAGGCGGGGTCACAGGTCGCCAGTCTGTCGCACCAATGTGATTCTTTAAAGATAAACGAACCTGAACAATTACTGGCAACATTTATTATTATGCATGTAATTCTGCAAAGAACAAATCACCTCAAAAACAGAAAGTGAGTTAAGATTCCAGCTTCAGAACATTTCAAGATCCACCAGGATGAGCTGCAGAGTCACTGGGAGGAGGAATGCAGCTGACTGATGATTCCTGCTAAATCTAGCTTAGCGTTTCATCAATATTGATCTGACAATGAATTCAAACTAGACCAGAGAACAGGAGATAAAATAAATGTCACTTTTGGGCGTTAGAATTGGTGTGATAATTTTCTTTAACAAAAGGAACAGAGATGGTTTCATCTTTAAAGAGAAATATGGACGAATCATTGCTGGATCAGAGTATCTGGAACCAGAGGACCTCAGCAGCATTTCACTGACAGCCTCTCATTACAAACATGTGCAAATCTTTGTCTACAGTCTGCTAATGTAAAGAAAACACAATATTGCAGTTTCCATTAAATAAGAAATGAATTAAAGTCACATGTAAATAAGCTTGTTCATGTGATAAGTCATTAAAAATCATGGCAGCGGCGGATGTAAACAGTTACATGAGATATATTCATAATGAGACGTCAGTGTCTTATTCTGTTGTCAGAGCAACAAACCCCGCCTACTTCGGATCGGCTGCATCTGCGGCATTTTGGTGAAATTGTGAATTTTCCAAAAATAAATTGGAGTTACGTTCCACAGGAAAATCTGTGAATACTGAACCGTGAATAGGCTGGAGTCCACTGCATAGACTAGCAAATCATGTAATAACTCTCACTAATAATCTAAGCTAACTATAACAACAAAGCTAAAACAACTTCCTTAACAAATGTTAAGTTCTTTTTGCATTGCTCTTCTGTAAATCTCTTGATGTCAAACTGCAAAAACTCTTCTTGATCTGGTAGAATGTAGAAATGGTAAAAACTTTGATGAATGCAGCTGAAATAAATCTAAAGAGCCACCATGTAGCAGCAGGTCCTGGTGGGAGATTTTACCATCATGTCGTCCTCAAGCAAAGATGCTGACTGCCTGTTTTCTGGAACAATGCTGGCAAACTCTGCTTCTTATGTGCAGATCCAACAGTTGGATGTTTTGCATGCTTCTGAAATGAACTCGTAAAGAAGTGAAAACGGAACAGGCCTGTTATTACCGTCATTCCGGCTTTCTGTCCTGCAGAGACGATTTAAAAGCTCTGCCGCCTCCTCCCATTACAGGTTATCATCCGGAGTGCCACACGCCGACCATCGAGCCAGAAGCTGACAGCGACTCCTGGATTTGTCGACAATGTGTTTTTGCTGTCGCCACCAAGGTCAGGCTGCTAATCTCCCCGTCTCACATTTTTTAAAAGACAGCTAAGAAATCCAGTCCAATACATCTATCCACATGGTAATGTGTGAGGCGCAAAATGTGTTTATTGGAGCAAGAATCTCACTGAATTTCTCAGTGTTGACTTCAATATGTTCCGCGCCATGTCGGAGAAATTGTGAGCAGTCAATATTTATATTTATGCTTCAGTGGAGTTGAGAGGAGCACATTAAAAATCAATCCATCACATGTGCTCCGTTTCTGTAGACATGAGATAGAAGTCGGTTCATTATTAATCGGTCAGTGGAGCGGAGCTCATTGTCCAGATCCTCTGATCTGATCTCAGACTTCATCTCTCACAGCTGACCTGCGATGAAATGAGACAAAGATCCATCTTATAATCGAGCCTGATCTGCTTACTGATATGGGAGCGATATGAAAGTGACCATCTCTGCCCTGAAACTGTCTCTGCAGAGAGGCGGAGCTCTGAAACGCGGACGCTTCGCCCGACTCATGCAGTTCATGAAACTCCGGCTGCCGTACCAACTGTCGTCCTTAGACTGGGACCCTCAGCATCTGACCAATCAGCAGCAGTGTTACTGCTACTGCGCCGGACCTGGAGAGTGAGTGGGACCAATTCTGACTACAAAACAATCCAGGCTTATTGGCACTTCTGGTAAAAGTGTTTTGATGAGCACAAATGGACTGAATAATTACAGGTGGACATGAATTCAACAAAAACACACTGATGAACTCAGAAGGAGCTGAGAAGATAAAGAAACCAAAACCTGACAATTTTCTAAGAAATAGTACAAACGTAAAAGGAAAAAGAGTAAAAGAAATAAAGTCACCAAGAAGGAACCATTTCTGTGTTAATTTGGATTATTTTCAGCTACGACCCATACAGTCTGAGATTAATCAACTGAAATGAAATATCAATTTATGAATTTTTCAGACATATCTACCAGCAGTGCCAACTAATTCTGTCAGTACTACACTGCAGGAATTAACCTGGTTATGTTTACAGCTGTGGAAAAAACAAAGAGCCCACTGCAAAATGATCAGTTCTCTGATTTTACTGTCTGTAGGTGTATGTTTGAGAACATATGAACATTGTTATTCTATGAACTACTGACAAAATGTAGTATTTATTTACTATATCAAGTAAAAAAGATGCAGCGCTTTCAGACCTCAAATAATGCAAAGAAAACAAGTTGATCTTCATTTAGAAACAACAGGAATGTTTCTAAACTCAGCAAGAATTCAGAAATCGATATTTGGTGGAATAACCATGAGGTTTTCATTGGGGTCCGGTGCAGTGGTCTCTTGGTTTTCTGTATTCCTTTTGGACTTGTCCATTTGTTCGTGGGTTTATTGCTGATAGTTTTGTTGTTGGGCTGCAGGTGGAACCTGAAGATGCTGCAGTGTGGCAGCTGTGGCCAGTGGTTCCATGAGGCCTGCACTCAGTGTCTATTAAAGCCATTGCTGTATGGAGACAGGTACGTTACTCACTTAGGGAAAAAATATATATAGCTAAAATAAACCATGAGCAGCTTTATGGGGAAAAATAAGCATCTGTCAGGCAGGAATTTGGTGGAGCGAACAGACTCGACATGTTTTGTATTTATTTCTGTATGTTTAAATGTTTTAGCTTGGAAATAATATTTTCTCAACCGTGAAGGTGTTTAAAACACACACACTGATAGCAGATGCATTAGTTAGACGACTAAAAAATAAATTTCAATAAGAGCACAACATGAAGAGTAAAGCTCCTTTAAGTAACAGAAAGAAATATCATTGGGTACCAATAGTTTGGTCATTTTTAAGTAATTTGCAGATTGCAATGTCATTCAAGAAGGCAGTAAAAATGAGAATGTCTTTGGTATGTTTATTTTTCTTCTCATGAAGTTATTCTTATTTTGATACAGATGTAAGTCGGACCCACTGCAGAGCTTCCTAGTAGAGTTTTAGGTCAAAACTCACTGGTATTTGGATTCATAACTTCATCCAACCTGACATGACGCTGCCATCGCCGTGTTTCTCAGTTCTTTCTGCAGTGCTATGTTTGCAGACCATTGCACATTCTTCTTGCAAGGTTTTGGGGAATTACATCCAGTTCTGAATGTTTTCTTTAAAGCAAAATGGTTTTGTCCCACAGCCTTTCTCATTAGGTCAGACATATTGGACAAGGTCAGGTAGAGTTCAGCTCAGCCAAACCATTTCTAAAGAAATAAGAAATATGTTTTCGTATAAGAATATAAGAGACACAGAACAGAATACAGGAGATTACTGACGTCGTTGAATACCTTGAATACCAGTTCAAGTGAAGCCATTGTTGTCCCACATTTTTTCAGTGAGAAACATTTTGTCTCCAGTCTTAAACATTAAATTCTTACTGATCTTCTGCAACATCTCTGCAAACTTCAGCTTCAAGCTGCAAAAACACAAAATCTTACCAAGTATTTATATTCCAGTTTTTAATGCAAATACCTTAGAAGACTTGAAACAAGGCAAAACTAGTTTACAAATAACTTTTCAGCAAGATCTAGAAGCTCAAGTAAATAATTCCTTAATATTGATAAATGTAATTATTTCATTTAGAACATGGGAGGAATAAGTGAAATAACTGGAACCACTTTTTTAAAAATCAATATTAAGGAATCATTTACTCACTAAAGAGTAGAAATTTACTCTTGAGCTTTATTTCATGTCAATCAGATTCATTATAATAAAAGATTTCTGAATCAACGTGTTAGTTTGGGTTTGTTGTGTTTTATTGTTTTCCTTCCAACAGATTTGTGTGATTTTCAGTTAAGATTGAATCATAAAAAATCTGACATTTTACCTGGAGACCTTTGTTTAGTAAATATAACGAAAAACAAAACTTTTTAAGTAGCTAGAAACAGCAACTATTTATCAAGGTTATTACCTAAACAAACTATGAATCAAAGTTCCTAATTAGCATGTTAATCATAGAGTTAGCTGCTGGTCTGAGGGAAAAATAAAATTGATCAATATGTCGCCGTGACGACTTCACTTGTCAACAAACGGTCTTAATTACCTCCAGATTAAATGATTAGTGAGCGTGCATGTTAATGTTCGCAGTGCGAAGAGGACATCGGCTCGTCTTCGACTCAGTGACACACTCCAGAGCATCTGCTCCATGTAGCAAAACACATCCATCCACTGAAGTTATCATTATAATTACCCGTCTTTGTGGGGCTTTTTACGCCCATCCTGACACCAAACTGTGCGAATGGGAGCAGAAAAGAAGGGATTAAATCGAGACTGACAGGATGGGAGGAACATCTGCAGCGCAGGTGACGGAAAAGGAGCGAAGATCGAGTTTACAGTTAGAATAGTAAGCGTGTGCTGCCGACGCACAATGTAGGCACATCGTTTCTCACCGTGACCTTCATGCAGATAAAAGGATGTCAGTTTCAGGGTCAGATTTTAAAGCTGAATGGTATTATCTAAAAAGATACACCTCTCTCTATTTTATTTTTACCCAGAGAAGAAAACAAAACTGATTTCTTCTTGTGTTTATTTCAGGTTTTATCAGTTCCAGTGTTCAGTTTGTACAAAGGGACCGGAGACGGTGCAGAGGCTGCCCATGACCTGGTTAGAAATGATTTTTCATTTCAATAACAAATCAGAAATGAAGTTGGAAATATTTTAACCACACTAACAAAGTACTTCTCTCTACCTGCAGGGTGGACCTGGCTCATTTAGTCCTCTACCACCTCTCGCTGTGCTGTAAGAGGAAATACTTTGATTTCGACCATGAAATCCTGTCCTTCACCAACGAGAACTGGGACTCGTTGCTCCTGGGCGCGGTATTGATATTTCCCTGTTTAAGCACAATGATGAAATGATGTGCAATACTTACAGGCTTCCCTCTTTTTTTTCTTTTTTTACAAGTGAGATTTAAAGCTTATTAAGCAGCATTAAAATAAAATATAATAGTCGACCTCTGAGGGAACTCAAGGAAACGCTGCAGTGTTAAAGCATTTAGTCTTTTGATGATCTTCTGTTCTAAGAATTGAGCTGAAATGACCCTGAGCGTCTTTGCTTTTAGTTTCCTCTTAAAATTGTTCAGCTGAAGTTATTTATCTAGTATTTGAGACGTCTACAGTACAGTATGTGTTGCTTTCAGCTGAATATTCCACCTCGTTTTGTCATGTTACAACCACAAACTTCAATTTGGTAGACAAACTGAGCAAAACTCAAACTGGTGAAGTGGAAGAAAAAGGACATGATTTTTACTGATTAAAATATCTGAAAAGTGTGGCCTGCAATTTGAATCAATAGTTTATTAATAAAGAAAAAATCCCAGGTGTCTTTGACCATTCTGCCTTGCTGAGCAGCTCACACCCGGTCAGATTGGAGCTTCTGTGAACGTCCATTTTCAAATCTCACTGCAGGAGACGATGCTGCCGCTGCCATGTTTCATGATGAAGAAGATTTGTTCATGGAAATGTGTCACGTTAATTATTCTGACACACATCCCACCTGAGCTGTGCATCTCTGCAGCTTACTAATTAGATGATCTCTTAAACCAAATATTGCTCTGGGTCTTATTTTGGGGTGTCAGAATATTATATTATTATACATATATATATATTTATATATATATATATATTATATATATAAATACCTACCAAAATCCACTTCACAATTATGTGCTACTTCTCACTCAGTTACATAAAGTCCTTTTTAAATTCATTGACGTTTGTGGTTATTATTTGGCAAAAACTGAAAAGCTGAGCTGAAATAATTTCTTTTGTATTTATTTTCTCTGCTTCATAGATGAAGACTCAGACTTACAGTCTTCATCTTATGTAAACAGTAAGCATACAATGCTGCACAAATGCCTCATTTATTTATGTTCCTTCCTTTGCAATCTTTTTGACTGGATCAGTAGTTCTTGAGGCTTTTCCTTAATGTTTATTTATTTTATTTAACTGGACTGAATTCTCTCAGACACAAAACATTTTGATTTTTTTCATTTAACATTCATTAAATTTGGATAAAAACTCACTGATATTAAAATAATTCAAATTTAGAGTACTGAAGTTTTTGAGAAGGGATCAGAGGAACTCAGGGGATTTGAGCTCATAGGTTTAAAAATGTTCTGATTTTGATCCACTTTATTATTTTTTTTTTTATATACTGAAAAATCCACAAATTATTTCCAGATTGTTGTTGCAGAGAAGTTCTTTGGTGGAGAAGCAACTCCATGATCAGAAAGAAAATTCTGAATAAGCTCTGCACTGGTGGCAACATGATGTCACTTTGAAGGTGACATGTTGGAGGTTACTGCAACCGCTTAACTTGAAGGTCTTCATGATGTAATTGTCTTAATTTAATTTGGTGGCAAACTTTGCTACCAGAGGAAGAAAATAATTTTAAATGCATCTGCTTGTCTTTTAGATTGTTGTGGTGGTTTTTCAGTTTGTTCACAGTTTTCCCTCTGCTTAATTCAGCTGAAGTAGGTTTAAAAGGAGTTTTGTTAGAAGGTGAACTGAGAGCTGATAAAACCTTTTACATTTATTTGATCTGGATCTGAAATAAATGTGGAAATATCACCAATAATAGCTGCAAAGATTAAAAACCACAACATTGGTGTCACTGGCCAAAATGCAGAACCACAGATTGGTTTTATGTGAATAATTGAGGCTGTATGTAAACTGAGCTTTTTCTGCATATTTTTGAGATTTCTCCTTTCAACTCCAAGTGACACTCTTGAAATGTTTTCTTCGTTCTGTCACTGCAGAACAACAGCTTCTTTTCCCTCCCTGCCACGTTACTGCACCAGTTAATTTCTCATATCAGCATCACAGCTGTCAGTGGCTGTAAAAGAAAATTATCGTATGCAGTCGGTGTGCGTTGTCCGCTGCGTGAACACGCCTTTGATTTCTTTTCACTCGTCTCCGTCCTGCAGCTGTCTGACACGCCGAGGCAGGACCGCTGTCACAATCTCCTCAACGCTCTCAACTCTCACAAGGACAGGTGAGTCGTCGCGTTTAAGGAGAAGAATAAACACCGGCTGCACATGACCGGAGTGATGAGGAGACGGGCTGCGGCGAAACGTGTGACTTTGAATAAAGAGGCAGGGAAATGAGTCTGACATACTAACAGAGATTATTTTGATTTGTAAGCAGCACAGAATGTTGCTAACCTCTATTAAATTATTATAGCTAAAAAAATGTAACTGCTTCACATAGATTTTCATTGAATGTTGTTTAAAAATAACCTTGCAGCCAAATAAAACAGCATATTTCTCCAGGCGAAATCTCTTCTAATTATGTGCATGTTAATTACAGAGTCACTACCTTTGAAGTGTTCCCACGTCTTCGCACATCAGGAGCTGAAGAACATTGTGTTAGAAGCTTTACTGAGCCTTGCAACTGTTCACCCCCATGTTCAAGCTGCATTCCCACATTTTGTCATGTTCCAGCCAAAATTATTAGGATTTTATTTGATAGAGACTCAAAAACCATCGTATCATTTTAAAGAGGAAAGAAATGCATTTGCCTTAAGCTCTTGTTACTCCGAATTGCTTAGATAAAATGTTAAATTTTATCAGCTTGGTACAACTGCCAACCGGAGCCGTGAGGCCAACAGTGAATCTAAAAACTTTCTCTCTGCTTTGGAAGATTTTATGTTTGTCCTTTTGTTAAAGAGTTACATTTCTCTGTCACTTCACAACTGTGCTGTGTTTTGTTTGTCTATTACATAAAATAAATACCAATTGTAAAACATTGTATTTGTGGTTGCAACATGACAAAATGTGAAAAACAAAGTGAAGCATGATTACTGTTGCATTGTGAATTCATCATGATGAAAAGAACAGAAATGTGACTCATGTTCCTCTGCCGCCACTCAGGTTTGTCTCTGGAAAGGAAATCAAGAAGAAGAAATGTCTGTTTGGGCTGCAGGTCCGAGCTCCGCCTCCTCTGACGTCTGATTCGTCGCCTCTTGTCACCGATCCACCTATCAGCATCACCCACAGGAGAAGGTCAGATTGAGAACAGCAGGTTTCCTTTTTCTTCTTCTCTTATTTCAGCTGAGACTCTGGGAATCTCACATAATGTGTCACTAAATGTAAACAATCAGTCACAATCCCATTGTTTTCCTAAAAAAAATGTGAATCATTCTAAATCACTCTTCAGTTTTAGCTGCGCTAAGCCTCTGTCCTACGCCACTGTAATAAATTACACATGAAGAAATGATGCTGTATACTAATTGTATACTAATTGATGTTTTTCTTGTCCTCAGCCCGTTGTCACTGCCCTGCCAGAGGAGAGTGGGGGGGTCGGAGTCACGAAAATCAAAGCGTCGCATCATGGAGACACAGGTCAGCGCCTCTGTCTCAGGATAAAGGAGGATGCAGGGGGATGTGGCGACACCAAACTCGTTGATATTTTGTTCCTTTTTCTTTTCTTTTTTCTTTTTTTGCTGCAGCCAGATAAACAGCTCTCTGCAACTCAAATAACCTGTCAGTCAGACGACGCCACGAAGGTTCATTTCACCGTGGAGATCAGTTTTTACTCCTTTCCTCAGTTCAGTGCCTCTGTTGCAGTTCTCTTTTTTTCTGCAGGATGCTAATGTTTGAGGGTACACAGATAGATTAATAATAGCTGTGAGAGACGTGCCGTTGCTCCGTTAAAATGTATAATTCAAATCCAATCTTGCCAAAACCTGCTCTTGTATTTCATCAACACCTGCAGTTCAGCGTCGCATTTATCATTATCATCAAAGCCAATTCCCGGCGGATCGCTCTGAAACAAGCACCATCACATGTGGTGGTTGCTATTTATACTCCGCATTCTTAACCGTGAATGCTCCTTGTGCTTTTTTCCTCCTACTCATCACTCTGATCTGAGTATGTGCACATACTGTAATCCTGGAACAATACGCTCTGCAGAGCTCTCTTTTTTTTTTCTTGCTTCTTCTTCTTTTTTTTTCCTCTGGCATATCCAGGCCTCATTGTTCTGCTCTGACTGATGCTAATCTCCGCCCGTCTTTGAGGAGAAGCTCTTGGTTGTAGTGAGGAAAGTGAGATGGGTAGGAATGCTGATGGCCTGGGATCACTTCCAAACACACTTTGCAGTCAATTACAGTTTGGCCAGGTGGCGCTGGCACCTTGACAGTGCAACTCTGACAGAGCACCGGCGTTTAAAGGCACAGACGTTCGCTGAAGCCTCTGAGTAATAGTCCTCCGTCATTAGAGTCATGCTATAGAATAATAATGGGCTCAGCGTGGTGCTATGTCACAGTCCAGTGATGAGAAATCGACCTCATGCATGATGTTTCTGTGACTGATGGCTCTATCTGATGATCCTGATGCTTGTACTTGTTATGAGTCGTTGGGAGACAGAGCTGCCTTACTAACCAGTAACTCCACCACATAATGGGATGGAAAGGGAACAGATCTGTCAACCCTTTATGCTCCAAGTTCTGCAAAATATTAAAATGTTTCAGGGTTTTTATCCACAGAATTTTTATAATTATACCTTGAATTTAAGGATAAAATCTGGCATCAGATTCTGGCAGTTGTAGGTTTTCTCTTTTGTCGCTAGTAAAAGACTGAGCCAATATTTGCTTGTTTTGGTTGAATTTACCCAGAACACCCTGGGCCAGAGTTCACTTCCTGTTTCTGAAGTGTTCTCTGGTCCACTTAGTGTTCACATATGCATTCAAACTGCACCAGTTTGCTTAAAGACTTAGGTTTTTCAGCAGGTCAGAGTTTACATTTTTAGTCTGGTCAGAGTTGGATCATACATTCACACCTCCCCAAACCATCCAGACTTTCTAGGCAAACAGATTGGAGTTTGGTTAAAGCAGACTAAGCAAGGCTGGTGTGAATGCACGCTGACATTTTATGTAATACAGCAACACAAAGTGGGACATAATTGTGAGGAGAAGCCTGACATTGTAACCTTTCTACAAATTTAAATTTGAAAAGTGTGGAGTGTACGAGTCAGTAGTGGCAGCTGAACATCTCTACAGGCTCTGCACATATTGAACGTAACATTGTAGCCCATTTTTCTTTGTAAAACAGTCTTGTATAACATTCCCCCTCCAGACGTTCCCAAACTGACTTCCTGAGGAGTTCATGGAGGTATCGGTGTTTGGGACGCCTCTCACACTGTCCCCTCTGTTCGCAGGCATGTCCACCTCCAGTCGCTGCCAACCCAGTGGAACTCCTGCCATGTTGCCATGGCTACATGGGAGGAGCCAACCTTTACAACTCCAGGAAGTCGGATGAGGAGATTGATGCAAGGTAAGGTTTTATCTGCCCTGGAGTTTTTGTCCAATTTACTACTATAGAATTACATGGGTTTAAATTTTAAAACATTATATTATATATAACTATATTCAAATTATAGCAGTATTTTATTAAGATTATTATATTGGATTTTTAATTACATTATTACACACTGAAATTATTTAATCTTTTGTTTTATTTTTCCAATTTTATTTAAAAATAATAAAGTAAGGATGTATTTATTTCTTAGCTTGTGTCACTTTAACATAAGATCCTCTGGATTAAATTTCAGTATGTTAGATTATTTGATTGTGGATTTTTTTATTAGTGTTGTTTTAAATATGTAAATATTGTTTTACTATCCTACTTTATATGAATCATTTAATCTGGTTGTTTTAAATTTGCCTTCTAAGAAAGGTTTGGTACGGATGAACCTGCCTGAATGTTTATACCCCAGCAAATGCTTTTTATTGAAAGATATCACTACATGGTTCAAATAAACATATTCATATTTTCAATCAATCAGGACTGAAAATAAAATGTTTTACCTAAATTGTTTTCAAATGACAACAGATATGTAGTAGAAACATTAACAGAACTCAATAAAAATAAAGCCTAAATCCCTTTTATTTATCTGGCTCAATGGTAGCATTTAATTGGCAACAGTTTTACCCACATTTGGATATAATTCTTGATTGAGTCTAATGATGTACATCTTGTGTCCGTTTCGCCCACAGCCCCCCTCCCAAGCGAATGTATGCGCTGTACCACCCCACCTACAATGGGAACGCTCCTCTGTCCAGGGGTCTTCATCACTACAACAGGTTCTAAATTCACCTTTTAACCTCTTGGCTGGCAGTTTTCTGGTTCACAGGGCGATTTTTAAACCATTAATGAAATCATATCTGTGATGTTTTTTATGTTCTGAAACTTGCAAATGGTCTCATAACAACAATATCACCATTTATCGCAGTTCATTGTTATAATTCCCCAGTAGGGGAGTTTGTAGCTCTTTAACTGTCAAAACTTTGTACTGCTCACATCTTTGCCTCTGTTTGCTCCCGCAGCATGGAGGACACCTGCAGATTACCTCAGCCATGCTTCCCATACCCCTTCAACTCCAGCGGGAACCCCCACCTCCATCACCTGCACCAGCACCACCACCACAGCCACCAACACAACCACCAGCACCAGCCGGGTCAGAAGCAGCTGGAGCCCCTCATCCTGCGCGACGTTCCTCCGTATCAGAGCGGCGCGGGCGGCGGAGGAGGCAGTGGTGGGGCGGGAAGCGGAGCGGGGATGGGTGTGGGTGTGGGAGTGGGCGGGGGCGACGGGACTGTGGCCCGGAGCTGGGCAGGAGGAGGGGAGGCCGTGAGGATCCTGGCTGAGTGACTCCAGACGGGAAGGTGCAGTACCTGGTGGAGTGGGACAATGTGGGTCTGTACTGAGGCAGACTGGGACAACAGGACTGATGTGTATTTAATATGTGGCGGTGTGTAAAAAACAAAAAAATCTAAACATGGTTCAGATCCAGGTTTCTCTCATAGTATCACCTCAGTTGGACATCATTATAACCTCAGTACTAGGTGTTCCTATTTGCTAGTGTTCCTCTGATATTTGTACTGTTATAACTTTGGAATATGCCTTTGCATTGATCATGTTTTACAGTGATGATGGAAACGACTTCAACTTCCAGATAATCTATCAGTGTTTCATCCTTATTAGGAAAAACTGTTCTAAGGGTTTATATACTGTAAATACTCTGCTGCAGGTATACAAGGTACTAAAAGACTTTCTGTTTCTTTTGTATTTTACAGTTTTTAATTTATGATTTACCTGAGAAATGTTTATTTTCCTGCTTCACTATGGATACTTTGATCCCAAAACGGGGAAATATTGGGACTGTGTGAAAAAATAAATAAAACAAAGTGATTCTTTCACTAAATGTGGATTTTATTATTATTTATTATTTTCATTTTCATTACTAAAAATTGTTGGAAAATCTCAACTTCATTTTTAGTCTATTTATTCAGGGTGGAAAAAAATTTGAAAACACAATTATTTCCTCTATTTAGATGTTTTAATATGTTTTCCCTCTTTAAGTTGATCAATGTCTAAAAATGTTGATTAGTTATCAACAATTCTAATTTTTCTGTGATATAAATAAGACACTTTTTCTTACCAACTCCTCAAAACAGGAAACAAGAGACTATAATGTTTAAATAAGGAGATTAATGCTGATCTTTATAAATGAGGAAATGGTTACAGGATAACATTTAGTGACCCAAACGTATGCATATCAACAATCAGAGGAATGAATTTAAAAAAAGTTTGAAACAACCATAAAATAATCTCCAAACATCATAGTTCAAGTGCATCTTAGGATCGCTAATTCTCCGTAATAACTATTAGACTAAATCTGAATCTCAGTCACACAAGTTTGATTGAGATTTAGATTTAACTAGGCAACTATAGGGCATCTGGTTGTTTCTCCTTAAGGTGTTGCTTTAGCTGTGTGCTTCGGAAAAATGTCCTACTCAAGGTTAACATCCATCCAAATCTTTGCAAAACTCAAGCAGGTCAAGAATTTTCCACAATTCTTTCTTAATGTTATGCCCCATCGACGTTTCCTCCAGTCTCAGCCCATAAAAAAACATTTACCCTACATTATACTGCCACCACCATGCTTTAATATGACAGTGCAATTCTCAGCATTATTAGTAGTGTTGAATTTGGACGACTGTTTCTACATGATGGTTGATGTAGAAAAAGTCAACCATCATGGTGTCTGACAGATCACTGATATTTGGGTTGAGCTTGCATCCTTCCTATCTTCTAAATTTTGTGGCCCCAAAATGCAGGAATCCAGTTGTTAATTTATTTGCAGAAGTAACAGTCAAGATCAAAAGAGTGAAGAAGTTAATGGTTTTGTGGAAACTCTGGAAACAGAGCTTACTCCATGATTTACACAACCTGAAAGTTGGTGAGTTTTAAAAAAACACACACCCATTACACTGATGAAAACTTTTTGGTCTACTTCCAACAATCCCCAGTATTGTTCTTTAAAATGAAAACCAAATCCAACTGTGAAAGGCCTTGTAAATTATTCAAATGGGGATGAAGTGCCAAGTTTGTCCTGAAGGAGGGTTTAGCTACTTTGTGTGTGGCTGAGAATTTGCGGCTGCTGCCAGCAAGAAGAGACAGATGTTCATCCTGTGTTTGCGCCAGACCTCCAGACGAATGGATGGGCCAAATAATGAAAATTCAGACAAATACTTCTGTTTTGTTTCTGGGATGTGTCTCTCCAGAAATGTTGCTGCTATTGTCATTTTGATGTGAAAATATGTCTGCAAGCTCTTGAGTTGCACTGATATATTCTTGAATTTTGCTAAAAACCAAACATGTAACCAAATAATATTTATAAATCAATATATTTTTAATACTTGTGTCAATACAAATTTTTCAAGAAGTGTAATAGAGTAAATTATACATGGCTTGATTGATGTTTAATTCCTGATGGTTGCATTTCTGCTGCACTATTTAACATCTATCCACTGGGTGAATACAAAATTTTATATTCATCCATTGAGAAAATATAAAGTATTCATCCAATGGTGGTCCAATCTGTACTCTCCCAATCTGACAGAATTTTATTTACATATTTCTAGTATTTAACTCCACTCCTAAAATATAAGCTGTGCTTGCAGTAGCAAGGTTTTACCACTAGATGGAGTACACGCATCAGCATCCTAAAGGACGCCACTTCGTTCTGCTGCATTCACGTGTCCCTGTGAAATTACGATGTTCCAAAACAAACTGTAACAATTGTGATTGAGGAATCCCAAACAAGAAGCAGCGAATGATGGCATGTTTACCAAACATATATACAGGTACATGACGTTGAATTAACGTATCTGTCTTTATATATTTGCTTTTTAAGCTGGTTTAAAACAGGTTCATGTTAGGTTTTTCGGGAAAAACGGAAGTATATTTCTAACAGCTCAAGCTAACAGAATCCAACGAAGCTAAACGTCAAACTAGTTAAAACTAAAAATAGTTCAACTTGACACGTTCGCACAGGCCTACAAAAGTTACTGACAACATTAATTTTAGCATAAATTAGTTTTGAAGGTTTAAAGTTTTACGTAACATAAATGTATCATGAGCAACTTTCCGGCGCCATTTTGGCTCACCGGTTTCTTATAGTTGACTTCCGCCTATTTTTAGTTGAATGACATTGAAATATCAAATATGTCAGTGTTTCTTTGTACATTAAAGTCAGCTTTTATTGTCTGCTGCATAAACAGTCAAGCAGAAAAACAGTGCCCTTGTTTTTGGCAGGTAAACAATATTAAGGGTTGAATGAGAAACATCATTTTGGTTTAGGTGGACCTGCTCAGTAGGCTTTGTTTACTCAGACTACTGAGCTTTATTAATTTTCTCTAACTGTTTTTCTGACTTACAACTTGAATGGAATGATATTTGCTTTAGAGATAAAAAAAAAGTAAAACATACATAACATTAGCTATCATCAAACCCAAAGTCAAAAAATAAAATACAATGACTGAAAAAAAAATTATTTAGATAAGGAATAAGACACCATTATAAAAAATGTAAAACTACATGAGTTAGGGACGGATCCAACCTCACAGTCAGTGAAGGTGAACATCACTTTTATATTTGTTTACCACCAATTCTTTGTACTCTTACTCCCGCTTTACTGTATTTTCTAGTTCATAACTCTTTAACTTCAAACAGCTTCTGAATGTAGTTTGGAAGCAGATTACTGAATACTTTTACACCTGCTGTCCTGAATGGTGCTCAAATATTGAGTCATGCAATGTAGTGAATATTTTGGCATTTTGATCATAGTCATCTGAATCGTTCACAATTCTAATAGGATTTTTCTGAAATGTACCGCGTTTATTGTTAGTTTGCATTAACCTGTACTTCGGCACCAGACAGTATGTCATTTGATTAACTTGCATGATGTTGGTACCAGATGTGGTGAAAATACAAATATTTGTCATAGGGAAACTTTTAAAAGATATAATCAAATCAGAAGTCAGTTTGCATCGCTGAAAATTGTGATGGTGATATTGATTTATGATGAAACCACATTTTTGTGATTCTTTGTCTCCATCACTTTGCGAGTTTTAATACCTCAGTATATAAACATACATCAGACATAAGAAAGAATGACAGCTAAGTTCATATCACTGAACAAAAACATTGAGTAAGTAGAGTGTGAATGTTTGAAACAAACAACGTATCAAATATCGCATCCAAGCAGCTTTTTAGCTATTTCAATATTAAACACACTATTATGATAAAACTGCGATTTGAAGTACTGTGAAGTTCTACTGTAATGAAACACAATGTTGTTATGAAATAAAAAAAACAAACTTCTGATTACATGAACACAAATAAATAAGACTGTTTAATTACATTTGGATGCAATTGACATGCTGTGTAATTATTCAGAAGTTATTTACTTATTATGTATGAACTTTAGCTTTATGTGTGATTATATCCATCCATCCATCCATTTTCCTGCACCATTTTTCCCTTTCTGGGGTCGGCAGGGTTGCTGGTGCTGTGTTGTCATTTCGGGCGAGAGGCGCGGTCACCCTGGTCACCCTGGGTCACCCTGGACAGGTCGCCAGTCTGTCGCAGGGCAACACAGAGACATACCGGACAAACAAACATGTTCACACTCACACACTCACACCTAGGGACAATTTAGAGAAGCCAATTAACCTGACAGTCATGTTTTTGGACTGTGGGAGGAAGCCGGAGTACCTGGAGAGAATCCACGCATGCCCAGGGAGAACATGCAAACTCTATGCAGAAAGACCGGGGCTGGGAATCGAACCCAGAACCTTCAGTGGCAACAGCTTTACCAGCTGCGCCGCTGGGCAGCCTGTGTGATGATATATTAACAATAATTTATAATTTAACAAAATCTCAACAAAACACTTTTGTTTAGGTTCCTATTGTCTTTTTTTAGAATGAGTATAATGAACTTATTAATTTATTAACTTTATTATATCTCAGTAAAGGAACCATAAAAATGACAATATAACACACTGATGTTCGATTCCTCACTTTTGATCAGGAGCTAAGTGAATTATATCATAAGCTCCACGCACGCTCACTCACGCACGCTCACGCACGGACAGACTTTGTGTTCTCCGGCCTGAAGCGGTGAATTTACTCTCACTCAAACATCGTTATCGTCCTCAGCCTTCTTCAAGGGGCACGCGCAGAATTGGAAAACGCGCGAGTTGAATTTCAGTTATATAGATATTGGGGTGAGTGCGCGCCCACACACAGAAACGCGCGCGTGCACGATCCTCCCCTCTCCTCCCTCTTTCTGTCTCTCTCTCTCTCTCTCTCCCCCTCACACACACTCGCTCGTGCTTCACCCTCACACCTCAGCAGCAGCGTGCAAATAAACACGCGTACACACACGCGCTCACACACACACACCATATTCCCGCATCCTGTATTTTTTATGCACCTCGCACCGGGCGCTTTATAAGCGGTCGTGGATTATGATGCCAGTTTTTATCACAGCGGAATATCGGCCTCTTCTTCTTCGACTGCAGCCGTAAACAGCAGTATTATCGCGTGCTTTTTTTTTTTTTTAGATTTATTTTAATTCCAGATTTATTTTGTAATTTGGTTCCCTAGTACTACTGAGCACCGAGAGACTGCCGCGACGCAAAGCCCCACGTCCGATGCTTTTGGAACATGTCCTATGTTCCCTTCCAAGGTAAGCCGGAGATCTCCCCCCTCCTAATTTTTGACACCCCACTGCATCTCTCTTCTCTGTCCTCCTCCCCCGTTCCCTCCATCCGCACTCTGTCTCTCTCTGTGCCCCTCTCCTCCCTGACTGTCATATGGAAATGTAAGCAGGCACCATAGCCGACAGGTGCGCGCAGATAGCCCAGAGTGCCTGGTAGATAGATGCCCAAACAGGCGCGCACTGAAATCCGGCGCAGCGTCTGTTCGGTGTGCATGCCGCAATTATAGTATCGTAATAAGGGATGCATGTGCACTGCTGTCATAGTGTAGGGCTACTGTGCTGCGTTGATGAGGAATACATGCAGAAATGTTCCCGATCCTGTTAGAAAAATCCACTCCCAGTGAGTTTGTAGTGACACTTGTTAGATGATCTCCACGCACTTCCTGTATGGTGAACGCTGCGAAAAGAACAACGTGATCTAAAGGATGTTTGTGAGAATTGAGCCCTTATTATTTTAGATATTTGCAGGATTTTGATCTGAATGGACTCCATCCTTCCTCAAAAAAGTTTGGCCCACTGAAATATGTAGATGACCACTTCTCTGGCTGCTGGTCTTTCATTCCCTCACACTCCAGCCTGAGTGGGTGAAAGGCGCTTCAATGTACGGTAAAAGCCAGATTCCCTCAGTATCGCTTCTCTGCAACTGTGACTAATGCTATATGTGAGCAGGCGTGCTGCAGTGAGCCGCCTCACATCCACCCCAGCCTGGATCGCTCAGTTTGCACTGTGTCCCTGTGATCAGAGGGTCAAAAAAATGAGGAGAGTCAGATGAGAATGAGGTGCAACGGGCAGCGTAAAGTTTGGGAGCAGCTCTGAAGGACTGAAGGGTGTCCAGGTTTGTGTGAGTACCTGCCGTATCTGTGTTTGATCTAGGAGAGCGTGGAGGAGTGCTGCATGTGAGGGTGAAGCTAACCAATGGAGTGTGTGTAGCACCAGACCTGTTATCCTTTCAGGAAAATCTATTGTGCCTCCAAATATCTAATCTCAAACTAAAAAAAACCCAAACAAACACTCTGGAGTGACCCTGGAGTCAACATCTGAGCCACACATGAAAATAGAGAGCAAATGTAACGGCTGCAGCCTGCTCTCCTCCTTTTAACGCTGCTTCTTATTCCCTCAGAGCGTAGCAGATAAGAGCCAAAATGCCCTCTTGTGCAAATGCATCTATAGAAGTTGGTTGCATAATGCTGGTTGGTGAGATGCTCTGCCACTGTGTGTGTGGGGGGGTGTGTGTGAGCCCACTTGGAGAGTCATTGCCAGGAAATTGTGAGCACAGTGCCGCACCTTCAAAATCTGCCAGTTATGTACTTTTTCTCTTTGATTGCAATAATTTGTCCTTTTTAGGAATAAATCGTGTTTTATCCAGCTGGGAACACCTGCAGAGAGTTTTGCCTACTCTTTCCGTTTTGCTAATTATTTCACAGTAATAACGTTAATTTGTTTATTAGTAATGATGATGTAGGATAATATTGTGAAATTGTTTTCGGTAAAGAAATATAGTATCCTTCAAAACTCAATGACTGAAACAGTTTGATTGTAGTTTTATAAAAAGTTACGGTTTTAAAACATGATGTATTTTATATCCTGAAGTGATAGTTTCCATTGAGCGGTTATTATTACTATTATTAGTTATTAGTTTCCCTACTTTGCTCTGTTAGTTTGAATCCAGTTCATGGATGGACAAAGAAAAAAACAAAAGCAAAAGTATATTACAAATTTTAATTGTATTAAAATGACTCTTTACACAAAAAAAGTAACAATAAACTTCCCACATAAAACATGTTCTGAAAATTGGATTATGTTCCAAGATGCACCAATCAAAAGTTGGGACCAGTTCCTGAGGCCCAATCTTTTTAAAGCTCTGACATGCCATGCCACATATTTTTCCCGTCTCAATTGGATTTTTATTCAAGAACGTTTTAAGAAGATAATCGAACATCTATTTTCGCTTTTGTTATGAGCGATCAATATCCATTTGTTTTAGGCGGAGAGGTCACATCGTGTGTGTGTATGAGAGAGAAAACAATCAATATTTACTTTGACAGTAATACAAAGACAAAAATGTCCAGAAATTTTAAAGTCGTTTTAGGGTCGTATGCAAATGATTAGCAAAGGTAGCCGAAAACAGAAAATTTTTGTATGTATGTTATAATAACTGTAGACCCTTAACTTAATTTACATTTCCAAAAAGGCCGCCAACATCTCCAAAATCAGGATGTTTGAAGCTCAAAAGGTTCACCAGACTGAACGTTTTCCAGTTTCCTTTTCCACTCAATTTGTTGTTTCATCTCTGACCAAAAACCCACAAATTTTGATGTAAAAGCCATGAAATTTTTGAAAAGGTGAGTCAATAGTAATGCACTACTACAGCTTACTCCCCTTTTATTAGTTTTGAAAAGTGATTTGCAGGTCAAATACAGAAACATATAGTGCATTAGAACTAAATACTCAGACTTTTTATCATAAACCTGATTGCTGCATCGGTTTCAGCATCGGCAGCAGCTGCTGTTGAATTTCAGAAAAATGCTTCGATAAGCCTTTACTTTCTGATTCCAGGATAAATGACAGCTATCCAATGTGAGTTATGCTCTGCAGATAATATGAACAAATCTGAACTACCACTTTAAGTTAAGAGGATCAGTCAAATTTGACTTTGCATTTGAAGCCAGAATGAATTACTCCAGTGGTTTGAATGCATTTCCTATGTGAGCTCCAGACAGATACTCCATCTTTCCTATATGTTGGAAGCTCCATGGTTACTCGAGGTGATTATGTAACACTGTGTATTTATTGCTGCACAGTGACTCAACATACAGAGGTAAAATATGTGGTAAGAGGCTGATTCCTTTGACATTGATTTGTGGAGAGAAACACATCAACACTGGGGCATAAGGGGGGTTTTTGGTGGGAATGGGGAACGGTGGAGGGGTCTGACCATTGTTGCAGATGCATCTAAGCCCACTCTGAAGAGAGTGTTCAGCTAATGTACCAGGCGAGCCATTTGCAGTCATGCCAAGTACCGGCTCACATGAACAGGCAGTTAGTGGGAGGCAGGCAGCAGCAGCAGCGATGGGCCTTCCTACCTTGGCAAAATATTTTTCTTTTTCCTCCTTCTTTCCCTTAAACTCACACCTCCCTTCAGTCTTCCTCCTTCTTCTACTTTCTCTCCTCCACTGTGGTCGACCCCCGTCACGATGAACCACCCACACAAGCCTCTCTACCTCCACAGCGTCTCCTCTATCTCTCTCCTGGCTGACGGACGTGTCCATGAGTGCAGATGGACAGTGTGGAAGCAGGCAGCCGGCCACACAGCTATCCCTGGCCTTGTCGATTTTACAGTAGTTTGATCCAGCAGCTCCTGTCAAGCATGACCGTAGTTAAAGAGACAGCACACCACCAATGCACTGCAGCACTCTTCTTCTCTCTCTTCTCCATCCCTCTCTTTCTCCCATGTGACATAAGGGACTGTCTTACACCCCTCCACTACTCAGGCTGTGCCAAGAACCGTCATCTGTTAGGCTATTACTGTACCGCATGCGCGAGATTCATCTAGGGCCGGTGGACTACATGATCTGTCAAAAGAGAAAACCCATTCATTCTCCAGGAGGCCCTCTGCATGCAGCGCAGATCCATTTTGCACGGACTTTTTCAAGTGTTTTGTTGAATTACTACTCCGGTCGGCGAGTGATGAGCGCATAGGAGAACTGATATGTTTTTAATCGTCTGATTTTCCTCTTGGCTGACGGTGATGAATCTCTAGTGATCTTCCGCTTCGTAAATCAGAGAACTCCCCTTCCAAGTTCGGAAACTTCCTAAATTTGTTGGGCCGAATCCAGTTTAGATTGGAAAAGTCAGCACTTCTAAATGTCAAACCGAAATGTGTGACGATGTTGAGGGAACGTCAATGATGTCATTATTCTGGCTCGCGGGCAGAAGATTAATTAGGGCTCAGCAGATCTACATCTCATTACATTCATAATAAACTTTATATCGTCATCAGCGTTTGTAGAAAAGATGGGGCGCAGCGCTAAGTTTAACAAGTTTTGTGTCAGTTAGTAGGTCATGCAGAACATTCATTGTGTTTTGGTTTATTACCTTAAAACAATACAGTGTGTTTATTTTTAAAATTCATCCCAATCAGCACCTAGTAAAAGTATTCATACATTTCAGCTTTTTAAGGTTTTGTTATATTAAAGATACAAACCTCTATGTAATTTTGAAGTAGTGCATTTCAGATCTTCACCATTAAGGGAAAATATACATTGTCAATTTGTTTCCAAATAAAAGTAAAAAATTTTTTTGCCATATTTAAGTATTTAGTTGAAATGAATCAATACTGTGCAGAACATTCTCATCTCTTAAAGCTTTGCACATCTCGTAAGTGAAAACCCTCCCCATTTGATACCTCAGTCTCAGGTCACATTGGATTAACATCATGTGTTGACAACAGTTTTCAAATCCTGACACGTTTCAATGAATTTAGGTCTAGACACATTAGCATGCTCATGAAAACCCGTTTCATGGATCTGGCTGCATGTTTAGGGTCACTGTCCTGTTGGAAGAAGAACCTTTACGTCGTTCCAGGCTTTTGCTGCGTCTCAAAGGTTTTCTTCCAGTATTTAGTTCCTGGCATCCATCCATCAACTCTGATGAGCTTTCATTTCCCTCCCACCACCATGTTTCACCATGGAGATGCTGTTCGTGCATAAAGCACAAAGGAAGCTTCTGCTTAGCTGAGCAGAGTTTCCACATATTTGACGTGTCTCCCATCTGACTTGTGGCAAACTGCAAAAGGGATTTCTTGTAGCTTTTTTCCCAGGGGTGGCTTCAGCCTTGGAGTTCATGACTAACAGTTGCTAGGTTTGCAGTTGGCCCATCCTCTGTTTAGATGACGGGTTGAACAGGGACTCTGTGTGATGCTCAAAGCTTGGGATATTATTTTAGATCTTCACCCTCTTTGAATTTCTCCATAACGTCCTCCCTGGCCTGTCTGCTGGGGTTCTTGGTTTTCATGATGCTAGTTTTTCTCTAACAAATGTTTGAGGCGTTTAGGGAACAGTTAGGCTCTATTTACTAATTTGCTTTCTTGATTAAGGCAACTGGCTGCACTGGATTTTATTTATGGGTATTATAGCAATTAAGCCTGTCGCAATAAGCAATTAATTATACGATAAATCAAAATGTACTCAATAATTTCCATTTTGATGAGTGACTGGTATTTTTTGAAGGGCAGTTTTATTTACGGAGACTTCATAACCCATTTTATTTATGGCTTTGGTTTTTATTTCCTTTCTATTTATTGTTTTGGTTGTGGTTTTTTATTTTGAATATTTAAAATACCTTCCAGTTTCAGTGTTAAGTGTTCAAGTATAAAAATAAAAATGTATTAGTCTTTGAGAGGGTGAACTTGCATTATCATGCCACAATCATTATATAAGTTGAAAATGCTCTCAAAACAACATTATCATTTATCACAACAATTTCCAAGGCAATATATTGTCCAGCAAAATTTGTTTGCCCAATATAGCTAGAAATTATATGTATGCCACACTTTCCAGCTCTTTATTATAAAAGAAAGAGTTGGAAAGCCTCTTTTTCATCCTTACAGTATTTTATTTGCCTCCAAATTACAGTACATCAAATGCCTATAAAGTTCTAGAGGCCAGTTTTGCTGCTCTGCACAGATATGAATCTCCCTTTGGTTTGTGAATAGTGTTGGAAGAACAACATGGTGTATCTCTGGCCAAATAAATGAAGAACCTTTTGGTCCAGCTTTAGTTCTCTGCTTGCTCCACTGCAACATGTGTTTCCTTTTCAGTTTATCCTCTTTTTTTCTTCATTTCCTGTCTGCTGGCCAGCAATAAATTTCCTTTTTTTTTTAAAGAAACCCCTCTCCACTAACATAGAGACATTTTAATAGCTCTTCAGTGATTCTGGTGAAGGGTGGCAGGTCTGCATCTGGGCTGCTGGACGGAGCTGCACCTTTTTAGACTCAGCTGGGCTTTGGTGGGTGGGCAGTTCGATTCTGCTGCAAAGCCAGAGTGGTCTGACTCGATGGGTTTATGCAGAAGGAGCAAATGCTTCGGCTTTTGATTGATCCTGTCAGGATTCAGCTGAAAGGTCAGGATGAGCTGCCCAATCAGAGCGCTGCCAGTCAGGAGTAATGATCTCCCTTTGGATGTGGTTGGCTCATACGGTTTGCAGGCATGAGATTATTCAATCTCAAGCATGTTCACTGTTTAAAACTGTGAGGATTTATTCTCCCTTTCACCGCAGGCAGTGGTAGAGGTTACACTGAGTGCTGTGAGTCACGGTGTGAGTGGACTCAGTTCTTTCTGCATGATGTAAACTTTGTTTTTTAATTTATTTCTTCTGTGCTGACCATTATGTTTGTGTTTTGTTGTGACATTATGAAACCTGTGAATGTTCCCTTCATGTGACTCAGTCATATTTGTTTTGTCTCCAAAAACTCATTTTGCTGAAATAAAAAGTAAAACTTTTTAGGTGGCATTTTTGATAACACTTTTGCCTCAAGCAAGAAGTTTCTGAGTTTGAATCCCGGCCTGGAATAAACTTTCACCTTCCCTCTATTTTCCATTTAATCTGTTATAAAAACCATCCAGATTTATGCATAGAAACATTTAAATGCTTCTGATGCTCACAAGTAATGGCGACCTAACTTCCTTTTCAATTCTCAGAAAACGGTCTAATTTATTTACATTTGCAGCAGGGTTTTCATTTGGTTCTGACCAAACAAATCTGGTTTTTTGGAAACATGTTTTCTGCTCCAGTTGCCTTCATTGTTCTCATGTAAAGATCCAGGATCTTCTTATAACAACTTGTGGTCTGGTTTTGTCCCCACACCACAAAACCTGAACACCTGATGCAGGAAAGTCATTATTTAGTAGCAGGACTCAAGACTGATCAGTCCGACTCAGATCAGATCAGCCTGTCTGGTTGTCAGCAGAGTTTGGGTGCTACTTATGTTTATTTGAGTAACATTTTGGAAGAAATTTATTTTCAGGAGTAGTTTTATGACATTTTACTTTTGCTTGAGTAACATTTTTATAAAGTATCGCTACTCTTCCTAGAATATCACCTTTTTGCCCTCTGTGAGTGACTTAACTGAACGAAGAAAAAACAAAACATGCATACAGACACACACACAACTTAAGTTACAGTGAAACTTGTTTGTGCACAAGGTTTGTTTTTCTAATTTTGTTTTCTGAGCCTGATGTACCACTTGGCTCTGGTACAAAGCTGCCAAATGGTCCTAACATGCAGTATATCTGCATTACAGACTGTCAGTATTGTTTCTTTATGATTTGGAAAAGTACTGCCTGAATCAGTTATCTTGTAATTGTGTTATTTATTTGTATTATTATTTTTAGATTTTAATATTTAAAATGTTAGAATTTGCAGATAACTTTAAATGTTTGTCTATCTGAGGAGATCAATTTTAAATATGTGATCAGATGTTCTGATCAGTTACTCGGCACTTGAGTAACTTACTGTTTAGTAATTTCTCAAACTGTTACTTTTTACTTTCACTTGAGTAAAAATGTATTTTTACTTAGTTTTAGGCTACTCTACCCGCCTCCGGTTGTAAAACAATACAATGTCCTTTTTTCACTTTAACAACTCAACATTTTTAGGAATTTATCCATTTTATTTTTGCTTAGACTTTTACTATAAAGTAACAGCTGTGTGTGCAGGAAGCTCCCGTCTGCAGTCTGCAGGCGTCCTGTGTGCCTGATCTAGTGTGCGCTCTGTGAACATCCTAAAATGTTTGGCTCCAGTCACTGGCTCTCTCTAACTGACCAACGGTTCAAAACAAACATGGTGCACAAAGCATCTGCTTCACCGTCTAATCAGTCAATTTAATATAAATAAATCTGAATTCAAGCAGGCAAACTCATAAATAATGCATGCTGTTAAGAAGTACAAGTCAGTTGTAAGTAACAGATACAGGACAGAAGAGAAATGATCATTTTTGAGTTGTAGCTGGGATTGAATCTAGGCTTATATTTGTATATTATTAGTTCAGACTCATCACTTTTGAGATTCTGAACATTCAGATATTTTTTATTCGTAGATGTTTAAATAATGGTTACTGCATTGTTTGCAGTGTTAGAGGTAGCACATTTACATGTATTTAAAGTGCAAATCTTAATTCATATTGCATAAAAATATACAATATGGTCCTAACATAATTGACTAAAATAAACTTGCTTTTGTTTTAAAAATGCTTAATTAAAAGATGTATTGATAGATTTAACTGATGACAACCTATTTTTGTTTGTCAGCAGAAATAGTACTATTCTGCATCTGGTTAGCATTGTTCTGTTAGCATGAAGCTAAATAACGGAAAGTATTGGTTACAAAACGGCTGCCCAGTGGCGCAGTTGGTAGAGCTGTTGCCACTGAAGGTTCTGGGTTTGATTCCCGGCCCCGGTCTTTCTGCATGGAGTTTGCATGTTCTCCCTGTGCATGCGTGGGTTCTCTCCAGGTACTCCGGCTTCCTCCCACAAAAACATGACTGTCAGGTTAATTGGCCTCTCTAAATTCTCCCTAGGTGTGAGTGTGTGTGTGCATGGTTGTGTGTCCTGTCTGTCTCTGTGTTGCCCTGCGACAGACTGGCGACCTGTCCAGGGTGACCCCACCTCTCACCCGAGACGATAGCTGGGGATAGGCACCAGCACTTCCCGACCCCAGTAAGGGACAAGGGTGCAGGAAAATGGATGGATGGATGGTTACAAAAAAAGCAGCTTTTGTTTTAGAAACAGTCAACATTATTGCCACCTATTGGTTGGCTTAAATGCAGGCATTTTAAAAAAATATTTGTATTCTGATAAAGATAAAAATAACTATTTCAAACAATGTGGCAAAATTGAAGAAAATAAGTTTAGCCTACCTGTGTTTTTATTTAACTGTAGTAAGTTATTTGCAGTCCCATTCAGTTCCTAGAATTATCTAAGCCAAAGTGTGGCTGGAGTCAGCCCTGAGCCGGCACCTCCATACATCTACATTAGTTCTTCATCCAGCAGGAAGAGAAAGTAGGTTTGAGTCTTTTCCAGGCACAGTTTGCACCTTTGTGTGTGGGTTTCTTCTTTTGTGTCCTCCCACATTGCAAACATGCACATGTCAGGCAGAGTGGAAACTCTAAATGGCCCATAGGTATGAATGTGAGTGGATGTCTGCCTATCTGTGTTCAAATTGTGATGGATTGGCTGGCTGCCCGGTGTCCTGCTATCTGCCCAGTGCATGCTGCAATAGATTGCCAGGACAGGATCCAGTAGGCAGGAGAAATAGATAAATAAATGTTTTTTGTCTGTTGCATAATTTTTTTGCACTTGAATATCAAATACTTTCAAATGAAAGAGTACAGTTGAAATTGAATCTCAGATATTCATTGATTCTTTGACATTTGAATAAAAAAATTAAAACCAGAATTCATTTGCACGTGTTGTGAAACAAAATGGATGCGTTTTTGTCGTTCTAGCATTGTTGGACTTAATAAATGAAGGGATTTGTTCATGTGAGAAGCATAAAATGACTCCACTGCAGCCACTGAGCACAGTTTGTACTCAGTCGTTGCTTGTAATTCTCTGGTAGTTTAGTTCCTCTCCCACTTTCCTAATGCCTCCATAACAGCAGACGGCACACTTCTTCACCCGTGCACAAAGCTCTGCTGACCGCATAGCGCTTTGATATCAAAGGAAAGAAAGCATGAGGAAAGGGAAAAAGAAATGCTGCTTTCCATTCAACTTTTGACCTGAGAATAACAGCATGTCTGTCTTACCTGCGGTTGAGATTTAATTTAACAAACCAGCTGGATTTCACTAATTGACCAGGGTAGCTTTTATTAGCAAGTATGAAAATTGGTTGGGTTCATTTTCAGGTCTGGATTAAGATGGAAAAGGAAAAAGAACCCTTCCTTCTGTCCTTCATTTACTCTTTGTGTCCTTTTTCATCTTTTTCTTCCATTATTCATCCAACTTCTTTCGATCGCTTTCTTTTATTCTTTGTCCTTCCTCCTTTCTGTCCTGTCTTTTTTCCTTTGTCCTACTTTCTTTCCGTCTTTGTGTCCTTCCTCGTTAAACTTTCTTCATTCCATCTTTCCTTCCACTGTAATATTTGACATAAATATACAGTGGCTTTTTATGTTTTATATTTAAGACAGGGAACTCTTGAAAGTTGAATCTGAAAATGAAAACTGAGTAGGATCCCAGGAGAGAGAGGCTGTGCAGTCAATGTGTGTCTGAAATAAAGAGATACAAACTGACAGAAGTGCAGATAATTAATTCATGACTACAAGTATGGACACTTTTTATGTGCAGAACAGAAATATTAGATTTAAGTTCAGAAACATCCCACTTTTCATTTGTCACATTTGATTTTTTTGTATTTGGAGAAATTTTACCTTCTGTGTTAATATTCAGTTCAGTGCAGTTTATTCATATATTTTTTTTGTCAGTTTAAGAAGATTCCAATTCAGTCCAAAGTATTATAGATTCAGATGATCATTTCATAAGAACTGGTAATAAGTTGTAGCACATTTTTCAGAATAAGGCTGTAATATAACAAAAACGTGGAAAAGATAAATACATTTCAGGTCCAGCAACGAGTCATTGACTTTTCAGCAATCCCACATCTTTAGCAAGCATGTGGTGACAGTAGAGAGGAACAAATCCCTGATAATTCAGAAGGGAAAAAGCCAGTTTTACTTTCTAAGCAAAAGGAAAGCAGAGAGGAAGCACAAACAAAAAAAAGCAATAGCCCCACCAGAAACACTGGACCAAAAGAAGAAAACATGGCAGCATCGTAATAGATAGTATGTGCATAAAGCCAAGTTTAAGGATTTTAAGGGTCAGCAAAGTGAGCTTAGATGGGCAACTCATTGGCAAACCTAAAAGCATTTCATGAAAAGTACCACAGTATCATAGACATTATCTCTTTATTTTACACTTCTTGTTGAATGCAAAGGGAGTTTTTGTTGGCAAATATGTTAAATTAGGATTTATTTTTGGTATATCCATGTCAAATGTCATGATGGTTCAAGCTTTTGCTGGAAAAAGAGATAATGATGATGCAAAACACAAGCCACAGTTTTTTTAAAGGATATATCACAACATACACTGTGCTTATGGTGTTATTTGTAAATATTTCATATTTTGTTAGTGTCAGAATTACTGCCACCTACTGGTCTGGGGTGGGTATTTCAAAATCTTCAAATTTGAGAGCATACATGAATGTTACTGTCATTTTTCTACAAATTGAAAATAAGTGAATTAGTACAAATAGAAAGTGTTATGAAATTTAGTAACCAGTTGTTTGACATGTGGCTGGATAACCACTAAGGCTTCATCAGCAGAGAAGGTTTAATGGATCATTTCTGTGTCACCCACATGATAGAAATAGTAAATTATGGGTGAGAAAGCTTTTAGGTTGCATCCTGCGATAACATAAATAATTTTACAAAGATCTGATCAAACCATTTTACTGCAGCTTCTGAAATCAGTTTAAAATAGTGTAAGTAAAAAGCAGGGCTGCAGCCTGTCACGCTGTTTACATGCTTGTTTTGATATTTTATGTTTAGGATACATGTGTGACCCACAATCACAAAATCCCTGATGTCAGCTTAATTTTTTTTAAAGGTCTTATTGGCTCTGGTGGCCTTTATTTAACAGTGAATGGACAGGAAAGAGGGGGAAGACAGGTGCAAAGGTCGCCAGGCTGGGAATCGAACCTGGGACAGCCACATCGAGGACTGAGGCCTCTGTATGTGGGTTGTGCTAAACCCCTGCACCACCACAGCAGCTTAATTTGTAAGAATATCTGTTTGCAATTTGCGAATTTGCAGGGACAGGCTTGAGTTTTGGTTGTTCCTGGGATGTTTCCTAACACCCTGACCAGCCTCCATCACAGAACAATGATGCAAAACACACAACGCCGTAGGAAATAGAGTTGTGGAGTGTTTTGCAGCACTCTCTTTGCAGTATGTTTATAAGCTTGACCTTAAACCGCCAAGAAACTGGACAAAATTATGCCACAAACAGTTTATTCCAGTCATTTTGTAATGTCATTTTGAAACTGTGTCAACTGGAGAAAAACTGCAAACTTGAGCACCCAATTCTTGTTGTGGAAATTTATCAAAGCTCTATCACCGTTCCACCCTAGAAAAAGAAACGTCAGATGCATCATTGAAAGTGCAAAATTAATTCAACTTGACGATTATTAAATGTAAAAATCTACCTTACCTACCTCTTATTCACCTTTGCTGACATTTTCTGGTCCATTTCATATCTAATGTAGGCATGAATCTCATTGCATAATTTGTGAAACCCCAGCATTTCAAAGGGCTTCATTTTTAATAGAAAAAATGTTTTTCAACTATTTTAAATAAATCTTAATAGGTTGTGCCTCCATTTTAGCTGTAGAGTAGAGCCATTTGTCATCTGAAGAATGGTTCTCTGTATTTTTCTGCTTACCTGTGTGAATGTGTGCAGCCTTGTGCCTGTGCCTGTCTTTGTGTGGGCTCATGCAATGGTGTGGAAGTCTTGTGTGGTAGTGTTTTACCTCCACTCAGAGGACCTCAGAAAGGTTAGCTAGCTCACTCCACAGCTGATGGTAAATTTAGCCTCCTTTTCACAGTCCCACACACAATTCAAGTATTTTTCTATTGTATCTTCCTAATGTTGCCACATTAAAACGATGCAGCTGTAGTTCTTCAAATAATAACTGCCTGCAAAAACAGTATTTCCAGTTTAATTAAATAATATGGAGCCTTAATTTCCATGCATTTTTACTCAGAGTAAGTTAGAGGCAGATTGATATAATGAAACATTATTTCCAGCTACACTCCAGTTCTAAAATGACTGGATGGTGATGAGAAAGCCTTGAAGAGTGCCAAAAGCACACTTTTAATTCTGTTTTCTCGCTTTGTTCTCATGTTTAAATTTGGAAATTACAGGCCTCACTCAGGAGCATCTAATATTTACCAGTGCCATTTAGAAACAAAAGGAAACAAATGAAAGAGCTCAGCAGGAATGGGGCCTTTTTCCCTGCCGATATAATAGCGTTTTATTTTCCTGACTGGAATTGCTTACCCACTGTTCCTTTCTTTTAAAACACTAAGATGTGTTAAAACTTCTGTATTAAAGACCAGAAATCCTGTCCTCACAGATACTGATGTGTGTCGCTGCACCTCTTCCAAAAGCTCTGAAGTGCTGTATTTGTATGCTGTTTCATGGTGGCCACATTGCTGACATTTCCCCACTGCTGTCAGTTTGGGCACACACTGACATTACATATGGGTGAAGGGTTGCCTTGCAGATACTATAATCCAAGTGCTTTCCCACCACATCATGGCCCCAAAAGCCTGCAGCCAGGCTTTATGTAACACAAGAACATGCTAACAGACTGCTGAGCTCTTTGTGATGTATTAGCTGGACTAAAAAGGATCTGTTGATGCTGCATATGCTGAACTGAGGCGTTGAAATTTGGCTGAGGAACTTCCACTTACAGGAGGTCTGTTTAGATTATTTACTGCAGCGCTAACATTTTATCCAGGCAGCAGTTTACACCTGAGGAAACTGCGTCAGATTTATGTCAGCTTTTATTGAGTCCTCCTTTGTGTTACAATCAGTGCTAAATGGAAATGATTTATTATTACTCATAACAACAACTAATTCATAAAAATATACTGACAATGTTCAAGCTGTTTTAAAACAGCATGAATATCTTTTGTCATTATGTCATTATCCAAGTTGAGACATATTTTTAAAAACAAGAGAGATATATCTCTTCTTAGGGTGTTTTCACTCCTGGCTCTGTTTGATTTAGGACCAAAATTGCAATTTTGCTTCATTTTCAACTGTTGCCGTTTGTTTCCACACCCTCTGAAGCCCCTGTTCCCCTCCTCGCCTGTGGTGGCGCTGTACTAACAACCACTTAAGGAAACAACACAAAAACGTCTGAGCGCAGCTTCCTTCTTCATGAAATCTAAAATGGAGTGGCAGCAGATTTTATTGGCTGTAGAATTTCTCTTTTATATTTGGGAAAACACCACAAACTATTTCATCATTATTTTGGTTGTAATTACCCAGAATCCCCTTCACTGTAGTCCACTTCCTGCTTTTGGAGAGTTCTCTGGTGCGCTTGGCATTCACATGTGCATTGAAACTGCATTACAGTTCACATCAACAGAACCGAGACCAAGGTTTTTGGATGAACCAGAGTTTGCCTTTTTGGTTCATTGTGCAGAATGCAGCACTTAAAATTTTATATCTAAATCTAAAACCATTTGCAGTAAAGAAAAGATTTATAAAACAGAAGCAGTAATTTAAACTACCTGTATTCATTGCAGAATAAACCCAGATTTGTTTTTGTTGGCTAGTATATTCACTCATAGCATTCTAATGTCATAATGGTGTCTGTTTAAATTTGTGAAAATGCTCTCAATGTGATGAATATGGTGGAATTCACGTTGTGCAGTTTCATGACGGGACTGTCACTTCTTCTTTTATGCATTATAATTGCCCCCTGGTGGCCAGATAATTATTGGCCAAATTAATCAGACCGTTTGTTTTAATTTTAATTGCCCATAGGCTCATGTGGTAGAGATGACAGCTGCTGCATTCATGCAGCAGAATTCTATATCACAAAATCCAGGTAGTTATGTGGTGATAAAGTTGAGGATGATGCAGTATTAAAAGCACAGTGTGTAATTCCACCGTTTCTGATGTCACTGAAATGAAAGGCTGAGGTTCAATATTGTGACAGGGTATAACATTTAGCCAGTCAGGCAGAGATCCAATGCAGTAGATGCTCATACCTGAGTGGGCCCAGATGCTAAAGGTCACACAAAGTATTAGAAACACGGGAGAGAGAGAAGGAAGGGAATGTGCTTTGTTTATTATTTAAAGAGTTTGAATTAATTATTTTTTTGGCAATGTATCATCTTAGCTCTCAACCACAGTCCTTTCCTGATTCACTGGACTGAAATGAGACAGTGAAACCTTTCTAAGTGTGAGGGAGGGTTAAAGTCAACCCTCCTCTCCTCTTCTAGGGATTTTTAACCAGGAGAGTTAAACTGCTGCTTGTGTCAAGTCTTCACAGGTTTTTTAAAAGAACTTGTTTTCAGAAATCGAGAGCCAAGTTAAGCTACACCTTTTTATCACTATAAATGATAAACAAATGGCTTCATTCTGTGTTTTTGTGGAAATTTTGTGCTTGGAAACAGCATAACTGCACAAATGATATTAGTTTCAGCATTCCTGCGAATAGAAGCCCTAAAGCCAGCATCTTAATTTATTAATGCTGTTTGTGAATATTTCAAAATCCAGGTCAACTATTCTCCGATCGAATCTGTACCTACAGCTTTTCAGAAACATGATGTAAAAACAACATTTAAAGCCAGATATCTTAACACCTGATGATATCAGAAGACCAATAGTGTTTAGAAGTAGTGTGAAGAATGTTGTTTATGGATTGAGCTGAAATTATGGAACCAGCTGCAGCTGCACACAGTGTAATTACCTATTTAAAGTCTGACATTTGGCATCAAAACAAACAAATTGTACTTTTAATCCATTAATTCATTGTTTATGCTGCTTTTTAACTCCAAATCAGGCAAATCTGAAACTTAAACTGTCAAGTTTTTAACATTTTTGCTATTTGTGCCCACAAGCAGATCTTTTTCAGGCTTGACTCACAGTTGGTGTAAAAAAACAACACTTTTTTGTATTGTCAGAGTTTGCTGTAGTGAAAATGCAAAGACCTTGTGCCAGACAAGCATTTGCACCAGTTTAGCACAAGGCCTTTCTGAGCTGCCAGTTACACATTTAGAGACGGACTTTGCATTGAAACATGGTTTGTGCAGTCAGGGTGCTCCAAGATTTAAAATGTTGCCAAAACAAATTTCTCCACATTGACTGAACCGTGTCAGACATCATGCCTATCCTGGATCAATGCCTTCTTCATTCATGAACACTTGAATCTGATCATATGACTATAACTTCACAACCCTTTCCTTTTCCAATGAAATGCAGCTTTATCGCAGAGGATATTTTAGTATTTTAATTATGCTGTAATAATTATTTTCAAGCACCTTCAGTCTGGTACAAAGCAATTAATTTCTGTTTGGGTTGCTAAAACCTATATGTTTAAAGGACATCTAACTTTTATCTGATTATCTGAGAGCAAAGAGGAGGGCCTTGTCGCTGTCAATCAATCTAATGTACTCACTCCTAAATGTATTAATGGCGGAGAAGCAACTTACCATTACAGAAAAACTGTTTTGTTGCCATTATTGGTGGCCATGCTAGTTAACATGAGCATTCACAGCAGGCTGTAGCATAGGAGAGAGCAGAGTAAAGGAGGAGGGGTGAGCAGTGCCACACGAGATTGTAATTGACAGCACTAAGATCCTCCTCCTGTCTCCAGTTGGTTGTTTGTAGTTAGCACTGGGAGAAGGCAGAGGAGCTAAATGTTTCATAGATTACCTGTCTCATATCTTCTGCCACCACATGATGACACTTTCAACAAATGTGTAAGAAAAATATTTTTTATGAAAGTTACATCATGCACCCTTTAAAGGAGGAAACTGAAAAAACAGAGCTTATTTTAGATAATCCCTGCCATCCATTATTGATCTAGCTTCAATTTGAAAAAGTAAATATTATCAGCTGATTCTGTAGCTAGTTGATTGATATTTTGATAAAATCCATTCCCTCGATGAAGGGAAAAATACTCATAACTTTCCCCAAAAGTGAAATCATGGAATTATAAACTTATGATGTCAATTTTGAATGTTTTGAAACCTTCATGTAATCAGGAGTCGTTCCTGTTGACACTTTTACTCATCTTTTCAATTAGACTCTGCCTCTCTTGCAGAGCTGGAGTCGTGTTTGTTAAGCTTCCATGCCCAGCTGATGATTGTCGTCGTGGGGACAGGCGAGCATCTGCCTTTTCACAAAACCCAGCAAGACTTTTCCAAGCAGGCTTGCAGAGACAAACTGGCAAACTTTCTGTCAAAAAAAAAAAAAAAACTTCACATACCCTTCAGGGATGGGAGAGTTTTGCACATTTATTAACTTGCCAGGATATTTGGGGTGAAGAAATGAACTGATGGCTGCTGCTGCTAAGCGAAGAGAGCCTGCTGCTCGTGTTTTGATGGTCGAGAAGGCGGACGTGCTTCCGTTTGGATGTCCGTGTCCGTTTGAATTTGGCCCGAGGTGAGTCGGTGACATCGCTTCACAGAGTGTGACACCACCGGTAACACTAATGGGACTGAGGGAATGAGTCCAGAATAAAACATGTGTGACTGTCACTTATGTCCTATAAGTGGACCTGAATGTGTCTGAGATTCTGTAATATATGAAACATTATTTTACTAGGTGTAGTGGACTCTTTGCATGGAAATACCCCATTAATGTTACTGATTATACAGATGAACAATTTGTTAAAATCCTGGTTTGTTTAGTTTTATGCTCCTTTTGCTGTGGAACTGCATAGTTTTGCATATAATTTCATGGAGCCTCCAAACCCCCTAGATGTACATTTTTTATGCTCCACTTTTGGATATTAGACATTTTTTTAAAATTACACTTTCTCCTTAAACTGCTTAAATTTGACATCACATCATTAAAGTCGTTTTAATGTGACTTTTAATGTGACATAGACTTCTGTCTGTGATGCCAGTTTTTTTCTGGATGAATGAAGAGTAACACTTGGAGTTAATTCAGTATCACCCCAACAGAATTTTAGTTACCTATTGCTCTTTTTTGAAGAACAATTACATAAAACTGAATTGGCTAAGCTAAAATTGCATTGATTTTGAGAGTGGAGTTGCAGATCTCTGTGCTGAATGTTCCTGTTAAAAGGGAGCTATTTCTTTCCAATGTTCCCACATGCTTTCTCATGTAAATGGATTGCTTCGAATTTCTAGACTGGATTCAATCAGCTGGACTTTCTTAGATAAACAGATTTTATTGAAATAATAATTAAGTACTGGTTTCAGAATGTGCATACTTGTTAGGTATTCCATAATTAGCTTTTTCCTGCAATAGATTTATTTGAAACTTGTGATTTTTGTTGTTGAATAATTCAGGATCAGAGTCAAATAAACGGTGAGAAAAGATTGCAGATTTAAAGTAGTCAGTGCTTCAGTCTGGTCAAAGTCAGACCATCCAACTCAGGTTGCATCAGAGAATGATTTGAGTCTGAGAAAATGTTGCGGATCCATAATGATAAACAGCAAGGGTGGGAAGTATTGACTTAAAATTTTGTGATATTATTATGTGGAACATCACTACATAGCCAGAGACTGACAAAATCAAATAATGCCCAAAAGATAAAGTTTAGTTATTAAAAATCAGGCGTATTCATCACACCAGTTTCATTACGCTGGTAAACTGTGCTGGTAAACTGCAAAGTAAATACTCTAGACCCCATTTTGAATAATATATGCATAATATATACACTTATTGACACTCTCAACAGTAGAAAAAGTTCAAATAACAAAAGCCATCAATTAGAGTTTATGAGTGTTGCTGCAGAAAGTATCGACCTTCTCTAATAAACACTATCCAGAAGTGTGCATTTGCGTCATATTATCATACTGTAGATTTAAACAGCTGAAAGTCTCCTGGTGGCACCTAAATCTAAATGAAAAGTGATTTTAAGTTTGAGCTTTTTCAGTTACGTCTTAATGAGCAAATCTTTTCATCTTTTAAGTGAATCTCTGTTCATTGTTCCACCTTGGCGACTCCTAATGTCAGTTATATCAGGAATGTTTTTTGATTGTGTCTCACAAAGTGCTCAAGTTGTGCAGACCAGGTGAATCACAAGGCCTTATATTAATTTCTTCTCATACTCACAGACTGTTAGAGCAAAGTAAAAAGGCTGAAATGAATTCTTGAACATGGTTCTTCGTGCTGTAAACCCTGGATGTCTGTCTCTGCGAGTGTGTCCTTGTTTGTGAGCGGTTCATGCTCCCTGTGCGTGTTGAGGAGCGAGCTGTGAAGGTTCAGGGAATGTGTTATTCCTGCTGGCAGATGAATGCGAGAAAACATATTTTTGTCTCATACACCAGTGGTCCTGAAGGCCCTGTGGTTAATGGAGTTTCCAAGCATGTGCAGTGATAAACTTTTATGCGAAGTGACAGTACAGTGATGCTTCAACATGTAGCTATGAATATCTAAGAAGTGTGGCAGTTCAAGGATGTTGGTACGCTGGGATGCTTCTGCAGTTGCATGTTACAAATGGTCATAAATATCATTGGACAGAACAGAGTGGACAGAACCTCAGAGACTTTAAGAGTTTGGCAAAGGTTGCAGCCTTTCTGGAAACTTCCAACATGTGGGATGAGTTTGACCTACTGGTAAAGATGGTTTAAAAAGTCTTTAAAACTCTTTTTCTCTACCAATAAATACATTTTAGGGGAAATCCCACATTTGGATATGACAGAGTATTAAGGCCATGCTAAGAAAATGAAAACATGAAATTACAAGAATAAAGTTTTAAAATCATGAGAATAAAGTGGAACAAGAATCAAGAATACAGTCATAATAGTATGAGAATAAAGTCACAATATTGCAACTTTATATTATGTAATATTATGACTTTATGCTCATCTTATTTTGAGTTTATTCTGTCTATAGAAATGTTCCTGTATTAATTTAGACCAATCCTTAGGATGATTATCCTCCTAAAAGAGACAGTTACTTTATGTGCTTTACAATTTCTGCTGAAAAATTTCACTTTAGGGTTTTGTTTTACCTTTTGTTTTGTTGTTGACTTACCATCCAGAAACCACTTGCTGCATTCTTGTTGGTTGTGCAGGAGGCTCTACTAATGCTTTTCAAAGATGTACAGTTGTTTAATTGTGCAGCCATTTTCACATGTGAGTGTAAAAGTTGAGCTTGGGGGGCGTGGCCAGCAGCAGCTTATTGGAAATGAGGCCCTAAAACAGCTTGGTTGCTGACCAGACTAAAATCTCATAAATCAAGAATGATTTTGTGCAAAAACGTGAATTAGGTCACCTTCAAAGGATCTATTTTTTCAAAAAGCAAGCAATGCCATGCACTCTAATCATGTTCCCTTTTGGAAGATAAATAGGCCCACATCATAACAGATCTTTCACCAAATTAAATAATGGCCATCAGATGCTTTTACAACAGTTTATTATTTTATTCATATCAAATTCACTTGGATTACTCATTCTTAATCTGATCCAACCAAACCACACAGTCCCAGTTAAAGGCACAGCAATATTCAGTAAACTTCTCACTCTTTCATTTGTGATGATGTGACAAAAAAAGTGTTTTCATTTCAGGCATGCCTCCCAAATAACTGTTAGATGTCTGAAGATGGTGTGTTGGGTCTTCATTGTTTGTTGCAATTCCAGTTATCCAAAGTTTTAAGTTGTTGCTCTGTTTGAAGATATTTAGGCCCATGAATATCAGCTCACATCTGTTACATCATGCTCATGCACCACAGAAACAGGAATTCATATTTAATCACATTGAAAATATAAGTTTATTCACAGAAATTCAATAGTTTTTCTTCACTCAAATTGTTGTGTATGTTTCCTGAGTCCTCAGTTGAAGATTAGATGTGCTTAGCAGCGTAGCCGCTCCTTTTTGGGCGCTGAGGTATTCAGACAACTGTAGAAAGCAATAGGAACTCCAGCTGTGTTAGAACCACACAAAGCAGTTAAAAGATAAAGTTCCTTAAATGAATACCATTATCAGAGTTTTTTCCAGCAAAAAGCTGCAAAGGCTGATAAAAATACAATTAAAACACTCAGCAAGCGCTCACTTGAATCAGTTGGACCACGCATACAGTAATAAGTCCAGATTTTATCTTAACTATTGATATTTCAACGTACAGGATCAAATGTTAGAGGAATTAATTCGGTCTTCAGAGCTGGCCCATGAGGAGCATGCTGATCAGCCCTTATCTCTCCACCAGAGAGGAAACGCTGGCTGCTCATTCAGCTCAGAGACGCACCAGGTGGAAAGAGCCATGATGGTCTGCAGCATAATGGAAGCCCACACATGTATTTTTAAGCTAAAAATCTTATCATCTTTGCTTTTAAAATTGTCTGTAAATAGGAACTACAACTCTATCAGGTTATTTTTACCTTTTAGTTATAGTCCTGATGTCGTTTTCTTGGTCCAGTACGGAAGTTTAAACAACCAAATGGAGTTAAAATGAGTTAAAATCAGGCATCTTAAGAATCTTATTTTTGCAAAACTAGACTAATGTGGACTGTTCTCTCAAGGAGGAATGCTTTTTAGCTAAAGGATGTGTTCATTTTTAAAAGAATTGTTTGCCCTTTCCGTACTTTATGAAACAAACACTTCAATTAATTTTAATCTGCTGCTGTAGCATTAATTGGGATTACAAGACACAACGAAGGTGATTAAAGGTGAGGTCGGGAGGGTTGCTGGAGCCTCTCCAGCCGCCGTTCCGGGCGAGAGGCGGGGTCACCCTGGACAGGTCGCCAGTCTGTCGCAGGTGACTAAATAAAAATTGGTGCAATATGTATTCTCTTGTGTTGACAATGGCATTGGAAATAACACTATGAATTATGAGACATCACTAGAATTATGATTTTATCACACTTACCTCACTCACCAATATGTAGCAGGATCATAAACTTTTTAGTCACTCTCATCAGTTTTTCCTGCCGTCAGCAGATATTTTTTTCCCCCAACAGAATTTTCCACAAATCAGCCTTAAGGTGAGATACTTCACTTAAGAAAGCTGCTTTAATGCTCATGAAAAAAAAGAAAACTCTTGGTAAAACACAAATAGGACTTGCTGAAAATTCCTGCAGATCCTCCATTGTTGCTTGCTTCAGTCTGCATGACACGTTTTACTCTCAGGTTTTCACTCAGGAGGAATGTCCAGATTTTGTAATGTTCCTTCAAGAGCTACACAATATATCAAATTACAGAAGCTATCCTGCGAGTACATGCACTAATCACACTTTTGTAAAAGAGTGTTTGAACGTTATATGTAGTAGGATACCATGCATTCATACTCTGTATTGATGTATTTCACATAACGACTCTTACATGAACCTCAGACATATTTCCAAGGGACTGTAAAATTCTTGTTTTGCGGTGGGGAGATTGTGTAATGCTGAAGAAAGAAAAGAAAAATGTAGGACCCTGGTGATAGATAGAGAAACACTTTAACAAAAAGTATGCACAGAATAAAATAACAAAGCACAGCCATAAATCAGAAAAATAAAAACTGCACTTTCATATTGCACATGGTTCACTTCAAAGAAGTGGGGTATTGATTAGAGTTATGGCACTATTGAAAAAAACTGCTCCTGAGTCTAATAGTGTGTGACCTCAGCGCTCAGTATGTGTGACCGGAGGACAGCAGCTTAAACACAATCAGTCCTGGACGGTTCCTCAGAACGCTGCGTTCTCTTTGGAGACAGCGAGTTCTGAAGAGGTCCTTCAGGGAGAGAGGAGGGTGGCAGATCATCTGCTGGGCGGTCTTGATTACTCTGTAGTGCCTTCTTGTGCGCCGTGGTGCAGGTTGTGAATTATACAGATATGCAGTAAGTCAGCACACTCAGTGGAGAAGACAGTCAGGCTGAGCTTTGTTCTGCTGAGCCTTTTCCACTATAACCTCGGTGTTAGAGATCCATAGGAGGTCAGCATCCATGTTCACACCCAGGAACTTAAAGCTGACCTTCGTCACACGTTCCACACTTATCGTGACAGGCTGCAGTTCAGACTTCCTCCTTCTGAAGTGAACAATCACCTCGTTGGTGTTAGAGACGTTGATGTCAAAAATGAACAGCAATAATTTGGTTTACTTATCCTGTCATAAGCAAAAAAAGAAAGAGGGTCCATTTACTCACCAGGTTGTTCATTTGTAAAGGCTATTGAATTAGCAAGCTAACTATTTAATTTATAAAAAACATTGCTAGTTGGATAGCAAAATATTTAGCTCCAAACTAAATATTGAATTAGCAAGCTAAACATGTTGCTAACAAAAAAAAATATTTAGTCATCAAGCAACATATTTAGTTTCTAAACTAAATACTTAATTATCAAGGTAAACATGCAGTCTATGAGCTAAATATTTAGTTCGTAGATTGCAATACTTGGCAAAGATAAATATGTAGATAAATATTTAGCTCTCTAATTAAATATTTATCTCACCAACTAGATATTAAATTTGGAGGTAAATATTTAGATTTATAAATAGTTTGAAACTGTGACATTTATAAAGGAATTAATAATGTGGTGGAAATATGATTTTATTCATGAACCCCCTGTTTTTTTTCTTTTATAACCAGAACATTTTTGTTAATTTTTGACTGTGTAACTTTACAAACCAAACCTCACAGCTTTATTGTCAGTCACTGTTTATCAAATGAGAAAATGTCAGGAGGATTATCCTTTCAGCCATAGTTCAACTTCATTTCACAGAGTCACTATAATGGAAGGTAGATTTGAATTCAAGACTAAATGCTGAAATCAGTTGGTTTAAAAGCTAATTTCAAGTATTACTCCGAGTTACTGTATTACTCGATGGGATTTTTACAGGCAAAACTTTAAAACATAAAAACCTGCACTAACATGGAGTAATATTTTTATGTTTTAAAGTTTTGCCTGTAAAAATCCCATCATGTTACATGATAGCAGTCTGGCATTTTAACCAGGTGACTAATTTTGACTAACTTTTCAATAATGCAAAGAGTCAGTTTCCTGCTTCATTGACACAGTGCTTTGCTTTGAAATAATCAAATCCAATAATCTGCTGTCCTCTGTGTTGCTCTCTGAACACCTCTTCTAGATTTCTGGGGATATTTGACCACAGACAGAAGAAGTTGCATTTTTAAGAGCTAAAGTCAGAATCGATCAAGAATGTAATGTGAAAAGCTATAATCAATGAAGTTTTCACGCAAAGTTGGTTTGTTGTTGAAAAAGGTTCAAGGCATTTGGGAAATTTAACCTTTAGGATTTTTCTCTGAAAATGTTCTCACTTCCAAAAGGTGAAGGAAGCTTTGACAAATTCCTGATACATTTTCTGTGAGCTTTGTTTTTGCAGGCAGTAAAGCAATTTGCAACTATGGTGTTCTTTGTTTTTTGGGGGGGTTTTGCTTGGAAAAAGCTAACAGCAAAAAGGCACTTATATTTGGAGAAATGGACACCATAAATCATTTAAAGCTCTGCCTCTAAAGTCTTATTTCACAGGGCCAGAGGACCCTACCTCTTCCCTCTTCATGGCCTGATTGATTTATTTCAGCTTGTCCTATAATGGAAGTTTTAGATGCTGATTAGATTTGTTTACTGAAAAATGCTCTATGAGTAGCTGTGATGATGAAGTGTTGCTGTCCTGTCTTGTTGTCGAGTTACTTTAGCACTTTTTGTCTTCTGCAGCTACTATCCAACTTTTTCTGCAATTGCATTTAGCATTGGACTTCTAATTATTTAATAAATACGTTTTCAACTTTCCAAACTAAAACTCACATCCATCTCTGTTTGTCAGCCTTTTGTCATCCTGTGCTGATGCATCATGACTCAAGGTGTGTCATGACTGAGATGTTTTAATGACAACCCTTTGGATAATGGGACAATGACACAGTTCCCAGTCTATCTCTGGATTGAGGACAAATGACTATAATTGTTCTTTATCTCTTAGGGATGGGTTGGCTCGGCCCGCTTTCAGTCAGCGGGGCGACGCAAAAGACAGAAACAAAAACACCTGGGGGTCAGGTCACCAGAAAAGTGACTTGCACTTCCTGCTGACATTGTTGTGATCCAGCAACTGAGCACAATATGTTCAATAAACTGGAAGATGGAGAATGGGATATGCACAGTTAGTTTAGTTTCAGTGTTTGTATTTAGAAATCATGTCAGACATCCATTTTAAATACATGCTATGTATTTAAAATAGTACAGTCTTCAAATGTTGAATTTGTGATGCTCAGTAGCTATGTCTTCCTTTGAAATGTGCAGCTTATTGGCTGAAACCAATAACAGAAGTTTGTTAAAGTCCAAACGTAGCTGGTATGTTAATCAGCTAAGTTTCCCTCACCGTCTGAAACCTGACTGTCAGATTTACTCTGTAAACAAACTGAACGCAAACACAAAGTTTACCATTTTAAAACATCCTAAACTGCTATTTAAGGCATGTGGTGGTTTCTTCATAACTTTAACTTGTATATTCTGGATAAAAATTGAAATTAATATCTTTTTTGTTTAGTTTTTTTCCATTTCTGCTCTGTTGACAGTCACCTGCTTTACCTGCTTTACCTGCTTTACCTGCTTTACCTGCTTTACCTGTGTTACAGTTTAACAATGCTTTACTCTGGATGCAGCGCTGTATCAGGTGTTAAACAGGAAACGGGTGCAAAGTAAATTATGTATTGTTCTGTGGTCCTAAAGAATTTTTGATACCACATATTAAACAGCTTAAAATTTTTACCAGAATACTTGGAAGAAACATCTACAGACGGAAGCTATGTAGTTAGGAAAGTGGTTCATTTTTAAAACAAACATTCTTGTAACTTTTTTATTAAATCCAGACCTGATTCTCAGCATCTGCCTGAATTGAATTTATTACAAGGCATTCGGATTGTGTCAATTATTGAGCAAGAACATTTTCACCAGCAAGAACAAAACGTCTGCAAGTTTACCCCAGAAAATGTAATTTCCCAAGTAAAACTGCTTCTTTTGTAACAATCAGCCATGATCGTTGTGTGACCAAGAATATGAAGAATTCTGAATCAGGTTGTAGCTATGTTTTAGCATCATAGCTATACGTGGTTGGAGCTAATTGAGTATTGTAAGAGAGGCGACCACAACGGCAAGTTTGCAAGTAAGTGTTAAGTGGAGCTAGCTCTCTATAATAAACTGCTGCTGTCAGTCTCTGGTCCTGCTTCATTTATGTAAAACAATAAGCAATATCACGTTATTGTACATGTCTGTGCTATACCTATAAGAACATCATAGCATATACTGGGAATTTAAAATATTTTCCCATTTAATCTAAAGACTGTGCCTTTATTAAGTGATGGAAAATAGAATTTGATATTTTAATACTTCATCTGCAGTGTACCTTTTTGTAAATGTAACCTTTTTTGAGTAAACTGACTCCAAGAAGAACAGCTGATGCAGCATGCTGCTGATGCTAATGGCTAGCTCAATAAACCTGGACATAAACCTCCGGGATAATATTTATCATCAGTTTTATTCTCTTAGTTCCATTGCTCTGATCACACAAGATGAAGTCTTGTATTAAGGAATCCTACCTGCAGTATTTGTGTCACATTTTATCCACTTGCCTTTATAGCTCTGTCGTTACTCATGGAATGCATTGGTTTGATTAGGCTCCCTGTCTACAGATCCTGGCTCAGATATATTCATTCAACCTACAGCAGCGGGAGCAGAGTTCCCCATGTCTCCTTCTCCCCAGCTGCCTCTCCTTCCCAAGCCAGCTGTTAATTTAATCTTTACAGCAAGTCTTCCTTTCAGCGGAACGAGTAGGAAACTCCTCCCGAGAAAGCATTTAATCCACCTCATATCATACGTAGATGCCAAACTATAACAAGACAATGCAAACACTAGAAATTGTAAATAATATCAGATATTTTCACTTTAAAATTTTCCATAAATGTTTGTAGACCTGCTGTTGTACATCCCAAAAAGAAGCAGAAAACTATATGCTGTAGCTGTATGCAAAATGATGGGATAGTTCCCTGTAATTTGGGCAAGTGATGAAATGAGAGCCTTTGCACTCTCTAAGGATTCTCTCTGCTGTAATGAAGCTGAAGAATCGACTACTTTAACAAGAAAAATTTGTGTTACAGTAAAGTGCAGTAAAGCAGCTATAACAGATATAATGTTTAAGCGCATGTTCTGCAGGGTCTGCAAGAGTTACACCAAAGCAACTTTTGATTATGCTTTAGAAGTGCTGAAACTAAAAATTCAATTATGGGTGGCAGGAGATAACATATTGGCTCACGCTGCTGCGTTGCTCCTGTCCAATGCAGAGGCCCTGTCTGTGTAAATGGTCAGTGAAATTAGGGGAAAGGCTGAACAGAAGCAGCAGCACTTTTACTGGAGGAGGGGGGCAACTGTTAAGGTCTCCCTGACACGAATATTTCTGCTTGGCCAGTCTCTGCTCTGCACTCCATGGCACCTGAAGCAGTCAGCACCAAGATAAAAAGGATTCTGTCACTCTTAATGCACCTGTGAAATAAATTATGCACACTATCTCTGTAAAAGTACAGGCATTGATTTACCTTAATGAGTATTCCTCAGACTCTGAAATAGATATGTATGCAAGAAAAGCTTAATTTTTTCCAAGATAGAATTAGTAATAAACCCCACAGAGCGCTGCACTCTTTTAGAGAACATAAACCAGGTTTAAACTTTTAAAAAGCTAATAAAGTTTTGCAGTATGACTGTATAAATCAGTCTCAGTGCAGGGCAACGTTTACAGTCAGAGCTCTGTTGCCTCTCAGTACATTAGCACTTTCAAAGCCGAGTCAAGAGAGGCAGGCCTGCAGCTCTGAATGAAGCCGGAGCACGCAGAGGGATGTCCACTGTCTCATTTCTGCCCCACAGTGTTTATTTATTCACGCCCTGAGTGGAAGGGGACTTGCAGAGTGACCTGGTTCTCCTCCTGTAGTCTGCCAGATTGTTTAGAGCAAAATGCAGGAGGAATCCAAAGTCAAAGTGGGAACGATAGCCCACAAGGGAGTTCATAGAGAATATGAGAGGGAACAAAACGTAGGGAATAAATCTGTGGTAAAACTGGACCTGAGTTATGATTCAGGAGTAAAATCAAAGTAATATGAATCTAGAAGGCCTGGAAAAGTAGAGAAACCCCTTGAACTTTTCCACGTTATGTTATATTGCAACTACGGACTTCAATGAGTTTTATCAGGATTTATCTGCAATGATAACACAAAACCACATGAAGTAAAAATCATATCTGGTTTTTGGTTTCCAAAATTCTTCACGTTATAATATACAGACCCATTCAATAAATTTATTTCAGGAACTTTATTGCTAAGTGACACGCATTATATCGTTTTTATTGCACACAGATGGATGTTTGAAAGCCTTTATTTTTATTGATTATAATAAAAACATGACATTTAAAACTATATTACATCAGACCAATAAAATCGTGTTTGATACAGAAATGTAGCCTCAATAAAATCTGTTTGTCCAACAACAGAGGATTGTTCAGTCACAATATTGAGTGGTGTTTTATATTCCTAACTACCATGGATTCCCACTCTGTGTCAGTATCATGTTTTGCCAGTTGGATGTTGAATGTACTGTTGTTGCCCTTGATGTCCACAAATTATGCAGCTTTTAGTGACTGAGATGCTGCAGCACCAAGGAGAGTGTCAGGGACAAAAAACAATACTGATCATCTTTTTTATTTGACATCCGAGTTGTTGCTGCTTTTGGTAACAAGGTTAACATGAGGGGCTGTTTACATTTTTACAGGAAGATATAATTTCAGGCTTTATTGTTTTATTGTTCAGTCAACCAAGTAGGGCTGTTTTTCAACATCTCATCTGGAAATATAATAAAAATCTACAATCATGCAATTCATGTAGTTCTTTTTATCATTGATATTATGATTGTTTTTTTCTTCTCCTTTTGCTTTTTTTCAATTTTTAAAATCTCTACTATGGATCAGGATACAGTGTTTTTAATAAAGTTTGAATTGAATTGAATTGGAGCCTCACGTCCAACGGGAGCAAGAGTTGATGATGTCTAGCAAATGTCCTGCTGTTCTTTAACTCAGCATGGTGTTCATTTTTCAGATTATGTTAGGAAAACTTGCATATGATTCAGAACTTCACTAACATGCGGCATGTAAAACATATGAAACATGGTTTACATTCACGTTCTCATTTTAAATAAAGTGCAAAATGTTCAGTAAAATGATCACTACAGGCTTTTTAAATCAGAAATTCACTGGAAAGATTTTTCTTTCTAGATTTGGATTCTTGTTTGTTTAGAAAATGACAAACCACATGTAAGAAAAAAAAAACTCTTTCTGTAAGTCCATATATAATAACTGTGAAAATATCAGAAAAACAACTTCCATGCTTTGTCAGACTCTGTAGGAACGCTGTGATAGAGGCACACAGCCAGAACAGGAGCATTAAAGACGTTAGGTAAGCGAAGGGAAAACAGAGAATGAGGGAGATGAAGAGAGTTGTGGGAGTGAGTGTAAGTGAGTGGGAGCTTTGGAGTGAAAGAGCGGCTACTGTACAGCTGTAATAGGCCAACTTTGCTATCAGCCAGAGCCTGAATGGCCTCAAGCTGTTCCCGTCATTCACTGGTACTGTTTGGACCACATTACACATCCGTTTTCTGGCCATTTGGGGGCAGCACATCCAGCCGATTCCATCACCAGCCATGGACTTTGCTCTTTCTGTGTTTTTATTCCTCACTGAAAGGTCACCTGTAAAATGTACCATTGGTTTTTATGTTGTGTTTTTCAGAACTGCTGAATCTACGATTTATGCCGCGAGTTGGGATCATTTTTAGGGTCTAATCTCTGGATTTTATTTATTTTTTTGTTGCAAAATCTATGGAAAAGATTCTATCATTTTAATATTTACCTCATTGCCAGAGAAGAGGATTAGGGCCACTGAAAAAAAACAAAAAACGAAACAAAGCCAAAAGAATCCCTGAGCATTCTGACCTTTTTCTCTGAATTATGACTTTTTTCTAAGAATCATGAATGTTTACATTATTTATGCACCGTCAGGCAAATCTAGTCTTAAGGCTCAAATCCACATAGTAAATTTGGGAAAAGCTTACGGTATGCATAAAGTGCAGGCTTACAAATCCTAATGAGGAAGAGGAATGAAAATAGCCACATTGTTAACAACCTCTCACACTTTTCTAAGAATGTCTGGATATTTATTGACACAGAATCCTGAGATTAAAGTAACAGTTCAAAGATTAAAGTCAGTATTCTTTCTTTTTTAAGAAATAAACATACTCTCCCATATATTCTCTTGTTTAGAATGATGTTGCATTGTATTTTGTACATGAATAGGGTTTAGTTTGGCCATATTGTCACTATTTGTGTTACTGGTTGAACAATTTTCCGCCCTAACTCTAACCCTAATAGCAACTTAACATTTTAAGGCTTATAAAAGTTTGACAATTTGAACAATTAAAAGTATTTTTATGTCAGAAAGTTGTATAATTTTCAGATTTACAACTAAAACATACCTGAGATTTGATAATAACATCAAAGTGTGATAAAAAAAATGAGAGAATGAAGGGAAGGAGAAAATAAGTGAAGAAAATATGGGTTTTTGGGAGAGTTAGTGCCATTGTTAAATACACAACAGAGAGAAGAGGACGTTAAACAGCGACGGATGAAATGTATAGAGGGAGGTGAGACAGCGAGGGTCACATCCAGAAGTGAGACGCCACAGAGGGAGCTAGAGAGCGGAAAGTTGTGGGAAGCTGAGAAGCAGATGGGCTGAAGGAGAAGGTGAGAGAAGGCTTGGATAGGGGAGGAGGGAATCTGGGAAAAAGCTGCCAGGAGTCGGTGCTGAAAGTTGGACCGCTTCAGATTCATGGCGAGATGGTGGCCGCATCGATTATTCCCTCTCACTTTAAACATATTGCCTTTTGATTTTTTTTTAACTCAAGGTCAGCTTGTCATTTGTCAGCTGATGATCTCAGTGTGTTTTCTGCATTGCAATATCTCTGCACTGGGGGCCTCACAGCTTCGGGGCCTTCACAGTTAAATTATTTCATATGTGTTACTCACAGAGCATTGAAAGTTTCAGATATTTAAAAATAGAAGCATAGCAGATTTATTTACAAAAGACAATGGAGGCACGGAACATGGTCCACTCAGACTCAATGTCCCCCACGTCCCCCGGAACGTGTTCAAAGTTCTGCCAGAGATGGGAGTTAAAGCTCTGCCTCACAGGGGATTCCGCCAGGCGTTCCCAGCAGACCCTCACAACACGTTTGGGCCTGCCAGGTCTGACCGGCATCCTCCCCCACCACCGGAGCCAACCCACCACCAGGTAGTGGTCAGTGGAGAGCTCCGCACCTCTCTTCACCCGAGTGATACCCAAGACATACGGCCGCAGATCAGATGAAACGATGACAAAGTCGATCATCGAACTGCGGCCGAGGGTGTCCTGGTGCCAAGTGCACACATGGACACCCTTATGCCTGAACATGGTGTTCGTTATGGACAATCCGTGACGAGCACAGAAGTCCAACAACATAACACCACTCGGGTTCAGATCGGGGGGACCGTTCCTCCCAACCACGCCCCTCCAGGTCTCACTGTCATTGCCCACATGAGCGTTGAAGTCCCCCAATAGAACGAGGGAGTCCCCAGGAGGGGCACTCTCCAGTACCCCCTCCAAGGACTCCAAAAAGGGTGGGTAATCCGAACTGCTGTTCGGCCCGTAAGCACAAACTACAGTCAGAACCCGTCCCCACCCGTAGGCGGAGGGAGGCTACCCTTCGCTCACCGGTAAACCCCAACGTACAGGCGCCGAGATGGGGGGCAACAAGTATGCCCACTCCTGCCCGGCGCCTCTCACCGCGGGCAACTCCAGAGTGGAAGTATGTCCAGCCCCTCTCAAGGAGACTGGTTCCAGAACCAGAGCCATGCGTCGAGGTGAGACCGACTATTTCTAATCGGAACCTCTCAGCCTCACACACCAGCTCCGGCTCCTTCCCCACCAGAGAGGTGACATTCCACGTCCCAAGAGCCAGCTTCTGCAACCGAGGATCGGACCGCCAGGGCCCCCTCCCCCGGCCACCACCCAGCACACAATGCACCCGACCCCTTTGGCCCCTCCCATAGGTGGTGAGCCCATTGGAGGGGGGACCCATGTATTCCTTTCGGGCTGAGCCCGGCCGGGCTCCATGGGAAAAAGCCCGGCCACCAGGCGCTCGCCATCGTGCCCCCCCTCCAGGCCTGGCTCCAGGGAGGGGCCCCGGTGGCCCACGTCCGGGCGAGGGAACACCAAATCCAACATTTTTATTCATCTGGAGTTTATATTAGTTTATTAAATCTGACTTCAAATTCAAGCCCCAAGTATCTGGATGAATCTCTTTTAAAAAGTTTCAGAGAAACTGCATTGAAACTGCAGTATTTTTGCCATCAGCATCCTTCTGCCATAATTCTGTCCAGATTGTGAAGTAGTCTTCAGAGTTCATTTAAATTCCTCTGTTTCTTGGGCAGACATTGATTTGGGTTGGGGTTGGAGAGAAAATACCCAAATATTACCCTTATAGAAGCAATTGTTTCTGCCCATTAATCTGGAAATAGAGTTACTATTCCATTTCCAAACGGTTTGAATCCCGGGTGTAAAAAAGATTATTTATGAGTAAAAAGATTTGAAACAGCTGGAGTGTGCATCCCATCAATTCAGCCCAACTCTACAGGCTTCAGGTGGAACGCTAAATATTTAAGTTCATGACAGAAGAGTTAGAAAGGAGGAAAAATTTTCACTTTAAGACAAATATAGCAGCAGATTTTTAGTATTGGTTTGTAGAAATGTCTCTCATGATGGTGGAGTGGTGATGATTTATGCTTGTTTTAACGGGGTCGGACCAAAGCATGTTGTGTTTCACTGGCTGCACCTTTAATCCTCATTTCTTCTTTGTGGTTCCATTTGAATGAAGAAAATTTTAGATTGCCATAAAAAACACGTTTCAAGATCTTATAACTTGAAAGTTTAGCAGTGTGGACCAATACAAAAGTTTGTCTAATTTATGTTGTAACCTGGTTGCAGGTTTTCTTGATGGAAAGCTTTGCCTACCACCAGCCATTGTTCCTCTTTCCATCACATATTTGTCAGTGACTCCGGAGTAATTAACTAAAAAAATACACCAGACCTTTACAGTATAGATGGATTAGGAATATTAACTCTGCCAAGTTGGACAGGAGGAACAACTGCAGCAACTAATAACCTTAATGTCAAAAATGTGAATTGTTGTATAGAAAATATTCAACAGAATTCAGAATACGCTTATTGGGAGTAAAACCACTGATTAGTGTTTGTGTTGCAGCCTGATGGTATATTTGGTGTCTTTTGATGTGTTTGACAATGTTGCATAGCTTGGATTACTGCATGCACACTCTGCCAACTTATGCTGATGGTGCATGTGTGTGCTTGTGTGTGTGTGCGTGTGTGTGTGTGTATAGTTAAAGATGGCAAGAAAAAAGGAGAGGGGGAGTGATAGAGAGACAGAAACAGGGAGAGTAAGTGAGTGAGAGGGAGGTACAAGTCAGTTTTTCATGGATGGCTGTGTTGCTATGGGAACTAGATGTGGGCTCCCTATTCCCAAAAAAGTCTCCTCTTTCCTTCTTCCATTCCTTCCTACTCTCTTTCCCTCTCTCTGTCTCTCATCACTTCGTTCTTCCGTGTTCGTCCTCACACCATCCGCAGCTCTTTCTCTTCCCTCTCCCCTTCCCCCGGGCCCCCCCCCCTTTCTCCTCTCATCCTCTCTCTCTCTCTCCTCTGTCATCCATTCCTTTTCCCCGCCCACTCATTCACCTTTCTGTCAGTCCACTCTTTTCCCTCCATCTTTCCCCACTCTTTTAGTCTCTCTCATTCCTCCTTTTTTCCCTGTTCTTTCTGATCCCTCTGTCTCTTTAACACTTTTACTTATATTCTATTCTTTTCTCGGTTGTCATGGCAATAGGCTGGGGGCGTAAGGGAGCGAGTGCGAGCAAGCGAGCGGGAGTGGGTGTTTCGGAAGTGACATCTCTTGGGCTGTAACCTTGTTTCCTGTGTGGTGGAGTTGGGGGCGGATTCAAGGCGCTTGCAGCGCAGCAACAGTGACGCCGTGTGGACGCTTTGGGTGAGCAATGGGGAACCCGGGACGCGCCGTGCGATTGCTGGGTGAATGATCTGATAGGTGAGAATACTCTCCCCCTTTCATCTCTGTAGCTCCTCTGTCTCACACGCACACACACACACACCTTCACCCCTCCATCCTGCCTCCTGCTCATCTAACATCTCTCTCCTAAAGGTTAGAAGTGGATTCCTTGTAGATGGAAACATTCGGACAGGATCAAAGCCTTCCTCTGGTCTCACTCAGCAGGTCGGCCGTCTGGAAAGAGAACTTATTTTGGACGAGTATTTCACTCTTCCTCCAGATGCAAAACAGAAAGTCAAACTTTCATTTGGCGGATTTCTTCATTTGCTGACCGTGAAATTGAAAGCAACCTGCCATGCATAAGAAATATACGGAGCGCAGCAAGTCCCAAATGCAGAAATAAAAAACAAAGGCAACAGAAATCTGTGTCTGCAGTTTAGTGAATCGTTCCAAATAGTTTTGTCAAGTTAAAAGTATTTTAAAAGCAAATTAGTAACAAGTAGAAAAATGTGATTAGATCACAACATGATTGTAACCTGGTCTAAACGGGGCCTAGTTAGCTATTTCAGAACAGGAAGTGGTAACGTTCCTGTGTTCTTGTAAATGTAATTTTGGTTTAGCTAATTCTGCACAATTAACATATTCAAGATATTAAGAAAAAATAAGAACAACAGTGCAGGAAGAGGCAAAAGCCCAACTGCTTTGTATAACACCATAAAAACACATTTCCAAAGTATTAATGTCAATTTAAGTAGCTTATATAACAAGGAAAACAGACACAATCTTTATTGTTTAATTAAATACAGATTTAAATATCATTTAAAGTTTTGTTTTACAGAAAATCTGCCTTTTACCGACTGGGAAAAGTCATTCCAAACTCTCGTTCCCCTGGACCGGAGAGAAAACTGACCTCTACTGGTCAGACATTCAAGAAGACAAAGCGCTGAGTTAAGCAAGAATGGAACTCCATATTTGTTTTAGAGGAATAGATGAAATGCATTGTGTTTTGTTTATAAATCTTATAAACAAAAATAGAAATTTGATAAATGTTTGTCTTGCTGATAGAACCTAATAATCTATTTTCTTGAACAGAGGAGCAGAAGGACAATGATAATCTGGTATAGTTGCAAATGTAACAAAGTGTTACTGAAAGCTTTTTGCAAATGGAAGACCAACTGATGAAGCAAGACATCCTCGTGTTCAAACTAAACTTTCCCTTTGCAGAAAGTTAGTAAAATGCTCTTTCCTAGCAGCCAGGAGATTCATTTGACATACTTTTGAAAAAAGATGCAATTTTAATCCAAGTCCAGGATGAGTGGGTTGGATAAGTTCCTGTGTCACTTCCAGTTTTTAATAGAACTGACCTATCTCATCTTTTATGCATCAGTTAACCAGAAATCATGCCTGTTTCACAACATTAATTGTTGATTGCAGTGATGAACTGGTGCTAAAGGTAGCTGCTGTATTCCTTGATCAGAATGGACTTCTGGGGTGTATGAAAGTGGGAGAGCGCAGGCGTGTGGTCAGGCTGACAAATTTAAATGCATTATTGCTCTGAACCCCATTTCTCTCATATCCCACTGTGCTGTTCAAAAAGATGTGAAGAAGTATCCTGTGGCACTGCAAAAATGGCAAACTGCAGTGTCATTCTGCTCCAAAATTCAATCATGACTCTAATGTCGGTTCGTAGCTGTGAGAACAATGCTCTGCAGCATGAGAACATTTTTACGATACCCCATTATGAGCTGCAATCTTTTTTGGATTATTTTTCTGCTCAAATTGGAGGTAAAAAGCTTAAACAAGCAAAACATATTAGAGCATTGTGATTTGGTTTTATTTCCGACATGCTTGAGCAAATATAAGCTCACAATTAGGCAAAAAGCAAGTTGTCTAGAGAATATTAATTATGAACCTAAAAAATATAATCATTAAAATGAAATTAAGCAATGAGCTGCAACAACTTAGACAATCTCTAACGCTGTCCTCAACGCCTATAGTTTTCCAAACTACTAACTCTGGATACGTTCAACATGTTTTATGTGAGATTGAACAGCTGCAGTAAATAATGGGAATATTGGAACATATTTTACCCATTTATTGTAGGGCCATAACAAAATTAGTTTTGTAGTGAATTATTATTGATAAAATAAGGTAATTTTAACCTCATTTGAAGCCAAAGAAAACTCCCAGCTGATTTTTTTGGCAATAAGTTAATGCTTTTTGGTATCTGGAAGATGAGCCGTTTCACAAACCTCCAGATTGTTGAGTCACTGCATCGTTACCTAGCAACCCCAGTCGAGTCCAGCCTGTCACCGAGCAACACAAGTGAAACTCTGCCACATTTTGTCAGTTGGTTTTACCGCTGTACAATGGCTGCTGGAAAAGACAAGTGTTTTGTTGTCGACTTAGCATCCAGAAACTGCTTTCTGCATTCTTGTTGGTTGAACTTCTGCTGATGTACTATTATATAATTGCACATCTGTTTTATGCCCTTTTCATTTAAATATTGGGTTTGGGGGCGTGGCCAGTAGCAGCTTTTTAGATTTAAAGTGAGCCTAATACATCATTCACAAAGGGTCTCAAAATAAGGAGAGTTTACCAAACTAAAATCTTCCTATATAAGAATGATTTTGTGAAAAAATTTTATAGACTTTTTTTGCATAACCCATAGACCTATCCTAAGCTGTTCAAAGACGCATAATAAGTCACTTTAAAAACAGTTTGTGGTAGTCTTTTTCACTAGGACTTTCATAAATCTAGCATAAAAACTGAAATGTATTGACAGGTCAACCTGTACCGGATCCTTTTACACTGTTTATTACAAATTCTTTAAAACATAGACATGGATTGGCAAATCTGTATTTGTTAACTTAACAAAAAATGTCCAGTTCTCTAAAAAGTGGTGTTCCTCAACTGATAAAAGACCAGAGCCCAATTCATCTATCCATCTTAGCTTTTGATTCTGTCTAATCCTTCAGTTTTAAAGCCGAGGGGTCTCCCCACTGGATGAGGTATCTGCTGAGTAGCTGGTATTGATCAACAGATGCATTGACTCCCTGCAGATAAATTGAGGTAATTATGTGCCATGAAGCAGAAATTTTCTCCTTATTAGCTTTTAATGAAGCAAAGTTTGATTTCTCCATGTAGATTCTGGTTATTTATATGAAGCATTCCCATGCCATCCCCTCAGCACAACCCAAACTAATTTCAGGGTAATGAGTGGGAGTTCCCTCATTGCAGCGGGAGGCAGATTGATGGCGTCAGAGTTATGCAGCTTCAGCAGGAATCCTCTCCTCTCTGGGCCTCTGTGACCTTACTGCTGACACCTGACATCCTCTTTACCTCAGCGCAGACAGGAGCCTAATGCTCTGACTCAGAACATGTCAAAATGCTGTGCTGCTTTGCCTTTGTTCTGCTGCTATTATTTTAAAATGCATTAATATGTTGTGCAACTGAGGTCACCTCCATAACCCGTCCATTATACGCCGTTTTCCTATCTTGAAAGTAAGAAGCTTTAGTTCTTTGCTTTACATTATCTGCTTCAGGCTGATTATATACTTATTTTTAGCGCTGTTTTGGTGATCACTGATGTGTATAAATCAAATTTAGGCCTGCTGGGTCTCAGTAATGACAGCGTTGACTAAGACTGACCAGTCATCCGATTGGTGTGTGGTTTTCTCCTTTTGTAGACTGCTAAGGACAGCAGAAAAGCAAAAGAGCCCACAGAGAGAGACGGAAGAGTGCAACAAAGGCAGAGTAAGAGGGACGCAGAGAGGAAATGAAAGGCAGGGTGAGCGAGAGGAAGACGAGAGGCAAAAAGAGGCATCTCAGCAGTTCTGCTTGTGTTAAATCGTTACTGAATATTCCGGCAACCGAGAGCTGCGTGTGCCCTGTGTGTACAAACAGACATGCTCCAAAAAAAAGAAAAGTTGCTCATTGAAATTCTGTCCAGTGAGCTTTGGAGGCTCTTAATGGGCAACCTCCAGGGTTTAGAGCTAGGCCTACAGTATAGTAATGCAGATTTGGCCGTGGATGAGTCATGCTGCCATCCCATGGTGAATATCTTGGCATCATAACTTTGCCCTGCACAGTTGCAAAGTTTCAATTCGAGGGCTTAGTTGAGTTTTGGAGAGAGCGTGCCACACGAAGCTTTACTTCCCTGGAGGTTTGCGATAACGACCCCATGACTCACAGCGCAAACACTCAGCATCTCTCAAATCTGGGTTTACAGTGTGGCTCAAAGTCCTCGCATTTGTTGAGAATTAAACATGTTCGTCTATTTAAAGGCTAAAATGAGAGTCAAAATCGGTACAAGAACCTGAAACTGAAGACGTAAGGGTCTGGCTTAAGGGTCAATATGACGGCATCTTATCCTCTTTTCTGTTAAGCTCTTTTGCTCGACTTTATTTGAAAATACCAGTAGGTCAAGGGAAAGTGGTGGGAGTGTTTTGTAGGGAAAAGATGTTAATCTGTCTTCACTTACTGTAAGTGCTGAGGTTTGTCTGCAGCTCTTAAACTTTGGTTTTCTTTTTCTTTTTAAAAACAAACACAAGAATAGAAGCAGAACAGTTAAAAACAGTCTAGACATTTCTTCAGACAATAAACATTTATTGTTCTTTCAACTATATTTACAGTGTTATGTGCCCATTTTCTTGTTTTTCAGTCATTTTCATTCAACCATATTTTCTTTATTGCCGTTTTACTTCCGACCAGGATTACTTTTGTTAGAAACAATCTTCTTTCCTCACCACATCTGTTACACTGCAGCTGGTACATCACTAGCCAAGTATGAGGAATTGTGCAGACAAGGATGTTTTTTACAGCTCCAACCAATATATGAATGATTGGCTTCTGTTTCTCCACATAATCTCCAAAATGCTTGCAATGTGGAAATCTGTTTACTGTTGATTTATTTTTGGTGTTATGAAAAAATATGTTAGATTCTTCTGAATAAAGTTTCCTGAATTTGTTGTGCTTTACTATATTTCACACATTTAGAACCATTCTTCATCATTTTTTAAATCATCAGTTCTGTTTCCCATATTGATTTTCAATAAGAAGTTTGACTCTGACTATATCTCATATTTTATTATTGACATTTTATCATGAAATGGCACATCAAAAAATAATGGCAAAGCTTTGAAATGAGCTTTCACAATCCTGACCTTATCTTATGTTAATTTATATTTAGTATGCAAGATGAAATAACTTCCCTTTCAGTCATAAAGGATGGCTAAGTGTCTGAAATGAGGTATTAAAGCTGCGATGTGATTTTTACATATTTGTTAAAATTCTCACTGTAGCTTTTTCATCACAATACAGTGGAGCAGCAGCTGCATTACTGCAGATCAAACCCCAGTGTGTCTGTCCGTCTCCTATTGCATCCTGCCAAATATTTAAACCAATCTGTACTATTTAGGTTTTCATTTTGACAGCAATGACTAAAGTCTCCAACCAGATACCAAAACATCAGGTTGAAACATAATTTCTTCTTATTTACATGGCTTCTGTTCACCATGGTAGCAGGAACTTGATCTAAGAGTTTGATTCATGATTTTCACATAATAAGATTTCATCAAGTACAAATTCAAAGTTAGACAGAGGTGCAGAGTTTAGCATCTTGCTGTAGAAAGTTCCTGGGCTCATGTCTTAGTCAGATCTTTTTGCATTAAGAGTAAATGTTCTCTCCAAACATGTGAAACTGGTCTTTGTAAATTGCTCTTAGCTTTGAATTTGTGCATATCTTATGGCCTATCCTGTGTTTCTGTGTTGCCTGGTGTTGCACTGCTGATCTTTCCATGACGTATCCCACCTCTCGCCCAATGACTGCTGGTGAAAGGCCCCAGCCCACCTGCTGCCTTGTATGGATAAGCCACACAGGACAACTCATTTCCCCCTTTTCAGACCATGGCATTGTGTTTCCTCTGTGCTAACTAGAGAACTAGTGGGGAGAACATGTGAAATGACAATGCAGACATGTAATCCGTTGTGACATTCTGCACATGTCGTCTTGCATTGTGAGCCCCAAGCTTTTCCTTCTTCAGACTCATGAAGTGCAAAACATTAGTCTGTCCCTTCCATGCTCAAGATGTTAAAAGGAAAAAACAATGTGCAGAGAGGGTCAGTGGACCCTGCCAGGGCATAAAGTGTCCGCACTCTGCCACTCCAGTGCGCACTGATAAACAACAGCTCCTCCATATCCTCCTCAGCAGCTGGATGTGTGAATGTGTGCTCACGCTGGACTTGTACGATGGCCTCCAGATGCTGTAAGAGAGAATTTGGCTTTTCACTAGTGAAAACGGAGCAAGCCACAGGGGAAATATTCTTAGACTTCCTCACACACTGCAGAAGTCTTTCTCAAAGGGTTCAAGCCGGGATTTGCTTTGGAATTCAGTAAATTAAATATGTAAAATATATAACAAGGTTTGAGACGGAGGACTTGCTTGCCCATTTGGCTTCAGGATTTAAGGCTTATGAGAAAAACCGACTTTAACAATAATATCTGGGGGGGGAAATCATGTATAAATGACACATCCGTGATATATTGTTCTGTATTTGAATGGTTACGATAACATCTTCAAGAGTCTCAATTAAAAACATCTCAATTAGAGCTGAACAATATATTGAACTCCAATTACAACGTAATTGACTGACAAACATTTGTGTGCAACTTTTCACCTCTGATTGTACCTCAGCTCCCTTCTGTATGTTTCACTCTGTAATAGACAGAGTGAAAATCTGTCCATAACAGATTTTAGTGCCTCAGTCACAGCAACCTGATCTAGATTGCAGTGACGACACTAAAGCAGTGGGACATTATGGTTGTGCAAAAAAAGAGCAGAATTGACTTGTTGATAAACTTTGACCAGCAGTTTCCATTTCCAAATGTTACTGTAATAACAGACTCTGAAAACTTACAAAAACCGTGTCACTGTTTTGGTTTAATAATGTCCGTGTTGCATTTTGTTTCCTTTCTCAGTTCCCATCAGCTTGCTTTGCTGAAACCTTCTGATGTTTAGAGTTTTTTCATTTGCTTTATTGGTTCCTTATTTACAGTAATGTTCAATATGATGCTCCTTGTTTTCTCCTCTTTCTTTCTAATTTGCTAATTACACCACTTGCAATGTGTCATCATTATGTTTTTTCAGTGTTTATGCTTGTTTGTTTTTCTGTTTGTTTTACATGATTTTATGCGGTTTTCTGTTGGGTTTGCTATCACCTGGCCTCTTCTGTCTTATTCTTTTCATTTTCTGTCACAGTGGCTTGTTTGCTTTCACTTATTACATAAAGTCTCTAGATAGTTTCTTGTCCACCTGTTTACTGTTGGTAAAGCAGCTTTTATCTGGTTGATAGCAACGTTGGACTTGAAGTTGTTCTTGCTCACAGCACATCTATTTAAACTGATGGTTGATGAACAAGGCTTTGTGGAGCCATAGGACCAACTAAAGCTAAAGCTCCCTGGTGTTTTTGCATGTAGTCCCACTTCCTGACATCTGATATTAGTTACTGGTCAGCACAGCTGTGCTTCAACTCGCTGCCAAACATTTAGGGTTATTGTTTATCATACAGTTTGACTTTGGTTTAAGTTATTTATTTTAACGGTTACCTTTATTTGGAAATTTTTCTCTACTCTATTGTGACACTGATGAAGACTAAAGATCCCATGAAAATAAATGAGGCACAAAGATAGTCTTAGGAAATACAATTACACACCTTTAAAAATGTTTCTAAGAAGTCAGTTATTTTTGGCATATGAGAAAATCTTTGTGTGAAAATATTAAACTGTAAATATGGTGTATTTATGGTAATATTCACAGTGTTTTATATAACACCCACAAATTGTGCAATAAAACTGTCAAATGTAGTCAGTTGCAAATAAAGAACAGTCTTTTTTTTGCCCATTTTCTTACATACTCATTATTCACTTGGGACAAAGACACAAAATAAAGCTAGAATCCATGTCCATCTCTTCAGCAAGGTGTGATCAGGTTCTCTCATTGTTTTCTGGAGCATCAGATATAATATTCAAGTCTTTCCTCCTGAAGTGATCATCGGAATCAAACATGATGCTGACGATAATTTGTTCTTTGCTGAGAAGATCATAGTTCTGTATTTCTGTCTGTGAGTCTGTCAGCAGGACAACTCTTAAGTGATTTCTGCTAATTTTAGTGGATGGACGGCTGCAGGCCAAGGAACAGATGATTAGATTTTGGTGGCAAGCCAGAAGTGGGACTTGAGAAAAAAAAACAATTGTCATTTTTAGATGGAAATGGAGAGAGAGAGAAACTTTACATCTCAAGGATGATTATTATTAGGTACACTTTAATAGTATGGAGCTGAACTCCCTTTTTTATTTCATTCTCCTAAGTCTTCATGCCGTTGATTGAAAAGGTTTTGAAAACTTTCTCAGAGATTTTTGGACATTTTGATGTTGATGCTGCAGAAATGTAGGCTGCACACCCTAAAACTGCCTTTCAGAATAAATACTTGGATTGCCTACATAGTATGTATTAAGATTATTCTGCTTTCGCTCAAGTGTTTTACTGACTTGTAGTAAGTAGCAAAACAAATCCACATGTGGGTGCAAATTAATTAACAGTTAATTAATTTACATCCTGGCAGATAACACAAATTTTTATGGAACTTTATTTATTTTGGATATAAATTACCAATATTACAAGAATCTTCAATAATATCAGGGTAATAAACTACCTAACACACCGATCATACTAATTACCTGCTATGCTTCACCTGGCAATAACCAAGAAATTGATGATAAACAGTTCCATAAATTAAAAAATGGCTCATAGACAGTTAAAATGTCTCTTTTAACTTTCTGTGGTGGCTCACTATGCTAACGGTAGTTTATATTTAAAAGAAAAGCCATGTAGTGATTTGGCTTAGCTGTTAATTTTATATTTTGTCTTTTATAACAATGCTACAACTACCAGTATTCATATTTTATTTAATTTAGGGATTCAAACAATTATTTGACTTATTAGTAATTGTCGGCTAATGGCTTATTAGATTTAAATTAGCTCAAATCTATTAACTAACTTTAGATCTTGTTTTAGTGCTGTACTGCGGCCGCCATCCAGAAGAGGGCGCCGCTAATCATCCTCAACCGCTGTCAGCTGATTAGAGGAGTAAAGATGGCGGCGGAGGGATCCCTTAACGGTTACAGGACAGACAAACGGCCCAACCAGAGTCCGGTGGGATGCAAAATTCGTTTAATGTGATTATGTTTTGAAATATAAACACTCAAGCTCCTTAAGCTATACCTTAATAGCGCTCATTCGGCCGAGCTGAATATTTTATTCTTTTTCATCTTGTATTTTTCCATTCAGTAACCTATTTTTAATAAATATGTCTAAGTTCATTAATGTGAGAAAACATTTTTTGTTTATTCAGTTAGTACTTAACACAGCTCACACAAACAAATTTTTAAATTCAGTATATTATGAAAATTTAGATCTTCACGTTATAGCGAGACGGTCTTTATACAAGAAAAAACATTATTTTTCAAGGAATATGACTGCTTATCTGTTAATCTTTAGTCAGTTGATAAGATCAATCAACTTTAGATTAACTAATTATTCAATGACTTGCATTTCCAATACAATCCCGACTAATTCTTTTATATTCTTTGACATGGCAGAAAATGTGTAGCTTATATGTGAAATCTGAAAATACAGAAGATATGTTTTGATATTTTGTGAGAAATTCAGACACTGGTTTTGTGTTTTAAAATGATGCATTTCTAAAATGTTTATGGTATTTTTTTATATATTTAGATTGGCTTTATTCAGGCTGTGTTCTGGACTGTTTTCACCTTCTGACACTTGACAAATGCCAACCTGATTCATGTAATGCTTCTTATCATTCATCTTCCTTCACATTCCTTTTCCTTCCTGTAGTTTGAAACCTGTCGAGTATACTGTCGAGCATGCGCATAACCTGACCTTTTTGATACCTTTCTAAATCTTTCTGAGTAGAAAGTGCCACCGTGTTCCTTTCTAAAACCTTCACTTACCTTTTCTTCCATCCTCTCCCCTCCTTATTCCCCCAAACTTCCCCTTTTCCCTTTTTCCACAAGGTGTGCCTCCCCCCCTCCTACATCATCATCATCACCACCATCATCGCTCCCAAGCCCACTCCTTCCACGCGCCTTCCTACCACCGTCCCTCACACGAACGTCCCTCCTACGATCGTCCCTCCTTCGATCGTCCCTCCTTCGAGCGTCCTTCCTTCGAGCGCCCTTCCTTTGAGCGTCCCTCCTTCGAGCGTCCTTCCTTTGAGCGTCCTTCCTTTGAACGTCCCTCCTTTGACCGTCCTGTCTACGAGCGTCCCTCTTACCAGCGCCCATTGCACGAGCGCACCATCTACGAGCGCCCCTTGCACGACCGTCAACCCCACGACCGCTGGAACCCCCGTCGTTGTGTGAGCTCCGGACATCAGTACAGCATGTTGGACCAGGAAGAGGTATGGTGCTCTACATCTTCAGAATATGCTGATGACAATTTATTTCTCTTCAGACAGTCTCTTCTAAAGGCCGTCTGCTTTTTCACACATTTCCTGTTGTATATATATATATATAAAACCCAATGCAAAATGTCCACTGCATTGGGTTTTATCTGTCATGGCTGTCCTATAGAAGGCTTGAAATCCTCCCAGTTAAATATAAATGCCATATTGGAGGAGGTCAATATTCACATGTGTAAAATGAATGAACTTGTTTTGGTATTTGAGAGCCATAATATCTCTGCTAGTTGGAAGAGACGCTAAAAACTGAGCTTCTGAAAACAAGTAAGAGGAAGCTTTTCTGCTGGTGGAACTTTGCAGGATTTGCTGAAAATGAGAAAGTTATAAAGTCTTCCTGGCGCTTCGATTTTGTTTTTGGGATTTTATAATAACATTGTAAGTCAGAAAATGATGGATGGACTTATTAACACAAAGAGGTTTTCTCTTTAGAGAGAAAATACTTCACTGTTATTGTATTTGCTCATCTGTTAGTAAAATATTCCAGAGGGAAAACCGCTTCAAGCTTGAATTACTTCTTTTTCATTGTAAGTCGATCACCAGAAGCTTGCTAATTAAATTGAACTTTAAATCTGATGTATGTGTGGTTGGGAATGTTTTAGAGGTAGCTGCTGCTGAACAAGCACAGGATTTATTTACTGAAGAAGGGGAGAGAGCTCGTTATGTGTATTCTCCGAGTTCTCGTCTGTTTCTCAGGTTAAGGTGATTAAGGTGATTAATTTTTGCTCTCCAGCTCGTGCCTTTGCAGACATAGATCTCTCATCCACTACTGGTGTGAATAAAAGTCTCTGCTTGCTGTTCAGGCCAGGAGAGGGTACTGTTCTTCAGCTTTTTGCCTCTGTCTCAGAAACAGTTAAAAGAAAACTGATTTATTCAACCTGTGACATTTTTTAATTTTTTTTTATTGAGGTGGAATGATTATAACACAACAGATATGATTTTTAACAACACACTTGTCGTGGATTTCCTCAAATCCAAACAGGTTCAAAGATATACATACACTCAAATAGATAAATAAACTGTGTGCATAAATATTTTGCTATATCACATAGTTATGCATATTTCCCAACTTTAAACCGTATAAAACTTAATGCTTATGGGATAAAAGCATTTAAGAAGATGTGTATTTGTTTCATGAAGGATAACAAGCTCCAGTTTATCACCCATTAAGGCATCTTCTTTATTATAAAATGAGCCAAAAATTTGATTTATTAGACTCTAAAAAGTCAAAAATGGCAAGATGTTTTCAAGAGAAATGCACATTTAAAATGACCAATTTACACATTTTGCTGCAAATTATTAATGGAGCCAAACTAAACGTGGTGAAAGAGGAAAATGAGAAACCAATTATGTGCTAAGCTACCAGAAATCCTGGACGGTTAACGGGGGAAAAAACTCCAGCAAGGTGCAGGTTGGAAACTGGTATGGGCTAGTGTTGAATGTGAATCAATTAACCTTTTGGGATGAAAACAGATACTTAAACCTTTTGCTATTTTTTAAATAGACATTTTCACACATTTCCTTGAAGAGATAATGCCAGTCTACATCTTTACAGAGGTTCATAGCAATCATAAAAGAAACAGAAGGCTGGCCAAATTGATTATAGATTTTTGTTTTTGAACAGTCCAAAATATGTCTTGGTGCATTTTGAGTCTTTTTCAATGTCTTCTAACAGATAACAAAAAAATAGGTGTTAGAAAATATTGTTCTTATAATTAGTTGAATATTGGTGTAATTCTGCACTGAAAGTCAGTCAATAATTAGGCACATTTATTGTTCTGAGAAAGACAATATCTAACATTTACTGTCCAAAATATTCAAGTCTAAGGGTTGTAAACATTTTTGATTGAATGCAGCTATTAAATTATAAAATGACTTCAGAAAATACAACTGCATGTCTTTAAATGACTTGCGTGAACAGACATATTGATGACGTGATTTTATTGCGTTTCACATTTGTAAAGGAAACAACTCCAAGGATCTTTTTTTGGTTCAGTTTCAGCAGTAGAGACAGACAGAACGAGCAGTAATACATGTCCGTGTTGGGAAGTTCTGGACACTTTCAATTATTACTGAAAATGGCCGCAATCAAAGCCAAATGTGTTGCAGAAAATCATTAAAGTGAGTACCTTTTCTTTGGGGCTGGTATTGCAGTTTCACACACTATAAAACCACTGGGAGCTGCAGCAGAAATAGAGCAGAGTCTTATAAATCCATAGGTCACCTCTGCAGGCCTGACAGCTTCGTTATGGTTCTACACCATGAATATGCTAATGGAGTTTTTAATCTGCTTTAATGTGACACATCATAAAGCCACAGTGGGGCTTGTTTTCATTGTGAGGATTGGGTTTATTTTTTCTTACCTGCATGCCAGTTTAGTTGCATGATCCACCTAAATATGTTTGGATTTAGTAGCTGTAGATGGTAAAGCGAATCTTTTCGGGCTAAACGTGGTCAGCTTGAGCGTGTGTGGGTGTGTGCACGCCTGCCATTAGTATTTCAGCTTGTAATCACTCAGAGGAAGAGAGCTCACTGTGATCAGGATAAGTGACCTGTGCTGCTCCGGGAGGATTCAACAGACAGCCCGATTCAATTAATCGGAACCTCATCCCCATCTAATTGTGCCAATAATGCAGCAGCTGCGAATGGATCGGAGGCAGGACTGATGTGCTGATATCCGTCACCTCAGCGATGGCGAGAGGCGTTTAAATATTCATGGCTGTCAGTCAGCTCATGTGGAGCGGCCTGACTCTCTCCTCCTCCCTCTTCAATCTATTTGCATTCATTGTAGCTGGCTGACAGAAAAAAAGCAATCATTCTGTAGATTTCCACAGCAAACATCTATGTTCTCCAGCATTGTTTAGTATCAGCTCATCTTTGAGATGAACCTTTCACCTCCCTGATTCGCTCAGATGCTTGTCGCCAGCGCGCAGCAGTACCTGTGAGCTTCCTGCTGGTTCCTGTATCTGCAACACCTCTGGGCTCAATCCACATATCGGATTATCACTCTTACATATTTTTCTCATCTCCCTTCTCCATCTAATCTCTGTCGTTCCATCCTATCATCCTCTCTGGCTTTTGCCCTTTTTCCTGTCATCCCTCTCCCTGTCTCATCTCTCTGTGTTTGCCCCCCTGCTCCGTTGCTCATAGTCGTATTCTCCCTGCATCCCTCAGCCTTGAATGACTGACAGGAAACCTCACAGCCCTTTTTCTGAATTGTTTTCTGAGTGATGGCCATCAGAAAAATGGGGGAAAGATTTCTGAACTAAAGAGAGGAGGTGCTGCTTCAGGGAGAAGATGAGACTCCTTTGTTGAGTCTCAGAAATGTCACTCTGGATATTGGTGTTAAGCGCGCCCCCTGTGACTCCTGGGTCCTGCAGCTTTCATTTCACTGAAGTTTGCTGCATTATCATCACCCCAAGATAATAGATACCAAGACGAAATGCGTTGTGTGGATGTGGAAAATGTGACAGCTGTAGGTCAAAATGTTATTTAAAGGTTTAAACATATGCAGCTTTTTAACTGTTAAAACTTACAACATTTTTTTCCTTTCTTAAATTATTATTCTGGAATTGTAACTATAGCTTTTATGTCCCCTCTGTTCTTGCAGGAGTGGCTGAAAGATTTCAGGTGTTTTGTGCAAGAAAAATGTTGTAGTTCTACTTTGACAAGAGTGTAAAGATGATATCTGGGTTACTCTTCCTCTTATCAAATCTAATTACTTAGAAATAATATTATGTTGTGCAAACATGGTAACAAAAAAACCCGCAAAAACAAAAACTGTCGCATCTTCAGGTCTAGACTTTGACCTTCAGCTTTGTCTGTTGAATAAACAGTCTCACATTTGAACGTGAAATACTTTGGTGTTCATGGCAGTTTGTGGACTTTAGCTGCAAAAGAAACCCAAACCATCACTTGTAGGTTCTGTGCGTCCTATCAACTTTTTCTGTTATTCTCATGAACATCTAAGCTGCTAACTGTGGGCGGAAGAGTGGAGTTGAAGCTCTTGGGTTTTCTCTGATGTCTGAGTATTGCTGCGCTCTGATCTTGGAGTGAATTTTCTGGGGCGTCCACTTCTGGGAAGATTCGCACCTTTCCTGAATATGTTGGACTTGTAAAAAAAATCTTTACAAGTGAAAAATAAACTGGCTTGTAAATTAACTTTAGGACCTTTCTCCTACTGATAGACAGCAACAGTTGCTTCTCCAAGGTCACTGATACCAACATCACCAGTGAGTTAACACAAACCTTCATCTAGAAACGTCTTCAATAGAGTGATGATTGTCATCAATTAATGAGCTGACTGATTAGCAGCAGTGGGTGAATGTCTTCCTTGTTACATCGTGCAGAAGCCGGAAGGTTGCAGAGTTTTGCACATGTTCCTGCCTGGATCAGGAGGTAGAAGTTTGTTCTATAACCAGTGGGTTGCTGGTTCAAACCCTCATCACTTTTAAGGGTTAGCTTTAAATAAGTTTAGAACTTGGATTCCACTAAATGTGTGAATATATTTAACAATATACAATGTGTGAAAGATTCAAAAACTAGATGTCCAAATTTTGCATGGCATTAGCACAGCTACAAATACGGAGACCCTGACAGAGAACTAATGCCACCAAGTAAAGTTTCCAGTTAAGTTTATGCTATTAGCTCTTTAAGTTGGATGGATCTTTATTCTCTGCATATACCAACAATCCAGATTTTTATCTTCTATATTTTATCAGAAGTTTTAAATTTAATAAACACAGAAAACACTTTACTTACCTTACTGTCAAATTATTTTTATGCTGTCCAGAGGCAAAGTTAGGCCTGGAAAATGGTCAACTAACATGACGTACAGTACAGTGTTTGTTGTTTTTTCTAGAATGGCAATAAAATAAAATAAAGCAGAAAGAAGGATGGAAATCTTGTTATGGAAGTTGACGTGTAAATATAAGGTTTGTTTCGGTAAGGAATTATTCCTCAATGAAATACTGAACTTACTTTTCAGAAAGTCAGGAAAGTTTGTTTAAATTTTCTGACCTGTGTGTCCGCACTGCTGCAGCTCACTGACTGCTCTTTATTGGTTTGTCCTGTAGGGGGAGTGAGAGGGCTGACAGTGATCACTTTCTGCCATCCTCTCTTCTTCCCCCTTCTCTCTCTCCCTCTCATATTAATCTGAGGTGACGGAGTCTCATGTACCATTGCCACGCACCAGTGCGCTGTCCCCAGGTCATGTGTCAGGGCTTCTCTCATCCAAATGAGTTATGCAAGAAAAACTGAAGGCCGGGGGGAAATAAGGCTTATTCTCTTCAGACTTTTTCAAAGAAATGGTGAAAATCAATTAACCAGCAACATGTTACATAGTGAACTTTATTATAACACCAATGATTTCTAATCTGTGGCCTGGATTAGATAGTAGATAGATAGATAGATAGATAGATAGATAGATAGATAGATAGATAGATAGATAGATAGATAGATAGATAGATGTTTACCTACATTGAATCTGCAGTATTGCTATGCCTTTAAATCTTTGTTTTTTTGATGATGTCACCACTTTGGAATCTTCTGATAGGTTGATTAACAACATCTGAGTTTAACTCAGACCTAGGTCTGTCACGATACATTATACTGGACAATGAATTGTTCCAGAAACTATTGCAATAAACGCTAATATTGTTGTTTTAAGACCATTTTCAAATAATATATTAATATTGGCATATATTAATGTAAACTTGCTGACTGATAAACTTTCATGTTGTACAGAACACTCCACACTGCAACTGGGAGATATTTTAAATAAACAAAATAAAACACAACAACCAACAATAAAAAATGAAATGTAAATAAAAACCACGCACAGCTGAAACCATAAGTAAAATCGATAATGGAGTCTCTTTAAATAAAATTGCCCTTTAAAAACATTAACCACAAGAAAGGAAATTATTGAGCTCATTTTAGTTTATCATGCCATTAGTTGCTTAATTGATTATTGCGACTGGCTTTTTCAAACATACCTCTGGATAATTGTCAAGGTAGCACCTCTACGGATTTGTCCACACAACCAAATCTAATTTTTTGGTCCATATGTGACCCATGTACAACTTTTTCAGAACGGCCCAATTCCGATCTTTTCATATCCCAAAATATCCGATTTGAGCCACTTCCACGTGTTACTAAATCGCAGATTGTTTTCAAAGCGTCTGCAGTCAGAACAATGCTTTCAGGCTACTTTTTGCAAATATGCTCAGTCTGATTGAATTAGAAATGAGAACATGAGAAAAAAAGCTTACATGTCTTTTTATACTGTACATGTACATTTCTGGTTTCAACCGTATTTATGCACAGAAGGGAAGGCAAAGGTTGTCTGAATTTGAAAGTGTGTAGGTAGTCAGAAAAAAAAGGCAAGCGTGGGAGGTGGCCAAAGAGTCTGCAGACATAGAGCAGATCACAGCAGCGTAGGACGGACACGGCAGCAGCCTGTCAGGTTGTTCTAATTTCTTTGCTGAATTTGTGAAAAAAATATAACACATTTTAACTGAGAAAATTGGATTTTACCATCATCAAGGTGATCCCCAAAGAGATATTAGCTGAATATCTGGCATACAGTTAAAGATCAAATGAAGGATGGAGCATCTCTGAGGTTTTAGGTCTTTGCTAGATTTATTTACTCATTATTGAGGTTACAAAATCCAGTTAATATTAATCTGCTAGAGACTGATTACTTTTCAGAGTGAATAGTTTTTTCGTCCACAAACTCATAGATTCTTAAAGTTGACACTGCACCATATGTTGCCATAATCAGGTGCAATAAGAAGTCAATAGTTGGGCAAAAATAAGCCAAGGAACGGAAAAGTCTGAGCACATTTGAGTCCTTAAAGTAACTTTATAAAGAAATGAAGGTTGTTCAATATTTTTGCAGATAATTGTAAATAAAATATCACTGTCTTTTATTTTAATTGGAACATGCACTCTAGATTAAAAACATAAAAGCCAATTTGTGAATAAGTCTCATCACCCAGTGGCTCTGAGGAATGGAGGTAGTTGTTATGTTTGCTCATGAACCATGGAGAACACAATCAGGTGGCTGCTATGTGGGAGTTTGAGGGATTAATTATGTGATAAAATGGAGGTGGGCACCAACTTGAAGAGAAGAGAAGGAAAAAAGGTTGATTCTTTTCGTTAGATTGCTGACCTCAACCTTTGGGCTCATGTTAACCAGAAAGTCTTGGTATTTGAGCAGCTATTACATGCCATTTAAATGAAAATTGCCAGTCACATGAAAAACAAAACAATTTTTATAAAGGTCATCCTGTACATACAAAGAATTTAAATGACTTTTATCTCAGGGTCTTTATTAACTTCTTTCCATATAGTGAGTGTACAGTTTTCCTTTACCTCTAGGCAACAAGAAGAAAAAAAATATGGGTTTAATTTGTCTCCTGCCAGCTTCCCTAAAACAAGTACTAGATCTCTATGACCTTAAAAGCAATCTTCTACCATTTATCACTTTTATTACGAAAAATCGCACATGGTCAGGGCTCTCTGTTCGAAGTGCAGAGCTTCTGGCAGCCTTGACCACTTTGATGCACTCATAACATTTACAAGCTTAAACACTGCAATATCTGCTGTATTTTTGTGATCCTTTTGTTTAAAAATGTCTGATTTCATCCCTCTTCATAAATCACCCTGTTAAATTATATTACAAGTATTTTTTTTACCAGCTTTTTTCAGCTTTCTTCATTTAACACTGTACCAAGTGATATACTTCTCTGCTATCCCAGCACAATGCTTTCTTCACTGATACCATGGTTGCATTGGGAAGTTCTCTTGATCTTGCCTCTTATAAATATTGGATCTTTCTGTACCTCCACTGTCAGTTTCAGACTTCATGTGGAGATGAATGCAGGTGATAGTTTTTGGTGCGACATCTTGTATATACACCTGTTATTTTTGTTTGTTTGTTTTTTTTTTAAAGTTCACTTTCCTCTGATCACTTTAGGTTCAATTCTATGATCTGCTATTTCCTATTTTTTTTTCCTTTTCCTTTCTTATTATATCACTTTGGATATGATGAGATTTTTATGTGCATAGGAGATGACTTATTTGTGATGTTTATGGTATTGATAAGGAAGTTCATTTTAACAACAGATTCAATTTTAGTTGTAGTCTTATTACTTTAAATGGAATTTAGTTTGATTCACAATTTGGTAATCATTTTACATTTAGTATAGTTTCACTAATTCTTACTATATTTAATCAACTAAATTTATTGTTAATTTATTTCTCTAAAATATAATCATAGTTTTCTGCATTTTAAGACCCTCAGCCTTTTCACATATTTGAATTGGCCCTGCAGTTCAAGGTCCTGTACTTTTGGAAAATCTGGGTTAGATTTTTGTCTGGTTATATTTGCTTGTTGCATTTTGTTTTGCATTTATTTGTTTGCATATTTCACTCATCCACAAACTGCACAACTGAGGTGGTCACAGTCCAGGCCTGAATTTTCAAGGTCAGAGTTCAGTTAATTTTATTTTTTTTTAATCTATTTAATTATGCATGTCTTCTGTTCTATGTAATGATCTTGCAAAACAGGTTGTAAAAAAGTCCAGGTTTTGAATCTGGAATGCTGTCGTTGTAAAAGTGTGCAGTGTGATTCTTTTGGATGCAGCCAGAGCAGCAACCTTACATGTTGCGCAGAGCAGCTGCTGCATGGTGCTGCTGCATTAGACCAGCAATGCCAGTCCAGCTTCTCTTTCTTGCCAGATACACAGAAAAGACATGTTGGCATTGATGCCACCCTTTTCCCCAATAAACTCCAATATGAAGACACCATGACCTTCAAATGGGGGTTTCTGTGCATGCCCAAAGCATTCAAAACACTCAATCATGCAAAATACGGAACTGGCTATGTTTTTAGTATGCATCTCCAAGACCCTCTAACCACCATTTAAGTTCTGGCTGATTTTTAACATCCTGAAATTGTCTTAATCTGCTAGCAAGGGGCCATAAAGATTCCTAATAACAGTCTGGAGAGCAAACATTGAGGTAGGACACAACTTAATGCAAAGACAAAGTTGTTCCCTATTTTTGTGCAGAAACACAACCAACTTTTTGTTCTTCTCAGTCTGTGTCTGTACTCATCTGCTTTGTGTTTAGGTCATTGTGTTTGATTACTGCCCTGTTAAGGAATAATGGATTGCACAGTTTTCCCAAATTGCACACTCATACACACAGGCTCCCCTGACTGTCTTTATTGCTCACACAAACTTCCTTCCCCTTTCTTAGTGAACACACACGTTGAAGATATTCATCTACATACACATTCCAACCACTTCATATTCAGTCCCACCATATTCCCTTGCTCCCCACAATTGGGCCAGAAGTAGCAATCTAGACATATGGGCGAGCCAGCCAGGAGCATCGCTCAACCTCAACCTGCCAAACTGAACAGCTACACCCTCCTTATTTTACCTAAATGACTCGTCTGTGCCTCACTTTTTCAGTTCCACCATTCCTCTATCTGACTTGTTCTTGAAGTCGAGCAGATGTGCAGTTTTTTTTGTTTCACAGCCATTTTACACTGCCCATCCAAAGAATGGGCAGTGTTACATTGTCTTTCATTTTGGCACAAGTGACACAATCTCAGTTGGAATATACCCCCACTTGGAGGGAAGAATAAATTCCCTGAAATAACCTGCAGTATATCAAGGATGTCAGCTGAACATTATTCTTTGAGTATATAATGCTGCTGTACCTAGACTAGACTAACTTTACAGACTCTAGATGGTAATTCTGTCTCCACAGCATGCATTATAGATGATACTTAACCTGATACTCCCAATGCTCTGGAACACGGTAAATAGACTTATTGGCCCACATGGCCACATTCTATTCAATACTCTTGCTTCTTAGCAAAGTTGTACCTTTTTTTGATTAACTTGACTGATAAGTGGTTTTCCCTTGTGTTCTCAATGTTTTCTTCTGATTTAATCTCACTCAATGTTTGAGTAATTATTCCAGATGTTTACCCGACCTTATTTATTTGGCAAAGATAATTGTACCTTTCTGTCTAATAAGGCATTTCAAAGTTCTTAACGAAGTTTTAGTAAACTCAGGAATCTTCTCAGACGTTCCTTTTTTTTGGTTTATGCTAGTTGTTTGACCCTTCTGAAACAGACCCTTCAGTGTTTTCTGACATAGCTGCTTAAGAACTGAGAAGCTACTCGCTCCATCAGTTTCGGTTAAATATCTGATCATCCAATGATATTCTCTTAACTATTTGTTTTGTTAAATCACAGTGATGATTATGTGGTGCTTTGTGTTGATCTGTTGCACAAAACGGCAATAAAATACATTGAGGTTTCTGGTTGTAATGTAACAAATGTGAAAAGTTCTAGGAATATAAATACACAGCATGTGGTTTGTTTCGCCAAATAAGATCTAATGGACACCGCAGCTCCTGAGCGGAACCACGCAGCATGAAAACCTTATTTGAGCAGATCAGACACTGATTCGAAAAGCACATTTAAATATGCATGTAAGATGTTAGTGCACCAGCTGAAGTGGTTAAGAGCTGGTGGTTGTATTCCTTCCAGTTTTCTGCACCTGTGAGGGCCCAGAGCTGGAGTTGTGTCTCTTATCCAAGTGCAGAGTTTGCAACATCTGACCAATTAAATCCTGCCACACGCAGAGAAAAAAAACAGCCCCCAGATGTTTTCCCTCAGCTGGATATCTTGGTGGGATGCTGAAGTGACAGGGAACCTTAGAATGTTATTCTGGGTGTTTCTGTGATTCAAGTTGTCAGTGATAAATTGTGCAACGCAGCACAAGCAGAGAGAATGAACAGAATGATCATATTAATAACTCCTTTGAGTGGGCTTGTATTGAAAGTTGTCTGTGAAGATATGCTGTTAATATTTTAAGACATACTTTGCACCGTGCAAAAAAAATTAAACACACCTAATTCCCTTATGTTTTGTTCAAAGGAACATAGAAAAAAATGGTATTAGCTGATCAATAGTTTCCAATCTTTGGCTTTTCACCCTTTTCCAGCCAAGTTTTCCAAGAGGAATGCGGGCATTTTGTTTAATAAAAACGTAATTACTCCCTTTTCAGAGTTTTCCATTAAAGTGAAAACAACAATCTGAACAATTTTCAGGACATAAACTATTCTTCAAGCTCTCAAATGTTAAGTGGCTAAATGCTTTGATTTGCATATTAATTGCTTCATCTTTTGGTCTGATTATTTTGTTTTGGTTTTCACTTAGACTGCATTTTGTTGTTATTCACTTCTCAATAAAGTTGCTTTCATTCATATGAAGGACATTTCACACATATTCACAATCTTGGTGCAGTTGCTCTTGACTGTCCAGAACCTAAATTCATCAGTCATCCTGCAGTCTATAGATGGGATTCAGGTCTGGGAACTGAGAAATCCAGAGAAAAATGTAGATTTGTGTCTGTAGTCATTTGTTTGTTGACCTTGCTGAATGGTTTAGCTAACCTTCCCCTGAGAGATCCAATGTCAATCCAATGTTCTGTTTTCTGGTGCCACATTTTTAATTAAAATGCATTTTAAATTATTTCTTTTTTGTTTCACAAGATTTCTTAAGTTGATCCAAATTGCATCAGCTGTTTGTTTGCTAATATAACCTTACTTGATGCTGCCAGAGTACATTAGGTAAAAAAGGCCTCATCAGATCCAAAATTCAGGAAAAAAAAGATAAATTAGTTTATTTCAAACTGATTTTGCACTCCAGAAGTGCCAGAAACAAAATATTTAGTAGTATACTATAGAAAAACGCTTAACGCAGAACACATTTTTAGCAGAGCTTTAGCAGAAGACCAGATTAAACGCTACAAGATAGTCTGGCTCTTTGAGAGAATGACTGAAGATTTTTGCACAGTTCTGTATGTTTATACCCTCTTGTTCTTCCTGCTAAATGACCGTCAGCTGAAGGTTTTCTTGTGATGCAGTCCTGTAGCCTGTCCTGAGATGGTTACAAACACACATCTCATAACTCTTCCTGTAGATAAAGGTGAGTGCAGCTCATTTGTCTCCTGGATTCCATGGCAACAGCTGAAAACCTGGACAGAGAGAACTGCCACTTTAACCTTGCTGAAAACCACAGCTATCCCTTCAGTAAGCACAAAACCATTCAGTGCGATTACCTGCTGTACCGTACAGGTTCACTACACCTCTGCCCTCCTGATTCCCCTCCTTTGTGTTTTCTCAAAGACAGCTGCTCTCTGTGATTTCATCATGAAACCACTCAGTTTATATATATATATGTATTTCTCTTTAGAAGCTGTAAAGAAGCAGGATTGCAATCGAGCTGCAGTGGCTTTATTTGCACTTCTGATCAATGCGGAGCTGGCAGTGTGTGAGGTTAATTCAGCTTTTCTGGTGCTCAGTGGCACAAAGCTGATTCAGTCACGTTAGCACAGCGCTTGGCTGCAGAGAGAACTAAATAAAAGCTGTGCAAACTGATGAGACTTCATCACAACTGAGGCAGATGGCTGTGAAGATTTGTTTTTCAGGAGGTTTGAAGTGTGATCAGGTCAGTTTATTTTAATGCAAACTCTTTCAATTGTTTGATCACAAAGAAATACAAATAAAACGACTTTGTTGTACATGTTAAGCAACAAAGGCACAATAAGAGAAAATACATTAACATCTAGTGTTGCAACCGTGATAGCTGGAATTTTTTCAAAAACTCCTACCTTTTTTAAAAAATATAAATAATTGAAGGGCAACAGGATATTTCTAGGTATTCTAACAATTGTTGAAATTCTGAGTTATTCACCTACATCTGGTGTTCAGTTTCACCCATAAACTAAGAGCTTGAAGCTCCCAGAGATTTCTGGACTGCATTAGATTTACCCTATAGGTTATATTTCTGCTTCTGAAGGCAATGTGAATCTATTAAAACAGATAGATCTGTATTATTATTATTTTTCTTGTTGTCATGTCACATTTCTTTTAATACACAAAATAAAAGGTTTGTTAGAAAAGGTTCAAACTAAACCACTTCACCTTGAAAAATATAAGGAATAATTCAGACCTAAATGGAAATGTTTTCATTTTAAGCTCTATAAACGTATGCAGCATTTTAAATATGAATAAGGTTGACTGACTGACAGTATGGGGGATGGATAGAAAATGAAAGGAAATTAATTAATTAAAGGAAGTACTACACATACACAAAACTTCATTATTGGTCAGTTTGTAGTATTTTATTGAATACAAAATCTTTTTTAATCTCGGCCTATTTCTCATCAGATGTTTTTTCTTAAAGTCATTTGCAGATATAGCAGAATAAAATCCAGTTTTGGAGACTGCTTGGTGGATGGTGATCAAACGGAGTAATTTATGGCACGGTTCACAATTTTTTGCACATGCAGGAAAGATGTTTAATAAGCCCTAAAATAAAAATCCATATGTATTTTTATTGCAGTAGCAAATTCTCACAATACAAAAGTTTTTTTAACTCAACATTTCATTCAAGAACTTATTTTTCCAAAATCTTTAGTTACACATATATTTACATCCTTAATATTCTGACATAAGTATTCCAGTCACATTCACATCAGTGGCAATACCTGGTTGTTGATCATGTGACTCGTGTGATGCTGAAAAAGTGTTTTCATCACAGTTTTGCGAAATAAACCAATTTAAGAAAAACTGAAGAACAAGTTTTATTTATTTTGGAATTGGCATTTATATGTCCAATGGAAATGCGGCTAGTGAGCTAAAGCAGAGAAAAATCTGCAACATGCAGGACCTTGAGGTCCACTGCTAGTAAGCAATTGCAAGAACTGTGAACAAACATTGTTCCTGTAGTGGGTAAAAAAGCTGGGTTAGATTATCAGAAGTGCAAAAAGTTGATGGATTTTTGCAGGTTGAAAAGACCCGTTTGATACAGTTTCGATTGAATTTTTTCTTTGCTAAATATTTTCACTTGAAAATGAAAAGAAACTTTTGCACATTACCAGAATGCAGCAGCTGCTAGAGGCAAAGGGCAAGGAGATTTAACACTGAAGGCATTCTAAAATGGATGAATCACTGAACTGCAGTTTCAGAGGGCAAATGTGAAAAATGATTGGTCATGTTAAAATGTATTAAAATTGAAATAATAAAAATTAGGATGCTACTGTCATAATGCTACTGTCATCATTTACTGAAATGTCGTTCGCAACACGGCCTCATAACGAGGAAGTGAACATCAGACTAACTCTCAATGCCAAAACTTTGACAAACCTTCTTATTAGGGAACATAGCTCCAACACAAATCTGTTCAAGTTCTGTTTTTCTGGGCTCATGAACAATGGATGCATCTTCATATATTTTTTATCAAGGATGTTGTTCTGTAATGCCATTGTAACATGCATAATGTCATTTTCAAGAATGCATGCATGGATTTGTACAAGCTGTTGATTTATGGTCCTTGCATCTATTTAAGCTGAACCAAAAGAGGCACAGAATGCTCATGCAGAGATGAGAAGCATCTCCTATAAAGCTGCTCTAACTCTGGTGCCACTGTACAGACTGTCTGCTCTTCCCTGTCTGTGGTTGTAAGGTCAATTCAGGTCTGTGTCTGCATGAAATTCATGTTTTGAAGGATGAACACACATACAGAGGGGTTGTTTTCCTTTTATCTTAGCAGAACTGCTTTGAAAATAAATGTCCTTCTTCTGTCTTGAGGGACAAATGGCTCAGCGTGACCTGCCAGCGTCCTTCACTGCTGCTGGATTCGCACCAAAGACCCCCAAGCTGCACTACCCTCCACTGCACTCTGCAGCCAGCACCGCCCTCTGACACCAATGCTTTCATGTTACACACACACCGCATCAGAACACAAACAAGGCTGCTGCTGTTTCCTCTATTGATTTTATGCCACTAAGTAGAGGACAGTGGCTGCACTTTGAAAAATTGAACACTGAACATGTTTTTTATTCATAAGGACTCCGGCTGGATTTCCTATTTGTAGCCAGGAGGTTTCATCAAGAATACTACTTTAATTCTGACTATTCTGTTTTATGGTGGAGTAATTGCACAGCAATGTTTTTTACATTAAAAACTGAATTATAACAAAATTATGCATAAAGGCTCGGATAACTATGAACAGGGTTCTTACAATATCTGGGTCTTGAAATATCTGGGAAAGAAGAATTTGCTTTTAATTTATTATTCAGGGTCTTTAACTGGGCCTGGGGTTAAACAGATCATCATCAAAGGTGGTGCCGATGCAAAGCAAAGCACTGAAACAGCTATTTTCTTAAAAAAAAAAGAACCGCAAGGAATGAAAGTTCACAAATTTAGCTTTAAAGAATCATATTTGAGAAATCTGTGGTGGCTCAGATGCCAAAGAAGTCATGTTAGATCAACATAAATCTGAAAATGTAATCATTTGTTGACCATACAGAAAATAAAGCCTCACAACTGTTCTTGTGTTTTCAAGGCAATGTAAAAGCTGATTTTTGTAAAAAAAAAAAAATGTTTTAGTCGATCTTTTTGGCAGAATTTGTAGCATTACTTAAGCCTGCTTTGTTCTGCAGCTGCAGACATCGATAGGAAGGATTTGGCATTTTTGTATTGATAATCCAGGAGCCTAATGTTGGACTCTTAAAGTCAGCAGGATATTTATTAAAACTATCAGATCTAAAATTTCTCCCTCAGTTCACAGAAAATCGGTTTATTTGTTAGATTTTTTTACAATGTGACAGCTGTCTGCGTCATGGTGGTCGCATCATGCTGTGGGACCGTTTCGCTGCCAGTGGTACGTGTGTTTTGTAGATGGAATAATAAAGGATGAAGCCTGCGCTTAAATTCTTCTTCTTTACCTCAAACAGATAATAAGAATTAGGCTACGTTTATGCAAGACTGCAGCCTTGAAACACAGTGAAGAGAAAATCAATCAATTCAAACTTTATTTGAGCCATTTCTTCTTGAACTAGAGTTTTGTCATGTTTACCATGAGAAGTGCTGGTTTGATCACCAGAAGTTATTTATTTAGACTAGTGAGAGTTTATTCAATCGTTTTTAGGATTCATATTCATAATGTAAACATATTTTGTCATACTGCAGTTAATTACAAAAATATACTCAATGATCAGGTCAGGAATAAGATGATTATTAAATAAGATCAGAAAAACTTTATATGATAACAAAGAAAATAAAGATGTTTGCTAATTACGTGTGAAATTGTTAATGTCCCATTAGAAAGAACTTGAATGATATGATTTTCTTCTTCTGGTGTCAAGTGAAAGTCTTGATGCTGCTGGTGTTGGCTGAAGATTTATAGATCTTTATTTTCCAGAACATGCCGTATTTTCTGAATGTAACTCAGAAGTTTCATAAGGTTCCAGTGTTTCTGATTAGACCTTCACATTCTTCCATTTGTTTTCCCACAAGTCTCACTTTTATGAATTCGGGGACTGTGGGGCCAAATGTGGCAGCCTCTGTGATTTATTTGATCTATTTTTATTTTCTTTGCTTTCAGCGAATTTAATGATGCTGCTGTAACTCTCCAGTGTCGAACGTCTCATTTATGGTCTTCCGAACCACAAAGGCACTTAGTTTGCATCGATCATTCATTAGTATATCATAATATTGACGTGAATGCATAATGTCAGTCAATTAAGGACAGAGCGACCGCAGCAGTTCTCCAAAGCAGAAAGGGGAAAGCTTTTGTAGCTGTGTTTTATTAGTGTGCTCAGAAATGAGGACGCAGCCTTTATAGAACTTTTTTATATTGACTTTGTGTTTTGGGCCTGCAGGTACACCCTTTGCTGATGCGTGAGAGGCGCTCAGAGTCCCACAGGACCAAGCTGCTGCGTCGGACAGTCAGCGTTCCTGTTGAGGGAAGGCATCACCCTGAGATGGGTAGGTAATCCTTTCCTCCATTGATCCTCCAGCCGAACAAAGCAGCATTATTTCTTGAACTAAACAAATCATGTTCAAGATGAGGCGAGTGAGAAGTTTTAGCAGTTTGAGGTAAATGTTGAGGTCTGTAAAACATTTCCTGTTCTTCTGTGTTTGAGGGAAAGTGACAATGAAAGAAAGAAAGTACACCAAAAATATCAGAAATTTCCTCAAAAAATAAGGAAATTACTTAGTTTGGAAAGTCAAAAATTTGTTAGAAATGGCTTATAAATTGTGACGGTAAAGCACAACATGTACGTAGGCCTTCTTTCTCAGTGGTTTGGCTCCCAACCTAATGACCGGAGCCCCATGTCCTCCCCCTCTCCTGTCACCCTCCTTCCTGTCTGACCGCTCTCAAATAAAGTCCAATAAAAACTTTACATATTAAGAAAAAAAAACTCAGAAATTTTGAGATTGTCAGAAATTTAGAAATTTTCTAGAAAAGAAAAAAAAACATGGAAATTTGTGAGTTTGAAAAGTGGAACATTTCTTCAAAAAAAAACCCAGAAACTTCGGAGTTTGTAAAGTCAGAATGTTTCAACGTTTGAAACCCAGAAATTTCCACATTTTCCCTTGAAAAGTTTGAAGATTAATCTCAGAATTTCTATCAAATATTTGACTTTTCAAACTCAGACATTTTCTTTTTTTTCTAGAAAATTTTATAGAATAATCTAAACAACTATTTCGCGAAGATTTAGTCCCCTTGTTTGTTCTGTCTACATTAGCTCTAGTACTGCGCTGCAGATTGCAGCAGACAGAAGAACAAACAGTTGACATTATATCCATTTGTATTGATTCCTCTGGATGCACTTGGCAGTTTTTTCATGGGAGTGGGACTGTGGGTTTTTCTTTCCCACCACTTCCGGTAAAATCTCCTCAGACAAGGAAACAAGTTTCCTGGATTGCACATGACATTTCCAAGGGATCTTATCATGTCCAAGTTTCACTTCTCCACAAAGTTGATGTTTCTGACATAAACACATTGCGCAGCAGTCACCAGCCTTACTGGGTCATATTAGATCTTTGTCTTCTGTTTGTAATGACTAATTTTGACTCTTTCCAAAAGTTTGTTCATTTACAGATAATTATTTGATTAATTCAGAATGATGTGACCCAAAGAAACCATTTGGTTTTCATTGCAACACAAACCCCAGGGTGCTTCATGGAAATGTTTTAGATTAAAACACTCAAGTATGCATGAGGTGCTTGAGGTTACTCAGCATCCTTCTGTTTGAGAAAAAAAACTCCCTTTGGTGTTTGATTTAAGCTGAACCATCATTTTAGACCTTGTACAGTTTACTTACATAAACTTTCTCTGACCTCAGGAATCCTTTGCAGAAGCTCATGAGAGGGAATATTTCACAAACCAACAATCCTTGACAATTTTAATGCAATCAATTGACAATTAGCATTTAAATTACACTTCAAATCTAACTTTAATGTCATTTCAAAGCGCAATTGCTTATTGTAAACATAAACTGGATTTTTTTTAGCTACAAAAAACATACTGGTGGCAAAACATCTTACTTTCCCCAAAGATCCTGCTTCAGAAGAAAAGTTGGTGAAATCAATCAAAGTAAAAAGGCGAAGGGGGGGGCATTTATCTTTATTCACCAAAAGCACAAATGCAAAACTTTTTGCCACAGGAATTTGAAACAAATTGTGTAGCTACAAAACTTGTTTTTATTGGAAAGAACAAGTCATGGCTACAGGGTAGGAACACAGCACAGCTCACATACTGTGTTCATAGAACTGGGAGTACTGATGAATCAATAAGAATATAAGTCAGAACCAGAGAATAAGTTACATTTAGCTGAATGTTGCCAGAATTTTAGAGTTGTTTTTGGTTTATTTTGAATTGCAGTCAGACTGTGATAAAAACTTAAACTCTTGGACAGGGTGCCGGTTTGTTGGGTTGGCAGGCTGCAAAATGTTCTCCAAGCTTTAGCTTGGAAACTTGAATTAATAACAGAAATTCATGAAGTATGGCCTTTTTTAAATATAATTTTCTCCTTAGCTTGATGGAATATTTTGGATGGTCATTTGGCAAATTTTATTTTTTAAACCATTATTGCTTCTATTCTATTTGGTTTGGCTGTTTATAATAGGTTGGTTGCATAGCAACAAAATGGTGCTTTTTGTATCTTTGGAGCCTTTGCTCTTTCTGTATTTAGCAGCACTCACAGCAGCACTCCAAACCTGACCAAAGATAAAAGCTGGTTTCAGCTTGGAGCTCAAAGCTCTGCTTTTCTTTACATTCTCACTTTTTTATTGTGCAAATTGTGGTGAGTTTTTTCTTTTCCGTCTCTAGTTATCAAACTGTGTTATAGCTGGTTCTCTTCTTGCGTCTGTTGTTGGTGAATGTGAGTTCTTTTAGGCCAGGTCTTATCATTCTCTCCGTGGTTTTTCACCTTTTGAAATGGACCTTCTTCGTCAGCCCTTTCTGTGTTTGTTGTTCCTGTCTCTTTGTCTCTCTCAGCTGTTTTGTGTCTGTCCCCTGTGACGTTCTCTTTCTGTGGCTCCGCCGGCGCTGCCGCCTCTTTGCGGCCCAGGAGTGCTGATTCAACAGGATAAATATTTCCCTTAGTTGTTGTATGATTGGCTGTCTGGCCACAGAGCAGCCACACACTGACACATTTGTTGACACGGTCCCTCTGCATTGTGACACACGCTGACATGGCAATGCCACTTTAGATTACCCGCATGCACAGCTGCTATGAAAACAATCACACAAAGTCGTGGAAAATTAGGACACCCCATTAAATATTTGAGTCTTTCTAAAGTAACGTTGACTCGTTAATGTCCAATTGTTTCTGTGTTTATCTCCATAAAATAAAACCATTGAATTAAAATTGAATCAATTTGTTTCCATTAGTGCTGATTGGCTGTAAAGATGTTAGCTCCTGTCTGGGTGTATTAATGCATATGTAATACTGAAGCTGTGATGTTTTAATCATAATTTCACTTGGCATTTTGCTATTACCAACTGAAAGTTAAAGCAGCTGTGAAAAGTCAGAGGAAGAAAACAGACATTGTGGTAGTAAAGTAGTTAAATTCCCACCTGCACATCTGGATGAGAGAAATGAAATTTTGGTTCAATTTGTGCAAATATCTTCATGCAGAAGCACAGAGCGATGCAAATATGGTACAATATTAGCATAAATTGCAAGAAAAGGAAGGTGTTTCTATTATATGAGTATATTCATTGTAATAATGTAACATTATTGTTCAAAAGGGCGAGAATGGTGACAATATGAAATAGACTTTTATAAAACTGGAAATTTCTTGCATTAAAATTTGATTTAGCTTCATTTCTTTGTCTCAGGTGGAAGCTTTATGACTCCATATATATTTACTATAAAAATAAACCTGTCTTGTCTGCATATAGTCGTTTCTCCTTTAACGTTCCCTGTAAGGAGACTAAGTAACACATTCTTGTGATCTTCTTAGATCTAAAAACTTTTCAAGTCTTTAAAAATGTCTCTTTAAATTGTAACTTCTTTTTAAATCTTGAACATAACTGTTTTTAAGACACTTTATTCTGACCTGTGAATCACGAAGGCATAACTGACTAAAGGATAAATTACTGTCACTTTAAAACCGGGTTTGTTTCTGCTGGTCTGTTGACGACACAATAAGGTTGCATTTATTTTGATCCATCTTGTGATATTGGAGGAAAACAAATCACAGTAAAAAGTATTTTCTGATCAGCATCTCTGTCTATTTGAATCCAGTGTGTTTTTGTGACTTATTAGTCATTTAAAAATAATATAATCTATAATCTAAATATAAAGCTTTTCGGAAGCTTTGCTCACCTCATCTCAGAGATAAATCGAGGCAAATGGATAAAAGTTAAATGATTGATATTTTACCTACAAAAACTAGTCTGGCTGGAAAGTTCATTTTGATTCCACAGATTTTCATCAAAACATGGCACAAATCAAATTTTCCTTTTTATTTTTATTTATCTAAGGACACATTTATGGCTTTTTCCTACTCTTCTAAAGCTGATTATCAGAAAAGCTACTGCGACTGGATCAGGATGGGCATGTCTGGGGGGAAACGTGTTGTTTTTTCTTGAGATCTGTGCAGACTCATTTATTGACAGCAAATAAAGCTTTGATTAGCTGCTTGGTTTGTCTGGTTCCCAGGTTACCAAAATGTCAGAGGCTGAGGCATCTTGTAAAAGCTTTCAAAGCAGCTGTGCTCTTTCCAGATTTCCTCCTAGGTGCCACCTGGGCAGGCGACCAGCAGCGGCGCACCCTGTCTTTACAGCTGCAGATACAGTCATAGATAAGATGCATAAAAATGATGTTGAACACAGCAAATCATTTTCACTTCTATATCGAATGCAAAGTAAATGCAGTCAAATTCAGAGGTGGTAGTGCTTAATGTTTCTATCCTTGCTGTATCTCTACTCGGTTCACTATATTTCTGAAAGGCTAAGACCAATCGTCTCCTCTGAAAGGATGGACAGCGGAAGTATTTCCCGCAGCTGAAGGACATGATATCGCCCTAATCAGCAGATCAGAAACAGCCATTCAGAAAACCTGCTGGAGACATTTGATCTGCTGCAGCTTGTCAACCGTTTGTGAAACCACAGAGAACTCAGCATCCATCAAAACCGCCACTTTCCTAAGGAACTGATGAACTGAGACATGAAAATGTTTGATATGTTACAGACAGAGTTCTGGTTCTGTCTGTCTGAACACATTGTTTTGTTTTCCCTTTTTATTCAGTTATGATAGCTTTTCTAGTGACAGAGGCAATCATATACTAAACACATTTTTTCCTGAATAATCACAAAAGTAAGAAATTAGTTTAATAGCTAATGACTTCTAAAGAAAAAAGGATTCTCCTTTTAACAAAATATTTCTCCTTTAATGTGCTTACTGACATAAAACTGTGTCTCTAGTATTTTGCACTTACATTTTTTAGCACAGACAGATCCCTATGAATATTGCTTTTGTAGCAAATAAGAGTATTTATCTCGGAGGCCCAAAAATATATTAAGTATATTCCAACATTCCCTGAAAAGATCAAGTCAGCTGGAGCTAATTCCTTCATGTTGTTTGAATAGTTATCAGTAATTACTGTCAGGCTGCAGGATTTTGGTGAATCTGAAAAACAGCAGTTACTTTTTTCCTCCAGTCTTACTCATTAACCTCTCCACAATGAAGGTGTTAGACCCCACTAATAAATGCGGTTCTCAGTGTTTCGTGTTTAAATTGTAAATCGACTTTACTTCAGCTTGTTGTGTTTTCCAGAAAAACCCTTATTATGTGATTGAATGAGCTGCAGGGAGGAAAAACAGCACAATAAAGCTGAATGGTCTTTGGCTGAACAATTTTCTACAAAAGTAGTTTTAAGCGCTCAGGAAATCTTTTCCTTTTGTCCTTGTGGAGCTCACTTAGTATTTATTACACACAAAAGACATGGACTTATAACATATAATACCATCGATATAATCCATAAATATGTTTTTGCTTGCTTTGTTAAACAAATGTAATTTTGGTCTGGAAGGTTGATTCAACAGCAGCAGATCTCTAATGGTGGTTTATAAACTTCCATGTATTTTTGCAGTTTGCTCTCTGGGCTGCAGGCATCCAGCATACAGTTAGAACTGGGGTGATGGGCTCCATTTTCCTGGTTTTAGTGAGAACACCAGCAGCAGCGTTCTGCTGTTTTCATATAAGTGAGGACGAGGATGTGCGCATCAGTAGATTCAGAGTCGATTCTGTTGTTGCTGCAGCTTGGTGAACTTCTCCTGACCGAAGATCTGAGGCTATTAGTAATGTACATCCAAGCCACAATACCAAGATCCTTATCATAAATGACTGCATTTGGCTTGCTGGCAGTGTTCTGAATGTGATGAGGTTGTAATCTTAGCATGAGACGAATGTGATCAGTAAAACAGACAGACTAGCTCCTCTCTCCCCAAATTCTTCATTGAGGATCTTGATATTCTGCCACCAAAACAAAACAGCATGACCGCTAAATGGAAGTTGTTTGCGTGCATCACCTGGTCCAGAGGACCTCTGCAAAGACTGACCACACTGGCTGTTGGTTTATATTTTAGTACGACATTAATTGTGTGTAGAGGGCCGACAATTAAAGACTCTTATCATTGAAAGTGAAAAACCACTCCTAACATTCACAACTTGCCTTTACAGGCAGCAGCTATATAAGAGTGTTTTCTTACACTTTAACTTGCTTAGTTGCAATATTTCCAATCCACAATCAAGTCTTGCATTGTGTGACGGATCAATACTTGAAATGATGTCCCTGGCCTTCAATAATTGTGCTTTTCTGTGAAGTGGCGCCTTGGCCCATTAAATCAAGATGACAGCCTTGCTAACTAAAATGAAACCAGTGAAATATGAGAGAAGGCATGAAATTAAAATGCCACTGATCCTCCGTCTGCGTTGACGGTACATCTAACACCAGGCGGCTAATCTTGTGCTGCAAATTTACATTCATCTCTGCATTCCTGACTGAGCTTTATTTCTGATCCTTGATTTGTGACAGTTTGCGACAGTTGACCTTTACGTCTACGTTTAATGTGAATTTAAATTACATCTGAGAGCAACCTATATGCTTACTGTCTTTCTCAGTCAACCTTTTAAATACCTGCCACTGTGAAATAAGTCTCCTTCATCACAATTTTCAGCCTTTCAAGAAGTCAGTCACGGTCAAACATTTCACTCCTTTCCAAAGGAAATTCCTGCAAAAAGCCTTTAAAAACTAAAAGTAAAATTAATTTTCATTCCATGTTTTAATATATATTTTTTAATTAGAATGGGAGAAAAAAAGTTGCATAGTTAGAGCGCAGTCACAGGAGCAGCAGAGTGCGTCACTCAGCTGTGCAGGTTGATAGTTTATTAACCTTGTGCTCCCACTGCAGGGAAAGTGAAGTTTTTCCCCCAAGAAGCTCGGGGGGGGTTTGTGTTCAGGGAGATTTGCTGAGTCGTCGAGCTGTCTTTGTTTTGCAGCGGGGAATGAATACAAATATTCTCCTCCGCCGTTCTGCTCTGTGTTTGATGGACATGGACATGGAGGTCTTCTGGAGGAGAGCTGCAAATGAGCGCTGCGCTTGTCTGAAGGCTGCATGTCCACTGGGCTGTCAGTGCACTGCTTGAGTAATTCTGCGCTTTGGTAAACAGTTTCTTTCGGAAATATTTTGCTCATGAATTATTTTGTAGCTTTTGGAAACTGTGGTTGCAAACTCTCTCCTAAAAGGTGGTTATAATAATAAAAAAAACTGGGGCAATGAAACCTCAAATATTTGTAATGTGGATGTAAAATTTAGGAATGAAGAAATTCTTCATTCATTCTTTTTTCCTTTTTTGTTTTCTTCAGCTCCTTTACTTGCACATTATATAAATAGTCTAAATGAACTGTATAAAAACCTGCATATTCCTGGTTATCGTAAGTTCTCTCTGTGTAAGGACATTTCAATAAATTTCATACCAGATGTTTTATGTCTGGAATTGCAATTAATGCAAGATTCAACTTTCCAAATGTGTTCATCTCTAGGAATCAAATATTAAACTACCTGGAGGTTTTTGATCGAGTCCTAAATTAATTAATACATTATGCAAACCAGGTTATCTGTGTGGACTAATTTAAATTCCATTTTCTTTGCTTATTATTTATTTTTATTTTAATGGAATCCAACATGTTGCTTTATATCCTGGCATTTTATTAATCCCTCATTCTGAGCCAACATTTATGCAGCAGGAGGAACCCTGACCAGGAATCCTCTGCCCAAAAATACTTTAAATGACAAGAAAAAAAAAGAAAACTGGTAGCAACAGCAATGCATGCAGGTAAAGACAGTAAGCACAGCAGAGTAGGGAATAATGGTCAGTATGTTATAAACCAGCCAAAGTATGTGGCTGCAAAACTCAAAAATATAGTTTGGGATAACCCGGGTTAGTAAGATTCATGAACATTTTGTGTTACTCCTTTTTTATTATTATTAGATAGCAAACCAGGTTCAAGTGGCTGGTTACACATGAGAGGAGCCTAAGAAATGCCTGAAGAGAAGCTGAAATTGGAGCAATATGGTCCAGAACTCCAGATTTATTAGACTGTCTGAAACTGAACAAATATAATATTCCTTTCTTGAAATAACAAATGCATCGGTTAGTTTTTGGTTTTTGGTTTTCTTTGACGGATATTTTAGGAATATTGCACAGGTCAAAGATGGCACCAACGTTCTTTATAGTGTTACTGGATTGAGCCTAAAGCAAACTTTAGCAAATCACTGAACAGTTTATATCCTATATGCTCTGGGTCAAAATAACAACTTCCTTCCTGCTTTGAAATTAAGAGCATTCAATTGAAAATGATTCATATGTTCTTGTCTCTGAGATAATTGAGGGTTTTTATATAATTTCTCCCTAAATGGAAGCTGGAACTGGTTAATGTACTGAACTCTGTGAAACTTGTGTAAAACTTTAGTGAATACCTGGTTTCAAAGTTTCATTGTTACCTTCAGTCATTTTTTAGATGAATTATATTTCAGTTTCTTCCCACCACCTGCTTGAGGAGCAGTTATCTGTCTCTTCTTACCTAAGTGCGTTAGCTTGCAGCTGGCATTTCTGGGTTATATCACAGTCCAGTGATACCAACATCATTTATTTCAATTTTTATGCAAAGCGATATGTAAATGAGGCGATTGCATAACTTGAAATGTCTTTCTGAGCGATAGACCCCGTGGGTTGGTGTGATGTAGCGGTCAGCTATATCATCCTGCCTTATCAACATGCACAGATGGACAAAGAGCAGATAAATCAAACAAGTCCTGTGTCGATTTAACTGACAGCCAGCAGCTCTGCACACTCAGACGTCTTCAGTTTTACAGCGATTTAGCTCTTGGCCAGCACTAGAAGTTGTAGTTGATATTTTCCACACACACAGACTGCATTCTACAAGTTGCACATCTGGTCCATGAGAAATTTTATTTTTTTAATCTGCCAAGCAATGATAAGGGAATTTAAGCCTCTTTAAGAACTAAAATTTAATTGATTTCAAGGTGTTTGAAGCATGTGCAAAGCACCATTTCAAACCTGTCGGCGTATCTTTCAGCTGTTTGATTTGCTGAGTTTGGATGCACAATAAAACTGTTTTCTTTGCCATAAGATAAACGTTTTGCTTAATAGCAGGGATGGAGAGAAGAAGGGGGAGCGGAGGAGATCGGTGGCTGGAGAACGGGAGGACAGTCCAGAGGCTAAAAAGGGCTTTGACCGAAGGGAAGTGGGACAGGATGGAGCGAGGATGTGGAGGGATCAGGAGGGTTGACATGAAAAAACAAAAAAAACTCACAGTTCCATTCAGACTGTGAGGAAAAGGGACTCCTTCTCCGGATCGTCAAATGTAGATTCCCAGTGCCTTCCTAAGATAGATTTGGTTTCATGGATTCTGCTCTGGTGGCTCATTTTACATGCTCATATCTGCTGTGCGACTTTAGAAATTAATTAAATGCATCTCAGTAGCTTCACAGCTGAGATCCTGACAAGATGTCGGTTATTGATCTTCGCAGCATATAATTAATATTAGACATCTACTGATGAGCTACATCAGCCATCCGCAGACACACAGAGTGTGTTTAGGAGTCAAACAAACACGCAATCAGTGTCAAAGACCCGGGTTAGAAGGGATTCATCGTCATTACCACTAATAAACCACCCACTTACTTGACACAGTCCCCAGAAAATCACGTCTGCCAGCTGCACTTAGATTTTTGGGGAAGAAATAGTAAGAAAAGCAGATTTAATACAATATACTGAAGAGATTTTTTTGGTGAAAGAGGGATTAACTCTAGATTCTGCCAAGCAAAGTTCACTGATAGGTTGGGAAAAATGTCTTGTTTATAAGTGAAAAAAATCTGCCAGTGGGACTAGTTATTTTTATTAATATTCAAGAATTATTGGCTTATGGCAAATTCCTATTTCTTCCTGAAAAATAACCTTTAAGTTATTTCTGTCTTATTTTAAGTGTATTAAGATATTTACCCCAGAACATAGACAGAAATACTTGGAAGATTTTGTGTTTTTGCAGGTTTAAAGGCCATAAAAAGAGACTTGGAGTATCCATATCTTGTCTTTTTTAAGTTTAGTCTCTTGCATTGCACATAGTATAATCTAAAGATCCAGAGAAAATGCATTGTATAAAAGTTACACCTGATATATAAAAGACATTGAATGAAGTACCTCAAGAAGCCAAAATACTGGCTTCTGCAGATACTGCAATCTTCATTGGAATATCTGCAGGAATGACATACTGATGCATTGTAAAGTCATAGATGTTAAAAGAAAAGGCGATGATGATTAATCCTGTATGGATCAATCAGGAGGATTTTATCCTTGAGATTATTGTGGCAGGTTATGAAGCTCAGTGGTTTTGCTAACAGAAATGTGATTTTCAGACAGAAGCCAGCTCCTGTCACATCAGCGAAGCGTAAAAGATGAAAAATAGATACTGCAGTTTTTGCATATTTCAATAAGTTAAGCCACTTGAATAGACTGCAAATATCTTTAATATGACAAGAGAGTACTTTGTATGACAAGATTTGTCTGTAAGATCATTTTTATGTTGTTCTCATTCAATGCTAAGGTCTTGGGTTTATTCATGTTGATGTGGTCTGTTAAAGACAAACTCTTTGCTGTAAGGGTTAATTATGTTTGGGGTGCAAAAATGTTCTCTTACTAAACAAATCTACTCAGAGCATGGCTTCCATCTTTCAGACCAAACAAATAAAACAATTTTCTGCCTCTCTACTTACCTACTACCTCTATTAGAGTCTTTCTATCCCTCAGGCATGCAATTTCACTCAGTGATGGAGAACACTTCCTTGTTTGTAGTGTAATCTGTGCCTGTATTTATTACGTGTTCATTTACACCCTGAAGCCACACCAGCTTTCTGCCTCTACTGTCTGCAGAAACTGAGTGAATGCATGAAAATTAGCCAGGAAATCATGGTTATAAATAGCAGAGAAGTCATGTGCATAGGATGTGAACTTCCCTCTGTTTTAATTACAGACTCCATACTGTAGGTGGTCCATGAAACAAACTATCATTGCAGAAAGAGTGATGCAAGTAGCAGAACATGCTCACTTATTTCTGATCACGAGTCACAGTGCAACATATTTATTTGTTATTCACATTTGATTTGGTTTTATGTTGGATGACTTTCTTGATACAACCCTCTCGGTTCATCCCTGAGTTGTACATACTGTGTTTATTTAAAAAATAAAAGCGGTCATTCCAATGGCATTAATGAACTACAAACTGTTTCTGAGAAAAAAACAAAAGCATTTATAAAAGTTTGACGTTCGACAAATCAATGACAAGATCTACAACTGCTCACAAAATGGAAACATCATTCAGAATCTGTCTAATCTGAGAAACATGTTGATCAGCAGAACCTTGTGCAGCATCTTTAGTTGGATTTATAGCATTGAATGTAGCATTGAGCATTGAGTGTGCAGGAGGACACACTGTCCTCTGTGATGTGAAACTACGATGTGAAAGAAGTTTAAGTTCCTCCAGTGACCTAAACTGGACTGGCATACAAAACTGTTTCAAAATGAAGCTAGCAGCTAATTAAATTTAGATTTTTCAACAGTGCCTGCATTTCTTCAGTGATGTGTACTAAAGAAGTTTGTTGTTTTAACCTTAAAGTAGTTGAGAACAAACTGTTGAAAGTTGAGGAACATCTTGTGCTTCTTCGCTTGTTGCATTTTCAAGTAGAAAAAAAAATTAAGTTTGGAGTTGTTAAAAACTTTATTATGTTTACCTTTAGGGCTTGAGTTGCTTTGCAGCAGCATTGCAAATGCATAACCATCGTTATGATGTCGAAACGTATCAAAAGAAACAGACAGACTGACATGCCTTCACATGTGCCACATCAAACGACATCAGCTCATTTGACAGTTTCCCCTGCGGTACTGGAGGTCTGGCACATCTGCATATGCACCAGTGGGAAATAAACTGCTTCCAACAGCTGTTAAATATGTTTAAACCCCTCCAGGCCTTAAAGTAGTCCACACCAGCATCACCTTCTGGCAAAATGGCAGTCATTTTCCCACCATGGTTATATGCTTTTCTAAATATTTGCTGAGAATGTGCGCTCAGCAACATCCAGCTTCACACTGACTTGCACACATTCACACCTGGCAGATGCCCAGCACAACCAGCATTTTAAGAAGAATTTGCATGCACTTCACAGCTCCAGTATTTAGGATGAAGTGTTATGTTCAGGCTCAGCTAGCTGTACCTGCAGGTGGAAACAGATCATTTTTTCTGCATTGGCTTTACATAGATTTATGTTAAAGAAACCCATTTACTTTGAATGATTTGTGAAGCTCTTTGTCATTTCCCTCAAAGTTCCTCATGTGCATCTGCTGATTCCTATGAAACCTTACTGAAAACTACTGTTTGACACTTCAGTCGGGTTTGCAAGATATTCCAGGAATAAAACTGAATTATGCTCTGCAACAATATCCTTTACTTGCATGTTTGCATTTGTTACTCTTCTCCACATCATAACACTTCCAACACGTCTTGTGCTCATTGGAGTGGCTTAATCAAAGTGGATTTATCTCAATTCAGAAACAAAGTTCTCATAAAACTTGTTACAATCAAGCCAACATCTTTTCAAACTTAGTTTCACATTGGTGTAGTGCTCCCTAGTTCAACGCTTTTTAAATTCCATGTCAGCTACATTTACCAGACCAAAGTTCATCAGGTGTGACAAAGCATCTGCATAACATAACATGAGATTAAGCTACAGGCAACAGTGGCTCAGTAGACAGAAGTTCATCCCGTAACCCTCGGCTGCCGATTCAAACCCTTCCACTAACCTCTCCTGTTATTGGTGGTCAGAAGGCCACAGAGCAGCTGTGGCTACAATGTAGCTTCCCACCATCTACATGTGAATGAGCATGGGAATGTATGTGTGTGGGGAATAATAGTGTTAAGTCCTTTGGAAGGAATAAAGTGCAAATCAAGCACAGGCCATTTACTATATTTTTGTACAAAACAGAGCTTATGAAGTACGCTCTCTTTGGAAGTTTGGAAGAAACGTTAAATTTGTTCAAAATACCTTCCAGCATAATTAACATGATTGTTACATAAAAAGACGGTTAATAGAGTGCATTTTTATCATGTGTGTAATATAACCATTTGGGAATTTAAGTTTTGTTGCTTAGACTTTACTTTCTTCCTAATGCTTCAACACACTCACACAGAGATTCATTTGTCTGTAGGTGACAACTATGACGATGTTCCACTTCCAAGAATATCGCAAATACATAAAGCACAAGCAGAAAGTGTTTTTCTGCATTTTGTTACATCAACAATGCCTTCCAGAAATACACCATTGCAATCTGGTTGAACGGGGAAAGGCGAAAACATATTGTCCCAAAGATATCATCTGCTGTCTAAACGTGGTTGAAAGGTCGTCAGGGTTAATCAAATGGTCGTCTTTGGGACGAAAGGCTGAATTTGAAAAGGACCAATTGAGTAAAAGATCAACATTTAAAATTTGTGAGGTAAAAGACGTGGACTGGTACATCTTAAATAATTATAAGTATATCACAGGCCATCCATTGTTTAGATAAGCAACTAGGCTAAAGTGCAGAGAAAATGTGTAATATTACAGCCATCGCTGCTGTTTACACGTTTCAAACGGTTAAAAATCTGCTTCATTGTGAAGTTAATGGTGACTCAGCAGTGTTCCTGGTACTCCCCTAAAAGATCTGAATGTTTTGTCTCCAAAACAAATACTTAGACTTTAGACCTCGTACTGACATGACTCTCCATCACAATGTGTCTAAGGACAAGGAGATCACAGCCTGTTTGTACGACTCTGGCCTGTTTTCACTGATACTCTGGAGCCCAGAAATCCTTCCACCAGAAGGACTTACACAGTGGAAATATAGTTCATGTTCAAGACAATTGAGTAATACTGACAATGGAGCCTATTCTACTGGGTTCCTAATCAGAAGAACCTCAAAAGACTTACCAAAGTACACCCAAGTTTAGTCATAAATTGAAAGTTTAAGCAAATTAGCTTAGACCTTTGAACTGTACTCCTCAAGACTAACGACTCACTTTTCCAGCATTTAACCTCTGTCAAATGAAACTGTCTCCTGGGTGTGAAGCGCAAGTTGAGAACTTCTGCGTTTGGTGTAAGTGCAGAAGGACAAAGTCATTTACATGGTAATAACAGTTACAGAACTGCTGGCTGTAGAGTGTTTGAGCCATCAAGGTAAGCTCTGTGGGAATTTCAAAACGCTGCAGAAGCTGCTACAGAAATAGTATTATGTTATTTGCAGCCATAGCAACACTGAAGGTAGTGGATAAGCTGTGAGAGGAAAACTGAACTAAGGACTGGCTCAGTCTGAAGTGGTCATTTCATTTTCTCATTGTTATTTAATGGGGTGCTTTAATGAGAAATCCTCTCTGATAATTTCAGAGTTAGATTCAAAGCTCTTTTCACATGATAGAATTAATTACTTACTAATTGCATAATCAAATATCTCTACACCAGTTTATAAAACAAAATGTACAACTTTCTATGTGCACTATGTAGTCTAAGTTTTACATTTTCCGCATTAAAAATTCATGTCACATGCCCTATACTGATGCTGCTGATTATACTGTTTTTGAAAAAAGTCCAAATCTGTTTCAAATGTAGAGGTTGGCCAATATACAACAGGTTCTGAATCAGATCAATAACTGCCTTTCTTTCTTCAAATATTGCCCATCACCTAAAGAACAGTCCGCCCTGCATGGTTTCTCCTCTGCATTAGTGGAAGGTAAAATCTGAATTTGCTGCTGTTTTAGCTCACAGATTTCAAACATTTAGTACATTTTCTGAGAGCCTAAAGAAACTTCCTACATGATAAATAAAGATAGAAAAGATTACAGACAAAAACAACTATATAAAATGAGAATTGGCTGCACAGAGTTTAAAAATGGACCCACATGTCACTATGCTGCTGATCGAAAGAGTAAAACAACATTATATGTAGAGTAACCATTTTGGTTGAAGCCGATGCTGACATGACACAGAGGCCCATTGTCACATCTTACACTCACCAACCACTTTATTTAGTAAATCTGTTCAATAACTCGTTAACACAAGCAGCAAATCACCAATTACGTGGCAGCACTTCTTTAGACAAGAAAATGAGGAACTGTTGAAGTTCACAAGTATGGGCACAGAAGGAGATTGAAGTGACTTTAAACCTGAGATGGTTGTTGGTGACAGACTGAGATCCACTGGGATTTTTATACACAGCCATCGCTAAACACACAAAACATCCAACCTTAAGGTAGATGGACAACAGCAGCAAAATGTTTAACCAAAAAGCAGCACATGTTGTGTTGACAGTGATTTTGTGGTTGGCTGACAGAAGCTGTTTCAAATCTTATTTTTTCCTTGTTTCACTTTGTTTGATAAGAGAAATTGGCACCACTTCAGCACTGGAGTCATTTCCATGGTGCTCTACTTGTAAATCAGAAAGCAATGACAGTTCAGTGTGATCAGTTGGCTGTAAAACATATTTCTTTCTATTTTTTGCATTCTAACTCTAAAGCATCCTCTTCAAAAATAATAATTGTGTTACTCATTTAGGTTGATTAAGAACTGTCAGAAATGCAAAAACAATTTTAATTTCTTCAGCTTGAACTTTGGTTTTTATGAGTTCCTCACGGACATTCTGCCTTTCTGAGTAAAAATTCTAATCTTGGCAGGCATTGTATTTTGTTTTCCATCCTGGAACTTGGAAATCTTTACCTAAAAGAACAAATCAACTGGAGAGTTAATTTCTTATGCAATTCATGTCAGAAATGCCACACCAGCCCTTTGCCTTCCACTGCCTTCCACTTGCTGATTAGTTTGTTCAAAAAATGCCGCCTCCAAAAAAAAGAAACACACTCCAGCTGGACATGGACTTATTTTTCATTTTCAAGGTATCTCATTATTTTGTTGCAGGCTCTGAATGTGGTTTCCTGCTCCGTTAAGCTAAGATGACATATCGACATATTTCCGAACAAACAGGCCTTCTAACGTCTCATGCTGGGTTCTGATTTCTACACCTGCTAGCAGAGACTGAAGCAAATACACTATTCCTATTTATGTAAGAGACACACTGTTAATTAGTTTTCTGCCTTCTGTCACTTCATGCTGCGTCTACAATTTAAGACATAACACTCAGAAATAAATGACTTGTGTTTCTATTTTTGCTTTCTGTGCACAAAACAAGTTTTAAATGACTGTGATATGAACCCAGTTCATTTTAAATACATTTGATTGATTTGCTTTATTGTTCTTAAATAAAATATAGTGACTTTCAGTCGAGCTGAAATGTGCTTTGCATATTTTCCAGCTTTACTTTTTTTTGTCAATTTGGTTTTATTCACACCAGATGTAACAGTTAAAAGTTGCTTTAAATTGCATCAGTCTATGTAGATAAAGATAGAAACTTAACATAAGTTTTTTGGACATGATAATATGGTATGTTAATATTTCACCTGGCATAAATCTTTTTATTTAAAGTTGTACATAATAATGTATAACAACATACAGTGTCATCAATTTTTATTTTCACCCTCGTACATTAAATATTTAATGCCATATCATTTTCTTACCCATAAGATATAATTATGTGAACAAGCGCCACAAATGTTAAGACTAAACATTTTTCATATTTTATATATTTGGTTTTGTTTCAGACCTCTGTAACTAAATGAGCATCATTCAGTGAAAATAATCCATTTGACGCTGCAACCAGTGAAATATTTTACTAATTTCTTTCTAAAAAAATACATTTCAGGTAACGTATGCACATTTATGATCTTAACTGCCTCTGTAAAGGTTTAAAGGAGACGGCTGGGAGGTTCTGTGGGCTTCAGCTGCTCCATAAGTTGTTTTATAGCTCAGCTTAATGAACAGAGCAGCGGTGGATCAATAATGGGACTGGAAGATAAACTCTGATAGTTAACGGCTGTTAGCACAGCCAAAAATCTTTAAACGATTTAATTTCTCACTCAGCCAGAAAAAAATGAAGTCTCCCTTCAGTTTTTTAATTACTTCGCTTCAGTAAAAGATGAGTCATGTTAGTAATAACTGACTAAATAAATGTATGTATAAAATATTTTCATTCTTATTCTTATCAATTTTCCTGTATGTAGATATCCTGGATTGAAATGCATAATGCATAGAGTAGATTATGCATAAGGAATTATGCAACAATGTTTGCATTATATGATGGCGATTAAAGACTATCAACTTTATCTGAAGTCATGCAGAACATATTTTGGTTAAATCACGATTTAACCAAACATTGTTTGGTATGGAATAAAAGTCATATTTTTTGTGGCATTCGTTTTTGTTTCCAAACTCTGCTCATAAAATGCAGATATTAGCAAGATATCAACAACTTCTGAGTCATAAATACAGATAACTTGTGGAAATGGTTAAGGAAGAAAATAGATACAAATCTATAAATATCTCTGCATGTTTTTTGCAGCTTCTTTGGTTATATATTATGTTGATAATAGATAAACCGGATTTGCAGGTTAGAATGAATTAAGTAGGAAATAAAGAGAAAAAAGTTGAAAAATTTATTAATTTCATCAATTTGCTAATATAGCCCGGACCATCGGGTATACAGACATGCAAGGCAATTTTGTAGCTTTGTTGAAATTTTCAAGAAATAAAAAAAACCCTATGCCCCCCACCAACACACACACGCACACACACACATCCCCGCACACGCACATACTCCCCTCCAGCAGGTCTGAGTCAGGTTGCTTACATCGCGGCATTCCTACAAGGGGTTTATTTCCAAACGGTGTGGGCGGATGTGACAAAGCTAACAATATGTTCACGTTGTTGTGCAAGTTTAACATATGTTGCAGTGAAGTTTCATGTTTATGCCTTTGACATATAAAATCCTTGAATTTTCTGCGTGTGCATCTCTGCTTCGCTTTTGTAACGGAGATCAGGGAATAATTTTGGTCTGTGGGCTTTTGAAGTTCAGTTCGGATGCAGAGTTCTTCCACTTACCATCTGCTTGTTCTACATAATCATATGTTTTTCAAACTTCCTTGGCTGAAATTATACTAAATTGCTGATGATGATTGTAACTGGAGGAGAATTACAGCCATGATTGTCTCCCAGTGTGGAATCAGACTTCTTTAAAAACTCTCACTTTGGGTGGAAGTACATTACCTGGCTGCTCATTGATCACCGTCTCAGGTGATTATTCCACATGCTGAAACACAGCAGCAGTTGCCAAGTATTGATGAGTCACAAATGACTTTGCAATAACTGGGATCCAGAGCTGTGATGGTGTGGGCGGACGGTGCACTGTTAGCAGGTTTCTGTGTTTTGAAGGTAGAAAATGTGTGATTTTAAGAGGAAGAACTCTGATTTGCACCTAAAAAGACAGAAAATTATGGACTGATAATATGGTGATAACATGTAATAAAATCTATTAATTCTTTTAAAATATCCTTTTAAATGTTTAACAGAGTGTCTTAGAACTTTTAATTAATAATCCATGACTTCCTGTTTTGATATTGTGTGGATACAATGTGACACATTTCTGTTCTATTTCTATCAGCTGGTGTTAAATCTGGGAAAGATGAGAGAACATCCCATTCAGATTATGAAGTTTTGTGTTGATGTAATGAACCTGAAAATCTCAGGCCTGAAGATGGCAGCTGGATTCAACTACTTTAAGAAATCTGGGAACAGAAACACAGATTTAAGAATTTTGAATTTTTTTAATCTGTCCTTTTGCCTTATATATATCTATATACATATATCTAGATATATGTATATACATCTATATACATATATCTATATATATACAGTATATACACCAAACTGCTCTTGCTTTAGACCAGTTAGAATTGCCAAAATTATTCCTAATGGCTTAATGCCAGTAATGCAATAATGAGAGAAAGTTAGTTTGATCTGAACACATCTTCAAAATCAGAAGTTTACATACATTTCTTCAGTATTTGGTAGCATTGCTGTTGAACTTTATGATTTGGCTCAAACCCTTTAGCTTCTCACAATAGTTTGTTGTAATTCTGTCTCCACAATTCTCTTCCTGAAATCTTGGCTGATTTCTTTTGACTTTCCCACAAGTTAGAAAAAAATGTTGGCTTGCTGCATTTTCCTCTTCACAAAAATCAGACCAGGTTAAACAAGTTTTCCCTCCTAAAATGTCACAGGCATAGTGCAGCCATGCTGAGTCCCTGTTGCAATTGGCATTTAAATACGACACTCTGCTCTCTAACTACTGTGACCAACTGAGAAACTTTTGGCGATGTCAATTGTACAATCAGTGGTTAGATAAACTCCTGAGAGTTTACATATTTTCACTGGATTGTTGTTTTATTACAAAGTAAAATTGCGGATCTAACTTGAGTTTCCACTGCTCTGTTGTCTGTGAATATGTTAAAGGGGTAGTATTATTTCTTTTCCAGGCACATGGAGACATTTCATAGCTCAATCAAGTAGCTATAAGAATGCTTTATATATCAAATATGACTTACTTTGGATTTTATCGCCTTGAAATTGGGTCTCTGTCTCTTTAAAACCCCCTACTCTTTCTGAAACTCGGCCTTCATGAAGTCATTGCAACATGGCTTCTCTATTAACCCTTTAACAATGTTTTAACCAGCGTTGCACTCAGAAGTAGCTCCTGTAATAAGCTCAGCAGATGTGCAGTTGCACCAGATCTTTGCTAATTGCTGGTGACTAGTCTGAAGGAGCTGATTTGAAGGCGGGGCTTGGTCCACCCAGGCGTTTTGCCCAGCTGAATGTGCAAAACCAGGTGGTATGTTTTTAATGAGGGAATAACATCATAAGAAGATGTAAAGCTAAAAAAAGAGGCAATTTTACATGATGCTGCCCCTTTAAAGACCTTGCTGATTCCCTACTATGAGTAAAAAACTCTTCCCATTCTGCTGATTTTGAGCAAACGGCCATATAGAGGTGAAAAAGAAGAGAAACACTTCTCTGAACCTGGCAGTCTATCTCACAGCAGCTGTGGCTCTCATTGTCACCATGTCTTGGCGTAAAGCCTGGTAAGGTGGCTCAGTGCTCATGTAGAGTCCTGTCCTCCTTGTTCAACCATCCGTCAGCCTGTCACAAAATACAAGAGTTTCTCAGCAGAGCTTTCTGAAAGCCCACCACTTGGTCCCCTCCCTTCTCTCCATTTTCTCTTCCCTCTTCTCAGGAGTCTGGCTGTCACGCTGTGATTCCTGTTACTTCTCCTCTGCTTCATTCCTTTCCTGTCAGCTCCAAATCCCCCGTTATCTATCCATCTGAAACATGGGGGCTGACACCGGGTGGTGTCTGCTCAGCAGTAGTTCCCCTGCAAGTGGAGCTGATCCCTGAGCCGCCATTGGAATGACAACACAGAGGAGGGGAGTGCACCGGATAATACACAGTCATGCAACCTCAAACAACACGTGGGTCCAAAAGTTTAGGGGAATATTCAGGGAGCAGGGAGAAAGATGAAACAATCAAGCCTGGGTGCATAAATATATGTATTTTATTTACAGTAGGCTGAGCCAGTGTACACCAAAAGTAATATCTTGGTGCTTAAAAAAGAAATCCAGATATATCAGTTAGAAGTTAATCCACTACAGTCAGATTCAAATCCAGTTTCATTCCAACACTTTCTACTCAAGTACTTTCCAATTTAATCAAATTATAATCCAGTTCAATACCATCAGCTTGACTAAATTAATTTAAATTGAGGATATTGACTTCCATATGTATGATATTGTTAAAAAGTAAAGATTCCCTGACTGCAGCAAAGTGACGACATGCTGATTCCGATGCATGTCACATAATCTAATTTTCTACATCCGCAAAATGACACAAAGGTTTATTGTGCTGTTTCCGCCAGTCCAGAGGATGTGAAATATTCACCCAGAGAAAGCAGACACCTTCCAGCTGCAGGTGTATGACAGGCAGGACGGAGACTCAAATATGCACTGAGGAGTCGCATTAACAAGATACTGAGCTCTGTGTTAAAACCCGAAATGAATTTCAGGATGAAGTTTAAAGCCAGTTTCACAACACTGTCTTTCAACTTTCATCTTTGTTTCTAATTATTGTATAGATCATTCTCAGATATGCTCAATTTTAGCTTTTTTATCAATAGCAAGAAAAATGTTCCTTTCATCTGATAAGAAACAGATAACTCTCTTTTATCAGTATAACTAACTATCTGTATCATTAGGAGTCATAAAGATTGAATGTTTCCAATAACAGTTTGGAATCATATCATTAATTTTTTATTCAAGAAGACCTTTATGTTATGAATGCAAACGGAATGTGGCACTAAATTTCAACAAGGATTTTATAAATGTTTGCCACTGCTAAGGTCAATTTATTTTGTGCAATAAATTTAATTAACAGCTCGTATAACTTTTCACAAATAACGAAACGACAGATATGGATAATTTGCACATGAACTAATCATCTCCATGTATCTGGTTATGTTGCTATTTTAGCTATTTTATTTGTGAACAGGTCGGCAGATATGTGTGTTTCATTGTAATCTGTTGAATTGCAGCAAAATGAACATACAGGAACAATATAATGGAGTATAATAGCCAATTTTATATTAATATTACATCTTTTTCAACACCAAATAAGGTGATATACTTGCTACAACAGGGATGCCTAAGTCCAGGCTTTGAGAGCTATCCTGTAACATTTGGGTTCATTTTTTGCTCCAACAATAAAGTGTCTGAATTCCTTCATCAGCAATCATTGAGCTCTGCAGAGCCCTGCTCATTTGTTTGATTCAGGTGTGATGGAGAAAAGATGCACAAGTTGAAGGAATGTTACACAAAGACTGGACTTGGGCACCAGCTTGCCTGGCTAAGAGCTGCATGAGATCATGGAAATACCAAGCTTCTGCTACCCAAATATATTAGCGTGGAGGTAGACACCCCCCTTCCTCCACAAGAAGCTCCTGGGGATGAGCCACATGCACATCCAACAACTCCCTCAAACACACAAACCTTTTCCTCGAGGAATCCTCTGTGGAGGAGGAGGTATTCCTGCTGCAAGCGTATGAGCCTCATATCCTTTGAGCCATGATCATAATTATCTATTGACCAAGATATCTTAGGGTACTTTTTGCCTTTGCCTTTTTATTATTTGAGTCTTTGCCTGAATGCGGCGCCTCTTTGGTGCCAGCAGTTTGAGCAGCTCAAACATAATAATGAATCATTGTCTTCTGAAATTAAACCAGTACGATTCCTTTTCTGTTCCATTTTCATTTTCTTTCTAATTGGTTGACCTTCTGCCTCTCATACACACTAATACTGCTTTGCCAGCACAGCAGTCATGCAGCTGACATACAAATGTTTTGTCGTATCCCTTTAATCCCCTGAGGACTAAACACTGTATGGAGTTCATAAACAGCGAAGTGGACTGAATTTCATGACTTCTGAAGCTGCTTTCGCTCTTGGATCCTGCTCTGTCACGCTGGGCGGTTTAAGTGGACCAATCCTCTGTTTTCTTGTCAATCATTGATGGCAGGTGTTGTAGATACTTTGGCTGCTTTGTAAGAGACTCAGATATATTGTCTGTACTTGAAATGTGTCAATTTCAGTGTGTCCTGCCTTTTCATGAGCTGCTTCATACACTTTTCACCTCTGCCCCTTTCTCCGCCTTTGGTTTAGTGTTTTTTCTGCTCCTGCACAGAATACCAATAAGTCCCTCTGAAAAGCAAATGTGAGCAATCCTTCGTTCTGGAGACTAACCCATAATATGTTTCCGATTTATGCGCTGAAGTTGCCTGGAAATGTCAGTTTTGTGTAGTTTAATCCTGATTTACTGAGAAATATCACAGATTTTGGGGTAACACAGATTCCCAGCTTTTAAAGCTATGAGTCTTTAAAAGCTGCATTGTTTATCAGAATGACAGACTTTTTCTTTGGATTGTTGAGGTAGTTTACAAATCAGCTTGTGAGTTCACAGGCAGGGAGAAAAATGGAAATGTGTGGAAGTGGAAACAACACAACAGGATGTTATCTCATGTTGGAAGGTGCAGTTTGTTACAGATTTGTGAAACTGTTGAAAACTCTCCAAGATGCTACTGGTTCCACTGCTGAAAAACATTATTTCAATGTAGCGCCATGAAAAACTGTTTTAAATTAATAAATGAGGGAATGAATGCAGCTTCAAAACCCAAAAACTTGTGGTTCAGCCTCACATTTTCTTGAAAAGTAAAGCAGTGAAAGCACAACATGTATAACGCTCTGGGAACAATTCAAATGTTGACAAACTTACATATGGATTGCATTCATGGTAACACTGGAGTGGCATCAACTTGCCAAAGAAATGCTGGTTTTTAGTAGATTTCACATGTACCAGCAGAATCGTGCTGGGAAGAAGCAGAAGGCAAAGAGAGTCGTAGCAACGCATTACAGGAAGAAAAGGAAGAAAACGACAGATGATAGGAGAGGACTGAGGGAACAGGCGGAGGAGAGCAAGAGATTACTACCATAGTACGTCAGGCTAAGCTTGCCATCTTTATTGGTAACCATGGAAATAATTATAGAGCAGACAGACAGACTGTTCGGAGAGAGTGAGGTTTGGCGGAAAAAGAAAAGAAAGGGAGGGGATAAAAGACAAGAGGGGAGAAGGAGAAGGAAGAACCGATGGGGGGGTAAGGTAGGTGAAATGTTTTGTTGGAGTCCCGAAACTCTGCAGATGTTATTGAATAAAAAAACGTGTAGCGATGAGCTGAGAAGCGATTGTAGAGGCGGTTTAACCAGATTCTTCATCGAAGCTGCTGCAGAGTACAGTGCTGTCTTTTCTGCTTGGTTTTCTTTGTCATAAAACTACACAAAGGCGAGATTTAGCTGATTGAAGATGCGCTACTTCCAGTACCGTTTGAGCGCTGAAGCAGCAGTAGTGTGTCGTCATAGCATGCATCCACCTATAGGAAGACATTTTTACCACAGTGAGCAGCTGATTAAGTTGACATGGATACTTAGGCATTGCTACATTTTTGCACCCAAAATGAGAGTACTATAGTTCCAGTCCTGCCTTCATATAAACATTGACATTATGTCTTATTGCTGAAGAACTTTTTGGTGTGGACATTTAATGCTATGATCTCACTATATAGGAACAAAGTTTGGTATGTGACCTGGGAAACACTGAGATACAATGGCAATTATTTTTAAGACAAAGTAGGAATATCTACCAGTGTTAAAACAGATGCTGATGTTACAGAGAAAAAAACGTAAGAGCCTTGAAATAATTATATTGAAGACATTAATCTTCAGTTATTTATATTCACAGCAGTGCACCCTTGAGGTTGATCTAGGTATTGTGTTCAGTTTAGTTTGATGATTGGCAATGTAAACTTATTGATCCAGATTCCTCTAGTGATTCATCAAAAATGCAACTAGGGACAAATCTATTGAGTCTACAATAGATAGACTATTGTATCTATTGTAGACACAATGGATACAATATTGTATATAATAGATCAACTTCAGTGAAACGTCTGTTGAGATGTTTCACTGAAGTTAAACATTCCTATTGTACACATATTGCAGGCGCTTATGTTGTTTAAGAACAGTCTCAAGACAGCCAGTTGTTTATTGTATGCAGTTATGCTTACAATAATGCATTTTTCAAACACTTTAACTAACCTATAAATAATTTCCTTTGAAACTAATTTTTCCTAATTTATTATGTCTATATATCCCGGTAAACCAGGTATATGCTATTTAGCAAACAAAAGTTTAGTAGCTTGACAAAGTTCAGTTGCTAGCTAACCTGTGCGCTGTGGCATCTGTATATGATTCCCTCTGAAAACTAAAAACTAATAGAGTAGTTATCTGAATTGTTGCCATGGTTGCATGGTTGGAAACCATTGTGCCTCATTTAGAGGCTGAAAGTAGAGTTACTTTAACTCTACTGCTTTGCTTAAGGAGGATGATACAATATATAGCCTATCATTGTGTAATTATTAATGACTGCGATAATTATTGTGTCTTTAGTCAAAGTTCCTTAAGATTTGATACCAAAATGGTAAAAAACTACCAAGCTTCCATCACACACTATACTGCATGTTAAACATGAAGAGGTGGGCTGATACATTTACTAGATTTTAGCTCTTCCATGTGTTTGAAGGAATATGTCTGTTAGAAATATGGTCTTGCCTTTTCTGAGGATTTAAATAATGTTACATTCCTCCCACTCAGTTGCCCTTAGCCCTGAATTTCATGCTGCTCTTCCCATGCATGTGACAGCAGAAGGTGAGAGGTAACGAGTAATGATTAAGAGGCTGTGCAGAAAGGAGAGGGAAGGAAAAAGAGAGGTAGTGAGGTAAAAAAAGGATGAGTATTTAAAATCACTCCAGTCCCAGCAGGGATCCATGCAGCCCCACCCCTTCTGAACATCTCTCTCTCTTTAGCTTCTCTCTCTCTGTCTCTTTCTGCTGGAGATTCTCGGAGAGAAGGAGGGAGAATCAGAGAGGCGCAGGGCATTTTGTGCACTGCCGTCGCCGCCTCTCCAAACTGTCCTGCCATCCACCTGTGCAGGATAATCTCCATCCATGCAGCAGTCGGGACGCACATCACCAGCTGTCTGGGCGGATTTCCTAAGGATGAGCTTTTTTAGAGAGAAGGAGGACGAGGGACTAAGTTGTGATCAGCATCTTCCTGCTTCTGGGATGCATCCACTTTGTTTTTAGACTTCCTTACCGACCAATCATATCTATTTCTCGTTTCTGCACAAGGTGGAATGTGTTGTACTTTTTTTCCACGCGAGGAGCCGAAGGTCCCATTGTAATTGTTCTGTTTGCTTGTTGGCTGCTTGTCGTGGAGGTGTGGAGATCTCTGCTGCACTTCACGCACGCTCTCATGCGTGCACTGCATTTCCCCAGACATGCGCCTCTTTTCTCCGTAGCTTTTGGTCACAGTTAAACTCCGTCGTCTCCCCCACACCCCTTCCATCTCTGGCCACTTCATCTCTGACATGCACAACAAGGCGGGAACGCGCTAAGGAGACAAGCTCAGAAAAAACATTCCTGTCTAAAAGATGAGAGGAATCGCCCTCAGTGGATCTCCTGTCGGACACCGGGATTACGAGCAGAGGGTCTGTCCGGAGGGCACGGGGGAGAGAGGACAGCACGAGGCCGGGGAGGGGGCGCTCTCATCCCCACTGCGTTCCGCCGAGCCGCCGATGCTGCCGGCGCTCAGTCAGAAGCAGGCTGCTGGTGCAGGAGGGAGGCGGGGGGAGGATGAACACTGCCTCAGTGTGAAATTATAACAGTCAGCCCGCTCTGGGAGTGTTTGTTTCTCTGTCGTTTTACCTCTCACTAATTAATCTGAGGATGCGAGGTAACGAACAGTGGCCTACTTAAGAACTGTCACCCTGCGTACACTTTGCGGTTTGGCACTTTCGGGCCACATCAGCAGTAAATTTAGCACTTTAGAAAAGCACAGGCCCACAGTTGGGAGTTTACCTTTGCAGTGACAGGACATCCTTCCACCAACAGGTCGCTCTGTTGGTGTGTGTGTGTGTGTGTGTGTAAGTGTGTGTCAGTCTAATCGTTTAAACTCAATAGGACAAAAATCCTTATAATCTTCTTATAGGAATGTTAAGTGAATCTGTGGTTATTATATTGCGCCTAATTATATTTTGTATGTATTACTCAACAAAGGAAATGCCATCTTCTTAATAAATATATGCTATAAAGTAATTTATGGGATGTTTGTAGAGTATTGGACCTAAATATTCAAAAATGTTGAAGGAGCCCTGATTCTAGGTGCCTTTGTGTTAGAATTTTTTATCCATCTGCCTATTTGTCCATGAAAGATTTAAAGGTCATGGACTGATTTATTTATACATTTTGCACCTTCTGAAGCACTGAGCTTTTGTAGTGAAATTGCTTTTTCTTTGCTCTGCTTCACTTTAAGATCCCCTAATTCCTCCCTTTTGTTCTGACTTTTTGAGCAATACTTTTTTCTCCGTGGAACTTTTTCCTATGGCCTTATAAACCCACCGGAAGATGTTTCAGCTGCTTCATCAGGCCGGCCTGTGTTTCGTAACACCTGTTGGCAGGTGCTGATTGCAGACACGCTCAGTTATTTATAAGACGTCTGTATCACTGTGCGCTTTCGGAGCTCAGAACAATCAGCAGCACTTGACGGGATGCGAGACAATCTGCAGAACTGAACAAGTTCTGAGCCGATGAATAGAGACTCTGACGCTGAAATCATCTTCTGCAAACAGAGGGGTCTCATGCAGTAAGCTGGAGGCTGACTGTCTGCACAAGTCTGGACAAAAAGCACAAGAGCCCCACCTGATCTAGGTAGGATATCTCATCTTTCCTTGTTTGATTATTCTTTCCATCATTTTTATTTTGCAGCTTTTATTTTGAAAGTCGCTCTGTTTGATGCTCAGAAAAGAGCTGTTGTCATGGGCACTGTATGCTAATTGAAGTCACGTCTCTTATTTTTTGCATCTTTCTGTTGACAACCAGCTGAGGAACACAAACATTTCATTCTTTCCTGCTGCAGTTTCCTCATCAAGCAAAAGATCTGCATTACATTTAGTAAAGAATCCTAGTTGATTGCTGAACAGTCAAGTCAATATTTCAATATTTCTCTTAAAGAAAAACTGAAGCTGAAGCTCAGTAAAAAGAAAATCAGTGTTTTATATTTAGATGTTTTATATCTAAGCCTCTAAATATAAAACATTGATTTAACTGTTGTTAGGAATAATAGAAGTGCTGGAAACTGTAAAGAACACTAAATTATAGACTATTTATTTTCAGATTTAATTAGCTTATTGATTATCTTTTTGTATATTACTCTCATTCCCAATGGTATTTCTTTTTGATTGCATCTGTGTTGCATTTCCCTGTTGCTACCGAGGTCGATGCCACTCTTAAAGCTGCAAGTGTTGGAAGCCAGACTGGTTGATTTGGAAGTGATGAAATCCAGGTTCAAGGTCATCATCAGTCACTTAAGGTTTTTACTGTGATGAGGGAGAAGCAACAGTTTGGAGAAAGAGAATATAGCAACTTAGAAATGGCAGAAATGAATGCACTGGCAGAGCAGTAAACAAATAATAAACCAAAAGGAAAGGGAAAACACGTTGTGGAAAATAACAATATGAAACCATGGAGCCTGTTCAAAGTTGTTGATGTCTTTGGGGTTCTGGTTGTTGAGTCCGAATGAGATTTGTGACCCTGGTGACGTGGAAAGCTGCTGAGCATGTTGAGCTGCTGAGCAGTTACTTCTTTTCCTCCCTGTCTCTATAGCCAGATATTTCTGATGTGCAGTAAACAATAATGTATTTTTTCCAATGTCCACCTTAAGTTTCACATTTCTCCTGTATGATTCAACTCAAAAACAAACATATTCATGTGGAAAAATACAAAAAACAAAACAGTGCAAAAGCTTTATAATGTAAGTGCAACCAATTTTTATTTTAATCACGTTCCTATAGACACCGACATTCGACTTAAAGAAGCGAAGGCTAGATGCTAATAGCCATCACGGAACTAGAAAACACAACATAACTTCACCATGCTGTTTGGTCATAATGTTATGCTTGATCAGGGCATAACATTATGCCCTGATCCTCAAACCTCAATGTTTACAATTGAGGATTTTTCCTTCTCCTGACTGATACCTTTGCACAATGAGATCCTTTTGATCCTTTGTGAAGGGACTGTGAGTTGGATGCAAATATTAAGAAGTTCCTGCTCAGAGCTGAACTTTAGTTCAGTTTAATCAGATTCACTTTGGAGGCGAATAAGAAAACTTAACACTCAAACTGAATCCAAAGATGTTTCAACAAGTTATTAGTTTGACTTTATTTTTTAAGATTTACCCCCTTACAGAATTGCTTCATTTTTCAACTGAATTGTTAAGATTAGTAGAATTTTATTTCTGTCTGTTTTTCTTTTATTCTTTTTGTTTGACCCTTCCTTTGTTACATTTTAATCATCTAATATTTACAATCTACGATCCAAAGTGAATGTTTATATTTTGTTTGTTATGCAGATTTTCTCAGGAGTTTGGTCAGACATTATTTACCTGATACAGACGCACCCTGCACGTATTTGGAAGATCCAAAAAATAACTTTTCTGTTAAACATTATTCTTGATTTTCCTTTTAGCTTTATTTTTTTAATCCCGATCTCAAGTGACATGTTTGTTTTGATTGAAAGCCAAAGTTGTCTGTGATAAGTTTTGAAATAAAACGGGGACTCATCACGGCTTATTGGAGACGTGTCAGTACCAAAAACACTCAGCCAGGAGTTGCTTTATTGTTGGATTTAAGTTGTTACACGTAGTGATATTTTATAATAAAGAAGATTCCGCCTACAGTATGGAGCCAGGTAAATCAGATCAAACTGTACTCGCTGACCTTTATTGGAAAAAAAATTGAAGTTCTTCAACAACACAAAGAAGCTAGACAAAATTAGACCTTTCATTTCTCTTTTTGAAAGTCGCAGGAGGTGTGTTTGCTGAAAAACAACAAGACACTCACTCTTCACTTCCAGTGAAAGCACAAAAGACAAAAAGCAATCAGTGGGAAGCTGACTGACAGTTCTGTATGAAGCTGTGCTTCTTGAAAGTTACTCTGATCTCTAAAACACATTATTAAAGGAGGCAAGTAGCATCAAAATCGAACTATCCATAAATCCAATGATCTGACAATTTATTACTCACTTTTGTTCACCCAACACAAGAACATCTATTTTTAATCTCAGTAAAATCAGCAGTGATTTTAGAGCTTTGTTTGTTGCAATGTTATGTTTTGTGCATATCTCTGCAGAGTTTGCATCCTCAACTTGAGCTTGACTTTTCCTCCCACACACCATAGTGAGACATGTTTGGTTATTTCGGACTGTGCAGCCGATTCAGGGTGCACAGCAGCTCTCAGTGAACCTTGATGATTTCAGGAAGCCTCTTCGTTTAATTGCTTTGACTGATTTAATATTCGATAAAAGAGAAAATTAGACTTTCTACATGGATTAAGTTCTGAGACTGAAGTAGAAGTTGCTTTTGATCAAATTACTGCCTCTTTTATTCTCCACTCTGCAGCTGATTTGGCTTCACAAACCTTTCATTCATAAATACTGGGAAAAGAAGTCTGAACCCTTCAGAGAATGAGACATTTTAAACCATTAAAAATTATGTTTATCTTTCAAAGACACCACCCAGTGGTAAAATGTTTTAGATTAATGTTGCCAAGCCTCCTTCCTGTTCCTCTCCAGAGTGCGCTCTGATGGATGCTGCTCTACTGTACAATAATTCATTGGGATTGGATACACTGCCACTGTCCTGTGAATTAAATTGGTTTTGTGTCATTTACAGTTGGTTGACATTTTTAAGCCACCTTATTATGCTCATTAGAAAATTATTTGGCATAATTTTTAATCATGATGATCAGGGCTGGATCATACTTAACTGTTGTTGTACAGACTAGTGTACTTATGTTTTGTAGGCCTTTTCGAAGGGATTGCTGTAGAAGTTTAATGTGCATTTAATAATCTGTAAGTCTGCACTGTAGGAGCTCCTCTGTACACCTGACACTTTCAAATAAATTCATACCACGTGGACAGACAAAAATTTGTCTTTAAATACTGAACATTTTGGTTAATTATCAAAATATGAGTATATGTATATATATATGTATATATATATATATATATATATATATATATATAATATATATATATATATATATATATATATATATATTATATATATATATTTCACAAAAAATAAAGAATATAATTGCTTATTTATATTAGCAAAATAAATAAAGTTAATATAAACATTATCTGTCAGATTTACTTTTCAAAATTGAAATTTTCACACTCAGCTCCTTCAGACTAGCGGCAGCAGCAAATATGAAACACCTAGTGGAACCGCACATGTGCTGAGCTTGTCATACAAACTACTCCCATCACTCCTAAGGAACGGCATAACGGAGGAGCATTTTTGTGAAAGCGGCCAGTCAAAAACAGTAGGACCTTCTTAAAGAGGCATATTTTAAAGGCTCTACCATTGTTTTAGCTCTTTTTTCCTCTTTGATTAAATATTCAAAGTGCTGTATCACCCAGCACTCCTTTCAGAACTCATTAGGAACTGCAAAAAACTTTTGGATGATGTGAAATGATTTCAAGAAACAATAGGAAACCTTCATTGGCCTTGTATTCAAGCACTTAACGTGTCATTCAAGTTCATTTTAGTTTATTTTTATAGTGCTGCTATGAAAATCAACTGAATTGTACCATTCACAAGAAAAGTGCCCTTCAAGACACACCTTGTCAGAAAAATGAATTTATTCCAGTCCAAAACAGTCAGATTCAACATAAAAGATAAATGAGTATAAAGAAGCTTTTTAACCAACACATATTCTGACTTTGGGTCTCTGCCCTCTCTCATCCCAAGCCAGACTCTAAAAGGCAACACAACTGTTGTTTTCTGCCAGACAGTGCAGATTGGCTGGTTCTGCTTGGTGTCCAGTGCTCCAAGGTGCAGCTTCCATCTGTCCTTTTCTGATAAAACAATCCAAGACACAGACTAAGGTGTTTTAAAGGCACTGGGTGATGCTTGCTAATTGATAAAAAAGATGCAGGCTCCTCTTTCCTGGCTGGGAGTGAATCTCTGCCCAGAAAGAGGAGCAGAGGAATCTACAGGGTAGACAAAACTTCAAACGTTAACATATTTTGATATCTTGTTCTCAACTAATGGCAGAATGGAGCACAAATAAAATGTACGGATCTGGGTTTCATCCACAGTGCTGCAGGAATCGTTCAAGTCTGCCACTGTGAAAAAGCTCTTGAGGCAAAAAGCTCTTGATTTACTGGTGCATTTACACTCCAACATGCATATGTTACCATGAGACGTGGATCATTACAGGCAAATGAGCCCCTGAAAGATGGCTGGGTTTTGCCTTTGAAATAGGTTATATAGGAGTGCTAGGCAGTAATTTCCCTGTTGAATGTGTTCATGGATAGATGGGTTGGTAGTCATTCTTCTTCACTATCCAACTAGTGATTGTGGAGTAGGCCTCAATTGAATTGAAATGTCTAAATGACAGCAAGGGACTCTTACAGACCATCCAGGTTCTTTACATGGAAACACTTGTTCCTTCGCCCTCCATGAAGTGGTTCTATCATTTAGAGGGATCTATTAGATAGACATGAACCTAGAAGGAACAATTTGCTTGTCAGGGTTATTGTGTCTGCTGTAGGAGCATCAGTGTGAAGAGCTTTATAACCAATAGAGATCCTTAGCAAAGCAACCTTGGCACTGTTAGCATCTTGTACTAAAAACTACATGTAATGTTTATGGAGTCATGCTGCACCTGTTTGTACATTTAGTTGTTTGTGATATATTTAAGAAACAAAATGGTGTTAAGGCGTCAAGTTTTATTTAGAAATACATGGGGATGCACCAATCACTTTTTCTTTTCCACTTTTGGTGCTTATATAGATATCAGGTTTAGTATTTACCTATACCAAGAAAATCAATGCTGAATTGACTGAAGACATTTCTCTCTTTTTTTTTAAACACTGAGGTCAGAGTTGATGGAAGGCTGGATGGAGTTGGAAACAGTTCAACCCTGGAAGAAACTTTGTTAGAGTTCTCTCCATCCAGATGCAATCTGTCGTGATCATGAGCTGTTTTCCAAATAGAAATGGACAAAAGCTTTTATGTATTTATGAACAAAGCTGGTAGAGTTGCAAAAGCAGTGGTTTTTAATGTATTTAAAGTGTACTCCACAGTTTTCATATTTTTACTTTAAAAACCATGAACTAGTTTCACAAAATCCCAATAAAAGATGTTAATTTGTAATACAACTAAATAAGAACAAGTTGAAAGTGTCTGAATACATTTATAGCATATTTAATCAATCCTATCTCCCAACCTAATTGTTAAAACATAAAACATTAATTAGCTCTTTTCTTCCAGTCTTTGTTCACATTCTGGCTCTGAAAATATATCCATTCCTTTAGATGTCTACAAAGTTTAATTCAGCTTTTGTTTTCAGGTGACTTCACATTCATTCATTATTTTTTACTCTTCCTTTATAAAGTAATCCATAACCCACCTTTACTTTCCCTTCCTGTCCCTGAATAATGTGATTTATCCATCAGTGTATGATTGATTTCACTGTGTATTGCTTTATGTGTAAAAACACAGCAGTGACTGCCTTGCATTTGTAGTCAGAGTTCATGCATCAAAAGCAAACAGAGAGCCAAACAGCTTTCCATCATAACAAAGGCAAACATACAAAAAGCCCTGAGCATTTCAGCGCTATTAAGACACCCACTCCCTCTCCATCCTCCATCTCTGGCTCTGGTGCTGTCTCCATCCTACTCCCCCTTTGTCAGTCCGACTCCCAGCTCCTACCTCTTGTTACCACTCCCCCAGATGCACTTCCTCCTTTTCTCTGCCTCTCCTTTTTTCCTCCATTCAGCTGTCATCCTGTCTTCGTTCCATATAGTCCTGCTCTTGCACTGTCTCTTCTACTCCTACACGAGCACTTAGCACCACCACATCCGCCCCCACACACAGTTTCTTCCTCCTTTTTTTTAAACCAACCTCTTACTAATGTGTGTCTACATCTCTCCCTCCCTCCCACTCTTTTAACTCTGTCTCTCTTGCACTTCTCTCAGTGGGTCTGAGCTGGAAGCGATTGCCACCCACACATTCCCTCTTCAGCTCAGCCTGACATCAGATTTACATTCACAATGAACAAGAACAGCATCTCTCATGTTTCCTTGCACATGGCTGTACATACAGTGTTTGAATGCCGGAGCGGCTTGCTGCCACATGGAAACAAATGTGTCTGTTTTGTGTTTGACATGCAAGCTTTGTTGCCTTTCTCTGGGGGCTGATAATCCTGTTTAGGTCTAGTTTCCAGCATTAAATCGAAATGTTATGGATGTTTAAGTTGAGATTAGTGAAAAGATCGAACCTGACTTATTTTCAAGGAGCAGCTCTCTTGTGCATGACTAGAAAATTAGAAACACCCCATTTCAACAGAGGAGCTTATCTTAAATTATAACAACAGAAGAACCTGCAAACACACTGGTTGCTATTGCAACGCCCGCCTTTTCTTTTTTTGTGGAGCAGAGCTGGAGGGGCTGCTTCGTTACAGTAGACTGCCAAGCAAAAACATAAACTTTTATTAAACAAAACAAAGATTCTATGGAAAAACTACATTTTATCAAAAAATTCTTGAATTGTGAAAGGTCTGATGCTGTAGATCCAAAAATCTGTTACTCTACTGCAGCATCCTAAAATTTAGAAAAATAAAGTATTTATTAACATATTAATCTATTTTTTATATTGTAGCTTAAAATAGCAGCACAGAATTGGAGTTGAACACTTTGCACATTCTGAGGATCGAAGAGAAAACCAAACCTCCTTCACCAGCGACAGACACAAAGTAGGATTTGACACAATTTCCAGAGTTTTGATGTAGAAATGATGCAGTGAAAAATGAAGGGCATCCAAGCAGTTTGACTGAAACATTCAAAGTCTAGTGTGTGTGACATCATAATGCGCCTTTAAGTTTAAATACATTGAAAGAACTTAACAGTTTTCTGGTATTGTAATATTTTACTGTGCTTGCCTTGGAGCACTTTGGTTAATCTCATCATTTTGAGACTGTTTTATAAATCAATTTTATTGAATATTCAGTTCAAATAAATAATAGTAAACCCTTTAAATGCCTATTTACAGTTGAAACCAGATATTTACATACTCTGACTAATAAGACACATGCACACTTCTTCTCACTGGATGAAATGACGTCAGATCAAACTTTCCTTGTTTTATCTTAGTTAGAATTACCAAAATTATTTATATTTGCTAAATATTAGAAAACCTTGTGAGAACAATTTCTCAAAATTTTCAAAGTACATTTTGGATTCCTGAAAATCAAAATGTACATAGATTTGGTCAATATTAGGGATAACTGTGTTTTATCTGAGATGGAAACCTTGTGTTGCTTTGTGCTGTTTGTGATTGTCACTGCTTTTCACCAGACAATAAGGAGTATTTCTATTCTATTCTATTCTATTCTATTCTATTCTATTCTATTCTATTCTATTCTATTCTATTCTATTCTATTCTATTCTATTCTATTCTATTCTATTCTATTCTATTCTATTCTATTCTATTCTATTCTATTCTATTCTAATCTAACAAACCACAATAAAGGCACACAGGTGGAGGAAGATGACACTCATTTTATATCTTTTAATGACTTGCGTTAATAGTAAATTTTTAACAGGAAAATGCTTTTTTTAAATTAGTTTTATTGAATTATTTTTATTTTTTGATGAGGTGAAATGTAAATTTTCACCCTGTATTTTTATTTTTTGATGAGGTGAAATGTAAATTTTCACCCTGTAAATCTGCAGTGGGCTTTGAGAATGATTGACAACGTCATCGGTTCTCACTCTTAATGCAGGAGATCACTTAAAAGAAGAAGAAGCAGCAGAAGAATGATGTCTTTATTATGAGAAATCCCTCGCGTCCTTTCCAAGGGCCATTTAATCTCCTGCCATCTGCTGAAAGATTCTGCTTCAAGAAAAAAACAGAACGTGCAACAACTTCACTCTTGAATGCTCTCTGCTGGCCAAGATAAAGTGCACTGTTATTATATCCCTGATTACTTTGTAAAGGAAAATTTTTTGACATTGTGCCTTAAATTATGATGTTTATAAGTAAGGGAATGGATTTCAAACAATGTTCTTCGAGTTTGACACCACCCGTAATTCGCTTAGCAGTGGAAACTGTTGCATTAGTGGGCTATGGGTGGTAATTATAATACAGGACCAGGAACAGATGAACGGCCTTCAAGATGTCAAATTAAGCCTGTCTCATTTACAAGGTAAATTAGAGAGAAATGGGGCTATTCTTAGTGCAATCAGTCTCAGACGGAGAAAAGTTGATTCAGAGAAAATTGGCTTTAAAAACTGAAGAAATAGCTGACCCAGGGGCACTAGTCATTAAGTTGATTAGCACTGCAGCCTGCTTTCACCTCATGCTCTTCAGTGAACTAAGTTTCTTTGCTATGCTTTGCGTAGTAATTCCATTAATATGAACAGTCTGTGCCTTTCCTGCAGCTGGGAAACTGGTGAGCTCAGCTCTCAGCATCCTGCCCAACATATTCCTCAGATGTTTCCATCAAAAAGAGTTTGCAATAAGAAATATTGTATTTTTATAGAACAGGGCTTGGATTTGAAAGCAAGTTTCAGAAACATTTAATGCAAAGGTCAGATGATTTTTATATATATATAGTGTTTATAATAGTAACCATACTAATCTGACACCATCACAGGTGATAAATGTCACATTTTTTGGTCAAAATGTCTATTTTAATTAAATAGTAACTCATACTGAGACTAACATAAGAATAATTGCTGAAATTGTACAAACCTCACTTTACTATGGTTTGTTTGAAAGGTTTTCCAATTTTTCATGGAATTTATGTCCAAGCAAATCCATCCATGGGCAAAAAAAATAAACAAAACCAACAAAAAAATAAGAGATTCATCTCTAAAGGACAAAGTTTGCATGATAAATGTTAAAGTTCAAAAAAGGACAACTGCAAAAGGACTGAACAATTATAGGTTTTTTGGAAATGCTGCAGGAAGAAAAAAACCTTATTTGTCATATTTTGTAGTGTCCCAGCAAATATGTCTATAATTTGCATGTGATTAAACTCCTAGAAAGTCATATTTATCCCATGCTATACTGTAGTGATGCAGTTATGCAAGCAAATGGAGCCAAACCATGTATCGAGGGCATAAACTACACAGAAAATGTATATATTCTTCAATAGGTTACATTTCTGTATTAAATATAATTTTTATACTGACTTGAAGTAATTAAAAAATATGTGAAATGATTTTTGTTATTCTAAGATATACATTTTTATTGAAGTCTACCTGTAGATTTTGGGGAGGATGAAGATTATTTCTAATCATGATCTCTACTTTGCTAAACTGAGGGCCATTAATTGTCAAAAACCACAATAGTTTGAAGTATTATTGGAACATAATCAGTCATTCCAAATCCAGATGAAGTAATTTGCTGTTTTAAATTTTTCAGGGTGACGTTTATTGTGTCTGCTTAAAAACCTAATTCTAGCTGTTTAGCAATAACAAAAGAGTTTTGTTGTTATTTATTTATCAAGATCTAAATTCCTAAACTCGGCCTTAAAAACAGGTGGAGCGTTTCAGGATTGTGATTTTTAAAAAAGGAACAGGCGACTTAAACGACACTGTTCCGGTGCATGGGTGATTTATTGAGCGGCTAAATCAAAGAGGCAGGCAGGTCTATTCCACATGACCCCAGTCAGGCAGAATCACAACCCCCATGACATGATAATGCCTCCGCCTGCATTTTTCTGCTCTGCCTTTCAAGCCTTTACATCATCCACATAAACACCACTTATGTAAGAGTTTTAAAATTAGGCCCAACAAGGAAATGAACGTAATTCTCCGCATGCATCCTCATCATCTGCTAATCATCAGCACTGACTGAAGAGATCAAAGCATTTATTGATTATTCAGCTGATATCCCTCAATCAGATCTCGCTGTTCAGCTGAATCTAGTCATTTATGTATGTTTTTCTGCTGCTGCAGTTTCTAAAGACCCTCAGTGTTTCGGGCGTTTTTGTGTTTTGGACATACTGCGCGTCTGAAAATAAATGCAAGGTGCTTCAGGAAAAAGGGAAAAAAAATGCTTCCATGGTAACGGAATACAGAACCAGAGTAAGGATCAAAAAGAGAGACTGAGTGAAAAAATAGATTCCAATGAGTCTATTCAGAGTTTTTATCATCATTATTATTCTGCTGTCAATGTCTTTTTAAAAATAAAGCCTAATGGCTTCGATTAATTCAGTCGGCCACTAACGCATGAATTTATTTATTGGACGAGGCTGAAAAGACAAAGCCTGGCACACATGCTTTGGTTTGAATTTTGTCTCAGGCTCGCACCCTCCCCTGACCTCATCCATCTAAAATCTATCAGCAGGCTTTGGAAAAAAGACTACTGAGCAGATGATTTTTATACCGAGCCTGAATGAGTTTTCGCACAAGATGCCGCCTACTGTTCTCCTCTCTCTGCATATAGAACCGGGTACTTAGACTGTGTTATCTCATAGAAGTGAATTGATGTCCGTATTCACCCTGAATCGTACATTTTTATTTAGATTTAAAATGCCTGCATGGATTCATGCGTTATGTGGACAGTTTGTCTACATTTTAGAAGATAACTGTCTCTTTTCTGCTGTAATATGCAAAATAATTACAAAAAAATGATTTTACCGACATAAGGGAGGCCTATATGTGAGAAGGGGTTATTTTAAAGTTCTTAATGAGGTGCAAAAAAGACTAGAAAACACTCAGCAAACACACTCAAAAGCTCTGCTTCACTCAAGGTTTGCACATCTTTTGTACAAACAAAACGGGTACAAAACATTGATTACTTTGTCTAATCCACAAAGCTGCCACAGAGGAAGGTTTGCACCTGAAAACGCGCTCGCAGGCAAGAGGCCTCTTTTTGTGTCAATGCAGTTTTCACACATTATAAGCAAAACAAACCATGTTTTTGCATGTTATAGGTTGAAATGTGTTGTCATGTCAAAGACAAGTGTTGTTTGCAGCACGTAGTTAACATGGTGGTTCTGCTGGGTCACTGCGGTGAATCTTCCTCAGTTTTTGCTCTGACACTTTGAAAATTGACTCAAGTTCAGCACATTAAAGCTATTGTCCTAGATTTATTTACACGAGTTCACGATACGGCACTACATCTACAGTACAAAGAAACCCAGTATATACGGTAGATGTACATGATTATTAAGGGTAAAGAGACGAATGATTTGTTATAAACCTACAGTTAGGTATGTTTTGATGCTTTTTCGGTTTACTCTAATCAAGAGAAACAAATAAGAAGTAGACACTCCATAATGACTGGAGATTTGTTTTGATTTATTTAATTTGATGAAGGATAAGTGGGTATAGTAGTTTACTTTGGAATTATTTCAACATTTAGATGGTCCAGTGTACGAGATGTACTTGAATGCACCATAAAAGCACAGCTGTTGGAAAGTCCACTCTGTTCAGCTTCATGGCAGAACTGGTGTGCCGTCCCATCCAATATGCTGTGCGGCATTTTGGACCCTTTGAAAGCTGCAGACAGCTGGATTTGGACAGTGGCTGATTTTCACCATTAGTCTTGATGCATTGAGCATCAAGGCTAATGCTTGCTTCTGCATATGGACATGCTGTAACTTATTTCAGGTGAATGAAATCTGTAGAAATCTGCAGAGAGCTGCTGTGCTTATGGCTATCTGGTCCAGAGCAGATCTCTGCTGACTGACAGAGATCCTCTTTGCCTTTTTGTTTGTTTGCATTTTCAGGACAACTTTTAATTGTGGTATTGATTTGTAAAGTTCAATGTTGGCCAACTTCAGTCTGCCTGGTGTGGCTACTTAGATCCATAACAGACAGATTGTTGTTTCCCATTCACTGTTGTCTCTTTCTCTGCCAAACCAGGGAAATGTTTTCGTGGAAAATAACAAGCCTTAGGGTTATATCTGAACAAAATGTCTGCACTGTTCAGTCTGTGGCGATATAAATGAAATGTTGAGTTTCTGTTTCATTCTCATGGCATTTGGTGCTAAACTCTGTGTTTAGCAAGGCAGTTCATGACCTAGAGATAGTGGCCATTGTGGAGATTTGTTGGCTAGAGATCATTTTTGAAAATTAGAGTAATTATGTTTCCCATAAAAATGTGAAATTAATTGATCCATCCTGGGCATTTGTTTGTTTCTGCTTGTGACATTTGGTGTACATTATTTTTAGTTCACTTTTTATTATTTTTTTACTCTGCAGCAGCTGTAATTATTGCAGCACCACCCTTTGTTTTATAGAATAGTACTAAAAATATGGAGCGGCAAAAATTGTGATAATTGATATGATCGTCTCATTTGCTAGATCCCAAATGAGGTCGTTCCCTCAGTAATAAGTGGTGCAGAAATTGATCTAAGCAAATGCTTTGCCTGTATTGGGAAGTCTGAAATAATGAAAGTGGTAATAATCTATTTGCTAAAACATTCTGGAGTCAAATGTGATGCCGTCAGTCTGACTGAGCTGGAGAAGGAGAAAATGCTCTGTCTGCTGTAATGAGAGTCTTCCTGAAGTTTTGATAAACTACATGTTCAAGGAGAAACTGAGCTGAAAGATTTAGATTTCTTTATTAATTACATTTCAGTCCTCATCATAGCCGTGCAATAATAACTGAAAGAACAATATCCTGGTAATGACAAGAGTTTAGCCTGAGAAATAGGCTAAGTGGCTCCGTTTCCTGGGACGATTCCAGAGTGTGAAAAGGCACTAAAACAGACTTTTTAATTTTGTGTTGCTGAAATGTTCATGCATGTTGCATTGAAGGCTGCAGTTGTTGTTATGTAATCTTAACATACTTTTTTACATCAATGCTGTCATTACAGACGTGTTACTCCAAGTCCCAGCTGTCATACAACCTCAAGCTTATTTTAGCTTTAATTACCTTTAATGGTGATGTTTAGGATATGATCGGTAAAATGACACTCCTGTAAGCCATTTCTTTATTGTTTATATGCAACAAAAAGAAAATGTTAGCATGACATGTTGTTATGTCTCTCAGTGGTGATGTAGGGGGAAACATAACGTTTAATCCTGGAAGTGGGTGGAAGTTTGTGCAGATGGTAACCGGGAACAATGACAACCAGCAGGACTGAAAGCAAACAAACATTTCAGCCCAATAAAACCCTTCACTGGAGGATGTAATAAGACTCAAGCTCATTGACGTCCTTTTATAATTACCCTCAGGCTTAGGATAGCACACTTCTTGTTTTTATGATCTCACTTTCTGAAGATGAAATGGTTCAAACTGTGGTTTATTTGGGATGGGGGTGCAGCATTTCCACAGTGTGTTCTTCACCTTATTACACTGAGATGTGAGAACCCATATGTTCCTCACAGTGCCTCTTCATGGGGTCTTTAATTGATATTAGTTATGATGTCTACATGCTGCTGGCACAACCTTTAGTGGTATTTATTAACACTTCCAGTAAAGTGTCAGACTGATTATTACTGCTTTAGAGGAAGTTACCATGTGCTATTCATGCTCTTTAAAATAAACTGGGTATTTGCTTTTAAAAAACTTTTCTGAAGGTTTTATAATCAGCTTGTGTCCGGGACTTTGACTGTCGTCAGCAGATTTAATGACATTCAAAAAGGTGAAACTGAAAACAGGACAAACAATACAATCTAAATGCTGAACACTTTTATACTGAATTTCAGCTGAATAACATTTTAAGTACATCTATTTGTATGAACATGGACTACTGACACCATCTTGAACAACCGCGGGTAATTTGCATAACAAAAAGATTCATTTTACAGTAAAATAACACATTAGTGGGCTATATCTACCACAAAATAATGTGACAAAATTATTCCTTTACAGGCAACACGACCTTAAGCGAAAGATAAATGCAGTAATTTTCTCTGAACAGGTGGTGATGCCATCACTGTTTTGCTTGAGGGCTTCTGCTGATCAATAAAGTTTTGGTCCAGTTTCAGTTGCAACATTTTAAAAATCATATGAGGGCAGACTTTCCCCCTTTTTTGTCCTACATGTATGAAATCAGTTTCTGGAAGCATTTCACTTGAAACTTCATAACAGGACGCTTCCTTCTGTGTTTAGGATCATTGACCTGCTGTTGACCCAGTTTGTGCCAGACTTCTGCATTTAACTCTAAAATATTTCAGTATAGAGAGAAGTTAAAGATTTAATCAGAGGCTGCAAGGTGCCAAGGTCACACGGCTGTAAAACTAGCCCAACTCATCATCCCTCCATCACCGTGCTTTGCAGTTTGGATGAGGTGCTGATATGCTAATGCTGGTTTTCAGCAAACACGCCACTGTACATTATGGCCAAACATCTGGACTTTGATCTTCTGTCCTGAGGACATCAATCCAGAAGGTTTGTAGTTTATCCAGATGGAACTTTACGACCTTCTGCTGTGTTGATTTTAAAGAGAAGAAAGTTTTGCCTTCAGCCTCTTACAAATGAGCTGTGCTATACCATTTCCTTGTTGTGATTTTCCTTAACTATAGTGTGAATAGATTTAACATTTAATGTGCAAACACATAATTTTAGGGTAATTTGCCAGGTTTTTTCTTTTAGCTCTGCCTGGTCTTGCTTTGGTGGTGATGTGGGGCGAAACATAACGTTTTCCCCTACATCTACTGGGGCTCTTTGTTTGTTTTTTATTTACAATAAGCTCCTTCTTTTGCTCAAGTTTGTCTGTTTGAATGCGCAGTGGTCGGATCAGGATGTGATGTGATTCACTGTCACTGACGTCTTTCATAATTTCATAATCATAATTTACAGCCATTGTTTAGGTCCAGATTTACTGTTTGGAGAATAACGTCATAAAGGTCGGATGAAACTCGTTCAGACTGCAGATGTTTTGAACACTATCAGATATCAGTTTTTCTTTTAGCCGCCCTGAAAATGATACAAATGTTTTTGGATGTCTAAAGAGAGAGATTTGTTGCAAAATGTCATTGAGAAGCTCCTTCCTTGAGATATAACTTATTTACTATAAATTGCAAGAGTAGTTATGTATTTCATTGCAACCTCCAGCAATATGACAGCAGAAACTTTCCCCTGAAATATTGTTCCTTTTAAAGGCCGTTTCTTGTATTCTGCATTTCCAGTCGAGGTGTGGGAGAGCAAAACATAGTGCATTTTTGAAGAGGTTTATTGATCGCATTTTAATGTAAAGACCCGCTTTGTATCTGATGTATTTATATCTAATATGTATTTTACAGAATTTTCCTTCACTTGCCAGTCATCCGACATATAGGTGGCAATTTACTGCGAGGCTCTGAACTTGGATAAAGAGGCATTGGCACAGTTACTGCAAACTCTGTCATGGTAGATTTTTTTTTTCCCCGTGTTTGCGTGGGTTGCAGAAAATGTTAGAACTGCAGACAGAGAGAGACCAGCAGGCTCTCAGTGAAAAGATTGCCATTTGGACAGGTAAATGAAAGACAGAGAAGGGAGAGGGCCGAGAGGATAAATGAGGACTACAGATAAAGGTAAGCATGGAGAAAATGGAGGGCTCTTCAGTCGGACCATATCTGAGCGGGAGGGAACCGGAGGAGGGGATGAAAAGAAGAAGAGGGCAGAAAAAGGGAAAGAAATTGTTGGGGAAGAGAGTCCGAGGAGGAGGATGAATGCACTGTTTGAATTATGTAAAATACCTGCGTGGGAGAGAGGAGGTGTGTGTTTGAACATCATGACGGAAAAGCAGAGAGCAACAGAGCAATGAGATGGATGGTGTGATTTAGACGAGAAGTCAGATGGAGAGTCTGAAATGTAAGAATAGGAACAAACAAATGTAACCAACCTGTGTGTAGGATTGATCTTTGGGATAAAAACGGCAAAGACATGCAGATGTGCAGAGATGAAGCGATTCTTTCCTGCTGGATTCAGGAGACTGGAAATGATTATTCACCGGGCTGTTAGCATGCCACCCTGTGTTTATTACACGAGACAGCGGTTTGTTCATGTGTGAGGGAATTTGCCGCAACACACTGGTTGCTTTTCATAACTGTTCATATTTAAGATGCTCTGGAAAAACCTACAATCATTTTGGGACACTTTTTTTTAGCAGGCTGGAAATTTGTCAGTTTATTTGATTTTTTTCTAACAGCTGTTGAACAAATTTACATGGAAATTTGCAAAAAGATATTTCTGCTTCCAAATGATGAACATTAACATTTCCATTATCCAGTGGAAACTAGCAGATGGCTTGCAATCAGTGAATCATAATGACTGGATTTTCCTTTATTGCTCACATTTGCAAAGCTGATGACATTCCCAGCCAGACTTATTCTGTGTTCGTCTGACAATGTGACTACTTTAGAACTTTATTAAAAAATGGTAAACAGATCTTCTAGACTATTATTGGATCATAATTATGCCGATGGAAACAACTGTCCATTCTTAAGGAGATGCTTACATAACTAAATGATGCCTATATGCTGTCAATACAAGCATTTCCTCAGGAGAAATGAGCTAAAATCAAAATGTTCACACAAAGTAAGCAACTGTTCCTTGTTTTGGACAAATAACTTGGATTTTTGTCTTATTTCGGCGCGTAAGCTCATGGGTTAATAAGTACCCACTGTTGCCAACTTGATGACTTTTAGCGACGTTTCAGACAAAAAACAAACAGTATGGGTCAAAATCAGCAGGTCAGGCTCTTTAAAGGTCAGTGATCTGCCAGGAAACTGCAACTTTAACAACTTTAATCAAACCTCTGAAGAAGAACTTATTCCATGTTTTGTTGTGCTGTTTTCTGCTTCCATTCAAATTATGCTGAATGACCATGCTGTGAAAATGTATGTTTGAGTTTCAAAACTGTAAAGTAAAATCATCAAAGTGAATGAAGAGAAAGGAAAAAAAGATGCATCTTTATAGTTGCTCTGAATGTACTTTGATACATCAAAACACTATGAAACTAACTCAAATGTGCTCTAATCATATCTTAAATGAAATTTATTTATGAAAATGTAGGTCACTGTAGTGCTTGTTGCCTTGCCGACCGAAGGTTCTGGGCTTGAACTCTGACCTTGTTCTCGGGTTCTCTCCAGGTATTAGATGGTAGCTCGTCCTGTTTTTCTCTTGCAATAAAACGGTGTCTGGTGTGTAGCCCGCCCCTCACTCTGTGATCCCGCATGGATTGTACAAATCAGATTAAAAAACGTCCGTTCAACTAACTTCCTTTTCTGCTTGAATAGAAAACCCATGCTGCTGATAAACATATAATTTGTGGATACTTTCCAGCACAGTCAAAACACTCAAGTGAGGTAAAAATATAGCAGCTGTGAATTTGAGACTCCAACATTGGTCAGCTTAGTCATTTGTTATTTGTGTCAGAAACTCTTTCCATGCCGTTTTCTTCCAGTGAAAAACTAACAGTCATCTTGGTTTTGCATACATCTGTCCAGAAGTTAGACATCAGAAAACCAGAACCACATTTTAAGGCTTATTTTTCCTCACAACAGAGGCTGGAGGTTGAGCTTCTATATAGAGAGTGAAATATCTGAAACTAAAGTTTTATTAACCCTGAATGCAAACATTGTCCCTGTTTTATTTCTTGGATTGCTTGGAGGTGCAACAGTTTCTATTGTCCTTTCATAAAACGGGAAATCTGTCTTGTCATAAGTAAAATTATCTGCCAGTGGAGCCAGTACTTTTTCATCAGTCATTATTGACTTAAAACAGGATCTTAAATCTTGCTGAGAAGTTAATCTCTCTGCTTTCATCTTACTTTGGTTTCCTTTACATTCTTATATCCTTCACTTTCCTTTCATACAGTGTGAAACAACAGGGGGTTTGGCTTCCACGGCACAAAAAATACCAAAACACCGTCAGAAGGTTGAGTTTTTACTTTAGTAGAGCTTTTTCTCATTCTTTGCTGTGACACATTGACTGGCTGCCATAAGAGTCACTTACCTTCAGGAAACTGATATCCAGTCCTGACTTTTCATTGACCTCCCCTGTTTTTTGTGGACTGAGGATAGAAGCTGGTGCAGTGATCAAGTTGCAGCCGTTAAAAATCCACCAAGATTTGGACAGAAGGTCATTGGTTGGTTTCTGTGTTTGTTCTCCAACCACAGACTCACAGGTTACCTCGCCGCTGTCGGACAGCAGAGCATCATGTTGTGATTACCTGAGGAAGTCGATGAGCTTTATTTGTCTGATGATCCATTTTATTCATGCATCTTGTGTTTTCTCCTCACAAAACACAGAATGTTAACGTTCACCTTATGAGACATTCAGGCAGGAAATCTATCACTCTGCAAGTCCAACACCTCCTCCGTCAGTGTGAGACGGATGTAGGTGTGTGGAAGTTTGTAGGTCAGCCTACAGTTTGACCTTTTATAGTTTTTTAACCTTTGCACTGTTCAGCGCTCATGTTCAGGCGCTCCTGTATCTATCTGTTTCCACTCCGCCTCTGGTTTTCCACCGTGTTTGCGGTGCATATTTAGCACCCTGTCCTGTCTACATCAGATGTGGTCTTACCTGCGTATTTCTGCTCCTTCTTGCAGATCACCGTGCCCGGAGGAAGAGCATAGCCACTGGGAAGCAACCCAGCATGGAGGTCCCTCCCACTGCCCCCCTTCAACCCTTCCGACAATCCGTGAGTAACCCTCCCTATCCTCGGCCTCGCTCGCTGCCTCCGTCCCTCTCGCTCTCCCTCCTCCCTCCTCCCGCTTTCGGCCCCTCTCAAACATGTGGCAGACGGGTCAGCGGCACCCCGCCTCACCCCTTCCCTCTGTCCCTGGCCGTCTCCCCCTCCATCACCTTTTGCCCGCCAGCGCAGCCGCAGAAAAAGGGCTCCAAGAAAGGGTCGGCCACGCCCCCGTTGCCCCGCTCGCTGCCTCTCTCTCCCTCCCTATCCTTCACCCTGCCTCACTCGCCTGCCGCCTCCTCCTCCCCTCCCTTCTTGTACTGGGGAGGAGACTGGAGGGCTGCCGGTTCGAGTCCAGTGGCGGGAGGAATGGTTATTGAGCCGCTGCCCTCTGTTGAGGTATGTGACACTGAGATACGGGTTCAGGTAAAAAACGTTCTTTTAAAGGTGTTATTATACACTGGGGAAAATATATGCTGAATATTTCAAACATATTCCAACATATTTTGAGAGTAATTTACCACATGTATGAAATATTTAAACCAGCATTTATCCAGTATGCTATATTTTCACATTTTATTTTAAAATTAATTTTTGATGATCACACTTGGCACTGCGGATAGGAACCACCTTCATTTTAAAACAATAGGCTGTTTGTTTTTAGATTAAATTTGAATAAATCTGAAAAATAGCAAACTGCATAAATGTTGGCTAAACTATTGCAGGCACGTTGTAAATTACCCATAAAAAGTTGTTTTGATTCAGACATTTTTCAAAGTTTTATTTTTGAAAAGTGTTCTTTGCTTAAAAATTAGTCTGCAAATGAAGTTTTGTGTAATAAAGTGGAATGAGACACAATAAGTGTTAAACATGCCCTCTAACATATATTAAATATTATGGAAAAGCTTTTTGTTATGCACTCTGATATTCAGCTCTTCCCATTAACTTTCCGTTAAGTTTAAGTCAAAAGTTTTTATCGATTTTTCTATTCACTGATTTACTGAAAAATTGCAAAAAGGCATGCAAACACTTTGTTCTTTGGTCCCAAGCTTCTGCAGAAATATCCAATGAGCTTTACAGCTTTTCTTTAGTAATCGCGTTTTGTCTAGGCTGTTTGATGCATTATTTGTTCTTTTCATGGAAACCAGTTTCTGGTGAATCCAGGTCTTTGTGGAAGTATCTTGACAGTCACAAACAAAACAGTGCAGAGTTTTCTAATTGTGTCATTGTGTGCTTAATCACAACTTTTTTTACCTTCTGATTTTGACAAATAAATGTGTTCATGCTGCAGTTTGTTTCAGTAATTCATGCTTTCCCTGATGTTTAAATGAATTATGGAACCTTGCTAAAATTATCGCTTAAGTAAATTTTTGCCAAAAGTGTTTTTTTTTTGTTTGTTTTTTTGCCTAAATCATCTTTTGGCAAAAATGACTAAGGCCATTATTTTAGGAAGGTGGTAAAATGTAAACGTAGGTATTTATTTTGCTCATTGACTAAATTAAGCTTGATTGTGCATAAGTCTCACTGCCAGACAGAAGCAAAGTGCTTCAAATGTGATGCTTGGTATCGGTGGGAAATGCATAATATGAGAATCTGTTATTCAAAATCTGCTAGTTCTCATTTTGTTGCTGCACAGTTTTTGCGTTTCTTCTATTAGCGAGAATTTTGAGCTCAAACTACGTCACACAGGACTTCAGTTTTTATTTGATTTATCAAACCTGGATGAAAATGTCTTCAAGACCAACTCAACATATTTAGTCTGAGTCACAAAGTCTTTGCAGTTCAGATGAGTGTGAAAAACATCAAACCATGTTTAGCTTTAAACAAGCAGGGCTTTGCACTACAAGTGTCAACAGATCATGAGTGTTAATCTGAGTCAAACCCTAAAGCCTGGGCTGTGGAAAAATGTTGTGTTTCATTTTTATGTTGTAGAGTAATCGCTCCTCCTGATCCCACGAGGGACAAGGTGTAAGAAAATGGATGGATGGGAAAAAAACGCAATGAACAGACTGAAATTCCTGTCTGAGTCGAACATCCAGTACATTTGGAGAAAGTTTCAAGAAGAAAGTTTGATTCCTGCCCAACAATTCTGCTCAATTCTGCTGTGAATAAGGAGCTGGATAAACCTTTACCTAAGATTAATGTCTTTCATTAATCCAGAATCAGTTTGGTGACTTTACAGCTTGAATGAGCATTTTGTCACAAGGTAAATATAAAAACCCCTCAGAGAACCTGTGATCAGTTCTCAAAAAGCAGCTGAAAAAAATGTCAGCAACCTGCGATCAACTCCAAAGTCTGGGACAAAAATAGGTCACAATCTGTCAGAGGATGAAAACAGCTCAGCTCTTAAACTTTCATTTAAAACTTTAAATAATTAAAACTGCAAGACACAACATTTTTCCTGCACTAAAAACTTTAGATTTTATGATTAATGCTGAAATGAACAAGAACGAAAGCAGCTTGACTGGTTTTAATGCAACTTTCCTGACTGCTGCGATTTCACCTCGAATGCTTGTTTTTCTTCTTCAGGTGGGAGATATGATTTTAAAACTAAAATAATTCAGTGTAGCGACGAGCCAAAAACACACCAGAGCAAAGACAAGGAAGGAAACTGTTTTAAAGTGACAAATAATAAGCATGAATTCATCACTCATCAGTTTCTGTTTCTCTGCTCCACATTAATAAACCAATAATAATTTTTCCAGGGTTTTATTAAAAAATGTCTTTGTGATTGTTTTTTAAAACATGATCAACAAAGTAAATTAACAATGTGATGTTAGATAATAAAACAGCATATTGGAATTTAATCAAATGCACAATTTAGTCCAATTTACCAGGAGTGTGTAATTAAAGTTTTATCTGCAGCTGGTTTGTAGGGGAATGTTGAATGCCTGGCGCTCTGTGGCAGCGGGGCTTTTAAATGCTGATTTGATGTAAATGCGAGTCGTAGTAAAAGTCAGAACGCAGACCGGTTCTTTAAATGTCAGCCAAGAAGGGAAGCATTAAAACACGACTTTTATTTATCTCTCAAACTGAGAGGGAAGCTCAGTGACGGTGGAGCAGGAAGCGATGTGTCTGTGGACAGAAATAATCTGTTTAGTGTTTTATTCACAGCAGCAGGTATCAAACATGAAGGTGCTTACAGGAGCGGTTTAAGTTTTTACGAGCCCTCCGTGTCGCTCACGTCCTCTCTGTTATCCGCCCTGCTGTTCTGCTCACTGTTTGTACCTCAGAATAGAATAACTTGTTTGTTTCCGATTAGAAGCGTCTATCTGCTGCTCATTCATTGTGGCAGAACAGAAAAGGTTTTCCATGCACTTGAAAATCGCTGAAGCCAGATAATCCATTAAATGAAATACAGAGCCTCAATTTGGCTGCAGAGTTCGGAGTGTTTGTCATTATTTCAAACTGGTTTAGATGAGTGTTTATATAAATGTTTTAGGTTCTGTGAATTGGGTAATTTAGCCCTGAAGAGCAGCAGGAGGATGACGAACACGGCCAGGAATCCTCCCTCTGAGTTATCACCTTGTTCTGAACTGCTGTGGTGAAAACAAAGTTTCTGTTGGCTTAACTTGGAAATTACCTGCTTTATTTGACTCTAATTTCACACCAGTTATTTAACAAAGACGAAGACAAACTGGAGAAGCTGTGTGGAAAAGTACAGCCTAACTGCGATTCGCTCTAAAACAGGAAAAACATCTAATTCATTTTTTTTTCTTTTTTTTTTTTGCAACTTTTCAAAATTTTGCTTAAGATTTGTATAATTGGATGGAAACATGAATATTATGTAAAAGCTTATTCAGTGGATATACATTTTTATTTAATCCTTATTGATTAGCCTCCCTCACATCTTCTAGTCTTTCTTGTTATATTATTGTGAATGTATTTTACTTCAGGTATGTCTCATGGTTTGGATTTTACTTGATCATGAACCAATTTTGTTCTGTCAGTTAATAATTGTAATGTTACTAAAAAAATCCAAAATAATAAAAAAAAAAGCTTATTCAGTGGAAAAACTTTAAAAACAGGGAGGTCAGATTATGCACAGTTCAGATAAATTAAAAAATGTCCATCTCAGCCTCAACTGCAGTTTGGACAATTAGAAAAAAATCAGAAAAGTCTGAACAGCTACAGCTGATTTGGAAGAGTTGAAGGGGAAAAACTTCTCGCATCAAGATTTACTGTAACTTCACAAAGTTCCATCTGGATGAATCACAACAATTTTCACTCGCTGCTTTTCCATTTCACACACGATGTTGGGCGTAAACAGTTTTAAAACCTGATAAAAACCACATCATTCATTTTGTGCTCATACATAAAACACCACTAAAGAAAGGTGCACTTTCTATTTCCCATGACTGTAAATCTTATGGCGCTCACAGACTGAAATAAGATGCTAGAAGTAAATCCCCAAAGTGTGCTGCTGCACACAGAGGAACCATTAGTGGCTCCTCCCAACCCCCGGGTTGAGGGATTTACTGTATTACTAACTAAAAATAGCCACAAGTGCCTGTATTATCAGTTTTGCTGATTAGGACGGCCAATCATGTCAGCGGCGCTGTCGCCACCCAAGGCGTCTTTCTTTAGAAGAACTTTTGCTGGTAATGCAGCTTTTGTCTCTTTTTTTTCACATGACATCCCTGCTCTGAAGATGAGGGGAAATGAGGACAAAACAGTAAAAATAGGTCAAACTAGAGAAGAGCAGCAGGATTAATGCATCCTAACAAAGTAACGGTGTAATATCCTAAAAGCCTCACAACTTAGAGGCAAATAAAATGACTAGAAATGTTTCATGCTAGAGCTGACATAAATGATAAGTAAAGGGACTTTCAGGGTATTTTTAGCCCAGGAAACCCGTCAGAAAGCCAACGCTGACAGAAATGACCACTGCAACTTTGATTCTCCTCTTGTTACTGCGATTTGTTTTGGTTTTCAGCCTCTTTCTTCTACCTTTTGACACCCAACCTGTCAGATGGAGGAGCAAATCAAATCGGAGTTAGTCATGCAGACTATTAGCTTGAATCCAGCAGATGGAGCCAAGCCTTTAGTCATATCCTTAAGACAGGCTTCAAAGCCGCTTGACTCACCAGAAGACAAGGTGTCATTTCCCTGCAGTCGTTCTCCCGCTGAATAATGTCGTTATGTGATACGTATATAAATGATCTTTCTGTGCATTAAAAATAAGGAAGTGTTTTTTTATAAATCGGTATAATATAATGTTTGATGCACTAATTAAGGATAAAAATGTCCAGTTTTTGTCCAACTAGTTTTTTTCTCTTTTATAATCAGGGTCAATACTAGTTTTTATTGGAAGGTTTCATTCCTTTTCAGAAAGAAATTTAAAAAAATACGGAGGCTGTTTTGCTTTAACAATTTTGATTCTGTTTTAGCATCTTTTAGTGGAAATCTGTCATCCAATCAGTTTTCACCCACTTTACAGACACAAGTTTCCCAAATCATCCAGTTTTTTGAGGCACATTTTGTAAAAAAAAATGTCTCCATGTGAGTTGACTGATTTCCTGCCAAGTTTAGATCTGGACTCTGAACTTATTTGAAAACTTGAGTTTTCTTATAGCAAAGCTTTTTATTGATTTGAATTTGATTTCAGAAACTGGAACTTTAATTAAAATGACCAGACCTTTGAGACATTTGAAGAGTCATTACTTTTTAATTAATGGTTTGGTATCAAGCTTGATCTTAGCCAATGATAAGACCCCCAACTCTACTTTTGTGGGAAAATATAATTGTCTTTACCTCCTTTATGAGAAAAGGTCTGTCTTGCATTTCCACTCCTTATGCATTAGAACAGAGAATATTTTGAGAATATTTTGTTGCACCTTAAGTGCATGAAAATATTCTTCCTAATTAACTTAAGTAAGATCAGTGAAGTCACTGAAGGGCCTCTAAACAACAAAGAGCACATAAGAGTTGGAAAATGTGACAGAATAAAAATTAGAAGGCAGGAAACTTTTAGATTTTATGATTTTTCCATCAAGCTCAGTCAGATTGGACAGAGAGCATTTGTGAACAGGACCTTTTGAGTTTTGCCACAGTTCCACGTCTGCTTTTAAGAAAATGTGTTGAAGTTTGTTTTTCTTACATGTGGTTTAACCTGTATGAAAGCCCATGAAGGACAAACTGTCCCAACAGAATTATGGTCCACTGCTGCCCACTACAGGATCTCCGGTGGCACTGCAGGTCTTTTTACCAACTGGACATGTGCAGCAGTGTGATTTCTTTTATTAATAAACTTACTGTGTGCTTTCCCTCCTCATGTGTCCCATTTCTTCATTTGTCTGCATTTGACTGTGCATAACATCTGACACAAACCCTGCGCTCAAACCAAACCCCACCTGACCGCCGCGTCCCGCTCCTCACCTCTCCATCACTCATCTGTTCCGACATGTCCGCGCCACCTCGCTCGTCCTCCCTCTCCCTCTCCATCTGTTTGTCCCCGTCGCATCATCATCATCCTCCTCCTCCGCCACACTCCAGAGTTTCCTCAGTAAGAGGTTGAAGGGCTCCATCAAGAGGGCTAAGAGTCAGCCGAAACTGGACCGAACGAGCAGTTTCCGCCAAATGATCCTCCCCCGCTTCCGCAGTGCCGACCAAGACAGGTCAGTGAGCGAGTGAGAGAGATGTTCTGGATGTGTTTGACCACTGCTGTACACAGTCATACCCATGCATGACATGTTGTTTTTACCTGCTCCAGTCTTTTGAAGATCCTTAAAAAAGTAACATTTGATTTTCTAAAACTTTTGTCACATCAGGTCAGGCTTGGTCCTGAGACGAGTTTGCATTCAAACTGCAAAGCTAACCAATCAGAGTAAGAAACTATATCCCTTTTTTCAAGACTTTTATTACCAGATTCTGAAATTATTAAGAAAAATTCCAGGGTTTTTAGGTGTTAAAACAAAGATGAAACCAAAATGAAAGCTGTGTGAAAAACTAAGCACACCCCAGGAGTCTTTTTGAACGTCATTGTGGTGGAATATTGGCCATCTTATAAGGTGCTGCCACAGGATTTCAATCAGATGTGGACTTTGACTGGGCCATTTATCATTTTCAGCCATCCCGTTCAACACCTTTGCTGGAATGTCTTTTAACCCTGTTCATGGTCCAGTTTGGGCCAGGAAGCAGCTGTAGCAACTGGGAAAGAAGATGATCTATTTTCAGCAATAAGAACAGGATCTCGGTGGAACTTTCTTTTCCGCATTTGGCCAAGTTTGTGTAAAAAACTGTTTTTGAGTTTGCTGTTGCTGGACAGATTAAAAGTAGAAACATCTGCATGGACTACCTGTGCTTTGCTCCATTCTTACCTGAAGTCAGGAGCCGCACAAAATTAGTACAAAGGCTGTAAATGAGCCCGGGGCCACAGTTTGTACAACCCCGTCTGGATGCATTCACTGAAATATTTAAATCTGTTTTCCTTGAATCACCAAGAATGTATATATATAAATAAGAATCAGGTCTGAATGAGCCAATAATCACTGAAGTGTCGTCTTCTCGTATGAGAGAGCAGATGAGTCTGGTTGCATCTTCTTCAATGAGAAAATAAATTCACTTTCCACTCTCACTTCACTATCACTTTCAGCTGAAATCATCACTGCTTCTCAGTCAGCGCGACGAAGGAACGCTCTCGCCATGGTAACCAGAATCAGCCATAATCCTGGCTGTACAGAAGGAAATGAGTTCGTGGGAGATTTACTTAATTACACCTCCTCCCGATCCTGGACAGACGTACAGCAGCGATTCCTCAGCAGCTCAGAGAACATGGAGCTAATTCTGCTGGACTCGATGCTTCCCAATGAGAACAGAGAAATAAGGGTTTTTATTTGGTTTTTATTAGATTTGATATAATTTTTTCTACTGTAAGCCACCCACATTCAGATGAGAAGCAGCCAGATTAAAAAATAAAAGCTCAAAGTCTGTAAATTGCTATATGATTCAATCAAACGGCAGATGAAAATGTTACACTTGGAGTCAAACTTGAGGCCAGGAGTGAACTCAACTGAGAGGAAACAAGGATCTGCAAGGACACTGATTTATTCCCCGCAGTGAGGGAACAGAGCGGCCATGTTGTTGGTAAAATGAGCTGCTTGTCACAATGTTTATTTCAAAAATTCAGTTCATAACTTCTGGACTTCTTTCTTCATTATCATTTAATGTTTTATTCTGAATTATCAAGGGAGGATTTGGTTTTTTTTTGTTTTGGGTTACATTCTTTCCTCTGAGGCCCAAAACATGTAAAATGTCCTGAAGAGCTCAGTTTTATTTCCTGTTTCACATAGATAACAGATTTAAGTCCAGAAAGTCACAGTTTTATGTTTTCTTTCTGAACAGTCAGACATTTTGGTCATATTTTTTTAAGAATTTTTAAAGTTTTTTTTAAACTCATTTTGCTGTTTGAGGTCCGACCAGCGATTCTCAGGGTTAATATCTGGAATGTTCTGAACTTTGACCCACTTTTTGTTCTCCAGTTTTCTTTGTGATGCTCTTCTTCGCCAGTTTCATCCAAAATGTCGACACTATGTCTACATTGATGAAGGAAAATGTTTGCTTGGCTCCAGTTCACCTATTTTCTAAATATATTTTAGCAAATAATATTTGGACAAAGCTGTGTATGAACTGATCAAATGCATGTACCTTCTACACTTCACAGCAGTATTTCATGAGGGTCACCAACTTATCAGCCAGCCGATTATTAGGGCTGATTTCCTCAATGATCGGCCGATCCTGACGTGAAGCTGATCTTATTGCTCAATATTATCCACCTCAGTAAATTTGGTTTTGCATTTGGCCAACGCTTCAGACACTCAAAACTTACACGTCCTTAATTTGTGAAACTGAACTTGCAGGATGTTTGCTCGTTGTGGTAATCATGTCGGTTGTCTTCTTGGTTGCTGAGTTTTGCTCCACCTGATCTGACGTGTTGCAGGTATTTGAAGACATGTTCCAGCTGTCTCTGTTTTGAAGTGTTTCTGCTGAGAGCTGGCTCAGTCCTTCGTTTTTCCTCCAGCTCTCCTGCTGTCTCCCCAATCCCTTCATGCTCCCCAGTCCTCACGCATCCTCCTCTTCACTCTTCTTCCTTTCAGACTCTCCATCCTCTCATATCTTCCTCTCTGAAGGATCCAGTGTTTACATAATGAACTTAATTTCCACTGAGAGGTCGTCTTCACCCCATCCCCCATTCTCTCTCACATTTTGTCATGACTTCCTCCAGTCTTTCTCTGCTCTCTCTGTCCTCCCTTCAATCTGACTCATTCTTTTAGGTCTATTTTTATCTCTCCCTCTCTCCATGAGTCTCCCTCTCTCCCCGGTTCCCTGTGCGATCAGTGCTCCGGTGATGAACGTTATGATTGGGTTTAGGCACAGGCAATCGTGGGAAAAGTGAGTGCAGAGCCGAGGATTTAGCTTTTCTTCATCTCCATCCCTGTTTTTTGTTCTTCTCTGGGGGGTTTCCTTGCTCCAGACCAGCGCTCCTCACTCTCTGGTTAGATTTATCGTGTCATCATTTATCTGTCGTAATGGATATCTGACTATCAGCTGCTTCTGTGTGTGCATGTGTGCACTATAGTAAAGGTGAGCACGATGAGCCGTGTTGACTGTTTGTTACTGTGAAATGTTTGCATAAATATGTCAGAGGACTGATTTTCTTTCCTAGAAATCTTTTCAATATATATTCTCTCTAGAGCATAAAAAACTGTAGAAGAAAAATAGAAACATCTGTGAGAGAGTTATGGCATAACATGACTCTCTCATGTTATGTTGAGAGACATAACATGAGGTTGTATTTTCTGCAGGATATTCCTAGTAAAGCTGATGACTGGACCTCGTTCCTTCCTGCACAGCTTGCAGCTACCTGCCAGAGCTTGTGAAGCAGATTTTCACTTTATAAACCCCATTTTGGAGATAATCTATGCAATATCTTAAAGCAGCAGCTCCAGCAAAGCAGCAAATGTGCAAGTGGTAAAAAGTTGTTCTCATATAGTCACAATATTTATGGCAGAAGTCCATTTTCATAACTTCATTATGATTCAATGTTTCATTTTTGCTTTACATTTTTCTGTTATGCAGTAGTTTTTCAAAGAAATGAATCCATCCGTTATTGGAGTTAAGATGGAAAACAACGCCAAGGCAGAGCTAATTAAATAAACTGATCATCATTAGTGTGAGAGCTGCAATAAAAGCAGGAGCTTTTACTGCAGCTCTAAAACCCAGTAGAGTGTACAGTCATTTACAAACTGAAGTTTGTGTTTGTACATGATTATTTATACATGGAAAAATCTTTTATTGATTGTTAGGAATGTCCCAACATATTTAAAACAAAATAACCAGAAGCTTCATGCAGACTCCATACGCTTCAGTTAGCATGTCAAACTGTAAAGTTAAAGACAAGAGACTGAAGAAGTGTCACCTGTTTCCATCTTCTCTCTACAAAGAATGTGGCAGAACAACCTACATTTTGTAAACTTGCATGTGAAAAAACTGTAACATTTCTGGAATTATGTCCTGGGTTCAAGTCGAGATGTAACACGCAATGTTTAAAAAACCCAACTCAGCATATCAGTTCAAACAGCTGAGGCCGACTGTCAGGCATGGCGGCAGAAATAAGGATTCAGGATAGATGCGCAGCCACAGACTCAGCGTCCCGCAGTCAATGAGACGATCATGAAATATTCTGAACAGAAAGACTGAAAAAGACCCAACCTGATTGAAATGTGGTGGAAGGAACTAAAATGACCTGAGCAGAAACAAAAGTTTGTAAATTTCTTTAGAAATGTGAGAGACTGAAAAACTCCAAACAACTTCTAAGGCATTTCTGATAAAGTTGATTATACAAGCTGTTGGTTACATAAGCTGCTGTACAAGCTGTTAAATTATTGTTATTGTTTTTTAAACACACAGCAGCCATGTTGCATTTCATTGCCAGGGTTGGAGAGAAACCTCAAACTTTGCACTTCAAAGTTTTGACTTCAGGAAACCTTTTAATGTGATTTCATCCAAACCTGAGCTAAAAACCGATGATGTCAGAATAGGAATGGGATACGGCTGAAGAGCCTGTCTTTAAAAAAATGCAATTTAAAGTTTGATTAAGAATCCTTTGAAGCCTGTTTATTATTAAATTAGATTTACATTTCTCTCCCAAAAAAATAAACTCTGATAGTGTAGATACTAAATAAGAAATTCAAGTCAGTTAAGTTTATTTATGTCTTGTCGTCTCAAGGCAAATAACTTATTGTTTTTTTTTTTTATTTCAATCTCTTAATGCAGTTTAAGATTATAATACATAAATTATTCAAACTGGTTTAAATTAAACATGATTCTAGTTTCGTCTGCACTTGTCCTATGCTATATTGTATTGATAGTCAATTAAAATGTCATTTTTTATATATCTTATTGTCAATATGAAGAGAACTTCTGCATCTTTAATGTTAATAAGCGTTACTGAATTGAATTGAATGTAAAATAACATGAAAGCGTGTTTGAATCTGAAGAGCCGTCACATTATCATCCACATTATCGTCACGTCCCATCCGGTTTGAAATGCAGAACTATGTAAATGTTGTGTTTGGTTTAAAAGGAAGATCTGCATGTTCTACCTCCAGTCCTAATGGATTCTTTGGGAAATTCTGAGCTGGTTTCCATCTATGAACTGGTTCTGTGGTTCTTTGATTCAATAGCAGCCAGATAAAAAGAATGAAATGTGTTTTTAATGTTAGAATTAACATATAGATGCTGACATGAGGGGGTCCTGATGCCGAGCCGTGATGAAATGACCTCCTGCCCTTCTTCCCACTCCGCTCCCACATCTGACCGACTGTCTGTCTCCCAGGACCCGTTTGATGCAGAGCTTCAAAGAGTCCCATTCCCATGAGTCCCTGCTGTCCCCCAGCAGCGCTGCCGAGGCGCTGGACCTCACACTGGACGAGGACGCCATCATCAAACCCGTCCACTCCAGCATCCTGGGACAGGAGTACTGTTTTGAGGTGAGAGCCGAGCTGCACGATGGTCGAGCAACGGCACACTCCCCCTTTAGTGCAGAGAAACCGAATGTGACAAAAACAAAATAAAAGTCTGATGATCCAGGTCATAAAATTTGTAGTTTTCCGTCACTTTTTATTAGTGGAAACTGATAGAAATCGAGGTTGAGACATTGTTTTGGCGCCTTAGTTGCTGTCTCCATAGTGACTGATGGCTGTGGTACCGTTGGCTATAACCTCAGGTGACAACGGCGTCAGGAACCAAGTGCTTTGCGTGTCGCTCAGCCGCAGAGAGAGACAAATGGATCGAGAACCTGCAGAGAGCTGTCAAGCCCAACAAGGTGAGGGGAGAGAAAGGGATGCGGATGATCCCTGTGTCTGTGTCTCTCTCTCTCCTCCCCGTCTCCTGTTGTTGTTTGTTTTCCAATAAGAGCGCACCGCTTCATTTCTCTGTGTGAACTCCATCTCCATGTCTGTGTGTGTCTGTGTCGAGCAACTTAGTGGCGTCCGCAAGCGAAGTGTTAAAGCCTCACGGGGGTAATGTTTCGGGGCGGAGGGACCCGGTGGCTGTTTTTGAAAAGCCACTAATCGGGTAATGTGATTTGGGTAAATTGTGTGCAGCAGGTCGATGTGCACCAGCTCAGCATGTCTGTGAAAGCTGATGCTCGCTGATGCTGAGCAGCTGAGAGGAGGGGAGCGAAAACAAGGCAACATGACTGATTCCAGGAGTTCCTCATGAATGAACCGGTGCAGTCGAAAGCTTTCCTGACTGGGATCTGAACCTGGGTGTGTGGCATTTAAGTGGTGCCAGCACAGAACTGCAAAAATCTTACCAAGTAATTTTGATCTAGTTTCTAGTGCAAATATCTCAGTAAACATAAAATGAGACTAAACTAACTTACAAGTAACTTTTCAGCAAGATTTGGGAACTTGATTAAGTCAGTAATTCCTTGCTGATTATTTCACTGGGAAAACTGTCTTGTTGTGAAATGATCTACCAGCAGAACTAACACTTTCTAATCAATAACCAGGAATTATTGTCCCTAAATAAGCTGAAAGGTTGCCTGTCAGTTAGTTTTGTCTCATTTCAAGTGCACTAAGATATTTGCACTAAAAACTAGAGTACAAAAATACTTTTTAAGCTTTAATGTTTTTGCAGTGCAGAACTTTTCTTCAACAGAGTTACAGAGGAACGTTGACCAGCCCAGAGCTCAACGAGGAAATGGGTCACAAATAACAGACTAATGTTAAAAACTCTGATGTGGCTGCATAATCCAAAAACTCCACTCCTATTAAGTCATATTTTTTGTAGTATTTTATATTTCCTGAATAGATATATGCTTGCTCTCGAGATTTGAAACAGGTAATGAACTGGAATGTTCAGGTTTTGAGTCTCTATTTTGTTCATGATCTCCTTCCAGGCAGCTGGACTTAAAACATTTTTAAGGGCCCAAATCAGTAGTTCTGCAAAATCGCTCAAAGGTCTGTAAACAAATCTTTGGACTTTGGTTACTTTTTGTTCTGCCAGATTTGCCATGTTTACTCAGCTACATTTACTCGAGTAACTTTTTTGAAAAAAAAAACAAAAACATTTTAGAGTACTTTTCTAAGTTGTGCTTATTAGTAACAGTCACAACACTTAGAAAGAAAATTACTCAAGTAAAAGCTAACAGTAAAATGACTGGATACTTTATCCACTGTGAGTAACTTCACTGAATGAAGAACATCTTGTTTTAATGAAAAAATCACCAGACACAGAAATACACCTGCAAGCAGCCTTTTTCCTGCAAGCCATCAGTTTTACCAACAGACCACAATGCAGCCCGGATGTATGTAGCAGAAGCAGAAATGACACCTGCTGCGTTTTTGTTTTTGACTGATTCCACAGCAAAGCCAAGTGAACTGAATGCCATGCAATTGGCACAGTTGTGACTTTGGACATCCTGCTGCTGTCAGACATGTTAGATAAAACACAAAACAATTATCTAATGGAAAGTGGCACGACCCACAGGTAGTTAGAGGAGGAGGGTATCATGAGGACTGCACATACTCACATAAAATGATTAGACAGCCATTTGCAGAACTCTGACGATGGGATTTTCTCTGCTAAAAATAGTGAAAATCTTTTGTTGGAGTCCATTAGAAGGGAAAAATGCAGCTCTCTCATAAATCAGGATTTTACTGATCTGAGGATGACAGGGCAGAGTGTGAATGAGTATTTTCCTCTGTAGTATATACTTTATTTTCATTGTAATATTTTTAATTGAATCGGATGCGTTGTGCAGCCAATAAGTGCACGATCAGCTGTTGTTTTGTTTATTTTTGGAGGTTTTTGTGCTTCTAAAACATGTGATTTTTGTGCTTTGTTTCTGAGATTTGTTAAAAATGCGACTCAGATGAATCTCAGCTGAGTTACAGAAACACCAGCAGACCTGTTGTGTCCTGATTGTTGCTTTCATATGGAGCTGCTCGCTGTGATCCGATTCTTCAGGATGGATTTTATTACCAGGTGTGGTCAGTTTGGATCAGCTGGGGCAAATTTAATCCTGAATCTCAGCAGGATTTGGGAACATGCAACCACCTGCTGCTCCAGAGTCAAATATCTGATCTATTAGCATTTTATGAAAGAAACTGAATCAGATGAATTCCCAATTTATTCATTATTTCTTGAACTAAACATATCATCTGTTCATGTGAATATTAATGGATCTTATTGCCAGCAGTCTGTCACAAAAGTCAAATTGTTTCAATTTGTTGCATTAAATTTGTGAAAAACCTGGAAGGTAACTCAATCTAACAGAGAAAACAAGATTTTAGAGACCTCCAGAGAAATCTCAGCTGAGTGATGCATCTTATGGCACGACTATTTTTTCAGTTGTTTGTCTGCATGTGGAGAAAGCAGCCAAAGTCCAAAGAAAACCTGAAAAGAATGAAGCAAAACTGGATCATGACCACATTCAAGAGATTACAACAAAATCTTTGAAACAAAATGTTTTTTCCACATGGAATTAAAGTGGTTTAAAACTTTTCTTTCAATGCTGTAAAATATAATCAGTATTTTCGGCTGAGGAAATAAATCAGTTTGATGCGAGCTGATTTAGTGGCTTAAACGATATTACTGAGTCTTTTTGCTTTCTGAGAATAAGGGGCCCTGATATTCCCTTTCAGTTTGACCTTGTTACAGTTATCTAAATCCTCTGATTGCGACTTCAGACTCTGAAGAACAATTGTGATTCTTACTTTATCCCCCTTAATCGGGAGGTGTTAGATCTAATCCTAAAATCTCCAAAGTGTGCACCTCAGCAGCTGCTAAACTGAATCAAACGTCTGACATCAAATCAAGGCAAAACACTCGATCGTTGTTCTGAACACAAGCTGCATATTTTTGCTGCGCTGACGTGAAGCGCTTCCCATGCAGTCAGATCATATTTTCATCCTCACATCTTTGATTGAACTAATCTGAGCACCAAGTAATATCAATCATTTCCCTGTGAATCTGATAGTGGTGTGAAATCGTCCTGTGCTTCCTCCTGTCGGTTATTAAAAGTGAGCAGACAGTGAGACATGCGGCTTTGATAGCATCCAGGGACTGGAGACAAATTAAAGCCGTCTGAGATGAAACATCACGCGAGCTGGATGTTCTCCGTCCAGATGCTCGGGCTGCAGGGGTCCTTGGCTGAGTCACGGCGCTCCGAGGATCCCTAACGGATGTTTTCGCAGATAAATCTCTCCCCTCCTACGCCTGAACATTAGGAGTCATGTATCTCAGGCCAGAAGTACCAGCAGAGCGAAGGATTGCCATCATTCTTTTTAACGTTCCTGACTTTGATTCACTTTGGAAATCTTCTTTTCTTTCGAGCAGCCATGTTTTTGTAGTTAAATCTGAGATATAAGAGAATTCAGAAGCCATGTGACGATTTCAAGGCTGAGAACCTGCTCCCATACTGGCTTTGCTTCTCTGGCAAACTGAGACACCAGATGCCCAAAAACATTCAAAGTCATGGGTTTGGAAATAATGATGCCTCTCGTTTGACACCAGAGATAAAAGAGGACAAAAGCCGTTGGTTGTGAAGATCATGGCATGTGTCGGGTTTAAAATGAGAGGCTGAATAGTATGAGGCTAACGACAGGGAGTCAGCAGCCAGCAGCAGGAGTTGTCAAATATAAAACACGCTTTGTGATCATGATAAGAACTCACCACAGAAGCATAATTACCATTGTTTGTGTCTTTGTTGCACAAATGAAATGCAGGATTTTTATTTTTTTACTTTTCTTCATTTGTCTTTTGTGTGTCTATCATGCAGTTTAATGCCTCTGTGTGATGAATTTAAAGCTGCTTTTCAACTTCAAGACAAATCAGTCATTTCTCTCCTCTGCAGGATGACCTGCAGCTGCCCATTATTCACCCTCTCCGTCTACTCTTCTCTGTCCTTGACGTGTTTTGTTGCATTTTCGTGTCTTCCTCCCGACATTGTGTCGTCTCTCTGCAAAGATTTTGTAAAAGTTTGGTGTTAAGTGCTGTAAACTGTGTTTGAGCTGGTTTCGTCTTCATGCAGGACAACAGCCGAAGGGTGGACAATGTGCTGAAACTGTGGATAATTGAAGCCCGCGAGCTTCCGGCTAAGAAGCGCTACTACTGCGAGCTGTGCCTGGACGACATGCTGTACGCTCGCACCACCAGCAAGCCCCGCACCGACACCGTCTTCTGGGGAGAGCACTTTGAGTTCAACAACCTGCCGGCCGTCCGCAACCTGCGCCTTCATCTGTACAAGGAGACGGACAAGAAGAGACGGAAGGTGACGACCAGTCCCAGCAGCGTGGAGGAGAATTTAGCTTGCAAACTAAATGCACATTAAATATTTAGCTAGCAGGCTGTTTAGCTTTTCACTAAATATTTTGCTCCAAACTCAATATTTAGTTTGTAACCTCAAAATAAAGTTAGTGAACTAAATATTTGGCTTCAATGCAAAACAATTAGTTCCAAACTACATATTTATTCTGAAGCTAATCTTGCTTATTATTTCTTTAGTTTGTGAACTAAATATTTGATTTGCTAACTAAATATTTATCTTCAAATATTTATCAGTCAGAAACTATGGCATCCATATTTGGTGACTAAGTATGCAGACAGCAAGCTGGACTACATAATTACCTTGCAAGATAAATATCTAGCTTCAAACTAAATATTTTGTTTAAATGATATAACCAATCTAAATATTGATTTGTAAACTAAATATTAAGTATTTACTTTCAATGTTTAATATTTAGTTTGAAGCTAAGTATTTAATTTGTGAACTAAATATTTATAAATTTCTATAAATTGGGCTAAATAACCCAAGTTTACTGTGTAACTTCACAAACAGAACTACTATTTTAGACCAAACAGCAAAGGTAAAAATCCCAGTCAGTTTTGGGAGTTTACAAACATCCTGAGTTAGATTTTATAGTTATAACCACAGGTTACTATCACAATTCTTTTCCAGTTTGGTATTTCATTTTTCCCTTTATCTCTACAGTTTACGTACTTATGAGTATCTTTTCTGTGTGTCTTGTAGGAAAAGAGCACATACTTAGGGTTGGTCAGCATCCCCATCTCCAGCATCACCGGGCGGCAGTTTGTGGAGCAATGGTACCCAGTCATCCAGCCCAGCGTTCTCACAAAGGGAGCCGGCGTCGGAGGAGGGAAAATTATCAACGCGTCGCTTCGCCTCAAATCCCGCTTTCCAAACCATGAACATCCTGCCCATGGAGCTGTACAAGGAGTTCGCCGAGTACGTCACCAACAACTACCGCACCCTGTGCGCCGTGCTGGAGCCCGTGCTGAGCGTGAAGAGTAAAGAGGAAGTGGCCTGTGCGTTAGTGCACATCCTGCAAAGCACGGGGAAGGCGAAGGTAAGACCGCCGCTGTTAGCAGAAAGCTCAGAGTCAGATTGAGGAGCAACAGCTCACTGCAGTCCTCCTGTGTCTGCAGGACTTCCTGTCTGACATGGCCATGTGTGAGGTAGACAGATTCATCGACCGAGAACACCTTATATTCAGAGAGAACACTCTGGCCACCAAAGCCATAGAAGAGTACCTCAAGCTGATCGGACACAAGTACCTCAAGGATGCTATCGGTGAGTCCATATCGTCCATTTTCCAAATGACAACTGAAAAATAATGTTTCAATGCTCTTTGCTAGATCAGATCAGCTAAAACTTGTTTCTTGGTTGAATTTTTATAGCCATAAAAATAAAAACCATAGGAAATATCTAACTCTATTACAGAGGGGAAATGAATCATTTTCAGCCTGAATAAAATAATATAAAATTGCTTTTTTCTTTCTTTTCAATCATATTCAGATTTATCCAAATTTTATTCATATTTTGGACATTTGCTAATTGCAAATAAAACTTATGTTTTACCTATCTAAGATAGAAAACATGTTTATTAATCTTGATGAACATTAACTTTCTTTGGGTAAAGAGGAAACATTCAGTAATAAGAAAAAATAAATATAATCAGCAAAAGTCAAAAATAAGTCCTAAACTTATGAAACCCAAAATTTCTAAATAAAGTCAAAAAATGTGAGGAAGATTTTTGAGAAGTTTCTCATCTCCTTTTTAGTTCTGATAACCAGAAACCTTCACTATTCGTCTAACACTTTTGATGGTGTTCAATAACATGAAGCAGAAAAAGTTATGCTATGTTCACAAAGCAGGTCTTCCAATGTTTTTGCTCAAATCTCATGTATATATATGTATATTTGCATGTGTTAGGGATTTTTGGGTTTATCATTTCTATGTTTATCATTTCTACATTTATATATGTCATACATTTCCTTAATCAGGATTAATCAATATTGAGATGATTTGCATTTAACCTTGTGGGGCCCTTTAGGCGCCGGGTGTCTGTGTTCCAGGAGCCGATTACTCCTGCTCCTCCTTTTGAGCTAGATGACCTGCGTGCAGACCAACGTTGCTTTGTTTCTCTTTGCTATGCCAAGGTTGCTTTGTTTCTCTTTTTTCACAATCTCCCCTTTTCCTAAATAAAAAGGCTTGCCCAAGCTAAGGAGATTCAGAAACGCTTTGTGAGGAGGATCGGAGGATCCTCCTTGCAAAATGCTCTCTCCTTTTGCAAAATTGATGCATTCTCCTTTTGCAAAAGCACAGCCATAAAACTTATTACGTTTGTCTGTGGTTCTTTTATGAAGGTTCAAAAATACCCATCAGCATGGTTTTTTGTTTTTTACTAATTAGACTTTTGAGTGAACGGTTTTCATCCCCAAAGCAACCCGCATGTGCAGAAGAAGTATTGGGCCTCCAGACTGACGTACAAAAGTTGGACATAGGCAAAAAAAAGCTGATTTGGGTCACATTTGCTTGCTGTGTGAATCAGCCTGAATTCCTCACAATCATGAGAAATGACTAATAAAATAATAGAAGATGAGCAATTAAATCTAAAAGAACTGAGGTGGAAAATCCAAGTCTTATTGTTGTTTTTGATGCCGGATCATCCTGGACAACAGCAAAGTTCAGGCCTTCTGCCCGCTGAACAACCGTTATGTGTCTCCTGTCTTGGTGAATTATTCTGTGATCGTTTTCTAATTTTTAAAGTTAAGCTGTTAGAGAAAGATCTGGCACAATTCTCCCGCTAAACCCTAAATCTGTTCATCTCTCCCAAACATCAGGAGCATAAACTGATTTGATGAGTGAATCTGATTCATGGGAGGGAATCATTTCTGCCGCAGTTGAGTCATGTGATACATGATAAGAAGATTTTCCCCAAGCGTAGTTTATGCAAAACTGTGACCTCGACATTTAACCCATGGATAAACTGGAAAACCAAACATGCTCAACCCGAAGTAAACCAGGAGCTGAAGCGCTCGGGGAACAATGAGTCGCCCATCGAGCAAAACACCTAATTTACATCTACATATTTAATATACAGATTAATGCACATTAAGCCAAACCTGTGTTTCAGATCTAAATCAGGGCGACTTCACTGGTGAACTTTGTCTGCATGTTGTAGCCTTGACACTAACATTTTTACAGTTCTTAGCTGGTAGGTGGTGCTTTTATTTTCAGCATTAAAGAATATTTACTATTCAGCTTTAAAGTTAAAATGATTGATCACTACTTCTTGAAACAGAAAAGAGAAACAAGCATTTTACTAATCCAAATGGTTGGATTGCAGAAATGTTTGATTTCTCATTTATTTTCTGTAACACTTGAGCATTGGTTGATGCTGTTATTTAAAATAATAACTCTGGACTTGTTGCAAATTAAATGTCATCTGCAGGAGAGTTCATAAGGGCCTTGTATGAGTCAGAGGAAAATTGCGAAGTGGACCCTATGAGAATACCGCCCTCTGTGCTGCCAGACCACCAAGCCAATCTTCGAATGTGCTGTGAACTGGCTCTCTGCAAAATCGTTAATTCCCATTGGTAAGCTCCTAATTACTGCAGAAATAAACAAAGTTATTTATAAAGGTTGATGGGCCTGCAGAGTTACTTTCTCCTAGCGAGCCGAGGAAGCAGCCATGATGTTTCTGTTTCTGAGATGCCTGTTGTGTCCTCACAGCGTTTTCCCCCGTGAGCTAAAGGAGGTTTTTGCTTCCTGGAGAGTGCGTTGTGCCGAGAGGGGTCGGGAGGACATCGCTGACCGTCTCATCAGCGGATCGCTCTTCCTGCGCTTCCTGTGTCCCGCCATCATGTCCCCGTCACTTTTCAATCTCACCCAGGAGTATCCGGACGAGCAGACGTCACGCACGCTCACTCTTATCGCTAAAGTAGTGCAAAACCTCGCAAACTTCTCCAAGTCAGTACTACTGCAGGTTTTAAAGAAAATGTGAAACTAATGAATCATTAGGAAATGACATCTTTATAGCCGATGTTTGGCCAAACAAACCCTGAATTTGGCTTGTCACAATAACACATTTTGCCACAATAAATTGTCCAAGTAATTATTGCGATAAACATTAATATTGTCATTTTGGAGAACATTTTCAAGTAATAAATTGATAACAATGATGTATTAATCTAAGTTCACCCTCTCAAAGATCAATAAACTTTTGCAAAGAACACTCCGCACTGCAACTGGAAGAAATTTTAATTATCCAAAATGAAACACAACAACCAAAAACAATAAATAAACAGAAAAAAACACCACACACAAGCAAAGCCATGAATAAAATGGATTATGAAGTCTTTGTAAACAAAATTGCCCTTCAAATAATATTAATCACCAGAATGGAAATTATTGAGCTCATTTTAATTTATCATGCGATTAATTGCTTACTGCGACTTGCCAAAGCAAGGCGAGTCCTGACTTAGATTTGAACAAAATTAATTTTTTATAATTATTCTTTGCTGTTAGCCTACTTTTAATTAAGTTAAATTATTTCACCTAATATTGAGTATAATCTCCTACTTAAATTCTCATGAAATTCCAGCACCACAACACAGAAGAATTCAGAAGATCACATTCAAGAAATTATGACACAAAGAAAAAGACCCTAAAATCCAGTTTTACATCACTTATTGATTAAATCCTGTTTGATTTCACTCTCATGTGTTATTCCCCATTTTAACGCTCACGCCTGCTTCTTCCCTGTTTCTATTCCTCCTGCAGGTTTGGCAATAAGGAGGAGTACATGTGTTTCATGAACGAGTTTTTAGAGATGGAGTGGGGCTCCATGCAGCAGTTCCTGTACGAGATCTCCAACCTGGACAGCGTCAGCAACGCGGGCGGCTTTGAGGGATACATCGACCTGGGCAGGGAGCTGTCCATCCTGCACAGCCTCCTGTGGGAGGTCATGGCTCAGCTCAGCAAGGTGAAACTGGATCAGTTCTACCAACGGAAACTGGAGTTAAAAGCTTAAAATCTCAGATATCAAGCTCGTACATTTTCAGAGCAGGATTTTATTCCTATGTAGTATTTGAGCTCAAAGCGCCTGCTGTGTTTTTAATACAATCTGGAGTTTTATTATAATCTATTGAGGCAGCTAAAATGCCTCAGTGGAACTCAAAAATATACATTAATGTAAAATTAAATACCTCAAACCTGACATAGGAAAAGAATTGAATATTAACTATTGATGGAAAAATATTATTCCTATTTAGTTTACATGTAGACGACACAGACTCACTGTTTTTAATAAACAATTGTTTGCAGTAGAAGTTAATTATGTTATTTCTATACTGCTACATTGTGGGTTTTTTGTTGTGGTTAGTTCATAAAAAGACTTTTATTTGCCTAATATCTTTGTCCTGAATCCTACCAGAACCATAATCAACTAATACCAATAACTGAATCACCAAATGATTCAGTTATTGGTATTTGTGATACTAGCCCTGGATTTACCTTGTGCTAACAGCACAACCACCCCTAACTTTAGCCTCAAAACCTGGATAAATGGATTTCTGTCCTACATTATAGCTTGACCTTTCAACTTGAGGTGATTCGTTTCTTTTTTTTTTTTGACACTACAACATATAAAAGTACAAAAAACATAGTTTGTTTCTTCATATGACTTAGTTGATTTTTTTCATAAATTACTAAGCCACAACTTTTTAGAAAAGCTTCTTTGACTTTCTAAGGTTTTATTTCACTTCTGACCACAGGATGCCATCATCAAGCTGGGGCCTTTGCCCCGCCTCCTGAATGACATCAGCATGGCGTTGCGTAACCCTCACCTCCAGAGGCAGCCGAGCCACCAGACGGACCGGGTGCAGGACAGACAGTCGGACAGGCTGCTGTCTCGACCAAGCTTTAACCGAGGAATCTCGTCAGAGTTCCAGAATCTCATGATGAGGGATTTAAACAGGTAGGAACATTAAGGCAGGGCAGGACATCATCATTTATGATGATCATTTATGATGATCATTTATGATGATCATTTATGATGATCATTTATGATGATCATTTATGATGATCATTTATGATGATCATTTATGATGATCATTTATGATGATCATTTATGATGATCATTTATGATGATCATTTATGATGATTTTGATTATGACGACTCGAGGAAATCAAAGCTTTGAAAAGCTTGAGACGTAGAAGTTTTATTTATATTGCACTTTTTCAGAAACAAGGCAGTTCAAAGTGTTTTACATACATTAGAAAAACAGCAACAAAAGCAAAATACAATAAAAGCAAGCAGAGCAGAAGAAAAGCTACTCTAAAATGTTCCAGTTGTTCCAGTCGTCTCCTTTCAGGAGGATAAGTGACTTCAGTAAGTGACCAACGATCTTCACACAGTATATGAAGGAGCAGAATGTTTATGATTCGATGTCACATTATGTTGCTTATTTATGGAGGCTCTATGCTTTTATGGAAGGTTTTTGCAGTGAATTGGGCCTTGTTGCTTTGTTTTATCAGCTAAAGGTTCAGATCAGATCAGAACCAGCAGCTCTACAGGAAGTGGCCATTTTTTCCATCAGTCTAAAGTTCATTTGGTGACAGTCAAATTATGCCATATTTTTTGGCAGGTGTTGAATGAATATTTCCTGCACACTATAAAATATAAATTTCTTTCTTGCCTCGTGTTTCCAGCTCCATAGACATCACTCGTTTGCCTTCCCCTACTTCCACCGGAGGGGTCATGCCATCCCGCGCCCAGCTGAGCTTTCAGGACCGCGATCACCCTCATCGAGCCTCCAAAGACATGTTCTACGTTTCGCGGCCGCCGCTGGCCCGCTCCAGCCCGGCGTACTGCACGAGCAGCTCGGACATCACGGAACCAGACGCTAAGGTGAGTCCGGTCACGCTGAACCAGGGGAATCATCATCCCATCCGCTAGTTTCTCTCTCTGGTTAGTGAGGTTAGTATGACATGCATGTTAGTCATACTTGACAGAGTCTGCCATCGTGTTACTGAGGCTCTAGTTTATCATGACATTTGCTTTTTTCCCACTGATTCACCATGCAACTCATCCTAGCGGTATTTCCTGGGAAATACTTTCAGGCATTCCGATTCCCTGACAGACCTCGTGGTAAAAACACCCGCACCACCCTCACCCATGTCATCCGTGCCCACCTAACATTTATTATCAGGGGGTGCATTAGCCTCTCATATCCCTTACTATTTAGGGTGTCAGTGTAAATAAAAGCGTATCTATGATGGACCTCCAGGAATCCCGAATGAACAGCGTGTCTAACCTGCAGTCGGTGGACATGCTCAACTCCTCCCAGGCCTCCATCGCCGGTATGGGCAGCTTCGGTGGGCTGAGCAGCGGAGGCGGTGGCGGCCTGGGGTCGGGCCTGAGCAGCCAGCTGCGGGCCGGTGGGAGGTTGTCAGCTGGCTCCGGCGGCTCCAGCATGTCAGGCGGCCTCCGGCTGAGCCAGCTGAGCCAGATGGGCACCACCACCGACTCGCTATCCCAGCAGCAGCAACACCAGGCCGCCGCCATGCGCTACCCGCTTTCCTTCCAGAATCCTCTCTTTCATCTGGCGACGGCTGACGGGCCACAACAACAGCTCCATCACCAGCACAGCAGAGCTCAGCCCCCAGCGCCCCTGCTCCTGGCCCCTGACCCCGAGCCCTCTCACCAGGCCTACATCCCACAGTTCGCCCATGGGGGGTTCTCTCGCAGTGAGGATCTGTCCACGCTCAGGACCCGGGACGGTCACCTGGGCCAGCCCAGCATAATCCACTCGCACAGCTACAGTGACGACTACAGCAGGGCTGACTACGGACGCAGGCAAATTTCCATGCATATGCAGGTAGAAGTCCTTAAATCGGGTTTTAGGTGTCTGGTGACAGCGTGTAATAGTGCTACAAAGGCTGCAGCTAACAATTAGTTTAGTAATTCTATTAAATGTTTAGGCAATAGATTAATCTGATGAAAAAAATTGTCACATTGTGTAGATTATTCATTTAACTACTTAAACTTATTTTATATTATGTTAGAAATGATACATTAAAGGGGCAGTATTATGAGAAATTATCTTTTTTTATCTTTACATCATGTTATAATGTTATTCCCTCATCGAAAACATACCTGCAGAGTTGCCTTGACTTTTTCATGCATGTTTGAGAAATCCTTTAATCTCCATGGCAACCATTCAGCTGTGCAAAACGCCTGGGTGGAGCTAGCTCCGCCTTTGAGATGCAGCTTCTTCTCACAGCTACAGTTTCTGAGCTTCTCCCCCACCCGGCTCCTTCAGACTAGCCAGCAGCAAATAGCAAACACCTGGTGGAGCTGCACATGTGCTGAGCTCATTATAGGAGCTACTTCGCAGTGCAACGCTGGTAAAAGCTTTGTTAAAAGGTTAATAAAGGAGCCATGTTTCAGAAAGAGCAGGAGGCCTGATTTCATGAAGCTGAAGCTAAAAAAATACTTATAACATCAACATGTGAAACTCTCAACCCTTTCTGCTCAACTCAGCATCATTACAGTTTAGAGCTGATCTATTGATACATTTTTAGATTAATTGATCAATAAATTGATAGCAAAGGATACTTTAAAGAACTTTTTTTAATTTTAATTTTTACAGAATTTGAACCAGGCTAAAACAGCCACTTGATCAGTTCTGGGTAGAAAAAAATAATATTTCTTATACAGCTTGGATAAATTGTTGTTATGACAGTAAATGGCTTTTCTGTGCGCCTACAGAGTCGATCTTTTTTTACAAGGCATCAGAAAAGCCAAGCTATAATGTCAATTTTAAAACCACATTAAACTATAATTATGACTAAAGTACATGATCCATTTTCAGATTATTTCACAAATTACATGAAAGAAATAATCTTCCAATGCAACAAGCACTTTTTCATCAATATTAAGGAATTATTTACATGAAACAAGTTCATATTTCATGCTGAAAAGTTGCATGTAAGTTAGTTTTGCCTTATTTCAAGTGTACTGAGATACTTGAAGTAGAAACTAGAATAAAAATGCTTGTGTTTTTGCAGTGTAGAAACAAGTAGGCTATAAAAACAATAATTTGTGGTGCTCTTGTTTTCTTTCCAAGGATAACCTCCAACAGCAACATGAAATGATGGGGATGGCCTCCCAGACGGGAACGTCCCACTCCTCCCTGGCCACCACTCCTCCCTCCACCGTTCAACCGATGCGGCAGAGCTCTGTCGCTCCGCCTCCCAGCCAGCGCGTCAAGTCCCAGACTTCCCACCAGCTATCCGTCAGTGCGGCGGCCGCGCCCGCCTCCTCTGGTAAAAGCCGTCCGCAGAGCGGGAACCTCCTCCAGTCTCCAGAGTCCGGCTACGGCGGCAGGCAGCACGGGCCCCGGCAGCTATCGGTTAAAGACAACACTGCCCCGGGTCTTCCCCACCAGCAGAGCTCTGTCAGGGAGAGTGGGAGTCCACAAGGGACCACCAGTCAGAGCACTCAGCAGTCGCCACAGCAGTCTCAACAGCACCTTTTAAAACCCACCATGAGTAAACAGGTAACACCTGCACACTCGTTATGCCTCTGTGTCTTCTCCGGGTCTTCTCACAGCTTTCTCTGTGCAGGGTTTTTAGATAATGACTGTAGACACTTTGAATAATTTCCTAGTGGTTATGAAAACAATTTCCAACCATTTCAGAGCTCATCCTGAATTTAATAGTTATTTTTTACGCATTACATTGAAGTAACTTTGTATTTTGCTTGAGTTCTGCTTGAATTCCCTCAGTGTTCATTGCAAAAACACAAACCTTTCCAAGTATTTCTGCTCTGTTTTCTACTGCAAATATCTTAGTCCACTTGAAATAAGACAAAACTTACAAGTAACTTTTCAGCAAGATATAGGATCTTGTTTTTAATCAATAATTACGATATTAGCTTCACTGGTCGATTGTTTCACTTATAGCAAGACATTTTTCCCATGTTACAAGTGAAACAAGCTGCCACTAGGACTCGCACTTTTTCATCAATGTCAAGGAATTATTGACTTAAGACAAGCTTCTCTATCTTACTGAAAGGTGAGTTTTAGGTTTTGTCTTATTTCAAGTGTTCTAAGGTATTTGCACTTGAACCCAGATAAAATATGTGAATGCACTTTCTGGGCCTTCTCGTCCCATAGTAAGCCTTTCTTCTGCCTTCCCAGGGCTCCCAGTCTCCTACCACCCTCAATCCCCCGACCCCAGCGAACGAGCGAACAGTGGCCTGGGTCTCCAACATGCCTCACCTGTCGGCCGACATCGAAAGTTCACGAATTGACCGAGAGGATTTCAAGCTGAAGGAGTATTCAAAGAGCATGGATGAGTCGCGCATGGACCGGGTAGGGGTCCCGTTAACACCAGTGGTTCTGTTCCTGAACCAAATTAAGATACAATATAAACACAATTGAGCAGAAGTTGTAGATGTTGTTGACTAATTTAATTCAGAATTAAGATCAACATGCAGCCATAGATCCTCATATGTTCAAGTGTTTTTGTGGGGTCAATGCTAATGTCAGCATCAATAATCCACATTAATAAAGGAGGATTTTTCATAGAAGCTGAATGAAACACTTGAAAACTGAAAAGTATAATAACAGTTGGCATGAATCTGATGTTTTAATCATCTAAATAAGACATTAGAAATCATAAATATCTTTGTTGTTGAGCTTATATGTTTATTTAGTCAATATGTTTTCCATGACTTAAAAACATGGCTTATTTTGTTGATAAACAGTTTCAATTAATTGTGATGAATTAATTATATACCCTGCAATGAACTCAATTTAAATTATTCATCAAATCCCACCACTATAATTTTACATTCCATAAACTGTATTTCTACAAAGTCTTGATTCTTGTCACTTTATTTTATATGTTGCTTCCAAGAAGCAAAATTTTGGTTTAGAGTTTTTATTTCAGCTTTAATTACTTTTTCACTCTGGTTCAGTTGATTCTGGCTGCATGCAAGAAACAAACTGCAAAGGCATTTAAGGTGGTTCAACACATTGTGTTTGCATTTACTTGCAGATTGGAGCTCTGTTAACCTCCAAACATGTCAAACTAAGCAGTTTCCTGTCCTCGCCTCAGGTCAAAGAGTACGAGGAGGAAATCAACTCTTTGAAGGAGCGTCTCGTGATGTCCCACAGAAAGCTGGAGGAGTACGAGAGGAGGCTCCTAATGCAGGAGCAGCAGACCAACAACAGTACCAAAACCGTCTGGAGGACAGCGAGAGGAGGCTACGACAGCAGCAAGTGGAGAAAGACTCCCAAATTAAAGGAATAATTAACAGGTAACTGGAGGCTGTTTTTGGGATGAGGGTAAAAGACGGCACTGTGGTCTTTCATAGGCAGAACAAACATATAATGACATCAGCATTTAATGGAAGAAGACATCATTTTCCCCTGACATGTGGTAAAAGTGGCAAATTCTCTAATTTCCAGATTGCTAACATAATTAAAATGATTCTAATGTGAGAAGTGTGTGAACGTAGAGGGCTTCCACCACACAACATAACTGACTAGTTAAACCATAAACCTGGAACCTAACAGAGAATATTCAAATTTAATTCCTAAAGAAGAAAATACTCTTTTTTCCCAGATATCTTGGTCTTTGTAGTCCAGTATGGGAAACTTTCCAGATTTATTTCAGTTAGGCAGGAAACTTTACATCCACAAGGAAACCAGGCAGTTTGCAGAGATACAAATGAAGTGAGGTACTTTCACCTGGAGAGCAGAAATCTCTGTCTTGTTAAATAAGTACCCAGGTTATGTTGCCCTGATTGTTGCTTCTTTAAAAGGAAATAAAATTAGTCTTTGATTTACCACGCAGCGATTTCTCTGGTAAATCTGCTGTCAGATCCTCACGATGCGGTTTGTTCTTTCTTACAGCATCGTATTTAACAAACTGCAGAGACCTGGAGCTGAGTCTTAATTTATTGGGTGATTTTGTGAAATATCAATGAGGCCAGTCTGCCCGAGCAGTTCTTAGTTGTTATTGATCTCCAGCAAATTAAGTGGTTCATGAGTAACAAGTGGAATATCGATCGCTTCTCAGTTGTGTTCAGGCATGAAACCCAAACAGTTCCTGCGTTTTAGGATTTAATGTGAGGCTGCACATTAGCAGGGATTTATTGTGGGAAAAGTTTAGCCAAAGAGAAACCTCTGCCATATTTTCACATCTTGTGATAGCCATCTTGTGGTCTACAACTGAAGGGTAGATATCTGTGACAGAGAATATTGCCACTTCTAATCCACTCCAGGAAAGAAGACTCGGAATGAAGACAGGGAGTCCCGCTGGCCCGTTAAGGAAAACGCATCTGTAACGCTCTAACTGAGTTTATAAAAGAACCTTAAACCATCCTCCCTCGTCCCGCGCTGTTGCACCCACCAGCAGCCATTTTTTATGCTCCTTTACTGGATTTTGGAATCATATCGGATAATTCCACCTAGTTTTCCAATATTCCAGAGGATTTCCCAGTAAAAGCACAAAAGGAATGACAATTTAATAACTCCAAATGGGGAAAAACTGCACTTTTTAAATGATTGTTATGGACTTTACTGCACAGGACTCTGGAAGACCGTGGTTTGATATTAGCTCTTCCATTCCTAATTAAGGTGAAAGCTGTTCACTGAAGGACTGCTGAAGTTTCTCTGCACAGACGAAACATGGGGACTAATACCTCCCTCCTTTTTTTGTATACATAGTATGAGAAGGACAGAACATCACAGACAAAACTTGAATCGATATGTTGTGAAGATTCGGGCAGAAAGGCATAGAAGAACTCTGAGAACGTTAGAGAACAATCACCTTGATTATCTCCCTCTGGGGTATGAGCTTCAAGCGAATACAGACTTTATCAAGGCACACTTGTACCTTGACCTACCTTGACCTTGGGATGAATTAAGTAGCAGATCTGGATGCTTCCGAGTCAGTTTCTACTCACAGATCATTGAGCCAGACTGTGCATTGCAGGACTTGTGCATCATCTGGACAGGAATCTGAATGCACCTAAGAGCAATGCAGACAGTGTGCATGGATGCCAAGAAGCAACGTCTCAGGCCATCCTGCTGGGTTGACTGGACTCCAGAATCTAAGTGAATTAACAAGTGCAAGCATAGCCTTATGTTCTGTTTCCTCCTCAGTTGACTTTTACGTTCAGCTGACACCTTATGACAGATTATTTATGGTAGAAATGCAAGTTCAGGACCAACATGACTCCTGAGTTGGCTTGCAAAAATCTTGTCTTTCCCTGCAGGACTAAGAAGTCTGCATTGTTTTTTCTTTCAGAGAAGCCTTAATGCTCTGTGTGTGAACTTCACTTTAAGCTCAGAGTCAATAGACCAGGCCTGGCCTCAGCAGTCTAATTTAAACCAAAGCCAAAAGCTAAAGGAATAGTTTGGATTTTTGTTTGACTAAGCTTCTGTGAAGAGGTTATGAGTTGTTCTTCTATCATATAGCAGCAGCATGGATGAGGAGGAGAAGTTCAAGCTATAAAGTAATAGTCAGTCTGAAGCAGATGTGTGACATCTGAAAGCATCTTCAGCCTGTTCTCATGGATTAGTACAAACCTTAGTTTGAATGCTGAAATGATTGACATGTTTTTCTCTATTTAAATCTAAAGAAATGTTTCTCACCAGAGCAGGGAGGAAAACACCAGATAATGAAGCGTGCATGAAAACATGACAAGTTCCTTATTTCCACCACTTGCTTCCACTTCTGCTGTAGTTCACTACAAACGACTGACTGGTGGGTTTTCAAGCAAAGTGTCATAATTGCCAGCTGTTCTTGCATTGTTTTGGCGTGGAGTGCTTTACATAGTTTCTTCATCTACTCGTTTTCTGAGTCAGAAACCAGGAATTCACATGTTCTTTATGTGATTTAATGTGCCAGACTTTGAGGTCTCCTACATGATGACTTGGGATAAACACGAATTGAAAAAGCAATCTGTAATTTTTTAGAAGTTTTGTTTTAGTTAGCTTCAGTTTGGCATTGTGATCTTCCCATCAAGCATATTCACTCAAAGTAAGGATCGTTTACACTGATGTTTTAAAAATGGAAAAACTCTAAGGCAAACAAGAGGGACAAATTAAAATGTTATTTTCAATATTATTCGCCTAAACTGCTAGAAAATATTTGAGAGAAATTGGTAGAAATCAATTTTATGTTCATTGTAATACTGAAAGGCCAGAGAATCTTACTTTATTTAAGGAGATTCCTGCTAAAGGTCAGATCTGGCTCTAAACTCTTAAAACCCTGCATCAAAAAGATAAAAAAATCCAAACTGTTCCTTTAAATGTCAAGGTATGCTAGTTTAAATCTACTGAATCCACTTTACCTGTAGCATATGTAATTATAAATATGTATTTTTTGGTTTTTTGGTTTGAAATCTCTTTAGTTGGCTACAAGTTTTAGTCCCTGTATTAAAATTATAAACATACATTAAATGATTTATCTTTCTCAAGCTGTTTGCTTTCAGTTGAAGAGACGGAGCGATGCAATGGAAGAGAATCAAATCTATGGTCTGTATTGCACCTATTATAGTAATAATCTATTTTTTAAGATATTCCATATCATATTAAACACAGTGATGCAAGAGCCATAGCATTAATAGTATATATAGATATATACAGAGTAAAAGTATATGACAGTGAGATATTTTAACCTTGCAATAGCTAAGTTTTTAGCCGGAGAAGCGCAATAACCCATACAATATGCCCAGATGTGCTGTTTGTGCAGACGCGCATGCAGGACTCTGATATGTTGTATGCATTTTCTGTATATAAGGAAACAGTGACTACCTGCCAAACTCTTCTACTAGGTGCCATCCATGGTATCTGAATAAAGACCTGGAGTACTGTAAGGTGCAAAATGCCACAGAGGCAACATCACAACCATGACGCAACTTTATGACAAAATGCTAGTTCTGCAAAGTGTGAACTTAAGTTCTTTAAATTTTTCTTTTTTTTTTTTTGTTTATTCTGTACAGTTGGTGACTTTTTCTGCTTCCTAATTGAAATCCTGGAATGAATATTATTTATTATTGAAAGCAAACATGATTTTTTTTTTCTCTGTATGATTTTGCTGTAAATGCTCAGTATGATCTTTTGACCTGCAGTCTGTCATTGGTGGTGTCCAGTGACATGGTGATCAGAATAGATGTTTAAGAAAGTTAGTCAGTACTGTCATTGAACTTATGCAGTCATATTATTATCATTATTATTATTATTATTATTATTATTATTGTTTTAGAAACCATATTGCACTCATTGATGCGAACAGTTATGCAGCTGGAAGGAATGGCCTGATTTGGACTTAAACCTACTCAGTAGAAGTGCACCAAATGCAGTTTTCTGGGCGATCAATGATCTTTTGAAAGTTTCTGATCTTGGCCGATATTGATTTTTTTTGTCTGAAAAGTCGCTAAATGCAGCAATAAACTCGCCAGGTTGGCAACAGTGGGGGGATGTTGGGAGCCACAGCGAAAGGGGCAGATTTACTGACCTTCACGAAGGCAGATAAAATTAGTTTCTCATGTCGGCAAATCACCTAAAGTCAAGGAAATGTATCGGTGCACCACAACTATTCAGTCAACTCGGTTCAGTTGTCAAGGAGCTGACAAGCCTTCGAAGGAAACTAGAAAGAGCAAGTTTTGTTTTTAGCTTTAGCATGTTGGAGTATGCTAAAGCCTGAAATGAATGAATGAAAGGTAAGCATTCATCCATAATCTTATCCATTTATAACATTAGTAGAATATGTGCCAGCTCCTTGTGAACTGATTCATTAACATACCCATTGCTGCTCTGCATGTGGTCCAGATCAACCATTCCTTATAGATGTTCATATCAGTGAGCGTTTCCTCTTTTGTTTCAGAATTATAGGTAACTTTCTGGTGTCCATATATCTGCCTCTATTTTGTAGCAAGAATATATTAATAGGCTGTATAGATTGTACTACAGCATATCTGATGTTTTAATCTTGCAAATGAATTCACAGTGGTAATGCGTGCGTGTGTGTGTGTGGGAGGGGGGAGGGGTGTCTGTGCATGTGTGTGACTGACATGGCTTATAGCAACAGCCAAGGGTTTGTTTCTCAGTACTTTTTAAAATTTGCCACAGATCTGTATAAAGTAGCTGCAAATATGGAATATTTCTTGCTCTAGAACGAACACCAGTTTGTTGATGAAGGCAAGGATTTCAATCAAACAGTTGAAGCTTTCGTTGCTCATGTTGGTGGAGGAAATGGAAACCAGTGTATCTGCAGCTGCTTTTTGAACCAGGTCTGTCGTTTCGTTGACTTCACATCTCCTACACTTTTGTCTCCTGCCTTTTTTCTCTGTAGCACAATATTCAGACATTGTGACCTCATGTTTGGTAGATGCATTGTCTTTATTTTTGACTAAATGTACGACTTGACCTCAAAAGCACACTACTTGAACTGAATTATTTTTGTGACATATCACCCACACAAATCATTGTCTGCCTTTTGAAGTCATGTCGAATCTTAATGCTGTATAATCATGTTCCATTCCATTGTTCTCTGGGACGGAGCAAATATTTCTGTCTGTGCTGATGGTTTACCTATTCTCTTCTTCTTTTGTAAAATTACTCTCAACTCTGTACATTGTTCATGGAATAAAACATCCAAACACTTCTGTTTGAAACTTTACCTGTGGATTTTCATTCTTTATTGTCAAACCTGTCCTCTGTGTTCTCAATTAAATCATATGAATGTGATGAACGGCTTTGATGATTAAACCCTGATTTGATTCATTAAAAACTCATTCATATTAATTGTAGACTGACCTCTTTATTCACTATTATGAAGACTTAGCACTCATCTCTTTGTAATGGTAAATATGAAGACGTTTGTTGTGGTGAGAGCGAATGAAGCCTTGAGAAGCATAAAGTCTTTATTTATTCTCAGGAACTTTTCTGGGCGCTCATCACCAAGCAACTGCGTTTCCACCAGTTAGTTATAAGACAGATATGTGTGAGAAATATCATTGGATGACTGTGTGGAGTAAATCCCTGGCTCATGGATAATCGCAGGAGCTGGGAAACATGCGCGGCCCGCTGGCTCATGAAAACTGCAGCAACGCTTTCGCTCATATCAGTGAGATGAGGCTTTGAAATGATTAGTCAAAGGATTTTCTACCCGTGACTTGGTCAGTTCCTGTTACGTAAAATGGGACAATTCCCTAGGGATAATTGGGTTTTGTTTGCCTCACCGGAAACCAGGCCTAATTTTCCACAGTTGGCCTCGAATTGCACTTTGTAAACACCTTAAATTGGATAGAAACACTTTGATAAACCCCATGGGGGCGGGAAGAGAAAATGGCTCTGTGGGATGAAAATTGGCTCCTGATCTTGGTTTGGGTGACTGCTGCTCTGCTCATATTGGCAGCTTCCAAGGTGTTCAGCTTATCAGGTGTTGGGAATCAGATATGAGATGCAGGTGAGCAGGAACTTTGTCACGGTGGTTTTGTTGGGTCAGAAGTTGGAGATGCACCTGCTCAACATCTTGTTAAGCTTGAATTCCTAATGCTCCCTCTCTTTTTGCCCTCCACCCTCCATCTCCCTCTCCCCAATCCTCTCTCTTTCTCTCTGCTTCCAAGACTCATGGCTGTGGAGGATGAAATAAGGGGAGGCGCCATTTATGAGCCAAAAACCAGGATTTTCGCTGATCAGGTCTGTGAGACTGCTTCTTCTCTCGTCGAGTCCGTCCGTGTTTTCCCTCTTTCTGCTTTTCCTGTTCTCTTCCTCCCCTTGCTGTTGCTATGACCTGGTCTGCTGTGTGTGTGTGTTTGCGTGTGGGTGTGTGGTCCCTCTCCTGACTGGACTGCCCTGTCCCTGACCTGTCCTTTCTATTTGAGTTTGAATGTCATCCGTATGCAAGCAAAACAGGGAGCTTTGACGATGAAAGACTTACTGTTTGCAGTCCTCAGAGCTATTGAAAGTCTATTTGGTCTGTGTTGGTGTTGCCGGATCTGCAGCTCTTTCTGAGCATGTCTGGGTTCAGAACCACCTGAAATTAGATGATGCAGAACCCGGGATTTAAATGAAACCTAACTGTGCAGCGTGGTCACGATCCTGAGGCGGCTGTGTCTTCAGCAGCTGTCACTGCGATGGTCTCAGGCCCCCTCCTCCTCTTACGCTGTCAGATTGTACCAGGCTCCTTTAGCGCATGAGTCACCCTGTAAATATAGTAAGTCCATGTTAGCATAACGACTCACGTAATGTTCTGCCGTCATGTTGCCAAGAAAAATACAAGAAATCAGAATAATTGTTTCTTCATTGACGTCTGCATCTCTTAATCATGAAAGAAAAAAAGTAAAAGAATCAGTAACAGTAAAAGTAATATAACATTAATGTCCACATATTGTAAATATTAAAATTATGATTGCTATTTATGCATCTTGAATGTTTATTCAGAGTTGGTTTTAAAATTTGGAGACAATTTTAGGGTTTTGCACATTTTTTGGTCTTTACATTCCCCTTATTCAGCTTATTTCCATTGTTATTGTGTAACATTATCCTGTTAAAACACACCTACCAATAGTCCCACTTTAAAATCTCAGTATTTATTAAACAAAGATAACGAAAGCAAATGAAAAAAGGAGAAATCACAACTTCAGATGATTGTATTTATTAAGGAGAAAGGCCTATTCAAGTTGTGGAGAACAAAAGCAGAACGTGCAAACTAGAACCAAAACCAAAGGATGCAGCTGGAAATTCAACTTTTTCAGGGGAAACTTAATTCAGGTTCATTCAAATCAATATAGTTGATTATAGTTATGAATGAAGAAGACTGAAAGTTAGCATTACATCAAACTGTGGTCAAGCTTTTCGTTTGCATATTGCAGAATAAACGTATGTTGCATTAAAGGTGGAAAAGGTTCAGGTCCAAATCTATTCTGGATGTTAAATTAAAAATCTAGAGATGATCCGTAATGTTTCTCATGAGCCATTCTCCGTTGGCATATCCTACTGCAAACACGTTAACTCGATTAAGGCAGGGGGAAAAAATCAAAGGAAATCCTCAGGGGAGATTTCCATTAGTTCCCCTTCAAAGCAGCAGAAATCAAAAAGTTCATTAAGCGTGCCATGAGAACAGGATTCATCAGAATGAAGCAGAGATGTTTATTACACCTTTATAACTGCAACATGAGAGCATTTCAGTTGAATGTGATTCAACAGGATGAAGTACAGTCAGTTTCTGCACTTTGTCCATCTATATTTCTTTAAAGAAAAATATTTTTGAAGCTTTTCATCATTAAATCCTAAGAATAATGTGGACGTCGTGTAGAGATTAAGATCCTGTCAAGTGGGATTCAGTAATGACCTAAGAATGAGTTTCATGTTAATGTTAATTATCTAAATAAAAAAGAACATTTGACACAAGTTTTCTTAATTTATGAATTATTTATGATTAATAGTTACTGAATGAAGATTCCTCTTTCTTCACGTGGATGAAGAACCCCAGTGGTGCTCTTGTGTTATTGGATTTTATTTACCATTTCCAATGGATCAATATAAGATTAAACATTGACAGTTAATTACTAAATGTCTTACAATTTTTAAAAGTGACTCAAGTAAATAATTTATAATAGAGATATAATAGAGCAAGAATCAAAGAAACAGAAAACAGCAATTAGACAGATGAACTTAAATGGACCTGTGCCTAGGGCGGCCTCTAGTGGCACAAATAAGAAAATGCATCCAATTTAATATTGGATGCATATTAATATTAAATATGCATCACTTGTACCACTGTAAAGTGGTACAAGCAGTTACCACTTTACAGCCACTGTTATATTTGTTATTTTTTGACTGTTTTAATAACATGTTAGTGCAACAATATAAATACTTTATGGTATGCTAATAAAAAAATACTGCAATTATTTAGGTTTAGTGTAGATAACTTTTAAATTGCATTTTTTAGGTAGCATTTAAATATTTCTATTTCAGAATGGTTTGCTTAGTAGAAAAACGGTTCTGTCATGTTTGTTTCTGAGTGTTTTAGTGCAGATTAAACTTTAGCTCTTTCTCTCACTGTTGCATTGTTTATGAGTGTCTGAATCGTTGCGTCTGCAAGGTAGTTAAGTTTTGAAACCATTTTTCCTGATCTGTTTGTGATTTTACATGATACAGTGATGTAAATATCTTCTGGGTTTTGAATCTGTATTTATCTCTCTGTAGAGTTGATGCATGATTGAAATAAGCATGTTGTTCAAGCTGTATTTTTCCCTTTCTGAACCAGGGAATGTTCCAGATTCAGCTGTGAAGCCAGTTAATCAGCCGTTATCACATCCAGATGTCGTTTTGGAGTTGCATGATCTAACACCTTTTTGTTTTCTTGTTGCATTACTTCTGCTAATGATGAGCTGCATGGCATGCTGCTGGAAGGCTTCAGGCTGCTAAGTATCTGAAACTGTTTGGTGTTTTTGCATTTATGTTCTGTATCTGTATGTAAATGTGCTTCAGGAAGGATTTTATCTGTATATTTATGTTGTTGTTTTCTGTTCACTTTGTGTTTTGTATTGTATTTGTTATGTTTTGGTGGCTGTTGTGTTTTTTCCTCGGCCCTCACTGCCCTTCTGAATCCTTTCGTCTTGTTCACCAGCTTTCCCTCCTGAGTTTGGCTCCCTCCTCCCACCTCTTACTTTTAGCCTTCCTTTCCTTTCCTCTCCTCTTCTTTCCTCTCCTTTCCTCCTTTGTTGATGAGATACGGTGATTTCTCTTAGGGGAGGCGTCAGTCCATCCTAGTGCAGCCCCGACTTGCGCCTGTCCCACCCCGAGTACCCAGGTAATAACCCAAACCGCCAGACTTTCACTCCATCCATAAATGCTGCCTCTTTTCCACTTCTACTGTTTTCTCTGTGTGCATCCCTGTCCATAAGCAGAACCCTGTAAAATCCACTGCAGGTTGACACACCTTATTTTCCCTTTCATCTTCACTGCAAAACACAAAGAGGTCATTCTCAGAATATTTGCACACATGCATTTTCAAACAATAAAATGTCTGATAATGACTAAAAAAAGTCTCAAAAGCAAAAGTCTGAAACATTAGTTAAAGTTCTTTTCACAAAACTTAACAATTTCTTACCAGCTTTTAAAAAGCAGAGGAATTGTTGAGTAAGTAGAGGAAAAAACCAAAATATTAGATCCACGATATTTGTTGGAGCTTCAGTCCCAACATTTCAAACATTCATTTTGGTATTTTTAATCAATTTAACCAAAGAAAGTCAATGACATGATCTCTCCTTGTTACAGACGAATTTCAACAGAAAGGGTAAATGTAAAAAAATTATTTTGAATGAATAAGAACAAAAGAAGAAAACAGTGAGACCCCAGAGCTTTCACTGGTTGGCATGAACAAACAAAACAGCCACAAACCGAGACTTGGAACAAAGAAGAACAAATAAAACTACCAGTAATAAAAACTGAGGGAAGGAAAAAGAAGAAAGGAAATGTTGGCTAATCAACAATCTCATCCCAGGTGTGTAAAAAGAGCAAAGAGAAAAAAATAGAAAATCTGAAAGTAAAATGAAAATCCAGAAAATGTGAGAACTTAATAAGAAAAAAGTTATGTTGGACAAACTTAATAAGAAGCATATGATTAGGTTGAGTTTTGTTTTCCAAACAGGAAGTTACTTTTCCTCTGTCTTTCCCTCACAGCAACTCTTCACTTGACTGACCTCAGAATTAAATATTTATGGTTGTCTTTATATTTTGAGAAAATCAGACAAGCAAGTTTCTACAAAAGTATGATAAATATTTGGTCTGTACTATATGCTACTTTGCTAATAATCAGCTGCAGTCCATATAGACCTTTATTTTTGTGTTTTGCTGTTAAAATATTAACTGTCAATAAATATTAAATATCCATTCAAGGGGTATTAAGATTACCATGCATTAGTAGCTCCATGTTTCACCTAAACTGCAGACATGATGTTTCTTTTAAGAATTAGCTGGAGGAACAGTTTAGCAAACCAGGCGGAGCTGAGTTGTTCTGTGGATCTAGAGAAAGGACATGATAAGATGGAGGAGGAAGTCAGAAATATGTGAAGGTAGACAGCTGTGAGTTTGGGGGTAGATAAGGGATCGGGGATCAGTTCTGAGAATTACTTCAGATTAAAGAAGTTCATGAACACTGGAGGGTTTAACTGATGAAATAGTCTCAAGATTTTCTTTTGGAGTAACTAAAGTGAATTGGAGAAGGATAAGTTTGGCCCAAAGCCAGATTAGGTCAGATTGGGGGCATTTATCCCTCTGGGTTCGGATCCTCATGTAGAAGACTTTAATTGATCTTATCTTGAAGAACAATGGTGGGACAGAGGATGAAGCAGACAGACTGAGGTTTTGTCTGCAGTAATGTGTAACAGCACTTAAATAAGTGATGTTCACTTATATCCACATGATGGAAACAAAACAGGTAGCTGAAAGCAGGATACAAGCCGGGAGCAGGAAATAGTAACATCTTGGACACATCAGATGGATTATTATTCCATTATTAAGTTATTCTACCATTTTTCATGGTGAATTGTCAGATTATTAGGTTTGGCCTCGGCCACATTATTTGATGGATGGATGGATGGATGGATGGATGGATGGATGGATGGATGGATGGATGGATGGATGGATGGATGAATGATGGATGAATGGATGGATATGGATGGATGGATGAATGGATGGATGGATGGATGGATGGATGGATGGATGGATGGATGGATGGATGGATGGATGGATGAGGATGATGATGGATGGATGGATGGAACCTCAGGTTTAGCAGTTTGTATAGAAAGTTAGCGATGGTGCAGAAGAGTGTTAGTGAATATATTAGACAAAAATGTCTAATTTTATTGTATTTTTGACAAATACAATAAAAATGAATTAGAAAGAAAAACAAAACCAAATACACACAGGCACTTGTTTCATGGCTCCACGAGCTTCAGTACAGATTTGTGAGCAAGACATGTGAAATTAAATGTCAACATTTTCTGGCCCAGGATGGAACTTTTAAATGTTCCCCTTCTTGTCAGTGAATCTGTCTGCAAGTTATTAAAATATTAATTCTCTTTTAACTGAAATACCATGATTTGTTGTCTTTCTTTTAGTCATCATGCTTTCCTACACACACCTGCTTCCATTTTCCTTCAGGGTGCATCCACCTCCTCTGCACCTCATCCCCATCACCCCCCCCGATAAACACTGGGAATTATGTGAAATCTCCGTATCTGTCCCAATCCTTCCCCAGAGAACACTGATTACTGTGCACACGTTTTCTCTGTTTTCCGTGTCTTTCAGTGAGTTTGTGTTTGAATATTTCTGTGTTTTGTGTTTGTGTCCAGCACCTGATTGTGTTTGGTGGGTTGTTGATGTAAGCCAGCTGTTACTGTGTCAGACAATGTCCAACACTCATTCTGTATTTGATTCTTTTGCTGTGAAGTCAGAGTTCTTTACCTAGAAAGCTTTTGCTCCAAGGCAAAGAGTTTTAAGTCTTGTTAGTGATGAAGCCCATAAATACAACAGGTTTTAATCTCAAACATTGAGGTGAGAAAGACCAAACACTTTTCTTTAAATATCCTCCTTCCAAATTGGAGTAGACAGAGGTGATGTATAAGATGTTTTTTTGTGCACACTTGTGTCCTTACATAAACCCTAACATTTCAGGGCTCCACTAAATGTGCTGTGTTTCTGTCTCCAGTACTGAAAAGCTCATTACTATTAAACAGAAAGACCACAACAATCTAATTAAATGCATTAAGTAGTTAAACACCACAGCCACAAAGAGCCAAGCAAGTTTGGTAAGTTAAAAAGGATGTCAGTCAACATTTTGCCATGTGTTTGTTCACCTGCTTGATCTCTGAGTTTAATAGACATGTGTATCAGCCTACACATGGGTATTAAACTACACTGTTGGTTGTGTTTGAGAGTAACTGAACAGTTGTCACTCAGGTTGTGTTACTGGCATCCTATTACTGTTTATAGCACCAGCTAGCAAAGTGTTTTCATTCATTTGGTTCTGATTGAGAAGAGAAAAGGCCTGGTAGTTCACATTAAAAGAAATTGTGGGGCAGACTTAATCTCTTCTGTTGTTGTTTTTTTTCTCATGCTTTTAAACAAAACAGAAACCGTTCCACTCACAGCGATCACAACCACAAGATAAAAAATTATCTGCTGATAATTTGCTTTTAATCTTTTATTTTTTTCTACTGGATGCAAGCTGTTTCTTTTCCTTTCTGTCTCTTTTACAGCACTTCATTCCACTTACATTACAATAATTCATGTCTCTTCTATGTAACATAAAATGATTTCATGCATGCAGGTTTTCAGGGGCTTCGTAAAGAAATTTCCAAACAAATCCATGCCAGATAATCTCAAGATGTACCAGCAACCTAACGTTAGATGAAGAAATAGGAGTGTTTGAAGTGGAGGAGGGATTCGAGTTATTAGTTAGTGTCCCATCCTAACTGATGAATAGTGATCTGAACCATCCCAGGTTGAAGAAACTGAAGTTCTGACCTGGTCATAAAGCTAACAGGTTGTCATATTGGGCCGGTTCTGTCCTTCCATCATTGACTGCTTAACTGATCTCAGCGGCTAAAACAGAAACCTCTCCACCTCCCTGCTGTATTTATGCACTTCTTTCCTTCTGCAGGGAATCTCAGGTATTCCCCAGGCAGTTGTATCATTCAGCTGAGAAAAAAATATTTTTCCCCCCCACAAAATAGCAAATTAAAACTACCAGTGTCAATATTAGCCAAATATAAGTATTGATCTCCTTATTGGGTTATTGCACAAGATACTGTTGTATCTTATATATGCTTTAACGTCGAAATTCTAAAAACTGCAGAAGTTTCACGATGAAAGTAGATCAGCTTCAACTTTGGTGCCTGCTGAGGTCTCCCTTTTGAAATGGACACTGGACCATTATCCATCAAAAGCAGCAAGTGGAGATGAAGTCCCTCAAACCAAAAGACCCAATGAATGAGTTTGACTTCTTTCCAGCAGTACCAATCATACAGGGTCAAATGTCATGTAGCAGGGGACCTGAAACAGCACTCTTCTTCTTCATATCCTGCTAAGCATTCTCTAAATTAGCAAAACCTGCTGGAAAAAACTCCCACATACAACCTCAGTTTGTTTTCCTGGCAAAGTTAGAAGCTAGTCTCGTGTTTCATGACCATTTTGAAATCTGCATTGAAGCTCTTGAATCTAAAACGCGAACATCAGTTACATGAACTTTTTAGTTCCTCACAACAAACTTTAACTTGGAGGCTGAGAATTAGGATTTCCTCTTAGTTAAAACCACAACCACATCGATGATATTGCTTGAGGCTGAGATGCTCGGGGCTGACAACGCAGCAGATCTCCACTTCAAACAGCTCAAACTATCTCTTTAAGGCGTGTCAGGACTTTCCTCATCCTGATGTGCTTCACTTGTTCCATTGTTAGAAAAGGGTTAGCCTTAAAGTTCCCACGAAATGCATACTGAAGTTGAGTCTGCTCACACAGCTGCTCTGTAGACATGCTTTCCATCAGTCTGACAGCAGCTGAATGTGTGCATGTCATGCCTGAATGAAACCCTCTGTCTTTCCTTTAGGTCATACCATGATAATTTTACATGTCTTATCTGACATGTAAAAACGCTTCAGGGGAAAACAAACAGAAAAATTAGTCTGGAATAATGAAGTTAAACTTAACCAATTCATTTCTCTGTTGTAATAATTATTTAAAGTTATTAAGCATTTTCCAAAATGCCTGAGCCAAATGAATGGGAGCAATAATGTTAAAAGGTCTGTTTTGGCTTTAGATTGCAGTCTAACCTGAAAAGCAGGGTAAACACTGCAATCACTGCCAAAATGCACCAAAAGATGATATTTTCCTGGAGCTTTTATTGAACTTGCACTTTAACAAATGTTAAAATTGTTACATTTAGCTTGTCTGAGAAGCGCAAAATATAATATATCCAGTCACTTTCATATTATAGCACCAGTTCATAGTAACACCGAGGATCCAATGAGCCAAGCAGGTCTATTATAATCTATCAGCTTATCATTATGACCAGCAAGGTTCATCATTTTCAACCACAAACACTGCAGGTCTGCACTGTTGCAGCACATTGTGGTCCAAGAAGCACCAGTGAAACAGGAGCGATATGAGATCAGTTAACAAGACAAGTTTATTGGCACAGCACCAACAATACACAGAGTAATTCAAAGTGCTTTACAGAAAAAAATAAGAAATAGATAAAAACATAAAATGCATCTTGACCCCAATGAAACATCACATAAAAGCATAAAAATGAGAAACATTGGCTAAAAAATGAAACATTGAAATTACTAATGTGTCCGATGCAAGTAATAATATAATCTTTAGTCTTTATGTGGAGGCTGCAGTAAACAGAAGTGTTAAACTGGAACTGACTCACTAAATGGGCCATGTGCATCGTGGAGTAACACCAGCTCAGCTGCAGCTAGTTCTCTCAGTAAAGAGCTAACGCCACTGATCCAAGTCCCCAAAATTCACTGTAAAGAACCCAAAATGTACAGTAATGGCAAAATCCGGCAACCATAGCTGCTGGGATTTTAAGGTAAATTAGAGATGTTTTTTTGCAATGTATGTATTAATCAAACTCTGCTCAGTGCAGGAGTGAATTAGGCATCCAAACCTCGACTTGGACTTTGGCTAAACTTTCTTTTAGACCAAGTTTAGTTCGTGTCAAAGTCAGCAAACGAGTTTGCTTTTCCAGAACATCAGATGAGGGAGAGCAAGACATGCACCAATTAAAAGCAGTTTCATGGGAACTTTAATATGATTTTTTTTAGATGGCATTGTGTCTTCTTAAGGTTTTAAGGTTTGGTGAATCCATGCAGCAGCTCTGTCAGCTTTAGCTTGGTTCTGTTTGGCCTTTATAATAATATTTTGGATTTTATGCATAATTGCTTCTTAAATCTGGTGCTGGCATCAATATGGCTTGCATGTTTACTAGTATAAGCTAAGCCTTTAGTGTTTTAGTATAATTAAGATGTTTTTTTTGTTCTGTAGTGATTAAGTTTTCCAGGTCATGTAAGAACATGTAGAGGACATGTAGTGGTTTTCTCTCTCTCGTATGGAAACCTCCTGATGCCCGTCACACGACAAACACTCCTCACTTCTCATCCCAGGAGAATCAGGATCTTTTGGCCGTGAAGAATTTTAATTCCCCTTCATCTCCTCTTTCTCTGTGTCCCTTTTCCTGTGCTGCCATTTCTATTGGTGTTCGTCATGCATCGACCTCGTAACTCATTGGGCTCTTTCTCTCCTCTCTCTGTGTCTCCTCCTCTGGCCCCTAATCATTTCTTTTTTACTTTATGATTCCCTCTTGGTTTCTACTTTGATCACCACTTTTACATGTCTTCATTTCCACCAACTCTTACTTCGTTTAAATGTTGACATTTCACCACTTCAAACTTTCTTTCTTTTTTCTATTCCCATTTTTGTCTGATCGTTCCTGCTTTTCTCCTCCGGTTCTTAATACTATTTTTTCAACATGACTTAATTGGACATATCCTTATGATCCATCATCCCTTCCATCATTCATTGAATGGCATTTCTCCTACGACCATTTCTCCCTGCTCCCACTCCTCTTTTCCTTCCCCTCTCTCTCTATCTCGCTAGGAGGACCAGCTTTCCTCCCTGGGTTCAGCAGACCCCGGTGTGAAAACTGAAGGTGGAGGGGGAGGAGGAGGAGAACAAGGAGGAGCGGTTACCAACGATCAAGGCCCCACAGTCTCTTCCTCTGGCATTTTCTCCAACACATCGCCCCACAATGGAGTCCTCCCCCAAATTGTAGACCTTCCCTCCTCACCCACTCCTGATTCACAACTTAGTCAGAATGAAGAGCTCCATGGCAATCTAAAGACAACTTCACAGGCAACTGGAACCACAGCAACGGCAACTACGGGAATTGCAGATTACAGGGGGTAGTAGGTCAAACACAACAGCGAGGAGCCAAATCAGAGAGAGACGGCACAAAGGAAAAACACTGTCCCCCCACTCCTGTTTTGTTTCCATTTTATACTAAAAAAGACTTTCTTGAAAACATACATGTGTCCTTATGACCTGGGCAAGAGAGAGAAGAACACTGTGAGGAGAGAAATAATAATCACCCTGCATAATGCATAACACATTAACACTAAGGGCTCTTCAATGGACTTGATGCTCACATGGAGCTTTAGATAGTATTGATCTTGCAGGACAAGATCTTGATACTTTGCACCTACTTTGAGTCTCACACAAAGCAACCTGCTATTTGAATCCATCGCCTCTCTGACTCCATCACTTAAGGATTGAGCACTAAACTCTTGCACCCCAAAGACTTCAGAGTAGCCTTTAAAAAGGAAGCAGTACAAGCTGTAAACCCATGGACCAGCAGTGCCTTTTAAAAGTATTCACACTCCTTAAACCTTTTTCCATTCCGTCACAACAGCAGACTTAAATGTGTTTTTCCTGGAATTTTATGTGACCAACACAAAGTTTTCATAAATGTGAAGTCAAAGGGGAAGCAGACATTTTTTTTATATTTCAGATCAATTTGTAGTCAAGTTCCAGAGTTACTGTTTAGCAGAATCATTTTTTTCTCCACTCGCAGCTGAGAGTCTGGTGGAACATTCAGCCAGCTTTGCACATCTAGAGATTAAGATTGTTGAGAACATCTGTGAACATCAGCTTTTAAGTCTTGTCCCAATTTCCTATAGTCTGGACTTTGACTAGACCATCCAAAACATGCCTATGCCTTTCCATTAATTCTCTGGCTGGATGTTTCGGGTTGCTGTCCTGCTGGACGCTGAACCTCGATGCATGTAGCCAAAGATCAAATTTAGTTTAGTTTTCTCTGACCTATTTATGGCTTCTGCCAGTTCCGTACTTCTTGCTACTCTTCCACAAAGGCCAGATTTGTGAAGTGCAAGATTAAAAGCTGTTTTGTTGACAGATTGTCCTACCTGAGCTCTGAAGCTCCTCCAGAGTTACCATGGTGCTCTCAGCTGCCTCTGATTAATGTTTCCTTGCCTTGACCTGACATTTTAGATGGATGTCCATGTCTTGTGTCATCCTCTCTCCTCCTCTGTGAGATGTTCAGAGCTTTGGATGTTACTTTATAACCTAACCCACCTAAACTTCTGCAGAACGTCCTCACTGACCTGCTGGTTCTGCTGGTTCCTTGGTCTGTTTATTCCCCTGAAAACCCTTGAATACTTCACAGAAAATCTGGATTTATCCTGAGATAAATTGCACACAGATGGAGTCTACTTATTATGTAACCTTTAAATGTAACTAGTTTTGCTTGACTCTATTTAGGGGCATCATTGTAAAGAGTATGCTTCACATTTTAGAAATGTTACTTTGGTTTTAAGGCTTTAAAACCACAAATCTCCAGTTTCTTTAAGTCTCTACTTTGTGTTGGTTTATCACTTAAAATCCCCATGCCATGCATTGGCTTTTGTGGTTGTAGCATGAAAAAACGTATTCACAAGGAGTGTGAATACGTTTGCAAGGCACTAAAGGCACATCGCTATCCTGAACAGCCTGCAGTCTTTCGCAGCAGAGACGTGGTGATGAACTTTGGCTTTTTTCCTAGTGCCTTTGAGAGTTTTTCAACAGGGTTTAATATAGATGTGCACATGGGCATCCACCTCAGCTTTGTTAGAAGGAGACGTAAATAATGTACTGAAAGGGTCATGCTCTAGGATTTGCGTTACAGAAAAACATGTTGGGAAACTTTTGCTTTGCTTTCTTCTACCTAAGGGACTACTTGTTTCCGGAACGGAACGAGCTCGTGCATTTTTCTCTTCTCAATCTCAGAACTGATACATGATAAACTGGTGCTAAACAGAAACAAATGGTGCCATTTTACCAAGTGAGCTGTCTGTGTGTCTGCCATACCACTGCCTCGCTGTGTCCCCCTCCCCTGCAACATGTTCTTGATGTGCCTCTGTCTCTGTTCTCTGTGCATCCTGTTTTGCTCCAGTGTCTGATGGGGTTGTTTCCCCCCTTCTCTAGAAGTGCACTATTGCAATATCTGGTTGTATTTAAGGTCACTAAAAGCAGCTCCTTAATTTGGGATAGAAAAATGAGCAAGTTATTTAATTTCATGTTGCAGAAAAGCTCATTTAATTCACTTTGAGTGACAGCAATCTAACTTCTCCTCAAACTGCTTCTTTCAGTGCAGATAAACACAAGTGATGCTAATGGTTGTTCAGTGGAATGTATTAAATAATATTTTTCCATATAAAAAGATCATTTATAACTATATAGATTGTCTTAGATTAGCCATTAAGTGCCTGAGAAAAATGTGCTTAGACTCAACCAAAGGGTTGATTTGTTTCAAAATATTATATTGCACCCACATTTTTAAAAATGATTTTAAAATGTTCTTATTTTGATCAGATGTGTCTATTTAAAAGTAAAAGAAAATCTGAAGTTTATGTCATGGTAACAATATTAGAATAACTTGATTTTGAGAATAAATGTCGTGTCATATGTGTAAAATGCCTAAAAACTCTAATGTTGGAAGTGTTTCTGACATGCATTCATATTCATTTTCATTTTGAACTGTCTGTTGTAAGATTTGTGTGTTTTCCCAGTCTGCTTCACATTCTGTTTAAATGTGGCGTGTGATCCGAGAGGAGGTCAGAGTAATTAGTTTAGATTCATCCTAAAGCCAGTGAATGTTAAACCAAAACATAAACACACTAGCAGTCTTAACGCAGGGACCCGGAGGGCTACTTTCTCCTTTCATTGTGAAATCTACCTGTGTGATGAATGATCCTGAATTAACATTGCTGTGAAAATACCTCAGTGACTCAGGTAAACAAGCAGTTGCCTCAGAGCTGAACACTAACACACACACTCAAATAATAAAAAAAAAAACGGGATGAGTCCAGCTTTGGAGAGACTGCAGCTCGATATCTATGCTTTAACAGCAGCTGATCAAGCACCTCTGCCCCGTTTCTTCTCTCTCTGTGTCTCCCCTTGTTTCTCTCCCCCTTCTAGCCATTCTCAAAGCTTCATGGAGGACAATGTGGAACCTAATTGGCTGATGCACCATCGGCAGTCTTCGGGGTGGCATGGCCAAATGTCCAGAGCCCTCTCTCGTGACGCGATTGGCTGACAAAGGGAGAACTTGGGCCGTTGGTCCTATTCTCTTGTCTCTAGGGATGGTGCAATCCCCCAGCGGACCATGTAAGGAAATGCTGGGATTTCTTTCTTTTTTTTCACTTTACTTGGGCCCTCTCTCTCTCTGATTTGACAAAGGGATTGAAAATAACGTGTTTGGCACCTCATTGTTGGATCCATTTTTCACCTATTTAAGGTGGGCTGGACATACTTTGGTGTTTGTAAGCCTGCCGAGCATGCAAAGAACAGCTATGCAGTCTGATCAATCAGCAGAACGGAGGAACTCACAGGCCAAGGACAGCATGGTTCTCAAAGTAAGAGAGAGAGACCTAAAGTGTATTTCAAAGGTGCTTGACTTCTCTTGTTATTTCAGTCCAAGCTGACTCATATCTGAACCTTTTATTTCCCTCTCCTTAGCTCTATTATTACAAATTTTGAGTCTTTTTTCTTGATTTTTGACAGACTATATGTTTTAGCTTTTCCTCTTTTTTGGAGTTTGGTTTTAAAAGGAAACTAAATATGCACAGCCTATTTCAAAAACTGCTGAGGAACAAAAAATCTTGCTTCAAAGACGACTTTGGAAAAACTGGACAGAATGTTATTTATATTTCTATAACGGATTACTCTTATTATAGTATTTAAAGGAAAAAGAAACTCTTCATCAGATATCTTCTGGAGGAGATATTTATTTCTTGATAAAAGTCCGATGGAGCGATCCATTTTATATCAACCAAGTTTTCATACTGAGACAATCTGATGGAGAACAAAGTTGCTCTAAAGCACTGAAGGGACAAACTTGTGTTCTACCTACTCCCCCTATACGACAGTTTGCACGTTGCTGTGACCAGCCTGCTCTTTATTTTTGGGTATTAATATTTAAAAAATATTATAGAAAGACACGTCAGCGGATGTTTCCTGTCCAGCGATCGCCGAGGAGCTCTCCATTTATGGACGATTTGAAAAGCCGTTGGATGCGGACGTTTGCTTCACGCTGACTGTGTATTGTGTCGAGTTTGACCAGAGAAGGGAGGATGAACTTGCTGTTTTCATTGTGGCCATATTTCCAGTCGAATTGCTGTAAAACTACTCATTTATTTCTGCAGCTGGACTCCGCTGACACCAGTCTGACCTGAATAAAAAAATCCCTGCCATTTCTGCCTGACATGAGAACAGAGAGAGATATGTTAGAGGTCCTGCTGAATCGAGTGAATGTGTTTGTAAATACATAAATGTATAAATGTGCAAATGTGTTGGCTAAATCTTGTGTACATATTGGATATGTGTGTGTATATATGGTATGTCTGTGTGTATATAGTTTGTTTGTACATGCAGAATGTACAGTTTTTTTTTTCCTCTAATATTTCTCTCTCTTTGTATGACTAGGTCTTCTCAAGTTCCAAACACCGAGGCATGGAAAGGTTTTTACACGTTATACTGACAGCTATCAGAGGCACTTTTAACACGCAGACTTAGAATATCAGCCAGTTCTGTCACTTCTAGCTACGTTCTCGAATAAGAAGCTACTCACATAACCTTAAGCTTGCACTCATTTTCTGACCAACTTCAAAAGCTTTTTTAGATAAGATTTGGCTGAACAAGCATTGTTTGTACATATTATGGTCAAACCGAAACCTTTTTTCTTATTTCGTCCTCCTGAAATCTTCATTTGCATTTATTTAAAAAGTTCTCAACTTTACTTTGAGTTCTATCACGTTTGGTTTCTATGATATATGTTTGAGGGTGGTTGTCATTCATAGGTATATATTTAATCTGACAACCTTAATATATGTTTCTTGAAATTTTGCTCCCCAAAACCTGCGCTCATGGAAACATTTTATGCAGGCAAATCCGTCCATGAAAGCATACTGTTATTACTTAAAACTGCTTGTTTTTGTATAGGTCCTAACTGAATAAGTGTGCCTCCTCCATATACTCTTACTAACCATAGATCCATTATCTCTGCTGGTCACACATGTTCACACCCTCCTTTACAAGCCATAGCCCCTTTCCCCCTCAGATCTCCTCTATTGTTGTTTTTCCAGGACAGACCTTTGGGGATTTTGTGTATATTAATGGAAGAGTGGTGTTGAAGAGTGTTTTGCAGTTATATATGGATTTGTTATGAATGTGGATATTCTGCTAGTTGAGTTATTATTGTAATAATGATAATAATCATTGCCTCTTTGATTTTGTTGATTAATGATGCAGTTGAAGAAGATTACATTGTTTCTTTTCTTCTTTTTTTTTTTTTTTTTGAACACACCGCAATTTATATTTTTCAGGTGGGTGACAGCGGAGATAGAAATACATAATTAAATTAATAAATAAAAAAATATTTGAATTCTTACCTTGTAGTGTGTTGTTTTTAAATCAAGGAGTTGAATTGAAATATTTTATTATTCCCAAAGGGAATTTCAAAACATTCACAAAAAGTATAATAAAATAAACTAAAATGAAATAATGAAATAATGAAAGAAAGAGGCTGCACAGCGGCGCGGTTATCAGCGCTGCAGAAAGGTCATTAGCTCTTACAGCATGGAGTTTGCATGTTCTCACTGTGCATAGAGGAAAATAAAAACAACACACAATAAAAGTATCAGCACTCCAGGCAGCAAAACCATATAGAATAATAAAAAACCCAACAGCTAAATGATTAAAAAAAAACTAAAGTTCCAGCTTGATCTCAAATTTCATGACATTTTATGTTTTAATCAGTATATTTGAGGAAAAGTACATGTACAATCTATTATCTTTATTATTTATTGAACTAAAAAAGGCCAAAATCTGTCTGGAGAAAAAATAAGTCTTTCTTTATCCTGACTCAATCCATCCAGTGTTTGGATGAGTGAAAACCTCACAGGTGAGTTTCTCCTGTTTGCAGCTGCATAACGATCCCCACTCACCCGAAGCAACAGACATTTTTCTTCTGTGATTTTGCTCTCGGATGAGCTGAGTAGATTGTTTCTTCCTAGCCAGTGTGCCGAGGGGACCAAGAAGAGGGGATTCAGCAGAACACGGCATGCTTGTCAGGGTGCTGCCCTCCCATTGCTGATTGCATGGAGACCTTCAGGCAGTTTGGCAACACATGACTTTAGAAAGAACCGAAAGAATACAAGACAGTGGAAGAGCATGGTTCACCCAGCTGGAACACTTAGAAAGTGTTCAGTCTCCTTTTATCTTTCACCTTATGCATGTTTTAGAAGGTGTCTGATTTAAAAGCTCTACAGTGAAAATGTCCTGCAGTTTTTTTTATAAGAAAGGTTCAGAAGTGGCTTACAAGATTATCCCACTCAGGTATACTGAGCTACATAGCACCAGTTATACCATCTACATTGTCAAAGTAACTGAAAAAAAAATCATAAAGTATATTAGAGGTCACAGAATTAATTTACAAATACTGGTAAAAATATTATGCAAAGCAGCTGATGGAGAATTTCAAGGAGACTTATGATTGGCCAGTTTTGCCAAATATAATCACTTATTAAAACACAAATAGCAGCAAGATCGGAAACCTTTAATTATCCTGAGCAGTAAATTGAAACTGAGCCACTGCAGCACCATGGATAGCTCTCAATTCCAGTGTCTCTGTCAAGATATGCCTATTTAATAGAAGTTAAACATTCTTTAAAAATGCCTTGTTGCTGAAGTGTGCAATGCAAGCATTCTTAAAAGCAGAAAGTGAACAATGTGAAACAACTTTTATCAGCTGTGCAAGGACAACGGGAGGAAACCCGTGTTTGAGTAATCTCTCTGTATTTTATATATTTCGCTTTACACATTCAGAATTTAGCAGGAATTTTTAAATTCACTCTTGACCAAATAAAACTTGTGTGATAACTCAAATTGTATCATGAAGTTTACGTGGTTTAATGGGTCAACCCACTATGCCATCCTGCACTATATATCGATGTATATTGTTTGGAGCGCAATACAGTTAAAGAAAATGCCCGCGTCGTGACCGCTGTTAAAGGCTAAAGTTAGTCTTTTCGACTTGTTTTCCCTTACCAATATGGCGAAGTTGTTGACGTCTCACTTCTGTAATCTCGTAATTTTGTTTTTGAACTCTCGCGATATTCAGGCGGTCAGTGCCTGCTATGAATAATGGCCGCCTTCGTAGCGATGGCCGGAACGGAAAATAACACAAAAGGGATAATAGAGCTTTTTAGCTGACTGGAAGAACCGTAGAGCGCCGGGGACCCCTTCCTACCCACTTTTCAGGACGGATGGGTGGAGGGGGGTTGGCCAAAGGATTCAAGAGACAGAAAGAGACTCTGAGGGAACACAGGGAAAGCTAAGCGGGGAGCTAGCGCTAGCTGGCTAACAACACAGTTGTCACTAACGGGGAACAGAGCCGAGTAACCGCGACAGCTGTTCGTCGAGAGGCCCGAATGAAACGGTGACCCCGCGGTGTGGTGGAACTGCCGGCCTGTCGCTAATATGAGCGGACCGGGTCAGGACAGCGAGCCCGAGGCGAAAGTCCTTCTTATCAAGCGACTTTACAGGTGAGTTGACGAGGCCGTTTTCGTCGAGCTAACCGATAAGCTAGTAAAATGTCTAAGAGTCTGTTCCTGTTGTTGATGGTTATGTTTAAGATAGTACAGTAAGTAACTACACCTGACTCTGGCATGAGGTTCTTTTTTTCCTCTGATGAACGCAAACTAGCTGTCATGTGTCATTCATCCTGTTACAGAGAAATGAAACAGAAAGGGTTGTAACTTTTTAACATTTCAGGACATTTGTTGCGTGACAAACTGCTATTTCTGGTGATTCATTGGATCACAGCAATGCTTTTCATCCAGGGCTGTGGTGGAATCTGTGCACAAGCTGGATGTCATCATCGGCAGCAAGTCATCCTACAGAGAAGTCTTCAAGCCGGAGAATATCAGCCTGCGGAACAAGTATGTCCAGATCCTTCCTCTGCTCTCACCGAAACTTTACATGCTGAATGATGACTGGTTTCATTCAGATGCATCGTCACGCTGCAGCGTTTCCTGTTACAAAGGAAGTTCAGACTTGTCTTATTTATTCATTAACAGTTCTACTCAGAGACATTTGTCACATACTTAAATGTTTAAGTATCTGTAGATACAATCCCTTTATGAACGAGGTCTAATTAAACTAACAGATTGTTAGTGTTTTTATTATTTAACGTTGTGTTTTGCCTTTCTTAATCCCTTTGTGATCTATATGACTTTGAACGGTGCTATAGAAAATGTTACTTGATGCATTACCATCAATGCTTGTCATTATAACTGTAAGCTTATGCACTTTTAGTGCTATTGTGGTGAAAATCCTGACTGGAAAGCATTAAAGATATATTTAGTATATTATTTTTACAATTTTAAATTTAAAAAGCTAATTGGATGATATTGCTTGTTTCTGAGGCATCTAGATTAAGCTTTAAAAGAGGTTTGGTGTATAGTGGTTCTGCAGCAGGTTTGGCTAATTTATGGCTCTTTCCCCAACATACCTCTTCTCTCTAACTGCCTGACTTTTTCTGTGGATAGACTGAATTATAACAACAGCTGAGTATGTCTTATGTTTCCTGTTCAGCCTCATTTTTGTCTCAATAAATAAAAAATAATAATCATAATTAGGAGCTGTGGTTGCATTTTTTGTGACACCTCCAACTGTTGCATGAAGCTATCCGTGTCTTCATCTGTTGTATGGTTTTGTTTTTCCTAGGCTGAGAGAGCTCTGTGTGAAATTAATGTTTCTGCATCCCGTTGACTACGGCCGTAAGGCTGAGGAGCTGCTCTGGAGGAAGGTTTACTATGAGGTCATCCAGGTTATCAAGACAAACAAGAAGGTAAGATGGCAAAACGTCACTCAGCAGCTGTGGAAATGTCTCTTTGCTGTCAAAGCAGCCATTGGAATTATATAGATTAACAGAGCGACACACAGGATTCCTACCCAGTCTGGATTAAATCTGTCCCACGTCTGGACTAAAATTTATTCTAATTCTAGGTTTAAGTCTGTTGCAGCTTTGTTCCAAATCTGCGTTAAAATTTGTACCTGGTCTGGATTTAAGTTTGCTCCAATTGTGAATCAGGTCCATGTCTAGATTTAAGACGTGAGAAGATACAACAGGAAGTATAAACTTGAGTTTGTCAAGTGTGTCACTCATTAAGAAAGATGTTTTGACCTCAGTATTAAACAAATCTGTATTTTACTTTAGTTTTTTGTTACTTTTCTCCTTTCACTTTGCATTTTTAGCTTTTCATTTTGCTCCCAACACATTTTTTCTTCCTGTTGCTTCCAGCACATCCACAGCCGCAGTGCCCTGGAGTGCGCTTACAGAACGCACCTCATCGCCGGGGTGGGTTTCTACCAACATCTGCTGCTCTACATCCAATCACATTACCAGCTGGAGCTGCAGGACTGCATTGATTGGACGCACGTCACTGATCCTCTCATCGGTGAGACTTCAAACTGTGAATCTTTCCCTAAACAAAAACACACGAAGCTTTAGATTATCATTTCTGGCTGCAGTTTGAGTAGTTTTGGAAAAATCTAAACTAAAATTCACCGCAAACACCGATGTTAAGAGTTATTTTACTTCTCTCATGTTTCATTTTAATGTATCTATTTACAAAATGTAAAATGTAAGAACCATTAAAATCGTTTCATGGAAGACATTTTTATCCAAACTTTTTTATAATTAGGCTGTTTGCGCTTTATTTCTATATGATGAATTTATATAATATCTCAGTTCAGATTTTTCTTCTCCTGATTTGATAAGTTTGTGCTTTGCTTTGAAAGACATAATGACTGTCGCTGGAGTTCAGGAGCCTTGAAATTTGTCCCTGCAGCTTCAGCTGCACATCTGCTGAATCCTTCAGACTTTAAAGCCTGAATCGGGAGTTTTATTCCTCAAAAAACTTCTTCAGGTCAGAAAACTGACCAGTTTCTGAAGCAGGATTATTTCTAGTTCGGATTCTGTTCATTATTTTCAGCATTTACAAATTTTACTGCTCAGCAAGCCGCATTTTTTCATTCTAAGACCCTGATGGGGATTTTAGCTTCTGTCTTTCGAACCAACTTCTCATCAGTTTTGACTTGAAGTCTAATCATTTCCAACAGGTCGGAAGAAACCCGTGTCGGCCTCTTCCAGAGAGATGGAGTGGGCTCAGATGGCGTGTCATCGCTGTCTGGTCTACCTCGGAGATCTGGGTAATAACATGTTAATGGCATGTTTAGATCGGCTCCTCTCAATTGCATGCCTGTAGAGGTGTGAGGCAGCCAGTGGGTGTCACCGCCGGTGCGTGGGAACATTGGCCTGGTGTTATAGAAGGAACTGAGAACAGGATGTGTGAGATGAGGACATGTTGATGTTCCCATCATTTAAGATGTGAAAACAGTTTTTTAATAACATTTATTCAGTTATTAGAAATTGAATAAAAGTAGAATTTTCACAGGTTTTCTGATTTGTTGTCTATATGTTTTCAATAATGTTTGGTAATGTGGTTTGGTCACCAGCGCGCTATCAGAACGAACTTGCTGGAGTGGAAGCTGAACAGCTGGCAGAGAGATTTTACCACCAAGCCTTGTCTGTCATGCCCCATGTCGGTGAGTCCCTGTGACGCCAGGATTCATGATTTCTGACTTTCAGTTCCTTTGCATGTGTTCATTTTGCTAATTAAAAACGACAACAATGAGACTTTTGGGAACAGCTTCTGACCCCAAAGCGACCTGCATGTGCAGAAGAAGAACCTTGACCGCAGCATTAGTCTGTTTATGGAAATAAAAATAGACGCCACGCCACCATTTATGGATAGTTTCAAAGATGTTCAGCAACAGGAGTCGACGGGATTAAACTTAACAAGACGACCTTTAGCGACCTTTAGTGGAGCGTTCATTGCGACTTCAGTAGAGAAGTGGAGTCGGACCAAGAGTGGTGGGACTGTAATGTGATTGTTTCTGTCTGGATTTACGTCGTCTGGCAAACCCCGTCAAAATAAGCAATTCCATTCTGATTAATATTCTTTGAAGTTTTGTTTACAGTTGGATGTTTGTGGTTTTTATTCCCATTTTATTTATTAGGTTTGTTTTTTACTTTGGATATTTAAAATGTCTTCTAGTTTAAACTGGTATTTGAGAGGGTGAACTTGCACTATTATGCCATTATTAATACGTCACTTAAAAATGGTCTCAAAACAACAATATTATTGTTTTTTGCAATAATTACTTGGACAATTCATCAGCAATGTTTGTTATCGTGACATGCACATGTCCGAACTTTTCTGGTGCAGAATTATGCCGCATGTCTCATATCAGGGACATAAAAATTGGCACAGATCAGATTTTTTGGGGGTGAAAAGATTTGACTGGAAAGATTGGGGCTGTTCAGACTCCCATGAAAACGTTGGATTCACCTCCAGTGAGAATGTAGCCTTTGACTTGAGTTGTCCTCAAAAAGAGCCGAGCGTAGATCCATCCGTCCGTTTGTCCATGTAGTGAATAAAGGCGTATGATGACCGGTTTTATGCATGTAGCATCAGTTATGAATCTGAACCACCTTTCTGCAGGAATGCCTTTTAACCAGCTGGGAACACTGGCTGGAAGCAAGTTCTACAATGTGGAGGCAACTTACTACTACCTACGATGGTGAGGGTCCATAACCTCTGGTTTTTAACGGTTCTTTTAAACATGAGGCTAAAGGAATATTTATCTGTTCTCAGCATCCAGTCAGATACTCCGTTTGAGGGAGCCTACGGCAACCTGAAGCGTCTGTTCGACAAAGCTGCCAAGATGTACCACCAGGTGAAGAAACAGGAAATGAAGAAGCTGTCTCCGTCTCGGCAAAGGTGATGACGAGTCCCATGATACAACTATTTCTTTTTTTTTTTTTACTTAATAATTTTTGGTTAAAATTTACAGCTCTTAATTGGCCTTTTCTTGAAAACTGTCAAAATAGCAAATTGTTTGGTGGAAATCTATTTTCCATCTTGACTCTATCAACAAAGAAGCTTTTAACAGCTAGAGGAAAAAACAGGCTCTCATTGTCATTGTGCAAGAAAGCAAAATAAAGTTTAAATAAATGAGTTTATTTTTAAGTATACATAGTAGAAACAACCAGGATGTTAAGAATGATGATCAGGGTTTGGATGAATTTTGGTTTTCAGGGCAACTCTTGGGTAGAAACTGTTTTTAGTCTATTTGTTCTAGTCTTTATTGGTCTTATCCAAATAAAACTATATTATTTTACCACCTGGAGACATTAAATAATTATTTTGATTACCTAGCATTTAGTTTGCTCCTCTTTGTTCCTCTTCTGTCCACGAGGAAAATCGACTTTTGTCTCTTCCTTTTTGCAGAATCAGAAATGGTGTATTTGTTTTTCTAGGATTATTCTTGTCTTTGTTTCACTGAAGAGTTTCCTGTTGAAATCAGACTAAACAACTGTTATGTTTACTCATAATAATGTTTTTGTTGTTGTTGTTTCTACATAGATCCAAGGACATTAAGCGTGTCCTGGTGAGCTTCATGTACCTTCAGAGTTTACTGCAGCCTAAAAACAGGTCAGTCTCTGAGCTGTTCTACTTTTATTTCACTTCCTGGCTTTATTCTCTGTTTTAGTTCCAGCTAACAGTCTGTCTGTGGTTTTCAACCTGCTATGAGCATCAGAAACCATGTTTTGTAAGTTGCGACCCACTAACCCTTTGCTTTTTGTTTTCCCTCTGCTGCCGATGAAGCCTGATGGAGACGGAGCTGACTTCGCTCTGCCAGTCGGTGCTGGAGGACTTCAACCTGGTTCTGTTTTATCTTCCGGCTCCGACACACGGAGGTGCTCCACCCTGTCCGAGCGAGGAAGAGGAAGAGCAGACGCAGCACAGCGACAGTTCCTACCCCGTTCTGCCCGACAACCTCATCTTCAAGATGGTGGTCACATGCCTGATGGTGGTCCACAGCCTTAAGAGAGGAGGTGTGTTTTTTTTCCCCACCTGGTTATTTTAATTAACTTAGAGTTAGTCATTTTTGACTTGAACACAGAAATAAACAGATTTCATTATATATATATTTTTTTTTTCCATTTGTTCCTGGAACTCTGTACAAACAGTTTTTAACTGAAAAATGTTTCAGTTAAAAACATTTCAGATCAAGAAAAGTTGTCAGAATTTCAGGATTTATTTCCAATTTCTGACATCCAACATACCATATCTTAACCATATCTTAACACACCTTTTATTAAACTATTAGGACAGTTGGGAAATATATTTGATATCTGTTTACCTGGATGGAAGAAATCTGCCCTAAGGCAAACAAAAACATGAACACTGCAGTAAAATCCCCAAAAAACAATTTAATTCTGCCTCAACTATAAAACATTTCCATATTTACATGTGAAATATTTCATTTTAAATCTATATTGTGATATTTGTTCCACTCCTATACATTTGTTGTTATTTTTTAGCTGTTTTTGAAAATGGATCTGTGTCCATTATTATCTAAATAATCGTCAACTAATTTAGTAATAAATTAATCGTTGAGTGTCTAGGTGCTCACACAGTAACTAAGCCAAACTGTACAAAAAATATATAAATATTTGCATTTAAGATAAAAAACATTTGTCTGGATAATAAATTGAGTAGAAAGGCCTGAGCTTTTCTCATGTTGTTGTTAAAAGTACTTATTTTTTTTGCCAAATATGATCTGAAGTTCTCTAAAGGAATTCTGTTTTATTTTAGGCAATAAAATGTTTATTTTTGTTATTTAAAAGAGAAGTGAATTATTTTTGTTTTTGCATCTTTTAATGTATTTCTAATCTTGTGTGAAAAAGTTCAAGTGGTTTCATGAAAAATCTGCAGAATGTGCTAGTTTTTTATCTGATTAACTGGTTTTTGAAATGGCCTAAATTAAACATGTTTCCCTTTGCAAAGCTAGAAGAAGAAGAGAAGTGCCTCAGATAGCCTCAGATATGCAGAGCAAACTTGCTGTGTGCACATTTGAGCTGTTATTGCCACGTAGCAACACAGAGCTGCAGATATGATAGAGATGTGTTCCTGGACAATAAAGTGCAGATTGTTCCAGATGAGCAAAATTCTCTTTGTTTTGTTTTGAACAAGATTAGCTACAGAATGAATACACACAGTTTCAGTTCACCTTCTAACAACCTTGTTTTGTTTAGGATCTAAGCAGTACAGCGCATCCATAGCGTTTACACTGGCTCTGTTCTCCCACCTGGTGAACCACGTGAACATCCGGCTGCAGGCTGAACTGGAGGACGGGGAGAGCCAGGTTCCTGCGCTGCACACTGACGATGCAGGTGAGTCAGAAAACATCCACATCAGGCTGTTAGTTCAGTTCTGTGGATTTAAACCTAGTTGTATTTGAGGTTTTCCCTTGGTAGAATGTCAAAAACAGTTTCTAGTTTCTTCTTTTCTGAAACGTGACATATTTTAGACGCATAACCAAACTAAAATAAAGCATATTTCTCTTACCCAGATGACCTTGAAACGAGGGATCTGTCAGCTGCAGAAGTGGATCTGTCAGAGGAGAGGCCCCTGCAGAACGGCTCCCTTGAGCAGGAGGATGAGGAGGATAAGGATGGAGATGGCTTTGAGCGGGTCGGAGTCAAAAAGCAGAGCAGCGAAGAAGACCAGCACAAGGCAGGGGAGGAGAAGCAGAGACAGAAGAAGAAGTACACCCGCCTCTCTCGGCTGCGGCGCCGCCGCTGCGCACATAAAGGCGGACAAGGCGAGGACGAGAGCGACCTGAGTGAAGGATTCGAGAGCGAAGAAGATGAGGATGACGAAGAAGGCGGGAGGGTCCGCGCTGATTCCACTGGTGGGACGCAGATAGATGAACCGCTCAACCCTTCATCTGTGAAAAAGGAGCCGAAGATGGACGGCCTGGGAGAGGAAGGCAGCTGGGAGAGTGGCTCTGAGGAAGAGGAGGGAGGGACCGCTTTCGATGTGGAGACAGACTCGGACATGAACAGCCAGGAGTCCCGCTCAGACTTGGAGGACATGGAGGACACAGAAAACTCAGACAGCACCGAGGGTCAGGCCCGGGAGCAGCAGGAGGAAGAGGAGGAGCATCCCAAGGAGGAAGGCGGGGAGCGTGACGTTGAGGCCCCGCCCAGCACCAACGGGCCCCTCACGCAGAGCGACTCCAGCATCAGCAGCAACCTGCAGGCCATGTCCTCCCAGCTCTTCCAGTCCAAACGCTGCTTCCGCCTCGCACCCACCTTCAGCAACATGCTGCTAAGGCCTCAGGCTGCCTCAGGCTCCACCCCCACCGACACCTCCGCCCCGCCCTCCCAGGAGACGCCCCCTCCGCCTGGAGACTCGCACCGCGACCTGAACCCCGGTACTGCCAATGGAACCAACGACAACGGTAGTGTACATCCAGTCTCCTTAGTTCAGACTTACAATGTGCAAAATTCACATTTTCCACATTTTTGTTCATCCATTTGTGTTTCTACTGATTCCACAAACAGCCCAAGCTTTTAAGAAAAAAAGGTTTTTTTGCAATAAGCTCACGTTTTTTGGTGCCTGGAAAATCAGCCGAAATTAATATTTCAAAAATATTCAGATTGTTGAGTCACACTGTGCCGTTACCTAGCAACCCCAGCTGAGCCTGGTCTTACACCTAGTAACTGTACAATGGCTGCTGGAAAAAACAAGTGTTTTGTTGTATTACCATCCAGAAACCACTTGCTGCATTCTCGTTGGTTGTGCAGGAGGCTCCACTTCTGCTTTTCAAAGATGTATGGTTGTATACTTGCACATCTGTTTTAAACCATTTTCTTTTGTGAGTGTAAATGCTGAGTTCAGGGGGCCTGGCCAGCAGCAGATCTATGTTTTGTATAATTTTGGCTTAATTATTGCTCTGAACATGTTTAAGTGTTTGGCCCAGTTCACTCCAGACCCCAATCCAGTTGACTTCCAGCTGAGTTTGATGCAAATTTGGTGATTCTTTATCGATAGAAATCTGAAAGGTGTAGCTTGTTAAGAAATGTATTATTTCACTTCCACTTCCGAACTATTTGCGATAATATCTCAACAAAACAATCTAGTTATATTGATCTTTTTTGTTTTCCACTAGACTTGGACTCGGACTCGGAGGAAAGTCAGCACAGCGCCCACAGTGAAAAAACTCTGCTGGAGAAACTGGAGATTCTGTCCAATCAGGGCTTGATGCAGGTGGTGAAGGTCTTTGTTGATTGGCTCAGGACGAACACAGACATCATCCTCATGTGTGCACAGGTGAGCCGACACATTAACACACCTGTTTTACTGCTACAATAAAAAGCCTGTCCTCCTCACTGGGATGATCTGCTTCCTCTGCAGAGTTCGCAGAGCTTGTGGAACCGTCTGTCGGTTCTGTTGAACCTTCTTCCAGATGGGAGCAAGTTGCTGGAGGCTGGTGAGATACCAGGGCTGCAACTAACAATTACTTTATTTAATCGAATTATTCTGACTTTTAATGGATTAAAAAATTGGCCCTTTCTGCTGATTTTTCATTTAACCACCAAAGCCTTTTGTGTACAAAATTAGAAATGTATTAAACAAACAAATAATTAATAGTTAAATAAGAAACACTTTACTGTCTAAAGTCCAGTGACGCAACATTCCTCTGGTGAACCAGAATCATTTGTTGCAAAGGATGCATCTGCAGCTAAAAATACTTTTAACATGTGAAAAGCTCAGCCCTTTCTGCTTGACTTGGCATCAATAGTGTATCACTAATATAATTATTAATTTTAGGATTAGCTAATTGATCTTTGGCTGCTGTCCAAAGGAGCTTTTTTTATGCAGAATTTGAAGCAGGTGAAAATGAAACTGTCACTTGATATTCTGGATATTAATGCTGGTAGCAAATGACTTTTTTGCATCTGTTTACTCAAGTTGATTACTATTAACTTATTATTTAATTTGATTAATCACAATTAATCCGATGAGACATTTCAGCGGCTACAAAGGTTCACTTGGCTGAATCCAGTTGATTTCTGTTGCTGTGGCATATATGTTTAGGTGCCTCAAAAATGTAAAGGAAGTCTGGGAACCAAAGTTAAATGGCACTATCTTCATTTTGGGATGAAACCTGGAAAAATCTGTGTATTTATTTTGTTGCGTGTGTGTGTGTTCCAGATCTGGGGCTGAACTCGGAGGTGACGGAGATGTTGAAGGAGTGCGAACAGCCAGGTTTGAGCCAGACTCTGCTGCTGCCTGAGGATGTGGCGCTGCGGCACCTGCCTGCGCTGAGCACCGCTCACCGCCGCCTTGACTTCAGTCGGCGCAACGCCTCCCTCAGTCCCCTGCAGGAGGTACGCTCCAGATATGTGCAGAATATAACATCAGTGCAGTTTTGAACCTGGGCAGTTCGAAATTAACTGCCCAGGCTTGATTCAGTTTAAACCAGGTTTTTCCAGATTGTTGTCTTGGAATTATATTGTCCTTAATCCATCTTTTACTGTTTAGAAAAACATTTTTTTCCTAATCACATTCTAGTTGAACATGTTCAATAAAAATGTTTTCCTAAAAGCAGAATCTGTTTTATAACTGGTCAGCACTGGAAAAGGAAAAATAGTGTGTGAAAATGTTTAGAAATTATTCCAGCTACTGAAAGATAAAATCAAATTTGATAGCTTTATGTTTTTGCACTGATTTACATTGAAATAACATTTTATCTCTAATTTGCTAGTGGTCAATATTTTTAAAATGTGAATCATTCTGGAGCAGAATGATTCACATTTCTTCAACAAATATAACTTACCATTTAAAAAATATTTTTATATCAGGATTTCCCTTTTACCGCAGTTCCATTTCCAACTTCAGCGATGTGTGTCAGTAGTTGTTGACCATGGAGGTACTAACACCTGAGCACAAACATTTCTAATTTCAAGATCTGTTCAATTTACAAATCTGACAAAACCTCCAAGAACTGAGCTGAACCCTGGTGGATACCATGTCAATTTTACAAACATTTTAGAGATGATAAATGAAAACGGCTCAATTCATTGATTTCTAGTTTTAAGAAATTTGCAACAATTTTTTTTTTCTTAAATTCATATTGTGATAATGGGATATTTCCATGTATAATTGTGAGGGGGGAAAGTTACTCAATGCAGTTTGGAATAAGACTGCTACAGAACAAAATGTGGAAAAAGTGAAGCTCTGTGAATTCCTTCCAGATGCTTTATGCTGCAGCTCTGAGCTGAACTAGTGGAGTTTTAATGGAAAATATGTCCATATTCTGCCTCATTTAGTAAATAAAATAAACTTTTTAAAAACAGTTCAAACATTTTCAGCAGTGCAGAGGAAGAAATCTGCATGTTTTTATATAATCCAGCCTAAATTACATATTTGAGATTCATTCATGTCGACTGATTCCACTTCACAGGAAACACATTCACCATTTTCACCACCTGCACTGTGAAGCTGTGACTTTCTCACAAGTATTCAGTGTGGAGAAGCTTCTGTTCTTTTATCAGCAAAATGCACCAAATGTTTCAGTAAATACTGACTGTAGACAAATATCTGCTAGCAGGCGTCAAAATGTTGATCTAAGTGTTTTTCAGTTAAAAATGTGTAACAGTAAATGCAAACTCTTTCCTTTTTTCTTCAGTGTGTGTTGCGAGTGTGTTGCATTCGCAGCTTTGGCCACTTCCTAACAAATCTCCAAGGCAACGTGCTGCACTTCAACCCGGAGGCGGGAATCTTTACCAGCATCAGCCAGTCGGAGCAGGACAATCTGGTGCAGCAGGCGAAGGCCCAGTTCAGGATGGTGAGCTGAAGACCCACAGCTCAGCCCTAAAATGATGCAACAAATGTGCAAATATGCATTTTTATTCTATAAAATATTTTTACTTCAGGCGGAAGAGGAGGCCCGTCGGAATCGTTTGATGAGAGACATGGCCCAACTTCGACTGCAGGTGATTTATCGGCCGCTAGCTAAAGTCAAAGCAGGAACGCAGCACAGGAACCGCAGTTTGTCAGCAAAATGTCTGGTCCAGCAATATGTTAGTGTTGTTGGATTAGTGCCAACTTATGGAGGCACGTAACGAAAAAATAAAAGCCCAACAAGAAGTCATAATTTTAAGTTTTAAGTTTGAGGTACTGTAGAAAACATCCTTAAAGAAACAACACAACTTTCTGTCTCATAATTATGACTTTGAAAGTCAAAATTATGATTTTCAAAGTAGAAATTATATCTTTGAATTTCATAATATGACTTTGAAAGTTGAAATTATAACTTTTATTGTTGTATTTATGACTTTGACTCTCATAACTGACTTTTTATTTAAAAATTATGACATTTATTGTCTTTATTATAACTTTCTGTGTAGTTTTTATTTTTTCTTTCTTGGCAGAAATGATGGTCTATACCAACTCAAAGTAAAACTTCCTTCTTTTTGGTCTATTCTGCAGTTGGAGGTTTCGCAGCTAGAGGGCAGCCTTCAGCAGCCCAAAGCTCAGTCGTCTATGTCTCCCTACCTTGTTCCTGACGCTGCCGCCCTCTGCCATCACCTGAACCTCATCCGACACCTGGCCGGCAGCGGCTGCTTCATCATCATCATCCCAAGAACAGGTCAGGAAGTCGTTGATACCTGCGCCAGCCAAACGTAGCATCAGATAACAGGCGTTTACCCGTGTCTGTAAATATATCATAGGTTATCTCTAGTCAACTTTCTAGGTCTTTGAAAGAAAGTTTTTTTATTTTTTATTCATCTTTGCTCCGTTTGTGTTGCAGTGATTGATGGACTGGATCGGCTAAAAAAGGAAAACGCCGGTGCAAGAGACGGGATCCGCTTCCTGGAGTCGGAATTCCGCAAAGGAAACAGGTCAGTGTCTTCTGAGTGGATCTGTTTGGTTCCTCCACAGAGGGTTGCTAAGCAATGTTTTTAAATGGAAATTACTTAAAAGTGCCAGTTTTAGCCATTTTTCTATGTGTTCAATGCAGTATTTATGATGGATTTAAGCAGAATGACAACATGACTGCAAGTTCTGTCCTATTTTCAACATCATTTTCAATAAATAATAAAGAAAAAATTCATCTTCCTTTTGAAAAATGTCATGTTTTCTTTGTTTTCTAATTGAAAAATAGCAATAAAATGGCTGTTCTTTAAAGATCAAAACTCTACCATCAAAATATGTTTTTGCAATAAGTCAGTGTTACAGTCGCTTATTAATAAAGTTCTTCCTCTAACTCTCCCCTCTGCAGGTACATACGTTGTCAGAAGGAGTCAGGCCGCACTTTTGAGAGAGATAAACTGAAGCGGCAGGACATTGAAGCTTGGTGAGCTTCGCTTCACGCAGTCGTCTCTTGCTGAGTGAAACCTTGTCACTGTCTTGACTCCTCTGCTCTGATCTCCCTTGTTTCCAGGCATCTGTACAAGATGGTGGACAGCTGCCGACAGCTGTCGGTGTCCCAGAGCAACGGAGACGAAGACACAGCCGGCATGGTGACCATCCTGACAGGACATGAGGTGGACGAGCTCTGCGCTCGGTCGGCCGCCATGAAGGTCCGTCTCTCTTTATGCTCTTTAACGTGTTTGGTTTCAGAATGTCCAAATCGTCCGCTGATTCCGTTTCTGTACATCTGACTTTTTAATCTGCTCATTTAGTCACAAATTACTCAGTTTTTAGTCTTTATGTACAAAAAGATCAGAGGTTATAAGTAGCTTTTAACATCTGTAATAAATTTTAAAAGGCCTTAGCGGCTTTGCAGCACGCTGTGTTACAGAGTGGTGATAAAGTGAATATTTTTCAATTTTTCACACATATTTCTTTATCCAAAGCTCAGATGGGGTGTTTATTTCTTTGCTCTTGTCTCTGCAGTCGGCGGCCCAGGCTGCGTCGTCTGCAGGCATGGAGCTGAAGAACATCGTGGAGTTCTACCGCCAGTGGAAGGAGATCGGCTGAGAGTGCACCGGGGGGGCAGCTGTCGGTGCTGCGAGCAGCTGATCGATCACAACACTCGCTCCCTCTCTCTCTCCCACTCTTTTGCTGTGTGTGTATCTGCGTCTCCAAAAAGGAAAGGAAAACAACTCAAAAGAAAGCTGGATCGAAGAGTTAAAAGTTTTGAGGGCTTGAAACAAAAATAAAGAGGAGGTTAAAAAATAAAAAATAAATAAAAACAAAAGAAGAAAAGGCAGGCAAAATGAGAAGCAGCAGATCTCCCACCTCTGTTTGTTAAACATAAAGCGTGGCGGCGGCGGCGGCCCAGGGAGGAAGCGGTGGGAGGGCGTGCCCCTGGTTCACCTCTAACCAGGAATACACTGTATATGTTAGCAAACGAGTACATTTGTGTTGAGAGAATCCGCACACTCAAACTCATTCACGCCGAGATGAATCCATATAGATATTTAGAGCAGTGTTCTGGATTTCCCTTCTCTCTTTCCTTCAGTCTGATTTCCAGAAACGGGCTCAGGAACGCGAGCCGAGCGGCAGAGGAGGCGCCGTCTGACGTCCATCGATCAGAACCAAACCAGGCGCTTCGTCACCGCAGACTCAGAGGAAGACGGATATATGGTTTCTCTAATGTTTTTCTTTTTGTTTTTAAATTTTATTTGGATTATTTTATCCTTATTTGCGGTGTACTTTTGTGACCAGTGACGTACGTATTGTGCTATTTGTCTGAGAAAAGAACGAAAACGCAGCAGGCCTCGTCCTGTTGGAAGGTTTTCATTTGGATTTTATTTTTGTACCCAAATGATGTTATTTTTCTTTATTTTTTGTTTAGTTTTTTGTAAGCTGAATCTGAATGATAAACACAGGAATGTCTAAGGGAAAGGGGAAGGGCTTGTTATTGTGTGTTGATCCACTGAACCAATCCTGAACAGAAGCTAAGAAAGCAGAATCTATTTATCAGGTTAGAGGGAGCAGGTAGGTGGAAGCTGATTGGTGGAGATCAGCTGACCTGTCCTGTGGGCGGGGCGGGGGGGTCTGGGTTGTGTCTGGACGTCTGTAAACTCTTCCAATGTATCCCATCGACATCACCATCTCCATAGTGACTGTCCCATCATGCACAGTGCAGAGGAGAACCAGTTTATGTGGCCAAGCAATGAACAATAAAGAGAAACTGATGCTGATCTTATGACGGTTTTTCTCTTTTTTACCATTAAAAATCTGATGATACAATCACCTACCAGTGTGTCTAAGAAAAACCTGATATAATGAACAGTAGTGACTATGACAGACATTGCATTTTGTCAAGTGGCATCATTAGAATCATCAGTACACGCCAGATATATTGGTTCATGTTCCTTTTATTGTGGTTCAAAAGCAGCTCTGAACAGGTGGCATTTAGTCTTGATTTAAAGGACCTCAGTGTTTCAGCTGTTTTCAGCTTTCTGGAAGTTTGTTCCAGATTTGTGGTGCATAAACGCTAAATGTTACATTCTGCAAAGAAAAAACAAAAACATCTGTTAGTTCAAAGTTATTCCAGAATGACCAATATCCATATTTATAATCTGGTTCTCCTGGGTTGGAGGAAAAGGGGAAAGTTGGGTCTGGAATTCAGATTTTCCAGCAGACTGAACAGTTTCCAGAGTAAAAACTGAGCGCAGCTCTGACATTCCTCCAGTAAACGTGAATAAGCTCCTCGTGTAAATTCTCCCAAGGGCCCCTTTCCTCCTTTCTCTGAATCTGGGTCTCTCTGTGCCATTCCTCCCTTTCTTTCCCCCGCTGCCCCTCACTGAGCGCCCCTCTGTCCCTCTGCAGGCCCGCTGACCGAGCACACAGAATAAATAACCAGGCAGCAGAGACACAGGAGACGGCTGGCACCGGGGCTGCTGGCCCAGTTTGGGAGGTTTTGTTTAGTTTTTGCTGGGTAAGTGGGTTGGGAGCCTCGGTGACCCAGCTTTTGGAGGCAGCGGTCTGCCGGGGCTTTTGGTGTGGACGGACCAGCTGCTGCTGCCACTGGGACGAGATGAGAAACTATTAGAATCACAACCTGGCCGGGAAAAGCGCGTCTTCCGCCTGAGAAATGTCCGCGCAGGGGTCGGTGCTGGCGCTCGGGAAATGCCTCGCCTGCTTGGAGTTCATGCGTAAGTAATTTCTCTGATTTTAGGTTTTTCTCTTCACTCATAGTTTGTAGAAATGTAGAAACTTTTCTGCGCCTGATCGAGGGAAAACAAGCTTCCATTTTCTCATCCAATGGAAGAAGATTCCCAGCGCGGGGAGGATCCGGGCAGCTGGGGGTCCAGTGATGTTTCATTTGCACAGGAATGATCGGGGTGTCCAGGGGAGCGGAACGGGTCCGGCTGTTCTGGATGAAGGATGGGAGACTTTCCGATCAGAAAAACTCCCCCCTCCTCTTTGCGCTCGGATGAAAACTGACAGATCAGACCAGACGTCTGAGTTCTGATCCCGGTTCTGCAGCCGAGCCGCTCTCTGCTGTTCTCTTTCGAAGAACTGTGCAATGTTACAGGGAATTCACTCCCCTTTCCTCCCACACAGGCCCCCGCAGCTTTATCTGCTGTCAGAACAGGAAAGAACTATAGAAACAGTTTGGCGCAGTCTTTGCACTGCGCATCCTAGTTCAGGACTTGTTTACGCAACCAGCTTCTGCCTCAGAACAATAAGTCCAGCTGATTTGGTTTCTCGATTTTCCGCTGGTTGGACATTGTTTGATTAGACTTTTACTAGACAATTATAGCCTTAAAGAATAAACCGAACAAACATTTTCATGTAATGTGAAAGTTTATCTTGGCAGATTTCTTCAGTTCTTAATTTTGTATCTTTACCACATTTTTCGCACTCGATTGTATATTTTTGAACAAATGTTAACATTAGACAAAAAAACTTTTTTTCACACATCAGTCACAACAGGATGTTACTACTGGCACAAACCACAAAGAGGAAGACAGGAAGTGGTTTGAACCACTTAGTGACTTATCATGTGAACAAACTTATTCACATGTGATTTTAATTATCTTCCTTATGTAGTGGAAATATTGTAATTGTGAAATTGCAATGTTCAGCATATGTCTTTCAACAAAAATTATGTTGAAAGACATGTTTTTTCAACATTAGCAGAATATTGACAAAGCTGTGAGCACATTTGTAATGGAAATGCAACGACTTTGAGCGTCATCTGCATCTCTGTTGACTGTTTTATGTAGGAGTGAGGCAGGATTTAACAGGAACGATCAAATATTAAATATAATGGACAACATAAGTTATTAGCAGCTGAAGCTCAGGCAATGCTACCTCCAAGCAGGTCAAGATCAGACTGCATAAAGACTTATACAACATTACATCTTTCTCCAAGCATCATGTTTTATTCAATTTCTGTCATTTTAAGTCCAATCAAAGCAAATCAATGAACATTTTTATTTCATTTTGACGAAGCTTTTCTTTCTATAAGTCCAGCAAATTTAATCCACGTGAATTTCTTTCACAAAACTTCCTTCCATGAAAAGGGACATTCATGCAGCACAGCAATGAAATAATTAGGTAAAACATAGAATAGAGCAATAATGAGATTACTACTACTAAACCACTGAGAAAGTCTGGTGTAAAACTAGGCCACGTCGCAGTCAAGTTAATCCAAACATACTGGGATTTTAATAATGAAGGAAAATGTGCAAAATGATTCTTTTGTGATTCATTTAAACTTTTATTATTCTTTTTTGTTTATCCAGCATGTGTGGTGTGTGCTTACATTACAATTTCAAATGAATTAAACAGGTACAACTATCCAGGCTTAATTTTAAGAAATGAGGCAAAAATATCAGCTTTCCTTCTGGAACAAAGACATGAACTGAAACAAGACTTCAGAAATATAGAAAGAGGAGCGAGCGCTGGAAGTTTACACTGCAGTGAATCAAACAGGATGTCCTCTCTGGACAAAAGGAGCGTCCCTCAGGTTTAATGTGATTGCTCACAGACTGACAGGACAAAAAAACGACACACAATAAAGTTCAGTTAAATTGTAGCTAATTTCAAGACATATTGAAAAACAGACTGGTTCAACTCACATCTGGTTATGAAAATTCTAGTTCTATGGTCGAATTCAGATTCAGATAAAGACGAATCAATAATTATCAATATTGACTGATATAAAATGCTCATATCGTGATAAATTTTTCAGTCTTTTCTTCCAGCTGGAGGAATTTGACCTGTCATCTCTGTAAACTCATCACAAAGAACCCAATTGTTTGGTGTTCTGTGAGGCAATACATGTGCATGAATTTAGGATTTTAGTTTGAGTTAACCATGAAAAACTTTATTTTTTATAGGTATTAAATCATTGTATCATAATACTGATTTTTTTCTCTAAAAACTGATTGTTGTTCCCAGTAACTGAAAACACCCAAAGAGACAATGGACAGCAGCTTGTCCACAGAGACATTTTGTTTCATTTTTGTGTTTTTTTTCCTATCCCTGTTTGCAGAACTGATCTAGCATTGAAGTGACTGAGTTCTATTCTCCTCGATCAGAGCAGCACTCGCTCTGCCCTCTCCAGTCTGCATGCCATCCCAATGAGAAAAGGAGAACACATTATTTGAAAGGAGGTGTTACTTTTGGAGGTGCATGTTAAAACGAATAGCTGTCTTTCAAAACCAACTTCCAGGTTTCTAACTGGTTATTAGCTGTCTTTGTGTCTGGACAAACATCTCAACCAGATCAGCTCCACAATGTGCAGCTCAATGGTTTACAAGTTAGAGAAAACGTTCTTAACACATTTCTTATATTTTTGTAATTTTTTTAATGTTTAATGTTCTGGATATACGAAAGAGGATTGGGTCAGACTAAGAAATGTGTTTTTTTATTATTGTCTATGTTCATGAAAGCAAAACATTAATGGCAGGAGAGGCAGTTATCTGATTTAATTCCCTCCTCCAGGAAGGTCTTAAGGTGAATAAAATGCCAGACCAGATGAAGCTACAATGAAGAAAAAAATAACAGAGAAAAAGTTAGAAGTTGAAATAACAGTAAGTAATTCAAAATGAAGAGTAGTAAAAGAAGAAAGTGAGAAAAAGTGGTCAGATTATCCTCCAGTAGCCTAAACCTATGGCAGCATATCTACAGAGACGGATAACCCAAACCAGTTTAACTACTTTATCAAGGGAGACGATGAAGGGAAGCTGAAATAGGAGGAATATGATCTCTCTTTTTAATTTTAGTCAGAACTCTTGCTGCAGCGATGGGATCAGCTTTTAACTGCACTTTGAGAAACTTGGTGAGAAACTTTCCCATTCACAAGTTCATCTTCTTAGGCCCTTTCTGTAAGCGTGTTCAACTAAAAACTCGGAGTAAAGCTTGATCACATAATTAAACAGTTTTTAACTGAAAGGTGATTTTTAAGTCAGTAAAAAATGTAAAAGTTGACAGGATAGGAGGGTTTTTAAGAACAAGTTCCTCAAACAATCTGGATTAATCTCGCTAGTAGAAACATGGCGGACCAAACTCGAGACTGCAACTTATTGCACTACTTGAAGAACCGTTCAGGAGCGGAGAGAATCGGCTCTTTTCGAGTCGTGAGCGAGCCGGAAGTTGTGGATCTTGGAAGATCGCTGGAATTCCCATCGCCACTGGAACACATGGCTCTTGTTGTTGTTCCTGCGGAGATCCACGTGAGCACCGTACGGCGCTTCCTATTGGCTGGGCTGGAACAAGAGACAAAAGAAAAGCAGCTGTGGATGTTCGGGCCTTACACAATTGAACGGAGACGCGGAGAGCGGAGGACTCAGCCCAGCCCAGCCCAGCCCAGCCCAGCTGTCTGTTAGCGGGTCTGTCAAGACCAGAATGGAGGAGAAACGCCGCGGTAAGTCTGTTCACCTAAAGAGGATTTTAATCTACGTCCTTAAAGTTTTCCAGCTGTCAACTCTCTGGAAGTCTACACAGTCGCCCTGTTTTCCGCCCAAATTCCTTTAAATTACAGTTTAACAAGTGGGAAGGGAAACAGTTTAACTGGGCTGAGAGCTCAGTTTGAGCTGCATGGCAGCTCTTAACAGCCTGTATTTTTCCATAATGTTAGAAGTTTTGGACATTAGAGTATCTTTGGAAAACTACATTTCTAAGGACTTTTTTTGATGTTATACAGAAATCTAAATTTAAAGCATTAACGTGTTTAAATGACCAAATAAAACTGTAGTAGCATCTCTTCCATATGAAGACAGAGAGTTTTGTTCTTACTGGAGCTGTTAAATCTTTTGAGCTCTTCCAGTTGAGTGCTTGTTTAAAACTGACTCCATGGATGTTGAGCAATAAGCAGAAACTTGTTTCTTTTTGACACCCTGTTCTCACTGACTCCCTTATTGCATCATTCAAAGTGTTCACAGATTCCTTAAATGAAACAAAAACACAGATCTGGTGTCCAATTGGACTGAAAAACATATTTTTCATTTTAAAACTTGCTGGTCTTGAAGATGAACTCATCTTTCCAGAAGAACTAGTGCTGTTACATAACATCACATCAGATGCAGACAGTTTGCAGGAAGGAGCAGTGGTGGGGGAATACGCCTGCATGACTTCAGCCTGAGTAAGCAAAGGGAACTGAAGATGAAACGGTCGTCTCGTGACCTGCTGTAATGCTTGTGAACATATCCAACAGTGTGTCAAATAATCAGTCAGGGTTCAGCGGTTTACTCATGTTTTATTTTTATTCTTTAGGATATCTGTTCAGATTCAAAGGTGTGACTAGAGGCCGTTAAATGCTGGTCAATCTAAGTGTAAAATGACACATTTTCACTTTGTCAGGGCTATGAGCTGTTGGTATTATAAATGAAATACCGTACTTGATTTATTATAAATTTTTATCTCTAATATTTGGAGGGTTATGTGGAGAAGTTCTGAATAGTCACCATCTTATCTGGTGTAAACGAGATAAGATCCTTCAGGTTGCATAAAACTCGTAAAGCACTGATTATGCAATCTGCACCAAAAATTCCAACTTTTTCTGGTCTGCAAATGAATCAGCAAACAGATTATTCTCTAATAATGTTTGTGTTGAGTTTAATAAAAAGCAGATGGATGGTAGTAATGTGTTGAACTCAAAACTAATGTCCATTAATAATCTGCATATTTTTTCCCACTCCATCAGATTTTTTATAAAATGAAAACAAATTTTTAAAAATCTTCTTGACAAATTTCTCACCTTTTAATAATCATACATGTTGCTTTCCTTCTTTAAGTCAAAGTAAGTAGAAAACTACTCATCCAATTGTTCTGCAACAACTATTTTTGTGTCACAGAAACCTTTTATGATGGATTTGGTGCAAAATGCTCCAGAGTTCTGCTAATCACCCGAGAACACAATTTAACACCTGCTGTTAAACCTTTATTTTTTGGCCAGGTGTTGTAGTTCAAAAATTGGAGCTTTTGTTTTTGTGTTCAAGGTAAAACAGAAATGAAAGCAACTTTCATTTTTCTTGAAAACGGCCCTCTGAGGCAAAGAGCTCCTATTTTACACGGTTGTTTCCAGACAATACTTAAATAAAATTTAAAACAACATGGAAACTTTGTGCCCGGCTTGACAATCAAACTTTGCTTTTGTTGTTGTTCAGGGTCAGTTTTTTTCTGTTGACTTCCTCCAGTCACCTGCTGGGAAAAAAACAGGTTAGTGTGTGTAAGCTGACATGTGAGTGCAGCATGTTGAAACGCGCTCCCAGTGCTGTTAATTTAATAGGGAGAGGTTACTGAGATCCACGCAGTCATCGTTCTGCTGCAGACTGGACGTGTTCCAGCACAACGCTGGAATTTTCCAAACTTCAACCCTCGGATCCAGACGAGGGAGTTGTCCTGGCAGAGCCAGTGTGTGTGTGCGTGTGTGTGGGCAGCGTGCTCTCTGCAGACCCATCTCTCTGCCAGAATCGGACCCATAAAGACGTTCATTGAGGAGGTCACATGATGAGATCATGAACGGGTGAGGTGGCGGGTCGCAGATGGAGGGAGATGAACAAAAGAAAATGTATCGTTGTTTTACTCAAAATGTGCAACTTTGAGATGCACATGATGGATTTTTGAGTTAATTTAACATCTTTAGCATGAAATATCACGTTTTGACAGAAAACTCCATTTGTTTTTATGTTGTTGCATAGAATTCAGAAATTTTAAATCAGATTTTCTCATAGGCTGATTTGAACCCTTTTTGTGGGTTATGTGAAGGTTTGAAAAAGGTTTAAAAATTATTAAATAATTCAGCTTAGGTTAAACTAGAGCTATACAGTAAATCAGTCACAATATATATTGTGATAGACACTTGATCAATATCAATAGATAATACATCTGATAGAATATTTATCAGATATTCGCTGAAGTCTGATTCAGAACCGCACAGTATTCTGGGAAATGTAGGCAGAGGAAAAACAGCTAGCTTAGCAAGGCTGGTAGCATCATCTCACTCTTTGGTTACCTAGCAACAACAAGTTGAGTAACTTGTGTTTCAGGTTTCTCCACCGTTCCTCATAACCGCTTAAAAACAAACAGACAACTGGATAAAACAGGAAAAGTAATGCCAGCAGTTTGGCAGAATTTCAGGTATTTATAACTGATAAATAATTATTGATATTCACTGATCTGAAACGTTTATATAATGAAAGGTTTAACTGCATTGTTCTAATTGTTCTCGATCAGTGGAGGTCATGGTGTCACAGTGTTTTCTGATAGAATAAGGCTTTATTATTTTACTTCATATCCTCTAAATGTCCTCCAGTTCTCTGTTATTTTGAATATTTAAATGTAACAAACAGCATCTTTAAACTTGGCGATATAAATGTGTTGATGCCAATCCAGAGGTCAGACTCCTTCCTTTAATTATTACCTCAGGCTCTGATGGCTTCTGTGAAGAACTCAGGATTTGTGCTCATCTCTTGAAGATGCTGTTTTGTGTTGGCTGAGTGAGTGTGTGGGTGGGGGTGTGTGTGTGTGTGTGTGTGTGTGTGAGTTGCCTCATTTCCATCCCGTTCAGAGAGCTGCAGCCATAGTCTGGCCTCTGAAGGCTTCAGGCCACAAAGCTCACTTTGTTCCTGTTAGTGGGCCAGATCCTGCAGCTGGGGTTCTGCAGACGGAGAGGGACTCCGAGGTCCAGGCGACCCCGGTGAGGCGGGAACTGCAGAGTTTAAGGAAATGTTTTATCCTGTCAGTGTGAGGACACACACTCCGACGGGTCAGCAGATTTATTGGGTTCTGGCCGGCTCAGTCAGTGTTCCCATTTAAACATTTTCCTTTTGGTTTTGCTGTCGGCTTTAATCATGAATAATTTGAAATAAGATGTCTCATGTTCTTTTTTTGCTCCGTTAGTGTTTCTGCAGTTACAACGAATAATAAAAGCAGCTTTATTATAGAGATCTGTGACACAGACATAAAGTTTTATCCCAATGTTTTACCATTGTCACAATAAAAGTGACAATAAGAGCCAGTTATTACGTAGCTGTGAGTGTGAGTGTGAGTCAATTGCATAACCCTGAACACAAATGAGATAAAGTCCTACCTATATTAAGAGAGACTGTCATTTAAAAAAAATTATTTGTACATTTTGATCACCATTTTATTGTGCACATAATTTATTTTTAGTGTAAAAACCAATGAAAAACCGATTGGAAGTCTGCTAGGGAAGGTGTGTGCAGCAGTCAGGCAGCGAAGCTCGTCTGAGATCCAAGTTTATCTCTGCAGACGTTTAAGGAATGCTCCTCGTAAACATGCTGCTGCACGCTCTGCGCCTGATCACCGGCGAATCCTGTTCGACAGAGCCGCTCATTCTTCCCTTCGGTGTGTGGGAGGGTCTGAGGAGCAGCCACAATAAGAGATTGTACTGCTGCAGTCAACAAACATGTCTCTCTGAAGGACTCTGTCACACAAACTTGAATGCTGGAGAAAAGCTGTGCAACATGGAGAATGACGAAGGTTTGTTTCTGTTGGCTCCTGTTCGCCACGGAGAGGATCAAAGCCAACCTGACCGAGTTTGGGGAGGAAAACCGGCTTTGATTCTTTCTGTGCTCCTTGTGTCCTGCAGTGTTTCCCGTGTGGAGGGGCATTGGGGCCAGCAGCGCCGTCGGGTGGAGCCAGGGCTGGGGGCGCTGCTTGAGATGGGAGCCCGGCAGCCGGGAGCGGGGCAGCAGAATCCCGGTGTTTGACTACCCAGTCTGGTTGGTGTTCTGCCGCCGGGGGCGTGCCAGGCTCAGGGAGGTGTGTCAGCGGGGCAGGGGAGCAATCAGACTGCCAACAGACCTGCTGAGCTTAAAACTCCCCCAACTCTTCGACATCCATCAGGTTCCCAAGGTAAGAGTCAGGAGTCTTTGTTATGCTGCCCCGGGAAAAAACTCCTGGTTCCTCATGACTGTCTGGGAATATCCTGCAACTCAAGCACGATACTGAATCAATCACATAAACCAAAGTCAAACACTGACGCCACAGTTATCGTCCAAAACTCTAAGACGACTATTAGTCACGTTTCTGTGGTGAACTAGGGAATCAGGCTCATGGTCAAGAGACATACTATGCAAAATTCACACTTTTTAACCACTTTTCTAGTTCCATTTGGGTTTCTACCACTTCTAAAAACAAGCACTTAAAAAAACCACCAAGATGGTTTTTGGCACCAAGTTCATGTTTTTTTTGTGTCTGGAATATGAGCTGTTTCAAAAACTTCTGATATGTAAAGTCACAGTCAGCATCTGCGCTTCTCCTAGCAACCCCAGCAAAGTCTAGCCCGTCACCTAGCAACCCCAGCGAAGTCTAGCCCGTCACCTAGCAACCCCAGCGAAGTCTAGCCCGTCACCTAGCAACCCCAGCGAAGTCTAGCCCGTCACCTAGCAACCCCAGCGAAGTCTAGCCCGTCACCTAGCAACCCCAGCGGAACTCCTGCATGTCTACACCGGCCGCTGCGCTGCTGCACGGACCTTATCTTTGCCACCTAAATAGTTAGGAGTTTTTGCATCAGAGATTCCAGTAATGCAAAACCATGAATATCAACAAACGAGATTCTCTTCAATATTTTAGCTGCTTCTAATCTGCAGGACTGAGAAACTAACATTCATATAAAAAGTTATTGTCCAGGTTAAATTAATTTTCCTTTTAATAAGCAGATTTTCTTCACTGCAAACCCAGCTGAGAGATTGATGGTTTAAGATGAAAAGGAAAAGAATAATTATTTTTACTTGATGAAATGAAGTCCTTTTGTAACTGAAGTGTTGATAACTCATCACCGCTGCTAAATATTTACTGAACTCCCATCTGTGTTTATGTTCACATCTTCTATCTGAGTACAGTTTGATCCAGTTAGACATTTTAACCCAAACAGTCGATTTCAGCACTTTGTCAGAGGACACAGCATCCTGAGATGTTGTAAAGCTCGGTGCATCTAATCTGCAGCAGTGACGAGCTGGGGCATTTTGTTTTTAATTTTATTAACCCGACACCTGAGTAACAGCTTGTTTTTCTTTCTACATGTATTTCTCAACTGGAGAGTCTATAATTACAAACACTTGGGTGAAGAAAGTGGCTGCCTTGATAACAATTTGTTTTTATCATTTATTTGTGCAGAATTCTGTCCGAAAGTTCTGACTTATCTTTCCTGTGTTGCTGGGAAGCTGATTAGCTTCCCAGCTAATGGGAGATTAGTTTTTGTAATCTCCCAAAGTTGTTTTGATTAAAATTGCACTGATTAGGTTGATACAAATATCTTTTCTTCTCTGCAGTTGTTTGCTGACGCACACACCCACGCCCGCACACATGCGTGTGCACACACACACAGACACCCCTGCTCACCCCCACACACACACTCACCCTCACACATGTTGCATTTGTAGAAGGACTGGGCTGAAAATTAGGAGCAGCTGAAGTCAAAAGAAATCCTAAAAAGTCCTTCAGAAATTAGAAACGCATCGGTCCAGATATTGGAAATAAAACTGGTATTGAGACAATGTGCCCCGTCCTCAAGGACAGATCTATTGTAGCTCTATGCTTTTTGTTCTGAGCAACGTCATGCTTTATTATTTTACATTATATTAAGAATTACTAAGTCCACTTTCTGAACAACTTGAAAGAAGGTCTGTTGCAGCATATATTCAGTTCTTTATTTATGTTGCATTGGTGTATTGCTTTGGTTATATTCCTAACTGCACTGACTGAACAAATGAAAGTTTATTGTGTTTTTATGTGTTTCACCAACCTTGTGAAGCTGTTAGTGTAGTTAAATGTGCTTCACTGGTGCTGAATTATCAAATACATTTTTATTTCACTAAATTCATTTCTGTGTTTTAAAAAACTAAACATTTTAAGTCAATTCAGCTTCGTTTTTCTGATCAGTATCTGCAGATACTAAACCTCAGGTATAGACAGTGGATCAATGTCTCTGTCTGATCTGAGGCGATGCGTCTGTTGGGCCCTCAGGTGTTCAGGGAGGAGAACATCATCTCCGGTTACCGTCACCCTCAGAGCTCCGCCATGGACTGCGTCCTCAGCAGCTTCCAGATGAACAACGAAACCGTCAACATATGGACCCACTTCCTGCCCACATGGTGGGTGAAAACGCTTCAAACCAACTTTACATCCACCATCTTTTTAGTTTGTTTTTTTTATTTTATGTTGGTGATCTGGTTTGTGGAACCCTTCGCTGCAGGTACTTCTTGTGGCGTTTCTTGGCTCTGTGCTCCACCATGAACTTCCTGAACGACAGCTACACCTGGCCGCTGCTGGTCTACATGCTGCTCATCTGTATTTACCCGTTCACCTCCAGCTGTGCCCACACCTTCAGCTCCATGTCTGCAGAGTCCCGCCACATCTGCTACTTCTTTGACTACGGAGCCCTCAGCCTCTACAGTCTGGGTAAGACGCCCGAGATGCTGCTTGATGGGAGCTTACAGAAAAAACTCTCTGCTGTTTTTATTTAAAAATTGGGTTTTTATCTGTAATTTGAAGGTAAAATGTCATAGTTGATATATACTAAGATCAATTTTTAAATTTCAGATGCAAACATTAAAACTTTACCACATACAGAACTGTCAGAGCATTAAGTATAGTAAAAAAAACAACTATTAGTTTCACATTTCTAATTTAGTTCAAACATATTTTATTTATCCCAGGGGAAAACTAAATCTAGCTCATATCATAAAAATATTTTCAGAGTTGTTGTGGATGGTAATGCTGCAGGCAGAGAAACAGGTTTGGTAGCAGTCAGTCTCACAGCACATCTTAAGAGGCCTCTGACTGAAGATTGTTGCTGTATGACTCGCATGCTAATGGTTCGGTATCTCAGATGCGACTTTTCACAGCAACGTGTCTTGGAACCAGTGGTTATTGGAAGCATTTCTAATCCATCTCATTTGTTTCTGCTGCTCCTGCCTGTAGAATAATCACACAGTTTCACCCATTTCTGAAGGAAAAGACAACATCTTCAAAAAGTCTCTTCAACCAATGAACCCGTTTAATCTCCATGTAAATCAGCGCTTGTTCATGAAACTCACTTGAATCGATAAATAAAATCCTGGAGACTGAATTTAAAGTCTCCTCGTCTTCACTGCTGAGACCAGAGGTCCTTTTTCTTCAGATAAAAACTCAGAATATGATGAGCAGATTATGAAAACATTCCTTATGCCGAGCATTTCCTCATGCAGGAACCCTGCAGCACTTTGAACTATCGAGCAAATTAAGGAATGTTTCATATGAAGAAAAAGTTCTTCATCTTGTTGACCCTCTCTGTAGCAGATTTCACCATGTTTGAGATGAAGCATGCTGCTCAGGAAGTTTAACAGATAAATATGTTTTTGACTTGCAAATTTTCAACAGTAACATTCAAATCCTTTCTTCCCCTTTGTGTTGGAGCAGCTGCTCTGATTTACATGTCTGACTTTTACTCTGGGCTGGTTTTCTCCGCTCGGTTGGACTCTGGGTTTGCATGCAGACGGATCCTGTTCATGCTCACAGCAGCAGATCATATTTTCTGCCTTTTGGGGTTCAGCACTGCACCATTTGAATGTATTAACATTATGCCTGGAGTCTTGTTGGTGCAGAGATGTTATGGTAAAACTCTAGTTCATAAACTTCTTTTGTTTATAAAAAGTGCAGGACAGAAAAACTCACTCAAAAGATAAACATAGAAATTACATATTTACAAAAACCATTATTCAAAATTTTTAATCATGAAATTTAATCTGCATGGAACCAAAATAATCCTTTTACATCTAGATTATATTTTGGTCCTAAATATTAGCTAACTAAATATTTAGCTTTGAACTAAATATTTTGCTTGCTAATAAAATGTGTTACTTTCAAACTAAACATTTAGTTATCTAGTTAAACATTTAGCTTTCTAACTGTTTCAACTGTTCAGCAAACTAAATGTTGACAAACTAAATATGTAGTTGTTGACTGCATGGTGTCTTTTATGACTTGTTTGTAAAGCACTTATTAGCAAGTTAAATATTTTGCTATTAAATAAGTTGGAGTTGAATATTTAGCATGCAGACTTGGACTGTGGTGAAATATTTAGTTTGTAACAATATTTAGCTTGCTAATTGAATATTTAGTTTTTGACTGTATAAATGGCACCGTGTTCTAATTACAATTTAAATGTGTTACTTTTACCCAAAATAATTAACATCAAGTTGGTTTTAAATATTTGTACTGTGGGGGGCTCTAGTGGTTTAATCAGGAACTACAATGAGCATCTAAACATTAAACAGATGATGGTATGAATTCAGCCAAATACAAATAATGAAACTCAACATGTTTAGTAGCAACAGCTGAATAAAAATCAGCAAAGACAAACATGAAGGTGATTCTTTAAAACTGTGTTTGTCTGCAGGTTGTGCCATCAGCTACGGTTACTACGTGATGCCAGACTGCTGGGTGAACAGTTGGCTTCATCAACATTTCGTTCTCATCGCCATCGGGAACTCGCTGTTCTGCACCAGCATGTCCTGTTACTCCAGGTAACAATCTCCCTGCTCTTCTGCATCTGAAGTTACAGTTCAGCTGCTGGAGGAATTTTGCTGTTTAATTATCTGAAAAGTAATTAAACAGGCTGTATTTTTGTTTCTTATCAGGGGTTAGCCTTGTTTAGTTCCCTCAGAATTAAACAAGGAGACTTGGTTCACCGCAAAAACACAAACTTTTACCAGGTGTTTTTATCTGATTTCTAGAGCAAATATCTTAGTTTTGTCTTATTTGAGTTGTAGCAACTTGGAAGTAACTTTTATTTGTTCACTTACAACAAAACCTTTTAAGTGAAATAAATTCAAAATCCAATTTTAGTTTTAAGTTAAAAGTTTAAAACAAAAATTGGATATCTTGGTAGCTCCGATGTCTTGCTGAAAAATTACATGCGAGTTGGTTTTGGCTTATTTCGAGTGTAATAAAATATTTGTACCATTAAACTGGATTAAAATACTTAATTTTGTGTTTCTGTAATCCTGAGCTTTCAAACAAACTCCTGAAAATTTACAGAAGGTCATCTTTTCTTTTTTTTCAGATATTGGCTGTTAATCTGTTTTAAATGTTTGTTTTCTGCTTTTTTGCATACATGCAACATGTAAATATGAGTATGTTCCTTTTAACTTTTATTCTTTTTGGTAGGAATAGTCCACCGTCACTTTGTCCTCTGATACTCGCTGGATTCGCCTTCAAATCCGATTATTTTCACAGCAGCAGCCAAGCCTCATGTGGCCCGAATTACACTGGATGTGTTTTATTTATGTGTTTAAAATGTTGTAGATTGTGCAAAGCTGTGCTGGGTTTGGACCTGAAAAGCATGACTCCAGTTTGCTTGAGAAGAGCTCCAGTGTGTTTCAGTGAGTTTGCATTCTGCCTGTAACTGAAAGCACCTGGAACAGCATTAAGGTCGTCATGTGGCCCTAAAACTCCCCATAGAAACCCAAATAAACTGAATTCCTTTAGTTCCAGCAGCCCTGAAACCAGATTATAAACTCTGCTGCTGAACAACCTGAGCTGCTGCTGAAAGGTGAAACATTTCCTGTTTTATTTTATTTCTTTTTTCAGATTTGTGGAGCTGCAGTTCCCAAAGAGAAGTAAAGCGTTACGAACCGGAGCGTTTGTTGTGCCGTTTATGTTCGACACTGTTCCTCTGTTTTACAGGGTGAGTCATCAGTTTGAACACACGTTTGATCATGTAATCTCATTAGGTTAATAAGACTTTGGCCCACTGACACAGGATCTGACTTCTGTTTTTAACTCAATACAAGCAATTTCATGCCGGTAGTAATTCTGCTAATCCTATAGCTGATTAGTCTGCATTATGTAATCTGAAATATTGTAACAATCTAAATACAATGGAGTTCTTTGATTCTCAGGCATTGATCTGCTTTTGGGGCGGCGGCACCCCGAGCGACGCCCTTTCCAGCCACTGTTACCACCTCCTCTTCGCCTTCCTCACCTGTTTCCTGTTTACCGCCCACCTCCCAGAGAGGCTGGCCCCGGGCCGCTTCGACTACATCGGTACGTCCAGATCCTCCGTCAGCCTCCTGAACTGTGTGGTGATGCTGGCAGAGCTGCAGAAATCTGATCCAAACATGGACTTATAGAGGATCTGCACAATGAAAGTCACAGGAAGTTCAGGTTTTTCCCCCCACAAGTTTAAGAAAAATTTTTTTTTATAAAATCAACAAATGAAGTCAATTTCATAAAAAGAAAAACCCTATATACATCCAAAATTAAGAGATTTTGCACGTTTACTGTGCTAAAAGAAAGAGGTGTCCTGTTTTCAGTTTTTTGGCTCCAATGAACAAATTTACTTTTGCTAATAAAAACAGCATTCGGGTCAGTTTCTTTCAAAACGCTTACTAAACTCAGTATAGCTTAATAAATTCAATAAAAGCTGATTTGGCTTTTCACAAATGGCCCCGAGCCACAGTTTGGAAAGAGATACAAACTTTGTATCAGTTCCTCATGAAATAAACTGAAGTTTGTGATTAAAGTAAAAAAGGTCAAAGGGTATGAATTGTTCTTCTGGGCATTTTCTCCTAAATCGGGGTGCAACTATTAAATAATCCTCTTTTATCTCAGCCTGAACAATACTGGATCCACTTCAAAGGTTTTTGATTGGACGCCATGGAAACTCCTCAGATTGTTTCCTTGTTTGTGTTTCATTGTTACAAAAGATAGAAAGAAAGCAGAGTTTGTTTACAAGTTATGCCAAATATTAAAATAAGCATCAAGAGAGATTTTATAACTCAAACCAGTTTCTTAAATTTTTTTATTTAAACCTTATAAAGTCTAAAAGTGGAAAATTTCAGAAGATTTAATTTTGGGGATTTCAAGGAAAATGTGTTGCTGCTTATCTCATTTTTAACAAGGAAATGTTAAAAACATTTTTTCATACTGATTTTTAAAATTTAATTAATTTAGATCAATCAGTAAGAATCAAGCTTAGACTTGTATGAAGAGGCTTGAAGCATGTTTGTAAAAAAAAAAATGCAAGAAATGTGATAAGAAAAAATTAACTCCAAAGAAGTATTAAACTAAAAAGATTTTAATTTGCATATATCAGAGCAGGAATTAAAACAGGAAACTATTCAACGGTCAATCCAGGATTTTATGATTGTTTTTGTGATGTATTTTTTAGGATGGAAATTCAATTTTTTGGTGCCATTTCAGAAATATTTTCAATGACTTTTGCTATTTTTTTCCTCATTAAACACCTTCTAAAATTTAGATTAGAAACAAATAACAAGCAGACAGATTTGGACACAAACATTTTCTTACAAAAATGGCCAAGATTTGATTAAATCTTTGGAAATTTACATAAATTTAGACTGCAGTGTTTCTATGGATTCATAACAAAAGTATTGACTTATTATTGTATCCATAAAAACCATCAAGCTATAGAAAAACTATTCTGCTGTAATTAAGTTTATAGCAGCACGACAGGAAGGTTACACTGCAAAAACACAAAATCTGTAAAGTATTTTTGATCCTGTTTTTAGGTATGCTTGAAATAAGACAAAACTAACTGATGGGTAACTTTTCAGGAGGAATGAGGAGTTTGATGAGGGTAAATAATTCCTTAATTTTGATTGAAGTACAAGTTCTACTGCAGATTATTTCACTTATAATAGGACATTTTACATGTTAAGTGAAGTAATCTGCCAGTTGAACCATCACTTTTAATAAGTATTCAAGAAGTATTGCCTTAAATAAAACTCCCATATCTTGCTGAAAGTTATTTAGAAGTTAGTTTTGTCTTATTGCACTATAAACTAGACATAGTTTGTAAGATTTTGTCATTTCTACGTGTAAGCCTCCAGTTGTGCAGCGATAAACTTAATTACTGCAGAATCATTTTAATGCAACATGATGCCTTTTGGGGAAAAATGAAAAACTCAATAGTTTTGCTTTAATCCATAGAAATGCTGTAGTTTCAGGGATTTGGTTTGAGGTTTTACTTTGAAAAGTAGGCCAATATGTAGCGTTTCCTGTGAGCAGGAACATCCTGGCCGGGTGTCGCCATGCTTCGCTAACGGACTCCTCTGCTCCCCCGTTAAGGCCACAGCCACCAGCTGTTCCACATCAGCGCCGTGGTGGGAACCCACTTCCAGATGGAGGGCGTGGTCGCGGACATGACGTCCCGCAGGGGGTGGCTCCAGCTCCACGGGGCGACGCCGTCCTTCCTGGGGACTATCGGGGCGCTCGCCGTCAGCGTCGCCCTCAACCTGGCCATCATCGGCATCTTCAGCACGCCGCTGCTGTGGAAAACCCGGCCTGGCTCGGCCCAGCAGCACGCCTGCAGGGAGCAGTGAGGAGGCGTCCCGAAGCGCAGCGGACTCATTGGCTTTCCAAAGGAAAGGTTCCCAGTAGCGCTGGTTTAACAGTTCCCTCTGTTGTTGTAAGTGTCTGTATGTCTGCAGCGGCTGAAGACCCGGGTTCGGTTTCTGAAGCCTCGTCCCGATGTTCGGGTCGAGAAAGGCTCTGGGTTGAAGGACGCCTGCTGCAAGTTTTTAAACCTCAAACTGGAAACATTCAGTTAAAATTGAAAGAAATTCAGAGATTTCACCCAAACTATTCCTCCTAACTGGACGCATGTGTTGGTCGGGTTGCTCTGCGAGCGCAGCGGCTCGGTAAAATAATGCAGATTGGATCGGCATCTCTTAAACGTCCACCAATTGATTCCGCTCCTCGCAGACGGGAATTGATTTTCAGAGCCGTGCGGTTTCTTTTCCTGTTTCTTTTTTATTTCTCCTGATTGCCCACCTCATTCTAAGCCGCACAATCTGCCCTGGAAGGGAGCCGCTGGGGGGGCAGAAAGCGTGGCGGTGATTAAAAGACAGGTACCACTTTCAGAACGTTCCGTTCCCATGGCAGCGGTGGAGCGGCCTCTCGTTCCCGTCTCCATTTCCCACAGGAAACTGATGCTAATTAGATTCTGAGCTGACTGCCGTTCGGAGAACTTTAACATTAGTTTCACACACGTTGGTGGGATTCAGAGAAACAAAGACCAGTGGAGTTTATTTAGAATCATTAACAGTCATGAGGATTTTTGTAGAACTGCATTGAAGCAAAAACATTAACGACTCATTTTTGCTTCATAAATCTCAACCCAGGTGACTCTTGTTTACATTAATCACTGAATTAATTTCTTTTAAGAAATTTAAAGCTCAATTTAGTGCGAAATGTGGTAAAGAGGTGAGATTTTCTCCAACTAATTGCATTTATCTTAAAAGGGTCATGTTCTGTCTGCTCATTTTTAATGACCCTAAAATAAGTGGAAAAAAATTCAGACCATAAAGCTAGTTTTTATCTCAACATTTTACACATTTTTTATTTAAAACTAGTTTGCCTGATACGGGAAACCTGATCTGTGTGGATGAGGATGGAGTAACGGGCTACAACTGATGGGAGATTTGCAGAAATCAAAAACTTATAAATACATTTTGAAACTCTGTAGCAAATTTTCTATACTTTTTCCATTATTAAAGAAAATAAATCTAATCTAATTTTGTCGTTATGTGTGCAGAAATCACAGTAAGCTATTTTACAGCTTGAATAAAATGAAATATGATACATATTTGTCAGAAATGATGATAAATCATGAGAAAGCTGCTCAAATTAACTGTTTTTTGCATTGGATCGTCTGAATTCTGGTCTAAAGCTATTTTTGTTTGATGTGGCTGTAAAATCTGCAAGAATATATGCAAGATAGATTCTGGCATCAAAAAAAACAACCAATTTTTAATTAAAATTCTTTTTTCCACTTTTAGGATTTTGACCTAAATGAGCAAAATTAATTGAATAGTCTGTAGATCAGGCACTAACAGAAGAGGAAGTTAATGGAAGCCGGATGTTGCAGACGGTTCATTCTGCAGATGAAGGTTTTTTCTGTTCCTCATTTTAACTGACAAACAGCTGAAATCCGTATAAAACGGGTTTCTTCTCCGGTAGAAATGCCACGCTGCTAACACGCGCTCACTCACACACATTCACACACTCATCGTGTTTAGTGGAACGACTCGGTCAGCAGGATAACCGTAGGTGATTTAAAGGGAATGAGGTGCAGTCCAGGTCCGTGTCGGACGCTGAGGTGGAAACGTTGGATGGAAATTGTGAGTAGAAAACACAAAGTGCACACACACTTTTATTTTTTTATATTGCCAGGATTACTGTGCTGGGTTTGAGTGGCAGCATCGGATTAAAGAGCGCTCTATGCCCTGAATGTATTTTTTCTTTTCTTTTTTTTATCATTTTACCTGAGATTTTCCTCGTCTTGGCATTCATCATGTTGCAACATTCCCCAGTTTGGTCCTGTTGATTTCAGGGATTTTCTGTGGCATTCCTCTCATCGATCTTCCCCTCACACTAAAGGGTCAAAACCTCATCATCGTGTATATATACATATATCTATATATACTTCCTCCAAACTGCATTATTTTGAGGAGAAAATCCAACCTGACTGTAACGTCTCTCTGAGTCTCAGTGGACGGAGTGATGCAGGATACACTTACGTTTTGGCTTTTTTTTTTTTTTTTTTTTACATTCTGTGTATTGGAGGATTTTTGGGGGGATCATATGCAACAGAAACATAATGTTAGGAAGATTATGATGATGTTGGAGGTTGGTGGAGCAAAAAACTATTGGTGCCTTTTTAAAAAAAATTTTTTTACACAATTTTTATTTTCTTTTAAATTCAGAGAGCTCTTAAGCAGTATCAATACTTATTTACATTTTGTGTATCATTTGTAATTTTATGCTTTGTTTTATTAGACATAAATAAATTAAGGCTTTTATAAAAGTAGCTGTTGTCACTGGAATCATTTTGTGCCTGAAAACAAAACGGCTTCATAGGTTTTATAAAATCAGCTGCAGACTGAGTTGAAAAATCCTGTTGCCACCAGTGCAGAGCTGCTGCAGCGTGTGTGTGTGTTGGTGCGTGTGTGTGTATCTGTATAATGCTGTGAACAGGAAAGGCAGAAATAGACGCTACTTCTGAAATTCAGAGTAAAGAAAAACATCCAGGACAGACTGAGCATCTGCAGGGATGGAGCCTCCTGATTGGTCAGGATACCTGCAGGAGAAAAGGTGAGAACTGTCTTTCAGTTTTGTGTTACAAACAGCGAAGCATCTTGCTAAAATCTATGACTCTCATCCAAGCAGCAGAAATGAGCCTGAGCAGTTCGCGTGTCTGACCACCAGAGGGCAGTGCAGAACAAGAAGCTCGACTCCAGGCTGAGCAGCGAAGGAGAGGGCGAAGATTATTCTGCAGGTAAATCAGGTTTGGGAGCAAAATATTTAGTGTTAAAACCGGGTTTCTGTCTGACAAAAGCAGCACTGGAGTCACTTTTAGTTTATTTTTATAATGTTAATTTAAAGCATTCAGTGAGATTTTTTTTTATGTTTTACATGCATTTAACTTAAAATTCAGATTCTATATTTACATTTTGAGCAATAATTTTATTTCAGTGGTTATTTGTTCTCTTATCAGATTGTTGTTTGTTTGCTTGTTTAATTTAAATATTGAAGCCCAGAAGACGAATTAAAGGGCTGCAGGATAAAATACTGGGCGGTTTTTAAAAGCTTGTGGATTTCTTGATGAAGTTGTACAGTTTTGTCGGCTGTGCTTTTGATTCATTAGCTTCCTTTCTTTTCCTACTGTGAGACCTCACAAGGTGGTCTGCACACAGAGTGGTTTATTATTAGCTGTGGACACAGGCCACAATGAATTGGCTCTGCCATTATCCTAAAAGAAATAATTATTATGAGGAATCAATATTCTGTGTGCGTACATTATGAGATGAGGTGAAGGACTGAAAAGGAAAGTTTCCTGCTGCAAAGCTCTAATAGGACTTCCATTTTAAAAATGGCCTCATTTCCAGCTCTTATTATCCTCCATATTCCACATCCAACCAGGGTGGAGCCTCGAGTGCTTATTAAAAAAGCTTCATTCTGAAACCACAAAGGGAGCCTTTAAGGAGACCAGGGACAAACACTACACTCTGTTCTAATCCTATCTGGCCAGAATCTGCTTGTAAGACACTAGAAGAAACAATATGCCAGACATGAGTCCTCCAAGTGTTGTTTTTTTCACCAGATGCCCCCCATCCCTCCGTCCTGCCCCCAGACTCCAGGGAGGAGGGGAGAAAGGGATGATAGCATTACTCACCATCCATTACCCCTCCCCAGAGACGCTCTGCATACAGAGTGATGGAGGCGAGATTTTTATTTGTTTTTTTTTTTTTTTTGGAGGGTGTTTGTTTGCTGAGGGGGGTAACGGGAAGGCAATATGAAACATGATTATTCCTTTTCCAATAGCCGTCTGCTGAGCATCCCATGGAGACGTCGCAGGTTGCTGATTAGTTCGTCAAAATAAGAGAAGGCTCCTGAATAGCTTGTTAAGATGCCCAACTTTAAGTACAGACAAGAGCACAGATGATTATTCACTCTGAAGAGTATCTTAATGATGGATTGACCGATGCACAGGGACCGATGCTCTGCTTTATTTATTTATTTTTTTTCAAACAACTTTATTTTTAAGGCCAGACAATATACAAAGTGCTGGAGGAACAATGAAGATACAGAAGTTTACCTACACTCACCATGAGCGTCCATGTTTGGGCTTTTAATTTGTTCATTTTTTTAAACAGTGAAAAGACAGTAGAACATGCAACTGTCCTGATTTAAATAGAGTTAATTTTATTTGGCTTGGTTTTGTTTTCCAAGCATTTCCAGCAGGTTGAGGTTGGGGATTTGGGAAGTTTTTAATGTGTGTGTGTGTGCGTGTGGGTCGGTGTGTGCATGATCTGCGTCCAGATTTCCACACTGCAAAAACACAAAATCTTACCAAGTCATTGTCTTTTAGTTTTTATGCAAATATCTTAGTACAATTGAAATAGGACAAAACTAATTCCCATGTAACTTTTAAGAAACATGAGCTTGTTTTAAGCCAATGATTTCTTAATACTGATGGGAATAAACCAGTGTAAAATTATTTGTGTTGTAAGTGAAATAATCTGCCAGTGGAATTAGTACTATTTAAAATCAATATTAAGAAATTATTGATTCTAAAGAAGCTCTGATATGTTGCTGAAAAGCCACTTTCATCTCTAAAAACAAGACAAAAATATTCGGTAATATTTTGTGGTTTTGAATGTTGGATTTACTAAGAGATGAGGGTGAATTTCTGAGCTTGATTACACTTGAAAAAATACAATGAATTAAAACATGCAGCTAAACGATGTTTCATCTGAGCCAGGGACTGATTTAAAAAAAAAAAAAAAAGGTTGATTATAATAAACCAAGAACAGCCTAAAATTAATAGTGCATGCCCTCAAAAAGTGTATGTAAACTTCTGGTCTCCTCTGTACATAAATGAGACAGTAATAGAGCGTATATACATGGGGAGTATTTACACGAGGCGCTGCAGAGGTTTGTTCACCTGATCTGGGGTTTTTCTCCAGTTTCACTTTCAGCGCCATCTGTCCCTCCTGGAGTCGCTCTTTAATCCATCTGTTGCCTCTCAGACCTTCTCAGGCTTTCACCCCCCCACCATCCTGCCCTCTTACCAGATTTCACTGCAGTGCTTTGATTTTTTTTCCCCCCTTTCTCACAGTCGCATGTTAAAATGTTGCTAATTTTGAAGGAAAAGCCAGTGGAGTGTGTGTGGAGTGTGTGTGGCGTGTGTGTCGCAGGTCAAACCGCCGCCGACTGGAAACGCATTTCTGTCCACATTAAATGTAAACATGGGATTATTCTCTCCACTTCATATTCAACAAATCTTTTTTGAAAAATAAGTATATGATACAGACAATTTGACACATGAGAAACATTCTTTCTTTGGGTTTTTCTTATTTACATGAACCCACACTCACTTCAGTTACACTAATCCCTTCCTGCTGCATCCAAATCCAGAAAACACTTTTTCTTTTAAGCTGCAAAATCTTAAGAAATCTTCAACTTCAACACTTTTCCATGCACATCCCATCCCACTGATCCCACAGCAGATAAACTTTGAAACACTTTGGTAAACATTTGACATTTTTCCAGAGCAGCTCAGGGGAGAAAGCAGGACTCTGAGTCGTGTAGAAAATGTCGTGTAGAAATGGGGCGAACAGCTTATCTCCAAAATAAAAATAAAGCCTTAAATGAAGCAACATAAGCCGTTTACAGTGACCAACGTAAATCCCAACGCTTTGAGTCTTTGATTTCTGCTCCCTGGCTGCGTGTCGGCCCGCTTCAGCCCAGGATGTCCAGGTAAACGGGCGGGTTCTTGACCAGCTCCAGCAGGCGGCTGTGGATGTCCTTGATGACCATCCTCTGCTGCGGCTCCCTCTGCCAGCAGCCGTGCATCAGCAGGTAGACCTCCTTGGGGCAGGTCCGGGGCCGCTCCAGCTCCCGGCCCTGTGTGATGCATTCAATGGCCTGTTGGGATGGAAGAGACATCGACTGATTCAATTAAACATGGAAAGAACAGTTTATCCTAAAATGAGTAATTGTTTTATACAAACTTGGGACAAACTCAAAAAATTAAGACTGTGCAAAAGTTAAAACATATTCATAGGAAGTTTAGTGGAAGGAAGAAGTGTGGTAGAAAAAGGTGTAACTGCAGCTTCGAGATGATTTTCAAGAAAATCTATTTACTTTCTGAAATGAGTGAGAAGTATTTTTTCTGTATTCTGACTATAAAGTTGGTTCAGTGACAAAAAATATTAGTTTTTTTTAAATAATCCTTGTATTTTAGGAATGATATCTGCTCTAATATTATTTTCAACCCACTTTTGTGATGACAGGATTTTGATCTAGAGGCTGAGATGACCTTTGACCTGGGATTTGTTACCTTCAGAATAGAGCCACAAATGATCTCTAACTTTAAAAAACAATAATATAGATTTTCTTTTTTCTTATTTTACAATATTTACCAATCTACAGTTGGAATTAATCGTTACCAGAAATTACTAGGACCATAATAATATGTATAAAAAATAAAATGTAAAAATTCTGAGAATAAAATTATATTAAAAGAATGAAGTTGTAATATTATGACTTTAGTCTCAGAATATTATGACTTTATTCAAGTAATATGACTTTGTTAAAAAAGTCAATTTATTTTCAGAATATTGACTTTAGTTTTGTAATTTTATTATTTTTATTTTCCGAATATGCCATCATAAATTGTCTTTCTAGAACCACAATTTTAATTTCTATTTTTAGGTTTTAAAATAAAGAAGAATATAATATTTTCACTGAAAAACCCCCATCGATACGTTTTCTTCTAAATGGGGAAAAAAGGGATATGTTTTTAAGAGAGACAGGCCCACAGCATCACAGACCCACCACCATGCTAAAGTCTGGACTGTTTGATGCTGAAAAACTGGATTTTAAAGCACAAAGTCCCAACAGACTTCACTAAACTTCATGTTTACATTTGTGATGGTAGAACTTTAAAAAGCCTAAAAAACCAGATTACATGAATGTCTGGGGGTTGCCATGGAGACACTTTGCTGCAGCTGCCTGACAGTAAACCATCCTCCTGTGTAAAATGGGTCGTTGTGTCACGTTATATTTACATCTTAGGGAAACAAGAAGTTACTGATTAAAGGTTCCTAGATACTGATCAGTTAATAAATTAGAAAAATGTAATCTTGCAGGAATTATTAAGGGTAAAACCAAACAGCAGCAGCAGAGTAATTAACTGACTAAATGTGATCAAAGTAAAGGTTAAATCATTCCAGTGATATATTTTTGTTATTCTGGATGTTTTTCAGGATCCTCAAAGCTTTAAAAACTGGAGTATTTACAGCATTTTAACCAGGCTGGCTGATCCCTAATGTTTTCTTGTAGGCCCAGCAGGAATAAATCAGCAGTGCTCTTATGTATGGATCCAGTGAATGCATCGATTTACCCGCCTTTGTGGCAAGAAATTGAGACCACAAAGCTCGGTGTCAAAAAGGTGTCTAAATAAGCCCAGCGTTCAGGAGCCGAGCCCCACAGGCAGCTGCACATTCAGGCCAGCGCATTCAGGCCAGCGCATTCAGGCCAGCGCATTCAGGCCAGCGCATTCAGGCCAGCGCATTCAGGCCAGCGCATTCAGGCCAGCGCATTCAGGCCAGCGCATCGGCTTCACTGGTCAAAGCACTTTATAAGAGCACCAACAAACAATTCCCAATGCTCACATTTAAAAGAACAAATCAAACACATTCAATAATCTTCATCACCGCTAAAGTCACAGCTCAACTCTGCCTGCAGCAAAGGATCAAATCTAATTATGTTTTCCAATCGGAAGAATGCAGTGAGGAAAACACCCAGGACGGTTTTGGTCCATAATCGGATTATTTTTTTTGAAGAGCTGACAGCTTTTGTGCATCAATCTACAGAATCAAGGACTGCGTGGGCAACTCTGCAAGAAAGATAACGCTTCCACTACAGGGAAACTTATATCAACTCTAACTGGAAGGAAGTTCAGCAACATCTTTATTTTCCAATGACTGAGGAGAGGAAACCTCTGCATTCAGCTCTGCTGCCAGCGACCAAATTTTAGATCAGGAAGATAATTTAGTCAAATAAAAAAAAAAATCCACTTTCAGTTCTAAAATTTACAAAAAGAAATAAAAACAGCAGCAGAACAAAAACACAACACATTAACAAAAAACTCAAATCCAGCAGCTTCAGTTTGCATGTTAAATGTTAAAGTTCATGCAGGACAGTTAGAATAAGTAAAACTTATGGATTAGCTCCATCTGAAAGAAGCTCAAGATGTCTGAGATCCCTGGACATAAAACTCAGCAACATGTTTGAATTTCCCTGCCAAAGACCATGAACCACTCTATAGACTCAAATATGCCAAGTCTATCCAACACAGCAACAAATCTACAAGGATGAAAAAGAATATAATCAAGCTGTTGCAGTGGCCCAGTCAAAGTCCAGCGTCAGAGTGATTGAATGATGTGGACAGAGCTGTGCAGAAACCGAAAGCCCAATGAACTGAAGTGAAATGAGCCAAAATTCCTCCACAGCAACTAGAGACAAATATTCAGATTTATTCTCCCAGCTCACTTCTGCTCTCATCTATAAAAACACATCCTGTTTGATCTGACTCACTTCCTGCCAACTGGAATCTTAGAAAAGTAGAAGAACCTCAACAACCAGCAAATGTTCATTTCTTTAGGCCGCCTGACTCCAAACTCAGAGCAAAACCGTTCAGGATCGATCTTTCCTTACATATCCATTATGAAGTCTTCATGTTTTCTGTAATGTTTTGAACAATGCAGGTTTTGCAACAGCACACTGCATCCTCTTGCTGCTTTCAGCAATGTCCTATTCATCTGCTTTTCATCGCCCAGCGTCGCTTTGTGCTGCGTCGCTTCATTCCACGCCGGCAGAAAAAGCTGCATGATGCAGAACCAACATAAACATATCTTTATGTGTAGCAAGTAACCTGCAGTTTACGAAGTGCCAGTCCGCTTCTGCATCCAGTTCAGCACAATAGAGGGAAAAAACAGAATTGTCTATTTACAGTGCAGACAATTGCATTTAAAATCTGTGAAGTTTTCGAGCTGATGTGTTCTGTAGGACGTGTGATGATGTTTGTTGAGAGGTTTATTCACACAGAATAAAAGAATCAGCTTTTTCAAAACCGTCAAGGTTTCTGTTTGTCTTAGTGAGGAAAAAAACATCAACAACACAAGCCAGGAACTAGCAAACATCCCATAAACAGCCGTGGAAACGACCTGAGCTCATTAAACGCATCATTTCTTCATCAACACACAGCGCTCATATGATTTGCTGACAGTCATGTGACAGGTCAAGGGTCACATCACTCAATGTGTGTGTCTTTCTCACACAGCAAACTTCCAGCCGACTGGTTGCTTGCTAAATGCTAACTAGCATTTAGCTAAAAATTAAGCTGAAAAATTGCAGCTTTTTCAATATAGTTTCAGCTAAAAGTGTCTGCGCTGCTCTAACATGTCCTGCTTTCTCTACATCTAGAAGGTTTTCATCATTAAGCAATGAAGAACATGGTTTAATGTTGAGACTATTGAGCAGCAGTGTCTGCTAATGTTTGTCCAGCACCATGGACAGCAGCACCTCTGACTCAAATCCCTAGTTCTTTATTTTGGGGTTTAAGACTTCTCAATATCTGGAGTGAACTGTTTTTCCCCAGAGAACGATCAAATTACTAATGCTACCTTTAACATGAACTTTGTTTGCTTTGGGTTTCTTCTCTCTTTTGAGTGATCCTCTGTCTTCATGTCTCTGTGCTTTTACTTGGAAAAGAAAACTCTCCCTGTTAGTGCTGCTCTCTGTGTTCCCTGGTTGGAGACGTCGATAGAGTAGTTGAGGCCATAAACTCGATGAAGTTTCTATATCTGAGTTTGAGCTGATAGTTATAATAATTGTCATTCTTTTTGATGGAAACTACTCAGAGGCTCAACCCATTAATGGAGATATTGCTTCTGTGACTCTGCTTACATTTTTCCCCTCACAGAAAGTTGTTCTTTCTACTGTTGCTACATTCTTACATAGAAAAGTAATTTAAGGTTATAATTTAAGATAATTTGTTGTGAAATTGTGCCATTAAAATAAACCAGTGGTGGGACTCAATTAAAGCTTTTAACCAGACCTTATAATCAACATCTGGAGACAAAATAAGTAACTTTTTTCAATTCAAAAACACTTTTTGCTGCTAAATTATTGAATAAATAACCAATAAGATATTAGTTAATGGTGCAAAGTGCTATTACACCCATTCATGTTGCTGCTGCATGTTTAACATTGAGAAGCTATTTTAGGCTTGAATAGCTTTAGGCTAATTCCTGTTAGCACAACAATAGTATTTTATATTCAGATCATTTTTCTATATTACAAATTAAACCCCAGTGCGGTAAAAGAAGCTGCTCTTTGTTCCATCACTGCCGTTTGGTTGTGCGTCAGATTCTTGGCTGTACCAGAAACATGCAACAAAGGTTCCAGCTCTGAATGTTGTAACTAAAAAAAAGGGTTTAATTGCACTAAAAATCTTAATGTGTTAAAATCTAAAGAATTAGTCAATCAAAATATATGTATTAAAAGTCCCTAAAATAAACTGAATTGTGCTGAACAGCAGATTTAAATACAGTCAGTCCTCTGTTTTGTATAAAGTGCTGAGAAATGCAACTGTAATCTTCTAAAGGAAACCCACTGAAACTTTCTGAGTCCAGACATCCTGCATCCATCCAGTTTTAATCTCTAAAAGCAACATTAGTTTATACAGATCTGTGTCCATCAGCAGCGACGTCTGAGCAGCCAAAATGGGAACCAGCAGGCAGTAATGTCTGCAGAGACTGTGACAGTTCACAGCTTTGCTCCCTCAGTGAATGATCTGCACCTGACTCTTTCTACTGCCGTTAACCTTTGCCTGATTAAGTGAGCAGAAGACGCCCATCAACAGAGCCACTTCACACCAAACTGAGCCGTCAGTCAGTCGGGCTCACAGCTGAGCTCTGAGGCTCCTAACGAGCCACTGATCCGCCTGCTGCCGCCGCCTCAGGTCGGGGTGATTTATCTCCGCCGCTCAGTATTTAGGCATCCTGATAATTTCACCTGTCCCTCACCAGGCGAGACAGATTAGGATAATGAGGTTACACCTTCTTGGCACAGGGCAAAAACGAAGCCAATGAGATTAGAATCGAGTGCAGAGGAAAGCGATCCACCCTCCTCTGGAAAGAAGAGCGACTCCTAGCCTGTAATAGCACCGCTGCGGTCACAGTGGAGACCCACTTCTTGGTGCTTACGCTAAAAAGGCCAGACTGGACCGCCCTTAATTACTATGAACTTATTGATCAGCTCAAGAGTGCAGAATATGTGGGGCTGCCTGGGCTGACAGGTAAAACGATGAGAGAGAAACAATCCAGACTCGGGTATCTGTGCCAATACGAGTTAAAAAGTTCATTTAAAAACAATAATTTGTTTAAATCAAAACATGCACAGCAGAGCTTAGTCACCATCAGAGTTGAAATTACCTTCCACTGCTAAAGTTACATGGAATTACTACAGAAACACGCACTGAGACTGTTTCTACGTTGTTTCTTCCAGTTACATCTGTTTTTTCTTTCCACTATCACCATGTACTTGTTAAGGCGGAGGGATTGCTGCAAAGTGAATAAATACCTTTTTAGCAATACAGTGGACCCCTGCCTATCTGTGTATTATTTTGTGCAACTTAACTCCAAATCATTCATAGAAAACTCACCAATTTCAGTTGATTTTTTTCTTAACTATTTTAAAGTATGTATATATTTAGACATGTGTTTGGTGAGTCCATGGAAAAAAACAGATGAAATTAAAAATTAATGAGCCTCTGTCCTTTTTTTAATAATGAGGGCCCACCTGAAAACATAGTTTGAATTTATAGAGTTCATAAGTTTTGTTTTACTTCACCCTTTTTGAGCATATTAAGATTATTGTGGTACAAAAATGTGTGGCTTTTCATTCCTTGTTCCAATAAAAAGCAGTTTGTTTACCTCACTGTTGGACAGCTGGTACCAGGGTTGTTTGCCGTAGGTGAAGATTTCCCAAAGAACGACTCCGAAGCTCCAGATGTCGCTCTCCGTTGTAAACTTTCTGTACATGATGCTCTCTGGGGGCATCCAGCGGATCGGCAGCATCGTGCGTCCACCAACCTGAGGATGAGGACGTCCATCCAACAAAACACTTAACCAGACGAAACCTAAAAGGAACCAGCTCAAACGCCGGTGGGCCTCCAGACACGTACCCGGTAGTAGTCCGTGCTGTAGATGTCTCTGGACATACCGAAGTCTCCGATTTTCACCACCAGGCCTTCTCCCACCAGGCAGTTGCGTGTGGCCAGGTCGCGGTGGACGAAGTGCAGCGACGCCAGGTAAACCATGCCTGAGGCGATCTGGGCAGCGATCTGCAGCATCTGGGGCAGAGTCAGCTGGCCCAACGGGGGCAACTTGGACTCCTCCAGGATACGAGCGTCCGGCCCATGAGCTCTGCGGGGAAACGCAGAAGACAGCTGCTGGTTACCGTTACTGGTATGTTGGTTATTTAGACTAACAAACCATACTGGAAAACACACTAATTAATGTGTTTTCCAGCATAATCAAGTAACCATGTTAACTTCAGTTGCTATATAAATGCTATTTATATCAAATATGACTTAAAAGAAATTTTACTTTGTAATTTAGCGCCTTGAAATTGTGTCTGAAACTGTCTGTCATCACAGCATGATTCCTCTATTAATCCTTTTACAATGTTTTTTTAATCAGTTTTACTGATCAGTAGCTCGTTTAATGCCACCTTGCTAATTGCTTTAGGCTAGTCTGAAGGAGCTGAACAGGGGAGCCGCTGCTTCCTTTGAAAAAGGTGAGGGGACAACCTCACTCCGGCTCATGGATGAGTAATAAGTAAACCGCTTCATTTAAAAGATTTACAATAATTTAGAAAAAGTGAAACATTTTAGATTATTCACAGAACTAATGACGTTTTTAACCCTTTATTACGATGAAGAAAACACAACATTTAAGGATATCATAAGAACTAATGCTTAAAGGTTGTTCCTTTCAAACAAATGAACCTCAGCTGTTCTTCGATGCATGTTGGGAACCTGTAAACTAAACACATAATACGACTGTTATATGTTTGTATTTTAAGAGTGGAACCTGAGAGCCGTAATAAATGCAGACAAGGTCATGTGGGCCCACAGGGCTGAATAACCTGCAGGTCCTTGTAATGATTCATTACTATTGGCTGTTTATGAAAACACTCAGATTGGCCTCTCAGCGTATTTGTAATTATGGCACCAACCTGGTTCACCTGAGGGACAATGACCTGCAATCTGCAGACTGAACACTGTCAGTCACATCCAGTCCGAGGCCCCGGAGCGCGACAGCCGGGTCAGCACCGCCGCGCCACAATAAAGCCAATTAAAACCAACGCTTAATAGAAAACACGAGGCTTGTAATACGCCCACAACTGATTTGCAATAATGTAATTCAGAGATGCAGAGCACATTAACGCGCCGTTGTTTCTGCGGATCATGAACGCCCACTCCAACATCCAACTGGCTAAATGAGCAAATCACAGCTGATGTGTCTCCATGTGTCGCCCATCCATCCTAATCTCTCTCCTCTCCATATTACAAAGGAAGTTGTCTATACAATCACTATTAGTTTAAAAGGCAGGTGGCAGGGCGGGAAAGCAGCTGCACCGTGGGGGCCCTCAAAGAACTCACCCACTCTGTTTTCTGGAAATGTGATTTCGAACCGTCCCTGAATATATATCTCAGAAAAAGCCTGTGTGAATGCACACACGTGTGTTTTTTTGTTTTCATTTCCAGCCTGTCTCCTGAGCAGGACACCCGGCGATCTGTTTTAACTCCGTCTGCTCAGATTATTGCTCAGATCGTTTCCAAGGTGTCAGCTGAACTCTGATTGGTTCACTTCCCTTCAGGTCCTTCTGTTACTTTCTGAATTATTTGTCAAAATTTAAAAATGTAAACTTTTCTGTCAGTATTTAAGTCATTTTGTACATGACCCCCTCAGATAATAAACCAGTTCAACCACAGCAGACTTTTCTGCTTTTGCCCAAATGTTTTTTTTAATACAGAAAAATCTTCTGAAGATTAAAGTTTATCATTTTTATTAATGCCGTTTCACTAATAATGAAGCTGCTCTCGGCCTTGACTGGTTCTGAATCACATCCTGGAGCTTCAGGTTTATTTAGCTCACACATTATGCAACATAACATGAGCCCAGCAGATAAAATGATATTCCATCCCTCTATCCTTAAAGCATAAACCGAGTCTGATTAAAGACGCAGAGGAGTTGAGGTCTTTCTGGGCTTTGACTGACCTTCCTTCCATCCAGAACTTGTACAGTTCTTGGCTCAAGAATAACATTTCTGCAGATCTCACACATCCTGGACACAGCCTGTTTGACTTTTAGCTTCAGGTGGCTCTACAGAGACAGTTTCTTCCCCATAAACACAATAAAAACTAAAAGAAACCCGACAGCCTGTGAAGTCACTAACTCTTCTGGGAAACTAAGAAAAGCACTTTTGCACAATCACAACAATGCTTCTGGCTCTGGTTTTTTTTCTTTTATTCTACAAATTGCAAAGAAAAAGTTTAAATCGGTTAAAAACAAAATCACCAGGTTAGAAAAAGAAATTTAAAATGTTCTAACTTTATTTTCCTAAAATGTTGCCCGAGTTAAGCAGTAAAGTAAATTTTGTTTGAAAAGGAATGAAGCAAAAATAACACGATTTGCAAAACACAGGTGGGAATGTTTGGCCACAAATGTGCCAAACAAAAGCTTTGCTTTCCCAAAAACATTTCCAAAATTCATTAAGATTCAGAAGAATCACAAATCTTGATAAAAACAAAAGAAAAAAAGAGAACTTCTTTTTTTTTCCTTTCAGAGAATTTTATTAAACAAAACTATTCTGGGTCATCTGAAAATAATCTCAGTATTTATCATATCTTCATTGCTAAAACACAAAATTGGCACAAATTCAGATTCAGACACAAATTAGCTTGATTATATCTTATATATTTGTTAGATGTTCAATCTCAATATAAGGCAGCTGTTTCTTCAGGACATTCAATTTAACTAAAAAAACTGAAAAAGATGAAAACTGTCCAGTTTTTCTTCAACCAAATCCAGATGTCAAGAATAAAATAAAAGTAAGTGTTCAAGGACTTAAAATAAGACAGAGGTTGTGCCTACTGTTTCAGAAAAATCTGAATATTACAAAAAAAAATGGAAAAACCTTCAACATTTCTGGGTGTTTTTTTGGCAACTTTTAAGGCAGCTATTTATGTTGAGAATAAGACGAAATGCGGAGAATTTCATTTGAAAGACGCGGTCAGAGGGAACCTGAGTGGATCCATGCCAGCGTGTGGCCTGCCATTACCTGCAGGAGAGTCTCAATGCATGAATCACATACATTAGAGCCGTGAAGGCCCCATATGTTAATGGAGCCGGAGTTGATATAGTGATAAGTTGACAGGGAAAAAATAAGAGCAAGAAACCAGGGAGCTCCAACTTTTGAAATGGCAACTAGAGCACAGAAAATGCAATTTATATGAAACTCCTTTTGCAATTGTGCCTAAATAAACCTTCAGTAGTAACTAATAAGAAATGAATAGCCTTTCGAAAGTTGCAAAAATTAAACCTCTATTCAGAAAAATCTACTTTTAATTTAGAAAGTCTTATTTACAGACAAAGCAAATCAGCCGTTTGATCGTCTGCAGAGAAGAATCAGTTTGAAAAGCAGTTAGAAAACAGGAACGGCTTCAGTCAAATTTTAAACAATCTCCTCATTTCCGCTAAAATTAAAGTTGTTTATTTTATCTTTTTTTGTTTTACCTGGACATTTAGAGCAAATATCAAATGGATTCAATATAAAAAATATTTCACTTTATGATTATGTTACAGTTTATTCCTTCTAGTGTAGCAATTAACAGACACTGATGATGAATTTGTTTATTTTTAAACAATAAGACAAATATCTTAATTTTCCATTTAGATACAGATTAAAATTGACAAAACAGAGTTTATTGTCTCATTTGGTTTTAATGCACTAGTTTGTTTTAATCTGTATAATTGTGAAATGTTTGATTTTACTATTTTGCACACAGAAAAGAATCCTACTTTTCTAATTACTAATGTGAAATCAGAAGCCAGTGAACCAGCCTGCAGACCACAAAGGAAGGACTTCAGAAGCCTGTATTTTATTGAAACTTCAGAAACAACTGAAGGCTGTTTCTGTTTTCTAACTGCTGAGCTTTTCAAGCTAATGCGTGAAATGTAACATTTAAAACGGCAGAAAAAAGTAACTTTACTGTCTGTATTTCTTTTAAGAAATTTTAAAACTAATTTATTCTGTTTCTTTTGTGCTTCTAAACTTCAAAATGTTAGGACCAAATGATCCACTATGAGTCTATTAGTTGTGTTTTGTGTGGAAACGTCCACTGATCAGATAGAAAACATTCACCCTCACAGCCACAGAAGATTCTTTTGAGCTTTTTTTTTTTTTTCTAAAGATTACACTTAGGGGACTAATTTCTTCCTCATTCATTTAGCGACATTATTATTCCACCAATCCTCTCAGCCTTACTGTACATGATGAAAGGCATGATGGCTGTGTTCCACTTAGCTGCTTCAGATTCAGGCTCCTGCATTGTGAAAGCAGGCTTACTGCTGGGAAACGTTCCTACTGTGCTTTTCCTACTCTGACACATTTGCCATGAAGGCGTTGCTGCTGCCTTTCATCCAATACTTTTAGGGGTCTAACATTAAGCAGCATGAGGACCAACGGTTCAGGCGGCCCACTGCAGAGGCGGGATGTGTGGTCCTGCACGTACCGAAGGAAGCGGTTGAGATCTCCGTGTCTCATGTACTCGAACACCATGGCCAGCGGCTCGCCGTCTGTGCACACGCCGTAGAAACGCACGATGTGTTGATGCTGGAGGACCGTCAGCAGCTCGGCCTCCCGCTGGAAGTCCTGCCGCGTCGACTCGTTGGCGTCCTTCAGAGTCTGTGAACAAGCAGTGGTTGTTCCAGAATAAGACGCTTTCTGTTACATCATTGGATGAATTGACCTTTTGCACTTATAGGATCATTTTTTGAGGGTGTTTTTTCAAATGCAATTAAACAACACGAGCCTGCGAATGTGTTTGTGTTGAATATCATTTAAAAGGTTAGCTTAAGCATTTTTCTTTGTGTTTTTGTACAACATCTGAGTGAATTGTCACAGAAAATATAGACACTTTCAAGGTCATTGGAAGATATGCTGACTTTTGTGAACTCAGTTATGAGAAAGATATTATAGACACATGAATACACGGCTTCTATCACATTTACTATGAATAATACCTATTTTATGTATTTAAAGCGCTGCAAGGTAACTTGGAAATGATCATTTTTTCAGTGAAATTATAATAGAAATGTGTAAGAACCTGCCACAAACCAGTGATGAGGTTTTTAGGCATCATACCAAAGGAAGTCTAAAGAAAAAATTAAATTAAATAAATTAGCATGAAAATACCAAGTCTTTGTTGTGGCGCTTTAATTTCTTACGATTTACATAAATGTGAGCTGTGTTGTTTTTATCTGAAAGCTCGGGTTGGATAAGCAGCTCTGGAGAATATTTACTGTTTGGATTTGTTTTGCTTTGGGATTCCTCAGGGCTTTGTTACTGGAACACTTTCACTTTATTGTCTGATCATGAGCAAAACGGTTTGGGAATTAATAAAAGAAACTAACAAAGTTTAAATTCTGCTGAAAATTTATGATCTACAGTCAGAACCGGGTCCATAGTGGAAAATATTTCAATTTCACCACTGCTTGACTTCTATATGATTTGTTGAAAATATGTTTTAACTAATTTATTTAAATTGAATTACCTTCTGTTCTTTGTGCGGTTTTACACCATAAATTGTCCTGTTTCTGAACCAAGAAAGCTTTTAATGAAATGAGTAAAATATTGTTAAAATGTATTTAAAACAGAAGAAGAGATGCAGTCTGAAGGGAACGTTCCCAGAATGACGCCTTGGAGAAGATGCGTAACGATGTGTTGTAAAAGCTTACGTGTGATTAATGCACTGATAAATGTGAGCAGATGCATATTCCATCATCTCCTTGGATAAATTTTTCCCTCTGTGGTTTTCATTAACCTGGTGCAACATGAGCCGGGTGTAAAACCACCTGACAGCCTTTTAACAAAGATGGCTCACTCTAAAACCACGAGATATTATTCCAGAGGAGGAGGAAACAGCTTTAAAAGAAGAAGTTTTTATTGGGTGTTATTTTATTTATTTGTCAGTGCCGAGAAAAGATAAGTTTTGCATTTATCTACATATATGAAGAGATATAAATAAAGCAAGGTAAGACTCATTTATGAGTTTATTATTGCTAAGTCTCAACTAGTTGGTGGGGTATTGGGAACTTTTGTTCAAAATGTTCTACAATGAAGGATGACTCTCTTTTCTGCAACATTTTAAAAGTTTACTCAAAATTCATGTGACAAACATATCAGAGTATAAACTTCTTAACCAACGTCCAGACTGTAAACATGAAGACGTTCAGGTGAGGAGCTTTTATCATGTGGCTACTTCAGAGAAGCTAACAGAAATACGCCTTTACATAGCGTCACATTTAAACTCCAGGAAAACTGGAAAATTGCTAGACATGTTGATCAATTTATTATTTAAAAAAGCCTCCATGTATTTTCTTTCAGGTCTGGAGGAAAACAACTGAACTTTTGCTTCAATAATCCTCTGAACCAGGGTTGCCATTTAGAGCAGAATCAGGACTTCTGAACAGTAACTGCAACTTTGTTGCAACAGGAATAGAAACTTTCTGTTTTCTTTACCACAAACAGACTCTTTACGGGCGACTCCTCTGCTTGGACCACATACTAACGGCTGACATTTTCACTGCTGCTGCAGATGTTTAGAGCACATTAGCTGCTAAATTGCCTCTGCAGCAGTGTAGGGGACGATGTGAGATTTCCTCACCTTAATGGCAACCAGCATCTTGTCGCTGTCGGGGCTGAGGTTCGCACACTCTGCCAAGTAGACTTTGCCGAAGGCTCCTTCACCTAGCTCCCACTTCAGCACAATGTCCTGCCGCTTAATGTGCTGCACACCTGCAACAACAAGAAAGAGACACAGCTGTGAGGGAACCGTTGCTGAGATCTGTTGATCCAAACCAAAGCAAGTTTTTGAGAGCTGCAATCTCGCTAAAGCCAGGAGCTGATCTGTCCGAATATTTTCAAACTTCCTCATCCTCACAGGGAAAAGTACCAACGTACCCCCTAACTGTTCTTATATGTTTATCATCTTTAAATGTTTCACATTATGAAATTAAATTTAATATTAGATGAAGATAAGTAAATCTGTTTACAGTTGATGATTTAATTTATTAGGAGACAAAAATTGATCAAACCAACTAAGTCCTGTGTGAATGACTTGAATGTTTGTGCCACTTTACCAACAACAACTTCCTTCAAGCTTTCTGAGATCTGGAAATTAGTTTTTAGATCATTTGGGGATTTTTTTTTATCTACTCTTCTTTTTTGAGCAGGGCTGAGCCACATTGGATTTCCTATCCCATCCTGAGGAAGCCAAATGTTACCACAGGTCCGGTCTTTCACACCCAGTCCATGTTAAAACATACCACAGGCAACTAACATATCTAATTATTGGAAAGATAATTAATATCATAGCAAGCTGGCAAGCTAAATATCTAGGTTGTAGCTAAATATTTAGTTAGCAAACCAAATATTTAACCTCAAAATAAATATTTAGTTGGCTAGCTAAATAATTAGCTTCAAACTAAATATGTATTTACCAAGCTAAATATTTAGCTCATATAAAAAAATTACTTGCCAATAACCTACCAAAGTAAAAGTTGGGTCTTGTGATCTTTAATTAAACTCCTGCTACTGTGACTGATTCACTTCATCGTTGTTTCTTTTCCTCTCCACAATGACAACACCTCAGTTTAAAATGAGCTGTTCAGATGGGAATACAGACGTTTACCAACAGAAGTTTATATAGAGCTTCACAAGAGCCAGCTTTTATTTTGACAGTACAATTCTGGTTATTGGTATGTGAATTTGCATATTTGTTAAATATTTAGCAAATATGCTAGCAGTTAAATACTTAGTTTGTGAACTAGATATTAATATATTAGTAGTACTGAACAGGCAGCAGTGTAAGTAAAGAGTTGATCAAATTTATGTCCAATTCATTATTTTAATCACATATGGCCACTAATCACCACCGCAGACACATTTTAGAACTGATAACTGACTTGGAAAAACTGCAACAAAATGCATGTGTTTTTTCGTTTCAAGTCTAAAAGGGATTTTTTCCAACATTTTTACTCATTATTTCTTCTGAAATGTAAGCAGGTTGCATTGAGAGTACTCATACAGTGAGACAAAAACACACCTTGAGAATCCATCTAGAAACCTTCTAAATATCTCAGAAATGATTTACTAATGAATTAAACAGAACTCTAATAAGAGCAAATGTGTATCATAGTTATTGAGCATAAATTGCACTGGCACTTACACATGTCTTTGTCCTTGATGATGCCACAGAAGTACTGCGGATTCTCCACAAAACTTGATAAACCAGAGTCTTCGTCGGACGAAGGCGGGCTGGTCCCGAAATTCATGAAGCGGAGAGAGACGGCCAGGTCATCCTCCTTCCCGAGAACTGATGAGCCTAATGAAACACAAGAGACAAGCATGGCTGACGGACACATGACACCTAATCAGTCTCCAACCTCTTTTGATTGCAGCAGCCAACAAAAGAAGCAATTCTGGCCCAATTTTTCCCTTCCAAGGGACAAACATACTCCACTACCAACTTGGCGGCCCAATTGTTGGTACCATGGTGACAGATGATGACAAGCTCTAATAATCACCATCATCAACCATGCAGCAATCAGGTCACATTGAACTGGGGGGAAAATGACCATACAGGAAGCCTGGATGGTTAGCAACACCTGACTATGGCAAAGTATTAAAAGCCAAACAAGTGGGAACCAAATTGTGAAATCCACTCAGCAAGGCAAACCACAGAACCCCCAGAGTCCAAAACAGAAGAAAATGGAACAACAAGAGGGAGCCCAGAGGAGATGGAGGGAAGGAAAGAGGGAGCACGGTCCACTTAGGCAATCAGGCACACTTAGGAGCTCTGAGTGAGGAGAGAAAAGGGTGGGGTGTCCACACGGAGCTAGCTTTTCCTCCATCCATCCATCAATCCGTCCATCCATCGTTTTTAATGGCTCTCACCACGTGGCAGTGGGCAGCGGAGGTCTACGCTGTAATTAAGGCACTTTGTCCAACAAACAAACAGCAGCTGCCTGTGTGCAAAGTTACATCACAGTGCAAGGCTCTATTAGTCCATTACGTCCCAAAAAACACAACCATCTCTGATTCCAAACTCGAGTTTTGTGGAAACTCTGAGGAAAAAAAACCTAGGGAAAAATGTTCACTTTGAAGAACGAGAACTATTTAAATGGCAACAGAACAAGATTTTTTTTTTATTTCTAACAAAATTTCATAAATCTGGTCACTGATCAAAAATTAAACATTGAATTTATGAATTATGCATTTTAGGAAATTACAAAATTGACTTATTGTAAAAAAAAAAAAAAGGGATTTAAAAGAGAAACAAATGGAAGTACAAAATGTGAATTTTGTATATTAGATGTTGACACCTTTAAGGTGTCAACATGCTGATTTTACTGTCATGCAGTTTAAAGAACCCACTTACGCTGAATACCAAACTTGGTTTGCTGACCACACTTGTTAATGATCAAAACTGTGATGAGCAGAAAGATGCAGGTGAACACAGCGAGGCCCACCGCAACAGAGACCTGCCAAACAATAAAATAAACTGGTCTGAATCTAAAAAGACTCTTAGATTCTCAGCAAACATGATGGTGATACATACTACAAACACCCGACTCTCTGAATTCTCTTTAACGTCCACGACTGGTTTGTTTGATGGACCTGAGAGATAAAATACACAGGAAGTTAGTACTGGGAAGATATACAGAAATTATAAGGAGTCATAGTTGAGAACTTACTTGGATACCCATTAGAGACTAGCATGAGGGATGCAAGAGAATAATAAACATATTTAATGGAAAATAAACTTACATTGGTAGACCAAAAAGAAAAAAACTGAATAAATGGAGTTACAGTTGGAGGCACAAGATTAAAGCAAATCTATGAAGAAGTGTGATGCTGATTATCTAGTTTTTGTTTCACTCTAATACAGCTGATGGTTCAGATCGATCATCAGCCTCATTTTTTCACAGGAACTCACCGATAATGATCCCCTCAGGATCACCTTTATCAAAAGGATTTTCCATGAACATCCCGAAAGCCGTGGCATTTTCCCCTCCGAGCTCGTTCACCGCAACCAGAGTGTAGTTTCCGTTGTTCATGTGGGTCGGCTTGTTTAGGGTCAGGCAGCCATGCTTCACTGACCCGTCGTTCGAGTCCGGGATGAGCTGTATGAAGATGAAGTTGTTTTTTCTGTACGGTTCTCCATTGAAGAACCAGGAGATGCTTGTGTCAGGGTTCCCGTCCACAGCGAACGGGAAGCACCAGTGGTGGTGTTTCACTGCGTCCTTGAAGAAGAGGATTTTGGCTGGAACTGCAGGTTTGGAGGTTCAGATGAGGAGACAAAAATAAATGTCACAATTACTTTTCTCCACTCTTATTTCTGTATATTTTGAAAAAAATTGTTCAACAATTTTCCTGATTTTCTGATGACGTTTCAAGATTATACTTGGAATGTTCTGGCTATTCAGCTGGTGCAAAATTATTTTTAGATTTTCCGTTTGTTAAGCAAAGATGCGCTCTCTAAAACCCCTCTTCTAATACTTCAACCTCCATTTATATGTATTAAGACTGCGGAAACCATAGACATAAATGCGTAGACGCCTCATTGAGCGCTGAGTCGCCGCCATCTTGTATGTGGCAGCAGAGCGATCGGAGCACACTTACTGGCATATAGGCCACATTCAATATGGCGGACGCTGTGACGTATCGCAGCAACGGGCCGACCTGCTCGATGGAAACAGCCTTAGCCGTAAGAGCTAATGTACAGTCTTCTTCTTGATATTTATTGGCAGTTGTCAAAAAACTGTAGCATTACCCCCACCTACAGGTATGGAGAACATGTAGTCGTCGTTTTATAGGATACAGCCAATCAAAGCTAATGGAGCTAAAGTACCTCTGCGATTACTATTTTGACGGTCAGGACAAAAAGATCCGACCGATCGTCGTCATCCTGATGGCGCGGATCATAAACATCCACAGCAACAGAGCTGGGGATCTGCTCCCGGGTCAAAGGACGATATCGATGATTTCTGAAATGATTTAATGTCTATGGTGGAAACTGTAATCGGTAAGCTAATTTACAGTCTTCTACTTGATATTTATTAGCAGTTGTCAAAAAACGTGAAGTAGCATTACCGCCACCTACAGGCATGGAGAACATGTAGTCTTCGTTATAGGATACAGCCAATCAAAAGCTAATGGGGGCGGTTTGCCATTCTGGATTGGCTGATTAGCAGGTTGAGTGGCATTTTGACTTCCTATATCGGCTTCCTAAATTAAATTATCTGTTGAATATTTTAAATATGCTTTATAAAATAAATTCAGCAAAAACGCAACTTTTTTGCAACTAATTTAAAGTTATGTTGGACAGAAAAATAATGAGTCATGAATAGGGCGGAAAGTGAACTGTTTAGCTAAATTAACAGTGGAGAACAACACATTGAAAATCAGCATGATTGTCCTTTCAAATGCCTGAAATCAAATAGTTTAATGAGCTTAATATCAATCCCGGATGTGAGTTTGTTTATACACAAAAGTTTTAATTTCATCTTGAGGCAGATTGTTGCAAAAGATGTCACAAATAGACAATTTATTCCCATTTCAAAATATACCAATTATTACTTAATTTTAAAAAACACAGTTGAAATCTTGTTGAGTTTCTCAGGTCCTGATCCAGGTTTCCAGATATAGCTTTCAAATCCTTTTCATCTGCTGTAAATTTAGTCACTGATATAAACAGCTGCACAGGGCTGTAAATGTTTCCATTACTTTATCATCCAGAACACAGTCGCTTGCTGTACGCTCCCTGTGAGTTTCCGCGAATCAATGCTCTCCATCTGAACTGCAAACCTTTGACGACCTGCCATGAATAATACATCCTGGTCGTCGTCGTGCTCCCAACCACAACAACTACCTGGAAGCTCTGCATCTCCTGGACATGAAGTTACAGGAAATGGCCCCATTTAGATCGAACACAACCCTCAATTGCAGAGACCCTTCACTCCGCCCTGGAGATTGTGCTGCTCTTAACCTGCAACTCTGACCTGGAAAGTGCTGTTAAAAGGGGGATACAGGCCCATGTGCCCCTTTACTGCACTGCAGTGGAAATTACTGCTATTTATCATATTTGACTAATCATTCACTGGCAGTCTTAAGCCACAGGGGATAAAATAAAGGCTAATATTATATTTAATTTAGATGCTGCTTGTCACACCTCATTTCAGATTTAGACAATGAGCTAATTTAGATGTGCCACAATTAATTCTGGAAAACGTCTGTCACAGTTAGCAGGACTGACTCACTTCAATCGTTGCTCATGTCAACTTTTCACCAGTTTCTTTTCCTTTCGACATCTACAGCATTTCAGCTGAAAACATAAAGCAACAACACCAGCTCACTAGCTGGAAGGTTATATAGAGGTTTGTAAGACTCAGCTTTAATTTGAGAAGACACTTCCATTCATCAGCAAGTGAATTTGTTTATTATCTAAACATTTACTTCTGAGCAACATATTTAATTTGAAGATAAATATGTAGCTTAACAACACATATTTAAATACATATATAGGTAAATATTTAGTTTGGAACTAAATATTGGAGTTAAATCTTTAGATTGCTAGCTGAATATTTAGTTTGTACTTTAAATATGTAGCTTGGACTGCTAAGTAAATAAGTAGTTTGTAGCTAAGTATTTGCTTTGGAAATAAAACATTTAACTTATTCAATAAATATTTAACTTTAAACTTGCTAATTGAATGAATAGCATGGTGAAAATATCCCCCTGTCCATTTTTTCCTAGCCTGACAGACCAAATAACCCAAATTATTGCTCTTAACTTCTTAATGCTTCTTCCAATTGGTTTCCTGCCACAGAATTCACACATTCTGTGTAGTTGAGGTCATTTCTTTAGACATTCCAGAATCAAAGTTTTATCCTTCTTTATGCATTCTTCCACTTTGTGAAACCCCTTCCAGCGCCGTGAACCAGTGAAACGGACATCTCAGGTCTGAAGCCTCACTTTGCTTTCTTATTATTGCGGTCAAACAGTTCAGTCTTTGTCTCTTCTGACCACAAACGTTTTGCCCAGAGGGCATTTAGCTGGTCCATGAGGGCAGATCTTGGTGGGCAATCACTCAGACTGAATATGCAGTCAGAGCAGCAGAAAGTCTTACAGTGCTACGAAAAGCAGGTATTTCTGGTGAGACTTGCTATGGGACATTTTACCAGTCATTGTTGCAGATGCTTGCATATATTTGATCCTGCAAGCATAAATTTAACTCTCTTTATATATTAAAACTAAATCAAACTTGTTTTTTAAAAATCATGAAAGTTAGATGCTGCACAATCCTTCCAAACTAATAAAATAAGATGTAGAATAAATGATTAAAACACTAAAATTATGATATTTGTGTCCATAGGAAGCTTGTGTTAACCCCATGCTTTGGAAGTGATGCAAGTTGGCTGATCCAGAGCAGGGATGAAAAGAAAGCCACATGTGTAGCATGAATCAATGGCACGAGGAGCCACTCAGCAATAAACTCCCACTGTTCTGGGAGGTAATTAGAAGTAATTAAAGGGCCAGTGGTTAACGAGTGTCTGTCCACCATTGGGGCTGATGTTGATGGATTAGCAGCACTAACGCATTTACAGACTGCCAATCACCGTGGAAGAAGCGGTTTTCCGGAGTTGGGAGGGAAAAGTCCATTAGCACCAGTTTAAATCAGATCTGAGGGCGGGTTATCCGTCCCATTTTCCTGATGTTCATTATCTGTCCCCTGATGCTCATACAGCTGATTGGCGCCCCCGTCGTTTTGGCTTTATTTTCTAATGAGTATCATTGAGTTGGAGATATATGATATTGTTTGGGTAGTATTTGCAGTAATGTATTGCTAATGCACCTGACTGTCTTCTGTGGGACTACTGGCTGCTGTCGCTCCTTGGTGTTGCTCACTGTTCAGATGCACTAATGTATTTGAAAGCAGCAGCAGACCCTCAGAGTCAAGCTCCATCTGTAATTTAAAAGTGCAGAATAGATAAGGTAGTGGAGTTCTTAAAGAGACGATGGGGTAAGTTCACCTTCCTTTGTCCTCTTATTGGATCCCTACATTAAACGCCAAGCTGTACCTGCAGCCCTTCACTCATATTATTTTAACACTTCTCATCAGTCGCCGGTTTGAGTGGCAGAGGACAGAGAGCTCCATTAGACACATGGTGCGTACGTACCCATATTTGTAGAAGGGGCATTTAGAAGAAATCAGCGCAGTGCATTTCTCTTTTCTACAACCGTCCACCCTGCCTGCACAACAAAATGGTCCCAGTGTGCTCTCGCCCTCGCTTCCATTAAGGCCGGCGACATGCATTGAGCTCGTGAGCTTTCAGGAGCGCAGCGTTTTATTTCACAGGCACTTACACTCAATGTCCAATTGCACCATCCCCTCGTTGGGCCCAGCTTGGTTCTCGGCCTCACACGTCAGGTTGTGCATGTTGTCCTTGAAGGAGACGTTGGTGAGATGAAGCACCAGAGTTAACGTGGAGCCCGTGATTATCTCCTGCAGTAATCAAATGACACAGAGCCATAAAGACATATGGGTCACTTTTAGGGAAAGAAAAGTTGTTCAAGAGAAATATTCATATGGAAATGGTATGTATAAATATGCATATTTAGTTACTGGGAAATGTATTTTGTTATGACACAACAGTAGCAGAAAGAAGTTATAATACAAATATTTTTCTGTAACTGAATTACAAAAGACATAAATATTTTTGGGTCACACCATGTTTCAATGTTATTGATTAATAATTATCTTGAACTTTTAACCTGCACCTCTGTGATTTAAGCCCATGGCTTCAAACAATGTTGCTGTTTTTTCATTAAAATAAGACTTAAGTTCAATTTGTACATTTCTATGACTGAATGTTTAAGTTATTTTCTATACAACAATGTGGATCTACTGATCTGAAGTCTGTTTTCTTTTGCTCTTTAATCTTGTGTACCAGTCTGCTTCTTGCACAAAATCTTAAATATGTTTATTCAATTATTTGTGATAGTTGTATGTATTTATTGATACTGACTTTAAGTATTGTTTTGTCTTTGCTTGTTCACTCTTCTAAGTCAAACTTCTCCCATTAGTCAACAATTACCTTATCTTATTAGCAACTAATCCTAAATGCACCATTCTTCATTCTTTCTAAAATTTCCAAATATAAAGTCAAGGTTTTTTGAAAATTTCTGGAATCAGCTTCAGTGAGAAAACATATTTTCTGCACCTTGTATTAGCTACCTCCATTCTGACTAGATTAGGGCAGTTCTGCATGATCTAGAGTCGTGATGCGTCTGACAGCATGTTTGAATGTTGCTTCTGCAGAGACGGTGGTGATGTCTGTTAGCATAGTTTCTGTGCATCAGGGTTCAGAGTGATGCACAGAAGAAGAGCGGTTGCAGCAATGGCAGCTGATCCACCGGGCCTCTTTGAGGGCACATGCAAATCTGTGTGGCTTAGTCATCAGACAGCATAAAACTGGACTGGCCACACTGGCCCCATGCCAGGGCTACAACCCCATGAGTCCCACAATGGGTTGGCAGCGCCCCAAGTACGTGATTTTACTGCTCTTGGCATCAGAGACGATAAATGCAACATGGCTGATCAATGCTCTGACTTCCCCCAATAAAGAATCTCATCATGCAGTTGCAATAAAAAGCTATCATGTTCTCGGTGATAGATTATGCACCTCACCCTTTGAACATGGAATACGGCATTATGCTGAAGTTCCTTCTACAGTAGGACAAAAAAGAGTTGAATTTGAATTTGATGTGCTGGTTGCTGTGAGACTGAAGCTAAGTTTTCAGGCTACATATACATGCTCAGTGTAGCAGCCAAGCTGAAAGCTGGTAGAGGACCAGAGATGCATTCCATTGACTGCTACAAGTTCAACAAAACACCCTATTGTTTCTCTTAGAAGCAGCATTATTGTGGTCAGGCTTGGAAAGCAGCACTGAAAAATATTTTTCGACTAACATGAAAGGAGCTGCATCATAATTGGTTGAATACAATTTTATGGTATTTAGCCACATTAAATGTTTTCATTTTCAGTTATTCTGTTCAATATTTAACTCCAAAACTGAATTCAACAAAGCTAGCAGTACTTTGCATAAATACAGACAATGTACTAAAAATCCTTCCTACCTGGACAGTGAAGTTAGATGCAAGTTCTTTCGTTTGCCACATCACTTTGGGGGTGGGACTTCCTGTCACATGGCATTCAAACATGAGGTTTCCTCCCTCTCTGGTCTTCAGTTGTGGTGCATTAATGGTCACTTCAGGCAAACCTGGGAGCAGCAAAGAAAACAGGATGAGCATGGCTTAGCACTGTCGTGGTAAACTGGAAAGTGTTTTGAAAGGCAAATACAAATAGTTAATATTTTCAAATATACTAGATCGATGGAGGATCAAACCCTCCACCAAAGGTTAAATAGCTTCATCCCCACATTGTGCGACTACCACAAAGAGAAATGCGAAGCGTCAGAACAAAAACACAACTCACTGCAGTTATCGATCACCAGAGAGCTGAGGGGAAATTCCTCATCGTTGGACAAGCAAAACAGCATCTGGCTGTCGATGTCGCCACGATCCTCGTTCTGCCACTGCTGCAGCCAGAAGAGGTCACATGAGCAGATGAGAGGGTTGTCCCTTAAAATCCTGAAAAATAAAAGCACACGTACCAGTGGTGGCTTCAGATTTGACAAATAACTCTTTAGGATTTAAATTATTCAGGGCAGCAAGAGATCAAACAACTAAATGTTTTCCAGTAACCTCATCCATCCAACTAAAACCCAGATATCCAGCTTCTCCTGGGGAATACCAAGGTTTTTACTGATCAGATGGTCTTTCCAGGAGTCTCTACCAGAATTTACTGCCAACAAAAACCTGATCAACACTTTGATTATCAGAGATGAGGCTCCACCCTCCCACTATTTACGTTGTTCGTGGACAGGATCTGTAGCTGGTGTAGGAAGTTCAATGTCTCACTTATCACTTAATCTTTTTGCAGATGACATAGTTCTTTTAGCATATTTAAGCTATGACCTTCAACATGCACTAAACTGTTTTGAAGTGAGATGAATTTTTATCGCTTAATGATTCAAATGTGTGTGATGAACTCGTGGCCTGTCCAGGGTGAACCCTGCCTCTGGTCCAATGACTACCGCAAACAGGCAGCAGTGCTTCTGTAAAGCTGCATCGATAAGAAGATATGGACAATGGACGGATGGAAGACAGTCAAAAGAAACAATGTCTTTGGAAAAATTACACAAATATGTCACTGTTTGGAGGGAAATTAAAAATAAAAAGAGGCATGGATAGTATGGTAGAGTCAATTTTTCATTCACAAGCAATAAATGTTATTTCTGACACCTTGAGTCAGGCTCAGTTTAACTTTTGCAGAATTTGAAGATGACTCACAGGTTGAGCAGAGGCAGAAAATGAAAGACTCTCCAGCTGATGTGCTCCAGAAAGTTCGACTCCAGGTTCCTGCAAAACAAAACGCAAAAGCTTTTACAGGTCATTAAACAAGTTATGATTCTGCCTGCACATATCAGTCATTTAAAAGCAGAATGAGAAAGAAAAGATCAACTGAAAGATTCTTAGTTTCCTTTTTTAATTTTTTTTAAACATTTGCTTCCTTGTGGGAAATAAAAAGGTTTCCAGGAAGACAAACTGAAAGGAGCGAGCTGTGTTATATTTTTTCAACTCTGGCACTGTGTAGGAGTCAAGTCAAGCTGGGAGCTGATTGCTTACCTTCAGAACAATGTGTACCTGCTTTGAATTACACTCAGTGGAAAATGTTAATGCATCCAAATTGGTTCTGATCAATTACCCCGGCAAGTATTTCACACCGACCGGGACCAGCGCTCATGAGCCCACCGCAGCACACCTCTGCTCACTGCTCAGTGCATTAGGTAATTAGTCCTCAGTCACAAACAGTTCTTGGTAGAGTAACGCTGTTCTGCTGCAGAACTGCGTTTGGAAAAAAGTCCATCCCGAACTTCGTCATGACTCAAATATGTCAGCAGTAGCGTAATGAACTGAGTGCAGTCGATTGTTCCGAGTTTGGACATAAAAGTTCAAACTTCTGAATACAAATGAAATGCAGCAGAAATGTTTATACCGAATACAAATGAATAATGCTGACACTACAGCAGTAAATTCATTATTTCTTACTATTTTACTTGTCAATTAGTTAAATCAATAAAGATAAAATTGTTTGACATAAAATAGTAATTTAGCTCAAACCAGGTGATTCCCATGGAGTTACAAACTAAAGACTTGCAGCAGAGGGTCGACTGAAGGATGACAGGATTCTCTTCATCCTCCAAAACTTGTTTCAGTTTTTGTAGGATTTATTTTATTCCTATTTCTGAATTTTTAAGCTAGAATCATATAAAGTAACTAAGTGTTGCTATTTTTTAGCATTTGTTTCAAGTCTCTTTTTCATGTTACAAATTTTAAAAAACATAAAATCTGACTTTTTAAAAAAATAAATTAAAGCTAATTATGTTAGTTGTCTTCATTACTGCAATTATAACACACTTATCACTGTTTCTGTGATAAAAAAAAAGCTCAACATTTGTCTCAAGATGATCAGAGCTTTAAGTCGAGAAAAATAAATGCTGGACATCAGAGGAGTTAAGATCTAATGTTCTTTAGAAAATATGATTAAACTGTTATTGAGAGCTTCAATATAATGTTAGAAGTTCAAGTTCTGGATTTCTCTGATTCGTTTAATTATTACATTTGTCTTCACAAAACAAGCTGGGATCTGAGGGTCAGAACGTATTATTAAAATTTAAATGTTCATTTCTCCACATAATAAATAAAGTATAAAATACATTCATAATAATAAACTTAAAAAAAGATTTTAAAAGAGACACCATTGGTCACCTGCACTAACCTTTCAGTTTTACAGTTTAGTCATTATTTTATAGTTTCTTTCTTTAAAAAATCCAAGATACTTTTAGAGTCACTGAATCTTCATTATTGGAGTATAAAATACAATACAACAGTTTATCCTTAGTTTGCAGCTTCAAGTGCTTTAATGGCCCAAAGATTGCAGTCTGAGCTTTTCTCATCATATTTGAGCCAGAAAACTTTAAAAAGGAAAGTTTGAAGGAGTCCTGTAAGTGGAAAAAATCCAAAAGAAAGAAAAACACTTTCTTTCTTTTGGTTTCATCAGGTTTTCTGATGAAAAATCATCAGAAAACCTGAAATGTATAAAAAGAAAATCCAGCTGCTTGGAAAAAAACTTTGCACTAAAGTAATTATCACCGTTCTTTTCTGCATATACATAATTTGTTAAAATGAAGAAAACATGTATTATTGTGCCTTCCTCCTGTTATTACTGTGACACTGTGTCTCATATTTTTTGGGTCAATCCTCTCAGGCCACTTAAATATCATCACAGCAGAGCTCAAATGATCCTCAGACTTTGAGCGGCTGTAAATAAACCTCCCTCAGAAGATGACAGAAAGCCACACTGGGGAGCGCGTATGGAAACCAATACATAATCACTGTGACAGGGCCAAGGGTTCAATTATTTGTTTTCCTTGCTCCCAAAGTTCATGTCAGACGGGTTAGCCGTTGGGGCTTATCCATTACCGACTCGATTCCTCCTCCAATCCACCGGGGGAGAGTGCAGCCGGGAATAGCAGCTCCATCTCCTTCAGCCACGTAACAGCAGGAATGATGCCAAATCCTCAAGGTTTGATCAGCGCAGAAGGAGAAAATGATTTAACCAGCTCAGTTTTTTTTAGCTTGCGTTCAGACCATCCAAATCTTAGAAATACATCCATCTCAGAAACCCCCACAGTCCAGCCAAGCCTTGCTGGCCCCTCTCCCACAGTGAAATATTGATTAAGTGATAATGGACCCTTAGTGGAGTGTATTTATTATGCATCAGTTGTCGATAATCCGCCAAAGTGAGCGAGTAAAAGGTGACTGGTGGATGTCTTCTCCAATTTCTTGAGCATGCCAACCCTTCCCCTGCACCTTCCCCACCATCATCTGAAGACCCGCTTGTCTTTCAGAGGAACAGCACTGGACATGTTGCACACTCCCAGTAAAACGATGAGGACAAAATGGTGCCGATAAGCATCAGCTGTTCATGAAAACACGACCTGCTGGTTTCATCTGATATGTGTCAATGAAGATGGGAGGTCAGGCGGCTCAGAGGGAAACAAAATAAACCGTTTGCTGCAGGGTTTACAGATTATCAGAAACTTAATAACCTGTTTATGTATTTAATGATTAGTAGTGTCCTGTACATTTATAACCCTTCAGTTATTTGTGTTTATGAAGCTGAAAGATCTGAGCTGCATAAGAACAAAATGAAGTGAAAGAAAAACATGTTTTCCCATTTAGCTCCTTTTACTTGGATAATCCTGGATGAAATCGAGCTCTGAAAGAAATATTTCTGATAACCTTAAATATCAAGAAACCATTTCTTAATTAAAGAATTTAAGTTCATAATTTTAGAAGAGCAGACAGACTTAAATGAATGTTTAAGAGGTGACCAGTGGAGCAGCAACCAGAACAAAAACATAATTTCTCACCAGCAGTGGGGACACTTACACGTACTGCAGCTTCAGGTTGTTTTGGAAAGCGTTTGCAGAAATGAACCTCAGTTTACATAATGTCACAGTTCTGAGAAGGAGAAGAGAGAAAAATAAATATGACAATACATGAACTTCAACAATTTTGCATTTTGGCATTTTAATGCAAATATAAGTGAATGTAGAAGATTCTGAGTAAACATATACAACCAGAGTTTTAGTAAGAAGCATAAATGGTTTCTCAGAGCTGAGAGAATTGAATAGAACTCAGAATTTGACCCTCATTGTTAGTTTGGAAAATAAAACATATCCTACTTACAGGTTTTTCAGCTCTCTGTAGTTGGCAAGGTTGACCTCCGTTATGTTCTCCAGACCTGCTTGGTTTTCAATGTAGCTAATTAAAAGGAAAAAAACACAGGAAGATAGAAAACATGGAGATAAGACACAATTTCTCATGGCCTTAAGCTTTTATTGTTGTTTGGTTAAACCCTTTGCAAATGGGGAAAAAAAGAAAACAAGCACAAGACTTAAAAAGTGCATTTATTACATTTTCTTGTGAAGGACAAAGTACTGTACACACTCAACAGCAGAGGCTTTTTTGAGTTCAATGTCTAGTTTGGACAAACAACTGAAAAGGTTCACTTCAGAGCAGGAAGAAAATAGGTCAGAGTATAAAAGAACAGGCAGAAAAATAATGCATCACTCTTCTTGGAGGAAGAAAACATATGCATCAAAACTTTATAAATTACTTCTTTTAGGTTTCAGAAGGAGAAAAATATTGAATCATGGACAGAAAAGTATTTATTTCTTCCTCCTTTGCTTAAACTATTTGAGATATGGACTAACCTGGTGAAAATCAGCATTCTTCATCACACAGTTTGTGATGTTGGAAAAGCATCTCAAAAATAACTCCCAACATCAGCAAATCATTTTCACACTGATAGAATAAGGAAATAACCAGTTGCACATTTCCTATAAAATAATGGACCATCTATCCTCTTTACCCAACATCCAGCCTCAGGTCAGCAACTCAGCATCATCCACAGAGGTTTCATTAAGCTGCAGACACACTTTTCTCTACCTTTCCATGAAAGCTTGAGGTTTAAAAAACAACAACGTATAAGATGGGCCTAAATGTAGAGAAAAACCAAAGACCTACTTCTGGGTTTTTATGTTTCCAGCTGAAGAGATCGGCGTTTGTGTTTGAACAGGTCAGTGATGGAGAATAACGTCTGATCATATTGCCTCTTCACCATTGCATATCTTTGAGGTTTTGGTAATTTCATATCTAACATTTTTATCTCAGAAATAATGTTGCAAACATTTTTGTAATATAGCTCAATGCTTATCCATCAGGGGATGTTTGATACAGCTTACAATTTGCAGTAATTATCTATTAAACATTTATTATAGAGAAATGCAGATATTTAACTCCTAAAAACATAACGCATCAGCAGGAAGTCCCTAAAATTTGTTAGATAGAAAAATGTGGAGGGAGTTAGACAATAGGTGATGGCAAGAAAGTCTTTGAAACTGAAAGAGTTGGAGCTCATCAACAGATAAATCATCAACCAAACACAAAATGCTGCTATGCAGACTCAAAAGAAGAGTCCAGAGCAGGAAGAAACCCGGAAATAAAACAGTAAAACACAATCAAGTCAGTCTGATTGGCAACTCGTTAGAGCTGACAGGAGAAACTGCTGATGAAAACTGAAGGTTCTGGCTCTCATGAACCAAAAGAAAAACTAAAACAACCTAAACCAAATGCATAGAAAACAAAACACATGGAAGAACCAAGAAACTCAATCTAAAGGAGTAAATACAGACAATGACTGACAGAAACCAACAACCAAAGAATCAAAACCCAGAAACTCAAGCTGATTACCGGATTATAATTTTAACCCCAAAACTGACAGAGATTTGAATCGTATGAAATCTAATTTTTTGTGTAATTCATGAAAATACTTCACACCAATGAAAATTCATGAAATGATTTATAAAATCATTTGCTCACAGATGGGAGGTGATCATGTTTGGCTATAAGATATGAGTAGGAATTGGCAAAGAAATGAATAAAACAACCCCCGACTGAGCAGTTTCAAACAAATAGCCCAGATAAGAAGCAAATCTGCAGTTTTTCATCCCACTGAAGCTGCTTCACAGTGCAGAACGTTTCAGAAAGGCTCACAGTGAGAGAGACACCAGAGTTAAACAACACAGACTGAATCTTTACCAGCTCTTCTGTCAAGGACACCAACAACTACTGAGAGGAAAGCAGAGAGTTGGAGAGGTAAAGTGGCTTTATTTCAAAGCTAAACATGCAGCAGATCAGGAAGAGGGTAAAACTCTAATCAGGCTTTGGAAACAGGGCGGGTTTGAGTCTGACCTCCTGACCTGGAGCGGGATGAGGACGTGAAGCGAACCAACAAAAACTGAACATGGGAAATTATCCTTCAAATTTAAACAGGAAACAAGGAACTTAGAAAATGTAATTAAAAAAAAGGGGCAACTACCCAACACCTGTACAAACCCTTAAATCAGTGGCTTTAGTTTCAATTAGCATTTAGTTTTCTGCCTTCCAAATAAATCCAAGTCATCAGAAGTTTATTTTTTTTTGGTTTATAAAGATGCAACTTTAGATTCTGAACAAAACTGTCCAATAATAAACTTGAATATGTATCTTGATAAATTAGGTCTGCAGAGCCTCAGATAGTTTGAAGAATATTGAAGTGCAAAAATTCAGCTTTGTAATCTGATTGCCGATGTTTTCCCATCAGGGCATTGTTCTCACACACACTTCATTCCAAACACACCTGTTCTTATAGAGCTGTTTGTGCTGATGGTAATCTGCTAATTAAAAGCATTTGATCAGTTAGATTTTCTTCTTAAAAAACTTAGTTTCTCACTAAATTCACATGCAGAAGCTTTTTCTTTTATTTTATATTGTCAATATTTCATTGCTACACTTAAATGTTGGATTATTGTTTAGATATTCATTTTATTTTTTCGCCTGTATTCCTCTGGAACCTGTTTTTTGGGACGTGTCCCTGCTTGAAATGAGCTATAAATAGAGTCGACTGAAGGTGCAGCCTGCATTTCTCTCACTCTGAAGTGTGAAGAGTGGAAGGCAGATATAAGAGGATTACGTGAATACAGATATTTTCTGCTCGCTGTACTTTCAACATGTGGCATTGTTTCAAGTTTCCACTTCCCTGATCGTCAGCTGCCAAAAACGTTTATATTCATGTTTGATTGACCCGCGCTGCAGTAATGTGATTACAGGGCAGGTGGGCCCAGGATTGCCCATCGGCCTGACTTATTGGATTGAGGCAAGTGGGTTGTATATCATCTATTGTTCCTGGGTGGGGGCACTGACTGGCAATTCACAAAATTGAATTTACGACTCTGCGTATGATAAATTTCGGCCTCTGTTTTGCAGCTAATGGGCCCTTGTTTGTTCCACGCATCGCCTTTATTTCCCTGCACTGCCAGTACGCAGACGTGTTGTTGTTCGCTGGCATGTTGGAGCAGCTCGGTAAACAGAAACCTGCTCTCTTATTGATTGAACATCTGAGAGAGACAGTCGAGTCTAAGCTCTGCAAAACAGGCTGCAGATACAAGGAAATACCTCCGAGGCAGGAGAGAGAGGAGGAAAAAGGGAAGGAAAGCGGAAGAGACTGGCATATAGGTGAAAGAAATGGGCAGCAAATTGACTTGCTCTGCCGAAAAAAGCGTTTCACAAATGTAGTTCCTTCTTAACAAGTGCTAATTGCTCCAATCCGGGTCCAGGAACAAAGAGAGAACAGCGTGTTGGTGCAGAGAGTGACATTTAGTTTTCCATGCTGGAGCTGATGGTGGGTTGCTTAATAATACAGCAGCTCTCTCTAAATCACAGGTGGTCACTTTCTGCTGCTTTTTCCGAGCAAAGTTTTAAAAAGCAGACATTAAATAACAGTCTTCTGCCTGCAGACATGCTGCTGCTGCTGAGCGAGAAGTCTCCTATCTTAGCCGGTTTTATTCAAACACGTTCCCACTGCGGTTAATCTGTCCATCAGGCAGGTAATTATAGAAACACTGACATGTTTGATTGCAAAGATGCACCGACATCAACGTAAACCAGCCTTTAAGATGAGAGATCATCCATTTTCTGCTTAGAAACTTCTAAGATAAAATGTACATTGAAACAATAGGAATATTAAATATTCTCTTCAGTTTGGGCAAAACACAAATTTTAAGAAACAGTACAAAGACGTTGTTTATGAATGCAAATGAAGGGAATTATTTTGTCATAATCCCGGTTAAAAGTCAAAATGTTTTACATTTTCACTTGATAATAGCTATACATGGGTAATATTTAAAAAAAAGTATGTTCTGAAATTTAATTAATATCTCAAAGCAACACTTTGAAAAACTCATCAGTTACTCCAGGTTTGTCCCAGCAGCAGAGCGACTGAAGTCCTTCAAGTCAGGACTGAAAACAGAACTGTTTCCTCCAGAGGTCAAGGATGACTGCCAGGCTGTTTTCATAATGTCTCATAATGTCTATGTGTTAAATTAGCAGTTTATAATATCTTTCTTCTCAATTATGCTTAGATTTGATGTTAATGTTCTATTTAACTCCTTAGGTGTAATTCTTTTAATTCCATTGCCTCTTTATTTTACATTAACCTCATCTGTAACTGGGTCTATGCAACCAAACGTTACTTGCCTGAACTTCACAGTCATGCATCTTGGGTAACAGAAAGTTTATGTTACATTGAGGAAACACAACAATACTGGTTTTAAATATGCAGCTTATTCTTCAGTCAGTTATAAAGAACAACTGCTCTGAATGAAAGTTGATTTTTGGATAAAAATTACGGTTTTCTACAATAAAACTGGTTACTGGTAAGTGAGAAAACTACGCAAACTAAATCTTAAGTCTGATTTAAGAAAAAAAACAAGTCAACTTACTCTTGTTGGATGAAACTAGATCATCTTCTGCTTCCAAAATCACCAAGAGTTACTTAGACATCACCAAACCACTAAGCTACAAAACAAAAAAACTCTTCAAAGCTAAAATATGAGAATTAGATCACAGCTAAAAGTTGCACAGACATCTAAAACAATCTGAGCAACTTCAGCACAAACTAGAAGTCAGAGAGGAGAAATCAATTTCAAGCTAACTTTAAATCATGTGGCTGCTCACTCAGCTAGGAGTCTATACTCACATTTCTGTCACGTTCTCACTCTCTTGAAGCGCCAGTGGCGGGATGCTGCTTATCCCATTGGGCTCCAGGCACTGCAGCATGGCAAAAGAGCACCGGCAAGCAGACGGGCATCCTCCAGAGGCAGGTGCAGGCGACAGGCTGAGCAGGGCGAGCACCAGGGGCAAGAGGAACGCCCGGGCCCTGGGTGCCACATCCATCTCTTTGAGGGAAGTATTGCCTGAGAGGAGAGCAGGAGTTGGTGTCTGAGGGCTTCACCTAATGAAGAGTTAATGAAGAGTGGTGGAGAGCTTCCCCACTCTGCTCTCCAGCTGGTCAGGGTTTGATGGGGAGCCACAGCTGTACTGAGCAGCAGGAGGGGCAGGCACACGAGCAGGCTGAAGGCCCCTGGGGACATGCTGGTGGTGGGCTGGAGCTTCTCCTCTTTACCTCCCTCTCTCCTCGTCTCCTTCCACATTCAGGGAGGGGCAACATATTAACATGGGCCAAAGTCACCAGACACCTCGGTGAGCGTGATAGGAGGTGGGAGGGGCTGGAGGTGAGGGTGTGTGAGCAGACCCAAGAAGTCAGGGCTCTTCCTCCTGCAGCAGCATCGCTCTGCACTGATGACCACTGATTGTTCACTGCCAGACATTGCAAATAGATCTAATGCATGCGAAAATGGAAGCTTTAAAGACAAGAAACACATTTGGACCTAAAGAGAAATGATCAAGTGTCGGCATGCAGCTTCTGTTATTGCAGCTCGAAACTAGAAACCAGGCCTGGAATCTGGATGTAAGGATGGACTCAGTGAAACTTCACAATCACATGAAAAGACAATTACAAAGTCGGCCTTCTGTCACCTGAAGAACATTTATAGAACTAGACGACTAATGTCTCAGCAATATCTAGAGTTGCATTGATTACTGCAAAAGTTACTGAAGTTACTGCCAAAGAAAAATTTATCCTGGTTTTCTGAATAAAACCAGGAAGACGGAGGACATCACCCACTTCTAAAGTCCTTACAATGGCAGCTCAGAGAATAGACTCTAAAATACTTTTAAAGTTTTTGAAACACTGAATGTCTTAGTACCACAGTACATTATAGAGGTCTGCTCTGCATCCCCAGAACCAGAACCAAATATTGAGAAGCACCATTCAGCTTCTACAAATCTGAAACAAACTTCCAGAAAACTGCAAAACAGCCAGAACACTGAGTTCCTTTGAATCCAGACTAAAACTCACCTGTTTAGATTTGCTTTCGAACCATAATAAAAGGAACATTGATCAACATCTTTGATGTGTATTAATGATTTCAACAATAGCACTTGACAAAATGCAATTTCCGTTCGCATGCTTTCATGATGTAAAACACTTTGTTCTGCCTTGCTGCTGAAATGTCGCACACAAATAAACTTAAAAGAAAAGGGAAAGACAGAAGTTCTTATCATCATGTGCAATCACTGATTCACACGATGAATCATGCTCATCAAGCCCTGAGGCCTGAGATATGAGCGCCTTCCTACTGTAAATTATAAGAAAGCAATCCAGCCTGATTAGAGCCCAACCTGTCAGTGAACGTGGCCCAGTGAACGTGGCCCAGTGAATGTGGCCCAGTGAATGTGGCCCAGTGAATGTGGCCCAGTGAAGGTGGCCCAGTGAAGGTGGCCCAGTGAATGTGGCCCAGTGAAGGTGGCCCAGTGAAGGTGGCCCAGTGAATGTGGCCCAGTGAATGTGGCCCAGTGAAAGTGAATGTCTAACAGAATGTGAGCAACCATCAACGCCAATATCAAACTTTATTCAACTGAAAGTTTACAAAATGTCCAAGTAAATTAACACTTTATAATTTAGTTTTTAGAAAATTCAATTTAGGGAAATCTAAGTGTGCTAAATGTTTTTAAAATTGGTAAAAATGCTGACATGCTAACCGGAAGGTTTGCTCCATTATTAGCACAATAGTGTATTGGCACAAGTATGGATGTTACTAATAAGTCAACTAAAAAGCAGAGTAACTGAGAAAATTACTGGGTTAGTTATGTGAGACTCTTAGGTCACCCATGAAATCAGTAAGGCCTAGAAAATTATGCTTATTAGGTTCCCATGGGTCCTTTAAGGCTGGCACTCTAAATTCAGGAGTTCAGATGAGTCCATTTGGAAACCTCTTCTAAATTACACTGTCATTCTATATTTCATTTGATTTCAATAAATCTCCTTCCCACATTGATATTTGAACTCTGCATGCCTTCACTGACCATCTGTCAACTGCTACTATCATCAACCTGCTGCAGAGACACGCCACTGTCCATCTCACATACGCTCCCTGTATGATCAGAGCTGGTTTCCTCCCCTGGGACACACACTGCACCCCGCCCTCATCTCTCTTAGTCACTCTGCACATGAGCAGGGGTCAAAGTGTCCCAACCACAATTACTGCCCATAAGCCGAATCCCCGTTTTTGCTGCTGTCATCAAAATTATCTGCAGACTTAATTATGTTTCCTTTTACGCCTCCTTTTCCTCGGTCTTAGCTCAGCAGATATGATGGAGGGACAAGGCACTCATTCACAGGGAAAGTGTGTGAGAGCTGAAGCGCAGCAGATTGAAGCAGAAAAAAAACAGCATGGGAAGCAACATACCATGCAAAACAAGCACATGCAAACAACATGCAATAAAGTCAGGAGGCATTACCTGAGGGCACTTACGTTCCTCACATGTGTTCCAGACCACATTTAGTAATTTACTGCACTTATTTACTTGTGGCACAAGTTAGCTGATTTATAAATATGTCTTAATGTTTTACAAGGCTAGAGAAATTTGTCAGGGATTTCAGAGAAGGCCCTAAGTGGTTCAAGAGAAAAGAATAATAATATCTAACAACTTAATCAAATGATTATATTAATAATGTATTAAAATTATATAAAGCTTCTCCATAATACAACAGTGAACATTTTAGGCAAGACTTTTAGTTTGATTTGTGTTTCTGTTCTGAATATTTCTTTATTGTTTTCTATTATTTCTTTCTGTTTTGTGTCAATTCATTTATCTCACTGTTTGTACTTTTGATTTGTTTCTTCAGATTAATTTTCTTTTCATATTCTTTGCTTGTTTGTCTTTCATCCCACCTTCAGCCTCCCACTCTGTGTATCTTTCCCAGCTGTTCATCATCTCCTCATTGGCCCAAGCTGCTCCTTCCCAGCTGCATCCACTCACCTGTAATTAGCTCTTCTGGTTCCTTTGTCATTTCCGCTCCGTCCTCAGTATATTTAAGCTTTCTATTGTTTGCTGACTCCTTATGCTGCACTTTGTTTTGAATCCATGACATGTAGTTACCTTTCTGTTTAATCTGTTTGTAAGTTTTTACACAGTCTTCATGAAGTCTATGACTGTTCGTGTATGCATTTTGGTCAAGCCATAAACTTATCCAACATAATAAAAAGGTTTTATTTACAACAGTATGAATGTGTAAACAGGAACAAATCTGCTTCTTGCGGGTGGCTTTCTGGTAAGAGACAGAATGGTGGCAGCACAGTCAGGAAGGAGTGCAACAGGAAATGCTGGTTTTCCTGGCAGAGGTGGTTTCTTCAGAGAATCAGACCTCGAGTGACTGAAATTCTTGGAGTTTAAACAAAGGAAGAGAGAAAAGTGTCTGTTTCAATTGTTGGATTGTTTCAACAGAATCAATTGATCAAGTTCATTTTCATAGCACATTTCACCAACAATGTGCTTTACATCATAAAATTGTTGTGACATTACATTTTGTCTAGTGTCTTCATTAAAATCATCACTTCACATATCTATGTGCTGCAGACAGAGGATGATGATGTCACGGGAACTTTGGTAGCTGGTTCTCTCTCACCGCCACAATGATCTGGTTTCACCAAGAAGAAACCAGATCATCGTCCAGAGTTCAGAGGAAAGACGCAGAGCGAATCCAAAATCTGAATCAGTGATTCCAGGTACATGAAAGAATAGGCAGTCAAATCCACACTTCATGCTTTTATGTTTCATTGCTTTATATGCATGATTGTGTATATGTTGCATTATTTTAAATGATTATTTCACTTTCTACTAGTTTTTAGATGTACTGTTTAAAAAGCCCATCTAGGAACAAGTGCTTCAAATGAACTTTCGCTAATGCTGTTCAGTTTGTCTGTTGATATGTGTCTGTCCCTATCAAATAAACTTAAATTGAATTAATTAAAGCAGTCAGGGAGCATGCAAAGATGAAAACAGGAAACAGGTCAGGTATCTGACATGAATGCTAAAGGCTGCAGCAGGGGTTGACTGCAGACGAGGAGCTGATGTAGGCGGTGGCAGCAATCAGGAGTCAGCAGAGAGCGGCGGAGCAACATGAGAGTTGGCAAAAACAGTGAAGATCTTTACATCTAAACTATCAATCACAATGAAACTTTGCAGCCATATGGATGTTTATTCAAACATCATCTAATGGGCAAGAGATTTTCTATTCCAGCCCAGGCTCTTTGTTCACTAACATAGAAAGATGTTCTCTTTATGATCTTTGTTTGGACCCTTTATGTCGCACCTTTTTTATCTGTTCTGCAGAGATGATAGCAGCAGTGTGTTTGTGTGAACATTTTTGAAGATTAATTGTTTAAAGTAGAGATAATTTGACATTTGACTTGGTGTTTTTACTATTTTAAAATGTTATTTCTTAACATTAATATATTGATTGGTTTTAAAATGCTATAAAATCTGGGGGTTATCAACGTGCTTGTGATTAATAGCTATGATTAACTGTATTCTACTGCAGCATCTTTGAATAATTATTTGTTCGATCATAACAGGTTTGCGTTGAGCGTCCAGCACCATGGACAGCAGCAGCAGCTCCACAGAGGTCAGTTTAACTGGAGGTGTAAGCTGACCTTGATGGACGTCAGCTCTGATTAAACTCAGAGTTTGAAAGAGTTTCTTTGTGTTTGACATGAGAAAGAACTCAGCAGATCACATTAAATGTTTGTCTCATTTATTATCACTTTTTTAGGTTGTCAATTCAGAGATGGGAGGAAAGTTATTTTAACTTTTTTTTCTTTCTGAAGAAAATCGTGATTGAAAACTATTTACTGATTTTTCAGGAATGACATAAAAAATCTGGTTGGATGATCTGAAACCTTTCAGTTGGAAAAAAGCAAAAACTGAAGAAAACTCTGGGATGTAAATAGTTTGAGAGAGTAAATACTTTTTCATAGTGCTGTATGTTAAAGCTTCAACTGGAGTGGCTGACGCTACTGGGATGACTTCAAGAATTTATCTAAAAACAGCTGTGGTAACTTTAGGAACATTCCTGAGGAACCGTGTCTCAAAAGACAAATTGCCCAACAATAATGAAGAACACTAACAAAACTACTGAAGAATGCAACAGCCTAAATTGTAAAGCTGATGCCAAGGTAATTTATCTGAAAGTACTTCTTTTCCAGCTCCTGTTGCTGTCATTATCCTGAGTTTGAACCTTTTTCACCTCCAGCCGTCCAGAAACAGACTCAGCAAAATGAGAGGGGGATAAATTTAGTCGCACTCCGTTCAGGTGGGAGACAGAGAAAGTCTTGATAAAACAATAACCAATCAGAGAAATTATGCTGACTGCCCACACAAAGTCTTTGTTTCCTCGTCCACAGACATAAAGGAGCGCATTGCAGCCCATGTGGTGAAGGAAAGCTCTTAACTTCTTGAATCCAGTATTTGGTTTGTGATTTTCATTAAGCCACAATCCATAACATAATCCATACCATTAATTAACAACAATCTAATTTCCCCCAAGCCGTAACATTCATCCTGTCTTCATTTGAAAACTGTGGACATTTGACAGACAAGCATGGCCTCATATGTCTCTGGGGTTTTAACTGGATTACTGTTTTTATGTTCTGTGTTGATTGATGGACGCAGCAGGGGTTAAATGCCACACCGACCCCCCTTCAGGTCAAAGACAAATAGACTGGTTATTAATCCGCCCAGAGAGAACAGACGTCCTGCTGTGTGGACATCACCATCTTACTGTCCCTATAGATTTATACTTCCTTACACATCAACAAACTCAACCCAAACTTTGTAGCTCTTCCAAAGGAGTGCGAGTGTTTTTAGTATCTACTGACGGATGCAGTGAAACAAAAAAAAAAAAAGCAGCTGCTGTCGGGCAAAAATCCAACTGCACCAGGTTAAACTAGAAACGTCGTAGATTCAGAAGTGTTTCTAGACATTTTTGAAAACATTCTGATGTTTTTTGTGTGATTTTTTTATTTTTATTTGCTGAAGCTGGTAGCAGAGAACCGTTACACACAGTGAAACCAAACACTAACTGAAAGGCCACTCACAGAGGAAGAGGCCATTACTCCAAAAGCAACATAGAAACGAACAGCAAACAGTTTCAAATGCACTGAGAGACAAATACCTTCATTTCTGGAAGCACATCCTGTGGTCTGATTGAACTACAAATGTAAGTGTTTGTTCACAGATGTTTGGAAGAAACTAGAGGAAGTTTCCAAGCCTGAGAACATTTTCCCAAATGTGAAGTGGATGAGTTTCATCTCCACAGATGAGCCAGGAGTTTAAAACTCAAGTGCAAACAATACAAAGAATAGCATCAGATTAATTACAAAGTATTTAATCGTTGTAATTAATCTGATTATTTCTAATTAGAAATACAAAGTCAGTATTTCTAATTTTATTCAATAGAACATATTTTTCCCTGAGGGGCCATTTAAAGACTCAGTGAAGCAACACTGAGGATTTCCATTTCTAGCTCTGAAGTTTCTTTCTCGTTATCCTGGAATTTAGAAAGTAGCAATAACTTTGATAATCCTGACTGATTTCTTATAATTACAACCAGACAATGAGAAAAAAGCTGCGTAATCTTTACAGTTTCTGCAAATACGTTACTGTGAGCAGCGTAAAAATGTTAGTTTTGAATTTATAGTAAAGTTTTTAAACTGAATTCATTAAGCATGGGCTGGAGACTGAAAGAGAAATCTGGATTGTATTTAATTTGAAAACAGTAAACCAACTGAGGGCCAAAAACATCAGAAGTTAGGAAAGTAAATTTGTATGAACATGTATTTGGTGGCATGATTGTAGATATTTATATCAAGGATGTTAAAGTCAAATGTTTCTTTCATTTATAAAATATTTTATGTTTGGTTTGCATTGCTCAGATTTCTAATGTCCCCGTTTTGTTGCTGCAGGACTGATTTCTAAATCATTTCGCTTCCCAAAATTAGCAACTGTTGCTGTTTTTCAAGATAACAATTTGTTACTTAAAAAAGATTGAATTCAGAAAAAAACATTTTTGCGTGAATGTAAATAATTGAAATGTATATTATTTTTGTTTTCTCCAGCCAAACGAATGGATCTAAATACGTTTTTATTCATTTATTCCACTGTCACAGTCCAGTATACTTATTAAAACCCTCTTTATATCCATCCTACTTCTGCATGAACTCATGATGGAAATAAATCAATAGACTAAACTAAAGGATAGTATTCTTAAGTGCTTTCCCCCTGTTTTCTTTTAAATCAACATATATAACATTAGTATCTGCAGAGAGTATTAAGAGGCTGTACTCATGCGGACAGGAAGACCATGAGAGGCTGCACTACTGTCAGATCCTTAAACAATAATCAATCAGTTTCATATTTAAACCCAGCATTGAGGGGAATGAAGGATGAAGGGAAGAGCGGCGGGGGAACAGAGGAGGAGGGAGTCCAAGAAGAGAACAATCGGGTGAGTAAAAGCTCTTTTGGATCAAGTACAAGGAAAGGCTTTTAGACATGAATTGGTAAATGCACATCGCTCAGGGTTTTTTTTTGTATGTCCCATGTTTTGCTTCTGCCTGCAGTTTGTTAGCTGTGCATTGACGCACTAACAGAACAGCAATGGAATAATGTGCAACAATCTGCAAAAGATAGATTTAACAATAACTATCACAGACGTAATAAATGTTCCATGAATGATTTCCCTTTAATTAAAATAGCAAAATGATCTGAGAAAATTGATTTATTGCCAAATATTAATTAAGCAACTGCTTTTATAAGCAGAACTATAAACATGGTTTGTTTTACAACTGACAGAAATGAATCTGCTTACAGATTCATTTCAATATTTTATTGTATTTTAACGGTGTAAATAAAATAAATCTCATATCCAGAAAAAACAAAACAGTTAAAGTGAAATAAAGAAAAAATACCACAACATGAATAGATTACAAAAAAACAATGACATTTTGTCTTTCTGGATTTTGCTTTGTGCAGTTGGACCAGAAAGAAATGCAACAGACTAAGCAAAGCTGTGAGTGTAACATGTGCAAAGTCTCTTGGTGTGCTGCAGCTTGAGGAGTTCCTTTCTTATGAAATAAGGAGTAGAGCCAAACTCCTGAAAAAAGCCCCACACTGTGATCGTCCCTCCACCAAACTTTCCATATGAGTGAATACAGTTAAACAACAACCATTCATTTTCACTTTACTACACATAAATAATAGTTCACTGTTATATATTTATTGTGAGGAAATTTCCCATCTGGACATATTACAAAGGTATTTTAATGTCAGTCTTCTAAGAAAGCAGCTTCCATGCCAAGCAGCTGGATCTCCAGATGGATGTGGTCAGATCACATGTAGTCAAAATACTTTGTGTAAAATATTCTGGGATTGTTTTTATTTAAACTGCTAACTGTTCATTTCTCCAACTTTGACATGAATGTGTGTGAATATGTTGCACAATTAAGCCCAGAATTACACATTATATTTGTCCAGTTAAGAAGTTTGTTTCTGATTGGACATAATTTACTCTTTCAAAAACAAATGTTATAGTAAAACATCTTAATACCGAGTCTTATAAATCTTTTTCTGTCTCCAACCTTGTCATCTCTTGTGGATCTGTAACTAATTTCTCCTTCCAAATTTGTTCATCTAATTTAGTTTTCAAAGTTTCCAACATTGACTTTAACAGAATCTGAGGGCAAAACAACAAGAACATCATTAAAACTTGTGTTGTTCAAGCCAAGCAGCATCGGTTCTGCTTTTGTTCCTGCAAGATTTCTGCAGCGTTTTATGCATCATTGTTGGCCTTAATGTTTGATTTTCAAAAAGTTTTGTGCAGCTACATTAAAGTTCAGAGTGCTGCATGTATACCAAATAAGCTGCTTCCCTCATTTAGTTTTAAAGGATGTCCTTTTTTATTTTTCTGTTTCGGAAAGTGGAAGCCTTGGTCGAGTCGCTGCAAGGTTGAGTGAGCCATTTCATAATTTCAACTAAATTACCCCGTTTCAGTTGGTCTTGAATTCTTTTTTATCTTATTTTTAGTGGTACATAAGAGGCATGTGGCCCTGCTACATAATGGGCTCTTACTGTATATCATGGAGATGACAGTTTGTCCTATGTGCTCCTTTGTAAAAACCTTTCTATTGAAAAGGCCTGATAATCCGCTCATTTTTTAGAAACTACAAGGGTTTTTATCCTCTCTGCTCTAATTAGTTATTATTTTTAGATTGTAAACTGATTGAATCTATTAAATATTGGCTAAAAAGAAATTCCAGGCACTGAATGGGCAGGAATAACAAACCTGACAAATTAGATATTGTTTGAAAGCACAAACTTTCTGATTTATTGTTGTAAATCATTTGAATTACCATCTCCAGTCATTATGGTTCCTATTGTCCTAACTAGTGGTGAAGATTATCTATTGTTGAAAACCTCTCAGTTTTCAGGTTTTCTTTATTAGGCAAAATAATTTTCCATTACCCAGAAAGTCCAAAATTAAAGTCAGCTCTGAATTACATGCAGATAGACTCACTTTCACTCATAATAAGACTCTAGGGACGTGATTCAACAGAGAAAGCAGCATGAAACTAAGTAAATGAAGAAAAGCGCCTGTATCTTTAATTCCTTAATCTTCTTAAATATATACTTTTATCTATAAAACAATGCACCACTTTTAAAGGACTCTATTTTGCATGACAGGTGTTTATTGGCTATTTGACTTTCAACAATTGATTTTTCCAACATTTCACTTTATGACATAAGCAAAATAAAACTTAAAAGAGAAAAAGTGAATTTTTAGCATCAGTATTAATGTTTTACCAGATTTATACATTCAGATGGAACGAGACACAGACTCTGTTTGCCAAACATGTTTTAATGTCTTTATCTACGAATCTGAACGCCCCGGACTCTGACCAGACGCGGTCCTGCCCTCCCTGATCAATACACCACACAGAAAGAAAAACTGCAGCCGTCTCAAATTCTTCATCACTTTTCTTCTCATATTAGTTTTCACCCTTCCAGCCCTCACGCTGTTTTCCACGTGTGGCTGGCTGTTCAGCTCAGAACAATCTCTGATGGCACCAAATGTTAAACTTAGCCGGAGACGTGCTTGTTGGCGGCAGAGCATCAAGAGCTGCTCCAGTTTTGGTTTGTGATGTGAATGTAACCATGGTTATGAGTGCAGATTGTTGGGCTAAACCGAGAATCGATGTCTGGAGCGGGCTGTAGTAAAAGCTTGATCAGTGTGTGTAACCGGATCGTCCGTCTCTGCCCCTCATTAGCAAGCAGGCTGTGGACACCAGAGGCCTTTGGAGAGGCTCATGCAGATGAGCAGAAACCCGATCGGCTGAGCTGGGAGTTGGGGAGGAGGCCGAGACGCAGCAGGGAGGAATGGAAACGCTCATCCACCGCAGCTTTTCTGGCCTTTTCCTCACCAAATAAACACAGAAAAAATGCTCATTCATAAACAACTCTGCTTTTTATGAAATATTTTAATTCTTATGTGAGTTAAGATAACAAAAAGTAATTTCACATTTGATCTTATACAGTCCTGTCTGGATTTGATGGGTGAGTTATACAGTTTGAATGTTAGGGCAGAGATCCTTGTTTTTACAGACACTGAATTGCAATAGTCTGATTAAGTATAATAAAATTATACTTAATAGTTTGACTTTATTAAAGGTATAGAAATAAAAGAATAAACAAAGCAATATACAAAAGCAAACCGAAGTAAAGTATATTTACAGATTCAAAGGAGCAGGCAGATAAATGACTATTCATGCTAAATTGGTTTTAGCATTCTTTCTTAGTATTTCCCATATCCATGTCTACTGCTAGTACAGTGCATTCAGCACTGTACTAGCAGCAGTAACTGTAGTGGGAGGATTTTTAATGATTTATCATGTGAATAAACTTATTTATGGCTCATTTTAAATGTGTTTCTTATTTAAAGACCACAATTGCAAAATATTTCTCTTTTTTCAACATTAGCAGAAAATTGACAGTTTTAGCTACATTTGCAGCGTAATATGCATAATAATGTATAAAAATGCTTATTTTAAAACACTTTTTCTCCTAAATCCTGGCTTAGTTGAGGTCAGTTAAGTTCTTCTGCGTTGTTTTCATTTTCATTTTTTATCTCAGAAATCCCATTTTTCTGTTCAGAATCCCTCAAAGCTTTAAAAGGCCTGTTGCACACTAAAGACTGACTGGGTCAGAACCAGAACTTGCTAGTCTTTGGATCCAGGAGGATCTTGGTTTCCCTCCTGGACCTTTTATCTGTTATTCATATTTTAACTTTAAGTAACGTCATATTGGTCATTATATGTACATTTAATGAAGGACTTCTGAAAACATTCTGCTGTATATCGAATACAAACCTCCCTGTCAAGAAAAACACGGGAGGCTTAAGAAGTTCTTTGTTCTCCAGTTCAGCTCTCTTCTCTCTCAGCTGCTGCAGCTCTGCTCATGTCCATGTTTAGACGGAGCTGAGCTCCATTATCCACTTTAATAACAACATCTGACTATAACTCCTTCAGTTTATCCACTGCTCTACTGGTCACCTAGAGCTACAAAAGGTCAATCAATTTCACACCAAATAAATTACAAAAAAAAATTTTGTTTGCTTTATTTAAATATCAGCAACTCTCGTTTATATGGAAGCTTCCAGAAAACATGCAGAATGGTGGAAACGTGTCTGACAGAGCGGCAGCAAGGGAAGTCAGGATGATTCCCTGGGTGAATTGTTTTGCTGAACCTTTGAAATGGTTGATGATGTTAACACTGGGAGCATTCTGTGATTCACTCAGAGCACAGATGTCCACTCCTCCTAAACAGCTTTATGAAATATACCTTATGCAGAAAAATACGAAGCGGGAACATAATAATTGTGCAGCACTCTCGTTCCCTGAACTGTGAGTTATTACAGGAAAATAAAGTACAGATGCAGCTGAACAACCTGCACAGCGGTTCAACAACAGGAGCACTTTGTGGTAGCAAGGAGCTATTCTTTACATAAAATCAAAGTTTATAAATACGTGGCTGGGTAAAGGTCATAAAATATACCAATTTTCTTCAAGGTTCTATAGCAGCAGATCAGTTTAAGTCCTCAGTGACGTACAAAGGTCGCCTGGCTGGTAGTATTTACCACACCAAATACATGTTTTAAGAAGTTGTTTTTTTTAACAGTTTTACTGAAATCATCCTACATAAACAATTTGGAAAAACAGCAAAACAACACAGATTTCCTGTAAAAGCCAGTTTCTTTCTCCATCCATTTTCTAACACCCTTAACTCTTAGTGGGGTCAGGAGGTTCTGGTGCCTCTCCAGCTAACGTTCCAGGCTAGAGGCGGGGTCACCTGGACAGGTCGCCAGTCTGTTGCCAGGCAACACAGAGACATACAGGACAAACAACCTGTACACACTCACACCTAGGGAGAATTTGGAGAGGCCAATAAACCTGACAGTCATGTTTTTGGACTGTGGGAGGAAGCCGGAGTACCCAGAGAGAACACATGCATGCCCAGGGAGAACATGCAAACTCCATGCAGAAAGAATCCTTAATTTATCTCTCAAAAGTAAAATGTGAAAATGAACATGGCAGTGCTATCAGTGCAGAAAAGAGTCAAAATGATTAATCATGTCCTCTGGAGGGACATGATGATGTAAACTGTAGATAAAGTTTTAATGACAAGTATTGTGAATTGTAATTGTAGAAGATCAGTGGCAAGAGACATTCGGTCTGTTTCAGAGAACTGATTTAATTTACCTGCAGTGGAGAAAGTCAGGATTAACCTGGAGCAATTTACTGATTTAGGACATAATTACACTGTAAAGCATTTGAGCCGGATTTGGTTGTTTTCTCTCTTCGACTCTTTAAGGTAAATGAATTTACAGAATTTTAGATTTTGAACCTAAATATGAGTTTGTAGAAGATGAACTTACAGTAGTAAGTTGTGTTACGTTTTTATCTATTGTCTCAAACTTCCAAGAGTTGAATAAACTAGAGTTTATAGGTTAGTGCTTGGCACTATTTCCCAGAATGCTTAGCGTTGTGTTTTTGTATCCTGAGAGGGATGTGAGTTACATTGATCTGACTCTTGTGTGTTATTAAGGTAAATGTTAATTTAATGCAGCTGACAGTTTGCAGATCTTGAGGATAATGTCCTGCTCTCACTAAATGTTTCTGAGCTGAACTCGTTTAATAAAATTCATTATCAGATCAGAAATGTTCATGCAATTTGAAACAAAAATGGAGAAAAATAAGTAGTTATTTTAACTTGATAATGTGAGTGGAAATAACACAGAATGTGAACACTTTAACTAGATGAAGGCAGTTTTTTTTCTTGCATATGGTGAATTAATTATTTGGTTTAAATTGCAGCATTAAGTTAAAACTCACAATTCAAGATTAATGGACTTAAAATGTTTAGACAACTTGTCTCTTGTTAAATCAACTTCATAAACTTTAATTTCTGAGATAAAACCAAAACAATTTGCTTGTTGATTTAAACAGAGTCTTCAGGTGGATTTTCATTTCCAAGATAAACCAGCTTCAAATGTTTTACAGTGTAAACTTGTGTTTAAAAGTTGTATTTTCTGTTTAAACTCAACTCCAATTTCTTTTACTGAATCTCCAAACGATGCTGGTTCTGATCCATTTCTTCTGCAGCCGTCTCAATTTAAACTTCATAAACGATGTATTCTTAAAACGCGTCAGAGCTCAAACCTCGGATTGCAGGAAGTGGAGGAAACGGCAGCATGTTGTTTTGGCTCATCTTGCTGAAGGTTTTTCACTGAAGACAGGATTGTGTTTTCCATCCTAACAGAAGGTCATAGGGTCGTGGTCACATGTAGCTCCACAGAGAAAGGTCCTTTAACACAGCATGGAGGGAGAAAAGTTGTTTAAAGTCTCTGTGATTCCTGGACAAACTGGGAAATTGACTAAAAAGGCCACTTGTGTCAGAGTCAGGCGGAGCTGAAAAATACAAGTTAGCTTGGCCACAGATGACAGCTGATAAACGGTTGTTTCTCCACCATTAGCGCATTGAGCAGCATGTACTTGAGAATGATTTATGGCGCTAAGACCCTCCTCCTAGCTCTGATTGGTTGATTTTGGCCAGGGGCTGTGCTTTGCTTCAGAGATTAACTGACAGTTTTAACAAATATAATTTAAAAACCCACTTATTTTAATTTTATAAAACATTTCTGCCGCTTTAAATTGTGTCCTTCTGTTTAATTTTCGGTTTAAAAAGACATATTATTTTTTAAAATGATTATTCACATTACAGATAATAAAGATAAATAAAAATGTATATATTTATATAAAAATATCCAGTTGGTGTTTCTACAGAGGGAGTAAAGGTTCCTCAGATGAATGCGTCTCATGCTCAGTGCTGCCCCCTCCTGACCAAAAGCTCCAGTCATAAAACGATCCAGTATGTCATGTTTTCATAGTCCATATTAACCTCTGACTGCGACTAACCGTCACCCTGACCCGTGTCCCCTTTCCTCCCTCTGTGGACATGAAGACAACAGTCCCAGAACTTGACCCAGACAGATCGATGAGCGGCTCAGACCGCCATTGATCAGGGAACGAAGGGAGCGTCGCTCAAAGCGCACCAGCAGCAACAGATGTTATTTCTGGGAAGGTTCTAAATAAGATGGCATGCTCGTCCAAAGCACCATTGCCTCCTTAAAATGAACAGAAAGCAAAAACAAAAGCCTTGGTTTCTTAATTGATAAGACGTGTATAAGGGGGTTTGTAAGATGCTCGATCAATATCAATGATTCAGAGGCCACCAAAACCTTCTTTCTCACCTCTGAACAAAAACCCCACACCTACATGCACCATTTTAGCCTGGTCTAGTGAGTTTTTTCTCAAAAGAGCCTGCTGTCTTTAAAAGCAAATCCATTTCTGAACCACAAAGGATTCGAATGGGGTGAACAACACAAACAGCTGGCTCTCAGCTATTGTGAGCTAATGGGATTCAGTTCTGCTTGTTTTTCATTGAAGGAAAGTTTAATCAGTTTTTGCTAACTTCAACATTTTTGCTGGAGTTGGATCTCTCTCTTTTTGTGTTTCAGGGGTTTTTCCATCCTTTGATATTCCCACCGAAGCGACACATGAGGGATAAACATCCCTTTCATCAGATTCGTTTCCATCATTTTTTGGTTTGTCTCTTTCGATTTTCAGCTCCGTCACTATCAACAGATGCCTGGCCGTTATTTTTCAATCACCTGAACTGTGTCATTTTCTCTGCTGCTTCTGAGAAAGCCAGCCTTGAGTGACAATAAGTCAAAGGGTTTGCTTCTGCAGCTTTCACCTTCATGCTGCCTTTTTCTTTATTTCAGCACCGAGTTAAAAGTTTCTTCATTCAGCAGCTCACAGAGGATCTTCTGCCTTCAGCTTTTTCTCCTCTGCATCACATTCATGAATTTTCTCTTTGTTTCCTCGTTTCATTTGTTGACATCATTTGTCCACACCAGCTCAGCCTTACTTTTAAAACTTTCTCTTTACTCTTCACTCTCTTTTCAGTGATTTTTATCAGATAAAAGAAAAATTTTTTATTTTGTTTTGGGAATTTGGTTAAGGAACTGAAAGGAGCAATTTAACTTTTCTTCCACATACTTTTTGTTCTCTGAAAATCTTTACTTTCCGATTTTATTTTTCCCAATCTCTTCTGTCAGATGCTCTTCAAAATTGGACTCCATTTTGTCCATAAAATGCGTTGATTCTCACCTTATTAGCTCGTGTTGCCAAACGGTCCGATGTGATCGCTGTATCCTGCAGTGGAGTAAAGGCTCACATTGTGAATATGAGCCTTTACTTCCTGTTTAATTTGGATAATAATTACTTGATCACTTCTGGAACATTCGTGGTATTTAATTTTCAGTCACAAGTGAACATTTGGTCCTTTATAAATATAAAGATGATTAAAAATATGAAGTTACGTACCCTGTCCTGACTCAGCTGAACACTGTGAATTACTCGATCACCATTTGGATGAAGTATTCACCATCCAGTCCACCAAAGGTTACATTAGTAATATTAGCACTAACAACCTTTTTAGGTATATTTACTTAAGTTCTTGTTGATTTTTAAATTTTTTATAGAACTTCATGATATGAAGTCAGTTTAAATTCATCTGTAATGTCTGTATAACTTTTCTATCTATTCATCATTGGATCATTGTTATGTTTCTTACTTTAATACGCAATGCTAGTAATTATAGCTGTGCTGTTTTTATTAATAGTTGTTTTGTTTTATGTTTTTAATCTGTGATACATTTAAAAAATACATAGATTTTGTATTCGTGTTGTGCTCTTCCAAAAGATCACATATCATTACATTTTTTAAAATGAATGATGATTGTTTATTTATAGACTGTACCACGCATGCAGCGCTCCATGTTGATTATGTTTTAAATGAAATATGTTCAGTTAAAATAGAAGACAAATGCTTCGAATTCACTGGGCTTTAATGTTTTATCTGTGGTTCACTAAAAGCTTTGAGGAAGGAGAAGGTGCTGAGAAAAGGAACAGAAAAAAATCTCAAATAACAGAAGTGGTGCTAAAGGAAGGTAAAATGAAAGGACCAGAGTCGAAGCGTCCACAGCAGAGCAAAGCCGATGATTTGTGACTCTCTCCAGCGTGCTAGCGTTACAGGAATGGCCCTCCAGGGCAGCGTGAAAAGCCTCTTGATTGTTCAGAGTGGTAACTGGAGCTCGCAGCTCCTTGCCAGATTGATTTATTTACATTTCAACGCCTGGACCCCTCGGAAAAAAATACGACGCAGGGCGGCCGGGGCATCAATATTTTGTAGTAGCGATGATGTTCCACCCCTGATCTATTGTTTCATGACGATGACTTAATGCTACAGGTGATGCTGCATGATGCATTATTAAATGTTTGGCTGCAGGGCTGCATCAGCCGGCCTTTATATCGAGACTGGAGCCTGCCATGATATTTCCTCAAATGGTTGAACAAATGTCACAGGGAGGCTGGGAGGCTTTTTCTCTCTCTAATTAACCTTAACTAACACTTAATCAATGACTATTTAATGAACATGATTGCATTATGGTGTGTGACTGAGTGCGTCAGATTTCTCGGTTGTTACACCACTATGATTACTTTTGAGCCGTTCCAAAAAGCCAGGTCATCACTTCATTTTATAAAAGGTCTGGGACATTTGTACAGATCCCCTGCTGAGCCAAATATTAGGCCAAATGTTCAATCTAAAATGGTAAATGGTCCTCAAGGATTTAATTTGTGCCTGCTATGTAATTATTACAAATCAGCCAATGAATGCCACATTCTCTTTGAGCTTTTAGAGTGCGCTTCTGACTGCGTTAGGGCTTTTTCTGCTCTGCCTCCCCTTCAGAGGACCCACAGAAACGCTCATGCGGGAAGAGATCAATTTTAAAAAACTCACGTTTCCAGACAGACGTGGAAAACCTTTAAACCTGGGAGGTGTCCAGCCTCAGGTATTGACTGAACATCAGCCTGCAGGTGGAAAATCAAGAGTTTAGGAAATGTTTCTTTAAAAAATTTCAGCTTTCTTATGGTGCTTAATTTATATTCACTGATGCATTTTGACCAAATATTCAATATCTTTTGTCACACAAAGGTAGTGAGTATGAATGGGAGAAGAAAGAAACATTGCATTTATGTATTTACATTTTTACATCCTAAAATAAAAAGCCGTAAGCTGCACCACTTTCACATTTGCTCCGGTGATGCATGTATGGAATCTAAGCAAACAACAACATTTGTAATAACTTATAATTTTCCCCTTTGCCTGTGGCTTTCAGCTGCCTTGTAATGAAAACAGAGCAATAAAATTACAAAGAAGAACTGCTCTGATAGAAACCCTGGCAGAGAAAAAAAGACTCAGGTCAGATGCAAACGCTGCTGGTTCATCATGTAATAATAATATTCAATCCAAGCATTTTCAGCTGCGCTGTTAATGAGGAAACCCTTACATATCTGAAGCATACATTCTTTCCTTGATAAGTCGAGTCAGTGCAGAAAAAAGAAAAAAAAGAGATGTGGTAAATTTAAAGGAGACTCTTGTTGTAGCTGACAGTATCCCCATCAATATAAACAGAAAAACCATCACAAGTCACAATTACAACCAATAAAAAGCAAGGATAATTAGTGTTGCTACGGTGCGCCTAACAATGAGGTGAAGAAGAAAAGACAGCAAAGATCTACAAAAATAAACGTCTGCGATGTGTGAGGGAGAAACAAGGCGCCTACTGAGATTTTAAATTTACTCAGAGGAAAATATGAAATCAAACAGCATGAAAAAAACAAGCAAACAAAAACGTAGTGAGAAAAGCTGGATGATAGCAGATCATCTCAGAAAGTTTCTTTATGCTTTTTATTTAGCTGGACATGAAATATTTGTCATATTTAGTCATCATCTGCTGCCGACAAATTTCTTCATACCCAAAATACAAATAAAATAAAATTTGTACATTTATTTATTTTAGTTTTCATACAGTGTTATTTGTTTAATTGACTGGTGATTAAAGTCTCTACATTTATATAAAATTAGTGGCTGAAATGAAAACCCTCATTAACTTTTACACAGCCCCAAAACTTACTGTGAAGAAATTATTTTAGAAGAGTGAAATATTTAGAGTGAAACTTTACTTGAGAACAAATGTTGAAATATAATTTCATTTGATGTTGATCTTGTGTTGTAAATCACCAACAAAATCAGTGGATTATAAATGCCTATTTTTACAGTTCAAACACCAAATATAATCTAACATGCATTCATTTGTAAACTGAATGCATGTTAGATTTGCAGTTGTGCTAAGAAACAATCTTAGCACAACTGCAAAAGGTAACATCCATGGTGTTCCTTAGTCGCACTCGTTGGTCTGCAGCCAATCAAGGAAAACGAAGGACACTCCTGGACTGGCTGCTTTGCAAATAGACAATAGTGTGTCAAGTAGCACAACTTCCCAGGCTGCATTTTCTTTTGAAAATGTCAGATAAACTGCAAAAGAATCAGCAAATAGTTACATATTTTGCAAATAATTTGAAGTGCCACAGAAATTGCTGGACCACAAACAGGTTTATCAAACCAACCCAGATCTTCACTTTACCACCATAATATTTGTCAGAACTTCTACAAAGTTCTAGTTTTGTTTGAGAAAACTTTAATACTTTCCCAAAAGTCATTGGGAGAAAATCAGGATGTTTTTATGAGATGAAACCAGCGATGTTTGGATACATTTTATTCCTTAAATGAGTAACTTAGTGCTGCTAATCCAGTAATGCAGAGCTAATATTTAGTTTAGAGGTTTAGTGTTTTTACAAACTTTTATAACATTTAGAGCACTTAGTATACATAAACTTAGTTTATTGAGCAAATGGCTGTGCAACGAATGAAAGCGGCATGGAGAAGAATGCAACACTTACATCCTTATTCATGTAAGTTTTGCGTTATTCTCCATACCTCCTTCATTATTCTTTTTCATAATTCATCGTTAACTAAACAAATACACGCAAAAACTGACATATAGGAACTGTTTTGTGTGACATGGTAAGAGGTATCAACAAGGTTGAATTTAGCACTTTAGCATTCCGCTAACTATCATGTTAGCAAAGCATTTTAGCATCAGTTAAATTAATATTTATGATTAGTGCTTTAGGGTTAGCACAGCTAACATTGCAGTTAGTGATGCAAACCACTGGAGGAAATCAACATTTCAAAAATGTATGTTGTCTTTGTCTAAAATTGAACCTTGATTAATATTTAATAATAGTAAAAGAATATGTGATAAAACCAATGAACACATAACAGTGATAATTATTCAGTGAAGTGGTTTAAAATCATATTCTAATAATGTTAACATCTTCATAAAATAAAAACTGTCAATGTGAGCGTCTCTAATATTAACGGTAAAAAGTGTGATTATCTACTTCCTGTAAGATGATTATTCTCGCCTCAGTGATCGTCATCGACTGTTTTTGGACTGTAATGTTTCCGTAAGGCGAACAAACAGAAAGGGCCAACAGCAGGAGCAACATCCCTGAGCAGCCGGCAAACATCCACAGGCAGACGACTCCCAGTCTTAAGTGGAAGAGCAGCAGCCTCTCTCCCACTTAGGATAGTGGGCTATTTAGCCTGACAGCCATTAAATATGAATTAAAAACCACACAGGCCTCTTTGCCTTCGAAAATGTCATTACATATCTTTATGGAGGCCGGTTGTTGAATAAGCAGTTTGCAGTGCTCCCCTGGGGGCAAAGCTGGGGATGGGAGTGCAGAGAAGTGAAGTAGATGGAGGAAGAATAGGAAGAGATAGCAGGACGGGATGCGAGGGACGGATGGGTGGAGGACCGAGGGGGAGATAAGAAAAAACGAAGCAGGGATGGCAGAATAAAAAACACGGATGGCAACAGGGAGGATGAAGAGAGCAGAGGAGGACTAACGAACAAGCAGGTCTCCTTTAACGGATGAGGCCTAATAGCAGCTAAAATGGAATCTACATTACTGGTCCTAACTGAGTGCAGTACTTCAGGGGCCGGGCCCCGAAAGGAGCAAATAATAGCGCTGGCTTGAAGTGGTGCTTCAGTTTCTCTCCAGTAGATGAGGGAGATGTGTAGGGGGATATGAGATTGATGGGGGGGGGGAGGAGCACTTCAGAGATGCTAGCCTTCTTAGTATTTTCAGGGTTGTTAAAAATAATCAGAAAAGGGAAAAAAGGTCAGCGTGCGCTGGGCCACTCATTTTATCGCTCAGTGTTTATGGTGTGGCCCCGGACGCTCAAATTGCCCCGCTGTAATTACCCAAGCTGCACCTCCAAATTGTGACGCTATTGTTGAAGAAATAAAGACATTACCATCGGTCTGTTTGTTCTTGAATACATCATTTGTTGCATTAATAAAGCTAATTCCCCTGAAATGTATCTCATATAGTCGCGCACAATATACATTTAATGATGTTATTTTCACCCACGCGTCGTGTTTGACCCGCAGACAAACCCTTCAGGAGGTTACCGCATGCGGGGGGGGGGAAGCACCATAATGCATTCTTTTTATGCTAAATGATCACATTCAGTCAGTCAAACACCTCCTGCCATAGTGTGGCTTTAACAAAAGAACAGTAGAAAAGTGTTGTACAGCAGCAATTCCTTCTCCCCAGAAGAGCTTTTTTTTTCAATGCCGCACTGCAATTTGACTTCGGTTTGCTGCTGGGCTCATTGTTTCTGTAGGAGACTGAAGAAAATCACACATTTCTGCTCCCGGCTCTGCAACAAAGAAAATACAAAACCATGTTTAATCACTGGGAAATGCATACATTTCTCTCTCTTCTATGGCCTCCGTTTAATTTTAATCAATATTGGAATATCAACCAAAGTCTGACTTTTTTTTTTTATTACGACCAACAAAACGATCCGAGAGATTACAAAAAGAAAACATGTTCATTTTGATGTTGTATTTTAAATGAATAGAGCAAAATGACAGTAAATATCTGAATTTAAAGCACCGGGTCTGCTTAATAAGCAGAAAGCTTCATATTGTCATTTTAAAACACACATTTAACATTATTACAGAAAGGAAAACAATACGTATTTATATGTATGTAAAAATGAAAAATAGCTTCTTTTAAATAAAGCTATTATTCTGAGCATTTTAATAATTTTTAGTCATTATGTTATTGCTAGCTGTTGAAATATTAATGAAACATTAATGAAACAATAATAAAGAAAATGAACACAGTTTTGTGGGAGGATAATCTGCCTGGAGACTTTTATCTTTATTTTACGAGTCAGGAAACACTTCATCCCAGCCACAGCCATCCGGTCCATAAGTGGAAAACATTCAATATTTCTCAGATTTAAAAAGAAAAATGTATTTGTGTGTGTTTTTGTATGCAGATTTTTTTCTGTGCATGTTTTCACGTTGAACCACATCTAAGCATACAGAGGCTCTCAAAAGGTTATGATGTAAACAATAAATTACTTCCTGTTTTGTTTGGTATGAAATGTGTTCAGAGGCAAAAAGAGAAAATAAAAAGCTGCAGCCTTGTAGCGGGGATGTGTTTACTCTCGGAAAAGTTCAAGATGTTTTATGCACCTTTTGTTTCATTTTCAGCATTCAGTCTTCCTCCAGGTTGACTTGGCCAGACTGATCTACTCTACCTTAGAAACAGATTGTGATCTGGTGATCCACAGATCTCCCTTCAAATTTAGGATCCTTTCTTTAACTCTCTTTATAATCAACTTTCCAGGAGTTTTGGTTCTGATCTGACTGATATTTGAAACTGTTCTAATATTTTCTCACTGTGACAGAATCCCCAGTTCCATCTGAAGTAAGGTAACCCAGGCCATGATGCTGCCACCACTGTGCTTCATTGTGGGGGAAGTTGACTAATACACGTTTGAAATTAAATCAAAGGCTGTTTCAGCAAAGTCTGGTATCAGTACTGTCTGAATATTTTCTCTAGTTTCTAGTTCAAATACTTTAGTACATTTGAAAGAAGGCAAAACTAACTTAGCAACTTTTCTGTAAGATAAATAAGTTTGCTTAAAACCAATAATTCTTGAATATAGATTTAAAAAGAGGGAAGGAGAGAGAAGAGAGAAGGGGCGAGGGAGAGAGGGGGCGAGGGAGAGAAGGGGGAGAGAGAGAAGGGGAGGGAGAGAGGGGAGGGGCGAGGGAGAGAGGGGGCGAGGGAGAGAAGGGGTGAGAGAGAGAAGGGGCGCCTGACGCTAAGGCATAAAGATACGAAACATAATGAAACTGGAATAACTAAGAACAACTAAATACTAAGAAAGGACTGAACAAAAGTAAAACAGAAACATGACTGATCAAATCAAAGGAAGAAACTAAACAGAAATGAACAAATTTGAAAACCAGTTCAAACAACCCGAGATCTGGGTGAATAAAAATGTACTTATTTATTAAAACAAAATCTATATTCAACAATTACTGACTAAAAATAACTTTATGTCTTTTGCTCAAAAGTTACTTTTAAATGTTTTTTCTCATTAAAAAGGTGATTCCATGGAGAGACTATAATGGTAATAAATTATTATATATTATCAGTAGCTCCAAGTGAAACACATTTTATAGATTATTAAACACAGACGGATGTTTTAGACTTATATTTCTGCAATTAGAACATTATTTCAGATCATAAAAAACAAACACAACATTTTAAAGACAGAAATGTGATCCTAATAAAAACTCTGCTTAATATTAGATTTTTAAAAAGTTACTTTTAGTCTGACCAACCGGCCTCCTGGGTTTGCATACTGAGATTTACTGAGACATGCCTGTATTTCTCTTGTTATATTAGAAACTATCTGCTTTTTTCTCTCATTTCCCACCAGTTTCCACATCAAAGAACGAATAACTCTTGATGTTTACCTAAACTTTTTTATAAATTTGCTCTGTAAATACATCTATTTTCTCAAAACCGATCCAATTAAACAGCTTGTGAGCTTCCTAAAATAAACTTTTAACAACCCTTCCCATGACTATTAGTGTTGTATGATTCCTTTAACATGATTACACTCTTTGTCCTAAATTCTGAGTGAGACCTAAAGAAAAGTCGCCGGGGAAAAGAGCAGTGCTGCTATTATGCAGGCGTAAAGCTAATTAACTGCCCAGCTGCAGCACATTAAGCAGCATGAAAAGTCACCTGCAAATGTCACTTCAATCAGTTAAAACTCTGTTGTGGTGCTGTATATGACCTCATACTGTCCCATTCATCCGCCTGAAACAACAGCAACTCTGTTAAGCTCAGTTCCTCTTTCCTGCAACACGTCTGTGAGCCGCAGAGAAGAAAATTAGCCTTCCGAGTATTTTCATCACAAATCCAACATTTCTTTTTCTTAGAAGTAAAAACATTAAGTAGCTGCTAACATGAAGGGGAAAAATTGTTTTTCATCACATGGTTACAGAAGTTAGGAATGAGAAATTAAAAGAACAGCTGCAGTACAGCTGGCTGCTACAGGCAGTTAGAAAAGTGGTGATGGAAACATCACCACTTTTGGTGGTTCAACTGACTGATTCAGTTGAATCAAGTGTGGCTAAAGTTTAGTGTGTTTTGATGCAGATTTTGTTACATTTTGCACCTACAGACTAAACTCTTCAGAAATGGAAAAGGTTATGTGCAACATACAATATTTGTCCATTATTTTCCATACTTCTTGCTTTAATTTTAGTTTAATGGTGAAAAGGAACATTTAGTGACTTTTACTCAAAAGAAAAAAAACAAGGCCTCTCCAGAATGGTTCAAACCTCAGACTAAAGGGACATCAACCCAGACAAACAGCTGAAATATAGCCAGATATTTTCAAAAATATCTGCGTATTATTGGATCCAGCCAGGTGAATTAATTGCCCTGTGAGATATTTGGAAAATTTGGACGGACAGACCGGCGACCTGTCCAGGTGACCCCGCCTGTCGCCCGGATCGTTGGCTGGAGAGGCACCAGCACCTCCAGACCTACTAAGGGACAAGAGTGTTAGAAAATGGATGGATGGATGGATTTGCAATATTGCGTTAGTATTGCAATTAACCCACATTTTACTAACTTTTCTGCCATTTTTCCTGTCTTCATGACTCCGCCCCCCTCACCCCCCATGCCACCAGCTTCAGCATTTCATCCTCCTGAATCTGGGTCAGGTTGCATGCAGAGTGTTAATGCATGTCATTTAAACTATAACAGCATGCCAAACATTGCACCAAGTAATCATTTGCAATTGCAAAATTGCCTACATTGATATTGCTACATCAAGTGTGATTTGATGTAGCAAATCACACTTGTGCAGATCTGGTAATATTAACCAATTTTTCAATAATATACTTGTTATTTTTTGATTGGCTTGTACAGTTTTTTGAACGTACGAAGGACAGAGATGACGCTGCAGAGACACAGAGATCAATGAGTGTGTTCCTCCATCTTTAGTCACCATCAGGTTGACTAAGGGAAAGCTGAATAATCTCCTTAACTTTTGATTTAAGCAGGTTTAATGAATATATGCATAGAGATGGAAGAGAAGCTGTGGTTTTCCTGGGAGCCCGTTCTTCATGTCCAGAACAGGCAGCAGGTACGTTTCCGCAGGCAGGGGGCTCAGCTTCACTTGCTCCTTTTCCCCTGCATTGCTCTGTTTCGTGAGTTTGTGTATGGATGTATGTATGTGTGTGTGCTTTCTCTCCTGTCAGTCCACTTAAGGGCCTTTGGTTTCAGAGGAGGCCATTGTATTTCCTCCATCACCTAGCAACCATCACCAAGGCCAGCGGTCCATTGTTGCGGAGGCTGAGCACCTGAATTGCCTGCTGCCTGTTTCTACTTTTCAAAATTGTACTGTAATTTCACAAAGTGGTGTTTCAGCATTAGAGGGAAGCAGCCGCGCTCCAAATTGGAGGGCTATGAAAATTGGGGTAAGCTTCGTTTTTGGTGGTTTCACCTGAAAAAAAAAAAGAAAAAGAAAAAACAACAGAGAGACGTAAAAACAACAGAGAGACAATCAAATTATACGTGGAAGAGGAAAAACAAACACTTATTGATTTGACACTGACAGCTCAACCTATATTGTGTTTTTATGAGTCTGTGAGATGAGGAGACAGTGAAACAAAAGAGTTAAAAAGTTAAATATTGAAATTATCTGCAGGTTTGCTGAATGGTAGCTTGTTGAAATGTATTTTATGGCGATATAAATCTAGAATTGCATCAAGACAAAAAGCTTAAGAAAAGCAAGGGGAGAGACAGAGAAGTGAAAAAAATGGGGAAAGATATGAACAACATGTAGTGGGCGGGATTTTGGTGCTGGAAAAGGTTTATGGGCCAGATTTTTCTCTGTGACGTCACGTTTACACAGTTTCCTTGAATAGCACCTGTGTGCATGGGGGCTGTCTGTCTGTCAGTCCTGAGTAAAAACATAACCCGTGCCAGCAAAAACACATCTATCAGTTGTTCTCCGCCGACCAGCCGAGGCAGAACGTGCTTTTCCTCCGCTGAGGCCATCAGTGGCTGTCAGGTCTGCAGATCTCAGACCCTCAACTCTGACTCGTTTTGGCATCTTCCCTGAGAGCAAGAGAACATTTTTGAAAACCTTTTCTTTTTAAATTCAGTTTTCTTTCTTCTTTTTTTTTTGTTTTGCAAAGAAAATTTTCTTTTTGTGCAGCGGCCATCGACCCCCTGCGTGGATGACCCCAGGTGTTCAATTCAGAAGCGGTAAGTGGAAACAATTTCCCCATCAGTGAAACTTCTGCTTCCTGCATCACTCTGTGCTGCTTCATATTCTCCACTACAGATTTTCCAATTCTAATGGACATTTTATTCACTTCAGCTCATGTTTGTTTCATCATCTGTCAATGTCACCCACTTTTTTCTCACATGAATCTCATGTTTTAACATGAAAAGGCTGCAGAATCATCTGGTTTACCTCTTCATCTAAATTCTAACTGCAACTAGAACAGAAATGATGATTAAAACTGACATAGTAGCACTAATCTGCCATCATGCATGATGAAAACTGTTACATACTTTGAATTTATGCAGAAGTGTGTGCAAAAAAACTAAATCTGGGCAGTTCGGGAACAGAGTCTAGTGAGTTGGCAGTTTTAAATCATGCTTTCTGCAGTAATTGGAGATGCACCAATCAGACTTCCCCTGGTTGTTGCTAATATCTGGTTTTCTCCAAGGTCTCTACAACTGATTCAGATTTTGGCCGATTCCATTTTTTAAATTTTTTTTTTTGCAAGATAAAAATGTTTTATGTTCAACAATCTAATAAAAAATTATAAATTTACAAAATTGGGCCAATTTCTCCATCAAAGCATCCATCCTGAAGCCTTTATCTGATTTTTATTGGACACAAAAAGTTTGTTGTTCTTAGTTCTGATGGATTTAATAAACAGGGAAACAATGCAATATTTGTAGCATCCCTTCATCACCTCACCAATCAGAGCTGATAAATGGATAATCAGCCAGTTCCAATTACTGGCTGACTGATTGGTGCATCTCTGCTAAGCATTTATTTTACAGACAACAAAAGCAAAAAGACTAAAAGCTAAAAAAAAAAACAAGGTTAGACAACAAACTAAATGACTGCATCGATTCCAAAGATTCAAATTTATGACAGAATTTAATTGGTTAAAAGACTCGAGATTACAGCCGGAGCTTCTGCATAAGCTGCATATCTCACATCCTGTTATACAGCTTGTATTAATCAGTGCTGCATGTCCCATCGATGTAAATGTCTCCAATGAAAGCATTAACAAAATGGCAAAATGCCAATGAGGCGTCTGCGCTCAGAGGCTGGACTCAGACGTCTGCTGCAATAAATATCTGATAATCGTCGATCTCATTAAACCATTTCCATCAGATATGTTAAATTAGTGCAGCCACTTTTAGAGAGTTAATTGGGAATCTTAAAGGAGGGGATGCAAAATCTTTCTGGTGGAATGGATAATTTTTTAGCCTTTTACGGCTCCTGATAACTAATCTGTGCGATGATTCCATTCATTTGTGCAAATGAACGACTACGTCTAATCATTCTGAGCAGAAGAAAAATAGAATATATGACATTTAATTCCTGAAATATGGACTAATTCATAAAACTTGGCAGATTTTCCTCAGTGGATGTAAAATTATTTAGAAAAATTTAAAGATTGACCTTTAAGATTTACATAAATGTTAGTTTAGGTAAAGATGCCGGGTTAATTCCTGAACCATTTGTTCCTGCTGTGTAAAAGATGGACATCTGAGCTCGGCGCTCTGCGTTCCAGAACCGATCGTCAGTCGCTGTTTTCTCTGTCTGTTCCAGCTCTCATGGTCACCACCAAACTTGGGATGAAAGCAGCAGATAACCCCGACGCTGACCGCTGGCGCTGCTTCGCCCAGGTCGTCCTTCTTGCAGGACACAGTCCTGTCCTCACACACCGGGTCTCTCTGAATCCATTGTCTGAATCAGAGAAACTGAAGGTCGAGCAGAATTCTGGGGTCAGAGTTGAAAGCTGTGACTCTTGAAACTGCTGGTTTGAAGAATGAAAGCTGTTGAGTGAAAGGCTGTCATGTCTGAGCAGAATGTCTCTGAAAGGTCTGCCAGCCGGGTGGTTTAATCTCTGCGAGGACAAGGAGAAGGCTGATCAGAACTGCCAGTTCTGCTGCGGAGCTGCAGCCTGCGGCCTTCAGCCGCCACCAAGGTTCCCTCAATATCCACCCCGTCTTATCACCTGTGTTCGCTCCAGGAATGACTTTTAAATTCCTGAAATTTCCACTTAAATGGGCAGAAGTGAAATCTGAAGGCATGTGAGGGTCCAGTTGGTCCGGAGTGGAGTGGAAGACTAGTGATTTTGTTGTTTTGCATTTAAACAGACAACAAGTCATTGTCTCCCTCCCTGCTTCGAGACACAAACACACTGAAACAATCCTGCCAGGAAAAATGGTTTCATGGAGTGGATTTACACTTGAGGATTTGTAATCAGCCACATTGAGGATTTTGTGCAGAAAGCTGAACTGTTTTGTTATAAAATAAGCTGTGTTAAATGTTCAAACACTAAAAATGATTCTTTTATGTGTTAAAGTCTTCACACAGCTGATCACCATGTTTTGAGGAAACAGATTTGTGTTTTTAAGCTGAATTCTGATTGGCTGAAGCTGCATGAATTACTGCAGGACTCAGATGAGTTTGACAAACCTTCAGTACTTTGAACCATGAATGAAGGAAAATCTGGAAACCTGCAGCTTAGAGGAGATGCATCTTATTGCACTGAGCTGATTACATGCAGATTCACTTTATTTCATTTTTAGTTTCTTACATGAACGTGAATAAAAAAACTGATGACTTTCAAAAACTTTAATGATGCAGTTTAAGATTCTCAGTGAGACTGAAATAGAAAAGTCTTTAGTGTTCAGGGCGGGTTCTGTGCTCCAGTCCACTGTTTGTCCAGCCGTAGCGTTCACTGGGGTGGCAGCAGGGCCTTGGACTGCTCCATCACTTGCTGGAGGAACTTCTCCATCATGTCGGTCAGGGGCTTCACCCGGTTCTGGAGGTTGTCGGTTAGGATCTGAGTGTTGAAATCGTCCGTCAGGGGCCGGATATGCTCCTCGATGTTGGAGATGAGGGGTTTGACCTGCTCCTGCAACTTGGTTGCCTCGGACTGGACCTGCTCCACCAGGGGCTGGATCTTCGCCCGGCTGTCCTCCATGTACGTCCTGTGGGGAAGAGAACCAGAGGTTAAATATGAAAACATGGAGAAAATGTGTACATGTGATTCATATTGTAATGTCTTATAAATACTCAAGACTCACGCATTAAAATAAAGTCAAATTTGTAAAGTTGGAACTGCCTCTTCTTGGATTTTAAAATTATTCAAGGATTTTTTTTTCATAAAGTATATACATTTTGTCTTATGACCTAAAATAACATTATATTTTCTTAAGATTTTTGTGTGAAAAACCAATAAAATGTAGTGCACAACTGCAAAGATTTTTTTTAAATAATAAAAATCTGAAAAGTGCGGTGTGCATGTGTTTTCATCCCCATTTACAACAGCAAATGAAATCCAGTGCAACAAACTGGCCTTAGAAGTCATATTAATTAATAAAAAAACATCTTCTCTGTTTCATGTAATCTGCATTATCAAGAATTAATCTGAGGAGCTGCCAAGTGGCCTGAACCTCTGAAGGAGGTGCAAAGATCCCCAACTCAGGTGGGAAAACCTGCACTCTGCACCCTGCACTCCTCAAATCTGATCTTTACAAAAACAAAATGTTCAGCCAGCAGTTAGAAAGCAGAAACCATGAGGACGAAGGTGTTTCCCCTACACATCATGTCTATTCCGAGACACTCTGGTGGCAGCATCATGCTGTGGGATTGTAATACTGGTTTAGTTCAGTGGTTTCAATCAAAGTATTCATGACATAGATCTAAATTTAACAGAAAATCTGTGATGAGGCCTGAAAAACTCATGTTCACAAATTCTCCCCATCAGATCTGATTGAGTTTGAGCCGTTATTTAAAGGAGGACAAAGATGTTAAAATAAAGTTACTGGATGTGCGAAGGTGGTAGAGACTTGGTGAATTTTGTTTTGTTGTATTCATAGCTTTCATCCTGCTTCCCTGATTTTCTTCGAGCTCGCAGGTGGCCATCCTAACGTCTGCTAAAAAGTCAATGAGATGTGACTTTTCAATGTGACACAGATTTGTGATTTAGTAGTAGATCATTAGATAGATTCCCTATTTTGAGAAAGGAGGGACAAATGCTTGTGCCACAGTATTTGTGCTGTAATCCCTAGAGATTAAGAAAATTAGCAGATTGCCTTCAGTCTGATGTGTGATTTATCTCTGCAGAAACCTTTTATGAAATGTCCGAGGACATGTACTGCAGATAATTATTGTTATTTGTTTCCAAAGGTTTTGGCCAATCAGCTTGGGGTTCTTATTATTTTTAATATTGCAGAGACATACCTCAAAAGAACTGCAGTGAAAGGTGGTTCTTTAAAGAGAAAGCATGTAAATCATGATTTTTCTCTTCCACTTCCCAATCATGCACTACTTTATGCTGAGATCCCAGAAAAATGCTAATTTTATATTATCAGGTGAAACACTTCCAAAGGTTTGAATATTTTTGCGATTTGTTGTCATCAGATGACTTCACAGCAGAAACATTCCCCTGAGTGTTCTGTCCAAACTACAGATGAAGTTATCTTACTGGGCAGTGTTGGTCATCTCTAGAGCCTTCATCTTCTCCACCATGTCCTGGGTTGCCGTGGTGACGCTGGTGGACATCTCCCGGAGGAGCTGGGTGATCCTGTCCACCCCTGCCTGGACCTCACGCTTCACCAGCGACCTGGCCTCAGAGCCTGAGATTCAAGCAGGTTTTAGGAGGCAGTTTACTTTCAGCAAGAATTTGTTTTCACGCTTTTATTTTATCCTAAACTTAAAATTTTTTTAGGGATTTTAATATATCAGCATGTGGTTTAAATGTAAATATAGTGATAATATTTCTGTAAGTATGTCTCACCATGAGCAACAGCTAGCACAACAAGAACGGTGGCGACCAGCGAGAACTTCATGGCTGCAGAGGAGTAGCACAAACCTAAAAACAGAGAAAGGTCGGCTCTCTAAGCAGCGCTCAGGGCATTTGCTACAGCTGCACATGTAAAGCTCTCTGAGCTATGATTATCCACAAACGCCTTGAAAAGGAGACTCACCTTCACTCCTGGGGTTCTTGGAGTTGATGGTGCCCTCTGTCAGAATGTCAGAGGCTTTTATAGCGGCACAGGATGAGTTAATCACCATTACTCAGACTTTAATCACCTCCAGCAAGAAGATGTGGCATTAAAAGGTCAGAGCAAGCACTGTGCTGGGTGAACCTTGATGTTTGATAAGATGGGTGCAAAGTCCACCTTCTGTGATACGAGCTGGAAGCACAAGCTCCAAGCTCCAGCCTGTTGAAGTCAGGTACACACAGGATGTCTCATGGGATTACTTCATTTTTAGGATATAGTTTTGCTTTAATTTTACTTTCAAGTTGACATTTCGACTGATTTAGCTGAAGTTTCTGGATCAATATCAAGGTTTCAACAACAAAGCAGGTCATTTTTATAACACAGGAAAAACAAATCTGCTAATTACAAATTAATTCATTAATTAGTTTGTTTCCATTTGAATTGTTCAACTTCAAGAAACTTAAAAACAAGAATTGGGAGAACATGTTTGAATCGTGTATGAGGGATTTTTTCATACGGGTTTAACTATATGCATATAAACTCTCAAATATAAAGTTTAGTAGCAGGTTGTACCACTTTGTAGCTGTCAACATGCTTCTGGCTGGTTTTTTGACCTCTCCAGAGTTTTTTAAAATTGATTTGTTTCCAGCTTTTGAACAAATATCCACCAGGATGAAGTCAGTCATTCCTGAAGCTTAATGTTTGCCAGCTTGGGGTGAAGTCGAAGTGTCTGCTTTCTGCAGTGCAGCAGCCGTAGTGATGTAGCTCCACAGTATTATGCTGCCACCTCCATGCTTTGCTTGGCGATTGGTACAGAGACCTGGACTCCTCTAAACATATTTCATGTCATGACAAATTTCTGCAGAATCGTAAAGGTGTAGAAGACAAATAAAAAAATTAAGAAAAACTTTCACAACGTGTTTAAATCTACAATTCTCCTCCTTAGATCTCTGATAAGTTCTGTTGACTGTCATGTTCTGAGGATTGGTCAGCAGCACTGAGATGAGGAAAAAGAAGATCAGTGAAAAATATGGATTTGTTGCTGCAATGTTTTCCAGTAACGCTTCTGATGTCATTCAATTCCATTTTATTCAGTTCAGTTCACTTCTTGTTGAACAGATTCATCCAGTTGAAGATGAATTTTTCCTCTCCACTGTCACTGCATGCTTAGGAGGAGTAAATGTTGCAGGTTAATGACTCTTGGCTATCTGGTGGGTTTTCTTTGATAGAAGACTTTTTAAATCAATTAATCATTAATAATCTGAACTAGATGCCTGGTTTGATAACCTGGATCAGTTGGAACAGATGTCTGATTGGATTAATTAACTTTTTTGTAAAGTGTTGTAAACTGACTTTAAATTGAATTATCTTCAAAGATAATGGATGCTGATGGTGTTGGCAGGAAGAATCTCCAGTAGAGGTCTGTCTTGCAACAAATCTGAAGAGGACTCTGACTGAAGACTCTTGCTGTAGGAGATTCTCATTGCTCGATATCAGAGCAGGAAACGTGGTATTTTACATTAACTTTCCCTGGATGACACCAACCATTTGCATTTGCCATGCCTGATTGGGTGTTTGGTTTGAAAGCCGGGAAAAACTATTGATCAGCATGTCAAACTGCAAAGAGAAACTCTGAGCTGCAGTCAGACCAACCTGTAGTAAGCAGGCCTGTTAAAAAACATTCAAAAACCTTCTGCTCCAATTTCCATTAGGAGGCGAGCCATTCAACAACCTATAAAAAATGCTAATAATATCTTGTAGCTTCTCCTCAACAATTGGAGGCAGAATTAATTTGGTGCCTTTTGATCTTAAATTGTGTCCTGCACTGACAGCTGAGCTCATTTTTACGATGTCATGGGCTGTTCTGCTGAAACAAGGGTCATCTGATGAAAAACAGCTCAAGATAAAGTCTCACATCCCATTTGCTCCCTTTTATCAGCAGTTACCTAACAATCTGCAGCAGCTCCTGATAAACTCGTCACACATCTTCTCTCCACACATCAACAGTTCACTTTACAAGAACATTTGATCTGCTAGTTCGTCTTTATTTTCCAAGGTTCAGCCCTTACATTTCTAAATAATTCTTTAAGTCTTTTTGAAGGTTTTTTTAGTGCACAAAAATACTCCTCTCGTCTCCTTTTTCACATTCTCACAGCAGTATGCAAGGTTGGACATTCATAGCATCACTATGGCAACCTGCATTTCTGTCTGCTTTTTTAAAGTCTTGATATTGTGCTGTGCTCCTTCAGGAACAATGAGAGTAATAAAGCGACCACAAAGAAAATCTCTGGCTGAGTTCATTTCTGAAACTGTATTCGCCTCCGTGAGGCACCAACAACAGAATGATACTTGTTTTGAGTCTTTTCTAATCTTTTTTTTTCCAGGTTCTTAGAATAAGAGTTCCATGTATTAAGAGAAAAAAGCTTTGCATCCACACCGTCCTGTAATTGTTGCTGGTAGTCAAGAAACTGCCATCGATTTTGAAAAACCAGTTTTTTACATCTTGTGGAGGAATTTTGTCTGACTCTTCTTTGTAGAGTTTCTTTTTCTTTGACTAAATAGATGTTGCACAGGTGAACATTGGTAATGAGGCTGTGAGCTGACAGACGGCCGATTCTATTGAAGATTTTCTCCTAAAAAGCAAAATTCATGATTCTGATTATTAAAGAAAGTATCTTGGGTTGGAAATCAGGCCCACACCACCACACTACCACCACTTTGTTCTAATGTGGATGACATTCTCTGTCTGAAATGCTGTTAGTTTAGCTTATATGTTTTTTAATCTTTTGGTGCTGTTTTATATCATGTAGTTCTTTTATGAGTTTTAAGAAATCTTTTGAAAAATTATGTAGATTTTAAAAATTATATTATTTTTAATTAAATTATGCTAATTCGCCTTTCTGTCTCACATGTAATATTTATGTTTATTTTACAGATTATTATTTATATTCTCTCATTTGCAGTTGTGCTTTAAAAAGTACACTCTATTTTATTACAACAAATATTTAGGAGCATACAGATGTGTATTAAAAATAATGACATAACAGAACGATACCAGCAATATCTTAGCATATACAAGATTCAATTAAAGACAATGCAGAACCAAATTCACATAAAACGTAAAAATGTTAGTAGAGTTTACAAAAGGGATCTCAATAACTAATAAATATAAAATGACAAGTACATATTGAAAAATACAAACAATATTCAGCTATTGAACAAAAGACATGCTGATTGCACTGAAAAGGTTTTTGTTAGACTAGTATAATCTAATGGATTGTTGTTGCCTAATCAGTAAGATGTTCATGACACTATTTACAAGCTGTTTGAAATTTCTCACTCAAAAAATGGAAGTTATTAATAAAATTGGAAAAATTTCATGTCTGATGTCCCACACACATGCAGTCCAGTGGATGGCAGTAAAGCAGCGCCAAACCCAGAAAAACGCCAGCTAGTTGTTTGCAGAAAGAGACAGCCAGACCAGTAGGTGGCAGTAAAGCTGAACCAATGCAAAGAAGAACACACGCTAGTGTACACAGAGAGCGGCATCATGGCGGACGTGTTAGATCTTCATGAGGCGGGAGGAGAAGACTTTCCTATGGATGAGGATGGTGATGGTGACTACATTCTTTTGTTGCCGTAGGGTTCGTTTTATTAATGTACAAGTGATAGGTAAATTTTGAGGTTTATTTTTCTCGTGGACGTGGGAAACCGACAAAACGGCCACCCTGCGTGTTGGCAGGCCCCAGCTAACGAGCTAAGCTAACATTGCTAACGGCTATTTCATTCAGTCTCTACGTGTTAGTTACCTAGCCGAGCAGCCATAGTTTGGCTATTTAAAGACTAAATTCATTGTTTGGGGATAACTTATCTATTCGTTGTTGTTTCACCTATAACATATTTGATCAACAGTTTTCTGAAGTGCAGCTCAGATCACCCGCTGGCTAACAACAAAAACCCCTATAGAGACCGTAAACTTAATGTTCAGTTTAATGATTTTTATCTGTAATGTAAGTAAAAACGTTTTATAAAGCAGACATGTCACAAAGTGCTGATCATAAGATGAGTTAGAAAAACATAAAACATCCGTACAGTTACAGCTCATTAAAAGAAATTGCTAAAAGATGGATATAATGGAGAATTTTGATAACATCCAAGAGTGTAAATATATATTTTTTTTAAATGAAACTTGCAAACTTTTCATATGTGATAATATATTCGAAGCTGGAGTTGGCTTCTGAATCCGGTAAAAACTTTTCTTCCTAAAGGATCTTTAATCTGCTCTAGTTATAAAAACTAAATTATTTAGACTCAAACATAGATTAGATTATTCTACACTAAACAGAATATTTGTCACGCCTTTTAGTTAAATTTCACAAATGAAACAGATTTTGAAGTCTCCACATTTTATTGGTTACTTCAAGTATTGATTTTACCTTTGAAAGCGGAAACTCTGGATGTTCTTGTTAAATTGTGGCTTTTCCTCCAGCACTCTGTAGCTTTGGCTATGTTACAGGGAAATAAAGAAGCTGTAATTCAGGCAACTAGTTATTTCCTCTAATGCCCAAAGAAATCAGAACAACTGGGGGAAAAAATATTTGCCAAATTTAGCACACAAAAAAATACTGAGCATAATTTATCTATATCAGATAATTAAAATCACCTTTCAAATTTTCCTCACTGACCTTGACCACCTCCTCCTCTCCTCAGAGAGCATCCACAAGCTGAAAGAGAAGGCCAAGAAGAGAAAAGGACGAGGCTTCGGCTTGGGTAATTTCCTTTGATAATTTTCATTAGACCTCGTGATAAAACCTTTCTGAACTGGTAGAAATATATTCAGTGATGTTTTAAAAACATGTTGTTGATTACAGAGGAGGGATCCAGATCCAGAGCTAAAGAGGACTATGATACTGTGGAGCAAGATGGGGATGAACCAGGTCCTCAGAGATGTAAGTCCTAAACTAAACTTTCTCTTAGTGCATATTTGACCCCAAGCATTAACAAGCAAATCTCTTCAGTTTTATTTTAACTGTTAATTTATTATTTAGTTATTAATATAACTACAGATAGTTGGCTGTGTTAAATTTTCCAGGAGATTTGTTGGAAGTGAAAGGATATGATGTATGTTTTGTTTGTTTGTTGCAGCGGTGGAGGGCTGGATCCTGTTTGTGACTGGTGTGCATGAGGAGGCAACAGAGGAGGACATCCATGACAAGTTTTCAGAATTTGGAGAAATCAAGAACCTGCATCTTAATCTTGATCGAAGAACAGGTTACCTGAAAGTAAGAATGATACCATCAGTCAGATAATGGTTTGCATGCGGTATTCAAACTTTTACATTTGCAACGTTTATGACCAACGTTGCAACGTTCCAACGTTCTTTTATAAAAAGAAAAAACACCAAGAAACAGGGATTTTCTCTTTATAATTTGAAAAAATAACATAGAATATATGTTAGAAATTTTGTGATACTACTAAAAAATAGACTTTCTAATTATAAAGACTAATAGTTTTAGATTATTCACTTTTGCTCTACAAACCTTCCTCTATTTAGGTTCAAAGTAAAACATTTTCTGGTTAAGATACTTTTGCTCTACCTCTCCCTTTACTCTGCAAATATTTCTTATATTTTAATTCAGCTGGCTTTGTTTGCCTAATGCCAGTTGTCAGAAGATTTGCTAATGTGTTGACAAACTTTACATGATCCAACTTGTATTTTATTGAAAGCCGTTAAAATATTTTTTGCATATTTTTTGTTTTTGTTTCGTCCAAATGTATATTCATTTCAAATCCACAAGGTGGCAGCACTGTCTTAGGACCATGTCTACTTTGTTGTTGTGCGTCTTTTGTTTAATTTGCTAAAATACTTTCTATAACAGTTGCATTGTTAGATCCAAAAATAAATAAATGTATGTATTTTTTTTTTGTTTTTTTTGTCAAATTTTCTGATGATGCATGTAATATTCTCAATCTTTATCTCAGGGCTACGCATTGGTGGAGTATGAGACGTACAAAGAAGCGCAGGCAGCCATGGAGGGCCTCAACGGTCAGGACATGATGGGCCAGACCATCAGCGTAGACTGGGCGTTTGTCAGAGGACCCCCGAAGAACAAGAGGAGGTGAGGCTTCTGGCCTTATTTTGATTTAATCTGCTGCTTTAAAATATACATAGCTTTAAATATTTGTCACAGTCAACTTTATATGGCTTACAAAGCCTTTAAAGGTATTGAACATGCAATATTTTATTTAATATTTAAAAATAGTAAATGAATGTAAATTAATTTGAGTTAACCAACATGCTAGTTTTTTGTTAGACCCTCAGCCTGACGTAATGTGACTTTTTTTTATAGGGGAGGTGGACGGAGACGCAGCAGAAGTCCAGACCGGAGACGACGTTGAGTGCTTGTGTGGAAGAGTGAAACCGTATCACAGTTGATTTGAAAAAAAAAAAAAAAACCTTGGTATTTTTTCCCTAATATTGTTTGAGCAACAGTTAAACCCAGCATCTGGAGATGAGGAGCACTGCTAGAGGAAGACGATTTATCTGCTCTTCAGCACATTTTAGTCTCTTAGTGAAACTTTGGTCATACGTGTTTATAGTTTTCACATTTTCCTCAAATGTTTGTGTTTGAATTTCATTGTGATTGTTTTGTGCTTTTATAACCTGGGGACAAATAAAGTTTTAAAACATAAATGTATACTTTGTGTTTTATGCCACATCACTCAGAGGAGGCAGTTAGGATCATCTGCCAAATATCAGCAGTTAGAACAAGTTAAATTGTTCTCAGCCCAATATGAAAATTTGGGCTGATGTTAATATAATATAAAAATGTATACATATTTGTGTGTGTGTATATATATATATTTTTTTATTTCCCTTCTGACACCGAAATACACAAAAGTCAACAAGATGGAAATATGTTTTTAATATTTCACTTATTGGACCTATTTCAGGATATTAATATTAAAGCTGATACCAATTGTAATGTTAATTGGAGTTTTTCTCCATCAATCCATCCATAGGTTTAATTATGATCATCCATCTGTTCATTTAGATGGCTATCAGTCCATCTTTCTGTCCACCAATTTCATTCATCCATATAGTTTTAGTGCTTTTCACTAACACTTTCATTCATCTATCTATTCATACTATTATCTGTCAATCTGCTGGTCTGTCATCCAATTAATCCCTATCACTGTCTGCTCTTTACACTGCTCTATCTGGCTTTCCTAAAATCCAGTTGTCATCCTTATCAAAATGACATTCTTTGTGCTACCGAATTCATCTTTTATTTTTCCATCCATTCATAAATACGCCCCTACATAACCCATTTATTTAAGTCTTAACACAAGAAATCTCGACCACTGCAGAAAATTCATAACTTTTGTTTTATATTTAAAGTTGTGTAAAATCACTGAAAATTCTGGGAATTTGAGTCTTGGAAAGTATGCCATCATGGCTTGAGAGAAACACATAAGTACCATATAAATATCGGCATCAGTCATGGAAAACGACATCAGTCGGCCTCTGTGACGAAGCGTTTACATCATCCGGGGTGATCTCATTCATTGCTTTTTGTCAACTCCACGCCGCCTATAGGGTACTGGGACAAACCCCTCTGGTCCCCTTCTCTTCCAGCAGCCTCTGTTCTCATTTGGTGTTTACTCTACTGGGGAAAATCAGTCAGCTTCTGGGCGTGCTCATTGGTTAGCGTCTGCATCCATTAAATCAGCAAGACGTCGTGATTGGCTCCTTCGCGCACGTGGGCGGGCCCGAGCCGTTGCTTGACGTTGTTGTTGTAAGTGGTGGAGAATTACTTTGTCGGTGGTGGTCCGGTTCGGGTTCCTGTGCTCTGTGTAAACCGTGAATATGCTTAAAAGTTAGAATAAAATTTTTTGAGGGATATATGTGATACTTACAAGCTGGGAGTTCCTGGAAAACTTAACGGGACGATGAGAAGTACATCTGCGTGGCCGCTGAAGGTAAGCAGTAAGAGGATACTCCAGCTAGCAGCGTTAGCTCGAGTTAGCTCATGATTAGCGTGAAGTAGCGCCTTGCTAGCTAAATGTAACGACTTGGAGGAAATAAAACAGAATTACTGTTCTTTGTGACTGGCATTCATGCTCATCTATGTACCAAAATATTTATGAATATTGCATTGTGGTAGGTGAATGTAAAGTTCGGGGGTTGTATGTAAACGGAGCATCAGCACCAAACGCGTTTATGTAAGCATGTGTATTGTTCGTAGATATTTCAAAGAGTAGTCATGGTTACAATAGCTGACTCACAGTTTAGATTTTGTAGCAAACTGCACCTGTTTGCAAATGTAAAGCTTTTTACGTGTTATTTTTAAAGCATCAGCGATATAAACCCCTAATTTTTTGCGCCACACTTACTTTTATTTAATCCCTTAAAAATTAAGACATCATCATCTGTGTTGGTCAAAGCTGGCAGTCACGATCCAGAACATCAGACACCGGTGTGTTTAAGGTGCAGGCGTGATGTAACGCGTATTTAAAGCTGCAGCTTAGCGGGAAATTACCAGAAGTCAGTGTTTACACCTGCTCACGTGCGAGTCCGAACCTACAATTAGAACGAGCCGCTTCTGTAAAGTCAATAAAACTCTGATCGTTTTGGGTCGGCGGCGCTTTGCTGTTCACCTACTGGGTTGAAACCACGACTTGGTTTATTTGCACTCATTTCCAGAACCTCTTCGATATGAGAGAGGATTGAGTTTCTCTTAGCGTTGAATTATTCACCTGTTGTAGTTGTGGAGGCCTTTGTTTTTGGCAGACGTTGGGTTGATGGTCAACAAAAGAAGTAGGACAGTGGTTTTTACAGGAGTTGGACTCCATTTGGCTCCAGGATCTGCAATCTGTTTGCAAAAATGATGATCTGTCACATCCTGCCATTTCTCCAATCTATTCAGTGGATAATTGCAATGTTGGCAGAATTTTCAGATGAATGTGCCTGAGTCTGGAGAACTAGATGTCCAGGCTGTAGGGCACAGAGGAGGAAGACGGCCTCCTTAACTCTCAATAAAATTGACATGAATTAACAAATTCAAAACTCTGTTTCATATTTTATTATTTATCTGAGTTTTATGTGTTTAAAATACTTTTGGATAGTTTTAAGTAGCCCTTTATGGGACTAATAAGGGAGAATGTTGCATGCCAAAAATGAGTTGGCTTAAGAGTTTAGGAATATCATCTTTCTATAACAGTTTCAGCATTTCAGTTCAGAGACCCAACATTTTTCTCTGGCTAAAAATTGCATATGCTAATTCTGCATTTGGAAGAATTGGTTAATTTTTCCTGGTAATTAGAGAAAAATCTATTTTATTTACGCTATGCATTAACACTATAATTTTCGTTCTATAAACTACCAGTTTCTCCTTTGATCCAGAACATCAGACAAGAAAACTCTTTGAAGTCTGAAAAACAAGGTTGGCGATTAATACTTAATTTCATAAATCTTCATTTTATGTTGGTTTCAAAAATTACAGTCTCGTATCAAAGAAACTGTAGCACATTGATTCTCTTTAATTCGTCATAACCCTTAAGGAAAAAATCAAAACTAGTAGGTTAGCTTTAAAAGACAACTGGAAATAGCAGTTTAAGTCTGATTGGTGCATCTCTAATATTTAGCTCTAAAAATGAAGCATCCGACTGCTAGGTTACTTGATGAAAGCTTAAAAGTTGACCAGTAACAGTAAGAAAAGTCTGAACTGCTGGTTTAATGCTACAACATGTCTTGAAATGTCTTAAGAACAACTTTTGGAAGTTATCCAGAATGCATCCATGATTTTAATTTGGAGGATTTTATTGAAGAAGCTCGTCAGTTGCAGGTTCCACCCTGAACAGCTGCAGGACAGGAGACGTTTCCACGCCTTCATGTAACGTCCAGGTTCATCAGGAATATTCCCACTGCTTAAGGAAATGTCACCCTAAAGCTTTCAGCAGCACAAGGAACACCTTGAGCAGCACCTGAGAGGGTGTGGCAGCCATTCCTTTCAGATCCCAAAATCAACAATAGCTTTTAAAAGAAATCGAATACACCAGGTCAAAATGAAACAACAGTGATTAGAACAAAAGCAACAAACAACCTGCATGCATTGCCAAAGAAACAAACGCAATACGGAAGCTAATTTGCTTATTGAGCTGTTGCAGTTGTATATTTTTATGTCTCATTTAAATTTGTGGATCTTGATGTAAATTTGTGCTTCTGTATGGAAATTTGCCCCATTATTCAAAATTACTGTGGTTTGCAGGCTGTAATAACCTGAACTGAAAAATCCAAACAGAAAACATGAAATTAAACTTTTTTTGTCCATTTCTTTAACTCCAATTATGCATTTTTCATTAAACACCCTTAGCGGTTGTCGCTTTCTCTTGTGTTTGCACTCGTGCATCCTCAGCTGCACATAGGTTATGAAAATTTAACCTTCATCTCTCCCTGGCTTCCCCAAACAGCTGCTCACTGCCTGTGTGTCTGAGTGTGTCATGGATCCAGTGTCACTGACTGAGCCAGGCCTATTTGGCCACACAGCTATTCCCTTAGGATCCTGAAAGTGTGGTCAGATTAATAAGTAAGTAGATAAGTGCTTCTCCAGGTTAGTGGGGCGAATGCATCACATTTATGATGAGTTTACTCGACCTTTTGTAGTGATCGGCCTGCAACGGGTGTCGGCTAACAAAAGCTGCTTTACTGATTAGATAAATAAAATGATGTATGATGCATCATAAATGCAGGATTAAACATTAAAGCTGCAGTATCTAATTAGACCTGTTGCAATAAATTAATTAATCTCATGACAAATGAAAACAATACTTTTTATTTGCATGATTTATTGTTTTGTCTTTTCTCTCTATCAAAAACTAGATGACAAAAGTCTGCTTTGCTCTAACTGGCCCTTTCTTTAAGTACAATTTAGTCTACTGAGACTTCACAATTACTTTTATTTGTTTTTCTGTTGTTTTGTTTATTTAGTTTGGATATTTGAAATGTCTTCCAGCTCTAGTGTTAAATGTTCATTAAAATGTAAAATTTGTGGAACTTTGAGAGGATGTTCTTTCATTGTTATGCATCACCATTATATTACTTGAAATGGTCTCAGAAGAACAATATTGCAACAATTTTTGCCTGTCACCATGTTGTCACAGTGTCATATGAGGCAGATAATCTGTGAAAAAAATCAAACTCCTCTGCTTTCTCTGTGTTACATGCAAACAACCAATCAGAGGCAATACATGATTATATATGAATGCCATATATAATCATGTCAGTGATGATTATATATGTGCTGCTCACAAGCCCCTGATAGTTGAGTCGGATAAATAGTTTTCTTCTTGGAATGGTAAGTTGTTTTTTCCGCCATTAACACATTGAGCAGCGCCGACGTGAGCTTGTTTGGCGGCACTAACACTCTCCTCCTGGCTCTGATTGGTTGGTTGGTTGTAGATCTCCTGGGAGGAGATACATTTTTTCATGGATTATCTCTCATGTTATACTGTTACAACATGATGACAGTTTTAGAAAATATGTAAAAAACAATTTTTGTATAAAAGTTACGTACTGCAGCTTTAAGTGTGAAAGTGAGGAAACCAATAGATGGCTTGTGTGGGAACCTTGTGTCCAGACAGCCATTATTAAAGCATCCCAGAGCCCCGCCCTCCCCTCCATGCCTGGTCGCCTGCCAGTCTGTGACACAGCATCTTCTCCTGCTCTGGGCGGCTTGTCTCATGGTGGAGGCGCTCAGAACCCAGGCACCTGTCTGGATGACGCCGTCTGATTGACGCTCTTGCTGCTGCACTTGTTGGCTTCAGATAGCTCTCACCACTTGCTATTAAACTGGAGTAATAAAGTTAATAGGGAAAACGAAATAGAGGAGCGCGAAGAGCCATAACTCAACCCAGCATGATTTTCCACACGCATAACAGAAGCTGTGGTAATAAGAGCGCACTGTATCAGTTACTCTCTGCAGTTCACAGTTTCCCTCTCTCCATGGTCTACAGGATGAGGATTGGATATTGATTGAGTTTGCTGCTAGGGGCGAGTGATTAAACAAGCTCCAGGTTGTGTTGCAGTTACATTCTTGTTGAATTCTGATGATACACAGCTTCAGTCTGTTAGTGGAGACTTCTGCCTTTATCAAGGATTTCAGCAACTGAACCCTGGTTGCCTAGAGTGGAAACGGGAGGACAGGTTTGTTGTCCCACGCTGATTAGGAGAAATATTTCCCATGTTTTTGTCTGAGGAGGGAGATTTTTCCCAACGCTTGGTTTCCTGTCTGTGTACAGGAACTCATTCACGTCATGTTAAGCTCTAAATCAGTACAGTTGGGTATAGACGGTGGTGCGGTGCCTCACATCTAAAAGGTCATCACAGCGATTTTAAGGGGCTCATGAATGGGTTTCCCCTGATATTTCAGCTTCCTCTTCCAGTCCAAAAACAAGCTTGGTATTTTAACTAGCAACTCCAAATTCCCCTTTTCTGTCTGGGTGTTTGTGTTGGCCCTGTGATAAAATGGTGACCTATCCTGGGGGCGCCCCATGACTTCTGGTATGGGCTCAAGTCCATAATGAATAGGATATTTTTTTTCTCTAATTTTAGTGACTGATAAAATGATTTCAGATTGAGTGAGGCTTGGGTGAAGCACACAGACCAGATTTTATTCTGCATTTAATCGGTTTTCTCTGTTAAAATAGGATTCAGGCTCAGATGTCTACCAATTTTTTTCAGCTAAAACAGAAGGATAGATGTGTCCAAATTCAGGGGCTGCCTCCTTCAAAGGCAGATTACGTCACAGCGATGCGAAGACAGCTGTCCAAATCTGAAGGCTCCTCCAAATTTATCCTCCTTTCCCCAGATTTTAAAGACTCATCTGGTGTTTGTAGCCCTCTGTATCCCAAGACGCATTGTTAGCTGAATGGCAGATTTTTGTTCTGGAAACGATGGCGGATGAGGCAGGAGGGGAGTAGCATTTTAATTAAAAGTACACTAAAATCTGGTGGTGGAAAATAGAAAGCTTGAAACACTTATGTTTTTTGGCTTTTTTCATTTAGATGTGTTTCTGATGTAATTTTTGTAAAATTAATTGAAATAAAAATAAAATAAGTAAAAAATAAAGCCCAGCAAGATTCAAGCTCTACTTTAGCAGTATCATGGTTTCTAGATGTGCACCAATCGATCAGTTTCCTTTGTTGGGAGATCTGTGATCGACCGATATATTACCTACTCATGAAACTGATCTTAAAGATCTGAAATTTTGTTGACCTTCCAGACTCCTTTATGTTTTAGACTAATATTTTTTGCAGTTATTGTGTCATGGTATTGTTCAGTGTTTAATAAAATAAGCTGGGAACATTGAGGATTTATTTTGACCTTATAACAGCTGACTGACAGTTACAAAAACGTCAACATGTGCCAAAATCAGAATCGGCAGATCGGACTTTTCAGAGATTTGTGATCAGCCAGGAAACTGCAACTTGTGCACCTTTAGACAGGAGGTACAACCAGGCAAAAATTTGAGTAAATCTGATGACTAGCCGCTTACTTCTGTTCTTCATGGTTGATGAAGGAATTTGAATCACACATGAACATGAAGATGGATTTTGTGGTTACCATAGCAATGAAAAGATAAAGCAGGAAAAGTAAGGTACAGATACTTTGTGCTCAAAATACATTTGAAGGCAGCAACTATTATGGCTGTACAATACATACTGAATATAACCGCAGTGTGTGTGCATGACACAGGGCTGTTTGGCTAGTACATTCAAAGTGTTTATAAGCTTATATTTTACATATTAATATAATATTGGACTCGGTCTAACTTTAACAGACTCCAAAATGCCATGGTCACAAGATGAAAGAATAAAACGGGCAGCCTTACTAACTTAGCTCTATGGAGGTCAGTTGGTGTTTAGTTGCATTTAAATGGGGGAAAATTCAATGTGGTCCTACATTCATTGCACAGACCAGTGTTTCCCAACCCTGGTCCTCAAGGCACACTGTCCCACATGTTTTAGAGGTTTCCTGATTTAATGTGCCTGATTCAACTGATTGCAGTTCAGCAAACGCCTGTTAATCAGTGATCGAGTGAAATCAGCTGAGCTGAAGCAAGGAAATATCTAAAGCATGCAGGCCAGTGAGCCTCGAGGACCAGGGTTGGGAAACACTGGTGTAGACAGACATGTTGTTTGGTCTGATAAGAATCTCATTAGTTCTTGAAGAACAAGCACTGATAAAGTGATATTGAGTTGGATAAGAAAGCCTCTCTCATATCAAAATATTTTTGAACGCAGCCCAATACGGCTGGTCTTTGTTCCACAGTTGCTTCAAAAGATAAAAACTAATCAGATCAGAAGCATGATGGACAGAATGCATCTTTATGAGTTCAGTTTTGGCTGAGTTCATACTTGGAAACATGTCATCCTCAGCCGGGCCCTGTTAGAATCAGGACAGCAGGAGTAATCCCACACATGGCATAATGATCAGCCTGTTATGCCTAATGACGTCACTGAGAGCGTGACGTTGGGTCGGTCCTCAGCGTACACGGCCAGGCCGGCAGCACATGGGGATTCACATGAGTTAGTGCTGCCTGCCTGCAGAGATGGGCGATTCAACCTGGAAGAATCCAGGCAGCTTCACAGAACAGGAGGATACCTCCACATTTCAGCTCATAAGAGTCTCATATTTTGTTATTAATGAAGTTTTGAAAGCACATTAATCTGCAGCACAAATAGACAAATTAGTATATTTGTGCTGCAGAAGTGAAGAAATCCTGCTTTATTGTTGAACAGCTTGTTTGTGTTTTATATTAAAAAAAGGCTCTCTGCTTTCTTTTTGTTGATTTCAAACAAATCAACAAAAAAACAAAGCAGAAATGCATGCATACATTTAAACACATACACAAAAAGACCTAAGAATCAGTTACATTAGTGACCATACTTATCCAGAAAGGAGTGCAGAAAAGAAGTCTGCACTTTAACTTCCTGCACCTTTTTGTTATTCTTCAACCTGATGGGATAAAACGTGTGGCAGTATTTATTATATCAACATTTTACGTATAAAACAGTGTTATATTGGGGTGGGCATGTATCATATCAGTTGTTGTGATAAAGCTTCATTGTTGTCATAATAAATTGAAGTCGTCCTAATTTATCCGTATTGTCTGGATTTTTAGTTTTAGTATTTTCTCTATGGTTTATTCACTGAGAGCATCAATAGATGTCAATAAATTTGAAAATAGTTTCTGATGTCCTAGAGAAGTGTATTACTTGATAGGTTTTTCAAGAGCAATATAAAAACCTGGCATATGTAGCTTTGGTTAAAAAAATCCCATTAATAATCGTTCATGGTTTAAAGTCATGAACATATTTGGTTATTTGATCGTGAATTTCCCATCTGTGTGCTGATAATTAGGTCAGCATTGTTCAGCTGGATGCAGAGGCTCGTATTTCTTCCCTAAGCTGGAGGCCGGTAGGACTGAACGAGGACTTCTCACTCTGTCTGCAGTCTATCTTGGCAGCTGTCCTGAACACCTACTCCTCATCATTTTATCCATCTTTCTTCATCGTTCGAGGCAGAACAGGACGGGGTTCTGCCTTTCCTTTCGACTCCTTTTTTCTGCAGATCTCTAACATTCTGGTACCGTTACTGGATCGATGCCAGTTTGACTCCAGCGTTCTCCTATTAACTGCATTGGTAGCTATGCAAAGCTAAATTAATCTAGGCAGCTGCACAGCTCAGAGTTTTGTAGCCGATTTTTGATCGCCAGGTTTTTTTTAAACATGTAAAATATTTGTTCTAGCAGTTTAAATGTCAAACCAGGATGATGTGAACGCACCCTTACAGAGACCAGTTAACCTAACAGTTCTGTTTTTGGACTGTGGGAAGAAGACTGTGGAGGACATCCAAACTCCATAAAGAAAGACCTCAGGATGGGGTTTGAACCTGTGACCTTCTTGCTGTAGGCAACACTGCTACCAACTGTGCCACAGTTTGTTTTTTATTTGATATTTCTTGCAACAAAAACAAGTAAAGGGACATTTTTCCAGACTTTAACCAGTTTCGGATGACGTTGGATACTTTCTTGGTTATTGTTCGGTTTTTGACTGGAACTGGGCTCAGTGTGGTGTGGAATGTGGGAATGCCACTTGTGATCCTTTAAAGCTCTGTCCACAGGAGTCTGGTTCATGTGGCTGTTAATTAGCACTCTGTGAGCGGTGATTACTGGGCCGACTGGACTGTGGCGATGGGCCTTGGGCAAACGTTTGGGAACCTCTGAGAGCACAAACAGCTAAACCAAGAGAACCAAAACTATAACGAGGTTGCATTGTTATGCCGTCTGGGGAACTTATTTATTACCATTTCTCTTATCAGTTCTATAGTTTTGCTTGACTGACCACCGAATCATTTCACGCTAAATTTATCAGCACAATAAGGGAAGTGACACATAGTCAGGTGGTCCCTGTGAAAATAAAGGAACAAAAGCTTTTAGATGACATTCATCCGCTTGAAGATAAGAACATTTTTCTACGATTAAGCCAAAAAAAAAAAAACTTGAGTATTAAAATGAAATAGTGCTGTGGTCACAGGATGAAGAGCTTTGTCCGCTAGCCTCATTCAGAACAGGCTCTTTCTTCCCTTTAAAAGGGAGTTTGTTGTTTCCTGCTGTGGCATGTTGTGCAGCGCTTCAGGGGACAGAGGACTCGGACGTCTCTGCTGCATGCTCTGCTACACCATGACATCAGCTCTCAGGCACTGATAAACACTCGTGCTCGCAGCTACTGGCCGGTCCACCAGGCTGGATTTAGCACTTATTACTTTGCTCCAGTGAATATCAACAAAAGCACATTAAGCTTAAGGAAACCAGGACAAAGTACTCGCATAACTTTAGGCACGGTTTGTGGGAAAACGCAGATTTTTTTATCAGATGACGAGAGGTCAGGTTCACCATAAGGAACCAGAAGCTAAACAACATGCAGGGAAGATGTTTATCTAGCAACCTGTTAATGTAGCTGTGGTTATATTTATGAACAAAATGTGGTTCAAGTGGGCAGCGGATATGATTCATGTTCCATGAAATAAACTGGCCCTATTCACTCTGGGTATGAATATTGATGTTTGGACATGCAAACAGAGAGAACTGAGTCGGTTACCAGAATTAAAATAAACCACAGTTTTATACATTTATGGCTTAAAATCTCTATAATTTTTCTGACTAAATAAAAATGCTTTTAATGATTGTCCAGACAACACCCTGCATGGAGGGACTGCTTGCAGGGTGACCCTTCTTACAGCTGGACTGAATCCATTTTCTACACAATAAATGCTTCCTAAAATACTCCCGGTATTTGTTGCTACCACCTCGTTAGACAGACTTCTGTTGTATACTTCAGCGTATAATTTAGGGTGTTTTAGATCCTTCATTTAATTTTATTGTTTACCAAAACTGCATCATGGAACAGAACACCAATCTAAGATAGGAAAAACATTCTTCAAGCTACAGAGGAGCTGCAGAATCCACAGGTCACCGCTTCAGGTTGTTTTGTTAGATCGAACTCTACCCAGTACTGTGATGGGTTTCCTGGAAAAACAACATACGTGTGCGTCTACGTGCTCGAAATTTCACATGCATGAACTTCACTGGCCGCCTGGCTGGAGGAAGGGTAAACAAATGCCACCTTAACATGCAAGTTCCATATGAATGGAGAGGGAGCGACGTCGCCTCGCGTGTCTTTAGCCTTTTACTTGACGTCACGCTACAGTCAGTGATCAGGTGGCGAGTAACAAAAATTCAGCTTTTCAAGCTCTTCAAAGAATAAGAATGTCCTAAAATGTCCAATCTGTCTGCTTGTTGTTCTTTTCCTCGTCTTTGTTATATTTTGGAGTGTGTTTAATGAGGAAAAATATTTCTAAAGTAGCAACGTAAAAACAAAATAATCACAAAATCCTAAACTAAAGCCACAAATGAGCTGCATTTACTTCACATACCCCATCTTTTGTTTCATAGGTTGGTAGATTATTTTGAAACGGATAAAATAACTTGATCTTCTTGAGTTATTCATCTGACTCTGCCTTGTGCTGTCATGTAGAAGAGAAAGTGAATTCACACAGATCAGCTTCGATTGTTTCCGAGCCGTCGAGCAGGTTAGCGAAGCCGCAGGAGGGAAATTAGGCCGTGCAGACATTTCTTTGATGACTGAGCAGCTTTTGGACTCCACCAGCTCCAGTGGCGTAGCCTCCGAGTTGGGAGGCATGAATGTGGGAGCTCTGACATCACAGTGGTGTTGTCTTTCATATTATGTACCATCACTACCCAGCTGGTGTGGTTTGGGCCCCAATCAGGGCAAAGAAACAGCATTTTGCTGATCTCACCCACCTTGCTTAAGTTGTCGTCTCCTTCCTTCGGAGTATGTGGGACGTTTGACACTTCCTGGAGTGCAGGCTCAGCGAAGCAGTGAGAAAACGGTTCAAGTCCTTATTTGGGAAGAAGATGGGCAGTTGTGACAGCTACATCCAGATTCACTCAAGACACGAAGAAGCTTTTTTTAAACTAATGCTATTAAAACAGTCCATTTGCCATTCTAAATTGACGGTCACTAATAGCTCTCTGGATGTTCTGTTTAACTGCGTTTCACTGGGTTTTTATTGATTTCACTTCAGTGACCAGCTTGCTAGTGTATTTCCTTTTGTCCAGAGAAATGGTCACAGTCCAATTTACTGTATTGATTTCTTCTATGAAGCAATTACAACAGGAAAGATTGGCCTCTTCTCTTTCTTTTCCTCAGTGCTTTGGGGAAATGCTAAGGTACCATGTTTGGAACCTTAGGGTTTGCATTACTTTTAATTGTACATTTTTGTTTTTAAAAACGAGCTGCATCAATTTAGAGCTTTGTGTGTTTTAAAGTTCATAAGTTATTAACATTCTTGACAGTATGAATCAAATAAATTCTTGCCAGCCTTAGCCTTTTCATTGTGTTTCCAAGTAGATAAATCATTTGAAACTTTTCACTAACAGAAATAAGAAAGCTTAGTCGCACTGTGTAAAACGGGAAGTATTTCCACAGATGCATCATGATGTGGCTGTGGAAACACCATAAAATGAATGCCACTCCTTGATTGGCTGCTTATGAAATGCCAGCCAATAATGTGTCAACTATTCCTCCCAGGTATTTTATCTTCCCAAGCTGCATTTTATTTTCAATATTTTCTTTCAAATAAAGTTTATTTTCTGAAAGACGCCACAGTGAACAATGTTGCATGTTAAAAACAAAGTAATGGTCTGTTTTGTATGAAGGTTTTCTAGCTACAAGCTAATTTACAAACCCATTCCTTGGTTGGACCTTTTTCTAAAAGACGGCAACGTTAAAATTAAAGATTCCTGTCGCACATTATTTTAGATATGCTCTCTGTGAAAATAGGCACGTTTTCCACAAATAACTTGGAGGAGAAATCTATGAATAGGCGGAGGAGCAGTTGGTTCTGCTTCGTGCCTTAGAAGGTGATGTGCCTACATTATTCCAATGAAACACTTTTACATTGGAATAATGTTTCCAATGTAAACATTATTCCAAGATGAATCATCACACACTTGACGATGGGATTTTTCCAGCTTTTTCTTCAGACTTTGCTTTTTTTCCTTGTTTGGATCGAACAAAACTATATAACCTGAAAAAGAAACATTACTCAAGTCTTTTAGTTTACTGACTGGGTTTTTTTTTGCGTCCTCATGTCATCTCTCTGTTATGAAGGATGTTTTTGGTTTCTCTCCTTAGTCAGCCAGCATTGATCCCTCTCCTTCCCAGCTCTTATGTAATGAGTCAGTGCGGCTGACTGGGCTTGGTCACTTACCCAGATTTCAACACATGAGACTAAGTGATTGCTGACAGTCAAACATCTCACCACACCTTTATTTATTTGTCTCTTTCTTCCTCTGCTTTAGTTCACTCGTCTTTTTGAACTTTTTAAAAACACACTTCTGTTTGTAGTTTTCATAGCTTGCTTATTATTGGAGATATTTCAGCCTTTAGGCTCCTCTATGACTCGGGTGCATAACCTCCCAGGTTTCATTTGTTGCTAATATCCAGAATGCTCTTTTATTCTGTCAAGTACTTTAGTTCCCAATAAATTAACTTAGAGCTGTTTAGCTTTTAATATTTGGTGGTAACAGTCTAAAACCTCCTCATGTATGTATTGGTAGTGATTGAGAACCAGTGATGGCACCACAGGTTTTAATAATGGTGGCATAAAGTCAATAAAGGCTCAAATGTTGTTTAACCCAAATTGACAGAAAAAATTTGTAGTTCATTCAATTTTCTTAAACACTTTGGTTGATGTGTCTTCAGTGCAAAAGTGATATTGGCCCAAACTTTAATATTGGTGCATTCTAGTTCACCTGGCTATCCTCTGCTTTCTCTTTTTCCAAATATTGTTTCACTCCAAAATATTTTGTCCAACAAATAGAAACTGAAGCAATCTTACTTGAATTTCTTCTGAAGGAACGCAGATGTTGATGCATTAAGTCAGATGGTTTATTGGTCTTACTGTAGTGCTCACTGCTTCATTCACAGGCTGGCAGTTTTGATTTCTATTTCCGGTCTCTGCACTGGAAACGGAGCAGTTGGGTCACCCTTAGCACTCCTGTTACAACTCCCACCAGTCACATTGCCTCTCCATGTTTTCTTCTGTCCTTAATCTCATTACTCATATGGTTTTGCAATTCAGAGAGGGCGTGTAGTATTAGCTGAGATCACAGGAACGGTTTATGTGATTGAACTAAAATAGAACTGACACATTTATATGGTCATTTAACAGGGCCCAGCCATTAAAGGCGAATGTTGCTCCTCATTTAGATACACAGGTAGGTGGAGGGATACTTCTGCTTCATTTGGTCTGACCACAAAATATGTGGAAGGAAAAATAGGTTGGGTCATTGTGGTGTGTGAATACTTCTCATTCCTTAATCGCAGCTCGTTTTACTTTGTAAAAGAAAATGTAAAAGAAAGCTCATGTTTCAGATGAATGAAACCCAGTTGGACCAAGCGATAAAGGGCAGAATCTCGTCCCAGTACATGACTGTTTTTGTGTGACAGAAATGTGCAGCATTGACATGTAGCTGTGTTTTAAAGCTATGTGGAAGAGCAGGTTCTAAGAATGTATGTCCTCAGTGGTAATAAAACCTTGACATGTGACACACTAGATGGAGCATGTTGCTCCATCCCCTAATTGTTTCCCAGGAGTTTAATAAACTCGCTTTTTTGTCAAAGAAAATGGATGTTATATATTGGAGTTGCTTATTTGCTGTATCGTTTTCTTTTATAGTGGTGCTGTGCAGCTAGACAATCTTTACTTTGGTCCCATAAATCAGTTTGACCCAGTTTGTTGACAGAACCACCATTTTTTAAGAAAAATATTGATTAATAGTAGTTGTGTTTGTAAGTGACCCATTTAATGAATGATTATAGAAGAGTTGGTAGAAACGACCTTTTGCATACAGCTTCCTATTTATTATTTACATGAAACTTTAGTTATTTTCTTTTCTCCATCTTCAGTTATAATGAAACTATTACTTCAGACACTGCGTCTGACTGTCGTCTCAAACGTTGGCTGGTTTCCAGCAGACAGGAGGAAGGCACAGCTCAGTTTATGGTCGGGTGATTACAAGTTATGTTGTTTGTGTTGTGAAGTGTGTAAAGTACACTCATGTTTTTGTAAGGCAGCTTGACCAACTTCAAGACAAATGGTGTGGAAACTTTTAAGTGTTGTTTGGCTTTCTTGGTCATATGAAGGTGCTGCAACATCTTAGAGCTAATTGTTTTGGAAGCCATAATTCCTTCAGGATTTGTCACAAATTAGACTTAATCCAGGTGTAAACCTTCCATTCAAAGGTCAGATTTTGGTTATAATTAATTTGGGTAAATTTGGTTTTGGTATAATCCCAACTGGTCAACAGATTTATTAAAAAAGATCTAAAAATACAAACGCTCTGCAAATAAATTATTTTTCACACAAAAATCTGCCAATGTGAATTGGCAGGGGTCTAGTATAATGGAGAATATTGAAATCTAACTCCAGGCCATTACTATAAGAGATCTAATGTGGATGAAAGTAAGAGCTATTTTTAGGCCCGAGCAGCGAAGGCCTATTGTAATCGTAGGATTTCTTATTATTGTTTTTTTTTGTCTTTTTTTTCCCGTCACTTCGCGGCGCTGCTTGGGGCCTTTAATTTTTATGGAAATCATACAAGAACTTACTCTTCTGAGAAAACTTATGAAATAACACAAACTGAGGCAAACATTTATTATTATGTTTGCATTGCATCTAATTAATAGGTATTAAACAATGGAAAGCCTTGGTGGTGCAGTGATAGTTGGAAGCAGAGGGAGGTTTGGTGCAATGATGTCAATAAACATAAACCAAATCGAATTCAAACTCTAAAACCAAGACAACCCAGAAGCTGCATGGTGGTTTCTCAAAATCAAAACAAAGCTTATTTAAAAATAACCTCTGAATGCCAGAACTTTCGTACTTCCGTTTCTTCATCTTTCGTGTCTCTTTCTGTTGAATCAAAACCATATTTTTCATCTGAAGCATGGCAACACAGTGTTGCATGCTTGGCAACACAGTGTTGCATGCTCACCTGAACTGACCCTCCCATCTCACCAACGGCTGAAGCAGTGGAACGGTGACCTCCCCGTCTCCCTCTGAGATCCAGCCGGTTCTCCCGAGCCCTCAGCTCAGCACCCACGTGTTTTCAGCAGCTCCTCTTATGTAAGCTCTCCTGCCAGACAAAAGCTCAGCCATCGCAGATAGAAATCACTGACTGGCCCTTGCTGGCAGCAGAGCTCTTAATGTTAGCCAGTAATCCCACTTACTGATGTTTCTGCTTAGAATGTGTTTTTACTGGCTGTAAATTTGAATTATACACATTTATGTGTCCTCACCCCATTGCCTTTAAATGGTCTTGACCATGCCGCTGTTATTGGCTTCAGTTTTAGCTCGCCAGATGTCAACTGAGATATAAAAGCAGATTGTTTGACTAAAGCTGCCTTTTGTTTTTAAAGACAAAAACCCACAACCACAAATGTGCAACTTGTTCCTGATTTTTGGACTTGGATATTAATTGTACAGTGTTTCTTTCGTCTTTTTAGATTCATCAATGGTTTCCATCCTGTCCAAATATATTCCTAATTCCCATCTGAAATGCCTCCATGGTTTCCGACCCACATGGATTCATTCATGTTTCCCATCACGTCTCATCAAAATCTATAATTCTTGTCCTTTACATCCAAATCCATCAATAATTACACGCTGCCCATATCCATGACTCCATCATGTTACATCTAAATCTATCCATGATTCCTATTGCATCCCATCCCACCCATGATTTAGTTCCATATCAGTCTGGAAAGGCAGGCGGGAAACCATGCACCCCTCTGCCCAGGAACACTCTCCAGCTTCTCAATAAGAGGCTATCTGGTCTGGAGTCCATTTCTGCATTGGGAACCTCAAAAACAAGGTTCCCAATGCCAAGACTTGTTCCTGTTGACTCCGTGAAATATCTGGTTCTTGAACATGAACCATGCCATCACTCTGTATGCTGATGAAGACAAAGCATGGTTTCAAACCTGAGTAGACTCGGTTTGATTAGGGACCAAAATTGCAAAATGTTACATTTTCAGCTGGTGTGGTTCTCTTTCACACTGCTCGGTGTCAAATGACCCAAACCCTTGGAGCAACCTGTTTAACCCCTCGCCTGTGGTGGCGCTGCACCAAGAACCACTAAAGGAAACAACTTGAGAACCTCTGAAGAAGACACTGAGGGCAATTTGCTTCTTCATGAAATGTGAACAAACATAGAGTAGTGTCAGGTTTTAGCTGTTTGAGGATTTCTCTTTTGTCCTCGTCAAATGTACCAAATACTCAACAATGGGCTTTTCCCACCTAATGTGTCTTTGTTTTGGTCGTATTTACCCAGAATGCCTTGCGTTGTAATTCCCTTCCTGCTTTTGGAGCAGTCTTCAGTCCGCCTGGTGTTCACATGTGCATTTGAACTTCACCAGAGTTTGCTTCAGTCAAACAAAGACCAACATTTGTAGGCAGACCAGAATGTTATCTTTTTATCTTTTTGTGGTCCACATCAGAGTTTGATTTCACATTCACACCTCTCCAAATGAACTGCACTTTCTAGGCACTGTGCTTAAAGGGGACTAAACAGGACTGGTATGAAAAGCAAAAGCATGGTAAAGAAACAATAAGCATTGTGGCAAACGGGGGCCTTAGAGACCTTAGAGGCACACATGACATCTACTATCCTGCTACTACGTTCTTCTTCCCCTAATATGGAAGAAGAGCGGGATTATGTCGGGTATTTTGCTCGTCCAGGCTTAAAAATTCACTCACATGTTATCAGATTAATAAAGAACAAGTAATTTATGCTTAGAGAATGTAACCCCACGAGTCTGCTGGGACACAGTGTGCAATTTATACTGACCTTTTCATTTGAAGATAAACGTTATTAAGTGTATCTGAATCTGGGCCGTTACATCAGCTGCTCACAGCAAGACTTACAGACTAACTTCAGTACGTTCTGTCTGTAGATCTTTACCTTCATCACTCCGGCATGTTTCACTCCTGGCCCTCACTGCCTTAGCCTATGTGCTGGAGGTTTTATTGTTAATCTATAATAGTGACGTTTATCCTAAACAAGTTGCTGAAAGTTAGTTTTGAAGCTGTAGTCTTGCTTTTTTTGCAAAGTCTTCAGCTAACTTTACTTTTTCAATCAAGAGAAAAAGGTATTGTGCATCCCTGTTGAAAATTGTTATTGTTTAGAAAATCTTTAATAAGACAGTGCAGACATTTGTGAATTAAAAAAGTTTAAATCACTTTTACATAGCCCGATATTTAGATACTGAATGTCCCAGATGAACTTTGAATGCACCATAAAAGTACATCTTCTGGAAATCGCTCTGCTCAGACAGAACCAGTGTGTTTTTACAAATCATACGCTGTGCATCATTTTGGACTTGTAAAATCCTGTGGATAGTTGGATTTGGACTTCAGTTACTATTTCTCCAGAACCAGAGGTGTTTATGTTCAGTTTGTCTTTTCAGGTGAGTCATTCAGCAGATCATGAGCAGAGTGAACATTCTGCCCTTTCGCTGTAGAAAAATGCATATCCTGACAAATTTCAGTCCACTTTTCTTTCTCCACTGCAGCTGCATGATGAACCTTAATGCTTCCAAATGATTTAATAATAACTGGAGGTCCTGTCTGTCTCGGACGGCATCACTGCAGTTGTTCAGTACCTGTATGTACCAAACCATCTGAACTCCAGGCATTGTATTCATTTATTTTATTTTTACACTTTATTTATTATTATTTAAAGTTGAAATTCAAATGGAATGATTAATATCTTGACTCTCATATCAGTGCAGTGTTGATGTCCATTTGCTTTAAAATGAAACGTATGTTTTTTATTTCCATGTAATTTTGTAGCTGTAGCTAAAACATCTGATGCCCCAAAGATGAACACCAAGCATATGAATGCACCGACCACATGGTTACATAATATCAGATATTTTTGTTAAATTCCAACTTCACAAGAGGAACATGGTTAACCTTTGGCACAGTTTGCTGCACAGGAACATCCTGCCACGTCCTCTGGCCTCCCGGGGGTTTTAAGCAGTGTCCTTGATGGTAATTATACAGTGTTATCTATATTTGTGTGGCGGGTCAGAATAAGATCAAAGTTTGTTTCCTCACACCAAAGTGAGTTTAATCAGATAACATCAAGGAGCTCCACAGACTGTGGGAATGCCACAGTGGCTGGTTTTTGCAGGGAATACTGCAGAAATCCAGTTCTAGATCGGAAAGCCTCCGCCTGCGTGGCTCTTTATAAAGATAAAGAAACTGAGGGAGGCAAGAAGGGTGGTGGAGAAGAGTAAACTGGTGAGTCATCAGACACAGTGGAAAAGAGTTCACTGAGTCACGGCTGAGCCAGGAGCACCGGGAGGTGGATGAGCTGTGGGACAGAGGGGAAGAGATGACTGGATGGGTGATGATCGGATCCAGCAGCGTCTGAACCGGTCAACAGAATGGTGATGACTTAGACTGAATCCTGAAAGGTTTATCTCGCGCTTGTTGTTTAAATAGGGTTGAACATGGATATAACATGAGGTAAAACCCATGTGTTATATTTTATGTGTGCATTTAAGATTTTTATTTGATATAAAGTGCAACTTTGAACCATCTGGGATGCGTGTGAGGCCAGCATCTGTGAGCAGAATATTATTTCAGCCCTGACTGAGCATCCGTTGATTCAGGGCTGCCTCTGACTCATCCCTTCTGTCCGGCTGCTGCATCGATTGCCCTCTACATCCCTCGTGTCAACAGCCCATTGATGCTGACTCTCTTATTCTTTCGGTCTTGATAATGTCTCTACATTGATTTCAGTAGCCGACTGGTGCAGCCCCACAGTTCCTTTTGAGCCGCGGCTGAAATTCGAGGAGTGGAGCAATGTGGTCGATTTCAAAGCATCGACAGGCTTAATTATTCTTCATGTATTTGATATTATATGCATAATTTAGCTGTAGTGGGATCAGAATATTTCATATTGCCAGCAGAAAATTACCATATGACATTAGCTGAGCTTAAAATGTGTCCTTGTGACTTTAGATATAATTTGAGGTTGTATAGGCCTTTTAAAGTGTTTAATCAACTATTGTTCGTAAAATGTCACATCTACAGATGAACTGATCAGCCTCCAACTTTTTATTGAGTGGGAATCACAAAAGAGAAGGAACATGTGCTGTGGGTTCTTTGTTAGAGGTTTTAGTTTTTGAATCCAACAGAAAAAGAGTGAATTACAAGATTATCCCCATCAGAGCAGATCAAGCGGAAATCTGCTGATTCTGATCCGTTTGGTGGGTCTAAATGGTTTCTATTGACACACGCTGGTCAAGTGGGCCGGCGCTGAGAACACTAATGAAGAGGATGAGAGCTTTAAAGATGCACAGAGCAGGTGCATATGTCCAATACAAAGGAGAAAAACGTCAAAACAGAAAGTACCACAGTAGAGGTGTTTACTGCCAGGCTGTTTTTGCTCTTTTATTTTTCTTATTGAAATGTGTTTTTTGCTAATATAGTGGACCCCCAGTATTCACAGGAGCCACAGTTGCCCACAAATTCCTAAAATGTTTAAAAAGCTCTGCCTGCCGGTTCTGATGTCAGTCGATACACATTTTTATTTATATAACCAGGTTTTATAAGGTCACAATACATCCTCAATGTTCCAATCATATTTTATTTAAAAAACACATTGAATTTCAGGCTTTTGTGGAGTTTTAATCGCTGCCCTTCATCAACTTAACTTTGTAACAGGCCCTTGGTTAGTGCCGGCGATCCCATGTAGGATTTTGTATGTTTTGCGTGTAACTCGACGTCGGCATGTTGTATAACAAATAAGGCAGGACACAGAGCAACAATCATTTTGAGAAAACATTTCTGTTTAATTTGGTGTTTTTGTTATCCTTCCAGCATGTGAAGAGAGGAGGTAATGCCTCTGGATCTGTCTGTCTGTTTGAAATGTCAATATGAATCAGGACCATCAAGTTATGCATAAAGGACTGTGTGACAGTGTGACGAAGCAATCTGCTTGTCCAGAATGAAGAGGCCTGTTAAATCTGAAGGTTTTCTGTTAATCTGAAGGTTTTCTGGGTTTAGTATTTGAGAGTTGACTAACTGAAGGCATTTATATGATTGCTTGTCTCTGGACAATGTTTTGGCTACAGGGCGTTAAAGATGTGACATTTAAAAGCAGCGCGTGCTGTAAGACATCTCTGACCCCTTAACAAGACGCGGTAGTGTAATTGTTTAGTATCTGATGACATCTCTGTTTGACCTTTTCCATTTTTTTCTCAGGTGTGGCCGGTAGAGTAGCTCACCAGAGGACGGCTCCACCTCCTCACTGGCTGTCCCGTCTCGGAGAGCAGAGTCCGTCTGTTTTTTTTCCTTTTTGTATTTTTAATGTTTGGAAGAAATCACTCAACTTGTGAATTCATGATCACATGACCGTGGACATGGACGCAGTCCTGTCCGACTTTGTCCGTTCTACTGGAGCTGAACCGGGATTGGCCAGAGATCTTCTAGAAGGTGAGACTTTAAAAGCCTCAGCATGTAAAAAAACATCAGTTTTTTACATATTTATTAAAACTGTCACCATGTCGTGACAGAATGCTATGAAACGGATAGTCTGTGCTGCCATTACTAAACTCTCCCAGTCACAATCAATCAGAGCCAGGAGGAGGGTCTTATCGCTGTCAATCAACCTCCTGTACGTCGCTCAATGTGTTAATGTTGGAAAAACAACTTACTGTTACAGAGAAACCATTTATCCGCCGTCATCAATGGCTATGCTAACTAAGATCAACCAGCTGCAGCTTAGAGGTGAACATGAGATCGATTCACGCCACTAAGACCCTCCTCCAGGCTCTGATTGGTTGTTTCTGACTGAGTGGGTATGTCTGCAGTTAGTACTCGAGTTATCATTCTTGTACCGTCACAACGTGATGATAATTGTGAAAAAGACATATATATTTTTTACATATTTGTGATCTAAAATGTGTGAGACTGCGATTCTCTCACCATTTTTTTCCACCCGAGCAAAGGTCATGTGGGTTCATCACTACAGATATCTAGTTTCAGTTGCTGTTTGTGTCTTATTATTATTATTAGCTACCAAACACTGAGAGAAGCGAGGTATGGCTAAAGTGAAGAGGATTTCTGTTGCCTAGCAGCAGTGCAAGTTGCCAGCAGATATATGCTCTGACAATGTAATGCAGTTGCAGCAGCAAACGCTGGCATTCACCCGAGTGACGGAATGCGCTTTTGCATGAGATAAGACGGCCCACGCCGCAATGACTGGTGGTAAATATTTAAACTCATTAACCACGCGTCATTTGCTCGCCTTGTAAAACAGATCCAGGTTGTCGAGTCCCGTCGTCCAGCTGAGTCACATGGACGTTTTCTCCCTCTGCCTCCGTCTGTGTAGGTAAGAACTGGGACTTCACGGCAGCGCTCAGTGACTTCGAGCAGCTGCGACAGGTCCACGCCGGAAACCTGACGTACTCGTTCCCAGAAGACCGGGTCTATCAGCCGACCGAAAAGGAGATGGCCCGGGTGGGGCGTCCTGTTCTCCACCGGCAAGACGAGGTGGTGCAAGGTGAGGCGCAGCGATTTGCAAATATTTGCTTATTCTTCTTTAGAGTTCAAAGTCTGTGGTCACTTTATTGTGATTAGATTTGGGAGCCATTTTGAAAAATGTAAAATATTTAGTGCTTTTGTTCTGCTTGTCAGAGGTTATACGCTGTGTTTATTGACTTATCTAACAACAACTTTCTTTACTTTGCTGGCCACACATCACCCTCACAACAACACACAGGAGTTTCAACACAGACCTCAGTACAGATTTACGTCCAGGCCGGGTCGGGCCAAAACTATTCGTTTGATGGTCGGATCAGACTCTGGTGTTTCTGGCACATTTAATCAGCCAACGATGAATATACAGAGAAAGCCAATGAGAATAAAGGTGTGTGGTAACACTTTATTTGACAGGGTGTGCATAAACATGACATCACTCTGTCATAAACATTCAAGTGTCATTATTTACAAAATAATGCAAAGTTGGCACTTTTAATAGACTTTTAATTAGAGTATCATTATTTACCGAATGACACGTCATGACTGTCATAAAGACTCCTTCATGTTTATGCCGGATGTTGCATCATGTTTCTGATGGTGTGATGTTATGCTTATGCACACCCCGACAAATAAAGTGTTTCCAGGTGAGTTCATCTACTTATAGTTTAATTAGAGGAGCGCTTCCAGAAAACAGCAAAGATGCTGAAACACTGGGCTCCCTTAAATCAAGTCTAAAACCCACCTGTTTAGAGTTGCCTAGTAACTGGGACATTGATCCCTGTTACTAGGCAATTATCTGGATCAATGTCCCAGATAATTGTGATGATATGTAACAAAATGTTTATTTTGTTTCATAACTGTTTTGTATCACGTAAAGCACTTTGAGCTTCTGAAATGTGCTGAACAAATAAACTTGACTTGTTGAAGAAAGAAAGTAAAGAGGCAGAAGTTCATTAGACTGTAACAAGAGCGCCGCCCTGCTCCGCTCCTATCAATCACACATCTCAGATTATCTACACCTGACTGACAACAAGTGACAAAATGGAGTTAAATAAAAGCTAAAAATGGAAGAAGATGCATTACTTACTCAAATTATAGTCTAAAAATGAAGTTTTATTAAGATAAAACGTCATTTAATAAAATTATGTTTTTAAACGTCATTTTAATAAAAAGTTTAATAGCCGGGTTTACTTCGGTCTCAGGCCTATAATTAAGGTTAATCAGTTGGTTTGGATCGAGCTCCGGGTCGATGTCGACTGGCTCAGGTTGGGTTGAAGTTTTTAGGTTCGATCTAAACTACAATACAGAGTAAAATAAAGTTAAAAACGACTGAGCTGGTGGACTGAATCAAGTATTGCAGATTCAGTCAAATAAAATATCATAAAAAAGTTAATTTATTTTAGTAATTAACTCAAAAAGAAAAAATTATGTTGCATACATACACACATATTTATTTACCTCAGCCAACATATTTCCAGTAATTTTAATGATTATGTTTAATAGGTTATTATAGAAGTCCAAAAAATAAAAATTAAAGCAGTTATTTTTAGTTTTCACAGTGTGGACCGGTGGTAGATGGCAACACTGACTGTTCAATTAAAGTTCAGTCTGTTTGAATTACCTTTTATCCTTTTCCATCCACCGTTTTCCTTCCACTGAACTTTCCATCTTTCAGTTTTTATTATAAAGCCTGAACAATATAACCCCCACAAAGTTTTTAACCTCTCCATCTTTTAATAAACTGCATTATTAAAAATAATATAATAAACTGCATACTTAACTGTAAAACAGTACAACAGCTTCTAGGTTTACTTCCCTTCGTTTCCTCTCTGTTTCAGCAGCGTCAGAGAAGCGTCTGTCGAGGGGCATTTCTCACGCCAGTTCCACCATCGTTTCGCTGGCCCGCTCTCACGTCTCCAGCACCGGCGGCAGCAGCAGCGAGCCGCTCCTCGACACGCCGCTCTGCACTTTCCAGCTACCGGACCTCACTGTGTACAGGGACGACTTCCGCAGCTTCATCGAGAGGGACCTGATCGAGCAGTCCATGATGGTGGCCCTGGAGAACGCCGGTCAGACCTTCATTCATAAAGACTTATAAAGATGATCGCTGCCTTAAACACAGGGTTAAAATGGAAGTTTTCTGCCTGCAGGACGACTGAACTGGTGGACGAAAGTGGTCCAAAACTGTCAGAACCTGTTGCCGCTGGCGACGAGCGGAGACGGAAACTGCCTGCTGCACGCCGCCTCGCTGGGTGAGTCTCAGAGTCTCCAGTAGCGTTTGGGTTCACTCTCCATTAGCATTCATCAGGAGAGCTTTGCTGTTGATTGAAGGACTGATTGCAGTGTTGCTGAGCCCATTCACCTCCCTTTGTGGCCTCTTAGGGATGCCTGTTCAGAGACATTAATAAGGCCACAGCTGATATGGACACATCGATTTAGTCCTGGTTCTGTTCACTAACTTAACGTCTTATCTGAAAAACTTAAACACAGGCCTACATTTGTAGAATTTCTGGTTCTCTTATGTTTTATTTAGGAGAGAAAAAGAAAATGTTGTGCGTTTCTGACTCAGGAATGTGGGGCTTCCATGACCGTGACCTGATGCTGCGGAAGTCTCTGTATGCGCTGATGGATCACGGCCTGGAGAGAGAAGCTCTGAAGCGAAGGTGGAGGTGGCAGCAGACCCAGCAGAACAAGGAGGTGCGTTGCCCTGACGGCCCGTCGCTCTGAGGCACATTTACTCAGCTATTGACTGGCTATAGTCAGTAAACAGAAAGCACAGACTTTGATTTACAATAAATAACATCCATTTAGTTAAAAAAAATTGGTTGACTTTTTTTGCTTGATTTTAGTTGTTCACTTTTGTCTCGACAATTTTGGTCCGTGTGACCAAAAGTTTGGAAACCTCCACTTTAACAAAACTACAAACTGCGTCAGTAATGAGGCTCAGATAGAAGAATCTGCCTCAACCTGCGCGAGGAAACTGCTCCCGCAGCTTAAAACTGTTTTTATGCAATTAAAACCCAAACTTTCAGGTACATTATTCATCACCAGCTGCTGCAGCAACGCAGCATCCATATTTAACAAGGGTTGGCTGCATAACAGGGATTTCAGCAGTTGGGCCAAAACCCAATAGTTGCTATAAATGTGAGTAGGAATTTAAAGGTAAAGTGTAGAAACTTTCCAAAGCTGAAAAATGGGTAAAATACGTCTAGACATAAAATAAAATGTTTGTTTTAATCTTAAATGCAATATGTATTTATTTATGTGCAGTTTTGGCTTAACTACTGTTACGATAATGTTGTTCTTTCAGCAAATGACATTTTTTTTAGTCTTCAGTTAGTGAATAATTGCTAATCTAGCTTATGATTATTTCAATGATTAATTGTTCCAGCCCTGTTAAACTGTTTTAAGAACATCAAATCTTTTCTAATTTTAGACACGCCTGCAGTTATTTTTTAATTTGACCCACATTAGCAGCATGCTGATGGTAATGTTTAACAGCACTCTTGTAACTCCTGATCCTCTCACAAGGCTGTAAATGTTCTGTACTGTGACTCTGAAACAAAACCAGGCTGTTTGGGGTTGTTTTCATTTTTTTTCCAGACTGTAGTCTTTTGGTATGAAAGCAAGCTTTGTGGTGCAACAAGTGTGTGATTTAACATGGCAGCAGCCGGCGTGCAGACCATACACCCACAGAGCAGAGGCCACACCAATAACTGCTTAATATTTGGTGGTTCAAATGGCTCCTGCAGCGTTTATTTTCCATGAGAAGTTGTGGCGCTGCTGTCTGAGCAGCACAGACGCTCCGGGCTCGGTTGTCAGTTTGTAGCCTCGTGGTGAGATGCAGGAACGTCGGCGCATGCTTCTGTGACATTCGACACCGTCCCTCTAAATGACAAAGCTGTGTCCTTCGTTCCCCCTCTCAGTCCGGGCTGGTGTACACGGAGGAGGAGTGGCAGAAAGAGTGGAACGAGCTGTTGAAGCTGGCCTCCAGCGAGCCAAGAATCCACTACAGCGCCAACGGCATCAACGGGTAAATTCTGGCATGGACAATGCACCGACTGTTAACCCACGCCACTTAGTCACACGCTGCTTGTTTTCCACGAACAAACAACTGCAGCGTGTCACAGTGACATGTCCTCCGAGACGCATGAGCGGCCGAGCGGCCATGCTTTTTATGAAACGCTTGTTTACACGGTGTGGGTCAGTTCCAGAGTAAACCAGTGTGTTGTTGTTCTGTGCAGGGCGGAGTCGTCTGACGAGCCGGTCTATGAGAGCTTAGAGGAGTTCCACGTCTTCGTCCTGGCTCACGTCCTCAGAAGGCCCATCGTGGTGGTGGCCGACACCATGCTGAGGGACTCTGGAGGAGAAGGTTGGTGCAGCAGAACCTCCACCTTCAAATGCCTTTAATGTCTAGGGAATCTGGCCGAGGGTCGCAATGCTTCACTCTACACATGATGAGGTCTTCACAATCATTTTTTATTTTTGGTACATAACAATTAAGTGAAACTGAAAAGTTTCCAGCTAATAGGATAACTGTGTTTCCACTGCTGCAGTCAATAACTATCAATAACTGACATTTACCAATGTTATAATTATTTCCTTACTTTTCAACATTATTGATGTTGCTTCTTTAACGTTGCTTACAAAACAAATGGAGGAACGTCTGTCTGCTTTCATTTGTTATTGATTATTCCTTTGGTTTTGTAGATAAATAGTTTTGGTTTTGCCGTCTAATGTTCCCTGCGCCCCTCTCTCTGCCGCAGCCTTTGCTCCCATCCCGTTTGGAGGCATCTACCTCCCACTGGAGGTACCAGCTGCCAAGTGCCATCGCTCTCCCCTGGTGCTGGCCTACGATCAGGCACACTTCTCTGCCCTGGTCTCCATGGAGCAGAAGGACAGCTCCAAAGATCAAGGTGAGACGCCCAACGTCTGCAGTGGCTCTGAAACCGGCACACAGCCCGGTCCGGATGCAGGGTTTCAAGGTCCAGAATATAAATGGAAAATATATATTTAAAAACCATTATTATTGCATTATGTGATGCCATTTTCAGCGTCAACGCAACCTGAACTCTATAAATGTACACAAATTATTGTCGTTTGTATATTCTGCCATTGTATATTAGCTCTTCAATCACATAAAGACATAAAATCAAAGTTGGAAAAAAGAAAAATATTTTCACAGTGAAATCCACCAAGATGTCTAACAAATGTTTTTATCATTTAGAATACCAGTTCATACTGTAAATGTCTGAAACTGATGAAAAAACACTGCAAACAACACAGTTTTATAAAACCATAAGCAGGAAGATGAAGGCACTTCTTCATTTATTTGAGGACAACTCCATACATAACCTTAAAGATCCCAAAAAAGACGCTATAAAATGTGTAATTTTGCCAAACAAATGATAAGCTTGGGAATTTCTTAGCAGTATTTTTGCAAATGCACATTTTACTGGATGATAAATTGTTCCAGAACTTATTGTGATGAACTATAATATTGTTGCTTTGAGACCATTTTTTAAGTAATGACGAACTAATAATGCAAGATCAGCAAACTTTAAATTCTAATATACATTTAACACTGGAACTGAAAGACATTTAAAATATCCAGAATAAATAAACAAAATAACAAATAAAATTAATTTTGATGTTTGTAAATAAAATTGCCTTCAAACTGCCAAACTGAAGACTTTTATCATCCAGTTCTTGGTAGAAAGAGAGAAATGATAAATCAGGTCAGTGAAAATTGAGTTTGTTTCAATTTATCATGCCATTAAATGATTGATTGATTATTGTGACAGACCTACCTGCGTATGTTTAATTAAAGGAGGATGTGGATATTTCTGCTCAAAATCTGCTTAAACTGAACTATCCTGGATCATTAATGGTCGCACTCAGCATGAGGAATAAAAATGCAGCACAGTTTCATTCATTTTCTGTCTGTTTCTCCCAGCAGTTGTGATTCCACTCACCGACTCGGAGCACAAAATGCTGCCTCTGCACTTTGCTGTGGATCCTGGGAAGGACTGGGAATGGGGGAAGGATGACACAGACAACGTGATGCTGGCGAGGTAAACGTGCAGAACGAAACCGTCCGCTCACACGTTCTTTCTATAGAACGGTCACAAACAATGCAAACAAAACGCTGCGTCGCATGCTGACGGGTGTGAGCGTGCTCTGAGGCCCGTGAACGGCGGCGGGGCTGTCAGAAGCCGGTGGAGGCGTGCAGAGATTGGCCGCTGACGCCAGATTACAGATACTGACAGTGACAATGAGATTAGCCGTAAATACTTTGAGTGAATGAACCAGAGGTGCAAGCGCCAAAAATAGCAGCTCTGTGGAAAAAGAACCTTGTTAACTCGGCTGCTAGTGGAGGCTGCCTCATCTGCAGGTGTGTTTAAAGGTCATGAAGTCGAAGGTTTACTGCAGAATGAGACTCTTAAGACATTATGATCCATTTGCTCTCATTGTATTTTATTAAATGTTTTGAAGCTCAGAAACAACCAGTTCACCTCATTTTACAGAACAAATAGGGCTGCAACTAATGATTAATAAAATCGCCACATTATGCAGGTCTTTCATTCACTTATTTGAAATGCATAAAAGATGCAAATAAACAAATAATTTTATTCATTTTTTTTGCTAAATTGCAATGACAGCATTTTTTTTCTTTCTCTTTGACTCAACCCAGTGTACGGCTGGTCAGTTGATTAGTTTTGGTTTACTGGTTAGTAATTGGATAATAAAAGGTTTTTTTATTTTTACAGAATTTGAACCTGTAAGATAAAACCACCATTTGATTTCAGTGTCTGTGTTGATTATTAATTGATTATTAAATTAGTTGATTATGTTCATAATCAATTAATCCAATTATTTGTTTCCTCCCTAAATACTAACAGACATAATTTATTTATAGAAACATATAATCAGATCAGCACAGTGACTCTCTCTGTACTGAGATTCAGATTTCTTCTGGATCATTTATTCTTTTTTCAGCCAGTTTCTTTCTGTAATCCCAGCCGGTAGCAGCAGTCATTCCTAATGGAAAAGCACATGGTGACAGTGGACATTTAGCAGCAGAATCCGCCTCAGACCTGAACTTGTTCGTGTCTTTTTTACTTCCCTACCCAGCGTGGCGCTCTCCTTGGAGGCCAAGCTCCAGATGTTGCACACCTACCTGACGGTCACCTGGCTGCCGCTGCCCTGTGAGGTAAAGCCAGCTGCTCCCATCAAACTCGCCTCGTCCGGTTGAAAACAAACCCAAGCAAATCATTATGTCAGCAGCTGTGAAAAAGTCCAAATGTGTCGTTTATATGGGGTAAAATTAATGAGTCCAATCATGACATGTTGCACATGTTGTGAAATTCCCTTAAAAAGCTCAGAAGAAGAAGCCTAAGTCTAAAAGCAATCGGATGTCGTGGCGTGTTGGCTCTGAGTCTTCTGAGTGTCGGAACGGATCAGCGCCAGGTTCTACTGAGACGCTGCTGCCCTCCCTCATTAAGCTACAGCGGTTCGCTGTCGGCCTTCCTGCCTCACAGGCTCCGAGATCCACAGACCAGTTCTGCCTCCCTTCACAGCCGCATCAGTTTCCCCCAGAACAAATGTTTAAATGCAGTTCCTCCGAATATCTGCAAAAACGACCTCTGACTCAGAATACAAGTGAATTCTGATGAAGGCGGGTCCGACCTGAAAGAGACAATAGATTTAAAAATGTCAGCGTTTCTGACTTTTGTTGACCAAATGAAAAAACCTGAAACCAGAGCTAAAGTTACATTACATTTTATTTAAATGTTAATCTGGTGGCCTAAATGTTTTTCTGCTTGGTTTGCCCGCAGCAAGCCCCTCTGGCCCAACCCGAATCCCCCACAGCGTCCGCCGGAGAGGACGCCCGAACGCCTCCTGACTCCGGAGAGTCGGACAAGGAGTCGGTCAGCAGCAGCTCCAACGGCAACGGAGACGCAGCGGCAGGCTCCACCGCCAACGGCAGCGGCTCGTTGGCCAAAAACAGCTCGTCCTCTTCCTCCAGCTCCTCCAGCAGCGGGTCCGCCGGCGCCGGGACGGGCGGGAAGGACAAAACCAAGAAGGAAAAAGACAAAGACAAGAAGAGGGCGGACTCTGTGGCAAACAAGCTCGGCAGTTTTGGGAAGACGCTGGGGAGCAAGCTGAAGAAGAACGTCGGCGGGCTGATGACTGGGAAGAACGCCGGAGCTGCCGGCGTCAAGCCAGAAGGCGGGGAGAAGAAGAAGGGCTCGTTCAGGGGCAGAAAGGGCAGCAAGGACAGTTCGCCGTCGACCCAGGCCTCTGAGGACTCCGGGAAGGGATCGCCGTCATCGGGCAGCGAGCGCCTCCTGGGGACCATGAGCAGCATGAGCAGCAGCGGCGGCAGCAGCACAGAGAGTGAGCACTACAAGTACAGCGCCGACGTGAAGGTGAGCCTGGGCATCCTGCGGGCCGCCATGCAGGGCGAGAGGAAGCTCATCTTTGCCAGCCTCCTCACCACCAGCAACCGCCAGCCCTTCCAGGAGGAGATGATCCAGCGCTACCTCTCCGACGCCGAGGACCGCTTCCGCGCTGAGCAGGAGCAGCAGCGGCGCGACGCCGAGCGGAAAGGCGGTGCCAATAACCTCCAGCCGGCGAAGAAGGAGGAGCTGAGCTACCGGCCGTTTGACGCCAAAGAGGAGCTGGCGGAGTCCTTACCGCACTCCTTCAACCCCACGCCGCTGAGCCCCTCCCTCTACTCCGCGGTCATCCCCATCCCTCGCCCGTCGTTCATCGACCAGCCCCACGTGCCCACGCCGCTGACTCAGCACCTCCACATGCACGGCCACCTGGACGCACGGCGCCAGCTGGCAGGCGGCTCTCCGGCTGCCTCTTACCCGGGGCTCCCCGCCTACGCGACGCTTCCCCGACACTGCCCCACCGCGCCGGGTCCCTCCCACCCCCAGTACATCCCCTCATCCCTCAGCCCCTCCCGGCTCGCCCCCTCTTACCTGCCGGAGTTCGACCCGCCCGACTACCCCGGCGCGAGCCCGTCCCGGCGGCACCCAACGGTTTCCGGGAGCTGAACGCCGGCCTGCGGAGCGGGCAGCCGCCCGTCAGACACTACTCTCTGGGCAGCGCGGGCGGCCTGGCCGGCCTGCAGTCCAGCCGCTGTCGGACACCCAGCTGCAACTACTACGGCCACCCGGAGACGGGGAACTACTGCTCATACTGCTACCGAGAGGAGCTGAGGAAGAGGGAGGCGGAGCCGGCCGTCCACCGCTTCTGAGCGAAGAGTGGCCTTTTTGTGTTTCAGTTGGACAGAACGACCCTCACCGTGTCATTTCCTGTTGAAGGCGATGAGAAGAAACGGGGGGAATAGACCGTCGAAGAAACTGACTGCACTTCTGTTACGTTTTTGCTCTTATGCAGCTGTTGTGTGTGTGTGTGTGTGGGGGGGGGTGTGTGTGTGTGGACTTCAACTCTCCACCTGAGTGAAGTTAAGCCCAAACCCCCCTTCTTCTAATCAAACAAAATGTATGTCACTATCATTTTAAAGATGTTAATGTTTCCAGAGGTCATCAAAGGTCAGCCAGTCGGTGCACGTTTACAGAATCATGATGTGAACCAGCTGTGCTACATTTGCTGGTTTGTGCAGCAAATATTTTTGTTTTGTCTTTTATTTTGAAGGCTTAAAGAGAAAGATTCTGAGATCCACCTGCTGGTTGCTTGTTTGTGCTGATTGACACCAAATGAGTTTGACTTTGTAAACGTTAAACTCTAGTCAGAATTTCTTTTATGAAATCTTAACAACTGTAATGGCACAAACAGAAATGTTTGCTGCACAAACTTATCGTAGTTAATTGACACCATATTTTGTTTGATTTTGTAAATGTGAACTGACTGGTTGACCTATGACCTGTGGGAACATTTATTAATGTCTTTAAAATGATAGCAGCACAAACAAAAACTTTGCTGACACCAATTCTGTTTCATTTGAAGAGGCGGTGAGGGGTCCACCTCATTCAGGTGGCTCTCCTCCTTTGTAAGAGTTAAACACCTGGCTACTGTCTCCTCCTAGTGGAGGGAATGTAAACTGCAGGCATCGTATATAACACTCATGCAGGCAACTAGCAGTGATGCAAGCACAACTGTCTCCGCTTCACATGTTTAGTCCAACATCAGTGTTACGGAAATGACCTTACTGTTACTGGATGCCTCTGTCCTCATCGTATTGCTTCTACTCAATATTTGCATTATGCAAACTGAAACTACTGTTTATCGCTCGACGTGCAGAAAGAAGCTGCTGCGGTGCTAAAACTCAACAATCAGCACCCCTGCAATAAATCCTCACTCCCTTTTGTTCTCATTTTAACTCAATCAGATGAAAACTGGATCTGGAAGATGTCAGCAGGTTCAGCACAACCAAGCTGCTTTCCAGAAGTATTGAAGCCTCATATTTTCTCAGCTTAGAACCACAAACTTTGATTTTTCTTTACTGGGATTTTAGATCATGGAGCAACAGACGTTGAAAACGATGCAGGCTTTGAGAAGCGATGCTCATCCTCCTGTTACAGATTTTCTTTTAGCTTTGCACATCTGGAAACTACAATATGCCCGTTGTTCTTCGCAAAATCAGATGGGATGAAAGAGTTTGAGCCAGGTCCAGGCTTTGACTAGGCCATTTTAACACAAGAATATGTGCTAAGTCTTTCAAGGGTAACAACGCTCCCCCCAGGATTGCATTGTATTTGGCTTTGTTATTTCCATCAACTTCCTGTTCCTGTTGAAGAAAAGCATTCCCACAGCATCAGGCTGCCACCATTGTGTTTGATAGTGGCAGTGTTCAGCAGGGTCTGCTTATTTCTCTCCATTTGATAAATCAATGACTTTCCTTACACCACACCTCCATAAAGGTCACATTTCTCTGTAAACAGAGTTGCCATGTTGGCTCTTGGCCTCTTCTCTGATTGATTATCTCATTTTCTGGGCCATAAGAAAATGAGATTGTTTGTTGTGTGTTTTAGTTAGGGGTATCACAGTAAAGGAGGGCTGAATACAATTACATTGAAAATCATGTATTATTTTCCTCCCAGATCATAATTGCGTACTGCTTTCTCTGTCACATAAAGTCCCAATAAAATGAACAGAAGTTTCTGGTTTTAGTGTGACAGAAGCTGGAACCATTTGAAGGGGTTTGGATACTTTTGCACAAGGCGCTGTAAATAAAAGCAATAGCACCAGCTGAGATCTGTGACGCTACCTACCCACTCTGGAAGTGAAGAAGGTTTAGTTTTTTTCCCCCCGGCTCTTCATAGATGCAGCTTTTCCTCACAGGATATCAGGAACAAAACATACAAACGGCAGTCCTGAGCTTAGACTTTGAAAGCTGCTGCAGGAAGGAAAGGACTGTGGCCGCAGCGTTCCGGTCCGATTTCAAGTGCTGCAGGTGAATTTCAAAGGTGTGGGAAAGTTTTTCTTCTGTTTCAGTCTTCTGTCAGCTGCTACACTGGCTGTTTTAAATGCTCTTTGCACCAAATGAATAACAAACATTAAATAAATCAGACACTGGGTTTAACACAAGCTTACTATCGAAGCTTAAACTAAAAATATTATGATTTTCTGAAATCATACAAGATTTCCAAGAATTTCTGTTTCTGCCTTGATTAGGTCAAAGGAAAACCACCTCAGATCATTTACTTAGAGGCTGAAGGTGTTTTATTCTCCTTGCTTCAAGCACTTTTCCAGATGTTTTCTGGACTTTTTTGTTTCTTTCTCCCCCGTCTCTGCAGACACTGCCGCCTGGAAGTACGGGGCTCAAACTGGAGGCGTTTATTCCAACCGCTTCCTTCCAGTTCACTGCTGACCGCTAAACCAAGCAAATAATTGCACAATTTTAAACTAGCATCAATCCCTTTGAAAGTTACACCCTCGTCATGTCTATTACGCTGGAAATAAGCTGATAATTGGGTGGATTTATTTGAGTCTTCCTTGTTACTTCGAGTTCACGACTGTTGTGGTTCTCACGTCTTGCTGTTTTATCGTTTCACTACAAGAAGCCATGATGTTGGACTCCAGTTGCTCTGCTTATTCAGTCTTCTCTCATCGAGGTTGGTAGAAAAGCACAAAATAGTATGCAATTCACTGCCTTGCCCGCTAGAGGGTGCTCCTGTCTTGTTTTCCTTATGGACTCGGTTTTGACTGGCCCTGCTGCTCTAACTACAAACACTAACCCCCCATTAAACGATAATAAGGTGTTTTTGTTAGTGTTGTTTAAACACTATTTAATAGCAAGATGTTGCTAAAGCTGCTCAATTTACAACGAAACAACCGTCGTCGGTGTGAATGTGTCGGCATGTGTTGGTAATGTAGGATTTTAACTGAATAAATCTTTTGTTCTCTCCTTTCCTCCAAAGTAATAATTATCTCCCAAACTCAGTTTTTACAGCCTGCAAACCTTTTTTTTATATATACATATATTTAAGACAACAAACAGAAGAGCTTGTGAGGTTGTATAAATATGTTCCGAGTTATTTTTGTAAGCCCAAAGTTTTACAGTGTTTTTAAAGGGTAAGAATGTATTTTGTTGGAAACCTCCACAGTTCTGAGAATAAGCTTGGAAAGAGCCTGGATCTGGGGGTGGAAATGTTGGGCTGTTGAAGGAAACCCCCACATGGGCCTTTTTGATACTTGAGGCTCCTCTCATTGAGAAAAATTTCCTTAATACTGACAAAACAATTTGAGAATAAATATATCTATATATTTATAGTAAGATTTTTTTTTCTGTTTTTTGTTCTTTCAAATAGGTTTCCTTGTGGGAAGTTTAGTTGAGATCATTTAGGATGTTCTTTCTGGCTAATTGTCTAGAAGTCCGGCTTTTGTTTGTTGCTTTCTAAATTTGTGACACTTCATTTTTGATGCTGCAGCCATCAGTCCTTGCTTCAGTTAAACGAGTTATTATTGTTTGACTGTGCTCATTTCCTCAGAACAAGAAGAGAAGTGGCTTCGTATTAGTTTGCAACACCGTCGACTCAATTATATTTTTCTATGATCTTTTATTTGGGGGCAACCGGGAAAACCTCCAAGCTGCATGGGACTGGAACTGTTGCATGTAAATGGCGAACCGTTTTACCAAATTTGTGCGTTACTTTAACCTGATTTTTGTTCTTCGTTGTAATTTGTTCTGTTTTGATTTTTCTATCTTAAATTTTTTTGGTTTGTTTTAAAAAATAAAAACTAAAAGGCTGTGTGACAGTGCAATCTGGATAGAAAGAACATCAGATTTTATGTTAGGTATTATGATTATTTTTTTTGCACCGTTTGAATAAATTCTCATTGTATTTCAAGGATCTGTTGTCTTTCTTCTGTTTTTGTTGAGGAACTTCATTTTGTCAGTTTTACTCAAAACAACAAACCTTGAAACTTGAATATTGGATAAATAGTAAGTTTAGCTGTAAAGTGAACTTAGTAAGGTAAAGAAAAGAGTATTTTTCTCCTTCAAGAAAACTAATTTTCTGCCAGTTGTTAAAGCCAACCAGTTGTGGCTGTAATCCAACTTTTTTCCATTCCCACTAAGAATCATTAAAAACATTATAGACTCTAGAGTTTGGCTGCCATCTAAGTCCTAAGCTGTTTCTGAAGAAATTGATCACCTGAAAGTGTTTTTATTGCAAAACTTTTCTCTTATTTGCTCGCCGTGTCGTTCTGTTTTATCTTAACCTTGCTGCATAATACATTAGTGAATAACTCCCAGCTCAGATAATCCACGCTCCTCTGTCTGTGACTGTTTTATGTATTAGAGAAATCGGAAACCCTGATGCAATATTAAACAGCTTCCCATGTGGTTTAAAAAAATCCAGACCTCTATATTAGTTGACTGGGACGCGGCTCCTCACCTGCTCAGCAGAGCTCAGGATTACTCAAACTTTCCCTTTTCTTCCTGGGAAGGATTTCTTGAAACGCCTGAAGTCTTCGTTCCTTGCATTGCTGTGAATGAGAGGAAAAGGTTCCTGCACGGATTTGTCTGAGGATCACAGTAAGGTAAGAAAACAGGCTGCAGATGGAACATTATCATAATTATTCTTTTTTTTTTTTTCTTAATGTAAAGATAAATTCTATAGCGTAGAAAAAAGATGGCCTCGTTTCTCGACATTCATACCTGTATAACAAAAATGGCTTCCTTCAGATACCAGTTATGGCTGGGTCTGCTTTTACATAAGCAGAACATGTTGAAAATGAAAACTTGGACATCCTGTACAAAGGGAATCTAGCTGAAGCTTATTTGATCTGATTTTTGAAAAGTATTGTTTTTTTTGCTGTTTGTCATAGATGCACACAGATGTGTGTGCATCTCTCTTCACTGAGAGACCTGGAGAACAGGCTCAAGGGGAGGGTCGGAATATGTGTTATTTTAGTCAACTCAACTTTTTTCTTCTAGTACATAACTGTCTGAAGACAATAGTGAATTTCGTGAGTGGCTGGTGACTCAAAAAAATGCAACAAAATCTGGATATCAGGGAATGTTTATGAATGAATGCAGATAAGTGTTAAGTCATAACACCTGATGTCATATTTGGAGATTATGTAATTATGTGACAAAAATATTGAGTTATGTGCAACTTCTGGTATTTTAAAGGCTAAATTGAATAACAAAGAAAAACAAATTCCAGCAGAAGAAACTTTTTTAGGCCTTTTTATTTCTAACAAAAAAACATGAAACAATTTTTATACTCCGTTTTACTCAAGAGTAGCCATATAGCTACACTAAATATTACTCAAGTAAAAGTAAAATGTACAGTGTATTAAAATGACTCATTTTCCAAAATAGTTTCTCCAGTAAATGTAACCACCAGTTACTACCCGCCTATATCTATTAACTTCTGTGGTGACTGATGGTGAGTTCAGGGATTCTATGAAAATCAGGAAAGACTAACTTCCGAAGCGTGATTTTCGTTCCAAACAGAAGCGAGACCAGATCAAGTCCAGTCTCCTGCCGGGGTTTCCTGTGAATGCTGACTGAAGACTGTCCCCCAGTCCAGCCTCACTGTCTCTTTAAGAGCCCGGCTCTCCTTCAGTCCTCCTTGCTTCACTATGGCGAAGGGACAAACAAACAAAACGGAACGGGCCCCGGCCGGAACCGTGAACACATCTCTCGGTTTGAGTGACTAAGCTCAGTGAGTTGTGGCTTCTCTCAGGCAGGGTGTGCTCTTGTTTTCTTTATTTTTCTCTCTGTGCGGGTTGAGAGGCAGATGCTGTCCGCGCAGAAAGCGATGAAAAGAGCTGGAACAGTTGGCTTGTTCACACCGAAACCCTCAGCTGGAGGAGGCGGAGAAGAAGAAGAAGAAGCCGGGCTGCTGCTACTGCTGGTGGCCGCTGCTCAACGCCGTTTTAACGGTTTTCCTCCGCTGAAGACGGATGGACGGAGCAGGACGCTAACCCGTAACCATTAGCTTCAGACAGCACACATTTCCCCCCTGGATTCTTCCTGGTTGTCGGTTCTGAAACAGTCCAGAAAGATGTTGACAGGATCCAGAACGACGTTCAAAGTGAGGCAGATGCTCCCAGATATCAAGGTGAGGTTACGGGTCGGGCTAACTGGCGCTAACTAGTCCCTCTGACCTACTTCTGCCGATTCTAGTTTATCCACAGCAGATGTGTAAGTCAGACTCATAAACAGCTCCTGGTTGTTTAAGATTTTTTTTTTTTTTTTGCTTGTCAGACAACCATCCAGTTCTTATTTAAAACCCATCTGATCTTATTTTGAAGCTTTATTCTTATCTCATATGTATTTCCTGCTTCATATTTAATTTAAGAGACTTTAAATATTTATCTGAGCATTAGATTTGGCTGTCAGTGCTTTGGCCCGTCTTCATAACTCTGCTTGTGACCATAAAGCAGAGAAGGAGGCAGGAAAGGGGCAGTGTTATGATGCAGGAAACACCAGGCATCATTCAGCAGCCTGAGCCATAAATGTCCAAGCAGACCAGCGGGATTAAACCACCAGGATTCCTGCACTTAAATACTTCTGTTTGAAAGCACCGATCGGTCTTTTTCAGCCAGTACCGATTTTCTTTTCAGTTTCCTAATTAAAGCTGCACAATAGATTGAATCACAAGCCTTTCTACAACTGGTTGTAATGGCAGAGATGCTAAAGTTCACACAGAGGTGAATGTGGGTTCATCTCAGCCATTACCATCATTGCATATTTTCATGCAGCTCCAGTTGTTAACCTTTGATTCTTCCTGACAATCAAAATCCTTGCTGATGCATGTATTGTCGGGCCTGGCACTCTCTAGCTTTTCATGGAAAAGTGGCAAGATTTTATAGTTGGACAACAGAGTGACGCATAACTAGCTATTGGCATTTTCTAGATCTGATTCAGTCAGTAAAATAGAGAGAGAAAAAAACAACCTATTATGTTTAATGGAAAAACCAAATTGCACACCTGATTAGTTGTTGCTTTGCAGGAAGCAGGTATTGGGTTTGAGTCCTGGCTGTTCTCCCAGTTCATCGGTTCCTCCAACAGCCCAGCAACATGCATGTTGGGTTAATTAGCCATTTGTGTTGCTCTCCGTTGGACTCATCTGGTGTTCTGCCAGTTTTACGTGTGTTTCTGCTCCAGCACAGCTGATTCAAATGGGCCAACTGTCTCCTCAGGATGTCATAAAGTTCTGCAGAAGTTCTTCTAATGAACCATCGTTGGGTCACTCGTGTTGAACCGAAAGCGCAGTATACCGACTGTTGAGGACTAAATTTGGACACCATTGCGGTAGTCTCCTGTAAGCGCCATCCTGCTGCTCTAACCCAGGTCAGATGGGAAGAAAAACCAAACAGGCAACAAACTTGGATAAGATGTTATTCAAGTCCGGACTTGTCAGATTTGACAAGATAAACAGGAAGATTTTTGTTTTGTTTTGTTTGTCGTTCTTTATTTGCTGTGATGAAGACACAGACCAAGCATTAACTGTAAATATGAACATATTAAACATGAAAACTTGTCTTTAAATGGACATGAGACACTGCGTCCCTTTGGGCATTCTCCATCCATCCTGGATTCCCTCTTGTTTTTTCAGTTTCCTGCTCTCTACTTGCCTTAAAGGATAAAGACTTGCATGTTGAGAGAGAGGGTACATATAATCACTGTTACTGCTTGGAAGCCTAATTACAGTCCACAAAGGGGAATGTTAATCATGTCTCTCAGCAGGGTGGGAATAAACTGCTGCCTGTGATTCATCATCTGGACAGATGTGTGCTGAACAATTTCAACTCCTTTTTATTTGCACGAGTAATTACGGAGAATCGACGAACTGCTCTGAAAGGTGTGTGTCATGTTATGCACACCTGACAGGAGAAACATTTGGTCGATGCACGACTAAATAGAAAGCACAGGGTTTCCTGGGTTCGTGGCTGTCTTGTCGTGCAGCCTGGCTTTGTGTCTCCTCGGATATTTTCTGCAGCCGCGGGGGAACTGGGAGCAGATGCCTCCCTTTGCTCCCCCTCAGGCGAGGCTTGCATGTGAAGTGGTGTGGTGGGGGACGGTGGGGAGTGACGTGCTGTGCACAACATCTGGCTGTTGTCATGGAGACGGGGGCGGGATAGGTCAGGACTTGAGAGTTTTTACTACCTCGGAATGAGACGTTGGGCAGTCATCAGCGTGCGGGCTTGTGGCTCGGGCAGAGATATGGTAATGCAGTGTAGCGGCCTGTGGACGGTAGATTATATGCCGAGGCCACCCACACACTCTTTTGTTTCACTTTTATGAGCGAGTGGTGAAGCTGAGTCTAAATCTGGGGCCAGATGGTCGCTCCGGTTGGACGTGCTGTTGAGTCTTTCTGTCTTCATTGCAGTTTAAGCCTGTTTTGATTTCCTCAGACAGCAACCGGTTACCAATTCATTCATTTCCTAGTCATAATCAAAAAGTGTGTTTTCTCAGTTGTTTAGGCGGAAACTGAAATGTTCATTTCGGAAAACTTTCAAGATAATTTTTTTATAAGCATGAATAGGTTTGGGGACATAAAAGGAAACTGAGTTTGGGAAAACATTTGTTTTCCATTAACTGAACTCAAAACAAAACCCAGACCAGCAGAGTGTTGTCTGCATCCTCCCTCCATGCTCTTCGTGATGTCCTGTTCTGATTCATCGGCCACATCACGCCATGAGTTTCCATGACTTTGGAGTCCCTGATGGACAAGCAGAGAAAACCAAACTGAAGACATAACTTTGCTAATGCATCACATTTAGCTGGTAAATCACAGCTGCAGCATGAAGCCCAAACCACCAGCCTCCACCACCGTGCTTCGCAGTTGCTATGGGCTGATTTTATTGATATGCTGTTTCTGTTTTATCGTCAAACCTCTGCGCTTTGTTTCTATCTGTTCAAAGAAAATTGCTCAAAGCCTTAGCCGTCATTCAAAAGCAGTTTTGCAAACCCATGTTGTGCCATGTTTCTGATAAAAGAGGCTTTCTCCATTGACATTTCCATACTTGTTCAGTCTTTTTCAAACCATCATGAACTTGGTTTGAAAAGTTTCCGTCACAAATTCACCGACATCCAAGGTCCATGGAGAGGGACACAGATCTGCTGAGGAAAAGACTCCAGCAACACCAGGAGCTTCAGGGGAACTCAAGGGAACAACTTCATTAGCAGAATATCACAGCCATGAACTCTGCCATTTAGCATGCTACCTGAGGCCTGCAAGTCCTGGAGTCTATTGTCATATCTTTGAGCATTGCATGCTCTGACCTTTAGGAAGAATCTGCTGGGATGTCCACTTCAGTGAAGATGGGAAAAAACAAGTTTTTCTCAATAACCCTTTTCTCTGTAGGCTGATGTCTTAATATTATGCTTAACACAGACTGTAAGAGCTAGCAAATACTAATAATTAATTATTCTGTGGCGTTTGATCAGTAGTACCTGGCTGCTACGTTTTCATGCATTTATTAATCACTTTACTGCTTTTTCCATCTCACTCTAGACAGGAATGTTACATTTCTTAGCATCACTGTGAAACTCAGTGCTGAGAAAAAGTAACACGCCATCAAAATTCCAACATGACATTGTTACGGTTCCGTACAGTCAGCAGATATGAAGCCAGGGATTCATTGTGTTGTGTAGCTACTTGCAGTGGGGAAAAAAGGCCATGAGCCCGTCAACGTTTTCTGTCAATATGTTTCTAATATGTCAACTGACAAGAAATTCATACCAGATGTTCACAGCTCAAGTAATCCACTCTTACAAAGAAATCAAAGGAATTCAATCCACAACGAAGCTATGGCTAAAAAATGTGAATGACACATAGCATTAGTATTGGACTTACCAAATTGTATTACAATCCAGCCTAGAAAATACTTACTTGGTAACTTAAGGCTTATCCTGCATGCTGCATGCAGTCACTGTTCCAATGTGATGTTGACTCATTCTTCCTCACTAACTGTTTATAAACCTGAAAGCTTCTTGGGGTGCTATGCACTCTGATCTTCATCTTTGGATGACTCACTGGGACATTCAAACAGTTAAAGTTCTTTCATTTTACATGGTCTGCCAGAACCATGACCTGTAGGACAGCCCACACCATGGTGTTTCCACCTGCAGTCTTTAATGCTAGCTGGGTGTTTTTGGGTTGGTGTTCAGAACCATTCGTCCTCCAAACATGCACAGTGACATTCATACCCTCTGACTGTCCCAACAAGAGAAATCTGAGGACTATTTTCGTCAAAACTACGAAGCAATTTGAGGAGAATATGAAAAGTGAGACATGAAATGAGACATGGAGGTGAACTAAAGCACATTCGACAGGAACATGCACTTGTGAATACTCCATCTTGAAAGCCCAGTGGTCCATGGAGGGACCGTCCAGCCTGTACGTCAGGAAACGATCCGATTGGAGCGTGAAGAGTCGGATGCAATCTTGAATATTAAACCAGCTGATTTTGATTTGGACCAGCAGGAATGTTTTCTAAATACATTGTAGATGGCTTCTCGGCTTTCTATGGCGTTTCCATACATATTGCCTGTCCCACTTCACTTCCTAGCACATTACTTAATTTATAGAATAATTAGTTTTCTCGTATGTGGATTTGTTGACACCTGGAGGGTTTTTCCTGTAAACAGGAATATTAGAAATATATTTACAGAGATCCACATGTTAAATTCTGATTTTATCTGCTAGATTTTATTTTTTGTTCCTCTATCGACCGATACAGACATGCCAGATTGGAAACAATCAAAATAGACCTTGGAGTTGTTGCTGTGCTGCTTTTCTCACTTGTACTTGGAAAAATAAATCACCTTCAATAGAACTTGAAACAACTTCAGCCTCCTACATCTCACAATGTACAAAGAAAACTCTACAAATTGTGTGTTTTTGTAGGAATCCTAAGTGCTACATAGAGAAGTCCAGGGCTTCTTTTTGACAAGACGGTGTGCATGTTGAGCCCCGTTTTGGCTACACTTTCCTCTGGAGTTTGCTCTGCTGGCACCAGCCCTCCAGCTTTGAAGCAGCCAGTTTGAAAGGCAAACAGCACAAAGCTCAGCAGAAGCAGAAATGCCAGACGATGGACCATCAGAGCGGCTGCAGATAAGAACGTGCCATTCCAGCACAGGCGCACCCTCCACCGCCTCCCACAGCAGCCAAATACCTCCTCTCCTGCCAGGCCTACAGCTGGCTGCAGCGCCGTCAGCTTAACGGAGCCGACAAAGAGCTTCTTCTCAACTTCAGGCCAGAGTAAAAAAAATCAAAGCTAGATCAGAATTTGGAAAAAAGATAAATAAGAATTGCTTGTATGCAAAGCAGCAAGTACATTTTATTTGGAAGGCCGAGTTTGACTGTTTCTGCTTCTGTTTGGGGCAGTCCTGTTCTTTGGCTTTATTTTGTTTAGTTCATGAATAAATCAGATGCTGAGTCTTCTGTTGCCTTTCTAGTAAATTCAGTAAAATATCACAGGTGCTTCTGTCCTTTTTAATTTGCTGTTTCTGCTCAGGAAATTCATGATTTGCTTCTTGTTGTTCAGCCGCAAAGATTTTATTTGCCTTGTCGATTCTTACTCACCCTGAACATATTTGAAACCTTTATTTTTTCTAAGAAATTATAACTATGTGATACAAATAAATATTTCCAATCAGGAGGTCATAGCTTTACTTTGATTTGATCAATACTCATAAACTGTTATTTTCTACAACCTAAACAAGATTCAGATCCATCACCATTGGGTTGTTCTACAACAAAATAAATTAATGTGCCATTAAATGAATTAATATGATGGTTTTCGTCATTAAGACGATGCCAGAGAAATGAGCGGTTATGCAAATGGATGTGGAATGATTGGTTTGTGGAAACAAACTGCCAGTTATTTGGGGTGAAATGTCAACGTGTGGTTTGGACAGAACAACCTAATATCGTTAATATGCTGCTCCCTTCAAAATGTGACGGAGCAGATATGTTTAATTCCTTCATTAGAGGAATTTTGGATTTCACCCCACTTTTCTTTCTGACTTTGCTTCAATTCCAGTAGACCGGCAGACCTTTATTTCTCCACAGCCCTCTTAAGGTCCCACTGCAATAGCTGAGTGATATTGGGCCTGTTAAACTGACTCTCCTCCACTTCACACCTGCTCACCATCTCACCTGAGTGACTTCCTGCCTCTGCAGCTTAGGCCACACAGCCGATGTTGATACTTTGTCCATAGTTTTTTTGGTCTAATTAAATGTGACCACAGTCAGACTTCTGTGGAGGCTTTACGACCCCAAAGCAACCCGCATGCAGTGAAGAAGAGCGTAGACTTCACACAGCAGCGCTCTGCTTAATGAAGTAATAATGTTGTTTTTAGTTAGAGTTTAATGTTGTTTAGCAATGAGAGCTAACAGTGCTGTCAGTGTTCATCCTGTTTTTTCTGGATGTACCACATCTGGCTTTTCCTGGTGCAGAATTGTGGTGTTTTTCCATCAACGTTCCTTCATGTGCATTGTGAGGTATCGCTTTTGAAAAGCTTGATTGTCAAAATTCAAAATACAAGGTTTTTTCCCAGAAAACTTGCTAACCCCTTTCTATTTCTTAAAATGTATAAAAGGCAACCTGAAATTTTGAATTACATGAAATCAGTAACATATTTTTTGAAGAATTTCTGGAACATGAAGTGACGAAAACTTTTCATTACAAAGATAATGCAAGAAGATGACCTCACTGGGTCAAAAAGGACCCACTTACGCATTAGAGGGTTAAGAATATCATGATATATATTGGGTATCGTGATATAGCAAAAATATATTAGAATATTAGATTTTCTTCATCTCCCGCAGCCCTACTGGAGGGTGAAACAAAGTCTGATATCTGCAGAGGATGTTCACCACCGTCTGAACAGACGACTAGCCAACCTGACATAGCAATAAAAATGACATGCAATGCTCAGAGAGAGGAGAGCTTTTATCCTCAGTCCCTGTAAACATGCCATGTCTGTTAGTCTTCCAAGTCCCACTTAACATGCTAACGTTTGTTCAAGTTCTGTAAGTCCGTATCAAAGGCAGTGGAGTACGGATGGAAAATATATTTTTTCTTTTGGTCCTTTTCTTCACTGGTTTTGTTTGGGAAAAGAAGCGTGTTCCTTCCAGAGCCAGGAACAAGCAGAGCGTCTGCATGAGGAATGGAAACTGCAGTCAGGCTTGGCCTGCGTCCCTGGGAATGAATGGAGGGAGCGGAGCGGTGAAGAAGTGGGGCAGCGCGTGGGGGGAGGAGGAGACACTCAGTGGCACTTCAGAAGCCAGTTATTGTGAAAGTGAAGCGTTGAGAAAAACGACCACAGGAATGTAGATTTTGAGTTTCATGACTGAGACTTCAGCCAGCATTTGTCTGACCACTATGTTATTAATTTAAAGCCATTGTTATTAATTGGAAAACCTTTTTGTTTTCAGCTGCAGCGTTGGCTGTTGTGGTCACTTGTGCTGCTTCTCTCAGAGAGCTGATTCAGTCGACCCGGCTCCAACAACAAAACAAGAAAAGAATGGCTTTTGATCCACTTAAAAGGAGCCGAGGAATTCAGCTGTGGGTTTTCTGTGGGTGTGGATGCAGAGAGTTGGCATGTCGAAGCCTTACTGTGGGAGAAAGGAACAATGAAGTTGAATTTTATTGTGCTGCCTTGTAATAAAAGCTGTTTTTCCATGCAGAAGACTTTCTGGCTGCTAACGAGCTTGTTGCAGAAGCTGGGAGCGCATTTGGACTTGATTCTGTTCCGATTATCTGAGTAAACATGTTAAACAATCATTCACTCTCCTACTGTGTAATTCAGAAAGCGTTTAGCCGATATCTTCAGTGCATGTGTGAGCAGTTTTTACAGAACGTGTTTTCTGTTAGACAGTCAGAAGCTCTCAGTTTCAAAGAACACAAGCAGCTATGAATAAGTGTGACTTTTCTGCAACCTTTTCATGGAGCAGGGTTGTTTTTTTTCTCCACCATGAAGCAGAGAGTGTCCAGTTTTACCAGGAGCCTGCGAACAGACCTCACTGCCCTGCAGACTGACTGGATTCTTTGTTATTGTTCATACATCCTTACAGACTCAAAGACTTGCTTGTGCTTCACATAGATTCGGTGTCTTTAATGAAACGGTAATAAATTGCTTCATTGTGCAGCTCAGTCAGAACTGCTGAGGTTCTGCTGTCTGGACTTTTCTTGGATCTCCCCTTTCTCACTTCGTTCTATTTAAGAGCTTCAACACCACCTGTGTAATCACCCCACCCTATCAAATTGCACCCTCTTAGCTTGTTATGAGTGTTTGGCCTGTAAATGTAGATTGCCTTCGTCGGAGGGTTGGGTTTTGGGGGGCAGTTAGCAGCAAAGCTAAGTGAAAACATATGGTGCCAGAAAGCTCTTACTGGTTAGGAAAAGTCTTTGTGGCTCTGCTGGATTCTGCTTGAACTCCACTTCCTGAGATTCAGGGAAGATCAGGGGGGAAGCCGGAAAAAACAGAGCGACGGCTTGGAAACTGTGAATCTTGAAGGACTGGGTGGTGGGGGGTGTTATTCTTGTTTTTAGAAACGACTCCACTGGGACAAGTCCAGCTCAAAGGTGACTTGATCTTCTGTCCCTGTGCTGAATGTGATGCTTGGTCTCCATTTTTGCACATCGCAGAAATAATTTGACAGGAAGGAAACAAAAAATGGTTTTCATAAAAATGAATTCTGTCATCTTAATCTATTAAATAAAATACATTTAGAGGGTATTTAAGAAATAATTACCTTCAGTAAATCAGCACCAAGACGTGGTCTTCCATTTGGATGTAGTTTGTTCGCTGTACAAACCACCAACAATAATACAATTTACAAGCAGTTGCAGTTTCTAGAACAGGCACAAAGGGGAGTAAAGGATAGATCCAAGTCTCACAAACTTTATCTGTCCGGTTTGTAACCTTCAGATCTCACATCCCACAGCTAATCTGCTGCATGCTCATATCGTCCTGTGAAAACGTGCGATTGATTTATTAGCCATTCATTAAGTGTGGCTGTTTAATGGTTTATAGGAAGCTGTTTGTGTTCGCTCCAGTTTCATATTGTGCCTCGTTTCCTCTGAGCGTTGCAGTACGGATCAGTGCGATTCGCTACAGCGTGTTTAGGAGAGTTTCCACCTGCAGCTGGACTCTGGCTGGACAGATCCAGTGAGACCTGAATGCCTAACATGGCGTTACACTAGTGATGCTCTGGCTTGTGCGTCTTGCAAGCAGGGACATTTTCTCTGACCATCTCCAACCAAACTCTCTTAAATGAATAACATAAGCTTACGACCCCTCCACCATGTGAAGGTGTCATTACAAGGGCACTTCCTGTTTATGAAGGTAAAAGCACTTCCTGTTCTATTCATCAACAAGTTCAACTTTCTGCTGCACTGAGTTTGATTCATTACATGGTCATTTGTAGCACACATAGGAAGTTGTTTACCACTTTAACTTGACAAGTTAAAGTGTAGATTTAGAAAACGGTTTCCTGTTAATGTTAAATGTGGTCCAACATGGAGTGAGGTGATGAAAAATGTTCATGTAGATTCTTAGTCATTGAGTTTTGTCTTTCTAACACCTACACCCTTGACTCTTCAGCATTTATCTACTGAAACTCACCTTGAGACATGTGGCCAAAACAGCAAACACACTGACATGGTGGGATGTTGGGATGGTCAGGTTAACGGCACTAACAGGTCACTAAGTCGAGGTTAGAGCCTCGTGACCTTATTGACCTCATCAGTGACTATAATGTTTCTGTTTATCACCTCCAGTCAAAAGACTTCAAAAGTTAGTAGTTTACAAGATTAAATTATTTAGAACAATAATGAACTGTTTCTGTAAATCAGGCATTAAAACAATGAGTACATATCTGAGACATGACTTGGACTTGAGGAAATGGGAACAAATGAAGTCTGAACAGCATTAAAACATGATTATATTTATCTGTGTTGAATATCTGAATTTAATGACATTGTACCAAATAAAACTCCAACACCACTTTATGAAATATAAGATAATATTTTCATCTTTTTAATAAATAAGTATGGAAGTTATACACATGTGTTCATAAGGTATTTCATTCCTGTTTGTAATGCAAATATAATAATTTATATCATAATTTTTTTCTGTTATGGGTCTCTGCTGTTTCGTTGCTGTTCATGGTTGACGTCTCAGTACAGCAGGATTTGAAGGGTTAAAATTCTGACCATCTTCTTCTGTGGTTTTTATTTAGGAGAGGATGCTGAGCCAGAGCAGCATTGGCGCCAGGAGTCGAGATGTGTTTGGACTCCGGTGTTTACCAGGTGAGACACCAATTAGATTTAAATACAACAAGATTGATTTGGTTAACTTTACATCCCCAAGAGACAATACTACAGAGCAACATCTTGGATCACTGGTTGTTGTCAAGCTCTGCTAATCCAGCTCATTTGCTTTTGCTGCTCCTCTTTACCTCTGAGTGCCCTTGTGATCCTTCCCATTGGATGGATGGAAGAGACGGTTTGAACCTTTTCTACTCCTCTGGGATTCGAGATGCTAATCAGCTGCTCCTAATCGTAAAAACAATGCCTTGTTGCCATGGTTACTAATAGCAACTGTACCTTATGGACTTTTGCTGCAAGTAAGGAGGTAAAGAAAGTTTAAACACAAACAGAAACAACAACATTGGCAAATGTTTTTACAAAACAGTAAAAAGTCTATGTACAAATGTCAATAGTCTGAATGACAAAATCAAACCTGATTACTTGATTGATCAACGCCTTAGTAAAAAAAGTCTATAGAAGGAAAGTCTACAAAAAGAAGCACTACTTTGCTTTAGCACCTATCCTGTTGTTAGATTTTAATGTTTTTCTGTTAAACATTGACGTTCTTGGCCTCCTCTTATTTTTCCTGTCCTGGCATCGACCTTCCTTCTCCTCTCCTGTAAAACCCTCTGACTGTTCTGACTTTCTCCATTTCTTCTTCACCTTCATTCCAGCTAGATGAAAAGCACAGCTGTCCTCAAAGAGAAGGGAAAACGATAAATGGCATATGTAATTTATTTTCTGATCCCTGCCATAACCTGGTTTGACTTCCTCAGAACTGAAGCTGCATGTAAATGCTGCAGATTCTGATTCAGGTAGAGGAATCCATCTTTTAAATGTTACTTTGCACGCTCTCTCCTGTTTAAGTGTTGAGGTCGTTTGTAAGGGCAAGTTTTCTTTCAGACGCAGCGGAGTCAGGAGTCGGTGTAACTGCACCAAGTGAAAGGGCTCATGTTGCAATTGCAGACTCTTACTTTCTCCCAGTCGGCCCGTTCTGCAGCTTCATGCAAACACTTTGCACAAAATTAATATGTGACATCTGTGCTTGTGCAAAAACATGATGCAACATATCACTGGAGCATCAATAACGTTTTGAAAAGTGTCCTAAATGGGTTTCCTGTCATATTAGAGGGAGATTAAAATTAAAAATGCTTCACAGATGAAAAATGGTTGCAGAAGCCGCTCTGTTGTGTCAGTAGTTACCGGTATTCTCAGGTGACGGCGGGACACAGGACCTCAGAAACAGAGCTGGCCTGCAGGAGGTCAGACGGGTCAGCGCAGCTCCATCAGCCGCAGGTAGATCATGTACCGTTTCATTGCTGCTGGTAAAGGAGGAGGGGGAGTACTGTCCATCCGCACACAAAGCCAGGGGACCGAACCCCCTTCAGAGCATCGCCACAGTCGTTATCCGCTCAGGCTAAAGTTACTGCCCATCTCTAAAGCTGTCAGTCAGCTGCAGCATGCTGACTGATGAACAACAGAGTGATGATCTTTAGATTCTCTGGTTTCATTTGGCAACTAATTCTTTGTTTTATGTATAAAGATCGAAGATTTCAAACTGAAGAAACTTGAAGATCTTCTTCCAGCTTCTACCAGAAATATGCAAAAAATTCTAATTAATGACAGACTGGCGACCCGTCCAGGGTGACCCCGCCTCTTGCCCAAAACGGTAGCTGGAGAGGCACCAGCAACCCTCCCGACCCTCCTACAAGGGTGTAGGAGGATGGATGGATGGATGGATGGATCATGGATGGATGCATGGATGGATGGATGGATGGATGGATGGATGGATGGATGGAGACCCTGAAACTGCTTATATTGTCAGGATTGTTGTTTTTACCATTTTCTACACTGTTCAATGAAAGCATCACTAAATAGCTATATTATAATTTAAGTGCAGCTTAATGATACAAATCACATTTTTTATGTGACTGGTGTCCTAAAGAAGAAGATTACAAATGGGAATGTATCAGTAGAAGTATTTGTGTTTGTGGGACTATTGTGGCAGGGCCATGCAGTCACAATAATACAGTTACTTTAAAAAAGTAATAAATTGTTACTGGTTACCAGCAGAACCACATCATCTGTGAAAAGCAGAGACCAGATCCAGATGCCAGGAGAACGGATTAGCTCAACACTTTGGACCAAATTCTGGAAACAATCCTCTAAATTCTGTCCATGAAGGTTATGAACAGAAGTTTAATAGTAACTTTCCCAATAATAAAAGATATTTATGGAAAACAGGGTGCGTTACGAGGTTTTGCTGTTTTAATTGGTGAGTAAATGTGGAACAGCTCAATGTTAGAACAGCAAGGGTTTGTTATGCAATTGGAGCGCTACAGGAAGGCCGTAAAAACGCCTTTATTGGATTAAAGGGCGACATAAACACCTTCACCTGTCCTGCTGAGTCACGCTGGAATGAATCAAAGTTTGCAGTCTGATCTTAACGTGTGACGCCATGTTCCCTGTCTCTGCTTCACCTTTAAAGTGTGTAGCCTGGAGGAGCGTTTCCAGCTCCGCCGCTCCCTGAGGAGACTTTAAAAAGAACCACACACTGCAAATCCTCCGTGCTCAGACGCTGCAATCTCTCTGCTGGATCCAATCCAGAGTGGTTTTAAAGCTTAATTACAGTTTATGCTGCTTGATTTAAACGTCTCTTGTGCATTCAGAAAAATGATGGAGGCTAAAAACTGATCCTCAGTGTAATATCTGTAAAAATGGCAGTTTCCTGTTTATGTGTTGGTTTCCTCCTGAAAGAAAGACTGGGCTGAGCCCAAGACTGAAAGGCTGGCCCAGTTCCTTTTCACATCAGCACCAAAGGAATTGAGTTCCTCCTCAGGCTTATTGTGACGGCAGCCTCTCCTCTGCTGGTCTTTGGAGTGAACAGAAGCGTTTCTTGACAGTTTTCTCCCAGTCCTGGTCTCTGTTGCCATGGAAGCTCTGAGTCTTCCTGGCAGGGATTTAATATTCCTGGGGGAGGCTTGGAAATGTGCTGCCTCACTACTGTGCATGCGTGTGTGTGTGTGTGTGTTTGCTAAACTACTTTCCTTTTCTCTTTCTTTTACGATCGTGTTTACGCACATCTGTGTTTGTGAGTTTCAGCTACGCCTTCATCTTTTACCAACATCGCAGATTTACAAACCTTCCATGTTTGTTTCTAAGTGAGATTGTTGACTCACATTTGTCGATCTCACTATAGTAACTTGGTGTGATGTGTGGAGACAGCTGATGGTGTGTGTGCAGCGCGCTCCACTCATCGGAGTGACAGTCTGGAACAATGCGAGGACTGGTTGTTCCACCCACTCCCAGCTGCTTACTGCTTTCAGTTCCTGTTGTTGCTCCTCTCTGAAGCTGTTGTTGGAAGTTTGTTGAATTTCAGCAGACGGTCTGTGTGTCTCCCAGGTGAATGTGTCCTCCAAAGGACGGTGATGGTGAGGAAGAAGCTGACTGCCAGGGAAGGCAGAGGATGGATCTCTGGTACCCTCTTCTGCACCCACTTCAGAGTGGCGTTTGTTCCCCAGGACAGTCCCAAAGCTGATGTGAGTCTTCACCTGAAAAATGGAGTCATGGCAAGAAAAAAGGGCCGCCAGTTTTCACTGTGGATACCTTTAGGAAGTTACGGAAACATATTATCCCTGATATAAAGAAGATTTGTACATATTTAATTTTTTCTTTGATAAATGGTGGAATACTCTATCAAAGTGGTCCAGGAGTCAGAAAGCAATCATTCCTTGATTTGGCTGTAAAAGATAAAAACCTATTTGTCCCAAAGAAGAAAGTCCTCAGTAACGACCTTAGATGTTTCTACCCATCAGTCTGTTGTTGACGTCCCAGCAAATCCTTCCCAGGTTAGAGAAAAATCAGTGTGGTGTTGAAGGGACAGTATTGCGTATATTCCAGGCACCATTTTAAAGCACAATAAAGTAACTAGGTTATCTTCAGTTGTTATAAAAATACAGTTTATATCAAATATGACTTATAAAATTTCTTTGGTTCTGAGGATGCAGAACAAAACCAGAAGACCTGCGTGGTCTGGAAAGTTGATGCAACAACAGATCTTCTATGTATTTCAGTGATTTATGAACTAGGAGTGTTTTGAAGTCTATTCTTTGAGCTCTAGTGGTCCATTGTAAGGACGTTAGAACTGGGTAATGTGCTCCGTCTCTCGGTTTTAATGAGAACACCAGTGACACCGTTCTGGATCATCTGCTGCTGGAGGATTGATTTGTTTTAAGCAGACCTGTGAAGACACCGTTGCAGTAATTAATGTAACTAAACATAAACACATGGATGAGTTTTTTCCCCCAGATGTTACTGAGACACCGGTCCTTTAGTCCTGGAAATGTTCTCCAGGTGATAGAAGACTGACTTTATAACTGCCCTTGTGTCTCTGAAGGTTCAGGTCTGAGTCCACATCATCACATGTGGTGTTTATAGACCTGGAGGGACGGTCGACTTTCCCTTTTTAAAAACAATCTAAAAACCAACATATTGAGAGTAAATATCTTAAATCTGCAGCCCGTTAGGACACAGCAGCCATCTAAATCTGGCTTCCTGTGTGATTTCTGATGCAGGACAACGCAGATCCAATCCTCCTGGGAGATCATGACATAGCTCTGGCGTCTATAGAGAAAGTGGTGGCTGGTGAGTAACACGTCAAACCCACTCTGTGGTACCGCTCACTATCCCCGGCTTCAAGCATCTGCTGCCAGTCTGCAGCACTGATTGTGCTTTATAGTAGGTATGGTGATGAATCTCTGCTTTGCTTAATTTAATGTTTAACAGTTTTGTTGTCCTGCTTTGCGTCTCAGTCGGACCAAACAGAACCAAGCTGGTGACTCCAAACTCGTCACTGAAGTTCACTCCAGAGGAGCTGGTGCTCTACTGCCGGGACCTGAGAGTCATGTGCTTCCTGTTTGACCGCCTGACCCCCGATGCGCAGGTCATAGAGGTGCGTCCTTATCGTTTGGTTTGTGACAGCAGTAACACCCACACTGGGGCATGACACACATTCTGCAGGTCCAGAGTCTCATCAGAATCAAAGAGTTGATGGTTACATCAGCTGTTGGCTCAAATTTAATGCTATCTTTAATAGAGATGCAGCGACCCAATATTAATATCTGTATCGGTCCTGATATCGAAACAAATTCTAGATCAGGTGACAGTGTGCCCAAACCTCAGATATCGCTATCGGAAGTGAAAAGGTGGATTGATGCATTCCTAATCTTTTCCTCTTTTACTATTCAGAACTGATGCATCAATATTTTTGGTGTTTTCTAAAAGTTTCTTAGCGCAGCCTCTTCCTGTGTTTGTGCACCAGATTGAAAGCTCAGGTTTCTGTCCGTCGTGTCAGAGCCTCAGCATGCAGCAGCTCTTCGGTGTCATAGCCCCTCTGATTTGCTTCAGGTCTTCCGGCTGTAAGTTGATGACCTTTGCCCTCCTGACGGGCTCTCTGTGGTTTCGTCCTCAGATAACCTACACCATCGCCAAGACCTACCAGCCTCTCAAACCCGGGTCCGTCTTAGCCTTCCAGAACTCTGCCCTGGGGAGTGTAGGTGAGTGGTTTACTGTCTGCAGCCGTTCCAGGTGCTTCCTGGAACCAATCCTGTCCATTTACAGCTGAAGGATGAACGTATTGATGGTAAAATGTTACATTTGTTTTGGTCTTTTTAAAAAAAAAAAAACAAGAAACATCTGGGTCCACAAGCGGGAATTTAATTGGATTTTACTTTTCTTTAATCCACACAAACCTAAAGTTACATCAATAGGTTCAAAAGTATTCATGCAGCCCCTAGCCTCCTAATATGTGCTTAAACTTTTGCTTTGTTTTTGTAGCCATTTTGCTGTAACCGCTTGCATATTTAGATAATTCTTCTTGGCAGAAATTGCACAAATTATTTGGCTTCATGGCATCGATGTCCAAAAAGTTTAATAATGTTGAGGTTGGAGTTTTGAAAATATCTATTGCTAAGCTACTTTTGATGTGTTTGTGCTATCATGAACACCTGTCTCTTTTAAATTCTATCATCCAGGTATAAAGAGTCATCATGAACGGTGATGCTGCAGGCAGGAACAGTTTCTGTTTCTGATTTTGAAGATTTAACTTTAAATGTTCACCATTTCACTCATTGGGTTCCAACGTTCAGATCGATGCTCACCCCAGACAAGAACCACCATCATGTTTGACAATTGTGCTTTACTTTTTATTTATCTTTTTATTTTGACTTTGAATCCAAGTCAACTCACAAAATAAATGATCAAGATAAAATTGAGTTTTTCAAAAAAATATTTTCTGCCATTATCTTTATTAAGGACAAAAAGTGATGGATAAAAATAATTTGAAATCAAATTTGTATAAAAATATTTAAAAAATCTGAGATTTTATTTTTAAGCCATATCACACAGCCCTATTTTGTTGCCATGGCTACACATCATGACAGCTGTCTAAATAGCTCCATGTTTGCCATGTGACTGTAGATGACTTTTACTTCCTGGTTGAGAGTGAAGGTGTTCCTTCTTTATCTTTTATGATTTTTCCCTTATGTCAACATTTGAGCTTAAATCTGAAACCATCCTTATTGAAATTCAGTTAACAAAATAATAAATCATGTTTTTATTCCATTTCCACGTCTCATTCGGTCTCTCTGAAGCATTTTATAGTTTTCTCACTTTGGATCTAAAGACAGAATGTACAAAAATCTGTGATGGCGGTTCGTCATCCGTCTGCGTGTCATTCCCACCATCTGCACCACCGTCTGAATGCAATGCTGCGACTCTCCAACTTGTGGAGAATGTAAAATTGGAAACATCACAAAATCTGTGCAGACCATAATAACACACAAAGCTCACATCAAGTTGCAGGACAATGAAAACATTGGCTTTGGACCCGAAACCATGTGGAGGAGATCTGTTGAAACTGACATCGATCTGCAGTTAGCAACTATAATCATGCTGTCAAACAGCAGGGGTTATTTTAATATAGCAACAGACGTCAGACGTTTGTTGCAGTTATAAACATTTTTAAACACGCGGCTGAGAGCAGCCAAATATGGAAACATGAACCCCCTCTGTGCTGTATGTCAGGGTATGCTAAAGCTACGCTCCCGCTCTGGCTGACGTCAGCTCTTAGATTAATAATGCAAGCCCCCTTCAGCAGCAAGTAGTTAGATGACCTGGAGCTCAACTCTGGCCTAAAGGGTCAAGTGTGTCCGATCCGAGTCTGCTACAATATTCAAGAAACATTAATGGTGATCTGTCATTGAGAAAGTGATATTTTAACAGTTTGTCTCCTCCTCCTTTTGCTGGATAACCCAAATAGTTTGTGGCACATTTCATTGCAACACTTTTGTATCCAGAGGAGGTGATGTCCTGTCACTGACTGCGCAGGTCGTCTGGCTTCAACACAAGCCCAAATCATCAGCTGGCCTCCACCGTGCCGGCTGCTGTTTGGGTTCCTCCAAACTCGGTGCTGAGCATCACGGCCAAATTTCAGTCTAATGTGTCCAAAAGACGCTTTTCCTGAAGCCTTGTTATTCATTCACATGCAGATTTGTGAATCTAAATCACCGGCAAACTTAAATATTGGTGTATTTTTCTTATTGGGGACTGAAGTTAATGTTGATGTATCCTACATCCCTATGCCGCTTCTGTGTATTTGTGTAAGTGTGTGTGGCTTTTTTTTGTATCTCGGAATGTTTTCTTTTAGAAAGATTAAAAGTTTTTTGCAAATATATTTTTTCTCAGTAGAGATTTTTTCAAGAGTTCCTTCTTTAAAGCAGAACCCATAAATCAACTTTTTTTTCTTTGGAGAAATGATCTTACCTGAACCAAAGAGGGAGTTTTTTTTATGTTTCTGTGCAATTTTTGGCATTTTAGTGTAAATTTGTTTAGTTCTTTGATATTGAACCTAAAACCGTCTCAGTGCTGCCCTCTTTGGGTTGATCGGAGCGACTGCAGTAACATTTTTCTATTGGTTGCAAACGGTGCAGCTTGGTTAATGTTTGGCTCTGGACGGCCCTCGTACAAGAAGTAATATTTTAATTAATGTAAATACATTTTTTACACTTTGTTAATGTAGGTTTTAAGAATAATCCAGAAGTATGTTTTGAGCAGATCGTTCAGTAACAATCCCTGCACTTAGCCACGCCCCTCAGCATCTCTTGGCTCCGCCCACTCCGGCATTTATCAGAATGTGTCTGGGGGCGGGGCACATCTTCAGGTCACTGCTGCTGCCTTTCTACTCTGTTATTGTCAACTCACTCAGCAGAATCCCTATTCATTATGAAGTAAACAAAATCTTACACCGTATACTGAAACTCCAGAAATGTAAAGTGGCATATTTTCTTACCATAACTGTATAAAACTGAGAAACAGCAAATGGTGGTGTAATCTAATTTAAATGCTATATCTGTTCTCCTCTTCAAAGTGTCACAGATCATATTTGAATAAAAATCCAAACCTTGTGTTTGAATCGGTTTTCCTCCTCCAGAAATGAAGCAGTTCCTAAGCAACCGCCGCCGAGACTCCCACATGAACTGGTTTGAATCCGCCTCGGACTGGGAGCAGGAGCTGGAGCGCTGCGGCGCCACCAGCTGGAGGGTCAGCTCCGTCAACGACCGCTTCGAAATGTCGAACAGGTAAAACCACAAGCTGTCCAAACGGGCTGAAAACGGTAAAAACAAGAGAAGAAGAAACGGAGACGGCGCCGCAGGCTCTGCTGATGTGTTCCCTGATGGTCTTAATACGAAATAAACAACCAAAGCCGTTCTCTCTGCTTCCTGACAGCCTGTCGAGGTTCATCGTCGTTCCTCAGAAGGTTTTAGACACGGAGCTGAAGAAGAGTTTTGCCCACTTCAATGAAGGACGGATACCTGTAGGTTTCACCAAATCTTTTTGATTCACAACGCCGCTTCTGAACTTGTTGTTCTTAAATTTGTGATTTGTTGATGTAGTTTGCTGATGTTTCAGCTTCTCAAACACATTCTTTCAGGATGAATCCATTTTAATTTAGTTGTTATTGTGGAAAGTGTAAGGCGGCAGGTTGACGTTCTGGCTTTGGTTTGTTGCAGCGCTGGTGCTGGAGGCATCCCAGAGGCAGCGACCTGCTGCGCATGTCCAGCTTCCAGAACAACATCTACCACGAGAAGGACGACGTCAGGTCTGGGAGCACAGCTGCATCTCTTTAATCAGGACCGTTTGATCACAGTAAACGCTGCTCTGGCTGTAGGTTTAGGTTTTTAAACCCTGAAATGGTTTGGATGGAAACAGTTTTAGTCTCTCGTCTCGGTTTGGGATGTTTTTGCTTTAAATATCTGAACTGAAAAAAGAGAATGGAGCTCCAACCTAAAAATACCGAGTCAGTTTGTTACATGTAATCGAATTAAGTTTGTCAAACTTATTTAATTTATGCTTGTTTAACATAAATTTAACTTAGTCTTCTTACTGGGATTAATTTAATTTGATTACTTGAAACAAATGAACACCTGTTTTCTTGTGTACTAAAAGTCTAAAAATGGCTTCATTTCTGTTGTTTAGCCTGCAGAAAACTTTCAGTTAAAACGAGTGTTTAAGTTCTGAGCAACCATTTAAATCAGAGCATAAGCTTTAATTTCAGCTAAATAAAGATAATTCAAACTATCTGTAACAACCACATTCCTATTTCTAACAGCTATCAACTTTTTATAACATGACATACAACATATTGTTGTCCTTTTATCGAAACGTTGCTTTATCTACTGAAGATACTGTGAAACATGTGAGTGAAATGGAAAATCACCTCACCACATATTACATGAGTTTTTTTCAGCTGATCTCTATCTTCTTTTCTATCAGGTTGTGCTGTGCAGGTTACTGCTGACTGTTTTTACTCTGCAGCTGGAGTTTATTTTTGTCACCGTTGAGAAGAAGCTCAGATAAGTTTTATCGCTCCCTGAACAGGAAACACATTGGAACAGCTGAAAGCCACAAGCTTCTTATTAAAGCTGCAGATTAAAAGCTGCTTAGAGTCACAGCAGCAGAATCTAGTTTAGACGCTCTCTTATTACTTACCTATTTATGAACAACTTCCTGCTGTGACTGGAGAATAAATTGTACGAACTTTAAAAAGTCATTACTTTTAGGCCATGTGAGGAAAAACTGAATCCCCCTCGTGATTGTAGAACCACTTTTACCCACGATAACGCTGATTAGCCGTCGTCTGTGTGACATTAAGCTTTTCTGGTCATTTTGGGGTTTTTTTGGCCAGATGTTCAATCTGATGTTGCTTCAGTTCAGCGACGTTTCCAGATATTTGTTTCTGCTTAGCTTTTCGGTCAGGTTTAAGTCATTGATTACTTTTCTTCCAGGATTCTGCCATGTTTGGTATCGTTGTCAGCTGACCTCAGATTTGAGTCTAGGAAACTCTGATCGGCTCAGTTTGCAGACTGAATTGGTGCCCCCATATTTGTTTTATAAAAAGAAGTTTTCTCCTTCAAAACCTAAACTTTTTCTTCTGTCCTGTTACTAATTTTAACATTATGTGTAAAATCCTAGAATTTACAGAGGGTGTACTTTCTTTCTTTTTCTCGTAACGCACCAAAGGTGAGCTGGTCGTAGTGACCCAGTGTGGTGTTGTGCTCTGCAGGAACCTGGAGATGGTCCTGTTTGGCTGCCAGTCGTCTCTGTGCGTGGTGGTGGAGCTGGGCGATGAGCTGCCGTCGCCCGCCGACATCCAGCTGGCTCACAGCCGCCTGCGAGCCCTTTGCCTGGGAGGTGGGCTCACACACACACACGTTTGTCACGCTATCTTTGTGGTGACTTCCATTCTTTTCTACAGTGCCAAAACTCAATTCACACCTTAGTCCTAAACCATAAGCCAAAAACACAATTTTCCCTTGGGGGGAGCGAAGTCTGGTCCCCGCAGTGTAATATGAGTCAGGAAAATTGTATTAAATACATGATGCACCTGAACCAACATGAGTTCAGGCAGCGCAGAAAACCAGTCCTTGGTTGGAAATTAAATCTATTTCAGGATGATTTCAATAAAACTATAATGTTCCTCAGTTATATTTACAACATTAATCAAATTTATTTTGTTTATTTTAATGTAAAAGAGTAAAAAAAAAAAATTCTACACAAACTACAGGAGTGCACATATTGAAACCAATAAGTGCTCTCCTGGTGTCATTAGCCAGTAGGGGGCGACATACTGTGTTGTACCGCATGTTGACATTGATACATGGTGAGTAACAACATATTGGAAGTTAGTTCTGTATTAGCATTAGCATTAGCTCCTGCTTAATGCCATGTTAGTGTAACACTTTAGTGTTGGCAAAACTGTTTATGGTTAGCTCTTTAGGGTTAGCGCAGCTATCGTTTTAGTTAGCGGTACATTACTAATGACATTATTGGAATTAACTTTATTACGGTAAGAAAAAAAACTTTGAATATTGCTTTAATTTGCATTTCTGAAACAAATTTTCAGTTATGCAAATTACGTTATCCCAAAACGTTCATCCAGATAACAGAAAATAAAGTCAAATATCCCTTTTCCTTCTTTAGTAGATGTGATTTGTTGGAGTCATATGCAGTAATCTTATCTTCCTGCAGCAGATTAGGAGCACATTTTAGAAAGGAATCGTTGTCAAAGTACGGCTTAAACACCCCAAGAACAGTATGAAAGGATACAATGGTTTAAGGCAGAAAGATGATTGAGTTTATCTGGTACAACAAGAGAAAAGTGAAAATGGTCTGTCTGACCTGCAACCCTTTGTACAGCTGTTAGATTGGAGTTCACAAGTTGACAGAGTAACAAAGGAGCCTAGCAGCATGTTCCAGCTCAGCTTCACATGCAGCACTGTAATCCGTTCTCCCACAGAAACCATGTGAAGGTCGCTTTTTATCGCAGCTCACATTTATCAGCTCTGTGTTTTGTCCTGTTTCGCAGCGCAGAGCTCTCTGCTGTGAAAAAAAAAAAACACCCACACATGAATTCAGTCAGTTACCGGGAGGACTTAGTCCTTCAAAATGAAACTGGGTGCTCAGTGATTGGCTCAGCATTCTGTGGGTTTTATTCCTCATAGAACTGCTGATGAAGTGGGATCAGACCTGAATGTGTAGTTTCTGGGTTGTGAGGTCATGTTTGGGTTTTCCTCGTCTGTGTCGGTGCCTGATGATAAATGGTTATCCACGCTGGAGGGAACGCACTGGCTGGACTACATCAGGTAAAACCTCACAGTCTGCAGCTTCTCTCACATTCAGCTTCCAGGCGCTTTCTGCTCGTTCTACTACAGCTCCCATAATGCACCAGGCATGCAGCATGACGGTAGTTAATCGTTCTGACACTCAGCTCATCTGCGACACTGTGAAGAGATTCAGATATTTTTTTCCTGAAAGGAAACTCAAACTTTTAGATTCACCATCAGACCTTCAAGTTTCCTTCCCTTCATGCTTCCTTTCATCCTGTCTTCTTCCCTCTGTCCTTCCTTCTCCCTTTTTTCCTCCTTTCCATTGATCAAAATGTTCTGTTTTTCTTTACAGACCTCCTTTCTCTTTGCATTCTTCCTTTTCAATATTTCTTCTTCCATTTGCCCTCCTTCAGTCTTTCTTCTCTCCTTCTGGTAATCTTTCTTTCCTTCTTCTTTCCTTCTTCTCCTCTTAAAGTCTGCTGCTGCATCCTATTGCTGCCGGCGCATTTTGGGAAAATAATATTTAACTATATCTACTTACTGACTACATACAACATATGGATGAGAGATATGAGGCAGCCTCTCTATTATTAATAAAAACACAGATTTAGTCTGTTTGGTTGTTTTAGTTCAGGTTTACATTCAGCAGAACCAGAGGCAGAATATTTCCTGCTCACATCGGTGAGCAGTGAGCCTGACTGCTAGCTGATCGGCTCCAGGGTTCGGTTCTCGCTCTGGAAGAGAAGCAGAACCAGACAGAAATCCCACAGGATCCTCAGAGGAATAAATGTTGCAGAGTAGCTCCATCTGCTCACTCAAAACTGCAAATGTTTCCTTTTTATTCCAACATAAACACTCTGGGGAACGTCGTTCCTTCACCTTTCTCTCTCTCTGTGTGTGTGTCCAGGTCGTGTCTGAGGAAAGCGTCGGAGGTTTCCTGTTTGCTGCGCAGCGGTCACCTGACCGTGGCCCTGCAGGGTGAGTCACATGACGGCGGACCCTGGCTCTCATTATTCAGTCCATCCATTCATTATTCATGTCAGTCCTCCTCATTAAAGCCACATTAGGGCTCAGAGTGAAGTAGCACGTTAGCAGGAACAATCACACTCCACTGGACCTACATCCAAACAAAAGATTCGCTCACAGCCTGCAGCGACCGCTGCTTCACCTGACAGGTAAATCCACACCGCTGCATCAGCTTTATCATTTCATGTGACTTAGTTTAGCTTCTGAAGGAAACTCTAAACCTGTCAGACTTAATTATTCCAAATAAAAATGACTTTAAAATGATTTATTTACTGCTGAATCTGAAGTAAATAAACTCTTAAAGAGACAGGAGGTGGAATATGTGGTCTGAATTATGTCTGAAGAAATGGAATCAATTAAATAAATTAAAATCGTCAATTTACTAATAGATTAATCATTAAGCAAAACTGTACAGTAAATATAAGCATTAAATGGAACCTTCTTTGTCTGTAAGTATGTTCTAAACAGAACTCTTAAAGTGACAGTTTCAGCTGGTTCAAATTAAACATCTTCTATTAACCACCTTCTGCTGCTAATCAGAAATCAATTTAATGTGTTGATGTGAGATTTATTTTTTAGCTGCAGATCTTCCTTTGCTAGAAATGATTCACTAAAGGAATGCTGTTATTGTGTTTTAGGCAAGAACCTTTTCTTATTATTATTTTAAAAGGAACTGAATTATTTATTTGCGTTTCTGTATTTTTAATATTGTATAAAAATAAGTTTAAGTGGTGAAATGAAATATCCGTAGAATGTGCCAGTTTTTTATCTGATTAATCGACAGAATAATCTATTAGTAGAATAATTGTTAGCTGCAGTGCTAATTTAGATTTGACCCAATCGATAAGCTTTATATGTTTGAGCTGCAGCAGGATATTTGTTTCGTATATATTTTCTTGTTTTTCATTCAATAACAACACAATTTTTTCAGGCTTCCAAAAAACATTTCAGCCAGTGACTCATTTCTAAAATATTTAATTCATCCCAAAGGAAAGCTAAATGTCATCATAGTAACGGACAGAAACTCTCCAGTTTCCTTCTGGAGAAAAGTTTCACAGACACTGAGCTGTCTGGCCAGAATGGAAAGAAGTGCATTGACATGGGTCAACTATCTGTTGAGCACGGTGGCGGCTACTTCATGATGCGGGGCTGTTTTACTGCCATTTTCTCAAAATGGATTAAATGATAAAAGAAGCGGAGGTCTTAAACCATTTCCTAAAACCTGGATCTGCATCAGGAGACCAAGCAGAGCCATTTAACTGAAGGTTTGTTTCATTATAACAAAGTGATCAGAGGGGCCAGCTGATGTTGGAGTTAGCATGCATCTTGGAGCATTTCTCTGGATCTCTGGAGGTTTTTCCTTCACTGCTTTTCCTCACTGCTTGCACTTCACATGCTTTGAAAACCAAAACTTAGAGTGACTGTTTGGGCTTCGGTAGATCATGTTGGAAGTCTTTAGACAAACATGTTTGTTCATTTCTCACCATCTGCTGTGGCAGAACAAAAACACCGTGTGACACAGACGCATCACTGCGTTAGTCAAACTGGGCCAGCTTGTCATCCTGCAGACCTGGGATCAGCCATCTTCGCCCTGATGTTCTGATGCTGCTTTTTGTAGAAATTGGCTTTAAGCTAAACGTTTCTGCTGTCCTGTGTTTCAAAGCAGAGGTGGAGGACCGGGACATGAGCTGCCTGGTGTCCAGCCTGGTCCAGGTGATGTGCGACCCCCACTATCGGACCCAGCATGGCTTCCAGGGCCTGGTGCAGAAGGAGTGGGTGATGGCCGGCCACCGCTTCTACAGCCGCATCAACTACCACCGAGACAGCGACAAGGAGGAGGTGAGGCTCCAAAACGGCATGCAGGTTAGGGTTCAAAATGTCCACCATCACCTCTGCTCTGCATGTTCCCTCTTCTCTCATCAGTCCCATCAAACATCGGTTTGATTGGGAACCAAAATTGTAATGCTTGTTAGATTTTCAGCTCCTGCTGTTCTCTTCCAGACAGCACCGTGTTAAACGAACCAAAGCCTTTAGAAAACCTGTTCACCCCCCTGGCCTGTGGGGGCGCTGCTCCAAGAACTACTGAAGGAAATGACACAAAACCCTCTGAAGAAGACATTTTGTTTGGTCCTCATCAGAGTTTGATTAACAGAAAACTAACTGACTTTCTAGGCAGACGAACCAGAGTTGGATTTAAGCGGACTAAATGGGGCTGCTGTGAACGCACCCTGACCCTCTCATTCCCTGTCCCTGCAGTCTCCGGTCTTCCTGCTCTTTTTGGACTGCGTCTGGCACCTGTTGTTCCAGTTTCCGTCCCGTTTCCAGCTGACAGACGACTTCCTGTTGGCCCTGCACGACAGCGTCCACCTGCCGCTCTTCTCCACCTTCCTGTCAAACTGCCAGCGGGAAAGATGCAAACGCTCCCAGGTACTGGGCACCTGGGACAGACTCCTCCATCCTGAACAGAACTGCGTTCCTGACTCCTTTTATTTAACTCTTGGCAGAACGTTGGCCAGTTGTACACGCCTGTCAACGGCTGGAGGGACATGCTGGGTCCAGACTCTTCCTCGGACACGTCGGACCCTCCGCTGCCTCCGGTTTGGGACTGGGCCCTGCAGTACAGTCGGGAGAGGCGGGATGGCTTCGTCCAACCCGTCGCCCCGACGCTGCCGCTGCCGCCGCTGCTGAACGGAAACCTCAACACCAACCTGGACACACACAGGGTAAATGCTCTGAGCACCAGAACCAGCTGCTAGCACTTAGCTTCATCTCAGTGTTTTGTCGTATTGTTGTGATAACAATAAAATGTCAAGACTAGTTTCTTAGGTAATTTTATAACTATGACTGCGTGACACAGCAAACCCAAATCCTGCTCTAGAAAAACACTATAAAACTCTTAAAACTCTTCTTTACGACAACAGGCACAGAAAGAAATGCGACTCGTGTCACTACATGCACCAAGGTTATTATAGGATAGTAAACAAAAGCTACAATAACTAATAAAAACTAAACAACAATGAACTAATAAAAACTAGAAAACACACTAAAAACTGATTACAGCTGACTGAATTAGACAAAAAAAAAAAAAACTAAACTATAATAAAAACCCAAAACTGCACACAGTAACTGCATTTAATCATATTTTCAAATAATTTATACTTTTTTATTCTATGAATGAAAATATATTTAAGAAAATAGAGACAGTAACAATCCAGACAATATTTATTTAAACATCATGGAATTTATCATGACAGAAATCTCCTCATTAATGAGAATTTTATCATGATGAATAATAAATGATTCAATAGATTCCAGCTGTTAGCAGCAGCATGGTTGGGAATCACATCCTGTCCTGAAGCGAGACCACAGCTCCCTCTAGTGGTGGACATGACACCAGCCGCTGCTCCGTCACTGAGCTGCTGCTGAGCTCCACAGTTTTCACTGAGACACATTAACTGTTATATACCCTACATTTATATCAGCCTTTATTTATTCAACCAGGATCAAAACTCCTTTAGGTTACAGATCTGTTACCAGACGGTCCCGGCAGCGACATCATTAGAACTTACTTACAGAGTAACAACTCATTGACAACAGTATATTTTAAATAGGATTTATTCATTGGTTTATTTATCGTTCACTTTTCTTACCACCACCTGGATGTTTTTGATCAGCAGGTTTTGTGTTTTTCAACTGGTTGAAGCAGGAGAATTTAGAGCCATAACCTCTGATTAATAATTAATTACTGGTATTTTTGTTATTCTTTATTGTGACTGACTGTCACATTATGTGCCCATTTGTACATGAATAAAGATCTGAATCTGAGGAGCAGAACAGACAATAAACTAAAGAAAACAGCCTTTTTTATGAGTAGTTGATGGAAGAATCATAATCTGAATGAAACATTTGATAAAATTAATGTCATTTTTTTGTTGTGTTTGTTATTGTGCTTTAACATCAACCTGCCAATGGGATTAGAGATGGAAATGAGCCCCCTGGCTGTAATGTCATCTAATTCTTTATAAATTTATAACAATGAACTTGAAAATGTAAAGTTTTTATGTTATCCTGCTCAGAGCTGCTGCTGCTGCTGCACTCAGCTAATCTTTCATCTTTCCTGTGTGTTTGTGTTGTGGCCCTCCAGCTGGCCGACACCGGCCCCGGCTCCGTGTTCCTGCTCTCCCGCGGCACCTTCACCTGCCCCGCCAACCTGCCGCCCTGGCGCAGCGGCGGCTCGGGGGTCTACAGAAAGAGCCACCGGAGGGCGCTGTCCTGTGAGAACGTCCCTGGCCTGGAGCGGCTACTGAAGGCGTGGGCCCTGACTGAGCTGCCCCAGAACACGGCCAGCGCCTCGGGGCCCATGGGGCCCCTGGATCCATACGAGCCGCTGCTGCCCCTCCTGATGGGTCCCTGCATGAGCCTGTGGAGGGAGTGCTACCTGCGGGGGGCGCTGCACGCTCAGGTACGTGGCAGGACTCTGAGGAATCCAGCAGATGACGTCGCCTCTTAGAAATGCAGATCTGTTGGACCTGCTGGTCAGTAACTCCCAGAACAGAGCGGAGGCTTCGTGGTGTAACGCCGTTACCATGGCGATGGTAAGAATAGTCCAGGGCCATGTGGGTGGATGGCGTCACCTACTGCACACAAGCTGCAGAGGGAAGCTATTAAATGCAGAGGGATCCACTTCATGCTACAGGAAGTGATTATGAAACGTTTGGAGCCTTTTATAGATTTTCCTGAACATAGGAGAGGAACCCGAGTCATCAGTGACACAACAAATGGACTGAATGGTCTGCTGGTTGTCAAGTTTAGGTTCCTTTAAATGTCCGGATGATTCACAGGATGAAGGGATTCAATAACATCACTCTGAAAACATCATAACTCAGAGTCTGGTCCTGTTGGCTCTGATTCTCCTCCGAATCACAACAACACATCAAAACATGCAGGAGGATTTAGGAAAAGGAGGTGATTTTCAAAATGTAGAGATTTGAAAATGATAACCCTAATATTAATAATAATAACCCTAACCCTAATGATTCTCATTCATCCATTAAGAGCCATAAAATCCATGACTTCCTTTTTGTTTGTTTGTTTTTGTTTAGCTAGCAAGAGAAACTAATAATAGAATCTGCTAATGCTGCAGGTGTCTGACTGTTTCCTCCATCGGGGTGAAATCAGTCATCGTCTTTATTAGGTTTGAAATGAAAAAACCCTGGTGGGTGTAAAAAGCTGCTCTGACTGTGCTGGTGCCACGCGCTGTTATTTTTATCCAGCTGCACTGATGCATGCAGCATTTTTATACATAAATATGAGAGCTGTGGTAATTAATATGGCCTGTGTGGTGAGGATGAAGAATTTAAAGCAGCTGCTGTCTAAACAGGAAACTGAAAGCTATAAGCTGATTCTGGACTAATGCAGCAAACAGGCTGAGATGAAATGATAAACTCAGATCTGTGCTATCTATAGAAACCTGCAGCGAATCAACCAGAGATCCTCAGTGATCTTAGTTTTTTCACCCTGGATTTAATCCAGATTATCTTTGTTGCTGTCCTTTGCAGAAACAAACCAATCAGTATAAATCTGACGCACAAGCTACATCTGCTAACAGCAGCGATGAACAACCAGCTGCTTCTCTCAGCCCACTGGGCGTTAATATCTGCTTCAGGAAATGCTCTGAAGGAAACTGGGAAGATGACATCGTATTGAAGTTGTACTAAAAGGAGCTAGCTTATGGGCGAAGCTTTTCTAGCTTAGAAAGCACCAGCGCTAACGTCCCCTGCGCTAACGTCCCCTGCGCTAACGTCCCCAGCGCTAAGGTCCCCAGCGATAGCGTCCCCAGTGCTAACCAATCTGATGGTTGAATAATTTAAATAACAGATTAAAAACAGTAAATATCTTTGTTGTTGAGCTCAGGCATCTGATTATTCAATACTTTAGCTGCAAAATGTTCTTTTGAATTGAACTTTTTGTCATTATATGGTTTTTGATTAAAATGCTTTTAGTTTATTACAGATCCTGTAATAAATTGGATTAACAGCTGGTTTTATTTTGGGGTATCGGGCGGACTGACCCTCTCTCTATTCTCAGGCCTTCTCCCACCCGGTGTCGGCCAACCGGCGCCACCCGGTGGACCGTCTGGCCCAGGAGGTGCAGCAGCTCCGGGACCAGCTGGCCCAGCTCTCCCCCGGCGGTACTCCCGACTCGCTCACCGTGACCTCTGACCCCCGGCGACCCGACACCAATCTGAACCAGAGCACCAACAACAGCACCTTCCTTTACTCGGCGCTCCGGCCCAAAACCACCCCCCCGCCTACCTCCACCAACCAGCACACCTCCAGGGGCCCCCCCTCCGCCTCGGCGCCGCCGCCCAGGCCCGCCAGGGACGGCCCCAAACACTCCTTCCTGTTCGGACACTCGGCGGTAGCAGACGCACGGCCAGACCCTCGCTACCATCCGCCGCCCGGCGCCACCAAGCTGCCTAAAAGCAACGGCTCATCGCTCACTTCCTGAGATCCAGGAGCCTGTAATGAGACCCATGTGGTCCGTTATGTGTGGAAGCGGGCCGGGAAGAAGAACTCTGCTCTGTGCTGAACAAACAGTTTTCTACTTTTTCTTTAAAATGAAATCAGACTCAACAGAAATGCAAAAAAAGACCAAAAAATGAAGCCAAGGAACGGCTTTATGTTCAAAGTGACTCGGTTTTGTTTCCACTGCTCAGATGAACTGGAAGGCTGCCAGACCGGACCGGACCGGATCCGTTCAGAACGTCAACCTCTACGCTGTGTGATTACTCAATATGCAAACAGATTTGTTCCTGTCCACGGTTTCTGAAAGCCGTTGGTGCTTCAACCTCCGGCTTCAATGACAAATTTAGGACATGAGATCTATTTTTGGTCCCGTATCCCTCCGCCGCTGCAGCTCCAGAGCAGAGGGCCTACTTTCACTCCACAGTATTAAATGTGTCTGCAGGCGCGGATCGTCTCACAGGCAAAAGTCACATTTTGCTTCTCTTGTCGCATCATGTTGTAGAAATCTGCCTCCAGGACATTTGTTTCTCTAAAACAGAAGTCTGAATTTTTCTATTTAAATTGCTTCCTTTATCTTTACCACATTTCATCTTGATCACTTTACTGCTATGTTTGTAAGTATTTTTGAGTTCCAGCCTGATCCAGTCTAGGTTTCATACATCTACCTTACATCAGATAGTAAGAAAAGCAGTGAAATGTCCCTTTAAGACATCTGAATCAGCAACATTGCTCATCCAGGTAAAATTGCACAAATATTTGGAGGTAAATCTTGTAAATTTGTCTGGAAAATTATGGAATTTCATAGTGAAAGATGTTAGTGATATAGTTCTGAGTGTTTTTTTTAGCTATTTTAGATGCAACATGTGGAAATGAGTCTGATCAGGTTAGTGTTATTCTAAGAGGACGCCAGTATTGGGAGCAAAGGGAAGTTTGTTTACATTTTAATTTCTCTTCTTGTTTCAATTTGAAGTCGGAAACGTTCCACCAATAAAAAAAAAATATTTTTCCTTAATTTGACAGCTGGATACCAGCCGTCCTGCCAGCCGGTACCTCCATCAGTTACTGTAAATACTCCTCAACACAAAGCACTCGCTCGCCAACCCGTCTGTCTTCCCTAGAAACATTTCGCTCCTCATGGAAAATTTCACACCTGCTGCTCTGTTTTCATCTATTATTTAAAGTTTTTGGTACGGATGTTTAAAATTTGCCAGATGTAAATATTATTTTTGTTCTTTGGGGTTTTTTTGTACCAGCATGTTTTGCTTGTGATGAACAAAATGTTTCTCATTTCTGCTCATGAACACATGAATTTCCCCGAATAAACACGTTGTCGTACACAGGCTCACAAACTTTATTTTTTAACAAAATAAATAGTACAAAATGATCTGGAACACTTTAAAGTAGCACGGTGCCTTTACAGTAAAATCAGGATTAAAAACCGACGCACAGGATAAAACCGTTTCAAGAGTTCATGTGCAAATAAAAACGGTGAATACTGACAGTAACATCCACTCCAGGTCAGGAATGACTCGCCAGGCGTTTAGTTGAACACTGTGGGAGGAAAAGAGCGCGTTCTTCCACATCTGGAAATGCATCCTGGTACTTATTGTGCATTCTCATCCGTTTCAGCAGGTTAGCATTAAAAAACAAGCAAGAGAGACAAAATCATGTGGAATGACTGACTTTAGTCCACAGTGAGCTTAATGGCAGAGGCAGTGCATTCAGAGCTGAGGAAATCTGAAGTCCAACATGTGAGGAGAGACTTTCAACCCCACCGACTCGCGGTGCTCGGCTCCTGCAGGATCCCACAGGGCCCGTAGAAGTACCCAGAGGAGGACGGGGCCAGGCCTCCCAGCTGCCGGATGGACTTGCACATCGGGCAGGGGTACTCAGACAGACCCTCGATGTCCTCAAAGGCCATGTTGACGATCTGGTCGCAGCAGGGGCTGCAGAAGAGGTGTCCGCACGAGAGGCGCTTGAGCCGCACCTCGTAGGTGATGCAGCACTGGCAGTGCGGCAGGTCGGGCCCCAGCGACAGGGAACCCGTCAGGGAGCTGCTCTCCAAGCTGCCGGCCTGGCTGGAGCTGAGCTTAGCAGGGGACCTGGGGAGAGACAGGAACAGACCGGATTAACACCCATTCATATGCGCATGGAGTCCCACAGGGATGTATGCTCAGTCCCATAACGTTCCCGCTTTAAATGTCCCTGCTGATGAAAATAATCAATTGTTAAAGTTTAATTTAACTGTTTCTCAGAAGATAATCAGGTTTTTTGAAGGTTACTATGGACTGTTGAAATCATTTAATTTGTTTTTAAGTTTTGAGGTTATAGGTCTGAATAACTCAGCAACCATCATCTAACCTACAGCTGTGATCCTAAAGTTTCATCCTTGTGCTTAAATTTGATGAATGAAGATGTGATACTTTCAGAGGTAAAATGTTGTCTTGTATTAACAGGTTATGGAAATTGATGTTTGTCTGGATTTCATTTAGCTTGAAGTGAGATTAAATCTCACCGTATTTTGGTTTCCTGCTCATTCTGGGTCACTTTCAGGATTTTATGTGTTTTTAAGGTAATACATGGCTATGCAGTGGATAAAAACATCATAAAAACCTCACAAATGCTTGACTCCCAAACCCAAATATATACATATTTATTTGTTTTGTTCTTTTACCCTCAAGCTTGACTGAGTGTCGGCCACTTTATTCGTTTTTCCAACTTTGTTGCAACATTCTTTCCTTCTGTTTTTCCACAAAATGTTTAAATCTTATTGGGACAAAATAGTATTTTATTTATCTGGGTTATGTGGGATTCCTTAGGGCTCCATTATCGGACTGCTATTATTCTACATCAAGAAGAAACTGTCCTGCAGCCAATCACAGCTCTTAACACATATTGTCTATGAAGAAAAAATAAAAACTGGTTCATAACAGATCAAATTGATCATCTTGAATAACAGAAACGCTCTGCTAGTCTTACCATGCGACCACATGTGTTTTGCCATCTTGATGAAGAATTTTAATTTATCCAATAATAACAGATGAAAAATATCCAGTACATTTAATGTGTGTTGTTCCTGCCAAATTAATACAAGAATCAAAGCTTCATATCATCTGCTAGAATCAATTTATAGGGTCATCATATTTAACATCTCAAGTAACTAAATGCTCACGACTGAAACAGTAAAGTTTTGCACAGACTCCCCCACCAAGCTGTTATCACACAGCGTTCTGTGCTTCAGGCCTTTACCGTCATAATATCAAGTGATTGACTTGTTGAAGTCTCAGACGGACATGTTTAAGGACATTACTAGAGATGACTGAGGAAATATTTTACAGATAGTTGTATTTTAGCCATATCTAAACATATCATCCATTCAGTAACGACTGCATTTTATCTACAGAGATGGGAGTTTTCTGCAGCAGTTTACCTGCTGAGGTTGCATCATCACTGATACCAAACATCTGGAAACGTTTGAGGTGACAAGACAGAAACTGATGGGCAGAACCAGAATTTTTCCATCTCAGTTTTCCAGAATAACAGGTTCACTTGATGTCAGCCAAGGTAACTCTGGGACCAAATGTTTTCCTGCATTTTCAACAGACATCAGTTATTCTGATTTACCAACAATTGATTTTTGATGCATGAGTTAATTTGGTTGTCAAATCTAAAACGACTGGTACTTTCTCATTTCTTGATTAAAGTTTAGGGTCATTTAAAATAAAGATCTCAGGAGCAGAACTGCTTCTCTGCTTTGAAACAGAAGAGGTCCATTTGGACCATGAGATGTGTTGCATATTTGATCAGTAATCAACAGAATCCTTGAAGCGAGCTCAATGTGTCTTCATCATTTTGGATGATGTCTTACATAAAAGGACTTTGAATCCACAGCAGATCAACCCGCAGGTGATGGTGACTTTTCTCCAGCGTTGAATCTGACCCACAGATACACAGATTTGCTCCAGAGGTGAAAACCTAACTGGTCAGACCTGAATGATCCCAGACTGGGTGGAGTTAAAGGCAGATTGCACACCCGTAAACAGACTGTTGACAGTGCTATGCGTTTAGGCGTGGGACTGGATCTTCAATGAAAGGCTGCAGCTGCAACCTGTCAGAAGAGAAAAACAAGATCTGAACATTCTGGGTCATGTTTTCTGTGCAGGATTAAGGCTAAATGTGAGTAATTCTGTCTGGATTTCTGTTGGCTGTAACTTCAGATTTGATCCAATTTAAGGACAGAAAGTGGCTCCATGATGCAGAGCTGGAGAAAATGACAGACTTAGGAAACCTGTTGTCACTGCAGCTGAGTGGGGGGGCCTCATTTCCTCTTAGTGTTTAAGAAGTGAATCATTTTCCACGTCCTGTGCTTTAAATGATTCACTGGTTCTTTTTAAGCAGTGAAATGTGATCATTTAAAGCTTTTTGCTTGTGAGGGAAAGAGTTATGCAATAAAGGATTATCTTAAAAAAACGGAACAAGCAGCTGAATATCCATATTTGGGACTAAAATCTGAGCGAGCACGTTGGAAGCGACCAGAAACTGGGCTTTTGTTGTTTTTTTGCTGCAAACGCCCAGCAGCTGCAGCCAGCTGGATGATTCCGGCCATTTCAGCCTGAATCCAAAGGAGAAATCAGGTGGATTACTGATGATGATGATGATGGGTAGCGGGCTCACCGTGATGAAGATGAGTCTTTGAAGCAGTCGAAGCTGAGCGCAGTGAGGATCCTCCACAGCAGGTCCATGCCGGTTGCTCTCATGGTAACATCCAGAATCCAGCGAGCTGCTTTCCGACCAGCGTCATGTTGGACAAAAACAGCGCCGAGGCTCTTTAAATGAGGACGCACGGCGCCCCCCCACCTTCCTGAGGAGGAAACGACCCCGATCCGCCCCCCGCCCCTTCCTAACGTTTCCACTGACAGCGATGAAGAGGATGTGCGCTCATCTTCATCATCAGCTGCTGGTATTTCAGGAGAGGAGCACAAAGCGCCGCTTTCTTTCTCGACCTCTCTGGCGCCTCGCAGCACTTTCTTCTGGCGTCTTCCTCCTCCTCCTCCTCCTCTTCCTCCTCTTCCTCCTGCTCCTCCTCTTCCTCCTGCTCCTCCTCTTCCTCCTGCTCCTCCTCTTCCTCAGCAACAGCAGGGGGAGGAGGAGAGACTGAGGTGCTTCAGTTGCATCACGCGTCTCTTTTACCAATGAGCTGAAAGAGCAGCAGGAAGCCCATAAAATACACAAAGACCCTCATGTTTATCTTTTTCTTTTTTCATTTAAGGAAGATATTTTAGTCTCATTTTTCACATCTGCGCACATTTTAGTCAAACCATTTTTTCCTCAGCTAAAACTGATCCCGGTGTTCTGTAGTGTTGATGAATAATAATAATACATGTTGTGCCCTGTTCATCTCACGATCTCAAAGGGCCGGAAACAACTTTATTGGGATAAATAAATAAACATTCATGTGAATAAACCGAACTGTTTTCCTCACAACAAATTTAGACATTTAAAAAAGGAAGAAAAAAACAATATTTGAAATATTTGATTTATTCATTTAAATTTTTTTTGGACACTGACCCTTTAAAATATTTAAAATGTAATTGAATAAATATCCAAAATAAAACTTTAGTTGATTTAATTTTGCTAAATTATTATAAAATAATAATAAATTTTTATTTATAAATAAAAACAAATTATATTTATTATAAACTAATTTAAGGGAAAGTAAATTGTGTAATAACGTAACACTTTTAACTATGGTTATTAATATTCAAAACATAAATAAAGTGTTGGATAAAATGTGAATTAAATGGGGATCAGAAGAGTAAGATTAGAAAATTCAATCTGATCCCAAACAGACAGCAGCCAATTATTAGCGCTTTCTCTAATCTGACCACTAGATGGCGACAAAATACAAACTCAAAGTACATTTAAAGCAGGTTAGTTTCTCAAACGTGACATTTCTTCTTCTCTTCCTTTCCAAACAGCAGCAACTGTGTCAGAGGAGCAGAAAGCCTCTGACTGGGTGAAAACCTCTGACGGGGTGAAGACCTCTGACTGGATGAAAACCTCTGACTGGGTGAAGACCTCTGACTGGGTGAAGACCTCTGACTGGGTGAAGACCTCTGACTGGGTGAAGACCTCTGACTGGGTGAAGACCTCTGACTGGGTGAAGACCTCTGACTGGGTGAAGACCTCTGACTGGGTGAAGACCTCTGACTGGGTGAAACCTCACTGCGCAGTGGAGTGATGAAGAGCTGCTGCTTCCTGCGCTGATTCATCACAGCGTCCAGCTGCAGATAAGAGCTGCTCTCATTGTTAAACTGGGCCTGATTGGGTTACTTTGTGCAGGAAATTAAAGTGAGCCTCAGAGAGACGCGATGGTGAGCGCAGCTAAACAGGAAGCTGCTGTAACACAGAGAAGCAGTCCATGAAAACAAACCAGAAGAAAGAAACCTCATTGTCAGGTTGGTGGCTGACAACCAGCCACCAACCTGTAGGTTAGTTATTACAAAGTATTTTATAAAACTGTACATTACTTTAAAATCTACAGGCAATAAAATGAAACATATCTGGTGCTGTAAGTAACTGCTCACATGTTTGTTCTGTTTTATACAATTATTTACTTGTAAAGAGAACAAATAAATAAATGCAACTTCAGTGGCAATTAGATTTTGTTCATTTCCACCAGCCGCAGCCAGAGATCTGCTAACTCCAAAAATAACTTGCAGCAACACAAAGTAGGCTAAAAGATCTCAAGAAGCAGCAGCGTAAAGCTCAGAGGTCAAAGTTCAACAAGAAGAAAGAAACGGGGCAGAGATGACCTTCAGGATAACTGCTGACTAAAAACGGCAACAAAAGTCAAATCAAAGCAAAACCTTGATGATACCAAAAACCTTTGGCCTTGTTGCCATGGTTATTCCACACTTCAACTGTCTGAAAGTAAAACAAAGCAAAAATCCTTCCAGCTGCAGCTAAAACCAAAGGGAATAAAACTTGAATAATTATTTACCAAAGTCTTTTTTTACTTCTAAATATTTGCTTCAAAACTTATAAAATAAAATGTGAACTAAACCAACACTCCTCTGATTTGTTCTGAGGATAAACCATCACTTTATGTGTGTATTGTTGTTTGTTTGTGTGTGGGTGTGTGTGTGTGTGAGTCCCACAATGAAAGGCTGAACAAACATGATCTTAGAATTCAACATAAAGCAGAGAATAAATGTGAAGTGCATCTGGTTTAGTTACTTTATGAATTATTAATCGTGTCCTGCAGGTAAATCGGCCTCATCAGGGCTCTGAGAGGTCATGACCTCACACATCATCACCAGTCCAATCCGATCTGATCAGACAGAGCGTTCAGCAGTTCTTCTCTCCATTGATTGTTGCCAATCAAACCGACTGTCAGCAGCAGAACCAGAACCAGAACCAGCAACCTGAGTTCTGATCAAAGAGGCTGTTGGTGATGTTTCCTGCAGCAGCTTGTGTTGTTTGCAATATTATAACAGTTTCTTTTGTCATCATGGATCATTAATGCTGGACCATTCAGAAAACTAAAAGGATGTTTGGTACATGTTCTATGTTCTTATGTATTTTTCTGTCAACATATTTTTTTGATGTTTCATTTGTTTGATTGAAAAAGGCAAAAAATAAAAATAGTTGATTACCTCCTTATTGCCCCAGAGTTTCCAAAGTGAGATGTGCATCTTCAGTAAAAACGAAAGAAGACATGAATACATAAAAGAAAAAAAGAAGAATCAAAAATGAAAGTATACATTTCTGGATAATATTTTTTAAAATTAGTAAAACGTAAAAATATTTTGGGATATTTGAATTCATTTTTATTTATTTCACGAATGTAATCAATAAATAAATCAGCAAATGAGATATTATTGTTTTTGTTCGATAATATCTCATTATTATACAGTTTGGTCACAAAAGAGCTATGAACAAATATATTGTGATTTTGCTGCAGGTTGTTGTTGATCCACTGTGACATCAGTGGACAGTCAGGAAAACATCTGGCTCTGCAGCTGCAGCTTCTTCATCACTTCTTATAAAATGGACAGGTTTTTCCATCAGGGTCTCCTGGATCTCTAACGGAGCCAATTACAGGCACGAGCCCAGACACGTGCCAGGGGAGCCTCGCTTAGGTTGCATCAGCAGACATCTGGAGTCTTCTTCATGTGCCTGACTCTTTAACAGAAAGGAAGCATCTTCACACATCCGGCCGCGCTGCTGGTTCTGGGATGGGAGCGAGCAGGAGGAGAGGAGTGTGTGTGTGGGTGTGTGTGTGTGGGGGTGTGTGTGTGTGTGTGTGTCCATGCAGGGAGGACGCTGTGTAGTAGAAAGCGAAGCGGGCGGGAGGGGGAGGAGTGAGCAGCTCCCCTGTCACTACGTCAGGAGCCATCACAGGAGCGCACAGGAGCCTCTTTCTGCTGAAGGATCCGGGTGACTCCCTGCGCCGATATCATCCCAGTCACCCTAAAATGCGCTGACCTGCTCATCCCAAAGGTAAGATTATTTAATCCATCCCCCCTCCACCTTTCCTCTCCGGCTTTTCTTGCTCTGCATCCGTTTATAATCGGTTCTGTGACAATTTCACAGCCTGGATTCCTCACAACCTCCTGTTAAAATGGTGCTTCGATGATCTTTCAGCCCTGAAATGATAATAATTGATAATACTTGGTAAATGAAGATAGAAATGGGTATGAAATGTGTCCTGGGGGCATTTTGCTGCCAGCTGCGCTCTGTTCTGGTTCCTGCAGAGAACAAACATCTTCCATCCTTCTCAGAAATCACATTGTGTTCTGCTTAGCGGCTTTTAACAGCACTAACGCGCAGCTCCAGATTTCTAAACCATGTCTGCTAATTAGCGCCGGTTTGGGCTCCGGTGCCCTTGCCTCTCTTCTCTCCGCCTCGTTTCTAGATTCCGCCTCGGTTTCTCCTCCTCTCAGATGAAATCCCCGCAGCCTCCCTGGTTATCTGCTGTTTTATCTGCCGTGAATCATGAAGGAGGTTGTAAATGTGCATCCTTGGAGGTGTCCTGCGTCGTGCGCAAAAATGACCTTGTGGAAACCCAGCGGGGAGGATAAGATGGAGAACGAGTGATGAGCAGTTTTTCTTTTTTTCGGTGTATTTTCGGGTCTTTCTGTTTGCTTTGCCTGGATCCTGCGCTGCAGTTGGACCTTGCTCTGGTTTGTTTATGATGTGAGGCAGAGTGCATCCTCAGAGCTGCAGGCTGATTAATTCATGCTCTGCCGTCACCATGAGATGCATTTTACAACTCTGCATGTGTGATGTTGCCCTGCGACAGACTGGGACCTGTCCAGGGTGAACCCAGCCTCTCGCCTCCAACGATGGCTGGAGAGGCACCAGCAACCCTCCAGACCCCACTAAGGGACAAGGTTTTAGAAAATGGATGGATGGATGGATGGATGGATGGATGGATGGATGGATGGATGGATGGATGGATGGATGGATGGATGGATGGATGGATGTGTTGTCCCTGTGTGGCAGACCTGCCACCATGCAGGATGTGGGACTGAAAACGGGTTTCATTCTTTCTCAGGAACCAGATTAAAGAACTCCAGCCCGGTTGGTTTGTTTTCAGTTCATGTGTTCATCTGGTCTCCTCCTGAGCCGTTGGCCAGTTTGGGTTTTTCCCCTCAGCTGTCAACGCACAGTTCAGTGTCAACTTTCAGCAAGATGGAAAACGGAGCATTAAAAGAAACCCAAATAAAGCAGTCGGCCCATTGGGATGGGACTCATGTACAGACAAGATCCTAAAGGTCAGAGGTCAGAGTGGTGGGAACATAATGGCGATAGGAATGAAAGACTTGCTGTTTTTCTAGGACACTTAGATCTCTACATTTTGTCTGTCCTGCAGTAAAATATAGAGCCAATCTAGGGCCAATATATTGCCAATACAGGACCAATAAAGCACCAATATATCACCAATATATGGCCAATACAGGACCAATAAAGCACCAATATATGACCAATATATGGCCAATACCAGGCAATCCAACCTGTGTTGATGCAGAGCTACTAATGAACTCAGCTTGTTTGTTTTCACTAGAGTCAAAAACAAATTTAGTAGCTGCTGCAGCCTCTAGATTTTCTTTTTTTATTGAATCATTTTGACTCCAGGTTTGTTGTTTACAATATTACGATTAAAGAAAAGAGCTGAGCTGGATGAGGATCTGCTGTCTGAAGCTGACTTCTCACCGTCAGGGTATTTGGACTCTTTTTTCCCATATTGGTCTCTTATTTTCATCATTTTTCTTTATCCATGTTTATTTCCTCTGCTGGTTTAGTTATTCTTATTTGAATTTATCCTTGTTCTGTTTTACTCAGTTTAGTGTGTCTTTTATTTTATCATTAATTGCACATAGATCCAGTTTGTCCAGTTTGTCCTCCCTCTCCTCCTCCTCAGTCTCTGTCTCATCTCACAGCTGCAGATTGTTACCAATCAGCCACCCCAGCAATCAACTCTCCAGAATTTAATTCATAATCCTGATATGAAACGAAATGAAAATGAGGTTTTTTACCCAGAAAGCTCTGAACAAGTAGCTCCAGGCCAGACTCATCATTCTGTTCCGTCGTCTCTGGTTTCCTCTGGACTTTGTTCAGGCTGCAGCTGAATTAGTTTTGTCAAACTAGTTTTGGTGGATTTTGTGAGAAGAATTTAGATTTTTGCCAAAATCCATTAAACTGAGCTTGTGCTGATTTTTGTTCTTACTCTACATGTTAAAAACCCCCAAACAACCCAGATTTAAGCTTGTTTAATGATCAATGTTGACTCTGTGCTGTGCTGTGTCCAGCCTGCAGCACAGTATTTGCATTGAACATGAGCAGCTGCAGCAGCTGCAGCAGCAGCAGCATCTCTGTTTGGTGTTCCTATTTTCTGCCTGCTGCTCCGCTGATTGGGCCGCGCGCCCGTCTGTCCTCAGAGATTACCCCGTCACCGGTTCCAGCTCGCCTCTCTGATACAGAAGCAGAGCATCTTAAAACACGGCGCAGCGCGGCTTCGCTCAGCCATCAGCGGCGCTGTGTGAACATCAAGGTGGCTTTTACGGATCGAACCGCCTCATTTGTGCTTGTGGGGACCATCTGTTTGGACCTCACACCCGCCATGTCTCTGCTCTGCTGCGAGGCAGAGGAATAATCAATGGCCTTTTTCTGTCAGCTGCAGATGAAAGAGGGTTGAAGCAGCAATTAGAGTGGAGCGCACCATAAATAACTCACAGTGCGTCTTATTTCTGCCAGAGGTGACTTCATGCTGCCTTCTGGTTCAGGAGAACCGACGGCAGGAGGATGTTTGATGAAATCCTGGCCTGCAGGGATCAGGGCGTCCGAATGGCTGATTCAAAAGTTCCACAACCAAGAAAATAAAACTAAAATCAAGCAAATAAGTTTTTTGTAGGAAAGAGACTTTTGGTCATAGAGCCAAAAGGATTTTGCATGTTTGCTGTACTAAATTAAAGGCATCTTGTTCTTTTGGGCTTGATTTAATACATTTGTTCTCATTTCCAAAGTTTTCCATGATACTTTGCGGTACTATTGTGATAACGATGAAAGTGATGTGACTGTAACTGTGTGTCACAGCAATTATGGCCCCACAGACACAAAGGATTCTCTTGAAAACATTCCCAACCTCTTCTTTGCAGAGATCAGCAGTTTGTTTTGTCTCACTTATGTTGCACATGTATTTAAACTGTATTTTTAAATGTATTGGTTGTTATTGATGTTTTTATTGAACAATCAGTGGAAAAATCATAAAACTATCAATCCTGACAATAAGGACAGTTCTGGGAAGTTTTAAACGCCGTTAATTGGAAGTTATGGTGACAATGATAAATCCTAATTCTTATTGTTGGAAATGATAATTCAATTATGCTAGTTTTAACTTTAAGCACATGTTTAAATATTAGACACATCAACATTGTCTTGATTAGGCCTCAAATTTAAGTTAACATTCAGTTAGATTTAGCTCAATCAACAGTCTGATCAGTAGAACATTTTTCTTAGACATAATGTGCATGACTTGATAAAAATAGTCTAATCTGTGTTTTATATTAACAGTTCTAGCCATTAATTTGGATATGTGCTAGTCTATGATAATCAACAAGTAGAAGATAATTGTGCCAGTTCTTGTATCCAGATCGGCCTGTTGGATGTTCTGGTTGGGAGAGAGTTCTGCCGGCCTCCGCGTCACTTTTAGTTTACAGCCAGGATCTGTTTATTCAGGAGTCTCTCACAAGGCCTGTGTTAAGATAACCCTTTTCTGAACCCATATAAGACTTCTGGTCCTGTCTTGTGTGGACACCTGGAGAATTTAGGATCTCACAGAGACGTGAGAAATGAAGCACATTGTCACTCCTCCTCCAGGCCTCACAAGAAAAGTCATCAAATCATTTAGAGCATCTTCCCTTTGAAATCTGAAACTCCTTGTAGTCAGGGGAGCAGGAACCTCCCAGATTGCATACATTAGAGGAGAGACACACCTTCCTTTAAAAGTTTTAGCGCTAAAATAATTAATCAGATCGCTGGGGTTTAAAACTTCCCAGCACCGACGCTCTCCGCGTCTCTGTATTTGTCTCAGTATTTGTCTCATTATTTGTCCATTTTTCGGCTTCTTGATGTGATTGATGTTTGTCTTGTGGTTTTGAGGTTCTGATGATTCTGGTGTGTTATTGGTGTGATTTGATGCATTTGATTGTCTGAATAAACTCTGGATATGTCTGCAGTGGAACAGTAGATTGATGTGTTTGTGGTTCACTCCTACGCACGGGGGACCCTCGACCCGGGGAACGAGAAAGGAGACAATGAGCTAAAGGTTTAATAATTATCCTCTCAACATTAACATGATAAGAAATTTATCATGATAAATGACAAGCAATACAATAAATCCCCTACTGCAGGTTTTGTGTCACTTTCTTCCAAAATGTTTGCTACATTTACTCAATTTTAATAAATTTGAAGTTGAACTGGGTGCAGCTTTTCAGTGAAAACCTCTGGACAGACGTGGTTCTTATTATTAAAACTTGGTTATTAACAGATGATTGTCTGTATTTTGGCAGTGAAATATAAATCTGCTCATCTGAACTTGTTTTTTCCTCTAAATGAATATGATGCAACCAGAACGATGAGCAGAGCTGGAATCACACGACCATGAAAAACATCGCTGCTCAGAGCGTCGGGCTGCAGCGTCTGCAGACTGTATGCTGATATGTGCATCATCAGTTAGGCTTTCACAGGTTTTATAATCACCTTTTTTTAAACCCTGCAGGAGGTTTCTGACTGTCACGAAGAATTTAGTCCTTCTGTTGCAGTAGCTGAAGCTTAGCCTGTTTCTTTAGACTAAACTACTAACAAAGCTGGTGAGGTTTGTGGAGGCAGACTGAGCTGTGCTAATCTCTCCAAGCTACATTTGGTTGTATTTTGGTGGAGAACTTTGAATTGGCTTTAGGTCAAAACAGCAGAAATCAGCAGCTCAGGATAGAGAAACTGTTGATATGATAAAAAAATTCAATACTTTCTGGAGGAGCAGCTTAGTGGAGACCAAAATGGAGGTCTGCACTTTACCCTGAACACGCTGTTAGCTTGGGTTGCTAGGTGACGGGCTGGGGTTGCTAGGTGATGGAGCAGTGCCTACTGATTTGTGATGTTACATTCCAGAGGTTTTTGAAATGGCTCATTTTCGAGACACCAAAAAAAACAAATGCTGGCTGGTGTTCTGTTTTCTTTTTTCTTTTAAACACTTGGGTTGTTTTTAGAATCAGTGGAAGTACAAAAACATAAAAATTGCGAATTTTGCATAACACGTCCCCTTTAAGTGTGAAAAATCACGAATTTCTGCAGAAGATGTCTCGACAGTGAACTGACTTGAGGGGCTTTTTGTTAGCTTAGAGAAGGTGGAACGGATGAAGAGGTATAAATGCTTCCAGATGTGCATGGACGACACGTTAGGTGTAAACATCTGCAGGAGGAGGTGTCCTCATTAATGAACTGCTGAGTGAATCCAGAGATCTGATGATGTCTGCATGTCGCTTCTTGTGTCAAAGTCTCTCCATGCTCCATGTCCTGTTACAGAACCGCCAGCTTTCAGTACCAGTTCCTCTTCTGCTGTAAACTGGTGTAAAAATGCTTCATTATTGAAATGCATCTCTTCCTTTGTGATGTATTGGTTCTCAGCAGAATGATAGATAAACAAACAATTAGCTGCATTACAGTTCCAATGGTAATTAGCTTGTGGAGATATTTCTCTATTAGTGGAAGCTAATGGACCTGAATGAGAACATGACAAATGCAGTCCGTTTATCCCTCACAACGTTCACATGCTTCCCTCAGCTTTGCTCTGTCTGACTGCCGTTCAGCCCGTTTAGCAGAAGCCAAAGCCAAAATGGATGCAGGGGCCTGACGTCACGCTGTTTGACACAGTGTTGCTATCCGACTTGGTGCCACGGTGGAAGCTGAGCCTCCCAGAGGAGATGTGCGTGTTGAGGTGGAGCTCTGGCCTGGTTGAGCTGAGAACAGCCAATGGTCGCCGGCCGTTGGATGTGATGCAGCTGGAAGAGCTGTGTGACTTTGTGCAGATGAGGGAGCGTGAACTGGAGCGAGGCTGCTTTATTGCAACAATGCATCAGCGCTGGGGGAGGTCGAGTCGACGCTCACACCGCCGTCCCTTCGGCCAGAAAAGAGCCATGAATTTTGAAGGAACTCAAAGAATTACTCACTCAACATCAGAAGGAGTTAGTTTTCATTTGCCAGGCATTATTTGGACTCTTGGTGGTTTATGTTTGTACTGAAACTGCACTGAGAAATGTTGGCTTGTTCACTTTCCGCTCACTCAGTTTGCTTCTTTCTGCCCCTTTCACTTGGACTGAATGGGTAAGAAGGCTTTCGTTCATTCTGCTCCCTGTTTGTGGAATTTGCTACAAGAAATGTTGAAATTGACTGAATAAATCTGGTTTTGTGTTTTTACATCCAAACTACAAGTTCTTGAGACAAATTTGATGACATGTACCTGTTTTTTACAGCCTGACATTTTCTTTTGTGTTGTATTTGTTGCTGCTTGACCAGAGTTGTGTTCTCAATGGGTTAAAAATGTCAAATAAATGAGATGCTTGGTGTTGAGAGCAGAGAAAACATTTTGGACAAGATGAAGACAAAAATGCAACAGAATAAATAACAGACATAAAGAGGAGGCCTGGCATGAAATTGACTTTATTTGCTGTATTTTTCACCCTCTCATCATGGCGCACATCCTGCTCCAATCTAAGGAAATCCAGATGAGGAACAAAAGTCACTGACATCATTCAGTCTGGAAAAGGTTACAAAACCATTCCTGAGGTTTCCAGACTCCAGAGAACTGCAGCGACAATAAGTGGAGAAAACATGGAATAATGCTGAGCCTCCCCAGAAAAGGCTAATGTGCCAACATTATTCCAAGAATGCATCGACGACTCATCCAGGTCACAAGAGAACCGAAAACACACTGGCCTAGTCAAATCGTGGACTGAAATCTGACTGAGACACTGTGGAATGAGGTTTTAAAATATGAATTAAAGCAATTCTACAATGACATAAATAATGGATGGAAGTTGTTCCTGCCATCAGTTATGAGGTTGAGAAGGAAATTACATTTAAAGGTCCATTTGTGTCGATTATTTCAGCTTTGAAATGAAAGTAATAATTTGAAAAGTGGATTTGTATTTTTTCAGGTTATCTTTGTGTGATATTAAAATTAGTTTGATGATCTGAAACATTTTTTGTGTTAGAAAAAAGCTAGAATAAAAGAAATGGGACAGGTGTTGGTTTCAGGTCGGCCTGCTGCTCCGTCCTTCACATTCTGACTCCAAGGGAACCAGAATGATGACAAACGGTAAACATAAAGGTTGAACTTACATCCTCCAGGTATTTGTTTGATAATCCTCTGCTTCCTGTCTTTTGAACGGTGATATGAAAAGAGCGTCCAGCTGCACATCATTTCCTCCAGAGGACTGTTTATTGTAGGCGTGGGCGTTTGTTTAACGAGTCTGCTGGGGCCTCTGGGTGTGATTGAGATTTACAAACAGCAGAAATTTTATGCAACATTTATTTTTGTCTGTCATTTTTTTAAGACAGGAAAAATATCTGAGTTACTGAGGCAGGAGAGTGAGCCGACAGATTTGACTGATTCTCACATTGCTGAGCCGTCAGGGGAAATGATGCATTTATGATCACTGCTTTCCTCAAGAGTTAGCATCATTTAGACTTCTGAAGCAATCCCTGAGCCACATAAATCACTGTAAATGTCTGTATCTTCTTCTTTTTAGAGGGTGTTCCTGAAAAATAGCTCTTCAGCTTTAGTTGCAACCTGCAGCATTTCTGATCTGGACAAAAAAAACATCTCTGCATGTGAGAAATGAATCCTGCGCTGCATGACATTACCAGCCATCTGCAGCTAGGAAAAGAATCACCACTTCCCCACCACACACACACCCACACACCCACACCCGCACCCCCCCCCCTCCCACACACACACACACATTGTAAATGGATGACATGAGAGGCAGGTGTGTGAAAACAGGAGGCTGGATGAAAACACTGGAATACGACTTAAAGTGACACATAAGGGAATCCAAATACTGCTGAAGAAAGACTATAAAGTATGTAAATAATCAAAACACTGGAATACGACTGGGAAACTGAGCAGATGGGAGACGGAGAGCAAAACAATATGTACAGTTTAAGTTGATGAAGCAGGTAAGACAAAAAATGCACAAAGTCTTTTGAACAAAATCTAAAATGACATTGAAAACGTACTTTTTAAGAGATTTCAAAGATACGAAATGAAAAAAGCTACAGCACTGTTTTTTAGATATCCTCTGCTGCAACATTCTTTATATTGCTGCAGCTAAATAAATATTAATAATAAAGCTAAAAAAGTGCATTTAAATAAGCAGTCTGTTGTTTCTTAGCTCTGAGGATGACGGGACTCCAGTGGATTCACAACGAGGTCAAGAGTCTAGCTGCAAGTTAGACTCTTATAAAATATTCATATAATAAAGGAGGAAACACCAACAAAACGTCTGTATTCGCATCATTTTGCTTAAACAAATTGAGCTGAGTGTGTTTTAGAGAGTGGATGTGTTTGCTGGTGTAATCCATCGGATGTTAATGGTGTTGTGCTTTAGCTCTTTTATTAGTTTCTTCTCTCTCCATCCATCTTCTCTGGTGCCTAACTGCCCGGCAGATTCCCTGCCAAACGCTGCCTGCCGCTAAATGGATCGTTTATGTCCCTGAAGTAAAATATCCTGCTTCTATCAGAGCGCCAGCACCTGATAGAGAGGGAGAAATCTATTCTACGAGATAAAAGACATGCAGTAAATGAAGCTGTTTTAATGCTGAGGGATCAAATGAAAGGCAGAGATTCAGGCTGGAGGTTCTGTCTTCTGGTTACGACTTCTTTAGAAGCAAACAGGAAACTCCAGAGCTTCTTTCCAACAGCTGGTCTCAGCTGCAGATTAATGCCACAGCATCCTGATTTAGTGCATTACGGTCTTTCTTTATATTTTCGTCCAGTCAGTGACTTTAAACCCAGCCCACCACCAGCTCTGGGCGCAATAATCTTTTCCAGTTTATGAAGATTATAGAAGTTTACTCCATTAGTGCAGGATTCTGATGTAAAAGGTTTATGTCTTTTGGTAAATGTTGTGGTTGTTTCCTGATGATCTAAATTTATTTCTTCAGGTAAAACGAGAACTGGGTGTATCCTGTCAGACCCAATCGTTTTGTGGTTTTTACCACTGTGCCATCGTACCTGCAGGGTTTGGTCTGGAAACTTTTACACTGGTAGATGTTCGAACAGGTAAAACAACAGAGTTCAGTTACAGCTGGCAGTTTGTTTTGTTTTTCTAATTTATTATTGCACACTGTTATGTTTTGGTGCAGTCCAGAACTTATTGTGTCGTATCATATTATCTAAAGCTGATTGCTACTATATACAGTTTTACCATAGTTTGCTGTATGGTGCATCTAAATGAGGCTTCATGGACATGTCGTCTACAGAACAGAGGAAATTCTCGACTCTCTAAAACATTGTTCACTGTGTTTTCCTTTCTGACTCCTCTCAGCACTTTATTGCATCTGTTTAGTTGTGGCCTGAGATCCTGCTTCTCATCCCTTCAGTATCATCTTTGCTCAGTAGAAGAAAATGAAATTACATAATTAAATCTTTCATTGCAACAGCTTTTAGTCCGTCCCTCGGCCTAACTGCGATTAAATCACCAACTCACACTTCATTAGAGATGTCAGAAGCACTTAAAAATGACTCCGTTTCACAATAAACCTTTGCTTTGCTTTAACTCTAAGATGCATTGCAGATCAGATTTAGGTAATAATTTTTATCAGTTTACTTTGTGGATGTTGTCAAATGCTCTCCATCTCTTGGGAAAGGCTTCATCATTGTATTGATATTATATACAATAATGTCAAAAGTACTGGGTCAGAACTTACAACGAAATTTTATGAATACTTAGAACATTTTAGTGATTTCTGATGAACAAATAACTTCTCGTCCTTTATAGTTTAGTTATGAAGTAAAATAAGACACCAAGCTGATGTCCATTAAAGTAATTTCAGTCCTGGTTTTAGGTTTCTGCTGATTTTATTGGTATTTTAGTGGTTTACAGAGTCGGAGCCTCTGTCCGTCCCTAGTCCCTTCTCTGTCCCTCCCCAGTCCCTCCTCTGTCCCTCCCCAGTCCTTCCTCTGTCCCTCCCCAGTCCCTCCTCTGTCCCTCCCCAGTCCTTCCTCTGTCCCTCCCCAATCCCTCCTCTGCCCCCCTCCCCCCCTCATCCAGCTGGTCTCTGAACTTGAATCCAAGATGTTAGTTATCTTTACAGAACCTTTGCAGTGACCACACATTCACCAATCAGCTAACATGCTAATAGCGGAGCAAACACTTCGTTTAGCATTTTTGCTAACTTTGAAAACGTTTAGCGCACTTAGCTTTGTCTCAGTTATGTTTTCCAGATAGATTCTGAAATGCTAATTTATTCGGCTGTTTTGTGTTGAAGTTTTGGTTTTTGGTCGTTAGGAATTCTTCTAATTAGATTTTTATATCCATGCTCTTGTTCTGGAGCATGGATATAATGCTCCAGAATTATATCCATCCATGACCTCTGCAATAACCTCTGTTTATTGCAGAGGTCTAGTTTCTTCTCCCATTAGATTTTTTCCAGAAACTTTATTAACTATGCTACAAATGAACAAATGAGTTGCTTGAGTCAGCAATACTTGGCTATGGAGCTTCTGCTAATTTAAATGTTGGTATAGCGCTGCAGCGCTAGGAAAGCAAATGTTTATGATGTAGCAGTTTTCATAATGTCTACTGGTTGGACAGTCAGGCGACCTGGACAATCTTCATGGCTTAATTCACCTTGAAATGTTGCTGCGTAATTTCACTTTGGATTTGTTTTGACAATCAGGTGATGGATGGATGGATGGATCATGGATGATGGATGGATGGATGGATGGATGGATGGATGGAAGGAAGCTTCCACAGTTAGCTGACCATGAAGCTCTAGTATTTCTCCTCCACTACCTGCTGCTGACAACCTGGTTTCCTTTGCTTCCCTGCAGGGTTTGGTGTCTGAGTGGTGACCTGCAGCAGAACAGGGAGCTGTCCACGGTCCTGCCTGGATCAGTCCACAGAAATCCACAGCGGACACTCATGTGCTGATCTCCCCCGTCCTCTGCAGCATCTCTCCGCCACCTCCAAGCATCCAAGATGGACGACGACGGGCGCTACCGAGACGGCCGCTCAGACTTCATCCGCGGCGCCAAAGACATTGCCAAAGTTGCCAAGAAGCAGGTGGGCAAAAAGGTCGGCCGCGGCGTGGACAAGATGGCCGATGAGTACGTCAAGCGCTCCTACAAGCGCTTCGAAGAGGAAGACGACGACGAGGATTACGCGGGCGTGCCGAGCAACGATGGCGGATATTACCGGAATGACAGCCGAGCCAACGATGATGAAGGCCACAGCGACTCCACCGAAGGTCACGACGAGGACGATGAGATTTATGAGGGCGAGTACCAGGGCATTCCGCGGGGCGACTCTGGGAAAACCGGCGGCATGGATGGCATGGCGGTGGCCGAGGCGCAGCAGTTCAGGGACCTGTCGGCGTTTGAGGGCGAGGTGCGGAAGGACCGGGAGGAGCTGGCCCAGCAGTACGAGACCATCCTGCAGGAGTGCGGCCACGGAAAGTTCCAGTGGACTCTCTACTTTGTTCTGGGACTGGCGCTGATGGCCGACGGCGTGGAGATCTTTGTGGTCGGCTTCGTGCTTCCCAGCGCGGAGAAGGACATGTGCCTGTCAGAGCCGAACAAAGGCATGCTGGGTAAGTTAACCGAGTTTTGGGTATGGCAATCCGTTTTAACATAAAATCGATTTCACCGCACAGATATCTAAAATGTGTTCATTTTAGTAAATGAAGGTATTTCTAATCATGTTTTGACCAGACCGAGTGTCTCTTATTAAGTCCCGACTAGCATAAAAATGACTGACTATCTGACAGATAGCTTCCATTCAGTTATGGCTTGTTATAAATCTAATTAAAGATATACTGAATGACACCATAATTCAACATATATTTAATGCATTTTCAGATAGGAGTGAAACAGATTTGACTAGTTCAAACATATCTTGAAAGCAAATTATGAGTAGTCACATTTAAATTGGAGATATGTAGAAGCATAATTCTGACTAGTCATAATTATATTCGAGATGTTCCGGATGTTTGACCCATCAAATGACAAATGTCAGGATGTAAATGAATATATCTTAAGTTACCATTAGTCAGTAGCATCACTTGGGTCTGGTCAAAATGTGTTTTTTTAGATATCTAGTTGCAGATAGTCAGATGAAACTGATTTTACATTAAAAAAGACCTGCCAGATTTTGCTTCTAGTTTGAAATCACTTTCTGCTTTTTATTGACTCTTTATTTAAATTTTAGGACCCATTATCAGCCTCGGTTCGCCTGTGTTACTCAGTGTTTGTTTGTGTCTCTGGATGTGAAAGGGAGCGCTGGCTTTGTGCTTCCTTTGTGTGCTGTTTGTCTTCCTCACACTGCAGCGTGCAGCATGGCTGGCTCTCTGTTTGCTCTGAGTAGAAGCTGAAGACTCCGCGATTGTTTTTCCGACCCTGCGGGTTTATGTTTAATCAGCGTCCAGAACCACATGGTCATCTGTCGTTAGCCGCACAGGCTGGACACAGAGCAGGAACCAGATGTACATCGAGGATTCATTTATTAATAATTACATACATGAGTTTAGAAAACACTGTTATTTACAGCAGGCAATTTGAAAACTTTGACTTAATCAAAGTTAAGTCAAGATTCCTTAATAAGGAATCTTATTTTTGAATCCTTTTAAATTTTGACATTTGTCATTTGTTTTACCATTGACTTCCAAACAATACTACTGGCATTTGGAAGTCAATTATGAGTGAATATTTTATGAGTGAATATTTCAAGCTTTTATTTCTTTTCATTGCTATGAATATGGCTAGCAGTATCTATGCTAAACTACATGAAAACCCAAAATGATGTCTCAAAAATTCATGACAGCTGCATCACAATTATCCCATCAGGCTAAAGCTGGAGGATCCCACAATACTGCAAAGTATAGACCAGAAATTCAGGTGCAATATGGAGGTGTGTGCTCCTGCACTGCTGGTAGCGGCACTGAGGTCGTGGCCTGGGAGAAAGCCAGTTTTAATGGGACGAGTTATTGCCTGCAGTTGAACGGTGAAGCTGTTAATTAAAACCAGATGCAACAGCGACTGCAGTGCAAACAGCATTACAACAACTTACCACTACGTTTGAGTCATAAATAATAAATAAACCATTAAAAAAAGTGCCTTAGTTAATTAGCTTTGAGGGCCTTGCAGCGCCTCCTAGAGGGCGACAGCTGCAACAGGTAATGATGGGAGTGGACTGATGTTGTCTGTACAGACAGAGGAGAGCACAAACTATGATATACTTTGATTTTCAGTTAATCAGACTTTTTCAGGAGCTCTAATTGCTTTACAAAGAAACAGAAAAGTAGGACTCTTACCAACCTCTGCTGAAAGGATTTTACTCTAAACTAAAAAATGACCATGATTCATATCAATAAAAAGGTTAGAGGACCAAAAAAAAAACAATAATAATCTGAGGAAAATAAAAAAGGAAACATCAAAACTTTGCATCAGAAGTTCAGCACAGAGATTTCTCAGCGCTTGTCTTTGTCAACATTTGTACATTTTGTACTGCAGGGAGTTTTTAAATGCAGCTGATCTCACCATGATGTTTAGCATTAATGTCAGCTCCTACAGCACACTGCAGGGGAGGCACATCGCTGCAGTCAGGACAATAATTCAATAAAAACAGAAAATCTCACCCAGAGGAAGCAGGAAAAAGTCTAAATGTTTAAATTATGAAAATACTGGAGCATTAGTGGGTGAAGGTTTCAGTTAGGAGACGAGCGGCCTCCATTCTCCCCTTCGCTTGTTATGCAACACGTCTGACTCACAGCCGAAGAGGCTTTTTTTTTTTTGCTCCAACTTCTCTGCATCCCCTGATTTCCGACTGCTCCCTCCGCTCTCCCCGCCCCGCTGCGCTCCATCAGCATGCAGTCCAAACAGTCTTTAACCTGAAGCACTGGGCTGGGATCATGCGCTGTTTTCATGCGACACCCAGTAACAAGGAGTCTCTGCAGAACGAGCTGCAGAATGTTACCATTTCAGAGAGGAAGCTGTGGCAGCTCATTTCACAAAACACTGCTTCGTGTTATTAAGAAGGGGTCCAGAGGCATGTTGCTGAGGAACATTTGATCAAGAAAGGAAACTAACAGCCGGGAATTCAGAGTGACACACATCGTGATGCAGCGTTGATGCTCAGTGAGCCGCAGGAGAAACACACTGGCTGTCATTGATTTGCCCTTCTCATGAAGCTGCAGCGGTTGCAGCTGCTGCAGCCAGTTTTTACAAACACACAGAAAGAGATGACTTCTACAACGAACTGAGCTTAAATGCTTTTGATATGTGAGAAATATTTCTGTCCTTCTGGAGGCTGCTGCCTGCGCTGCGTTGTGCATTGCAGTGCTGCTGCCGTTTTCCTGCAGCATCCAGGAGCCTTTCGGTATTACAATAAGTGTTTGGCCTTTCGGTGGACTTTCTTAGTGAAATCATGGTTGAGGGGAAACAGATGGGACAAAGACAAGATGGCAGCTCTAACCAGGCCTGTCTGATTACCTGGTTCCTGTGGGACATTGGAAGCTTTATACCTGGCTATAATTAGCAACAAATCTTACATAAATGTAAGTGGAAATGAGGGTCTCTTATGTTTAGTGATGCATTTTTATTGGTAATAGTATTATGTTAAACCCAAACTAAACCCCCGTCTCTCCCACTCACCACCCATCCATGCAGACTCAACAATCCTGCAGAGTTGCACAGTTTTTTCTCTCATTTCCCTCCCCACACACATCCACATGCATCCACTATCCCTGTGCCTCGGGGAGATCTGCCACAGCGTTGACTCACTGTCCGCTCCTCCCTTTTTCTCCCTTTTTACTCCTCTTTTCATGCTCTCCATCTCCTCCTCCCACCATGTCCGGCTGAGTTGCCCAGCTTTGCTGCTTCTCTTCAACACCTTTTCCAGCTCATTTCTCCTCCTTTCTGCATCGCTGCTGTTTTGCGAAATGGTTCAGATCGTCCTACAAATTTAAACGTTAGACAAAGATGACCTGAGAAAATATTAAAAAGGCAGTTTTCAAATGATACTTTATTTTATTAGGAGTAAAAAGTTAACCAAAGCAACATGGTACGTTTTAAAAAGTGCTTCGTTGTGGAATCATAAATTAATTTTGAGCTGTTTTCAACTTTGATTCTGTCTGACCTGCAGAAACAAGAAAACAAAAAAACCTAGCCCAGGAAATAAAAGCTCTCAGGATTCACTGCTGCAACCTGAAGAAATACAAGAACTGATGAGAAACAAAGTTCTTTATTTTGGACCCAGGACGTTTTTAGTGCTGCGTTACCTTCTTGTTTTAATCAGACGTGTAAATCTTACATTTTCCAACTGACAGCAGACCTGAAGCATTAATGCCTCATTTTTGTGCAATAATGTTAGATATATTATTTGAACAAGAAACACTGCGACTTTATTCGTGGCTTTTCTTAGTGCCTCTGAAGGCTGTTAACACATTAACTGATACATGATCTTGATGATTTCTCACAGTGACGACAGCAGGACAGATAGTGATCTGGTGAAAGGTCGACGGGTCGGCGCTGCAGCCCACAGCGATATCCAATCAGAGATCTTTACTGAATGACCCAGTCGCTCACTGTCATTACAAAAAATTCAACCATTATATTTCCATCATGTCTGCAGATCTTTTCTCATTTGATCTAAACGTGTGAATCATGTGTGGAAGAAGAAGTTTTTACTTAGAAACAGGAAATAACTTTGAAAAGGGCTAATTTTTGTTAATGAATGCAGAATTTCCTGTAATTGATTGGACAAAGAAGAGAAAAGTCACCTTCTGTCTGAGAACAGAGCTGCAGAGTCACTGAATGAGTCACACGGTTCAGATGAAGAAGAAAACGACTAATTTAACAAAAGCCTTTAAAAGGCTGTTTGACCTGAAAAGCAAAGACGTTCCTTTTGATTTCATTTGGGTCAGCAGCTTCCATCCTTGGTGCTCAGATATAATCTATCTCAGAATCCCACCTGGGTGATCTTCCTTTACCTAGTCGACACTTTTTCATTTTCTAGCAGGATTTTTTATATTCCTTCAACGTTTCCACATTCATGTTACAATCAAAGATTTTCATGTATTTTTACTAATCTTTCTTCAATCTGGAGAGTTAAATATTCAGCAAAGTCAAAAAAGACTTTGCAAAGAGAAACAAAGTCTTTTTTGTTTTCAGTCCAGTTTCAGTCAAAATGGATGAAATGTTTCTGTGATTAAAAAGATTGAAGTTTCTGGTTGTAAAGTGAGACCATCTGGAAATCTGGGGCTGTAAGTTGTGGCTTCTTCCTAAATGACCTCTGATTGACCTTTTCTGATGCCACTCACATCGTTTTTCCATGTTTTTATTCACGAGGTAAAGTCTTAAACTAGTTTTTTCATCACTTTATTGCTCAACTTTTGCATTCTGCCTTCTGATAGTTACGTGTTAGTTTCTCTGTTATTTTTCATGCTCACATTTTGGTCAGATTTATTGTAATGTTTCTCTTCTTTGCATATTATTAAGGTGTGTATTTTTAGATAACTAAAAATACCAATATGCTGATGGACTAATGTCTCAATCCAGCTGCATTTCAATGTGTTTGAGGTCATTGACTGGAGTAGATTTGCTTTTTGCAGACATAATTCGACATAAGTTGAAGTCTTCATGGCTAATCACTGAGTTAGCAGCTTTTCTGAGGTTTAAGATCAGAATTTGCACGTGATCAACATTTGTCTACAGATTTAGAGCACCTGATAACGCTGCATGAACACAGCAGATCCAGAATAATTTTCACGAAATGGAGACGTCAATTTTGTCTTTTGCGCACAACTTTTTAAACAAATCAAATGTTGTCATTTAGAAGAACTTAAGTTTAATGGACATTGAATTATTTGGATTGTTTGTATAGTTGCACAGTCAAAAATGAAGCTGCAAGCTGTATATTTAGCTTTCAAAATAAATATTTAATTTGGAGGTAAATATGTAGATTAGAATCAAACAATTAGCTCCAAGCTACATATTTAGTTAGCAAACTGAGCAATAAGTTAGCAAGCATAATATTTAGCTCCAAAATAAATTCTTAGTTAGCAAGCTAAAATTTAGCCCCAAATCTTTAGCCTGCTAACAAACTACAGATATTAAAAAAATTTTTCACAGCAAAAGTTAGCAAGTGAAGTATTTAGTTCGCAGACTGAATATTTAGTTCCAAACTACATATTTAGCTCAAAATAAACTAAAATGTTTAGTTGCCAAGCTATATGCTCTGCATAGAGCTAACTGTTGCAGTGGAGCGAGACATTTAGCTCGGTGCTAAGTCAGCAGCAGGTTGTAGGTGAGTCTGGATCAGAGGAAGGGATGTGACTCATGTTAGCACCTTGAATCCCAGCAGCTCTGACTTTGTTTCTTCCTGCTCAGAATATTCCATCTGTAACGTCTGGAAGATTTTTTAAACATCACTAAACTTTTAAATCTATGTTTTCAGCAGCAATTATTATGTCAACATATTTTTCCATTTTGAATAAAACAGTTTGTTTTTGGTCCAAACAGAAAGCTCCCTGCTTTCCTCCCTCCCAAACTGACTTGCTTTCTGTGATCAATCAACGTGGGGTTGAGTTGTTGCTGAATGCAAACATTCATGTTCGCAGCTGGGTTCAGCGATCGCAGCAGAAGGTTTTAATTACAGGGATTCACCCAAACATAACGAGGTGGAACATAAAAACCCAGAACAGCAGAGGATTTCCAGTTCATTCCTCAGCTCCGTTCGGCTCCAGTGAAACAGCCAGTTGTTTCAATCTGTGACGTTTCAGTAATAATAAGTTGAAAGGGGCAAATCACTACCTATTATAGTGGATAGTCTATAAATCAATCCTGCTCCCCTGCTTAGTTGGAAAATGGCAGTATTCCCATTAAATGGCTTGTTTAACTAAAACTGTGGCTCTGCAGCGGCGTGAAAGACACAATGAGTAATTGCCTCCTGGGAAACCGTCTATTCAACTCCATTGGCTCCATTGAAGTGTTAGTGTATCTTAATTGAAACACAAAGCCTAGTTTAGACACTGCAACTGGAAATGCTAATGACACTTTGGCTCTCACTGTGTTTTACTGTGTCATTTTGTGGATGAACACATGAATTCACCCACAGGGAGATAAAAACACTATCACACTTCTGTTTCTACTGCTATCGTCATATATGAAATACATTCCACTAATTTAGTAGTTTGAGATCAACAAAGTGAGCATCGCTCCACAGAAACCAAGCAGCGACCTCAGTGCAGAGCTTACACCAGTCTTAAAAAATGTTAATTTCATTGAATCATTTTCAGTCTTTGGGCGAGTAAAGAAGGAAAACTGAGCATGAAATGTCTCTAATAATGCTTAATAACTGCAGACATTTTTACATTAAGATTACTTTAGCTTCCATATGCCACATATTAGCTTTACAGGAAGAATATTTCATACCAACTTGAGAAAAATCTGCTTTTCCCCCAATTGCAAATGATCAAATTAATAAAATGCAGGAACATTTCCAGCTGCTCTCCTGCAAATATTGTTGGAAAATCATAGAGATAGAAGAAATAAACCTGCTTCATCTAATGAAAGTTGATTAAATAAATGTTTTTCTAGATTTGAACATTGCAAGCAAACAGAATAACACTTTAGATTGACCTTTAACTAAACATTATGTAAATGTGTGCAGTGACCTTTTCCTCCTTTATCACACAAAACAAAACTTTGCTCCATATGTGAGAGTAAACAGAGTAAATTTTCAGCTTGATTTAAATAAAAAGCTTCACTTAAACACAAAAAAGTAATCAGCTCTGATAACACTGAACTATTTTAAAAGCTGTTTTTCCCTTTTTGGCTGGAAACATTTCAGAGGATTCTGCTGCAGTTCCTCCATGATGCTTCATCATCAATGCAAATCTTTTTAGAAGTCCAATAAGATTTTCCCTGGAAGTAATTTACAGCAAATTAGAAGTCTAATGAGAGTGAAAGTGAAGCCTTGAAGTGCTAGACGTGAGCTTAATAATAACTCATTATCATCCTATCTGCCTTTCTACTTCATCTCTTCCAACCATTTCACGGGCCGGCTCGTCCCTGACCCCTCCTCTTCCTCGCAGGTCTGATCGTGTACCTGGGGATGATGGTTGGAGCCTTCGTCTGGGGCGGCCTGGCTGATCGGATCGGTCGGAGGCAGACGCTGCTCATTTCGCTCTCCATAAACAGTGTGTTCGCCTTCTTCTCGTCCTTCGTCCAGGGATACAGCTCCTTCCTTTTCTGCCGCTTGGCCTCTGGCGTCGGGTAAGCAGGCAGATGAATCACGGCCACTGTGATGCATCAGCAGCAGCTGATGTGACGAGCAGTGAAATGCCCAAAATTACAAAATGGATAAAGGGAAAGGCACCGAAAATGCAGCAAAAGAGCATCTTGAGTCCAGAGTGATCAGTTCATGTCTTCAATATGTCAAAATATATTTTTGAAATTGAAAGTATAGAAGGATGCATAAAAATTTACATTTTCACTAATCGGGAGAAAAAAGTTCCAAATCATCCTGGCACTGTGTGAAAGCGTAATCACCCCCCGATGCTAGAGTTGGACAATAAATCAATAATATATAAATATTCAATATATAGAATATTCACTGAATTCTGATCCAGACCCGCACAGCATTCTGGGAGATGTATGCAGAGCTAATGAAGCCATTGATGGCACCAGCTATACCTCATGCACTCTGTGGTTACTTAGCAACAATCTGTTATGTAACAGCAACATTAAAATGAATAAACAAATGGAGCAAAGTGAAAACTGTGGATAAAGCAGGAAAGGTCGTGTCATCAGTTTGCCAGTATTTTATACATTTAAAAGAAAAAACCAATCAATAACTATTGATATTGGTAATTATAGATACCAACTTATATGAGACGTTTATATTGTGATATGTTTCTCAGCCGTATTGTCCAGCACTAACCTAGTTAAATCATGAATTAAATGGGATTAATGACATTTTTGAAAATTTGGTTCAATTTCACGATTCATGTCTGATAAAATAAAAATCACTAAAACTGGACTTTTCTGACAACATGCAGAACATAATAATCCATATAAACAAGTTTTGAAACAGATGAGAAATAAAGCAAATGCAACAAGACATTTTCTGAAATAATTGAACTTTTTCATCAATATAAAGGAAATACTGGCTCAAAACAAGCTCATTTTTCAGGTGAACTATTTATTCAGTTGCTTATTTTTCAGATTAATGATATGGGCCTCCCCCGCAGGTCCACAGAAATAATAAAACAGAAACAAATAGTTGGTGTAGCCTAGTCAAAGAGAGATAAGCAGAGAAGATAAGCAAAAGACTCATTGCAAGGAGTTTAAATGCTGAATAGCAGCTGAATGGGGCCTTTTACATCAAAACAATGTAGAAAATCAAAAAATGACATGTAATTCAAAGCCTTTCCTAAGAGCTTCAACACAAAAGTCCCACTTCGAATGCTTTCTCTGCTGACTTCCCAGTACTGGACTTCCTTTCCTCTTATCTTCCTCTTAAGAGCAAAAATTCATCTTTTAAAAGCCTCTTTCTCTGCATTTCTGCCTGTTTCTGCAGCATCGGAGGCTCCATCCCCATCGTGTTTTCTTATTACTCTGAGTTCCTGGCCCAGGAGAAGCGTGGAGAGCACCTGAGCTGGCTCTGCATGTTCTGGATGATCGGCGGTATCTACGCCTCTGCCATGGCCTGGGCCATCATCCCACACTACGGTGAGGAAAGTAAACTGAGTCAGGCTTTGTGTGGAATGCCATTTAGGACATAAGGAATGAGAATAAGGCATTAAAAGAACCAGACTGTGTGCGTTTGGCCAGATGGCACTGTTTTGTCTGAGATGTTCAGGAACCTGACCTGTTTCTGTCCTTGTGTAGGCTGGAGCTTCCAGATGGGCTCGGCCTACCAGTTCCACAGCTGGAGGGTTTTTGTTCTGGTGTGCGCCTTCCCGTCCGTGGCCGCCATCTCTGCCCTCTCCACCATGCCTGAGAGCCCGCGCTTCTACCTGGAGGTGAGCTGCCAGCTTCCTCCCCTGATGCTTCAGTCAGTCAAGTTAATCTGGGTGGCACATTTCAGCAGCCAGGCAGTTCAAAGTGTTTTACATCATAAAAAGCCATAAAACACAAAGTTAGCAACTGGAGCATTACATTTTGTCAAGTGTTTCATGTATTTTAAAAGCAGCTCTAACCAGCTGGGTTTATACTAGATCTAAAGGAAGGAAGGATTTGTGATGCATAGAAGCTGAATGCTGCTTCTCCAGGTTTGGTTCTGGTTCTGCGGATGCAGATCAGACCAGAACCAGAAGATCTGAGAGGTCTGGAGGGTTGATACAACAGCAGCAGATCCTTGATGTGATCAGTGATTTATGAACTAAGTCAGTATTTTAAAGTCTATTCTCTGAGCTGCAGGGAGCCAGTGGAAGAACTGTAGAACTGGGCTGATGTGCTCCATCCTCCTGGTTTTAGTCAGAACCCCAGCAGCAGCGTTCTGGATCAGCTGCAGCTGGAGGATCTTTTGAGTCAGACCTGTGAAGACACTGTTGCAGTAATCAATGCGACTGGATGAGTTTCTCTAGATCTTCCGTGGACATTAGTCCTTTAATCCTGGATATGTTCTTCAGGTGACAGAAGGCCGACTTTGTAACTGTCTTTATGTGGCTCTGAAGGTTCAGGTCAGAGTTCATCACTGCACCCAGATTTCAGACCTTATCTCTAGTTTCCAGCTGTAATAACTGAAGCTCGTCCCTCTTTAGGTCCAAAGATAATAACTTGAGTTTTGTTTCTGTTCAGCTGGAGAAAGTTATGGTGCATAGATTAATGTAGAAATAATGTTTGATTCGCCCTCCAGCATGAACAATGCTCTAGTTGTTTGTCTTGCTGACCTTCTGCAGAATGGGAAGCATGATGAGGCGTGGATGATTCTGAAGCAGGTCCACGACACCAACATGAGGGCCAAAGGGTACCCAGAGAGGGTCTTCTCTGTAAGTTGCACACAGCACAGGTGATGCTGAACATCAGTGAACATGACTGAACAAGATCTCTTTCTGCCAGGTGACCACCATTAAAACGGTGAAGCAGATCGATGAGCTGGTGAACATGAGCGACAGTGCGGCGTGGCATGAGAAATGGAGGCTGAAACTCTCCTCACTTTTCCATCAGGTTGGGCTCAGAGATGCCTCTGACTCATTGCTCTCTTCTTGCCATTATTCCTTAGATTCAATGAGAGTCTCTGTGGGTTTGTGTCCATTCAGGTGTGGAATAATTTCCAAACCATTTTCTCCCCTGAGTACCGCCGCACCACCTACATGATGATGGCCGTGTGGTTCTCCATGTCCTTCAGGTACGACCAGGTCGATGCTGTTATCCAGACTCTAACACTCATCAACCTTTATTCAGAAACTCTGTTTGCTGCATTCTGTTGGTTTTATCCAAGCACAATCAGAAAATAAATGAACTGTTGAATTTAGTTTATTTATATTGTGCCAATTAAAAACAAATGTCATTTCAAATCACTTAAGAAATAAAATGTCTCCATTTAATTATCACCAGAACTCTGTCAGCAAGATCTTCAGTAGGTTGAAGGTTTTTTCTATCATCTGGGGTTTCTTATAGTAAAAATTGCAATAATCTAGCCACAAATGTAACTCTCGTTTATCGGCGTCATACTATTTCATAGTATAATTCTAATGTCAGAATAATCTGGAGAGGAAAGAAGCAGAAACCCATTAAACCTGGGATTTAAAGGACATATGTTGGTCAAAGATGAGACCAAAGTTCCTTTTATTAGTTTTAGAAGCTATTAAGAGTAAATGACTGACTAAGCAGTTTGTTTTTAGATGCTAAAGTCCAAATTTAGTCTTATTTGTAGGTTAAAAACAGAAAAACGTAAATTAGGTGTCATCAAGAAATCCCTGCTGTATAATTAACATGTCAGGCTGCATGGATAAATATAGCAGAGCATCACCAGAAATGCTCTGCTGTAGAATTGGACGTATATTATTCTACGTCCATTTCTAATTGGACGTAGAATAATATATTTTATAACTAGAACAGTTCCATACGCTGAGGCTTGTTGTACTCCATGCCACCTGATTTGCTTGTTCTTCCTGCAGCTACTACGGCCTGACGGTGTGGTTCCCTGACATGATCAAGTACCTGCAAAAGCAGGAGTACGCCTCGCGCACCAAGGTGTTTGTCAAGGAGAAAGTGGAGCATGTCACCTTTAACTTCACTCTGGAGAACCAGGTGCACCGTCAGGGGCAATACTTCAACGACAAGTGAGTTTGCTGCAAGAGAGAAAATGGTTTCTGTCACAATCTCATGAGTGTTTTCATTTTTATCATAGATTCTGTTTTCTTACTGTCAGTCTGAAGCAGATTTTATGTTTTTTCTTTAGAAGCATTGCTTGCTTTTTAGAACCACCTTTTGACTCCCAGATTATTTTATTTGCTCTTGTACTTGTTTGCAGGTTCATGAATGTGAAAATGAGATCGATGGTGTTTGAAGATTCGCTGTTTGAAGAGTGTTACTTTGAGGATATCACCTCCAGCAACACGTTTTTCAAGAACTGCACATTTATCGCCACCCTCTTTTACAACACTGGTGAGGAATTCACACACAGGCTTCCTGGTGCTGGATACTGCAGTCCAAACTCTAAAAGCATTTTACAGCTCTGGAAAAAACAGAGTCTGCTGCACTGAACCCCACTGAAAACCTGCTGCTTCTTCCACCAAATGTTGATTCCTGAAGTTAGAACATCAGTACTGTTGCTTCTAAATGAAGATGAACTTTTCTGTTGCATGTTTTCTGATACATAAGTTCTTTTTATCACAATGACTGTACTGTTTTTACTGACACCCGTTTTACCTTTGCAGATCTTTTTAAGTACCGTCTGATCAACTGTAAGCTCATAAACAGCACTTTCCTGCACAACAAAGAAGGCTGTCTGCTCAGTGATGTCAGTGATGAAAATAACGCCTACATGGTCTACTTCGTCAGCTTCCTGGGTACCTTGGCAGTGTTGCCAGGTAACATTGTGTCTGCGCTCCTCATGGACAAGATTGGGCGTTTGAGGATGCTTGGTAAGACAGACAGAGACAACAACATGCAGCATTTGCTCAGATGGAAGAGAGAGTTAATGCAAATAAATCTTTGACATTTTAAATGATAAATGTCATAGTCTAAAATAAGTGTTTGAACATTTTGCATTTGTCTTGCATTTTGCTAAATTTATGGAACACAAAATGTGGAAAATAACTTAAAAAGAGCATAAATATGTCAAATTGCCTTAAATCGTATTTCCAGGAGGGTTTAGACTGAATGTGCAGTGAAATTCAGATCTCATATGGTGAAGCTGAATGTTTAAAATGCTCTGGGAGAGAACAGAAAATACAACCCATAAATTATCACCACATTTGGTGCTAATTTATGGGTGTCAGTCAATCTCTGAAGGCTCATAGCTGAGTGTTGGTCCTTTTCTCAGGCTTCTGAAGAAGAAGAAGAAGTTTTATTTATTTAGTACTTTTTCAGCAACAAGGCAATTCAAATATCACTTTATATGATATTTTATGGATTTCAAGGAAAAACGGCCCTTGAATAAAACAGCAAGCAGTGATAAATGCTGTAGTATATAAGTCACTTTATAAGCCATAATTATAAAATGCATTTCAGTTTCTTACTAAGCAGAAACGTGATGTGCATCAGGAAGCTCCACCTGTTTGTTGGAAGTCGTCTTGCTAGTTTGTTTTAGTCGGGGCTCCCAGCAAATCAACTGCTGCACATTTAATGTTGTATGTAAAACATTCAACCCCATGGAAAAATGTTGACTTTGAAGCCACAACTTCCCAGAGATGTTTGGATTATTTTGAACAAATTTATATTTCATAACGTGAAACATTTAAGAAGGTTTGTGGCTCGAAGGCTTCGTCCTGGATATGTTTGGTGAGAGATCTGCAAAGTGTCTAATAACTATAAAGACTATTTGGCTCCTTAGTGGCACCATACAACAACAGGACCTTTGCAAACAATTTTTAACAATTTATTTGAAAAACAAACTGAATGTATTTCATTTATTCATCCAGCATCTATACCTTCATATCGTTGCTCATGGCTAATTGATAAAAAGGGGTGAAAGTTACACAAGCTGACATATGGACGTCTAAAAACATATTTTTGTGATGCTGCATAAGATACACTAGCTCCTGATATTTTCCCATGTCTTATGGTAAATTTCAGAACTGTATTTATAATTATTGATTGTTTATTAGGCATTATTTATCACAGTAAATATAATATTAATCAGATTTAATGAAATATGACATCAAATTGGAAAAAGAAGTACTCTGTTTTTCTTAGGGTGTTATAGGAGTGATGTCATGTCTCATTGAGGAGGAGCTATAGCGCCCCCTAGTGTCTATCTGCATGTGGTTAGTGGCTGCATGCAGTACTATCAGATCACAACCTGTTGACCTTTAACCAGATGTAAACAGCATTTTCTGATCAAAATCAACAATGAAGTAGATTAGATTTATGTACATACTTTCCATTTTTATTATGTTTGAACAAAACATCTGCTAGTTCCCTAATTCTGTTTCCTACAGGAAATCAATGTGCAATTTCATGCCGTCCTGCTTCCATTCTGTACCTACTAGGAAAATTTACCTGTTGTTTATTTTAGATTTTTTTGTCTCTTAAATGATGTCAAATTATTTATGATAATAATAATAAACATCCTGCTTGTAAATATTGTTTATTGTAATTGCATAATCACATTTCCTGACTTTAAGCCACAAATTGAAAAAACAAAAATGACATCCAATCATTCAGGTGTCAAAGCAGGAACAAAATGTCCTCTGCATCCAAACTGAAGCACGATCAGAACAAAATGTTCTGATGGCTCCATAACTGGACAGAAAACATGCTGGACTCCAATCAGTTCAGCTTAAATCAGTTGAAAACATCAGTTAATTTGATGCCTTTAAAAAAACATGTTAGTCTACAATAAAGCTTCGAGATTATTAATGAAAATAGTTCTTGTTAATTCAAGTAGCTCTGGTTTAACTGTCAGGTTAAAAACATACAGTGACCTGCCAACAGTAACCACGCAGCGTCTCTGCTCGTCTCCTCTTTTCTCAGCCGGCTCCAGCGTCATCTCTTGCGTCAGCTGTTTCTTCCTGTCTTTCGGCAACAGCGAGTCGGCCATGATCGCTCTGCTCTGCCTGTTCGGTGGGATCAGCATCGCCTCCTGGAACTCCCTGGATGTGCTGACCGTCGAGCTCTATCCGTCTCACAAGAGGTGGGTGATGTCGGCGCTCTGACGTCCTGAGACGGCAGCACTGTGATGTCAGAGAAGTGGCCCTCAGTGATTGGTTGGCTTTCAGGGACGGATGACATTGTGGGGTGAAATTATTGCTGCTGTTTGGACTGCAAAGCTCATTGAGTGGTTTTCATAAAGTAGATTTAATTATTATGCATCTAAAACTGATTAAAAAATAGAATAATTTAGATGAATTTTTGTTTCCAAGACTATCAGAGATCAGCTTGTAGATTCGATTGAAAGAGAAACACCACCATCATCAGGTTATTATAAGAAATGGCATAAAATCCTAATGTTTTTATATATTACCTGAGATGTTCTGCAGTTTATTTGATTCATAGTTTGAAAATAAAGTAAGGAGCAGTATCTTGATTAAACGAGAAAACGTTCTCGTTTTAATGAGTTTTAAATCTCATTAATTTGTTTAAACTAAAATATCTTCCCTTTCAACTAAGAAAGATCATAACAGTAAAACAGCATCACATCTTAGGCTTGTGGATGTCGTCTAGGAGAAACAGGGAGTTATTTCTTTTTAACAAGTCATATTCTGTCAGAGGAGAATATTTTTATCTCTTTAAAACAAAATCATAATGAAAACGTTCTTGTTTTTTCAGCAGCTCTGATATCTTGTTAAATGGGATACTTCTCCTGAATTTATTTCCAGTCTTTGACAGTTAAATGCTTCAGCTGAACTCTCCTTAAACACTAATTAACTTCCAACACACAACCAGAGTAACGTCTGTTCTCTCCTCTTCCCTCAGAACCACGGCGTTCGGCTTCCTCAACGCTCTGTGTAAATTAGCGGCCGTGCTCGGCATCAGCATCTTCACTTCGTTCGTTGGCATAACCAAGGCCGTGCCCATCCTGTTTGCCTCCGGCGCGCTGGCAGCAGGCAGTTTTCTCGCCCTCAAACTACCAGAGACACGGGGTCAAGTGCTCCAATAGTGTGGCACCAGCAGCTCTGCAGAGGGCAGCAGAGCTTTAGCCACACGGCACAGGAAAAGGCTCAAAGGTTCGTCAGATCGTGCCCTCTGAACCCACCCACACTCACATACATCCACAGTAAAACAGTAAACTACAACATGAATTTGTTAAGGTGCAGCATTCAGCCAGAGAGTAAAGGTTATTGCTGTTGCTGCATCCTGATAACTCCAGAAAAAGATGATGTTTGTTGATGTTTACTAAACCTGGAGATGAAACTAAACAGAAACCCAATGTAGATGTAAGTCCATTACGTTTTGTCCCCTCAGTGTAAAACCATCCAGGGTTGGAGGTCAGTGACTCTGATAGTTAGCAACGCAAACAGACTCATAGAAATGACCACTAGCCATGAGTGCAGAGTTGTCCGTATTCACCTTCATTCTTTTGAGCGACATCGACTCACCTTTGAAGTTGTGAGTTCTTCATCTTTGTTGGACATCTGCTCAAAAATGCAACAATTCCTGCCTTGATTGGAAGCATTTTTGACTCTGCGGGGGAACACCAAGACATGTCCGTCTTGGCCTTCCTTTCTCTGTTTCTCCTGAGGTCTTGTGTTGGTGTCTAGACTAACTGCCATTTTGTAGATAATAGAACATTCCGGGTTTGCTTTTGTTATCGTTACGAATCGGAGATTAATCTCCCTCCCTTTATGGTAGAGGCGCCCAAAGTCGGACCTGGAGGCCCGGCGTCCTGCGTGCTTTAGTTCTCTCCCTGGTTTAGCTCACCTGCACCAAACGATGGCTTATTATAAGACCTAAGCAGAACATTGACTTGCAGAGGAGGTTGTTACAACCACCAGGGAGAAAACATGCAGGATGCCGGGCCTCCAGGACCGACTTTGGGCCCCGCTGCTTTATAGTATCACTTTGGATCGCACCAGAACAGGGATGAGCTCGAGACAAGTTTTCTGTGTCTGTCCATCTAAAGCACAACCATTTGTCATGAGAACATTTTCCCAAAGAAAATGTTCAGAATTTCCCAGTTAGCCATTATTCCAGTCAAACTGTACGTCCCTTTGTGAGAACTGCCTTTTCCCTCCTCCTTTATGAATATACAGGATGTGTGTCTTTGCGATGTTTCAGAGGGTGTTATGCATGTCACAAAGTATGAACTGTATGTAAACCTGAAAATCCAGACTATAACATGTAAACAGAGTTTTACTACATTTGCTCATATATTGTTCTCTATCAGATTTCTGTAGTATTTTGACGGGACACTAGTTCCATATTTCTTGATACCTTTAACAGACCTTCCCAGGTGTTTTAGAGCACACTGCACGGAACGTTGCAAATGTCTGAAAGAAGATCATGATCGATGTAGAGACGTTAGCTGATCGCAGTCAAGTTTAAGGGTTCACTCAGAACTCAAGATTTGAACTATTGTGGGTTTGCAACTGAAACCTGACAAATTGTTATTTATTCAGTCGATAATCGTTCCACAAATGCACCTTTTTTCTTTTTTATGACGACAGGGGTGGAAAATCCATGGTTTAGTCAGGTTAGCGCACAATGAATACCAGAAAAATAATCTGATCTACTAAAAGATTTGGGATGTTCAGCAAACCAAACTTCAGTTTATTGAAACTTCACAATTCCTTATATTAACTTATATTAACTTACTCCTTCTGGCCTGATTCTTTTTTGTGTTAGTAAATATTCAGTAGTTGCATAGATCAGCTAACATATGGGCTGTGCAGCTGCTAGCATTAGCTACATGTTTTGCTAAGTTTTTCATTCTGGTCCCAGTTTTATCCTCTTCAAACAATTGCTCAATAGTTTTGTTCCCTTTAGTTTGAACAAAACGCCATACATACTGTGCATCAATTTATCATGAGTAGCTACCATTAGGATGTGACACAGCAGCTGAAATGGGAGAACAAATCATCTAAATCCTCTCATTCAACAGAACGATATTTCTGCTGGTACGTCTGGCTGCTCAGAGTCAGGATGTTGATGCTCCAGGACTTTTAGTTGCTAAAGGCTCACCAGTCCTGAACCAAAACATTTTTGAAGTTTACCTTCATCCTGATTAACTGGCGTAGGACAACAAGCTTTATTTGCCTTTTATGAATGAAATATATTAAATTCAGTAGGGCGCAGCACCATGAGGGCTACACCCAGAACCCAGAACTGATTGGGACATTCATTTAATATGCAGGATAATTCTGTCTTTACCTGGACTTTAGCATATGAATAGGAACAAGACATAAAAGCACACTGATCAGAAAGAGATCACTAACAATTATTATATATTCCATACAGGACACATGCATTCCCACTTGGTATATTATATTCACAGCTGCTTTCCAAAACTTTGGAGAAGCAATCATGTCAGACCAGTTTCTCTTGTCCAGACTGCCATTTTGTAGGATAGCAGCCATATGTAGTTTCAATTGAATATATAGCCAAACCACTGCACTATTAATGCATTGTGCACAATTTGAGAGCCTTGTGTTGTTTGACACTCATCCTGGCGCGCATTAGGCTGGACAAGTAATGAAGAACCAGGGGAACATTTATTGAAAGCACAACCTTAATCTACCAAATGATGATGTTGTGAACATGCTGTAGGTTTACACAGTTCTGCAAAAAGAAAACGACCCCTCGTTTATTTGCATTTACTTTTCACTAATCTAGATTTATCACCTGATCCATCACCTATTCGTGTGCCATGAGTACCACCTCTCATGAATTATTGCCAAATATTTTCTGTGGCCTGAGTTTACACATTACAACAAGAGATCTGCTATAGATATAAATATATGTAAATAAAATAAACTATAATAGAACTAATAGGATTTTTAAATGATTTAGCCCCATTATCTTTACATTACTAAAGTAGTTTTTTTTTCTGTAGAGCAGAAACACGCTTATTTTCTCTCTGAAACTGATTCAAAATGCTGAGTTTGACAGTTCAGGTGACCTAGAAAAAAAAAATCTTCAGAAGCCAAAATAATTAGCAGACTACAATGCAAAATGTCTGTCACATCCTCCCAGAAGCACATTGATAGAACCTGAAAAAACAGAAACTACACATGTAAGAAATAAAATCTCTGCAGACCGGCCCGTGTCACACATTATGCGGTTAAAAACTAAGTCAAGATTACTCTGTTTTAGCAGAGTGCTGTGAAAATGCTAACACGCTTCTATCATACATATCTAAGCCTATGTTACAGGGTGTTTTTGTATAATTAACTTGTTGCCTAGGCAACAGTCAGTTGTGAGTGCAAAAAGTTAACAAAGCAATAAGTGTTTGGGTGTTTGTCTCTTACAACGTTGTTGGCAGTTGAAGCACATTACTACATGCTGGCCTTTTTCCACTGAAGGGATTGCTTAGCGTATTTGAATTGTGGCTGTGTGGAGTAGTGTTGAGCTGTTAGCGTCTTACCTGCAGTAGACAGCTGCTCTGAGCAGGGAAGATTAAAAGAGAATTCCCACCTAAAATCAAAAATAATCCTAAACTTTTCTAAAGGTTTGGCTTATTTAAGATGGAGAAAATTCTCTCCTGAACATGTCTGTTCTTTAAAGTTTTAACTTCACCTCTCAGTGATATTTCCTTTTTGAATCATCAGTCTGAAATCGCTCTGACTGCTGTGTTTGTCATGTAAGAGGCTGACTGCTCAGAACTACTCCGCACAACATTAAATCAAAGATAAACTCTCCCATTAATGAAGACATGAAATAAAAAAGCTAACATTTGTGTGTGACTCTCTAAAACCACTCTTGGTCTTGAGGCTTCTGTCGATACAAGTGCATCACCATGAATTAAATGTAACAGAGAATTATCACCTTTGTCACTGTACTGTGCTGTAGAAAATGTAGTTGATTGTTTGTAAGTATAGAAACTGTGGAATCAAACATAAAAAAGTGATAAAAAAAAGTGTAAATGAACAATGCTGTATGTTGTCTTTTGATTTTATGTATTTTGTAAATGAGAATGAGATAATAAAGTAAAATCATCAATGTCAAACACCAGTTATGGATCATAGTTAGATTAAAAGAGCAGATGCAGTTTTGTTTAGAGGTGTGTGAGATTTCTCCATGTTGATTTTTGATCAGGATCACACTTTGATGTGATCCTTTGGAACTATAACAAAACGTTATGAAAATAATGAACAATAAACAAGTGAAAAAGATAGATTGAAAGTCCATTTATTTAAATTGCCAAATATATGTTTAAGTACACATGATGATCTCTGTGCCCACTCACTGCGCTAGACTCTCCTGCTGAAGGAAAACATGTTGTAGCTCATTTAAATTGTGCTGCAGAAGATATGGATAAGCAATGAGTAAAGATTTTGGTATACTGGTCCATCTGTGTCATAGGCATCCTGGTGGTCATGTGATCCTGATGAAACAGTCTTCCTCTTTGCTGGGGGTCACGTTTTTAGGAAATCCTCAGATCGCCATTATGTACCAAGGAATCTGATTAGATCTGCCGATTCTCTGCATCAAATGGAACAACAGTGATTCAGATCATTACTTTTTCACAAGGGGAAAGTTATAGATAGATTCATCCCCTAAATGAAATCATCTCCTGAAAATCGTATGTTGTGTTTACTTATTTCTTAGTCTGATTTGTAAGCATATTGATAAGCAGGGAATCTCTGGTTGTTTGTATTTTAAAACAATATTGCGTATTTATCTTATTAGTGCTTAATTATATGGAAAACGTGAGCCTTCAGGTCTCCTTTTGCCTGCTTGTTTTCATTTCTGCGCGGCTCCCACACCGGCGAGCTGTAAAGGAGCAGACCCGCTGGAGGAAGCCAGCAGATGGCAGCCGTGCGGCTCCAAAGGCGCTAGCCGTCATAAAACTTAAAAGAAGAAGAAGTCACGCTGTCTTTCCTTTGGAAGGTGAGTTTTTTAAATTGTTGGAGTATTTCACCGAAATGAGAGTTTGGTCAACATGATTTGTTTCTTCATGTCAGTGGTTTATATATTTATGTTCTTCTGTGTTTAGCTTACAAGCTAGGTAGCAGCGGCTGGTAGCAAGCAGCTAAACAAGCTAAGCTAACATTAGAAAACAATCAGGATCTTAGTGGATGTTGTCTCCTTACGGACGCAAATACACACAAACTGTTTGTGGTTATAAATCGGCTTTAAACCCCCTGAAAATAGTTGGAGGTTATTTTCAGTCCATCCTGGTTTGGTAGAATAAAACTTGAGTTTCTTTCATTTAAAGCAATCAGTGCACGTCCTGCTAAAATGTGGGCGTGTTGAGTGTTTTCGGCAGTGCTTTGTTTCTACATTTAATTTTAAATGAATCAGGATTTTGTTTTATGATGTCCTGCGTTATGAAGCAGGGGATCCGGAGGGGACGGGAAATGCTTCCTCTGAAAAGCTGCAGATGGGACCTTCTTGGTGCAAAGCAAGTTTGTTTCGGCAATTCAGAATGATTTACACGATGAAAACGTAAAACATGGCATAATAACGGAAAGTAATGAACACTTGACATATAGACAGATATTATTATTAGTCTGAAGGCGATTTAAACAAACTGGGTTTTAGCCCTCATTTAAAGGAAGTCAGTGTTTCAGCAGCTTTGCAGTTTCTCCTGATCTTGCTGGGACGTCAGTCCTTTAATCCTGGAAATGTTCTTCAGGTGATAGAAGGCTGACTTTGTAACTATCTTTATGTGTCTCTGAAGGTTAATGTCCGAGTGCATCCAAAAGCCCAGATTTCAATTGACTAAATTACCAACATATTTGATGTGTATTGATTATTCTAACAATGGAACTTGACAAAATGGTGCTCAAATGTGCTATACAAATAATCTTGACTGCAACTAATCTTATAACTTGCTTTAATCTGAACTAGCAGATTAAACAAGTGGGGATCCAAAACATAACCCTGTGGAACTCCACATGTGGTTTCTGCCCACTTCATTGAGGGTTACCCACTGAAGTCTCTGTTCTTTAGCTAAGACTTGAACCAGTCCAGTACAGTAGCAGAGCGTCTGTCCCAGCTGGAGGATGAAAATGAAACATTCCTCATGACCAGATGAATGAATCTGTGTTTGTTCTCCTAGTCGGTCTCCTCCACAGTGGCCGATGCTCCCCAGTGTCTCCCGCTGCACTCGGCCCATCTACCTTTCTGTCGCTCGGCCTCTGGCTCACTTCAGACCGCCCATGGACCCGAACCCTAACCGGCCCGTTGAAACAACCATCAGAACCAAACTGACTGAAAAGTTCAAGCCTGACCACTTGGAGGTCCACAATGAAAGCCACATGCATGCGGTTCCCCCTGGATCCGAGTCCCACTTCCGAGTCCTGGTGGTCAGCTCGCAGTTTGTGGGTCTGCCGCTGATTCAGCGCCACCGTCTGGTCAATGAGGCACTGAAGGAGGAACTGAGTAGCTGTGTTCATGCGTTGGCCATCCAGGTGAAAACCCCTGAGCAGTGGGGCGTGGACCCCGCTCTGGGCAAGAGCCCGCCCTGCATGGGGGGTTCCAAAAACGACCGCACTGTGGAGGAGAAGCTGAAGGCCGGGCGGGAATGAAGCGCTGGACTCTCTCACCTTGCTCTGTGGTTTTATCTGCTCTGAAGGTAAACCGACTGAAGAATAAACATCTCTTCACATTAATATTCATCTGCGGTGATTTCCCTGATGTTGGTGTGAAACAGATGAGAATAATCAGGCTGGTCTTATGTGCTTTTCTGCTGCTGAATGTAAATAAAAGTGATTTCTGAGATTCACTTCCATTTTGAAAGAGATTTATTTCATTTGCATTAATGTCTACTTATTATTGGATTTATTCCTAGTTGAAGTCAAAATGTTTCAGTTCAAACATGCTGTTTGCACTGATGCTGATTTAAAACCCAGGACAGTTGAGCTGCTTTTACATCAATGAAACAATTCCTTTAACTTTTTAACTGAGGATACAGTGAAGATGGGTTATTGTTGCTTCCTGTCTTGGAAGTTAATTAGGGGTATCAGTGTAAAGGAGGCTGGTATCTGTTTCACTTTTTAGATTATTCCCTTCCACTTCATTATTATGCATCACTTTGTGTTGGTTTGTCATATAAATCCAAATAAAATATGCAGATATGAAGTTTTTGAAATCACAAAATATGAGAAAAGTTCAAAGGTTCTTCTCAAAATCACGTTTTTTCTTTAATATTTAATTTTTTATATCACAGAAAGTTGTGCCACAAACATCAAAATTATACTTTGTTAAATACAGCAAATGTTTAATAGACTCACAGGAGGAACTGATTAGCTGTGTCCATGCAGTGGCCATCCAGCCAGTGGGGTCTTCGCCTGGATGACCCCACTGAACTCAAAACAGGAAAAGTCTTTCTGAAAGAAGAGTTGGTTACTGTCTGACAGTGACGATCATGGCTTCGAAAAGTGAAATAACTAAACGTACAATTTAAATGTTTGATTTATTGTTGTTCAGGTAAAAGATCATTCAGTTAGAGTTCAAACACCGCTGGCTTTCATTATACAGATAATCGATTTGGGATGGCTTATCGATCGCTCTGTGGTGATGTCAGTCCTGCTGACTCGACACTAGGGGGCAGTATGTGCTCACAAAATGACCAACTGCGGCGGATGTTTAAAAATATTTAATAATCTCCTTTAAAGACAAACAATAACAATCATCTTAAGTCACTTTTTATTAGATATTTACAAATCTGAGAAAAGGTCAAATCAGAAACTGGAAGTTAAGTCGGGTCAAACTAAGTGCTGAAGGTCACAAACAATTTCTGTTGATTTACAAGGAAGTGTTTTGGTCCTATAAAGTTTAAACATATTTGAATGTTTTCTATGTGAGTTTTCACATAACTAAGTAAAAACCAGATTTAAAGAAGCAGAAAGTCCAGGAGCTTGTTCTGGTGTCCAGCTGGACCCCGTCTGTCCTGCGTGTGGGTGGGCATTTATTTCTGTCCTCGCACTATGAAGTTGTTCTTGTTAACTTTATAACGCGATGACAGGTAAAAACCTCCTCCTCAGCCAGGCGAGGAAGATGAGACAACGGCTAAAGTGTCAGCTGGAGTCTGACGTGAGGAAAACAAATCAACACCACTTTGTGTCAATAAAGCAGAATTTGTAATTTTCCCTCCAACAGAGTTATTGTTAGCTGATGACCACCAGCCTCCAGAGGCGCCGAGTGTCGACCACCATCCTGGGCCTGGACCAAAAGGTTCTGGTGAGGAGGGAGAACAACTGGTGTCAAACAGCAACACAACCAGTTTATGACCCCCGGCACTCGTTAGAGTCAGGAGGGGCCCGCGGGTCGACCCGGGGCCTGGATCGACCCGGGGCCTGGATCGACCCGGGGCCTGGATCGACCCGGGGCCTGGATCGCCTGCAGACCTGCACTCTGCTGCTGCCGGGGAGATTTATGCTACGATTCCAGGTGGAATCCACCAGACGTGGACGATGAGGTGGAGTGCTGGGACTTGTCTCTGCACTCGGCTTGTTTTCCCTGTGAGCAGTACATCACCCGTTCATTAGAGGCGGTTCTGCAGCGAAATGACAGGTTCTGTCGGGTCGGAGCAGTAGATGGTGACCCAGAGGGGCGCCGCCTGAAAATACCTTTCACTTTGGAGACAAACTGACCAGAAAACTCATATTTATATCTCCCAAGAAGGTAAATAATTCACACTTTAAAACGGTCAGAGAGAGAAATATTCAGGCTCTTCTTTTTTGTCATCAACAGTTTTTAAGTCAACAGATTAAATATTTCATACTTTCTTTTCTCCATAAAGAGTTTGTTTCAAAATTGAGTTTTGGTCACTTGCTAGAAAAATATTTACCAAAAATTACACAAAGAATAACAATAAGGACCATTCATTAAATAAATTACTTTTATCAAAATAAATAAAACTTTTCCAAGTTAAACTTTATGCCAAAAGTTGAAAATTAATAGTTTATAAATAAATTACTTTTCTTAGGCAAAATTTTATTGTTTCTACATTTAAACTTTTAAACAGAAGAAAATTTGATATCGCTTATTCATTATAAAAGCAATTTAATCTATTTTACATATATATATATCAAAAAATGTTTACTTTTAATTTTTAATTCCTAACTAAATTGGACTCAGGTGGTTTGTAGTCATTTTAATATTATGAATTACAACATTTTTAATTCAGATCATTCTTTCTGCAGCTCAGCCCCCCCTTCACTGCAAAAACACAAAATCTAACCAGGTGTTTTTGACCCAGTTTCTATTGCAAATATCAAATAAAGCAAAACTGTCTCACAATGAACTTTTCAGTCAGATATAGCAGCTGACTTTAAGTCAATAATTCCACAATTTTAATAAAAAGTTCTAGTTCCACTGGCAGATTATTTCACTTGTGTATTTTTATTAGTGAAAAAATCTGCCAGTGGATCTAGAGCTTTTTATTAATATTAATTACTTACGTAAAACCAGCTCTTATATTTTGCTGAAAGGTTTCTTGTCAGTTAGTTTCTTATTCCGGGTGTATTTAGTAATTTGCACTAGAATCTAGACTAAAGGTTCTTGCTCATGTTTCTGCAGTGTTTTCCTCCAGAGTCCGGCTCAGCAGTGATGGATCTGTGTCTGGTCTCAGCTCTGGCCCGTCAGGTCTGCGTGGGCCGGTGCAGGTCAGTGGGAACCCACCTTGGCGGTTCTGGTTCTGCGTCACCGGTCGGGGACAGATGGTGCCAGGCTGGTGCTGGGACCCTGAACGGGGCAGGGTTCCCGCGTACCAGAGCGGCCGCTGATTTATGCCGCGGCTCCTTCTGCACAGTTGACCTCTGCTGGTTGAGGGGTCATCCACCAGTGGGGATGGCTGGAGGGAGGTCGGGTGGGGTTCTGGGAGGTCGGGTGGGGTTCTGGACGCAACAAATGGGTGCTTGAGAAAGGATGGCTGTACCGTCCCAGGGGACGTCTTGTGGGCCCTCAGAGCAGCTGCAGGATCTGTACGTACAAAAAGCAACACATTTCATTAAAACCAACGGTGTTCAAAGTGGGGCCCGGGGGCCATTTACGGCCCCTGAGCTTGTTTTCTGCGGACAAATTAAGACAAAGATACGGCTTTTAAATTAAACTGTACTTACAAAAATGTAACACAGAGTAACCATCTTTTTTAAACTGGTTTCTTTCTGTTGTCATGGTAACGGTAAGCATAATTCTGCTATTGTTACAAAATGTATTGATAAAATCTATTAAAATATGGATTATTAGCCATCTCTGCATTTGATATTTACTTTTAAAGTTAAATGATATTGAATATTTTTTCACATAGATGTAATTTGGTAGTATGCAAATAAAAACTGCTTTTATTTGATTTATAGATATTTTTTAAGTACACAACTGTTTCCTCGGAGGCTCCATGTTTGTGTCCCTTCAGAGACTAAAGGGCCTCATAAAACCTGTGACGTGTCAGATTTGGTCCCTGGATCAACTGAGTTTGTTCTAAATATCGTATTGCAGCAAAATCTGCTTTTAATTAATGCTTTAAAACTTTGCAAAACGCAGCGATTAACTGCGTTTCCATTGACCATATAACTGCAGAATTTGACATTTTGTATATAAATTTGTTTAATTGAAACTTGTCAATTTCCAAGAAACTCATTTTTTCTGATGAAAACCTTTTTGATGAAGTAGTTTTCTATTTGTATCAAAATTAGCTTATTTCACAAAACTGCACTGGGAACAATTTTTTAACAAGTCAAATGATCAGCAACTGGATGTTGCTACTGAAGGAAACCATGAAGAAGAGAACGACAGGAAGTGGTTGGAGGATCGCAGCAGGTTTTAATGACATCGGACTCACCTGCATCATGTCCATAATTATTTCCAGTTTTCTACAATTCCATTTTTAAAAATAAAATCTCATTACTCTATTTATTCTTCATAAAAACAGTTCTTGTAATTTATTGTTGAGTAGGTAAAACTAAAAACATATTTTGTGATTTTGTTTTCTGAAGCTTATATTTTCTCGGCCCATTTTTGAGCTGACTTGAAAAGAAGTTTGGACACCCCTAAATTAAACACACCTACGGTTTCCTTCACAAACTCAACCTAATAGACAAAAGCAGCAATTTGCAATTGGGAAAATCACTAAAACTATTCTAAAATTCATATTTATCACCAGGGACTCTGAGCGCGGCTCCCACGCAGCTCTGACGATTAATCTTCAGCTGGTTTCATGTTTTAGAAACAGTTGAGTTAAACCTGAGGTGATGGTAATAGGCTATTAAAGCCCTTTAATTGGAAAGCCCCTCTGCCTCCACCCTTCTGCCCCCCAGCCCACCACACAGCTGACTAATGAAATCAGTGAATAGCAGCCTTGAAAGAGCAGGACAAAAGCAGAGATAGAGAAAAGACAATATCCTTGTGTGGGAGAATTAGTTACACTCAGTAGTCTAAGTGTTCAAAGCACAGAGCAAAATAAAAAAAAATGAGGTTGGGGGTAAAAGAGGGGATTAAAGGAGAAGTCCACACAGGTGGGAGTTAGAAGGGGGGGTCACATGACAGGACGTTACCTCGTTTGATAAACAGCAGCCGTGGCTCACAGGAAGGAGGAAGGGAGGAATTTTATAGGCGGAATTAACTGCCTGAGCACATCAGGTATTCATTAGGGTAAATCTCCCAGGTGTGCTGAACGTGTGAGAAAAGCAGTCGCATGGCTCTGATGCACGACGGCGACATGGCAGCGAGGCGCTTTTAATTGTTACTCACTGAAAGGATCACAACTCAGCTGGAAATGCCAAGATCAGAGCCACAGTTACACATGATAATGTTCTGGTTCTGAAGTAATTAATCTGAGGTCCAGAACCTTCTGGATCAGAGGAAATCCTCTGAAATCCAAATCAACATCAGTGGATTAAAATGTAGAGAATTAAAGTTATTAAGCTAAAATTATACAAGAATTAGACTTAACATAGCGCCGCAAATAGCTAAAAATCAGAATACTTGAAATCCTTTCTAAAAAATACCCATAACTAATCCAGAAATGGACATTTGAAAGTTTCAATTATGAAAAATAAACAATAAAGTTGAAATTTTTATCTGAAAAGAGGCTGATCGTGAATCCAATATGGCCGCCCTGCCGTTGAAAGTGAACATTATTTTATCTGCATTTCTCAAAGCTGTCTTGGTAAAACAAAATCTTGCTGGTTCAAAGCATGCACTGCTAATAGCCATTAGCCAGGTGCTAAGTACATTAGATCTCTGTATTTGCAGGGGCTTCAGAGCACAACCAGCCATGAAAAGCTAAAACCAAATGACATAGCTGTGTTTTTTAAAAGTTCAGATGTTAAATAATATACATTAATATGCACTGTGAAAACTGGCTGAGCATTAGTGCACATGCTAACATCTACAGTATTCTTACCTCCATTCTTGGGTAAAACCAATCACCAATAAGTTACCGATGATCTTTGATCAGGGAGTCGGGTGGCATTCAGCTTCCCACGTTTCATTTCCTCCAGAATATTTTAGATATAAAAAAAATCCTGAACTGGACAAATTTCCCATGTATAATTTATAATTTAATTTAATTTATAATTTATAATTTATTCCCAACAAGAAAAACAAACATGTAAATACTGAACTGCAAATATTGAACTTTATAACAAATTTTTCTTCAAGTAGCAGAAGACTTGGTGTTAATGCTGTTTTATGTTTGGAAATTCATGCTACTATCAGGATGTAAAGTTATGCTCTCTTTTCTGCATGTCCAGTTTGGACGAATCTCCATGTGTCCAGTGATCTCATTGTGTTTTGAATTACTGCTGCTGCTTTGCACAGTCATCTCCAACTCACCGTCTCATTAGTTCAACCGCATCATCCACTACATATCAAGCTTTTTTATTGATTTGATTAATTTATTTCATACATTTCACCAGGAGAGAAAACAAAAGACATGAAAACATCTCACTTATTTGGTGACTGTGTGCCTGAAAAGCAGCATAAAGAAGTTTAAGTCCAAGAGTGGCTTTGATTCCCAAAATAAACACGTTGCTGACTAATCTGCTGACACAAGAGATGATAAATAAATTGAGAAAGTGACATCTGTATTGCTGCAACTGCCTTTCTTGTTACTGTGATTTTTTTTCTCCAGTCAGTCGATCACAGCTGGAAGTCCTGGGAGTTTTTCCTCAGGGTGTGAGGGAGTCTGGATGGACTGGTTTCTGGGCCAGAGAGCAGCACAGGCCCAGGCCCCAGCCCAGAGCCCAGAGCCCTGCGCTGTCATGCAGCTCCTGTTCGCTCCCCTCCAGGGCTCTAAGTGTGCATGTCGGGACAGATAGGTCACAGATAAGTCTCTTTCAAGGCTTCTTCTTTCAACCTTTTTGCTCCGCAGTGTTGTGATTACGAGCTTTGAACCTGTGCCTCATTCCTGCAGTGTCTCCTTCGTCCTGCCTCGCTGTCAGTCACAGCAGCTTCTCTGCTACTCTGGGCTCAGTTTGCACACCTTGGCCGGTTCTCTTGAACTCGAAGCTTTCTGGTAACTTCTTTTCTACTCAAGTAACATCTAGGTTTAGCCAAGCTGCTCCATGTGGCATCACTCTGTGCAATTCTTTCAAATCTTCTCAGTGTTACCCATGACTGAACCTCTACAGTTCTCTCTGCCTACATTTCTTTCTATAGCCCTGGCTCTTCAGGAGGATTAGATCCACTTAACCCCCCCGATGAGCTCAAACGTCCTTCAGATCATGTTTATATCTCCAGCACAGCCTGGAGCTATTATCATATCACCATTTCACATTATCACTTTTCCTCCATGCGATGCTCAGCCCTGATGTTTTGAGTCCAGAGGTTGTAAGTTATTTAAACTTCGGTGTTTAGAATATTTCTGAGGATTTGAGAACCCTGAAAATCCCATAATATCCATAGAGACAAAGCAACACTCATAACCTCCACAAAATGTTTATTAGTGCAGACGCAGGATTGTTATGGGTCAGATTTACTGGCTGAGCCTTGAATAAAGTAAAACAACTGAAACCATCTGGTTTTAATGTCTGTCACTGGTGTCCTTTTGCACCTGCTGTCCCAGTTTTACTTAAACTTTATTCACTAAAAGACTCTTAAAATGTAGAATCTAATTTATGAGAGATTCCTGGTCAAGATGAGCTCAGAGGAAACCTAGAAACACGAAGCTTAGGAAGTTTGTAACTTACTGTGTTGCTTCAAATGGATGACCACAAATATGAGAGTTTGAAGAGATGAACAGAAATCTGACTTTTTACCAACTTTCCTACTAGTTTGCTTTAAAATCAGCAGCTTTGTTGGACAGAAAGATTCTTTGGTTTAATTGGAATATTTTAATTCCCAGAACTCGACTCACCAGTGGTTTCGTCTGTTTTCATTATGATTATTTTATGGAGGTTTCTTGTGGGCTGTGGTGTTTGACAGGATTCTGTAGATTAGAGCCGTAGATTAATCAAATTCAGATTTCAATAAAAAAAAAGATTATTTTTAGATGTTATTGTTTTGGAAAAGTCATCTCTGCAACTGTGCTTTTATTTTGTAAAGTTTCAACGGACATCTGACCAGGAGTAAAATGTCACGGTTCTGTCTGTACTTGGATTTTAAAATGGGGGGTTTTGTGTATTTTCCTGGAAGTTGCACTCTATGCTGTTCTTTAGCACAGTGAAATTTATAAAAAAAATAAACTTTTCATCAACTTTGAAATTGGCCTCTGTCTCTTTAAGAACCTCCGATCCTTTCCAGCGTGTTTTTGATGAGGGAATAACATGATTCAATAATGGAAAAGTAAATTTTTCAAAATTCCTCTTCACTGTTTGTGTGGTGCTTTAATGAAGAGACGCAGGAAGAGTCGATGGACAGATAATAAAACTAAACGGCTGAAAATCGTCATGTTGTTCAGGTTCAGACATTTACAAATAAAAAAGGTTGAAATCACTTTGGACTTATTGATATGTAGAGGATCCAGTGAACCTGCGGTACTGAAGCCACACAGGGCAGAGTAATTGCTTTGCAGTCAAAAGGTTGCAGGTTTGATTCCAGCTTCTTTATGCTGACGTTCCTCTGGGCAAGGCACAGAACCGTAAGCTGATCTGTGTGTCTGTTTGGGTCAGTAGGACAGGAGGAACCCCATCGCTGTGTTTTATTTCTCTCATGCTGTGCAGCGTTTGGACCGGCTGGATGCTGCAGGCGGCTGCATTCGGACTTCTGGGTTTCCTCAGCTACCAGAGACGTTTACATTCAGCTTAATGTTGTTTCAGGTGAATCTTTCAGCCCGACGCACAATGAGCTCTGAGCCTCAAAGACTTTGGCATAAAGTTCTGATTTGGTCCACTTTTCTTTCCTCGTTGTAGCTGCATGAGAAACCTTAATGTTCCCCAAATATGAGAGATTATGATTCTGTTTGCTTCGCTTTGGTGTCACAGAGAACCAGGCATCATAACTGATGTATCACAGCACAGAAATACTAACTCACCTTCAAGTATCTGATACAGAAGATAAAAACATTGTGCATTTTTTTATGCTGTTGTCTTTGAGTGCAAACATAAATGTGAAATACCAGACTGCAGGATGTTTTTGTTCTTTCATGCTAAGCTCTCCTGGTAATCCTTGGACATGCAGCACCTCTGTTTTATTTAGCTGATTTCCTCCCACTTCCTCCTCAGAGGATGATTCTCTCAGCCTCGCTCCATCTCTCAGTGTCCTTTATGAAACCCATGAATGATATTGTTGGGGCTTCTGTTCAGGCCAGAGAGGTCAGCCCTGAGCCAGGCCAGTGAACGCGGGTTAATCTGGCCTCTTCCAGATGTACTGGCCGAGTCAAAGGACGTCCGAAGGCTCCGCTCGGACTTCCACAGAGCGTGATCTATTGTTCATCTGTCAGCAGCGCCGTGATATATTCTATCCTATGCTGGTGGACAAAATGGACCCCGGCGATTATACAAGCAGGGCCATTGGTCCGCAGCATCGCCGGGCCGCTGGCTCTGACACCAGGCAGCTTGACCTCCAGGTCTCGCGCTTCTTTGTTTTCCGCTGACCTCTGTTTCTTTTACCCCCCCTCTGAACCTTAAACCTCCATCCTCCCCTCTCCTCCCTCGCTCTGTGCCTCGCCTTCTTCTTCCACACGCTTTTCACACTCATACAAATAAAGAACTGGGCCCCTTCAGTTTATTTTACTAGCAGTTTGAAGGCCTGGCTCTTTACAGATGAGAGGAGGGAAAAATAATAGGAAGGAGCTTTAATTAGGGGAGTTATTTGGACTCAAATAAAACAACAGGGTCAACTGGGAGAGTTTGGTCTTTGATATGAGGACTTTGTCATCTTTGGGTTTGACCCTCATATCCATATAATGGAGGATGAAGAGCTCAGAGTGCTGCTGAGGAATGGAGTGATGCTTTTATCAATAATCACATGGATGGGTGAGATCAGCTCCAGCTGTGTGTCTATGCACACACACACGTGTTTGTTCAGTGCCAGGTGTGCCCCCCCCTTCCTCTGTGATCAGCCCGTCTTCGGATTGTGACATGCAATTTCCCTCTCCTTCACTTCCCCTCTTCCTCTCATCTGGCGACGGCCGCTCCCTTCGGCTTTCACGCTGTTTACCAAACATGCCCTCACCCTCCCTCCTCCCTCCTTTTATTTCTGCTTCTGCACATGCATGTCTTTGTTTGCTCTCATCGGAGTACAAAAGGGTTCCCAGCTATCGCCAGCGCTGCAGTGTGAGACAGGAGGCCTTTAGTGTTGCTTGCTGGGGGAGAAACGAGTCCTGGGTGCTGGATGGACCCCGGTCCTCCAGCAGGAGCCTCTGGAGGGGCAGTAAAACAGGGGAGATCCTGGGTATGAATCTGGATGAAACCTGCAGCTCCACCTCAGAGGTTCATCCTTCAAAACACACATTAAAACTATTTTGGAGTGCTACTAGAAAGTACTTCTCCCTTTTACAGATTTATACCTTTTTGCCACCTTAAGGCTTCTGTAGCTTTTATGAAATTATGTTTTTTATAAGTTTGCTAAAACTGTCACTACAGGATGATATGAGGCAGCTAATGTGTGAGGAACATGAAGATCCTCTGCTTTCTTCCAGTGGTTCTACTGCCATCTGCAGAAAGTCACAGAAATAACCAATCAGAGCCAGCAGGAAGATCTTAGCGCTGTTAATCATCCTTGTGTACACACTCCTGCTCACACGCTTCCCCTTTACTCTCTGCTGCGCTACATCTCCTCCACCACAGCATAGCCTGCTGTGAATCCATAGGCTAGTTAGCGTAGCCACGATTAAACAGTTTTCCTCTAGTGTTAGCTTGTTTCTCTCATGTTTTTCACAACTGCAGCAACACAGCAATAAGTTTGAATATGCTGTATGGGGAGGGTGTGAGCAGCATGTACATGAGCATGATTGGCAGTACTAAGAACTTACTAAGGGTCTGCACTGCTTCTGAAAAAACACCCAGCTATTTTGGCAATAAGTTATTGTTTTATGTTATCTGGAAAATTAGCCATTTTAAATATCTGCCAGCTATTAAGACACATTTAGTGTCTTAATAGCTGGCAGATATGGCTGGGGTTACCTAGCAACCCCAGCCAAGCCCAACCTTGTTACCTAGCAACCCAAGTGAAGCCCCAGCATGCTTGGTCAGCTGGATTTCCTGCTGTTTGTGTTGTGCAATGGCTGCTGGAAAAGACAAGCAGAAAGTTATTGCTGACTTTGGCCAGCAGGAGCATGCTTGGATTTAAGGTGACAGGAGGCCTTAAAACAGCTCATTCTGAAAGGAACTTAGATAATTCCTAAAATGTCATTATCTAAGAAAGATTTTGTGCAAAAATTGTAATGAATATATTTTGTATAGCCCATAGACCAATCCTAACCTGTACAAGGAAGCATAATAGGCACCTTTGGAGGTGGTACAACTTTAAGATGAATATTTAAGATGCATCTTGTCTCTAAGCTAAAAGACGGCAACAGCATAACCATCCTTTCCAACTCAATCTGCTCTGCTGCACCCAGCTGGTAATTCACTTATGCCACTAAATGATGCTCTGCTGAACTTCCATAGCACTGAAGACAACAAACTCCTCAGTCATCCAACTTTATTCCACTGTTCCTACGGAGGCGGCCATCTTTATGAGCCGCAAAGAGATTTGGATTAAAAATCAGGTAAAAAGGATGTGCAAGCTGGGCAGATGTATTTCTGTTGGTTTCTATGAGGGGTCAATGTGCATTTTTGACACAAAGGGATTAACTCTTTATCTGTAAACTTTTGCAGCAGTCACAGGCGGCGGCGGCGAGGAGCCGTGCAGATGTGGTGAAGGGCGTGCTGCTGGCTGAGATGTAGGTATTATAAGTGGCTTGCTCCGGGATGACCAAGTAGGTCAAGAGAATCAAGGCGGGAGTGAAGGGGCTCACAAAGCTGTGAGGGGAAGGTCAAGCGTGAAATCCCTGCCGCCCCCCGCTGCTCTGACCCCCCAGGGAGGATCTCCGGACAAGCGTTGTGGCTGTCAGTGTTTGATGCACTGCTGCATGGAGGCCATGTGTGCTGGAAAATTCATAATTAAGATGTAAAAGCATCTGAAAGGCAAATTTTGGGTTTGAAAAGCAACTTTTAAATACAGTCCAAGAGGCTGGATGAGAAAACACAAAAATATCAGCTAATCACATCTTAATGATTGAAACATATGATTTAGTTGATGAAATTCCTTCTCAAATAGATATAAATGTGTTATAATGCATTAAATAAAATGCATCCGATCTTACAGAGTGATCAGATGCAGATAGATTTATTAGATTGTTACTGTAAATACCCAAACTGCTCAGCTGGCTTCGCTTCAGGACAGTTTCTGCACATGTGAATCTATGAGAGCATCCAGCTGAAATCACTCTATCTCTGAATGGCTGATTGCTGCAAACGAGACGTTTGTGCTGGAAATTATTGTTTTCTTGTTTTGTGATTACTGCCAAAGAAAAGCCATCATCACTTTGCATCAAAACTGCTCTGCATGCAGGAAACTGCAGCTAAGAATCTGGATCTCCATGAAAAGCTGCAGAGGGTTGACTTCACTCCAACCAGGACGTCCAGAAAAGGCCAGAGCAACGAGACTGCCCCCCCCACCATCAATGGAAAATCTAAAATGAAGTATGGATAAACCTGCAGGCATATTTGAATACTGTTACTTAAAAAAATATATATATTTAGCGGCATGACTAATTAGTCAACAATGTGCCCACACCAATATTCATCATTCTGGATGCTGTTTTACTGCACATACGACCAAGATGCTAAAGGTCCAACATGGGAAACAGAAATATAATAATTCAGTTTCCAATATGATGCATTTACTCTCATAAGTGATCATTTATTGAAGTCAAGCTGAAGAGACTTTGTGGAGACTAACTCTATAAGACAAAACATCCTGCGTATAAAAGGATGTTTAATGTGAAGCTTCAGGAATCAGTTTGGATGTTGCATTTATTGTTTGGTTGGTAATGCTACCAGCAGCCTGAATTAACATTTACTGTTTATGAACAACTTGATTTCTTCCTGTGTCAGGATATTTTTCATGTTGGCTAAAATCAAATCGTCCTCACAAAGACATGTCTCCTTACACATCTCTTAAGACTGAATGAGGGTTCTGGTTTAGTGAATCTAGGCAGAGACTGCACAAAGATCAGTCATCTTTATGAAAAAAAGATTTGTTTAGTCAACGTTTAAGGAATTAACAACTTTGAAGTATCTCAGCATTTTAAATGACTTAAAATAATGGATGAAAATCAACCAGTGTTGTAATTTTTTGGATCTTTGGTGAGAATCTGACTCATAAATGAGACAAATCTCACCAAACTTCTTTACTTGTGTTCTTTGTGCACATTCCTGTCACACCCTGTCGCCTTCACGTCACCGCTGCACAGTGACGCCCTCTTTCTCGCCCTCTCTCCACCCGAGCGCCCCCCAGCGACTCTCTCACACCCACCTCTGGTAAACACTAACCACGGCTCCTCCAAAGGCTCAAATGGCATCACTAAGCAAGCACTGCTGCCCGTCATGTTAGTAGTTATTGGTTTTAGAGAGTTTGACCTGTCCACCAGACATTAATCACTGAAATATAACAACATTAAATCAGGAAAAGCTGGAAAATTTGATAAAAGTGCTGGTAATTTCTTTTGCAAATTGGAAACTGGATGTTTTGCTTAGTTAATTAATCATTTTGGGTATTTTGAACCAAAAGTTTGGATTCTGAAGAGGAAAGTTTGTATCTGACCAAGATTTATTGACTGGAATACGTCAGGGAAAAGTTCTTTAGTTTTGTCAAACTGAAATAAATGAATAATTTGATTAGCCTTCATTTTTTTCAAACAATACGTCTGTTCCCACATTACTCACTAGTTCTATGGGTGTTGGTGAAATGTACCTGCAGGGTTTCCATCCTCGTTTTGGTTTCCAAGCACAATCAATGAACACATTCAGCATGTTTAGGTGTTAAAAATCACATCAGTCCAGAAATCACTCTTACATTCAATATTCAATAGTTGATCAGAACTTACTAAAACCTCATTTAGCAGTTCTGAGCTTTAAAAACTTCTGAATTTTTACCTGAATTTGACATTTGAAGTAAAACATGAGACAGATTTAGTCTTGATGCTGATTTGAAAGCAGCGTCAGCAGGATCTCACCCTGTGCTGTAAATTTAGACCCTCCTAAGTTCACAGGATACGATCTGTGCAACACTCAACAAAGGAAATAATCAGTCAGGATCAGAACAGGATCATGACTCCCAGTCATGGGACCAGGGTGAATTAGGAAGCGAACGCTGGAGCTCTGAATAGAGGGAAGGAAGTTTCTTGTGTCTTTTATAGATCTGCAGAGTCAGAATGACCAACTTTCTTTGCTACTGATTAGTCACACTGAAAATCATTGACAAACTGAGTATTATGCACTACTTTCTTTGCTGACGATGCAATTTTCTGATTGAGAAAGACATAAAACTGCAGAGACAGTAATTCACGCTGAGGTTGGTCTGCAGGGCTGAGCAGCGAGCAGCCAGGAGCTTCTTTGAACCTGTCAGAGACCATTTGTACTTGATGACAGAGAGGTGGCTGTCACTGAGGAATGTCCAGCATAGTTTTGATGTTTCTTTGTCTGGAATTTAGCTTTGCAGGACTGGTTGTGTTTTGAATGTATATCATGACCTCTCAGATACAGGAAGGTCAACGAATCAACCTGAACTCAAGTCAAGATCGAAGCTGCTTTTTACCTGTCAGAGCAAGATGAACCTTTAGGTTTAGAGTTGAAATCACTTAGTGGATGCAGTTTATTGCTTTAGCTGTTCCACAGAGATAAAAGAAACTAAACTGTCACTGTTATACTGACCTTCTCACTATTCAGACGAACTTTAAAACATTTGAAGGTGGTTTAACATCTGCTGCCTTGGAAAAACAATTTAAATCAACAAGAAAATTGTTTTGGTTTTAACTCAGAAATGAAAGTTCATAAAATCAACTTAACATTATAAAGCTAAAATAACCACTTATTTTACTTTAGAATAATCTAAATTCTTGCATGAACAAAATTTCTGATCTTATAATGAATTTTTTTAAACGTCACAAAGAATTCAGCTCAGAAACATTTAGTGATAGCAGGACATTATCCTCAAGATCTGCAAACATTAAAATGAAAATTTTCCTCAATAAAACACCAGAGTCAGATTAATGTAACTCACTTCCATCCCAGGATACAGAAACATGCCGCTAAGCATTCTGGGAAATAGTTCTCACTCTTGTCTTCTTGTTCTTCTTTCAGTTTTTTTCAATGCTAACCTGAAATCTCTAGTTTATTCAACTCTTGGAGGTTTGACAAAACTAATAAAAAGTGAACAAAACGTTTATCTTTCACAAACTCACATTTAGGTTCAAAATCTAAAACCTGCTAAATGTTTTTGTCTTAAAGAGTAAAAGATAACAGACAAACCGAATGCAGCTCAGATGTTTGCATACAGAGAGGAGCGGGACGATCACAGCTTCCTACATCCATGCAGTCACTGTAGTGAAAGTGTGTTTATTAGTGGGCAGGACGAAGGTGTGTTGGCAGAGCGGGCCGAGCCGGGAGCCGCTGCCCGTCCCGGGGGTTCGAGCAAAGAGGATGAAACCTGTCATTAGGGAGGTGAGAGGAAGAAAGCTCCCAGTGGGGGGGGCATTGTCCTGGGGGCGGGAGGGTGGGATGGCTCTTTAGTGCATCAAATAACACGGCCCCTGGCAGCCTTTGTTACAGAGTGAAAGGGTCCAGTGGTGGCGGCGGTGGGGGTCACCGGGGTGAGGGGGCAATCCTGAACATTGGTCAGAGGGAGAAAGGACTCTGTGGGTGAGGAGGGGAGAAGGACGGGGAGCGAACGGGGGTGGAGGGCTTTTATACAGTTGTTTTCCTCTTCTTTGTCCGCAGGTCATGCAGAAAAAGCTGGTTTGTGTTCTGAAACTCTCTTCCCAACCAACAAACATCAACGTGTTTAATTTGTTGCCATCATGCATCAGCATTTCATTTTTATGTCTTTGTAGATGGAAGTTGTGTTTCCTGCTGCAGGAGGGTGAAAAGGAAAGGTTGACATGTATACTGAAGCTTAGCGCAGAGTCAGGACCTTTCACTCATTCAGGGCATTTTAAGGGGACAGGTCACATACATAATGGGAAACGGACAAAAAGGACCAAAAGCTTTCCTCTGTGCTGGAGGTGGTGCAGCAACAAATCCGCCACAATATATCTGGATGACAGCTTAAGTTGGGACTCACTGGCCACCAATTTCACTTCTAGCCCCAGGACCAAATCAAAGAAACAGCCGTCAGGAAATAAATGAACATATCGTTGTAATTCCTGCAGGCTTCGCTGCGGATGACATTTTGTCACTAATTGAAGCTCTAAAATCAGTAATGTTATAAGGGTAATTTTACTAAACAAAATTCTCTCCTCCCCAAGCATTATTCAGCCACTTCTTTGCTAACGGTGCATGTTCAACTTAATATGTCAAAGCTGTTCTCACAGCCAGAGCAGCTAATAAACTGATAAACCAGAGCAATTACTGACTTCATTAGCGGCCTTTCATCCGATCCCAAAGCACTGATGACTTTAGAGCGCCAATAAAACCGCCAGGTTGTGACCTTAACCTTAAGGGACCTCTGCAGAACGAGAGGGGACAGACGAGGGTCAACAACATCTCACTCTTGTCACACTCTGGTGTCAAAGTGTGTTTCCATCAGTCTGCTTCATGATAACAGACAGAAACCAACCTGTGAGAATCCCAAGTCAAATTAGACCAGTTTGGGTCTTTTGATTGGCTGGATGAAAACAAAATGAAAGGTGACAATCAGACCATTGGAAAAGGTTGCTTCATTTAGAGTAATTAAAATGTTCCTGAATGGGACAGAAACAATTTACCTGAGCAATAAAGTCTGAGTATTAATATCTGATTAGCGAAAATATGATGCCGCACACATCCTAAAGCCCAGGAATCAAGATGTGCTGTGACCAGGTTATTTTATCTTTATTTTATATTATTTTATTCTATTGCTAGTATAGAAGTGTTGGGCTGCTGGCTAGCACAGTTGTTAGCTGTGTTGCTATGCAACAAGGGGTCCCTGGGCTCGAATCCCACATACACACTAAAAACTGTTACTATAATCTAGACTTACATACCTCACTGAAGCTCAGTTTTACTTATTCATATTTTTTGCTTCCGTCTTTAATTGCGTTGCTAGCAAGTTGTGGCAAATTCACAATGAGACAAATTTTAATATTTTATGCATCATATTTGCAGAATTTTTATTTATACAGAAAGTTTGCACAGATTTGAAGCAGGAGTTTTTTTTCCACATCACATTTGTGTCAGAATGCTGTTTAAATTCTGTTCAATGAATTCTGAGCAAACTAAATAATATTCATCTTATCTAATATAGAGTCCATTTAAATCTTAAAATGTAAATGTTGTAAAACAATAAAATTACCCTTATAACTTTTCTGATTTTAATCTTTTCTTTTTTTGTTAATACTGGAGTGTTTTAAAAACAGAAAGTTGAGCTCCAAGCAGAAATCTGACCAAGCAGCAACGGTGACGCCCGTCTCTCTCCTCCTGCAGTTATTAGTTGGTACAAACAGTAAATCTTCCACTAAAACCTGGTTAAAACCCAGCAGTGAGTCTGTTGCTCATTATCAGCCACTTATTTCGTATTGCTTTGGTGTGGAGTTCTTCAGAAAGCGGCTTGTTGTTTTTAAATGAAACTAGTGATAAATTCAAATTGCAGTATGAAGTTATAATTTCACAGTTGGAATATTGAAATGCAAAGCTCTGATTTTGTTGAGTTCAAATTTACCTTTAGGAGCCAGTTTGTATAAAACCGGACGCTAAGTGACGTCCTACTGGTCAGTACGACTAACTGTGTTCACACACTTCTAGCAATCAGTTTTTAATTAAACCGTAAAGCTGGATAAAAGCTACAAATGTGTATTTTTATTATCTTCTGATGTTTCTCTGAAGTTGTGTTCTTGATGTTTTCACCTTGGCCATAATTAGCGGCTCCTGGTGGGAAACATCAATTAGCTTTTTTAGCAGGTTTGCATGGAGCTGTAAAAAGAAAACTGGACATATACACAGCTTTTAAGTGTAAAAGGGCATTACAGAGGTGAGCAAATTAGCCCCAGGTCTCAGTGTGACGGAGAAAAAACTGTTACAAGCTGCTTTCAGGGGAAAATGGAGGGAAATACGAAGAGGAGGAGGAGGAGGAGACATAGAGAGCAAATCACTTTCCCTGCTGACTTCTCAGGAGGGAGGAGGTAAAGATCACAGCCCCAGCAGCGACCGCTTCTCCTCCCGGCCTTTTGAAAGAGGACCTGGGGGGCCTGGTTCCCTCCTTTAGCCCTCTGGCTGTTAAAGGCTCTGATGGATGGTTTAATAAAACCAAATCCATCCTTCATTCACTCCTTCTCACTTCTAGAAGGAGTTTAGTTTATCTGCTGGTATCGCTTTAAAATAAGAATGCTAATTAGATTTTTTGGTTCTGGTTTTCTCTGTCTCTGTGTCATCAGGGGACAGATGTGGAGGCCTTCCTTTCCCAGGATTCCCCAGGGAGGGTGTGGACAGGTTTTACACCCTCCAGCTGAGGGACGGGCGGCTGGCTGTCCAAAGGGTCAAGTATTAGGAGTTAAGTGATGCATAAGTAATGCTTTGTTTGGGCTGATCTGAGGGAAGGGAATTTACTTCGTTTGTCTGTAATGAAGTTATTTTTTCCTTTGAAACTGAAGTTTTAAATGAGGATTAAAGGCAGAAAAGGCTGAGGGTTCATGGGAAACGAGCTGAAAGTCATAAAGACAAAAAATCTCCAGATGGAAGTGAAATAATCAGCAGATTAATGTAGAACATTGTTTTAATGACTGAACCTGAGAGAGTGAGAGCGTCTGAGCGAGGCTGGAGAAACCAGGTCAGACAGGAAAATCAGACACGAGGTCATGAGTCAAACTTCAAACCTTATTTTTGGTCACATTGTCGTCCATCTTTATGTTAGTCATGCACAAAGGGTTTACTTTCTGCTCAGGAGGTTGATTCAGTATTCTCAGAAAATAACATTTTTATTAGAAGTTAAGAGAGAAATAAACTCACAATATTTATATTTATTGTGGAAATAAAAAATATAATTTTTATTCTTAAGCTGAAATCAGCTGAACATACCTAAAATATACTTTTTTTTTTTGTTTGTTTAACTTTCCAAATATTTCCAACAATGCAACTTTACTCTGAATCCCTCAGAGAAACAGATTCTGTTTTTATGGTTGAATCTTTGCTGTTTGTAAAATACAAAATGAAAAATGTTCAGCTGCATGATGAAGCTTCTCTCAGGTCCTTCCAGCTCTTTGATTTCTTTGCTCTTTGTCATCTATTTACAGTTTGTCCACTGTAAATAGATTTATTGCCCTGATTTTCATTTTTGTTGCTGCTTTCAACACAGTGTTGTCATGGTAACAGGTGAAGTGTAGACGTTGGCCTTTTCTGGACCCAAAGCTTACCCACAGTGTCCCTCACTGACTCGCACGTTTTTATACACGCAGGTCATATTATGTCCAAATATTATAATGTGTTTTTTAATACATATTTTGTACATTAAAAAAAATAAAATGATCCTACTCATATTTTAATAGTTTTATCTTTGTGTGAGCCTACATGTTCACTTTGCTGAGCTGAATTTCTCTCCCACTTTGGACAACCAGGCATATTTATATTATATTTTATTACATTTGTTTGTTTTTAGAACAAACAATCTATTGCAATTTTTCCACAATCTATTGCGTCCTCGATTCTTCAGTCAAAACCAGGTGACAGAAACAAGTCTGGCGCAGCGTTTCTTTAGGGAAAACTTTCCGAGTATAGTTTCAAATTCAGAGATGCTGGTTAGACTTGTACAATCTGATGTTGCTGCAATGAAACGTCACAATGACAGTTGTTCTGCTTTCCCCAGCTGATCACTCTTTATTCTTCCTGCACCCTCTTCCAGTCAGCCTTTCTCTTGTTTTGGACAGAAGGTTCCCGGTCTTCACACGGAGTTTAAAACGTTTACCTCCCAGCTGCTGAGAAAGCTGCTGGCGGTTAGCTCTTTCCCTGGTCAGCCGGCTGGAGTGGCAGCTCTCTGTGGTCGCGCTCACACAGGCCTTTCAGACCTTGTGGCTTCCAAAGCACAGGCGTGAAAATCGGCCACATTTAATCAGCCATGGTGGAGAATTTGAAGAAAAGGATCAAGAGAGCTTTGTCCTAATGGATTGGCTACAGTTTGGGGGTCCAGCACACCAAGTTATACCTTGTTAAAGGCACATCACTCTGACAGTGTAACTCAAAACACATGGTATTGCCTTCAAGCATTCTCTCTCTCTGGATAAAGGAAGAAATGATTTTGATATGTTTTTGTGGTTCTTTTTGACATTTGAGGGCCAAATTTGTGCAACAGTGATTTCGATTGACTGTCAAGGCAATCACTTCATCTGCACTCCAAAAAAACAGAAAATTAAGGAATAAGTCGGCTTTTGTGTTTAAGAAGTACATCAAGTGACTCACGTATACAGTGGGTCAATTCTTTCAGGCTGTCTGTACATTAAAATTTCAAGCTTACGGCCATGGCAATTCTTACCAATACAGTAAGGCCATAGAAGACGGAGGCGACATTCAGAAAGGGCCCGCGCAGTCAAACAAAGCAGTAAATCAAGTGCCTTGACACATGCTCACCAGACAGTTTGCCGTTTGTCACAGAGCCTGAATGGAACTAAAAGCAAAGTTGTGGACGAATCGGGGTGATCGGCATTGCTCAGTTGCAGCACAAGGGGCCTTTTCAGACAGCTGCAACACTGATTACATTGTGTGAAGGCCAATCAAAGGGGAAAATGACGAGAGCAGCCATGCCGGACACACACAATGCACAAATGGCAGCGGTCAGATGGTGGCAGGGAGAGAGGTACATTTTGGGATGCACAAATGGGAAACTCTCATGAAGCGTGAGCAGCTTTGAAATCAACACATTTTATAAAAAAGGTGACAAATAACAACCTGTTGCTGTCACCATGAGCAATAAATCAATTAAATACATAATAAATTAAACTCAATAATTTCCATTTGTATAATTTTTTCCCTTTTATCTCTCAATTTCTACCAAAAACTGGATAACAAAAGTCTTCAGTCTGGTGCTTTCGTCTCAACCAGCCCCTTTTTTGAAGGACAATCTCTTTACAGAGTCTTTATAATTAATCTTATTTGTTGCTTTGGTTGCTTTGTTTATTTATTTTGGATGTTGGAAATATCCAGTGTTAAATGTTCATTTGAATTTAAAGTTTATTGATCTTTGAGAATATGTTCTTGCATTATTATGCATTACCATAATATTACTGATTGGAAATCGGCTTAAAACAACAGGACATTATTTATTGCAATAACTTCTGCACAATTTATCATCCAGTAAAACTGACTATTGTGTCAGGCCTAATTGTGACTTTTAGCTCCTTTTTATCAGCAAAAATATTCACTACTGGTTCATAAAAAAGATTCTCTTGTCATTATATTTTATAGTTTTTATTAATCAGTCTGCTGCACTACAAAAAAAGACAAAATCTTGATTTTCATGGAGATTATCGTTTTAAAAAAGGTGCCAGAATAGGTTTATACATGTGTAAAACATAAAACAATGGAGAAGCTTCCTTGGAACGACTGGCCAACCAAAACTACTCCAAGAGCATCAGTGCCTCATATTGGACATGGTAAGAGCTCAGAAAGCATCATCTAAGGTGCGACAGGTCTCCTCAGTTAGGGTCAAAGTTCATGCTTTAACAGAAAGAGAGACTGTGTAGAGAAAGCCATGGGAATTATCAAATAACATCTTGATAATTCTTCACAACATTTGGTAAAGGTGGAACATTTTGGAAGCGAAACTAGTGGAGCATTTCAGATAGGAGCATCATTCCAATAGTCAAACATGGAGATAACGGTCAGCTGGTATCTTCCTTCAGCGCTCAGATCAGCATCAGGTCGAATCCGTTAAGTAGCAGCAGAAAACACGCAAAATGGAAACAGGGAAAGTAATTTCAAACATGTTGAAAACTGATATAAATACAAAGAATATTTTCAGGTGAATCTGCAGTTAGTAGTTATCCAACCAAACTAATAGCTTTGATACCCAGAACAGATAAATAGGAAAATGAAACGAGTCTCAGTCTCTTCTGTAGCGGTTTGTACTGACGCAGTGCCAGAAGAATCAGAGTTAAAAGCACTGTATGATTTTGAGATTACACTGTATGCAGATGACACAGTCATTTATATTGAAGAATACAAGCTCAGACCTCTGCTTGCCCAAAGACTTCATATCCTTTTTGATTAATGCTTAAATGAGATGATGTCTATCAGCAGACCAGCAGCTTGGAGAGATTCTAGAGTCCCTAAACTTTCTGTTTAGTTTTTAAGAAATAAAACTTTCTGCAGTCAGTTTGGAAATGATTTATTTCAGACTCGTCGACCTTTTTTAGTAGACTATTAGTTTACGGATTTACATTTTGAGTTTCTTTTTGTTAATTTCTGACATTTCTTTCTTTACTTGGATCAAACTGAACTGAAAAGTTCTGAAAATATTTTGAGAGAATTGGAGAAAGCATCACTGCCTGCTCCTGGTCCTCATGCTTTATTGCTACTGTCTTTTTTCAGTTGTAATTTTCAGTTTATATGTTTTGTACCAGAACAAATATTCAGAAGCAGCATCCAATTTTTATGCTTTACTCTGGAACAAACTTCCAGATTAAACTACAAAACAGCTGGAAGGTTAAAAACCTGCCTGTGCAGCATTGATGGATAATAATCAGAACATCGATCAATATATTTAATTATGATTACTGTTGATGACTTTAATAATGGTTTTTGACTAAATGTAATGTTTATTCCTTGTTTCATCATTTGATTTCCTTAATTTTACTGTTTAAAGCACTTTGGACTTCTAAATGTGCTTTACAAATAAATTATTTCATACTTGTATAAATCGACTATAGTCTCTTTTAGCATATTATTGTTCATATTTAAGCAGGTTACTCTGGAAGACGATACCTGTCGTCTCAATGAGGTGAAATAAAAACAAACGTTGCATAAATAAACATAATTCCTGAATATTTGATGAGTACCCAGCAGCGTGTCGCTGTGCTGCGATTTATCGCCTTTGACGAAATTGGCCAGTGGCTAAATCTGCCGCAGTGTTTTTCTAATGAGACTGATGTTCCTACATGTTACTCAACATAAACTCAAACTTTGATCAAATACGTCTTAAACACTGAGTTGGTACGATTTTCTGCATCAGAAAGAAGATCTGTTTTCTATGAAACATGTTTTTAATCCAGGAAAAAATATTTTAAAACTCTAGCAACAAATGCAAAAGCAAAACTTGAGGGAGTAAAATGTGCACAACCCTGTAGGAGGACTGAAACCTCCCTAATGGTTGGTAATGAGGACCAGACATCAGATTGCCACTGAAACATTTAAGCCTCCTTTCAATGGTGCAGATTTAAAGCGAGCGTTATTTACAGAGATGCAAAACACACGCTGACACCACATTAAACAGAGTCAAGGGGCAAACGACAAAAACACATGGCACTGACAATCTGTCACTGTCACACTCTTCCGTCTCTTCTTTTCTGCTGCTGACGATGACGACTACGATGACGACAACGCTGACAAAAGCAGCTTGTTGCTTTCTGAGGCCGAACAGAGGCTGTGAAAGCTTCGCCAGCTGGGACGGCTCTGTGCGAGCGTCCGGCGAAGGGCTTTTAAAAGTCAAAGTTCCTCTGAGGAACTCACCGTCTCTCAGTCTGGGTCTCCCTGTAACACAAAAACACGCAGACGTATCTGGTACCTACGTATCAAGGATCAGCTTGATCATGTGCTCCACAGGAACCGGAGAGAGTGTTTGGCCTCAAGGCGTCCTAAATGGGAATCAGTGTGTGTGTGTGTGTGTGCGCTTGGTGTGTGCCTGTCCGTGTGTGGGAGGGCTGCTGGAACAGGGGATTTTTTGTGTTGGGGAAGAGAGAGGCTTGGGCACTTCATCTTCTCTTCTGTGCACTGCCAAAAAGGCCATAGGTCAAAAGTCAGGGCGATTGGAGAATTCCGTGCTGCATGCCGACAGATCGGGTTTCAGAGCGGGGGGAGGGTCGCGGAACACCCTGGAGGGTTAGGTGCTTGTGTGTGCATGTGTACATGAATGCATTTGTGCATGCTTGGCCTGCATGCACATGTAAGTGTGTTTATGTGCGAAGCTTGTTTGGGCAACCTTTTTTTTTTACATCTCATTGCAGGTTTCACACTTGGAGACATTTGGAGACATTTGGTGGCAACACCTAACTTCCCTGACCCAAAGGTCCCAAAGGCTGTAAGACGCCTAGCTGGAAAGTTTTAGCTCCAACTTTGGTTGATAGTCTTTAAGAGGATTTAAATCCTTTCACGAGGGTTGAAAATAAAAGTTGATTTTACTTTTTTTACAATAACAAATATATTGGACAGGCAATCCTGTATTGTTTGCGACTAAACAAACAATACAGATTAAACCTTAATGCATCCTTAATGCAGATTAAACCTCCTGTCTAAATTTGCACAAAGATTCTTTTTTACATCAAAGTTGATAGAAAAACCTCCAAAGCTTTCCTGTCAATAGAAAGCAACAAAGAATCTCGGAGGAATCCCGGCTGCAGGAGTCTCTTTATAACTAACTGGGACCTTTAAAGCTTCGCTCTGTAAAGGTTTAACTGTCAGCTCTGCAGCAATCAATCCACAGCTCCAGCTTAAACATTTAGCAGAAGGTGAAGTGGCTCCAGTGCAGACCTCAGCGAGCGGCAGCTCCCATTGTAGCCTTTTGTAAGTGATCATTAACGAACATGTGCTCCGGGGCCTCCGGTGGCTCCCGGGGAGCCCGGACTGATCACCACAGCTGTGTATCCATTGTGCTCGCCCGCAGAGACAAAAAATAACACAGGACCTGGCTATGTGCTGGAATTTATTGTATTTATTTTCCGGGGTGTAAAGATGCAAAGGTTGAACTGAACAGCAGAAGGAGGCGCGATGAGGGAGACGCTTTAAATCTGGAAAACAGGTTGCTGATTCCTCTTTCTGGGCTTCCACATGAAAATGAATCAGTTCAGAGAGAATGTGTTTATTTATCAGGTCCTAAACTGATCAAAGTCTAACCCTAAATGTACAAAACACACAGCAGCAAGTGGTTTACTAATCAAAGATGAAATTGGTAAATAAAATAAAGAAAAACTTTATTTACCAGTATATTGGTATATACAGTTTCTGTCTTTATAATATATAATGATGTCTTGAAAGTGTTTTACTTGGCTCTCAGAGTGTTTTCAGTGTGTTTTCATGTTTCTGTGCGTTTTGTGTTTTGTAAACTTATAGATGCCATTTTCTACTTTCTGCTGCAAAACAGAACCTGTTACGGGTCCAAACAGAGGAGCCCCAAACCTCCACAGTAACCATGACGACACGGAGCAAAACCAGCTTTTAAAAGCTAGAAATGTGCTTCTGCCTTCAGTTTTATTCTGCTTGTGATTTATCTACATTTAATGACAATACAGTTCTTAAGTGAATTTTTTTGAGGGCCGCTGTCCTGCAACAGTCAGATATGTTTCTGGTTCCTGTCTCATAACAAACTAATGATTTGATTAATTCTCCAGAGATCCTAAAAGCTGCAGGATTCTGTCTACAGGACTGAGATCAATGACAAATAATATTAATCACAGAATAAAGTTATTTTGTTGCACATTTAACAACTTTCACTATTTGTTGAGTTTTTTGTGGTTGTGATTCAGAACTTGTGTCAGTAAAAATATGGCAAATTGTGTCACTGAGAAAAAAAGTTTCTTAGTGAAAAGTTAAATAATGGAAACTCCATGTTTTCTGTTCTCTTCCGTTCGTTGGACTCAGAGCTGACGGTCTGAGTTCAACGTCAGCTTCTTGTCCAAGTTGACGTTGAACTCATTTCCTGTTTTGATCTGAAATTCTGTGAACTTTTGCTCTTTGCATATTTTCTTATTTTTTCCACATCTGTGTTCTTTGGCTCACCTGGTCTTCACCTACTTTGACTTTACCTGTGCAGCCTCTGCTGGTCTGCATGCAGTCAGAGCAGGAAGACAGATTTCATGCATGTCCATGTATGGATAGTAAAATCTAAGGACTCCTTGCAAATACAAGACACCCTCTAAAATAACTACCTATTTTAATAGTTCACAGACTAATAATACCTTAATATGCATTAATTTATTACAGTATAAGCAGTGTTGGCATTAGCCCCAAAGCTAATGGTCAACAGATTTCAGGCACAGAGGATTACGGCTTTTGCTATATCACTTTTTATACTGATATATAAAAGTGACATTTTATATATCAATGTCACTTGATATATATAAATAAAACATTTTACTAGAAATGTATTTGAGTTTATTTGAAATGTAATGGGTGAGATGGAAGAGAAAGGAAAAATGTAAAAAAAGAACGGGAGAGAAGTTGGGCAAAAGTTAAAGGGAAAGAAGGAGAGGAGGAGAGAAAGCAAGATAACAAAGAGTCTGTTTCTGTCTGCAGAAAGAGAGGGAAAAACCAAAGTATTGAGAAACGGCAGCGATAAACAACATATGCATGTATAACAACAACATCACAGAAAAGTGCAGCTGCTTCAACCAATCAGCAGAAAGAAAAGGCGTCGCTCCCGGAGACGGGCAGCTCTGCAAACACCAGCAAACTGTGCAAACAGCATTTCAACTTCCAACTAACATTTTCTACACATTTATCACACATGTTCTATGAAACAATGAAAATTTTCTCTGAATAATTTGACTAGCTTTCAAAAATGTGTAAATACCAAATCGGTGAGGATGGATACATTCATACATACCTTTGACAGACAAAACTCTCAATAGCTGTTTGTCTTTGTGGTTTTAATGTCCTACCACAACTTCTGAGCCAGGTTAATGTTTGGTCTTTGACTAGACCATTGCAACTAGTTTAGGCAGTCCTCTGTGTATTATTATTGTCTTCTCTTACTGCAGAGGATTTCTGCTTCAGCCCTTTCAGAGAAGACAATTGTTCAGATCAATTGTTCTGTCATGAACTTTAAACTGAGGCATGTGGAGGCTGGGAATAAAATGTCATCTTTTAACTTATTCACCTCAGTGTAATTCTTTATCTTTTCCTTTCTGTAGTGAGAGCCAGATTACATTTATGGATTCATATTAAAACCCAAAGTTACAAAGCATTTAGTTATAAATCACTCAGATCTGACCCAGATTTGCTTGTGGTTATTTATTCCTGGCACTTGCAGGACTCCATACAACAAACAGATAAACTAAAGCAAACAACAGAAATTCAAAGCTCTGTGTGAAAACAAGCATAACATTTAGCTTTCAGCTCGTTCTACACTTTAAACTGGGAGACTTTTGCTTCCCAGTTGCCTTCAGTCATGTTTAAAGGCTCTAACTCGTTGTGCAGAATTGCTCACTATCGGCCTTTTCATGCTCCACTGCAGCTTCTTTTGCTTTCACATGCCAAGGGATCATGAAAGAGTGCAAACAAGTCATTGATGGATCGGATGGAGCACACTAAACGTGAGGGTCGCACTCCCTGCCCTCCCCTTTTCTGCTCCCCAGGCTGTTTGAGCCGAGCGTTCGGATCAGGACCGCTGTTTGCCCACTAATGGAGGCGACTAACTTTCAAGGGGTCCCGTAACTTTGATGGCAGACCTGCTAACAATGTGTTCATTCTGCGGCTGCGTAAGAATTGACCAGCAGGGTTCCAGCAAGAAGGGAAAATGTAAACGGCGGATTAGCTGGACTAATGGCCCCAACTTGTCGTTGATGTTAATTAATGTTAATTAGGACCGCCTTCGTTTTGCAGATTGGACCAAAAAGTTGTGGGCAGTTTTTGGCCTCATGGTCAGATTCTCATGCACGCTTTTTCACACTTCCAAACACAAGCCAGAACTCGTCCTCATTATTTTCAGCCTCTCAACACTGTGGCTCTCATAGCCTTTCCTCTGTTTGTTCTTTGCTCGTTGTCGGAGGCCATTTGCTCTCGCCACAATGACTCCTTTTCACTGGGCTTGATCTCCGCAGCGATCCATCCTCCTCTTCTCCAGGGATCAAAAAAGAAGGAGAAAAACCTCTTTGCGCAGCTTTAGAGCTCCTTCCCCCACTGACGTATTTGCTGGTCTGTCCACTGATCCAGGGAAACAGTAGAAGGATTTGGGATCTTTTGGCTCCTGAGGTTCCTGAACTGAGACATAATCAGGCACTTTGTTGGGTCGGTTAACCCCGCATTGTTCCACTGCCCCCCAGCTTGCTTGCATGGCAGCTTTGTGCAACACGTTCATGTTCTCACAGCGTTCTTCTACCTGTAGATTTTGACTTTTTTGTGCTCGGTCACTCTTCCATGAGGCTCGATGTCCCTGCAGGATTCAGTGTGAAATGAGGGAATCTCAGAGAACAAGGTGGAGGGCTGGGAGATGTTTCTCTCTGGTCAACACCTGGTATCACTTTATTAACCCCCGACTGTCTTGACCCCTATGAGCCAAGAACCAGCGGGGCCAAAGGGCGCCTCAAGGGAGTGTGACGCAGGAGGGGAGGAGAACGGGTGCAAAGGGTGTAGGACATCAGCGATGCCCAGCGATGACTTTACCAGTACGGTGACCCCCTTGACCCTGACACCCCAAACCAGAGCCGTCCCTCCTTGCAGCTGCTGATTCCCATTGGTCTGCCATGTGCTGCTGCAGACGCAGGAAGAAGGCATGGATAGCGAGGAACGGCAAAGAGAGGTCAACTGCTGGTCAGAGGTTTTTATTGGGAGTCCAGGAGGGAGGGAGCTGCAGTGGGAGAATGCATTAAAGACCACCGTCTGAGATTTTAACTACAGGGAGGGGAATTCCGCTTTTTTTCCATCCCTGCAGATATTTAGCATTCAGAACGAAGAAATGAAGCGAAGTTACGATTCAAATTTCAGCTGCTCTAATGGAGGATTTTAAGAACTACAGTCTGGATTTATCCCTTTGATTGTTTACATGTTACCTAAGAGACAGACTTTTCTGTAATCATTTAAAGGGGACATATTATGTAAAATTAGCATTTTACATGTTTTTGTTCTTCCATTTGGGTTTTAGCTTATTCTAAAAACATCCCAAGTGCTTCATAAAAACACTGACTTTAAGCATGAACTTTTTTGACAATAAGTTTTTGTTTTAATAAGCTATGCAATGTAAGATCACAAATCAACAGCTATTTTCTGTTACCTAGCAACCCCTGGTGAAACCCAACTGGTTGCCTAGCAACCAAAGCTGACATCCATTATGTTTGGTCAGCTGGTTTTATGGTTGTATGCACACAAACCACTTGCTGCATTCTTGACAGTTGTGCAGGAGGCTCTGCTTGTGCTTTTCAAAGACGTATGGTTGTATAATTGCACATCTGTTTGCAGGAGGAGTGTAAATGAGTTGAAGGGTCAGCAGCAGCTTACTTGGATTTAAAGTGACAAGACTCCATAAAACAAAAAATAATCCGATTTACGAAAAGGTCAGTTCCAGTGTTTTACTTTGGACTTGGAGTGTTTTTCAAACTGACCACATTAACACTTACCTCATATTGAAGTAGTACTGATCGATAGTTTCTGGAGCTCTACCAATGTGTTTCTTCACATTCTGGACCTTTTGGTTTCTGTCCAGTACCTGAGTATTTTTGTCTTTAAATGTTAAGCCACTCAAAGCTGACCTATGAGTCATTCAGGCATAAAAACACTAATGTGTGAGTCATTGTTGTCTCTGTCCAAAGAAGTCATTTTAAATTTGATCTTGTGTCACTTTGTTCCCAACACAGCAGCACAGATACAACATGTTCCCGTCTCCCTTCCTAATTTTATGAAATAAAAAAGAAAAAACAGTGTTTGACTGACAGTTGAGACAACAATGATCCTCATTAGCGTAAAGAGTATGATGCGTTGCTCGTTCATGGTGTTCATCTCTTGGGCCATATAATTATCATCGGATGGAAAGCCAGTGGAAATTCCTTCAAAGAGACGTCATCCTGGAAGATTAGGGATGATCCAACCCGGGGTTACAACCGCTCCGGGTTCAGGCTCCCAACTCTAGTTGAGCCTCTGATTAAGTCAACAGGGATTCAGCATCCGAAAATAGAACCAGTAGGAAAAATGTGATCCTCTGAGTTTTTGTGAACAAAATTTTTCTAAAATCCTCAAAGTTTTCGCAGTTCAGTGATTATCACAGTTCAGTTTCATTAGAGGAGAAGAGATGTTTCCCTTTAACTTTAAAACGCATTTTATGACCGAAGCAGCTGGATATTATTAATTATGGTTGAGTTTTATTTTGTAATGTTTTGAGTTCAGTTTTGAGAGGAAATAACAGAAAATGTGATTGAACTGAAACTGTGAATGTAAAGTTTTATCACTTTTTGGTGCTAATATGATAACATAAAAAGAAATGATGGTTTTTATATGTGACTGCATGACATCATAACCACATAAACAAATTCTGCTCTTGAAAAACTTCTTCAGCAAAGAGTAACTGTATTTAGTCATACTTTCAAATTTACTGATTTTCATTGAACAAACAGTGGAGAGAATTGTAACAATCCTCACATTACAGACCATAATTTGAATTTATCGTGACAATGACATTATGATAAGAAAATGTATCCCAATAAATGATAAAAAGATAACTTTGCTATATGTGCATATGGAATCTGATGCTCTCAAAGCTTTTCCACTAAACCTTCTAAATTTTACATTTTAATTTATTATTATGAATTAACAATAAATCATTTATAATTTTTAGATTATTATTATTATATTTTTTGCTGTGCTAGTTAACACTGACCTAAGTATCATTAATGAACCAGTATTGATGACAATACTTCACATCCTGTTCTCGGCATGTTGCTGCCTGTAGCTTTTCACAAAAACATAATTTGTTCTGATTTTTTTTGGTACATTTATGAAATGCCTCAAATATGGCACAGCCTGACAGCAAACATCTAGAAGTGCTAATAAAATAAAAAATAGCTTGAATCACTTAAATATAATCTGTCTGACAACATGAAGTTGGCTAACAGATGGCCAAATGCAACACATCATGTTCTAAAAAGATGAGAAACAAAGCTCAGGGTTGAGTTATTCATCAGTAAGAAATGTGATCACAGCTCAAACCACAGCTGAGGAACACAAAGGTTCATCTTATCAAACAGACCAACTAGTTGACTGTTAAGATTTTTGGACGTGGAGTGGCGAGAAAAAAGAGAACTAACACGAACTGACACACTAAAACAACATCATAGTAACAGTCAAACACGGCGGTGGCAGCGTCATGGTCTGTGGTTGCTGTAATCATTTGCCATATAGATGCTGCCAGTTCTGACGTGTTTTTCTACAAGTGGTGACCTTGATGTTTTTAGGACTTTTTTGTTTGTTTTTATAATATCCATCACTGAGCCGTTTTGTTGCTGTACTGTGCTATGCAAATAAACATGATTGATTGATTGATTGATTGATTGATTGATTGATTGATTGATTGATTGATTGATTGATTGATTGATTGATTGATTGATTGATTGGCAGTATTGGCCAGGATTCTTAATCTCATGGGATTTTCCTGGTGAATATTAAAGCTAAATAAAATTTTAATAATCACAATCAGTTCTGATCCCTGAACTAAATCTCTCCATAAGTGACTTTAAAAAATATTTAACAAAAAGAGGATTGTTTAAAGTGGCCTAGTCAAAGTTTGGACTTTAATTTGCTTGATGTTAAATAGATCCACAAAGTAAACACTGAAATAGATGGATAGATAGATAGATAGATAGATAGATAGATAGATAGATAGATAGATAGATAGATAGATAGATAGATAGATAGATAGATAGATAGATAGATAGATAGATAGATAGATGTTTTCCTCTTTCTTTCTCTCTGCAGGCATCTTTTTATGGAAGTGACATTCCTGCAGCGGTCCAAACAGAAGCTCTTGTTTAGAGGCGAAACCCTCCCGCCCTGTCCCCTTTTTTCATCTTCCTAGTTTTGGAGCCCTGGGTCAAAGGTCAAGACCCCTTCCAGCTTCAGAGACATGTCAGGTCATGCAAGCCACATAGCATTCCCTGTATAGCCCCCACCAGCCCACCTCACTGCCCTCCCCCAACCTGAGGCCTGTTGCCTCTTCGCTCCAACAAGCCGCCTCACAGCAGAGGTGTGTTCATGTTCTTAAAGCTGCACAGATTTCATCTGATTTGAACAAACATGTAGATATGATTAAAGATGGAGTGAGGGCTAAGGAGCAAACCTCATTAGGAGGAGAAACATTTCTCTCCTGTGATGAATCTCAGCATTAAATAAATAAACATGCAGATTTCCTGTTCAAAAATAAATTGGTGATGTATATGGATGATGTTTTTGAAAACCTTTTCCTGTGTGAAATGAGCAGCTTATGTATTTATTATTTTTTTTATCTTTGCTTGCCTTCTAGTAAAATACGCAAATCCTGCGTTGAAATCAGACAAAATAGGAAATAAGCTGCCATAAATTCATGCAGGGCTGAATCAAAACTGTCAGGAAGCAATTAGGAAAACACCATAATTCCTTCTAATGGGGCCAAAGTTGAGCTGATAGCAAAATGTGTTAAGTGAAAATAACCAATTTTGCTCGGATGTAAAAGGTCGCGAGACTCGTTGGGGCCTTCGCTCGCGTCCTCTTCGCTGAGTCAGCAGAAAGAGCCGCAGTCCCACCAAGAAACGGGATGAAAAATGGGTTTGAGGCACACAAACAGGCCTGGGATGTAGTGCAGAGAAAAAGGCTGACCCCTTCCAACAGATAAACAAATAACTAAATAAATCCTGGGGACACTGGGGGAGAGGGAAGCTACCCCCGAGGGGTCAGAGCAGGAACAGATAAATCTCCCTTAAAGACGCCAAACCTCTCCATGGTTAACCTCTTAATCAACCCCAATCGGCCAAAGGAAACAGTGCTGACTCTCCAAAATGCCGCTCTGTCCTTCAATCCACACTTTCTGTTTGCTTCATGGGAAAGATTTGTTTTTTATTCATATTTAGTTTAAATTATTTGACTGATTTTTATCTAATGCATGAGACGACATTGATCCATGTTTTCACTCCCAACATGGTTGGTCCACTTTAATAAAATCAAAATTCATTTCCCTGGCTGGTCCAGCCATTTGTCCAGGTTGGAATCCACTGAAAGGATCCGTGGTGTGGGTCAAACATCCGGACCCACTTTCTTGTCTTGGTCCACTTCCAAACAGATTCTGGTGCAGTTTGCTTCTGATGTGAATCCAGAGAGGCTTCAACCCGAACAGACTGCAGGAAATGTTCTTCACAAGCCACCATTACTGAGCATTATGCTGAAAACGAACCATTCAGTGTTGCTAACTCTACTATTGCATGAATGAAATTATTGTGAAATCGTATCTGATCCAACATCTGATGCCATTCCAGAATTTGGTCTGGACCAAACAAGCAGAGCTATGCCCTTAAATGTCTGTCTGTGTTTGGTTGGGGACGTAGAAGTAGAATATCTGCTCTCCAGGTTAAGCTCTTGCTTGGCTTACTGGGACACTTTGTGCCATTTGGCAAATCGAAGCAAACAAAAATCACATAAGGCGTTCCTCAAGGCTCCATTCTTGGGCAACTTATATTCAATATCTGTAAGGCCTCCTACTATATAGCTCGTCATACATGGGCTATTGACACATAGCTTAAAGTTTATTATGCTAACAACGTAACCATAATATCACTGATGCATCGATCTATTTATTCCTTAAAAGTGCCACCAGAACAAAAAATTTCCTGTCAACTGCATAACAGTTTAGAGACACTGGATCAGGATAATGCTACTAATCCCAGTTATGAAGGATTCTTGGTTTAAGAACAACCAAGACTTTAGATTCTATGCTCTTCAGCTGTTGAACAAACTCCCTGAAAACCTGAAATGTGTAGAAATGTGTAGAAAATGTTCTGTGGTCTTAAATCTAAATGTGCAGTGCAGTTTTTACATAAAAGTAAAACATTATCGTTCCTGTTTGATTTCTTTACTTCTTATTTGTTTTAAGTTATCTTGTGAATTTGTAAGTTACTTTTAATCATCTTATCTGTGAATGGAGATGGACAGATGGGCTTGTTCTGCCTGTTTGCCACCAGCAGATCTTTTTGACTCAGGGACTCAGGCGGTGGGGACGATGGCGAGGAAAGGGAGTAGAGATGAAAACCCGGGTTAACCACAGTCCATGTTGCTGTTCAGATAGGCAGTGATATTATTTTACAGGATGATATTTGTGCAGCTCTAGTTTTGCTGATATTCAAAAATATTTTCATCGTAAATGCAGCTCATGACAGGGCTGCCCTTTCAGTTTTTTGGTCTTTCAGTCAAATCCTGGGAAACTTACTGTGGCTCAGAGTGAGAGTCATATTGAACATGAAGTCAGCCTTTATGCTGATGATTTATTGCTTTTTTTTTTTTTACTCATATTTGTTCTTTCTAATGTCCTTACTGTTATAATTTACAAAGTTTGGTTACTTTTGCACATTTCCACCTCTGCTTTCTTTTTAGTTTTCAATGACATTTCGAATAATTTAAACATGAAACCTCTTGATGCTTGTCATCAGTTTCTCTGGAGGAAACTCAGAGAAAACTCATCATAAATTTATCTCCACCCATTATTTTCACATCCCTCTGCAGCACAAACTCTGAAGCAAACTAATTCTTCTTCTTCTGTCTCTGTCTGTCCATCAGCAGTCTTTTCTGAAACACTAAGGAGCCAATTAGCCTCCTGTGAGTGTGGGACACCCAGATAACATCAGCTCAGAGCCCAGAGCTCATGCAAGACATGGGAACTTTTTCACAAACAAGAGTTCCTATTTCCGTATCACGCTCTGGTTGCATACCTGCTCAGTTGACGGGCTCTTCCTCAACGAGACGCATTTAGCATCAGCTGAAGCGCAGCGCCACATTGTTGGCGGTGGCGTTTGCACATAACCGTGTGGCCCCTGTGTTTCCTGGGCCATGCGATGCAGTCGTATGGCCTCGCTGCGACACCCTCGTGTGCCTGGACCTCCTGCAACAGTTGGTCCCATCATCCATCATTGAGAGTCACACGCAGGGCTCAAGATACGCTGCATGCTCCCCGTCCAGCTTCTCAGAATCAACAGGGCAGAAGCTCAGCATGACCAACATGAGCAAACGGCACAGTTTTGGTGAAGATGCATAATTTATGGAGCAGAGGTCGAACTGCCTGTGTTTGGACATGTCAGCTTTGCTATTTGGTCCTCTGCTCCCTGGCTGGAGGATGAAGCAGAAATTGCTTGAGCATGCATGAACAGGCTGCAGGGATTAGCTGAACATGATTGCATTCAAAAACACAAATCCTAACATAATATTTGCTCAAATCAGTTTGGGGCTGTTCATCGATGTTTAAGCAAAGTTATCCTTGTGGGAAAAAAATAGATAATTGAAGTAAGAAGATTATGATAAATGTTTCTTTTAAGATTCTAATTGGTACAGAGAATTTTAAGTGAGAAACAAACGTTGTACATTTTAGTTGATGTACACTATGGAACGATACATTTCGCATTAATACAGTATTACAAACACATTTTTCATTTTTTGATTTTATTGTTTTGATTTCATTTGGATTTTACCTGGTGCACCAATGCAAAGTGGTGCATAAAGCTGTAAAGAACATTTGAAAAGTGTGGAACACATTTGCATTTAGCAGCTTTGTGTCAATAGTTTGATCCATTTTCACTGTATTGACAGATTTTGGGTTGGATCGAATGGAGAGCAAATCTTGCCTCTGAATCTTCAAATAATTTAGATTTGGACTTTTACTAGGCCACTCTAACACATAGTTATGCTGTAATGTACACCAAAGGTGTCTATGCTTCTTGCCATGGGGCTGAAAATGTAACGTTGGAAATACTAGAGGGGCCAAATAAATGTGATCATATATTTTGTAATAAAAATTGCAAAAAGTATTTTATTTGTTATTTTTGCAACTCATCAAGAACCACTCAATGTTTTAATGAACCAACAAAAGCTGGTTTCTGTAGATAAGTGAGTCACAGTAGCTCCGGATCTTAAAGATTTTCCTGATTAACAGGAACAAAAAGCAGAGATTGAGTTGAATGTTTTTCTTTCCCTAGATTTTTTGTGTTTGTATTTTTAGGATCAAGTACAGGAGATTGCTCACTCTATCTAATTATTTAGCCACATTAAATAAATGTTTAATCTGCTTGCAGCGAAGACATTCGATTGTCTGTAGTCCAATTTAATGCCAAACTAAAGGAAGCATTAAAAAAACATGAATATATTTTTCATCTTCTGATTTTAATGCCCCTTTTAAAGAACGTCAAACGAGTGTGAATTGTTCCCTAACCCATCACCCTCCTGAGGTGATAAACCAGATTTATGAACTCAGTTTCTGAATTCTTCTCACGGGTCACACAAAATCCTTTTGAGGGCTGCAAATGGCCCCCAGGCCACAGCTTGAACACCCCCTGATGGAACCCCTTCCATTGCAGCTCTGGATTCTGCTGCGGCTCGTCGACCTGAACCTCAGCGTTAGTCTTTAGTTAACAGCTTTTCTTCCTGCGTTCTGCAGCCGGATCACAGGCGGACCTCCATCTTGGTCCTTTCTGTTTCCACCTTCAGATGATGGATTGAGCTGAGCGCTGTGAGATGTTCAAAGCTCGGCATGTTGTTTTAGAAACTAACCTGACTCTCCACCACTTCCTGACCTTTCTGCTGGGTTCCCTGGTTTTCATGGCGCTGGTTGTTCCGTAATGTTCTCTAACGAACCAATGAGGCCAGAAACAGAGCAGCTGCATTATAATGAGGCCACTCTGCACACATGTGCTCACTGGATTTTATTTCGAGGTATCAGAGTAAAGTGGACAAACCCAGTTTGTTAAGAAAACGTATAATTTAGTTTAATTCCACTTCACAGTTATGTTGATTCTCTCCAAAAACCTGAAATATTTCATTTTGTTCAAACCTTTGTGTCCTGAAGATATTTGTCTGGACGGTTATTGTCCTTATTTGAAGATTTATGGGTGAACATCACGCTGATCCTCATTTAATTAGCCTCCTGTGGGTGAAGTCCTGGTCAAATTGATCATAAGCCTGGGCTGGTTTGAATTACACTCTAATTACCCCCCAAACCCGAGGAGCCCGGGATGCTGGGCCTGTACGCAGCTCACAGAAATCTCCTAATAGCAAAGCGCGGGCTAATTGGGGGACAGGTAAGGTTACATGTGACAGCAATTAAGCTGAGCGCGGGGCCAACTTTATGGCCTCCGGCGAGAAATGCGCCCCGCTCCGGACCCCGAGTGAAGTTTGGCTCCAACAAACACAAGAAACACTGAGATAGATAGACAGACAGACAGATAGATAGATAGATAGATAGATAGATAGATAGATAGATAGATAGATAGATAGATAGATAGATAGATAGATAGATAGATAGATAGATAGATAGATAGATAGATAGATAGATAGATAGATAGATAGATAGATAGATACCAATGAACGCTTTGTGTCGCACTTTGAACTGTTGTCTTTTCACATGGGCTGAATTGCGGTTCTGTGCGCAGAAGTTTCCGTGGAAATTGGACAGATTTTCTGTTACGCGCTGCATCGCAAATAAGAGTAAACATATACAAAACCTAAAAAAAATCTATAAACAAGTAAACAAACAAATAAATACATAATTTTCTTTAAAAAATAAAATTAAAATAAGGAGAACAATTTACACCACTGTGAAACAAAGTCGATTTAATTTCCGTCCAGGATCAGGTGTGATCGCAGAAATTGAACTTTTATGGTTTTGTCTCAAACTGGTGGTGAATAAATTTCAGTTCCTGCCTGAATTTTCCCCTCATTTAAATTCTGGACGTTGGAGCTGAAACTCGTCCTCTGGCTGTTTTCTCATTTATTTCGTGTGAAATCCGAGCTGAGCGCAAAGTTCCGTTAAATAAGAGTTAAAAACACTAAAGCGGGACCCATTTCATACACACACAGATATGTATTTATTTATTTAAATTCTACTCCTTTTACTCTGAAAACCCTAGAAAAACCTTCCCATTATGGAGGTTTATTGTTCAAACGTTTCTTAACTCATGAACCAACTGAGCAGCTCAGATTCCATCTCCGTTTTTAAGTTAAGAGTTTTAACTTATCAGAATAAAACCAAACAATCTGTGCATTTTGTTCTGAATGAGCGGGTCGGGGTCCCACTGAAGACCCGCATGTCAGTCAGATCAGACCCAGCCGCTCATCTCCCAATCAGGGAGCTCCTGGACGGTTTTACTAGACTTTTCGGGCCAATCCCGGCCGGCCTCTCACGCCGCTCTCCTCAGTCGGAGGGGAGGAGACGCGCCTTATTTGGCATTTATTGCCTTATATGGGTCGCCCGCAGGGGAGGTTTGCTGCCTCTGACACTTTACGCCAACTGGAGCTTTACTGTGGAGGACAGGACACCCAGTCTGAGGGCGACCCGGCGAGCAGCTGCTGTCTGGATCCGTTGTTCGGTTTGGTTCTCCTCAGCGGACCGTAATCCTGAATGCTCGGAGGAAACCTGTCTGTCTGTGGTCAAGAAAAGACGTGTGCGCAAACTGAACTCGTTTCCAGTTCGCTCCGCTGCGCGCAGGACGGAGCGGATCCAGGAATCCCCTCTCCTCTCCTCCGGACTCTGTGCGGCTGGGGCGAAACAAATCCTGCTCTGAAAGTCGCAAACACGTGGTCAGAATTAGTTTAAATTTGTGTTTTTTAGAATCGATAGCACCGAACAGAACCGAGCCGGACGGTGTGAGCTGCGGGAGACTTGCCTCCTGCGCAGTTTGTGCAGTTTTCTCCCAGTTTAGGATAAAAACACCCGGCAGGATTCCTGCCACTGTTTTCGCTCTGACAGCCAAGCTGCTCACTTGTTGGACTGACTTTCCCGAGAGGTTCGGCTCTGAAGAACAACGTGTTTATGGATCGCTGCGCAGAGAGGAACTCCGGGAGTTGTTGGCTCTGCAGCTCGACATCGATCATGTTGATTCCACGCGGTTGCTTTGTACTATAATAGATGTTTACACAGATTAAGTCATATTTTAAAAGTGACTGTTCAGCCCAGACCAGCTCGCAGTGACCCGGAGGACAGAGGGAAGCGCCTTTTCGCCCTTCCTCTTTTCTGTTTTCCTTCAAGACGTCAGGACGGATCTCTACCGCGCACTCCGACTTCTTCTGTGATTCAAACAGAGGCAAAGTGTTTGGGGATAGCATGGCAATGGTAGTAAACCAGTGGCCAGAGAACATTTCTGCAGACCCGGGCTCTCAGCTGCAGATGTGCGGCCAGGAGCCCGGCGGGGGACCGGGGACTCCTAACGGTTCCACGCCGGGGAACGACGCGCTTTCCGGGGATAAGCTCCCCAACGTGGACTGCATGGTGTGCGGGGACAAGTCCAGCGGGAAGCACTACGGCCAGTTCACCTGCGAGGGATGCAAAAGCTTCTTTAAGCGCTCGGTGAGGCGGAACCTGACGTACACCTGCCGGGGGAACCGGGACTGTCCCATCGACCAGCACCACCGGAACCAGTGCCAGTACTGCCGGCTCAAGAAGTGTCTCAAAGTCGGCATGAGGAGAGAAGGTAAGCCGGGCACTCTCTTCTATTTTTGGGCACAAAGGATTGTGTTGCTGTTAGTAAAGTTGTGCGTAGTGTTCATTAGTCACAGTGGACTAGAATGTTAAAAAGAACAAAGACAAGTTGCGTTTTCTCCGGTTTAATATGCATTTCAGACAAATCTGACCATTTCCACGTCCTTAATGCTAAACTGAGACATTTCTAGACCAGCTGCCCAGCCGAACTGACACATATCGGTCCACTTTAGTTCAAACATGACGCGTTTCCAGTTTTTAGGAGACACTTGTCATTTTGGAAGAGCACCAGGCAGAACTCCGGTGCGTAAAGGTGCGCAGCGCCTTCAAGGTTCCGCGCGTCCAAACGCGTCTGTGGGCAAATAGTCAGACCCACCTGCGGCTCCTGGCCGCTTTCTCCTCAGACATTCTCCAAATCCGACGCATTCACGGCGCTTTGTAAAATCCTCCCTTTGTTTCTGCGCGTTAATTATGCTGTTTGTTCAGTGACACCGGGAGCCGCTATAAGAGGATGCCGCTACATTTGTTGCATTGTGTTGGATTAACAACGGGTCAGTTGATGCCAAAGAGGTTCAGTGGAAACGTGTTGGTGAAGAGGAGCTTCGCCTTATTAATTATCATCAAGCAGCGACACCCAGCCCCCGAGGCGCGCGCTGGCCCATATTTAACCAAAATGAAACCAAAGTGATCTCTGCTAATTGCTGTGCGGCGGTTGGTTGAATTTTTGGCACATATTTTGGACTAAATCAAATTCTAATTCTTGAATTTACATTGTCCTGCCTAAATATGAGGGAAGTTTTATGTTAATGAAAGATGTGGAATCGCGCACAGATTTACGCACAAATCTAAGTAAAATTTGCGACTGTGCGTACTTTATGTGCATTCTACTGCTTTTAAGACTAATTTCATTAAATATATCTGTATTTAATGGAGGTGTTACACTTCAGTCGAATCAGGAGACACGATCAGGTCAACAGCAGCAAATCCCGCTGACGGACACTCAGCCAGCGGGCGCTGACGGACAGATCGTGTCCTCTCCGCCCTTTGTTCTTTACTGAAGTAAAAAACAACCTCCGGACAGGTTAGGAACACCCGCCCTGCTCACATCTGAGCGGATCCCTCCAGGCTTCCTGCGAGTGAACTCCTGCGCCTTGGCGTGCGTGTGGACTGCAGGCTGCTGCACTCCGGCCTGTGAAGAAACCCGCCAGCCACACCGAGTCGGTCATGCTGCTTTCCGACTGGATGAACCCGAGGAAATCTGCTGATGCGCCGCATGCGTGTTTACAGTGCAGAAGCTGCCCTTCCTCCTGATTTAGTTTAATAACGAGGCGTAAAATGTAACATTTTAGATTATGACAAGGAGTTCTGTCAGAAGAGGAGCTGTTTGTGCAAATCCTCCCTCGATCCGCTTTTTGTTCTTATTTTATTTCTGGAATTTAAACGGAACTTCATGTCTCTATTTCTTAGTCCACTGCTGGATTATTGATTCATTATTTATCAGTTTTCGGCCTCAGGAATGAGGTTCGCTCAGGGTTTAATGATTTAAAGTGTTCCGCAATAAATCATCTCAAATAAATGTAGAATATTTTAATGAAATGTCAGAAAAAACTGCCAGAGCAGAGTTTTCTCAAGTTGTATGGAATTTACTGTGAAACTGTACAGCCCCTCCCCAACCTGTTGCTGCCAGGTCACAGGCTGAAAGAAGGAGCAACATTTTTACTCCTACAAGAAAGTCTGAATGCATTTAGCAAAATATGCAGTTGATAATGATTTCATCAGCAAGAGTTCATTCAATGCCTTCGGTTTAGTTCAAAAGGAAAAATAATAAATAAAAGTTACACATAATCAACATATACAGCAGCTGCTGTTGTTGCTTCCCTGGTTTGAATAAAAACATTAAGTTGATGTTTAGACCGTGCAACATGTTCATCATCATTACAGCATCGACAGGTTTAGTGTGATAAAGGCCTGATTGGCAGCTTTTCAGGTGCTTTAGCATGTGGATGTCAGTGTTACATGTGAGCCTGTTGGTTGGCCTTTTGCTGCAGCTGACGACCACAAATGAAGCTGAATCTATTCTGAATCTAACAGGAAGTTTGGTGCTGTGATGAAAGAAATGAAAGAGTCGAGTCCATCGTCATCAATAACAAACAAATATTCATCTGAGCAGCTCTAATTATGTGTGTAAATATCATTAAGCTGATATATTTTGGTTGGACATTCTTTCTGGGAGATGCAGAAATGTTCAGGTTTCTCTCCTGACTGAAGCACTTCTACACAAATTTTAATAACCTGTGTTACTCCAGTTGCTTTAACAGGAAAATTAAGGATGATATGAATAATTAAATATTCCTGGAAAGCTGATATGAATGTTTAATGCTGGTGTTTGTTTCCTGGGCTTCTTGGAAGAGGCCTCAGGTCCGTTCAGGCCGGTCCGATCAGGCCGGTCCGTTCAGGCCGGTCCGTTCAGGCCGGTCCGATCAGGCCGGTCCGATCAGGCCGGTCCGTTCAGGCCGGTCCGATCAGGCCGGTCCGTTCAGGCCGGTCCGATCAGGCCGGTCCGTTCAGGCCGTCCTGCCCAGCGTTCCTCTTCCTGCTTTATTCACCTGAATGTCAGAGTGGAAGATTCTCATATGTTTCAATCCAGAAGGCTTAACATCGTCACAAAACCTTTCAAGATCAGTGGGAGTTTTGCTGTGGATGTGAATTATTTTTCCACAGACGGATCTCATGTGTTTCACTCCACTTAAAGGTTTTCCTCGCAGAAAGTAAGTGAGTGAATCTGTCTTGTACGACTCTGGCTCGGAGTAAATTAATATTTATCTGCCTGAGAAGACGTTTTAAAGGTTTCACGAGTGGCAGATTTAAAAGTCGCTCTCTCCAGAGGGGACATCTGACCTCTTTTCCGTGTTGAACATCATATCATTTGTCGAAGATGTCGCTGACGGGAAGACGCCGCGGTTGGACTCAAACATCTGCAGCTCAGGCAGCAGTGGAGTCGTTGTTTCGCCGGGCAGCTACATGGAAGCTGCAGTTGTTTCTCTGTCGGCAAAGAGAATCAACATGACACTTCCTGTGAACTGCATGTTTTAATTCTGAAAGGACGACTCACTGAACACAGAACAGGCATTTATACACCGTGATAAGGTCACAGTGTCTGCTGTGTCTGTGAGCGCCCACAGACACGGCCATGGTGGAATTAGCGGCGTGTTCTGATGATAAACAGACCCAACATCTGTTTATAGCGCAGAAATCTGTAATTCCCACTTTGAACACTCCTGACCCACTTTGCACCCTGACAGAAAGCTACAGCGGCTGTAAATGTAGGTCAACCAAAACTAAAACATAACCAGAGGACGGACTGAAGTCAAAGTCCAAATGTGTGAGGAGGCGGGGGGGGGAATATCCCAGTTCAAGTCCTACAGTGTGTATTGATTAATCCGACTTCCCATCAAGCGCTCCTGATTGGTCTGCTTTGGCTGATAAAACCTGTTTCTCCCAGAAATGTCTGATTTGGGAGTTTCTAATAGTTCAACCATGAGCACATTGCTGCAGAGTTAATCATTAAATTCCTCTCAGCTGAAAATGCTTCTGGTTAGAGAGTAGAAGCAACATGTGGGGGAGGGGGGGACAGAGTTTCATTGTAAAGTTCTGAGCTGCTAATGTGACAAAAGTGAACACAGTGGGATCTTGCTGAGTTTTCACGAGTCATCTGGGATGAAACTGAGCCAGGAAAGAAGCGCAGAAGGTGTTTTTGTATAAATTAGGAGGATTTCACATTAAAAGAGACGCCTGGATTGAACCTGTCTGCTGCAGATTATTCATGTTTTGATGGGAATCAAAGGTGTAAACGAGCTGCAGGGTCAGATGGTTTACAGGTTTTTCAGACGTGGAGTCCAGCCGTCTGTTTCTGTCGTTCTGCGTGCGCCGGCGCCTCGGGACGGCCTCCTCTTACGCTCCGCCGCGTCTCTGGCAGCCATTGCTCCTGCAGACCTGACAGATAACTCAGGACAGTCCACTTTTACTGAGCAGGTGCTTCACCTTTAAGGTTTGTCCTCAAACGACAGGAAAGCTGGTTGTAAAATTGTACAGAAAACTTTCTTTCTGAAATATTCATTTGATTTTAAGGCTGCTGTTTTGCACAAACCCTGAATCTTCTACAAATAACCAAAACATTTAGCCGTATTTAACCCACCTGGTTTAATTTGGACCATTTAATAGCTGTAAGCCCCGTAAATTATTACATATTTGCATCATTTTCATAATAAATTTGATGCTAACAGAATCTCAAAATGTCCTTTTTGGTTTTTGAGTGAACCTCTGAGGAGTAAAACCAGTTTAAACTATCAGGTGTTTTCAGTGTGACAAAAATAACAAAATAAAATTGGAATTAAAAGGAGTATTAATTAAAACTTTAAAATAAGAATAAAAACACATAAATGTCACAATTAATCCTGCTGTGACAAGATATTACAATATATTAATTATTACAGTTTTAATAATGTAAAAAATTTAGAATAGATTCTACATAAATACAGTCGTCTTAATGTGGGTTTTGATATTTCCCGGGTCTCAGTTTAGTCTTTGTGGATTTTTTCACACAGCATATCTAAAATATTTGAAAGAAAATGAAGCTCAGGAAGCTGAAATCCTTTGTTGCAATGCAGCCAATCCAAGAGCAGCATTCATTTTCCTCTGTGCTGATTGGCTGGAGCCCTGAGAGCAGCAATAAGGAGACTGAAGCTGTCAGCTGCTTCTGCGGGCCACCTAACAGGCAGTTAGAAAAATATTTAGTGGAATTGATTTATCTGCTCATCAGACAAGCTGTTAAATCTGAAATGATTCGTTTTCTGTCAGATTAAAAATGATTTTCATTCTTTAAGAAGTTTGATGCAGGCGTTTCTCAACAGATGATACAACAACGTAGAGGTTGCATTAAAAATAATTTATTTGTTTTCATCTACATTTTATTAAAATTATGATTTTCTGAATTATAACTCTTACTGGCATTACAGTAATCAAAGTTTTGCAACTTCCTCTGGTTTCTTTTTGACAAAGAGCTCAAAGTCTTTGAAGTTGGACGGCCTCTGTGCCATCACCCTATTCTAGGGTTGTAGTTTAAAACCAGTGGATGGAACTACAAGTTTCAACTTGGTGGTTTTTCATTGTTTGTGATTAAAAGAGGAGAAAGTGTGTTTCTGTGCAGCAGGATATCGGATCGGCTTGTGTGACCGAGGAAACTCCTCTCACTCTGACATTTCTACAGCATCTCATAACAAACATCTTAAACTGTGAAAACTACTTTAAAACAGCAAATCTTTAAATATCCAGTCTCCTAAAGCTGGACGTCCGAACAAAATCATCAAATCAAAACGACAAAAGGGGAAAAATGACCTGAAAAAAGAAATAAAATACTGACTGTTTTTACCTGCTCAACAATAAACTGTGCTTTGCTTCTATTACTTTAATTAAATGAGTAAAATTGTCTTTTGTCAGTAGATTTGTGTGAATTATTGTAGATTAAAAAACCTTAAAAATGTTAGCAGGCTTGCATCGTTTTGGTCCATTTTGTGAATTTTTAAAGGTTATTATTGAATATAATAAAACATTGTGTTCTGAGCAATTAAAACAAGATTTCTGCCAGCTGTATTGAAACATATGCAGCCAAGTTTAGTAAATTGATGGAAAGCAGCTCAGAAGTGTGATTCTCACCAGATGATGCAGAAAGTTTGGGTTATTTTCCACAGTTTTTTCTATTGTTGATTTTAATTTGTCTGTAATAATATTTCCACTTCCTGTTTATTCCTCATCTCCACATCTGATGCTTTGCTCCAGTAGAAAGAAACTTGCCTAATTCACTGTTTCTTTTCAAAGTAAAATAAAAAGTTTCCATCTGTATTAACTGCCTGTGCCATCAGACCAGGGGCCACAAATGGCCCCAGGCTGCATCCTGGACTCTTCTGTCCTGAGGTTATTTTAAAATATCTGCTGTCTTTCAGCGGAACGGTGAAAAGACATGTTCATATAAAACCATGTGAGTGTTTACCATGTCGGAGTCTGTTCTTGCACAGTTTGAAACATTTTGTTTCAACAGAAGTATGTTTGTTTTCTGGCTTCCAGTTTCCTGCTGTGGCTCTGATAACATGTTCATTTTTCAGTAAAATTTGCATAATTTTAATAGAAGCAGTTGACATAAACAGAGAAAACTGGGATTGTTTCCACCGAAGCTTTAATGTTATGTGTCTGTGTCAGCTCCTTTGACACACTGGCTCCTTTCTGCTGCGCTCTGCCTCTCGTTGCCCCGCTGCACTGACCTGCAGGTCAAAGTTCAGGGCCAAAATAAAACTATGAGAGCCGTGGGGATATCACCTCGGTGTCACATCACAGGCTGCCCTCTCAGCTGGATCACACATGTGCATTCACACGCACTGCAGGCAGATAGAGTTACATTTCTCTCTTTTTCATGCAGAATCTTTGTATTTTTTTAGATCAGGACATTAAAGATTTCTCACATTGTTTCTCTTTACATCCTGCAGTCTCTGTATCTTATCCTCCAGCTTTAGCTTTGCTCACAAGCCGAAGCTTTAGAGCTGAAAAAGCCACTTTATTAAACCCGACTCCGAGAATAATCCAAATCCATAATGCATCTGTTTTCCTCCATCCGCGCTGACCTTTCAGACCAAATGTTGATAGGCCTTAATTGTATTTATCTGCTGTAATTCCACTGACTGACTGACCCAGAGGCTGACCCAGAGGCTGACCCAGCAGCGCTCCGCCAGCTGCCGTTTGCTGAAGCGCCATTTTGAAAGTCACAGCTGAAACCGCTGCGAAAAATTTACCAAGTATTTTTAGTCTAGTTTTTGGTGCAAATATCTCAGTATGCTTGAAATAAGACAAAACTAACTGAAAACTAACATTTTATCAAGATATAGGTATTTGATATAAGCAATCATATCAAATATTGATGAAGTATTTATTCCACTGGTGGATTTTTTCATTTACAACATATTTTTTACAAAGTTATAAAAGTAAATTTATCTGCCAACAGAATAAGAACTTTTTCTTTAATATTAAGGAATTACTTACTTAAAAAGTGCCTGTATTTTGCTGGAAAGTTACTTTAAAGCAGTGCTTCTCAATTATTTTCTGTTGCGCCCCCCTAGCAAGAAGAAAACTATTCACGCCCCCCACTCCCCACCGTGACTATCCATCTCTGCATAACATTTTATCCTTATTAACATTAAAGAAAAGAAAAAAAGGTCAAACTTACAAAGAATAACTTTATTAAATCGCGTTTTAAGTCTGTTTTAAGACGTGTTTTAAACATGTTTAAACTGTAAACATGTTTGACCAACTAATTGCACCATTGCAAAATTAAATCAAATCAATAAATAATATTTAATAATTATAATAACTAAAAAAAATTTTTTTTAAAAAGCAGTCTGTTCCCCAGGGTCACACGCGCCCCCCCAGGTATCGCACCGCGCGCCCCACTATTTGAGAACCACTGCTTTAAAGTCAGGTTGCCTCATGTCAAATGTGCTCAAATATTTTCACCAGAAACTAGAACAAAAATACTTTGTAAGATTTTGTGTTGTTGCATTGCATCCCAAAGCGTCTCCATCTTAACTTTCCCTCCTCGCTGCGCGTCCCGGACCCGTTTCTGGATTAAACTGCTTGTTTCGATTTCACAGACCCAGTAACTTTTGTCTAATTGCAGAGAATTTGGTTATTTAAAAGCAGAATAACAGATTATGGTCCCGTCCCCCCTGCTGCCCTCTCCTCTGGCATCTGCTTCTAATCTCGTTTGTCTCTTTCTGCCCTCTGTCATGTCATCTTTCCCTCCCCTTTTCCTCCATCACCCTGTTTTTCCTGCTTTCTTTCCCTGTGCTTTAGTCCATCTCTGTAGGCGAGGAATAACAGAGAGCAATGTGTTTCAGTGAGACGTACTCGAGCGCTCTGCCTCTCAGGCGCGAGTGACCCCACAAAGAGGCTTTTGAAGAGTCAAGTGGCTCCAGCAGATACGTAGAATTAGCCGCTTATTGACACCAGAGCAGATTAATAGCTGTGAATGTTTGAATCAGGAGTGAATCCTCTGGGCTGAGGAAGGAGACCCAGTCCCATCAGAGTCTGTTTGCGTCCGTTTGACAGCGCCCTCTAGTGGCATGAGGACATTAGGAGACAAAGTCCACAAACCTGGACGTGTCAGAAATACATTCAAAGTAGCCTGAAGAGTCAGAGCAGCGATGAACAAGTTACAGGGAGCTTTATTTAAATTACAATAAATGTTGCAGCATAGTAACCCAGCAAGATTCAGCAAAAATAAAATAAAGCACAAAATGTGCATTTTATTTTTGTAGATGTCGAAATCGTGGAGGTTTAACTGATAACACTTTAATAAGTCAGAATAAATGCACCTATACTTACTGAAACTTAATACATTGTTTAATCCATTGTTTAATCAATTGATTAATCACTAATCAATTAGTTACTTTTTGTAGTATTCTGTTTTATGACTCTATGCTCAACAATCTAAGTCAATTGACATTTCCAAAATCGAATGGAAATACAACCAATTAGCAGCTCATAAATAACAGAAAAACTATATTTAGTTCATATTTCTTTGTCCAATTTCTTCCTGAATATGAATTTCAGACCTACGAGCTCAGATATGTCTGGATAATTTAAGGAGACAGATTCCCAGCTGCAGTCGTCATTCCAGACAAACGTTTTATGGATGCAGACTGGAGAGCTCTGCTGGGTTCATGAAGGACAGGCTGATTCATGAAGCCGCCGCTTTGTTAACAAGGAACAAAAAAGAGGATTTTATTGATTTTTTACTAAGGCATTAAACGTTTTTTTCAATGTTCCCAACGCCAAAGGAAGAAAAGCTGCTATTGGCTGTCCTAAAACTTTGCACAACAGGTTGCAATGGAGGAGGAAGGAGAAACACAAAGTGAGTAAAAAATACCTTGAATGTGTTGCAACAACAAGCAAACCTTCTGATGCTTCCTCTATTTTTATCTGAAAAATGAAGAGGCTCTTGAACAAAGTTGCTCAGGATTTGTTTTGACTATTTCGTCTTGGGAGACCTGAAGGCCTCTGGCTGTTGAGGCCTCTGCCTTGAGAGTGCTCTGGCTGTGAAGAGCCTTGTGTGAGGCGAGAGGCCTCTGGCTGTGGATGTCCTCTGGCTGAGGAGGGCCTCTGCCTGAGGGAGTGGGCCTCTGGCTGTGGGAGGGGCCTCTGGCTGAGGGAGGGGCCTCTGGCTGTGGGAGGGCCTCTGGCTGTGGGAGGGGCCTCTGCCTGTTGAATTTAGTAAAACTCTTGAGACTTTCTGTCCCTCATCCATCTATTGTCTGAACTTGAACCATAAAAATATTATTTTCCCAGCTTCCCTCATCACATTATGACAGAAACTTTAATATTAATATGGTTAACAACCAGAAAGTAACAAACTGAGCACATTTGAAGCTAATTGACTGGAGTCAATTACCATAGTTCATGTTGAGCACATATGAACTATGGTTTATTCCTTATATGGAAATTTTCCTTTTTGATAAATATCTAAACTTCTCATTCTTACAATCTGATACGGACTGAGTTGAGGATTTTTATAGGTGTTACTGTTGTACCAATATTAAAATGCAGATTTTTCATTTTATGTTGTATTATTTTATAAAACGTGACATTTTTACACCAGTAGGGCGCCCCCTGCTGGTCCGGACCAGCTGATCTTCTTCCTGGTTCACCTGCAGATGGATGTATGTGTTTAAAAACTGTTGTTCTTAGGGAGTAAATCGGATGTATTTAGGTTGGCGTTGCCTTTTTCTGGTGAAATATTCCATCTGAAGAAGGCAAAGCAACATATTTTACCATTAAACTGCAAAGTAAAATGTAAAATTCATCCAGGTTTTTCCACTTCTTTGTACTTTACTGTTGTCTTTCATACAACCTGTTCCTCAGACATCATTAGCTCTGTAAATACCAGCACTTTACAAGCAGGTTCAATTCACAATGAGGATCTGCAGCTGTCCCTCTGAAGTGGCTGAAAACGTCTGATCATGAATCCAAAACTAACTGCAACAATTTCACCCAGAGTTTTGTTTCTATTGCTGTTGGAGTGACATCAAGTGGAAAATTGTTCCTGTTGTGTGACAAGCAGCATCTTCTCAGGGCTTCAGCTCGCAGGAGGAGCACATTCCTCTTGATTACCACAGGTTAAACAGTTCACAGAGGAAAACGAGTGCTTTGAGGTCAGCACCTTTTGTGCAGAGGTATTTTTCGTCAGGCTCAAATTAAAGGCATTTTCAGCGCTCCAGAGCGACTTGACCTCCCGCGTTTCCAGACGCGTCACGGTGCATTCGATTGCTGCTGCAGCTGTGGGTGAGGCTGCAGGTGATGTTTAAAAAAAACTCACTCCTCCTCACTCACTCACTCACTCTCTCACTCTCCGGCCTTCACCTATCTCCCTCCATATTGCACCTCTTCACCTGTTCCTCCAGCCTCTCTTTGCCCTCAGTCTCTCTTTTCTCGACTTATCACCTTTCCCTCTCTACCTTATCTCACTATTCCAGCCCTTTGCCTCGTTTTTCACCCCCTCACATGGCTCCTCTCTGCATTTTCATTGCCTTTCTCTCCTCTCACTTGCTCCGTGTAACAGTAGATGGAGTTATTAGTCAGACAGTGGGGATGGCTGAACAGGTGTTTTCCAAATGGGCCTTTGCGCGCTCACCGCATCATCATCACTCCTCGCCCCCGCGGGGGGTCGGGACGTGTGTTTGTTGGAGAGCTTGACCTCTGTGTGCCCTGCTCGCTTCGGGCTCCGCCATTTGCCAATACAAGGGGACGGTGTGTGTGTGTTTGTGTGTGTTGCATGTATTCATGTGCGGGTGCATAACATATGTAGGTGTGAAGAAGTGTTATATCTTTAACAGCTGCTGCTTGTCATTACTCATTGATGCACAACAGCAGTGGGGAATGGCCTTGGCTCGGCCGCTGAAGAGACGAGCGCTGACACATTTAAGAGTTGGAGAAATGTTTTTCGCCCCTCGACCTCCTTCTGCAGCCCGACACATTTTGCATGCCCAATTTGCTGCTTTTTCCTCGGCTTCTACCTTCACTTAGGCTTTCAGGGCTCGCTTTGGTTTGCAGACACTCTCAAAGTTCACGTGTCTACTGCAAAAATACAAAGTCTGACAGAGTATTTTTATCTGCTTTCTGGAACAAATACCTGGGCACAAAAGACAAAACGTACAAATAACTTTCCAGCAAGATATATGAGTTAGATTTAAGTCAATAATTCCTTAATATTGATGAAAAAGTGCCAGTTCCCTTGGCAGATTATTCCACTAAGGCTATTTTCATGTCATAAGTCAAGTACACTGAAAAAATGCTTTAAATATTTACTCCAATTTGTTACAACTAATTTGATGAGTTTCTCAAGTTTATTTCTGATTTGAAAAACTCAGAAATCAGATTAATCATTTTTTTCAGTGTAATCTGCCGGTGAAACTGGAACTTTTTTTATCAATATTAAGGAAATATTGGCTTAAAACAAGTTCATCTGTCTGAGTGAAAAGTTACTTGTAAGTTAGTTTAGTCTTTTCTCAGGTTTATGAAGATATTTCCTCTATAAACTAGACTATTGTTACTTGGTGCACTGAAAAAGAAAACAGTTGATCCAACTTAAAAAAGTTAATTTGTTAAAAGTAATCAACTAAGTAATCCAACTAAATAAAATAATAAAATTAACACTAATCAACATTATACTCTGAGGAAAACTAACAAGCTGTAACAAATTAGAGTCATTTTTTGAATTTGGTTCAAAGAAACTCCAATATGAAAAGTTACTTAAGTTAGTTTTGTAACCCGGGAAACGACTGTAAAACTCATGCAGCTACATGTGTTTGTGTGTTCCTGGACAGCTGTGCAGAGAGGACGCACATCGAACTCCCAGAGCAGCCCGGGTCAGTACCTGACCAACGGTTCCGACCCGTACAACAGCCAGCCGTACCTGTCGGGCTTCATCTCCCTGCTGCTGCGCGCCGAGCCCTACCCCACGTCCCGCTACGGGGCCCAGTGCATGCAGGGAAACAACCTGATGGGCATCGAGAACATCTGCGAGCTGGCGGCTCGGCTGCTGTTCAGCGCCGTGGAGTGGGCCAAGAACATTCCCTTCTTCCCCGACCTGCAGCTCATGGATCAGGTGAGCCTGATGAGAAAAAGAAAACCGATCGGACACAGCCTGTTCTCGCTGCTGAGCCGCTTCAAGTTTTTATTCTTGTCATTCAGACAAAATGACCTCAGGTTCCAGGAAGCCGCACCTGAAGTCATTAGATCTCACCTTCTCAAGAAGAAACCTGACAACTCATTTCTCTCCCGCCACTTTGAAAAAGAAATGAGCCGATAAAGAAATGAAAAGATAATATTTCCCTCTACATCGGCGTTGAGTGTCACTTTGCAACGTGTAAAAAGGTTCTGTTTGGCAGAACCTCGCAGTGCTGGACCTGAAATTGATCCTCCTCATGCAGATTTATGCTGCTGGCTCAGAGTAACTGTTGCACCTATAAATATTCACTTGGACATTTGGTAGTCATGCTATGATGAATTCATCCTGCTGCTACAGCAACACAACGTTAATGAAACCATTAAATATTACGACAGTATTTGCTTTCACTCAGGGTGAGTGTTTCTGTTCCTCTTTCAACAAGCCAATAACAGTTTCATTTAGACCAGCTGGAACCTCTGACAGTCTCTGTTTGGACCTCAGTTCATATTTTGGCTTTTTTGAACATCAACTCTTACATGTGTCCCAAAACTGTTGTCAGTAACTTTGGCAACTCAGTTATAATAAAGGCCCCCTGAAAAGAAAGTTAAAATTGTATTTTATTTTTTTTATGAATTTATTGTCCCTGTATTCATGGACGGTGAGATTATAGTCAAAAAGAGCCAAAAACAGTGTAGTGCAAGAAATACAATAGAAACATAAATATGGTGATGTTTACAACATTCACACACATATAACCATAAAATCCTCAGAAACCTGATTCAGATATTATCTTTACGGTGGGTTTTCAAAGAGAGAAAATACCTGGAAGTATCTCAGTCACAGCCCTGAATGTTATTAAGAAAAACTGGATCGTCTCTGTTGAAAGGAAGGAATGTCTACCAGTCAGTTTTACTTAAAATTCATGGAAATGATCGTAAATAAAGTCAGAATTATGAATTTGAACAAGTACGTTTCAGTTCAAATTCATTGACTTTTATTTGAATGAGCAAACTTTAAATTTGCTCAGCAAGATATAGGCGTTAGATTTAACTTAAAGTTTAAGAGTTAGACTTAAGTGAGTATTTTTGAATTGAAAACCAACATCTAAACTGTGACAGTGGCCTAATTGATTTTTCTCCTTAGAAGCAGATTCCTGGTTGGTTTAAGACCGTTCCTGTCGAGCCTCGTTCACATGCTGCTGATCTTATCTGCAGTGCAGATATCAGCACCACAGTCACGGGTCAGAACCATCAACGCTCAACATTTTTAACTAATTTAAATTCGACAGAAAACGTCTCAGCAGCCAGTTCAGTTCAGAGGTTAGATGGATTAAGATGCAGTTCAACATGCACATGAGCAACATTTGTGGCTAAATGATGCTTTTGCAAACAGCAGTGAAGTTATGTTCATAGTGTATGAGTAAAACAATAAAGCTCACATGTTCAGACTAAACCTGGACTGAATTTTCAGAACCTTCTCGTCCATTCTGTGTTCTAGGTGGCGCTGCTGCGCATGTCGTGGAGCGAGCTCTTCGTCCTGAACGCAGCCCAGTGCTCCATGCCGCTGCATGTGGCGCCCCTGCTGGCGGCCGCCGGGCTCCACGCCTCGCCCATGTCCGCCGAGCGCGTGGTGGCCTTCATGGACCACATCCGGGTCTTCCAGGAGCAGGTGGAGAAGCTGAAGGCCCTGCAGGTCGACACGGCCGAGTACTCCTGCCTCAAGTCCATCGTGCTCTTCACATCAGGTGGGTTCAGATCCGTTCCCAAGACTTTAGTGCTGAGATTTTAGGTCAGTAGGTTTGAAAACATTTTAAGTTGAGGGGGAAGAAACTAAATGTTTTGCACTTTGGTTACATTCAGTGATTTTTGGCAGATACTGAAATCATGTAACTTTTTTAGAGCAGTAATTTTTTTTACTCCAACATCCTTGAGTGGCTTTACTTTGTGAGGTTGAAGTCGTTTATTAGGATCTTCATCACTGATTTCCTGACATTTTACTGGCCAGACTAGATTCAGATGAAGGTAGATACCTTCTATTCAAGATTCCAGTTCCCAAGAACATAATATGAGGAAAACGATTCACTCTCTTTATTTGATTTAATGTGAAATGGAAAAGTTGCCATTTAGGCCAGATTAATTTGCAGTCATTATTTGGCCTGCTGCAACAAGAAATAAACCAATTAATTGCAAGATTAATTAAAATGAACTCAATAATTTCCATTTGCATGATTTATTATTTTTTGTTTTCTCTCTTTCTGCCAAAAACTGGACAAAAGTCCTGACTCTGGTTTATTGGTCTCAACTTCTTTTTGAAGGACAGTTTTTTTTTACAGAGACTTATAATTCATTGTATTTGTTGTTTCTGTTGTTTTGTGTATTTAGATCGGATATTTCAGTATTAAATGTTCTTTAAATTTGAAAGTTTATTGATATTTAAGAATATTTTCTTGCATTATTATGTTTGAAAATGGTCTCAAAACAACATTATCGTTTATCGCAATAACTTCTGGGACAATTTATCGTCCAGCAGGATTTGTTATTGTGACTGCCTAATCATTACCCTGGTGGAGTTTTTTATTCTGCTCACTTTAAAGAGCACAAATATAATTTGTTTAATAAAATAAAAAACTAAAACAGAAAGATAAAATCACTGGGCACCAATTCCTGTAGCCCTGGGCCCACATTCCCCTAAATCCAGCCCTGTTGACATGTTATATACAATTTCTTTACAAATTTAGCCTCCAATTCAACACAGTGCAGCCCAGTTTATTGAAATTAAGCATAGTTGTAAGTTAAAGTATTTTTAATTGTGGATAATAGATTTGCACCATTAAAAAATATTTCTAGTTTGAGAAAACAAAAAAAGTAATTGCATGTCAGATATAATAAATGCTGTTTCATCTCTGCAGATAAAGTTTGACCTTGTTTTAAAATCAAACTTAAAAACATTGTAAATATCTGCATGTTGTGCTGAGCTGAGTAATGAAAACTCATCCATGACATTTGGAGGAGATTAGACATCCAGATGGCGTCGGCTGAAAATGCAAACATTACCATATTACGCCGCCCACGGTCTAAATAAAAAGCTGCATGTCGTCGCTGCAAGTTCATAACATTCTTGTTTTACAGTGATGCAGCGCCTGTCTTAATGACTGAACTCAGGCCGGGTACCGCGCCATCGTTCACGGCTGTGGCCATATGGCTCGGATTTGTTTGTGGTTCACAGACTCACGGAGGGTTAGAGGTCGATTCCGATGTCAACAACAACACAACCTTTCTAGTGTGAGTAAGTTTGGAGGGAATTAGCGGCTGGCTAATGGGGATGTTTCAGAGCAGGTTCTGCTGATCGGTTTATTCGTGTCTTAATCACAACAACTTAACGCGAGTTGGAGAGCCGGCGGTCCGGAGAGCCGCCGGTCCGGAGCGGCCGTCGGAGAGCGCCGGTCCGGAGCGACGTCCGGAGAGCGGCCGTCCGGAGAGCGCGTCTGGAAGCGGCCAGTCGAGAGACGTCGGCTGGAAGCTGGTCTCGTTAAGCAGAGAAATCTGGAGAAAACTGGTTTAATGATGGAGTTAGACAAGACTGACCCTAAAGATCTTTATGAAAAACTGAATGTCAGAGAAAACTTCCCTGATCTTTAGGTACAGTTCTGCTCTTTATGATGGCGAATGAGGGCTATTATGAATAAAGGGATAGCAGGAGTGCATTTCCACCAAATAAATTAAATTAAAATCAGAAACTTTCTAGAAAAATCATGGAAGTTTCAAAAGTTGAACATTTCTAAATTTTTTTCTAGAATATTTTTAAGATTAATCTCAAAAGTTTTTTCTACCAAATCTTTGACCTTTCAAGCCTAGAAATGTTCTTGTTTTTTAAGAAAATTAAAATTAATCTTAAAATTTCTGAGTTTTTTGGCAGAAATGTCCTCATTTTTTTATATCTGTTTTGACCCTAATCCGTAATTGTAACTACATTAAGTCATCAGAAATTCATTAAAGAACATCAGAGAACAACCAACATTGTGAAGATCAAGCAAACCGGTCAGAGAAAAGGTTCTGGTTCTATTTAAAACTGGGTTTGGCTCTGAAGCAACATCCCAAGCTTTGAACGTCTCCCAGTGCTCAGTTTAGTCCACCATGTGGACACGGAGAGAGGACGGACCACCTGCAGACCTACCAAGACCTGGACGTCCACCTGCACTCACAAGAACAGCATCGATCAGAGGAGCAGACATGGCAACTCCAAATCATGCAAAACTGGCAGAGAGCTGATCCAAGCGACTTGCAGCTGCATCGTCCGAAATCCCATTTTAATGCACTGAAGTTTGTGGTTTCAATGTGTGAAAATGCAAAAAACGGAAAAATAAAACTAAATAGACTGCAAACTGATTATTTATTCTCCACGATGCTTTAGATATTTACTAGCAGGTCAACAAACCTGCTAGTAAAGATTAATTACATAGTAATTAATTAGGGTGTTTCCAGTGGTTCTCAGAACTCATTTATTTAGAACTTTGTTTATTTAGTAAATAAAATTAATTGAATTGAAACTTGCATCCAATCCAACTTTTCTATGTTACAGTACAAAGTTGGAAATCCTGTAATCATATCCAAACTGAGACATATTTAAGAAAACATGCATGGTAAAAAAGTGTTGATCTGTTTTCCTCCATCCCTAAAAGTTCTTTGTTACGTAATACTGAGATATGCAAACCATCATATCTTTGTTTTGAGCTGCAGCGGAAACGCTTGTAGCAGAGGACGGGAAGCGCAGCGAGAAAAAAGGCTTCCAAAGCAGACAGCAGTGTTTAAAAGCTGCACTTAATCCACAACCTCTTCACCTCCACGGAGGCTGACCGGCAGCTGACCTGCAGCGCTGCAGCACACACCGTCTTATTGGCTCCATATGTAAATGCAGCTGGTACCGTCTTGGTCTCTGCCCTCATTGAATTTGGTTGTAATTTGACCATGAAGTTAAACAGTAAAGCTTCACTATGTAGTATTTTCAACCCCCTGGTGTTTTACTTTATGTCGCAAACATGATGCAGTTAGAAAGAAAAGTAAGCCTTGTATTCAAATTGCATTAGGAGCCAGTAGAAGTACAAACATCCTACATCATTTGTTTCTCAGGCTGCACCACTTTCTTTGCTGACTCTCTCACCATGGAGCTACTGACGGGTACAACAGCTTTAGGTCTTGACAAAGCCCTTGAGATGTTCGTTGTTTTGATGGCGCTTTTATACAAAGCCTGTTGTAGTTTATCCCTGCAGTCACAGGGATCCAGGACAAGCCAGAATCCTGTCACATCTGGGATTCCTCACTGCAGGATCATGCTTTGTGACCCTGGAGGAAACGGATGGCGAACGAGCCAACACTGAGATGTTCCTCCTTTCTGATTTTAATTGCATTTTCCCTTTTTTTGCCTCTTGCACGGCTTGTCAGCTCCATTCCTGATGCGTGCTGCGTCTCCTCCGAACCTTGGAACCTGTTTGTGTACGTGGGTGGCTACAGTTGCACCTCTCTGCTATCTTCCCTGCTTTCATCAGTTCTTTCTCCTTTATGATCCCATCTATTATTGAAAACAGCCGTCCACAAACCCACCCCCCAACCCTCCCTGCTCCCCAAACTCCAAGCTGAGTCCAAGCCCCCAGACCCCTTCCCCCACCACAGGACTTGAATTATGCATGGTGCGTTTCAGTTAGACGCAGGATTTGCCGTGACCTACATAACCCCTATAGCCTTGAGCATCTTGTGTGTCTTTCCTCCGTTGGCAGATGCAAGTGCATACACGTTTTGATGAAAAAAAGCTGTCAGAAAATATCAGAAATTAACGCATTACAAAGTGGTAATAGATCTGACTCGTAGGATATCTTAACAAGCTCAGACAATCACCAATTGTCTGTTTGTTTCCATTGAGGCAACTCCCTCCGCTCCCCTGTGGAGTCTCGACCCATCAAGCCACATCAGGGAGTGGGTATTTTACTCCTGCCACCCTGATCCTTGGTCCCCTCCGATCCGCTGCGTGCCCAAGGATGAGACAAAAGAACACGTTAGTGTTGGTGTGGAAGGGCACCCACAGAGCTGTCGCTTTGGCACGCGAAGTGGTCTCAGTCGCGCAGACAGCTCCGCTAATCCTGACCAGGCGCTGGCCGTTTTGTCACGCAGGACCCCAAATGAAAATCCTGACTACAACGGCGTCCGGCAGCCTCCCGTGTGGAGGGAAATATAGCCAAAGAGGGGGCAATTATTCTCAGAGAACGATAAGAATAGAGTCTGCTGGGGGTGGGGAGGCATTGACACGCTTGATTAAAATGTGGAGTAAATTAAATACTTTCCAGAGTGGAACCGAGGCGCAGCAGGACAGGGTTTACACGGGGGACAGATCAAAGCCTGCGATGACGAAGCGGACCTGTGATGCAAGGCGACGGGTTAAGGCTTACAGGCCAGCGCTTTCACGTAAAAAGCTTGAGAATAAATTGCCCTCATCGAGTACCTGTCTGCCGAATGTGGGTTCACTCAGGGGCCAGAGCGCACAAAATGTACAGTATGCGGCAGAGTACAGTCAAATGTGTCTTTGTTTAGACTTCACACTTTTCTGACCTCCTTTGCTTTAATCCCTTTGCTCTCTCCTCCACGCTGAGGGTGCAAAAAATATCTCACGGTGTTACGCACTCTCAGTTTGTGTGAGATTCAGCTGGAGGCAAGGGTGAATTAGAGGGAAGGTATGATGGGCTTGGAAGCAAAACACGAGCCCAGGCTGGGAAGGAAGTGATTTCAGACCACAGGGTTGAGGTAGATGAGTATCTCTGCAGTAAGCACTTGATTTTTATTACAGGGTTTGAGCATCTTACCTTGAGCCTCTTGGTTGAGGATGCCTTTGACAGTAACTCTTACTGAGTCCACCAGTTTAAATGTGGATTATGTCAATTTGGTTAGTTTTGAATGGCATGTCCTCTAAGATCTCAGACCCTGATGGTGAAGCATTCCTTTCACAGCAAACTAAAAGGAATCATCCCATTTCAACAAGAAACACTGCAGTGAAACCATTTTCATCACGGTTAATGGAAGAGATGAGAGAACCTAAAAAAACGTACCACTTACTGTTATTCTTTGCTTTTGAAATGCCTGAGTTGACAATTTAGTAAAACTGCTACTTATATGCAAACAAATATATAAAATAATCTCAAACAGTCATCCAAAAACAGAGCCTTGAGGTTCCTCTTGGTTATCTTGCATTGTAGGACAAATAGTTATGAGAAGGGATCAACTGTTTCCTAAGTAGAGAATTGACAATATCAGGCACTGATATTGTCTGGTTGGCTCTCAACTGGTGCTTTTTGAATTTGTGAGTAAACTGAGCAACAAATTGGTGCCCAATCCTGGTCCTCCAGAGCTACTTAGCTGCAATTTTCAGATTTCCTTTGATATCACACCTGGTTCAGATGAATTCCTCATTAATAGGCCCTTGCAGAACTTGCAGGTTGCGCATGAAGGTGAGCTGGAGAATGAATGCATCTAAAAGTTGCAGGATTGGCGCCCATGCCATACTCAGCAAGTCTCAGTGTTTGTCGTTGACATGAATGTTTTTGTTCTTCCTTTAGCTCTTTTTCTAACTTAAACCCTCTCGCCAAAATCAAATTCCATTTGGAAGCTTTGACTCATTTCTGTTTGCCGTTCGGTCAAACCAGTGAATCCAGAGTGGCTTCTTACTGTCATGAGGATTTTGGTTTTCTCTTTAATCAAACTATTCCACATGTGCCTTCTGTCCTCCAGATGCCATGGGGTTGTCTGACGTCGCCCATGTGGAGAGCATCCAGGAGAAGTCTCAGTGTGCTCTGGAGGAATATGTGAGGAACCAGTATCCCAGCCAGCCGAACCGATTCGGACGGCTGCTCCTCCGCCTGCCCTCTCTGCGTATCGTCTCCTCGCCGGTCATCGAGCAGCTGTTTTTTGTGCGACTGGTGGGCAAGACGCCCATTGAGACATTGCTCCGAGATATGCTGCTCTCTGGCTCCAGCTACAACTGGCCCTACATGCCCACAGTGCAGCGCGAGCGGCCGCTCTCCCTCCACTACAATGAGAACGGACCCTGAGGCTGAGCAACAGAGGAGAAGCTCATCCTTCTTTCCTTCCCTTCCTTGTCCACAGTCCACTTTTCAGCTTTCCCCGAGGAAGCATCTTCCTCACCATTCCACCCTTGAGACTCTTGAAACGTTACCATCCCGGTTGCACAAGTCAGCCAATCGTTCGTCGTTGCCGATACAGAGACTCAATGGCCTCTCAGTGTCCCTGAGCTGATAGCGTGCAGTCTTTCTCTTTGAGACGTGGTATGAGCTGGACAAGTTGCTGCACAGTTCACCAGCAGGTCTGATGGACTCACTTCAGATGTCAGTTATAAAACTGTGCAAACATTTGCCTAATTCTTGGTGCTATGCCTGCATTTACAGAGCATGGCTGAACCTGACAGGGACTGTGCCATCGAACTCTGCAGCCAAGAGCGCGAGGTCTGAGTGTGTATTTACTGAATTTTGAAAAGCAAACCAGAAGCCATTAAAAGAAGACAAATGCCAAAATGTCTTGAACTTTTGCAGATGACGTTATATTGTGTGTTGTTTTAGCACTGTTTGTATGGGGAGATAACTCATGATTGTGTCCATATGTATAGTATATCATTGATTCATTGGCATCTAAGGCATCTTTGGGTTCACTGAATTAAAAAGCTCAGGTTTCTAGGGTTATGGGGGTCAGACTAGCAGACATGTCAGTATTGGGTTCTGGTTGTTCTGCTCCATTGTCACTTTGACCATTTGCAGTTTTGGTCACACCCAGATTTTCATGGAGAAGAAAGGAAGTCGTCTTCATATGTGTGTTTTGGTCTTTTGGTGCACACTTTGACTGTCATATAGTTAAAGTAGTCTTCTGTATCTTGAAGTTATGTGACTCCAATGAAGATTTTCAATTAATAGGTCACAGATAGTTTATTTGTCTGGTTAGATATTTCAAATCATGTCTGAAAATTTCAGAAAATGAAAATGTCATCATTAAATTTAGGCGCATTATGAGATCATGTCACAAGATATCTCGTAATATTGAAATAGGACTATAATTTTGTTTTTTCATATTTGAAATCCTGTCAGGTTGCAGTCAGGAGGAGTTCAGGCACTGAATTATTTTAACCACAACAGTTCTTTAAAATCCATTTGTTGTCTACAAAATTTTACTATATTTTTAAGTCACAAAATAGGAGCAATTTCACGACTATTCTTCATCATGACCACCTTCAATTGGCTCCTGCATGAAAACTTTACATGGGGAAGTCAAACATGGACAACTTGTTTTAAACCAGTTTTCTCATAAACTTTGGAAAAATCTCATCATTGAACGTTCCTATAATCTAAACACCGAGTATTATCTCAGTGTTTGGGGTGTTTGGACCAGCCGCAGCATCATTTACCTGCATTGTGTTTCTTGCCATGGAAAGAAAAACTAATATTTCATCATCGTCCTTTGATGCAGTTTGATAAGCAGATTGCCAGGGATTATTAGGACATGACAACAAACTGGTGCACCATTTCTAAGACATAGATATCTATACAGCATAGATGTGTCACTGTTACACAATTTAGCAGAAATTAATGAATGACATCCATTTGGAAGCTTTAATCTCATTTTAAACTTTACAGATTTTCTGTCAGCATTAATGTTTCTCTCACCTGGCCTGGTGAACACCTGGAGCGGCTCCAACTGACTGCAACCTGACCTATGTTTTGATTAATTCAGCTGTTAAATCTTTGGCCCTCTCCTAAAAATATCCACATTTTATCCTCAAATATGGAAAAATGTACTGAACACTGTGATTTCTACACAAAAGAAGTCTGCACCAAAACGTACAACAAATCCGTATTTATGTAATTATTTGAAAGTAATTGAATGAGTGATAAATGGAAGTAGGCCTGGATGGATAGGGAAACCGTGGAGAGGATTGGCAGGAAGTCAGCAGAACAGCCAGAGCCCTCAGCGTTAGCACAAGAACAAAAACACAAACCCAACAAGTTTTACACGTAGGAGCAACCTGTGCCAAAGCAGACATACATTTAGTTTGGGATCAATTCATGCCAGTTGGTTTGTCTTTAATTTGACTACAATTGTTTGGATTCTCAGGTTTAGCGAATAACTTTATAAAATGTAAAAAAAATAAACAACACAAGTTAAATCTTTGGCACTTGCATTGAGATCTTGTCAGACCTGAAACTTATTCACACTTGTTAAATCTCAGCACTGGTGGAATATTTCTACCCTCAACTCATTTGATGAAAATACATATTTACTTTTTTAAAAGATTCACTAGAAGACCCTCCTTGATGCTGCCACAGGAGGCAGAAACACCACTGATCATCATAGATGTGTTTTTCTTTTTTTGTAATGATTGTCAGTATTGGACCTTTTAGACTTTAGGCAGGAAGTGAGTGTCTGGGGGGCAATTTACAGAATTAGCTGTACTTGCCTTAGAACAAAGATTTGTCACTGAGCATTTATCTTATGACTGTGCCATAATCTCTCGTTACCTGTTATAACAGGTATTATGTTCTGTCAGGAGTGGAAAAAGCTCACATGATGCTGAAACGGAACGTGCATTTTCAAAAAAGACATGTAAATGTGGATTATCTTTATGCAATAATTAGACATTAAAAAACTCACAATAGGATCTTTTTGCTTCGACATCAACAGCACTTTTAGTTCTTAGACATCATGCAAGTTATTTTTCCACTTCCGGGTGATATTGTTGTGTAGGGAAAAGCCCCTAAACTCATGTCAGTTGAGCTTATCATGTGGAGTAATGTATCACTAACCTCTGAAAACCTCAGTCTATGTTGCAACACTATCCCTGTGGGACTTAGGACTGTGTTTAATGTAGGAATACTTAAGTTTTTATTATTTTTCCTTTGTCCTTTTGTTGGAAAAACTTTGTTTATGTCACGTTTCCAACACGGCACCGTAGTTTCAACGTCAAGCATCAGTATTGGAAAAGCCATCAGGGACCTGAGAAAGTTGTGTTGGTAAATAAATCCAAGAAAGTTTCTAAGAGTTTGTTTTTATCCCTTTTGCTTTTGTTTGGAAATATTGATTATCCAATAATTGAAATAAAGTTTTGTTCACACTAACTGCTCTGTACTCTCCTTTGAGTCACTTTCCAGTCCAGAAAGAAAGTACACCCTGTTTCAGTTTGGGAATGTGGAAGACTGGCTGTTCATCAGCAGTCTGTACGTGTTGTTGTAGCAGCAGCACAATAGGACTGAAACGACAAATTGCAGCGACTCTTATGTTGGAATAATTACCAATTATTTTAATAATCGATTAATCATACACTAAAAAAAAGCCATTTGCTCAAAGAACATCACAGTCAGAGCAGAAATTAGTCTGAAACTTTACAAAAATATCTTCATTTTGCATTTAAGAGAAAAAACCTTCGTTGTAAATATGTTCAACCCAGAATACAAGTAGTGATTTTAGCTTCATCTCCTTTAAATTATGCAAAGCGTTCTTTATCCAATATTATTTATCCAATTATTAATTGGTTAATCTAACAATGAATCACCAAATCAGCCCGACACTGAATTGGATCAGGAAGGACTGAGCTTTTCACATGTTGACTTTTAGCTGCAGATGCATTCTTTGCTACAAATGATCAATGTCTTGTATGTAAAAGTAATGGGGTCTGAATTAGTGACAGATGTGCTAACGATCTGTACAGGAAGCTGAGAGCCAGAATAGCTGATGGCATTTACTCAGCGGTTAATGAAGGAAAATAATCTAAACCAAACAAGAAGCACAAGAACAAGATGTCTGTTTTTAATTTATGACCTTTCCTTCTTCTGCAGACATCATGCAGTGGATGTATGATCAAGTGTTTTCATTTCAGTGTTACATAAAGGATTATCAGCTGTGCTACTGTAGCTAATCAAAAACAAACAAACTCGTTTCTTAGAATCTGCTGTATTGACAGATATCTGTGTAAAAAAAGCAGAAAAAGAAAAGGACAGAAGTTTCTCAGTCTGTTTTTTGCCAAGTGTCTCAGTGGTTCTATTCTCTAAAACAACTAAAGTCAAAATGTAATCATGTTTATGTTCTCGGTTAACCACTAAGCTTCTCTTGCAGAATACATTTCAGAATAAATCATCTTGTGGCTCCTTGGAGATTGAAAAACTCTTGAATCAAAAAGGGAAAGAGAAATAATCAATATCAGGGATCAATAAGTATTATTTAATCATGGAAAGGTCTGCCTCTGGTTGGGAGGCAAAATAGATGTCCCTTCATCCGTTTCAGGAAGTAAACAAACACAGGAACCTGTCGTCGTTTTAAAGGAGAAAGAACTCGCATGACCTCTGACCTCTGGGTCCGAGGCCTGTTGAGACGTGCAGTTTGAGTAAAAATTTAAATTTCAGTTAATGTTAAAAACACTAACTTATTATCTCCAGTTAATATTAAATTTGAAAATTTGATTCAGCGAAGTGTCAATGTGGAGTTTTGTGATATAAATCACATTTCTTTAAACGTGTGAACCTTATGAATGAATGCTGTCATGGATTTATCTAAAAAAGGAGAAATAAGTTGTTTTATATTATCATTTGTATCTTTATCACAGCAGTATAACAGAATATTGTGATCATATCTACTATAAATCTTTACAGCTCTCCTAATTCCTGGTGAAATCGTTGATATTTGTTTAACAGACTGATAAAGAAACAATTCCTCTGACTGACTTTCTATGGATTATGAAGCTGATTTATTTCTGAAGTTTGATCTAGTTTCATGTTGCTGCACAGAAGAACAAACAAAAGCCATTTTCCTGGTAACCTTTAGCCCCCCCATCCCAGCCACCCAGGGCCGCCCCGCCCCCATCGCCCCTCACACACATGCGTGTGTATGAAGAGTAGCCGACTGACTTACGCCTTCATTTCAGGGCTGTCACTCCTGCCCGAGCACCATGACCCCTCAACCTCCATTTTGGAGCCGCACATTTCTCTCTTTTTTTTTTTCTGGCCCTCACCACATGAATATAAAAAACACATGTGGCCCCAAGGAGTGTGTGCCTGCCTGTGTGTGTGTGAATGTTTATATGCACAGGTAAATCAAACTGACACGGCTCCTTTGAATGGCAGGAGCTGAATTACTTTTGCACTTCAATTTTGCACACCTGCCATTTATGGCAACCACCGGGCTCAGCACAAACTATAAAAGCAAAATACGCCGTGTCAGGATACAAATGAGAGCCTGTAAATATCACAACCTATAAAGCCTGAGAAAAAAAGCAGGTTTTCCCTTTGAGGGTAAATTACTTGTCTTTTTATTGGCAGTTTATCCAAATCATTAGCTCATATGGTAAATATATTGCTTTGTTTTGCGGCCTTTTCCTCCTCTGATGCAGTAATTACACATGCAGGCATCATTTATTTATTTATTTTATATTTTTACATTCACAACTCAAGGGCAGAAATGATGCATCTGAACCATTTTGCAGGTAGACAGTCATAGCAATCAGGTCGCAGCCAAAGGTCGAAGTGACAAACACAATGAGGCTGCAGATTCATCACCCGCGCTCTGACAGTAATTGTCCTGGGTCCATGTCACAGTCGCTGCCCGCACTTTTAAAAATAAACGGGATGCTCCTTTGACAGAGAAGACATGGGCGTTAGTCACATGCATTTAAGCCGACACCTGCACTATTTGTTATGACACACTTTCAATTTACTGTATCACAAAGAGTCAACCCCCCCCCCCCCCCCCCCCCACCACAGGGCTTATAAACATGGAGGGTTGTGTTTGTAATTTGGTCTGGGGGAGAGGAGGCGACGCATGGGAGGGATTTTTGTTTAATAAAATGGAGCTTTTTATCTTGTTGCTAAATGTGAACGGTGGTGGCACAAGGGCATCTCAGGGGGAGGGCGGCGAGATCAATAGGTGGGATGTCAGACTCAATTGAGGTCACTCTTTGTCTCTCCAAAGAGGTTCCACTTACTAGGCAGCATCAAAATAAAGAACGGTATTAAGTGAAGGGTTGGGGGTCCGCTGTCTTGTCCTGGCTTGTTGCTCTGTAATGTGTTCATGCTCAGTGACAGTGACAGAGTAGCTCAGATGAAAAAGGCGAGACAAATAAGCTGGAACAATTCATTCTGTTTTCCACGATCCTTTATACGTTTTAGTTTATTTAGAACGGCCTTAAAATGTGTAATAATAAATTCATGGATTTAACTAAATTCCACTAAATGTTATACAAATCCAAGACTTCCTGCAAAACTGAAGCAAATTTGAATTTATAATTTCTATTTTTAACTTCGCAAGTGGAGCGGTACAGCTGTAATTCTTGCATAAATTATTGCAGCAGAAACGGTTTTCGGTTTGTTTCTAATGCAACAGACGTGGAGATGGAGAAGAAAAGGGAAAAGATAAAAAACAAAGGAGGTTATGGGCAAAAGCTTAAAAGGGAAAAATGGAGGTAAGAATAAAAGAAAGGAGAAGGATAAAGGGAATTAAAAACAAAACCCCAGAAATATGTTTCTACACCTTCAGAAAGAGAGAAAAAACACACAGAACCAATAAACCGAAGGAAGAGAAATTCATATATAAAATCCATCATAAGTGGGAGTAAAACTTTGTCAATATTGAAAAATTGTGGCGTTCCCATTAATAAAGAAACGTAACTAAAATCACCCGTGAATAAGTTTGTTCAAGCAGTAAGTCATTAAATTATATTCAAACCACTTCCTGTTTTCTTCTTCATGGTTTGCATCATATCCAGCTGTTGACACTCATGCAATGCAAAAACACAGAGTGTTTCTGCAAACACCTGGATCCACTTCAACAATCAGACGTCCATTTTGAAGCACGGTAGAGACTCTGTGATGCTGTGGGTTTGGTTATCTGTTTCATCGGGAATCTCGTTAGAGTGCAATGCTTCAATCTTATTGAAATATGAAAACTGGTGGACTAGAGCCTTATATATTTGATACGGACCTGCTTATCAGATATAATCCAGATCCTTACCAAATATATAAACTAACTACATTTTGTTTAGCTAATGAAATTCTGGCTCATTAGCTAAACGAGGCAGCAGCAGGTTTGTTGAAATGGTTCGTCCCAAACCTGACGTCTCACTGTGACGTATTTCTGAAGTAAATCATCTGTATTTTGTTTTCTTGCTGATAACAATCCTCAGGAAGCTCTGCGGGTTTTTTAATCCAGATTCGTTAATGTGACAAATGAGGCTGAAGATCTCCACCACCAGCAGATTGTTAAAAAGTCAAAGTTGATTCATTTATTTCCTTTGCTTTTCTTTTTCTTTCTATGATTAATGTTTAAAATGAACCAGACCTAAAACTTCATGAAGCACACCCTCTTGACACTTGATATCTGGAGCAATGAATCTCCTAAACTAATATAATGAATTGGCTCTGTCTGGCCTGAGTGTGTGGTCCCGCTGCCGACTGTTTGTGAAGATGTCCTAAAAAGCAATACCCCCATCCCTAGTATCAACAGGCCCCCATTTAACATTCCCAGATCCCCTGAAATGAAACGTTCTTTTTTCCCTCTCACAGCTATCATCGCCGCCAAAGCATTTCAGGGGAATTGGATACGTCTCCGATCTCATCAAGCGTGGGTCGGACTCACCCCTTTCCAGCGGAAATTGCTCTGCAGCAGCAGCAAAATGTACATGACTGAGGCACCGACCAAAAACGGCTTTGGCCCCTTTCGTATAAAGACCCCACCCCCACCAGCGTTCCTCTTATAAATCCTTAAAAAGGGCCTCCAACCCCAATGTATGGCAACACCATCAATATTGATGTGGGAGAAAGTTCTTTCAAAGCCTCCTCAGTCACAGAACATTAATATTGATAGTGTTGTGCAGCAGCCGGGACGCTCGGTGTGTCTCTAAAATGGTAATTGCATCTGGATTCAGGGTTAGAGGCCAATATCATGGCTGAATATGGACACAGCTGTTTAACTCAGGGGCGTCTATCTGCGCCTGTTTGCCAATTTGACCAACAAGAGAAGGGCATGTCTCGAGTTGTGGAGGAACTTTAATGTTTGTTCACTCAGTTTTATTCTTCCAGTCAACTTTCTGATTATGATTTAAACAAGAATAAAGTAGAGGTGAGCTGCATTATAGCAGAACTAAAGGATAATTAAAGGTCAGATAAAACATAAGAAAACTTGTCAAAGTTCTCAGCCTCTAGCTGAGACGTAGGATCAGATGTTGGATCTGTTCCCCAACATGTAAAGATCCAGGATTTTTTCAAAGCATTCATGTCTTTTATTCATCCAGTCACTAGGGGGCAGAAGTGCTGAATTGCTTGTTCAATCCAGAAGAAGAAGTAAAGATATGGAGAAGTTTGTGACAGTGAAAAGAAAAACAGAGGGATCATTTGAGGAGAATAGTGCATCAACGTTTGAGTCGTTGCTGTAGCGTTTTCTGAAAATAATCTGTCATTCAGAGACAGTAAAAGCTGGTGCAGGTGGACCTGCTCTGCAGGAACACCTGTTTATGAACTAAATATTTAGCTTAATAATTAAATATTGAGTTTTTAACTTTGGCATTTACACACAAAAGATGAAAAGTGAATTGTCCAAATAACTTTTTAATGAGCCACATTCATCCAAACCTCTGCTAAAACCGAAAGGACTCAGTTTCACGGCTGAATGAGAGACATGAGCCGCTTTCTGTTCACAGCTCGACCTTTACATAGATCAGCATGAAATATGATGTAAAATTGCAACTCTTTAACTTTCTATAGATTTATAACAGGCAGCAGATTTAAATATTTAGTGTGTTTTAGGTAAAGGTGGAAAGAAATGACTGCACAACATCTAAATAGGAAGGTTTTCCAGTGTAGGGGAAACCCAGCCATTCTGGAGGAAAACGTGCAAAATCACTTAGTTGCCCTTTTAAAGACGCCTGATGCCAAATGACCTGATTCCATTTGCATCTTATTATGCATCCTACAGAAGGAAAATAAAGCTGCGCCCGGCTTCCCTCTGAATGTAACGCTGCTCTGAACGCTTCTTATCAACAGCCCATCGACTGCAATGATATCATGACTCCGTCGCCATGGCGTCCGCAGCTTGTTCCAACATTAGATGATGCCGGGGTTGTTTTCTGGGTCAGTTGGTTAAATATTTCAGATGGTTTTTATTTTTAGCTCCATCTGTTTCCACTGTGTGTGTGCGCCCTGCATGCGTGTGTGTGTGGAGTGTGTCCACATTAGTGCATCTCATAGCCTGTCTGGAGGCGGCATTTGACCCACTAAGTCATCTTTATGTGCCCCCTGGGATTTATCAATTGAAAGTAGCATGCAGAAGGGGCCATCACAAATGGTTTCCAACTGAACATGTACAGGACTTCAGCTGCCTCTGACTCCCAGCAGGTTTTATACGAGACGCAAAGTTAAGAAAAACCTTTTAGTCACTTGCAGCATAAAACTATGCAAATTCCTCATGAAAATGTCTGTTGCCTTTTTTGTTTCTTAGTTTACCTTTGTTCCTGTATTTAATACAACACAAACAGGATGTCCACAGGGCTCAATGCTCTGTGAAATCCAAACAGCATTAGATCAGTAGTCCACATTATCGAACTGTCAGAGAGGAAAGAGGACATTCTAATAGCTGCAGAGATGAGCGCTCACTGAGCTGGAAAAAGCAGACAAGTTTTCCACAGATTATGAGGAACAAAATGACTGGAAAGTGCCGGCGGCCAAAGCTCCCACGATGCTTTTTGACCTCACCGCGTATGTGGGATCAATGCAGGGCTCTGATTTTGACCTCTGCTGCTCGCGCCGACATGTCCGCCCGCTCTCTGCACAGCTCCGGTTTGCTGCTCGCTAATCGCTCCGTTTCTCTTCCTTCTCATGAAAAACGCAAAGATTGAGGAATCCATATTAGTCTCTGTTACTTATTTTTTTATTCTTTCTACTTTTCATGAGAGAAAATGTTGTAATTTTGTCACTATTTATAGCTTTATTTAAAACTCCGGCCTTTGGACAAATAGTGTCTTTTGTTCTGGATGTTGTGCAGCTGTGAAGATTTTTGCTTTTACTTTTTAACTTTTGGACAGTTGCTGTGATGCATAATCATAGCAACAAGGTACTTTTTACCTTGTTGAGATGACCTCAAACGCGTCTCTGCTTTTGAAATGCTAAATTTGAGCTTTTAGCATCTCAGAAGTTCAAATTAATTCCTGAACTACGACCCCGGATCCCAGAGGAGCTGAAATGGAGACTAAGGAACTTCATCTCTTCCATCAACCTGATGGAAAAAGATTGGATCCCCTACTCCAACATCCCTCTGCTCAGCTCAAGACCAAACAGAGATTTAAAGAGGAGCAGCAAAAGCAAATGAGGTTGATTAGCAGTGGTTACTAATAACTGATTAGCCAGAACATTTTATTGAGGTGCAATCATGACATGATGGTCAGGCAACAGTCTTCAGTCAGAGGCTTCTTCAGATTCGTTGCGAGACTGACTGCTACTGAAATCCTTCCTGCCCACAGCTTCCACAACAGCTCATTGAATACTTGATTAATATGAGTTTTGACAATATTTGAATCTCTTTTGGGAAGATTAAATCAGCAACAGGAGAGATGAGCACAACTCACTTATTGCTAAAACTACATCACTACAGACGGCCTCCACAGCAACAAACCTGCAACTTGAACTGAATCCCAGTCACCAGCTTAGCCTCAACAGCTCAGATTCCTCCAGCAAGGAGTTACGAATATCGACTTCAACGTGCAGAGAGGCTGTGAGTGCTGCACTGATATGAAGAGGGTTGTTGTTATTTTGTTTTATCTGATTTGTGGTGCAACAGAGTGATCGAAATCTAGTGTTAAGGGTTCCTTAATGCCATCATTCACTGAGCAAAAACAGAAAAATGTTCCTTCCAAGGAGTTTTTGTCACTTTTGAAGGATATTCCAGGCAGAGCATTTGTTTGCACTGTGGATGTAAAGCAGGGTGCTTACAGTTTCCCAGGAGTGCTGGATTTAAGTTTTGGTAACAGATCTGTAGTTTGTGTTTCACATAAAGCTTTCCAGGAGTTAACTATCATCTCTAAAAGCTGCTGCTTCTGTCCTGGAGCAAGAAGCCAAGGCTGGTTGTTCAGCTCATTAACATTTTAATAACAATAAATTAGTTTATTCAACTGAAGAATGTTTTGTGCACCACACAGCCAGCACTTTAATTCTCCAGAAGATTAAAAATGTGTGGACTACAGAGTGAGAAATATCTTCTGCAGAACAAATCGGTTGTGATTCAGCATCTTTTCCTCATGAGTTTCAGCCTGCAGGAAGATTAAGATGGCGGCTATTAATAAACAAACAAATTCTTCATCTCATCTCTCATGAATATTATCGATTGCAGTAATGGAGGGAAGCAAAAAAAGTTTTCAGATTCGATCTTAAATATGACATGAAGCTACCAGTTGGACATGTTTTTATTTATTTCCCACAAAGCTGCAAGAAGATCCAGTTTGCATCCTTTTGTTTTGCAAAGACTTATTTTGTACAAATATTTCCCTGAGATCCAATTCCTATACTTCAGTTTCTATTAACTGAAACTTGAGTAAAATGTCCATACACTCCAGAGTCTTCAAATAAAACTATTCATAACATCCAAATCTGTAGTGTCTTGTACCACATTGGCATTTTCTCCAACTGAGGAGAAACTGAGCTTTAATATCAAACATTGAAAAAGAAATTCAATTTACACTGACAGAGTAAATTAGAGTACTGCACTCAATATTAACAACTTACTAAGTTGTAATATTTAAGGACTTCAGCACTTAAATCTTGGTTTTACTTTCACTCTGGGAATAAACAAAATAAAACTTAAATAATTAACCTTAGAATAATTAACATGCTTTGCAAAATACTTCTCCTATGGCAGGGCGGGGCTCCTGCCATAAATGCCCACAAAATGCCACCCTGGGCGGTTGCCCATGTGCCCAGAATCTGCGCCTGGCAACAGTAGCTAACCAAATATTGTGTTCTGGATACCTGGGACCCAACTGGGTGTATTTGGACTGATCATCTGAAATAAATGAATCCAGATGCATCAAGAACAGAACACAGATTCTGGCCCAGAATCTGTAATCCTGGTTCATCACTGACATGAACGAACTGGAATCTGCCCCACTTAATCCAGCCTGGTGTGTTCGCTTGATCCTTATGTTCAAGCCTGTGTCAAAGAATATTGTTTTTGATTGTATTAAAATTAAATCTGAGGGCAAGTTTAGACAGCGGGGGTTCACTGTCTGAGGTCAAAACCAAGTCATTACTTCACCAGCGCTGACGAGTTTAAAACGCTCTTCAGTCCTCTGTAGTCACATCCGTACTTTATTATTTACATATTTTTCAGTTCTCCCCTTGAAAGCAGGAAAAATCTCTAATCACTCTTTAACAATCTAAATCCACAGATTTTTTTGTTAAAGCAAGATCTGCTCAAAATCCCTGGCTGGGAGATGATTTCCTACAGATAAACTAATCCTCTTTACGTTACGGACCAGGGTTTACCAGGAGGGTTTGAACAGAGTCTGACCCACAGGAGCCAATTTATACTGAGCAGTCAGCAAGAGTTGAGACCGGGAAAATGTCCCAGACAGACAGAAACTGCAGAGTCAAACAGTAACCAGCAGTTAAAACACCATGAGAGGCGCATGGGGGCGGCTACATGGGGGCGGCTACATGGTACGGCATATAGGAATAAATTCCTTTTGTTCTTTACATGATGATGGAAAACAAACACAACAGGTTTTACAAAAAGTCAACATTACCACTGAGGTTTAATCCTAACCGGTCGTCTGCCTCGAATTTGGCCTTTTGACTCCATTTAATTTGACTAATTTAAGACCTGACATGGCAGCAAAGTCTCACTTTAGCAGCTAAAGATACTTTTATTAGAAGCAGCTTTTAGTTAAGTTTGAGCTTTTATGATATAGAATTATAATCCAATAATAATTCTACATCTTTTATGATATGGGATTATTATCTGCCATCAAATTTCTGGGATGGCATCCATTGCAGATAGAAAAAAAAGGAAGAGGAAATTTCACCCAAAAAAAATTTCAGAAATTTTCTAGAAAAAACTAAAAACTTTTCTGAGTTTGGAAAATGGAGCTGAGATTTTGGTGAAAATGTTCTCCTTTTATCTTCGATCTACAATGGCTGTGATACACCTTTATAGTTTTCTGTGTCATGCACTGCTGTGTATTTTTCTGAGTGTTTGTGAAACAATATAAATGAAGTTTTTGTCATTTACTTTAATCAGATTAACTGGGGACTGGTTTCCACCGAATGATGATGTTGCCTCTTAAGGATGAAAAGTTTCTCTTTAACAGGAAATAGGCTTTTTTAATTAAAAATAGTTCACTTTTGTTTTTATTTCTTCATGCTGTTCAGGTTATTGCACTTTGCCTCATTTCTAATCTTCATTCATAAATGACTGGTCTGAAGTCTTTGTCTCATTGCTGACGTGGTTTTGACCTCCTGGATGATTCCTGGAGTAAATCTGGTGGACTGAACGGTAAATTATGTTTTCTCTATTTGCTGATAATGCTTGCTACACAAAGTCTTTCCTACTGATTGATGATGGTCATTTTATTAATTATGTTGTTTTTTGAGAACATTTTTTCTATCTTATGTTGTCTGGCAGGATTTGTTCAGAAAATGCTGATTTCTATTAATGATTACCAGGATAAGATCTTTGCAAAATCTTTCACTATAAATCTGAGTGACTGTAGGAAAATCTTGGGGAAATATAATGTGCATTTATTGTATTATAATCATTTGTTTTGTGTCTGATCTTCAAAATCATTTTGTCTTCATGGATCAGAGACCCAGAGTCAGTCTATCAGAGACACAGGGTCTCCTGGCCATTCCTGCAGGGATCGCTCTGTGACCTTTTCACATACGATGTGCGTAGTACTACAGCACGAGTAACAACTTGTTCTGGCAGAACTCTGTAATACCCTGTGGGCTGGACACCAGCATGTGGTCCATGTGTGACAAACACACACACACTCACCCCCTCGAGTTGTCACCATCGTCTGTGCATGTCTGGCTGACACAAACTGTGACCTTAGAGGAGAGCAGAGTAAACGCAGAGTTACGAAACAACAAGGAATCAATGGGAAATCCTCTTTTCACTCCACGCAGCTGTTTCAGTAACCAGCAGCAAATATCCGTCTGTTTGGTATTACCAGTAATGGATTTAACGTCTCAAACTCCGCCACCGGCTGACCTTTCAATAACCTTTATTATCAGCTTAAAAAATGTTGCTGGCAAAGAAACATGCAGCCTCAAAGGTTGATTTATTTTTCTTTAAAACCTTCATTCATGTCTGACTGGCAAAAATTTATTCTGTTTGGACTCAGAAACTCTTTATTAATCTGAGCTGTTCTTCAAGATTACTAATCTGTATTATTGTTTGGTTGAATTTTTTTTTCTTTCGGTTCAGAAGACGAGGTGATGAAGATTTTGAGTTTGCTTCACAGTTTAAACACACGTAAGTGCATAAAATCAACAAATAAACAATTTAAATGTATCTTCGTTAAATGAATATTTATAGATCTAATATTCATGTCTGTCTGAATATTGCAGAGCCTCTTCAGTGACAGACTAGATGTCCAAACGAGCGTCATCGCAGATCCTTCCTCTCAGCTCCTGTCAGACTTTAAAATCATAAGTAAATTATAAACTTCATTTTTTAAAATCTTACAGCCTTATTTGTTGTGTTGTACATTTGTTCTTGCTGTGTAAACTCTTGTTATTATTTTACTGTTAAAATATTTCATACTTTATTGTAAATATGCATCCTTCTATCAGACAAGCATTTTGAACGCTGCGCTGCTGGACGGGACACCTTCAAAAATAATCTTTTTAAAGAAGCTAAGATTATGTTATTTACACTGACAAGGTGGGTAATGTAGTAATAACCTGTGTGATTTATTTTAACCTTTATTTTGAAAGGGACGTCACTATTTGATGCACTGCACCAGATTACAGCATCAGATCATTTACACCTGGAGTTAAATCACAGTTAGCCTCGATTGGCTTTCTTCATTTAACTAAACGTCGACGTTATTCTGCAAACATTTACCATACTGTGTTTGTTTATGCTTATTTAATACAGGAAGTACTGTCACCCTAAAATAAAAGTTCCTAAATACAAAAAGTAGCTTTACAAAATAAAAATGTCACAAAATGAAACATCATTATGAAATAAAAAAAGAAAAACATATTTAAATAAATAAACCAATCAATAAAATGGATTGACAAAATAAGTATTAATAAAAACTATAATTTTCGTATTTATCTTGTTCTTAATAAATAAATGGGAGATTTTATTTGATAGAGTATTTATTAATTTAATTTTGGTGTCCAGATACATTTTTTTTCAAAACAGATTTCTGTGTTGCTGTGAAGAGAAGAGAGATTGTTCTGGCTGCTGCACATTCAGGATAATGACAGAAAATAAAAGGACAGAGCAGCTGAATACCAGTTAGTAACATTTATGAAGCAAAAGTTTATTAACTTCATCTTGAGGTTATGAAGGTAGACTCATTTTAATAATTTCAACTCTGAACTAGCTTTCTGATCTGAGTGAACCTGCAATGGAAATGATTATTTTTACTGGTAAAAGGTTTTGTTGGAACAAAAGAAACATGTGGCCAGAGAAACCATGACAGCGTAAGAAAGAGAAATACTTCAGAGTTTTCTGGCAAATGAGGCATTAATGATCTTTAATCAGTCAGACTCGACTGATACTCGTCTCCTTAAACGGAGCAGAATCCAAATAAAACCTGATAGGAATGTTGTCACTATGTTGCCTTTTATATTTAATATTTATGCAAATTTTTATGTGGCCGATTTTTAAATAATTTTTAAGCCTGGTCTGATTTTACTGAGTATTTTTTTTTATGTTTTCGCTTAATTAGTGTTTAATAATGAATGTTTTCAAATATAATTTTATGTGGTGCAGTCAGTGGTCTGACTGTCAAAACAGTTTGATAAAATAAATCCAATAAATAGAATGTGCTCCTTGTAATAAACTGCATTCCGCTGCACATCTAGCAAGAATTCATAGCATTCCTGCAGAGATGCATGTTGGTTTTACTGAATGAAAAAGATTTTTGTCTCAAAAATGTCACACAAAAGGATTTATTGTAATTAAAAATCATGAGACTATTCCCATTTTCATTATTGTTTCTGCAGACCAAATTGTTTCTGCCCAACCAGGATACACGATTTCTGCAAGAAAAGAAATAGATATTTGTTGACATGTTTCTAGTGTTGTGCTCATTTATTTCAGAAATATATTGCAAGTCAAAAATGTAGCAACAGCAAAGTGAAAACAAAAAATTGCAAATATGTCAAATGTCACCAGAAACAGTTTTACACACAATGTTAGTTTTTTTAGCACAAAAACATGAATGGTGACTGAAGGGGAGTTTAAATTTTTGTAGCTTTTACAAAACATGGTTCAATTTGTTTTTAATTACAGATATTTACTAAACAAACAAATGCCACATTTTCTCCACATTAACTAAGAAGCATAATTACTGCTTCTTGTTATGTATGAAAATATTACATATTTTCATACATAAAGGCACAAACAAACTGCAACTCTGTGGGTTACAAGAAAACCTGCCAGATTTTTAGTTCTGACTAAAAATCAAAAACCATAAAAACTAATCTAGAATAATTTTAGTTTAGATTTAGAAAGTGTGTTTTAGATTATGGCTGGTAAACTGTAAAAAATAAAATGTTAATGAAAAAACTTATTGCAACATTTATCAGTGTCAGCGTTTTTCTTTGTGCCACTTTAGCAAATAAATCAGTCAAACAAACACAAACCAAAGTTCCCAGTTTCACTGTCAGACCAGCTCTATGTCACAAGACAAAGATAAATAAATTATTTTCTGCTGAGTCAGCATTTGTAGTTTGTGTGTCTTGACGACCTCTGAACTCTTCATGCAGCGATTCTTAAAAATCTGTAAATTATTTTATAATAGGAATATTTTTTCTTTCATTGTGCAGAACACAAAGTCTGGCTCAAGAAAAGAAGATATTCTTGTAAAAGATTCTTTTTTAATTTATTTTTTTCAAAATCGCATTTTCTATTTTTATTAAACGTATTACATTTCTTAGTTTGCCTTAAAATAATAAATTAATAGATGCACTATTAACAAAATAATAATAATAAGGAATTAAATTAAAGTTTATTTGAGCAACATACCACAAGTCATATTTAATCATCCTCCATTCACATCTGTTCACATTTCTTTAAATGCATTCAGGCCTGTTTATTTATTTTGATACATATTAATTCATTTTTTGCATATCTCTTGCAAATTTATTAATATCAAAACATAAGATAGCTTAGGAATACAGAATAATTCAGCTAAAATCAACATATAGAGAAAATCTTTTCATGCAAAAGTTTAGTTTATCAAACTCTTTGTGATCCTATGAAATTTATTGTAGTTTTTTGTTTGTTTGTTTCTTAAACTTTGGTCAACCCTGTTGATTATAAATATATATATATATATACATATATATATATGTATATATATGTATATCACATCATGATTTAACATGATGTTATCATGTTAAATCAAATCAAATGTTGATCAAAAATTAACAATCCTCAAAATATAAACTTTAAGCAACAGACTCTAAAACAACCTCTTATGGCTTCCATTAAATCACATTTTTGTAGTTTTTTTTTAAAATCCCTCTAATTTGTCTGATCTTGGTGCCTTTTTCACCTCTAAATCTGTTGAACGTTCACGCTGTTGAAAGTCACTGAACAAATCCATTTGCCCTGCGCCTGCACTCTGAGGTTTAACTAAACCAAGCACATTATTTCCGCCTGCAGAGCAGCTCTGCTCCTGCAAAGTGTTTGCGTAACTCGGAAGGCGAAGCGCGCCTCGGCAGCCTCTGCTCAGAACGACGCCCTTGACCCTGGCTCGCTCGGCCGCCGCTTGTAGCGAACAACTCCCCGGAGTGATTGTGTGTAAAATGTCCAACGGTCATGTTGGTGGTGCTGAAAACGAGCGTGCACGTTTGAGGAAAGCTGCTCCCACATTAAAGCTTTAAAGAAAGATCTGTTTACTTATATATTTTGCTGCAGCCTGGTAGCTGGCTTACCTTCTCCTTTTAGGGTCCATTTGTATAAAGTACCAGGCTCCACTTTCCAGCCTCACATTGGCCATGTAGAGTATAAATAAATCAGCCAGCAGCTGAAAATAAAAACAAGTTGCTTCTAATTCCAAAAGGAAGTTTTATTTTGTTATCTGTTATGAATTAAATACAGATTTAATACATCTTCATATTTTTTATTAATTTGTGCACATATGCTGCATGGAGCAGAATATCTGATGTCATTAAAGGTGCAGGAGAGATTCTGATGTTCAGAAAGTGGCAAACAAACACTGAGCTGTGACTCACTGCTTTTCCTCTGGCATTCCTGCATTTTTAATGATGAGCCTCATCAGCAGATTTAATCCAACTGTAAAATCTTCCAGGATTTTATATTTTTTTGGTCACAGGTGATGAAAATAGCAGGAATGTGAGTGGAAGCCCGGGAGGACAGAGCGGATCTTCTGCATCATAGTTGTTGTGGTATTTTGTCGGCTTATCCAGTCCTAAACGGGACGTCGCATTGAAGGATTGGCCGTTAAACCAGCTTTAAAACAAGCAAGATCCATTTAAATGAGACCAACAGGTTCTAAAGCTCTAACCTCAACCATCATCACCACACATACACACACAGACACAGCTGTCTGTCTGTCTGTCTGTCTGTCTGTCTGCTGAGCACAAGACAGAACCAGGACATTAGATGTTGTGGTGAACTGTCCATGACCCCAGAGTGCATTCAGCGGTGCCCTTGCGGGTGTGCCACAGGGGGGGTGTTTAAAGAGCTATCACAACCTCCGACATGTCGAGTGGAGTGTTGTGCTGTATTCACAGGGGTGTGTGTGTGTGTGTGTGTGTGTGTGTTTTGAATGCATGCACACCTTCAGGTTGTTACTTTTCTACATGATTTCAAAGCTCAGTGGATTAGCATGTGTCTGCTAAAAACAAAGGGTGAGTGGGAAGGTTAGCATGCGCGTTCAAAGGATCGATGTGTGTGTGTGAGTGGGTGAGTGTTTGGGGTGTGTGTGTGTGTGTGAATTTCACACCAGTGGAATTGTTTTAAGTGGATTTGTTTACGCTACAGTGATGATGATGGAATTATGTTTGTGTAACGTTGGCAGAGTGTGTGTGCAGATTGTTAGCCGGGATGCGTGTGTGTTGGTGTGCGTGTGTGTGTGTGAGTGAGCATCATTCTGTGGCTAGCTGCCACAGTTTGTAGCTCCCAGGGAGATCCGTGACCGTGATCCTCAAGTTTAGGGTTCATCTTCAGTTCAGCGAGAGGTTCAACCGGCGGTCAGCAGGCCACTGTTAGAGCAGCTTCATTCTCTCCCTCTCTGCAGTCTGATTCTCTAATACCTCCCCCCGCCTCCTCCACACACTCACACACTCTGGTTCACCCTTCCTGCCTTTACATACAGCTCTCTATTTTATTCAAATTCTTCCCCTCAGCTGATCTTTTGCCCTGGGTTTGACCCGCGTTACGGAACAATCAGCTGGCAGACTCACACCACCAACACAAGATGGCCTGACTTTTATTATCATCCCTGGTGAAAATGTGGAAAAAGCCTGGAAATTAATTCAGGTTTGTGGTCACAGCAGAAAAGTCTCACACAGAAAAATATAGAAAATCTTTCGTTTAATTTTTAGATTGTTTCTCTGCTCAAGATAAATGTTTCTCATAAAATTCAATCCCAGAGAAAAAAGTGAAACGTTTTAAAGCATATCATCCAAGCTTCTTAAAATTGTGGCTGTAGGCAGGCAGAATCTCCTGTAGCAGTCTGTGTCACAACAAATCTGCAGCAGCTTCTGACTAAAGACACTGATGAAGAGGATGCTAAGGGTTGCTCATAATGTGCTCATAATGTCAAATCTGAATCCCAAATTCAGATTTGTAATTCCAAATCTGATCATTTGGATTTACACTGAACAACCTGAACCATGAGCCTGACGAATTAAACATCGGCTAACAGACGTTTTCTTAACTTGTTGACCAAGAATCCAGTTTTTGTTTCTGTTTTCTCACATTGAGCATTTAAATGTTTTCACTCCTTTAGCATCGTCTCCTCCGTCCATGGAGGCAAAATAAACTCAGATCTTCTTCCAGACTGGTTTGTCATTCAGCTGTTTAAACTGTTTAAATATTGCTTTAATTGGAGATGAGGCCAAATTTAGGCCTGTGACATTTCAAGAATTAAGAATCTTTTCTGTTTAAATGACATTTTCTTTTGTTCTTCCGCTTATGAAGTGTCTAAAAATGGTATTTATGTCACATCCTGAATCATATTTGCTTTAAGGGGAGTAAATGACTGTAACATTTCAGCTGAAACATTTCATTTTAATCAGAAATGCTCAGTCAAGATATCTGGGGTGAAAATACGTTGTTATATGATAAAGTAAAATCTGTAAAACTGTGAAACTCGAGTGCAACGTGCAAACTGTCTTTTCTGAGTCGTTGTGGTCGGCGTCGTCATCAGGTTCATACGATTGTTAGCTTGAACTGACTCAGCATTAATCCTGCTTTTTTCGGGTCATTTATCCGCACCATTTAAATGAACCTGAAAGCTTTTGTTTTGGTTTTATGATTGGAATTTTGATGAGGACAAACACTCCTCTGCTTCGCCAGCGCGCGCCGTGAGCCTGACGGCTGCCATGTCTCCGAAAAATTGAATCAGAATCCCTCTTTGTTCCACCAAGCAGAAGCTGACCGCGAACAAAGTGCTGCTGAGGACCGGTGGGACTGGACTGGACACGAATGGCAGCCGACCTGAGCTGGACGGGGAGTTTGAAACCCAACTTAAAGCGTTATCTGCCCCAACAGGACCAGCGGTAGAAAACAGGGTTTTCCCTCAGTGTGAACAGAAATCTGACCTTATAAACAACTTGATAGCACTTAACCATTTAGCAGAAATTGAATTATTCTGTCAAAGTTAACACTTCCCTCTCTCTGGCCAACGCTTTGAACAAAACAAACGTTAAAATTCCCAAGCAGCTGTTTCCTGTGTGACCTCAGATTCTTTGCTCAAATCCTATTTTCTGAGAACAAAACACTGAATGAAGGTGAAGCTTTGTAGAGGATAAAAAGAGTGCAAAAGGTGATGGAGAGGCTCCAGTTCAATCGCTTTAATTGACCAGATAAATGAATTAACTCCACATGGATGCAGCGCCATTTGCAGATTAACTGTTAATTTCATGACATTTAATACGTCATCTGCTCTTTTCTCTGCGCCGCCACGGACTCCATGTTTTGCTTCTGAACACATTTTACAACAAAGGCTCTTTCTGAAGCGCAGTTTAATAAAGAACAAACTAATTCATGTCCGTTTCTCTGCAAGAAGTTCACCGAATCCGTGCCAGCGCCACAGCAAGCGGAGCCGGGCTCTCCCCTCGCCTCCTCGCTGCCTTCGCCTCCTCGCTTCCTGCCCCTCGTCCCCCCTCGCTCCCTGCCCTCGCCTCCTCACCGCCTCCTCGCTCCCTTTGCCTCCACGCTTCCTGCCCCTCGTCCCCTGCTTCCTCCTCGCCTCCTCACCACCTGCCCCTCATCCCCTCGCTCCCTCCCCGTCGGCTCTGATGGAGCCCAGCTTGTTAAGCTGCTGTGCTGGCGCTCATCCAACAGGGATAATGCCAGAGTGAAGGGTGAGAGGCAGGGTAAGAGTTTACCACATGATACAGCCAGGACGTGACAACGGGCAAAACAAACCTCTCCAACGTTATTGGCTTAGTTAAGGCGAGACGCCTTTTCTCATACTAAGTTTGTGAGATGTGACGATGCGTTCCTGTGCTGTCAGTGTCGCTGTGAGCGTTTATTAACAAAGTGAATGGTGAGGAGAGATCATGACTCTCATCAGAATCAGAGGGTTTTCTGGATTAGCTCTGATGTGTAAATATTGTTATAACTCATGTTATTGTTATTACTCAGATTCTTCAGAAGATTATGATAGATGGTAACGGATGTTGACAGGACAGATTTCCTGTAGCAGTCTGTATCACAGCAAATCTGAAAAAGCTTCTGACTGAAGATGCTCTGTTTTTACAAGAGACAGTTGGTTTTAGGGAGAATCTTTCTTTGGATCATCATCATCTCCAGAGGTCCACAATCGTTCCCAGAACAGAACCAGAACAGAACCAAACAGAACCAAACTGAACCAAACCAGAACCAAACAGAACCAAATAGAACCAATCAGAACCAAACAGAACCAGAGCAGAACCAAACAGAACCAATCAGAACCAAACATAAAGCCTTCTTCATCAGGCTGATTCGTTTTAATTCCCTGGCTCTGGTGCTGCTGCTCTCCTGGTCAGCGGGTCGGTTTAATTCTGAATAAATGCTCTCGCTCCTTTAGATGGATGGATGGATGGATGGATGGATGGATGGATGGATGGATGGATGGATGGATGGATGGATGGATGGATGGATGGATGGATGGATGGATGGACCGTTTTCAGACATGAATGTTTGAACGTTTTCTGTAAAATGAAGGCCTCTGCTGCAACACCTGGTGATGCAGATGAAAGCGTCTTATCAGGACGCAGCTCTGCCGCTGCCTCAGCCGCCGCCTCTGATGCTGCCTCTGCTCTTTGGCTCCCCGTCGTATTGCTGAGTCTCACTTTGCATGAGAAATCGAAGCGTCGTCCCGTTCTTTATGGCCACTGACTGCGACCTTTGTCAGCCCAGCGAATTAACCGAGAGGCATATCAGCTGCGCTGGTCCTTTTCTCCTGCAGCCTGTCCTATTAACTGAGTGAGCAGCTCAGTGAGGGTCACACTTAAGTAACCTTATCTTGTAATTGGGTTCAAGGTTAAGTGACCCTGGAGCGCAGGGGTCTTGGGGTTAAGGTCACAATGTCAGGCAGACGGGGAGCTTTTAATCACTGATGAAGCTCCAAATCAAGGCCCGGAGTTCTGGCCGAGCCGGACCCCCCCATCCTGTCACCTCCAGCCTCGCCCACATCCCACACCGAGCTCTCAGTGTGAACCCAAACAGCACGGCTGGGTCAAATGGAGTGGTTGCCAGGCAACCCATATTCAAGACAAGGTCTCACAAGCTTTTAACCTTAGCGCGAATCGATATGGGCTTCAATTGGGCTAATATTCATCGAGCAGATGGGAAAATTAGGCGCAAGTGTGCCTGCAGGAGACAGGCGAGACGGAGAGACGCTGCTGGCCTGACGGTCGCAGCATCACTCACAGGACTCTAATTGGATGTATGCACAGCAAGGAGAAAAGGAAAATTGCAGGGACAAGTGGGGAAACATCTTGTCGTGTCGAGGCGCATCGTGTGCCTCCTGTAATATTTTTCTGCTTGTCACTAGAAATGTGTTTCCTCCTGCTTTTGTTTTTCCTGCTTGTTTTGATGAACTTTTCCACCCTTTAGTAGGAACTGATAATCTGGCTCTAATGATGCTAATCACCAGACAAGATGATGCACATTACTGGGTCCATGAAAATGAGACAAGACGAGATCCTGGCAGTAAATTAAGAGCTTTGTTTATCCAGAAGGAATTAAAGGCTTCAGAAATCAAACACTGTGATTTGAAGAATCTAATTAGTCCAGTTCTGGTGCGACATATTGCGCATGTTTAATGCTTCTTTAAATGTAAGGTGGTTGAACCACCAAAAGAGCGTTGAACTTTCTTCCCTTTTCAATAAAGGCTTCATAAAACTCACACTGTGTTTTTAACCAAATGTAGTTATTGTCACTTTCAGAGTGTTTTAAGCTACTGAAACTCTGATTCCTTCCCGGTCATGAAAGCGGTTGAAATAAATATGAAAATAATAATAATGTTAGACCAAACCAGGGCAAATGTGCCCTGCATGTGTGTCACTATTGAACTGTTTTCAGATGAACGGTGTGGCTGGGTCAGGCCCAGATACATTATTTTTGTGATGATGTCATCACTCTGGGACAAAATAATCAGAAAGGAAATCATGCCATCAGTTTTGCTTTCATTTTCAAGCATCCAGCATGCTGAGATGAGTAAAGTACCTGGTTAACGTAGCATGAGCATGTTCCACTGTGCACAAACCTTTGTCTATATTCTGCTATTGTTAGAACAACATTATTTTGCAATCCATCCATGTTCTGTACACTTTGTCCAGTCTGGACAGAACTTTTTCAAATTGGCAGGTTTCCGTTAAGCAAATTTATCTTTGCAATTTCAATTTGAGCAATTTTGTGCTTAATAGAAACTCAGCTATTGACTAAATGTTGGATCTATGCATAAGTTGATACATTTATATTATTGAACAGATGCTTAGAGCAGATCGACGTGGTGCCATAACTTTCTGGAGTTATGCTTTCCAATATTTAAGATGATTTTTTATTATTTTGTTGGTGCCATTTGATAAAATGGACCAAGTTCTTGCTTGTTTGTTGTTTTATATTTTTAAGCACTTTGAATTGTCCTGCTGCTGAAAACTTGCCCTGTCTGTAAATGGATTTCGCTTTAAGCCGCTTTATTTTCTTGTATCATTCAGTAAATGTTGCCCCACATTGTCAGCGTATTTGGGTCAGCTCAGCATGAAGTTCTTCGTAGTCAACTTTGTTAACACAACAGAGAATTTCCAGAATTGCATATTTACCTCTCATTACTTCAAAATAAGAGTCTCAAATGCAGATTTAACACTGTGAAGCTGAAAGCAGTCACCTTCATTGACCTTCCTGCACCAGAGTCACCCTGGAAGCATCATATTTATTCTTTAAATCAGTCACGTTCTGTTAATTATCTTTTATGTTTCTTGGACTGTTCTTAACGAAAAACATCAATCATCCATAGAAAGGAACTGCCGTCTTTTCCCTTTTTCTTCTGCACAGCCATCCGTCCTTCTCAGACTCCCTGAGCTTCACAGGGGGGAGATGGATGACCACTGGTGGAGGGGTTCACGCAGCATGACCCACCAAACTATCCATTGCCAAGGGCGAGGAAATAGCCCAGATTAAAGCGCTTGTAAATAATGGCCCATAAACATCTGCCTGTTTGTCCGGCCAATCCATCTCCGTCTCCCATCTGGTCCTCAGTCTCTCTCACTCTCCCCGCTTTTGATTTCCTCCGCTGCGAATTCTCCACGGGGCAAATGCATCATCAGACCAAAGTCAGTCATATTCCAGTACAAACAAACAGTGAGACTGACCCCTGGGTCAGATACAGTCCAAATCCCCACCAGTCACTGCACCCATGACTCAACCCAAAGACAACAATGGAGAGCATTAGCTTTATTTTCCTTCCCTTGGTTTCCTCCCATCTGTTACAGTGACTCTGCATACCGTTCAGTGAGATTTTTGCATAAGGTAAATGTGAGTGCATGTTAGTTTTTATGCACAGCTAATTATTTCTGAATGATTAAAGCTGTTTTTCATTCCACCCTCCTCTTCAGGCTTTCTGCTTGTTGCGGAGCCTCATTAGAACCAGCGCTGATTGGTGATTAGACGTTGTTAATGTTGATCAGACAACATCTGCTGCAAGCTCCGACCACTTGAGCTTTCTCACATCTCCCAGAGGCACGATGTTGACTGGCTGGAACTGTGGGGAATCAAGTGCTGGCACCAGTAACAGCCACCTCTGATGTGGCCCGACTGCAGGTGGCAAATTAGACCCAACAAAGGGCCGACTGCAGACGGACTGGAGCTCTGCTCCTGCCAAAACCCAGACGCACCGAAAACACTTTGCCTTTTGTGTTGTTTCCAAAGTTTAAGCAGCTTCTCTGCTGTTTAAAATGCAAATGCAGAAACATTTAGTCCAACAGGCTGGAGATTTAAAAATAAAAACGTTTAAGGAACTACGTACTAAATATTTGAAATATTTTGAAGTCAGGATGGATATTAAAAATTATTGTACTTTAGTTGGATGGTTTCAGATGTGGAATAACTGTTGTGAGAAGTTAAACCTTTTCAATCTTTACAGCAAATGCATAAAAATATTTTTCTAAACAAACACAGCAAAGTTGCAGTAAAATAAATCAGTTGGTGATAAAAGACGAACACAGTTTGCCCCTGCATTCTGCCTCCAGGTGCAGAATGCAGCCTCCTGCAGGATATTTGTGCTTACAATGCAAAGTGTCTCAGGCTGCTGAAGGGAACAGAATAGAAGTATTACTTATTTGCAACACATGCAAAATTGAAAATGAGTGAAATACAAGCTGGGAAAACTGCCAAGTAATTTATTTATCCCATTGTTCTTCCTAATTGTAAAAGTTACAGTTGTGCAGTTGCTGAGCAGACTCTGAACTCAAATATAATGTGGGCAGAGATGGTGGAGATGTTGCGGTTAGGGTTTTAGTTTTCCACCCCACAGGGCCGAATGTTTAGTTTTGGTCTCATCGGAGCAGATCACCGTCCTCCACATAGTTCTCAGTTCCACCTTCATGGCTTATTTGGAACAGAAATACAGCAACATTTAGCAATATTATTGGATTCTCTCTGCAGCTCCTCCAGAGTCACCTTCTGGTCTGCAGTTGGTCCAGTCGCTCAATGTTCAGATGATGTTTGGTGAGAGGCTTAAAGCTTCATATATTGTTTTAGAATCTGCATTTTATTTTGAGGTACAAGATTAAAAGGGCAAAATATATGTGCATGCCACACTTTTCAGATTTTAAATTTGTAAAACATTTTCAAAACCAATAATTTTTTCCAACATCCCAACAATTATGTATTGTGTTTTTGGTTATGAACAGAAAAATATGATGTTTGGAAATAAAACCGGTAATTTATTGCAATTAAATCTCTAGTAGTTCAAACTAATATAAAATCTGCCTTAGTGTGGAACTACAGAGTCATTCTGCATGCATTATATTATGGTCCAAGTGTTTAGAAACTTCTTTATTTCCATACAAAACTGGAGGCAGTTCTCTGAAGCACACGCTGATGCTTAATGTTAAGGCATTAGGTATCACTTTCCTGAGACTTCAATGTTAAAAGGAGATTTTGTGAGCAGGTGAGGCGCAGCTAAAGCTTGATGATCTGACGTCGCTGAGCGGGACTCTGGCCTTCACTTCCTAAATGAGCCCTCTAACCTCACGCTGCCAGGATGACTGATGTCTCATCTTAACTCCAGAGCTGACTCAAGGTAAGGCGTCTAATGATGGCGTCCTCTGCACCTCGGCCTTTTGAGCAGCTCCAGGTTGTTCCACCATTTACTGCTTTTATTTATTCATCGTTTTAAAAAAAGGTCACATAATTTTTCATTATGAAACTTGTTGGATGCAAAAGTCCCCAGTTTCACTTCTGTTTTTACTTTAATTTATGAGCTGCCATTTCTGACCTACTGCCCCCCCACCACCACCCACGCCCCCCCCCCTACACACACACCCCCACACCCCTACCCGCACACATGCACACACACACACATGCACACGCACGTTAAATGCGTTCCAGGGGAGCCAACAATTTATTTGGGCAGATAAATCACTGCTTACCAAATGCAGGCTGGCGCAAGGTCACAGTTGGGAAAAGGATAAAAATGAGATTATTGAAACAGGAGTCAGAGTAGCTGCTAACATGAATGTCCTGCTTTAGATTTGGTTGACAGAACCTGTTTTATGTGAAAATTTACACATAATTAGAACATTTAATTGTGTCCAGAACATTTTCTTGACTCGACAGATTCAATACTCAGCTACCTTGTTTGACCACTATTCATTTGTTCCCACCAAACAGTAATTAGAGACGCAGTCGTTTTCCATCAGCATTAACTAACACGTGTATCAGCTTCAGACCCTGCGGCTCTTTTCACACTGCTTCTAAAAACTGCTGTAGTTTTAGCAGCGGCGACAAAAGATGAGCAGCAGATTCGTCTCTTTATGTCTGTGAGGAAAAAAACGGCACATTTTTATGTCACTTCTAGTGAACTTTAAGTTAAACAAAACCAAAGTTTTGACAGTTTTTGTCCAATTTGTTTTCTGTTTGGTCAAAACTGAAGTGAGATTCATTTCATTCTCACTTGTTTCAAGGTTTGAATCTTTTAATGATTCTGTTATTCTTTCTGCCTCCCAAACGGCTCTTATTTATTATCAACTGCAGGGTCATATTTTAGTTTAATCTGGCAAATATGAAAAATAAATAATTGTGAAGCGCTGTAAATCTTGGTTTAAGGATTTTATTCTCATGCTTTTGTATCTGAGATGCCAGGATTACCGTCTACATTTTACCAGATCAGGCTGGTTTGGTCCAGAACAGGAAGAGCAGCAGGAAGATCATTATTGTACATGAAGACAGAAGAGATAAAAGCAATAAAAATCACCTATTTCTATTTTATCTCACCTAGCTATCCATTTCCACCTGCTTAAATACATGAGTGTTGGTTTAATAAGGGATCACATACAGATGCTAATTTGATTTGTCTGACCAATCAGCCACCACCGTGGCTTATGGATGACCTTTGAACCTGCGGGTTTTCCAGTTGGCTGATCAGTGCAGGAACCTTCACTTGACCCTCCTCAGCCTGTATGCTAATGTGGGAGCTCAGTGGGGAGGGAGCTGATCAAACTGCAACGTTGCAGCAGGTGCTCAAGGACAGCCTCCTCTTCTCATCTGGTCTCATCCTGATGAAACCTTGGAGGACGGAGAAAAAGGAGCAGAAATCTGCTGGGAAATCATCTAAAAAAACTGATAAGCTCATTTCACATGGATGTTGGATTTTAGCTGCTAAAGACTTTTTTAGAAATGTGCCACTTTTCAACTTGCTAGCTGCACTTCACCATGAAATACGGCGACATTAGTGAAGAGTCACCATTGGATATAATGGAGGGGCCCCCACTTCACACCTGCTCTTTAACTTGGCTCAGCAGCGAGTTAACCTCAGCCCAGGAATGTGCAATTGATACTGGATATCAGATATTAATAAAAGGTACTTATTATCTGTCTGATCTTCATACAGAAATGAGTTTCCCTCCATTTGTTGGGAATATTTTGGTCAAACATGCCACAGCTCTTCCACTGACATCACTGCTTCTATGAAATGTTGAAGAAGATCTGCAGAAACTCACTTTTCTTCAACAAGGCCTGGCATCTGGTGAAGAATAACTGTGTGTTGCTGCTCAGATAAGAACCTTTAAAACTATGGACTGCTTACAGTTTTCTGGTCTGATTATGGATCTTTAAAAAACTCACCTGCCGGTTCTGATTTTGGCCAATAAATGCTTTTTGTCTGAAATGTTGCTAAATATAGCAAGTTGCTGAGTTGGCAACATTGGAGTGACTGTTAACTGCAAATGTGCAAACATGACCTGGTGGGTCGATCAGGCAGTCAAGCCTCTTTCACTGCAGGTCAGTGTCTGACCTTTAGACCTTTGCTGAGGTAAATAAGATCAGCTTCACATGTCAGTATTGGCTGATCACTGACCTCCCAAAAAGTAAGAAAATCAGTGCAGATAATCGGTGCACCACGACTTAAAACACCCAAAACCGCGACTTTCCTGCAAACCACTGTGTTATAAGAACCGTTTTCCGATTAATCAGTTAGAGGCCATAAAGTTATGGGTTCTTAGTGTAAATGCTGCCCAGTAATTCTTGTTATACATGTTTAAGTTGAGTTAAATTGATGGTGTCCCTTGTTCCACATCAGGACTGAAAATGGTGGCACAGAAGCAGAATCCTCCCGTATTTACAGAATGAATAAATGCAGACAGGACAGCTGTGCAGCAGCTCTGTGGTCAGGATGGCCAGCAGAGCTGCAGAGACAAACCTGGTGCATGAGGACTGGGCGGCCTCGACCCACCTGAACCTGGATTTCTACTGTAGCTCATTAAAATCATGGGAAAATTAAATCCCACCCCTTTTGTTCCATGATTTTTTCATAATCGGAGCATTTTGGGATGTATTGATTTATTCAAAAATGTTTCTGTTTTAACATTTTTGTTAAAACAGTATTCGCTTTGTGGTGAATACTAGTGTGGAGGAATCAGTGTGGAGTTTTATTTCTGAGATTAGTTTTCAATGATTATAGAAGCTAAAAATCTTACCGTAACCATTTCCTCTTTCTCTGTCTGGCTATAAATAAAGGCATCCATATGCATCCTGTACATGTGAGAATGAGGATAATCCCATGCCAAGTTACTAATGATGGCAGGTAGACAGTAAAACAGGGATTTCCTGGTCGGCCTCCAAAGCCCTGGGAAAGCACGCAGCACTTTACATGGAAGTGCTGCGATCAGAGATCTGCAATTAGCTACTGTTGTGGGTGGGGGTGGAGAGTGAGCAGAGGTCCAAATCCTCTCCTGCAGGCCCAGCTGGGGGATTAAGAATGGTTCCTGTCCTGTGGCTGACCTCTTCAAAGCCTGTGCAGATGTCCTGATCCTCCTCCACACATCCACTGCTAACACACACTCAAACACCCCATGCCACCCTTCTCGAACTCTCCCTCGACCTCGAGCCAAAACAAAGCACTCAGGTGACGCGTCTTATCACAAGAGCACTCAGCCTCCCTTTGACTTCATATCTCTGCTGCCTCAGCTCCTATCTTGTTCAGTTTTTGCTCCTTTCCTCTTGCCCTGCTGCCAGCCCTCTGGTCCAGAGAGGACTGCCCGTATCAGCTGTGCGCTGACACCGAGCGTGGTCAGATTCCTCAGTGGGCTTAGCATGGAAATGAGTCTGTCGGTTTCAATACTCTGCTGCCCTGTGGCTGCAAATAGAAAGCAAGGTCAAAAGGCAACGGCAGAAGCAATTGTGAAGGACATGTTTCACTCAAAAGGGGAAATAAACGCTTTATATGCAGATGACTGAGTGGCTCTTGTGAGAACGGCGGTGGGCTTTTAAGGTTGTGACCTTCTTTGGGGTTAAAAATCTTATCCAATCTGATGGCCACCCAACTGGGTCCTCATTTAAGGCGAAGAAGGACAAGATGAACAATGAATGGATTAGAGCTCCCCAGGAGGGGGGGGTCCAAGATTATTTTTAATCAGCAAAGACTTAAGGTCTAAGGTCAAATGTGTGACTTTGGTTAATCTGATAATCATTTTCTGTATCTTTGTCTTCTTGTTGCAGATGATTCAACAAAACAGGAAACACCTGATCAATTTTTTGATCAATTTGACAGAAACATAACAGCTTCCACCAAGTCATTATTAAGAAAACACTGAAAGTGAAAAGGCTGAAAATTCTGACTGATTGAAACGATTTAGGAGGAAAAGTTGGGCATGTTGATCATCTTCTGCTGAAATGTTAACGGTTTGCTGGTCTGGAGCTTCCAGGTTTAACTGCCTGTTTTAGCGCCTCAGACATTATATGTAACTTAAAATGCATTGATACAATAAAAATATCACATTAGAACTACAGTAGAAGCTAGCATCGGTCTGATCTCCGCTCAGCCAATCAGGAGAAAGGAAAATGAATGCTGCTTCTGGATTGGCTGCTTTATGTTTAGATATTTCTGTTTCCGAAGCTGTAATTGATTTTGAATATTTTAGACAAGCTCTACAAAAAATGAATAAATAGATAGTCCACAAATAGTCTGAAGTTTCATTCAACTTCCATGAAAGGCGCCTTAAATTGTGAGAAAAATCCAGATTAGAAATAATCTGTCTTGACCGGTCATATAGTTTTGCAAGCCTTGCATGTATAAAGGTCAAAAGTTGCAAAACATGGCTGCATGACTTGATGGGATGCAACACACAAAATCACAGAGAGCACACCAGGAAAAGGTAAGAACTGAATTTAGTTGAGATCACTAATCCTTAAAAAGACAGGAATAATCCGGGCCAGTAACCCGGATCAGATCTGGATTCCTCTGATTCTTCGCCTCATTGAGTCGATCTAAACGTTAAGATTCGAGACATTCTGGAACATTTACTCCATATTTTTATGGATAAACTCAAACACTTTAAATATCTGATAACCTGGATGCACTGAAATATAATAATGTCTCATCACTTTAATTATGGCAAGAGATGCAGTAACAACTTATAATGTGAGCATGAAGGGACATGCAGATATTAAGATAAACTGGGCTGAGAATGGAGCCCTGAGGAACCCCACATGTGATCTTTGTAGAATTGCCAAATGAAAGAGAGGAGCAGTGCTATGGTAAATAATACTAAATCCTGCAGAAAATGTTTTGCAGTCATCTGATGGATCTATTTTATCCTGCATTTGACAAGATTATTAACTTCTGTTTTCAAGTTAATTGTTTTTAGGCCTCAACTCTTTTTGTTTCAGCCAATCATAACATTAGCTGTATCTAACTTCTGATCACTTTTTCTTATTTAAGCTGTTGGCTGAAAGTAAACTGATAACAAAGGAAGAAGACAACAGATTCTGTCTTTAAGGAGAAGCATCATCTCCACCTCCGCAGCCTCTTCTCGTCGCTCCAGCTTCGCTTTCCTTTGCTGCTCACACATTCATCTGCTTCTCTGCTCCGACCATCCATCTATGCATTCTTCCCTTCATCTCTCCCTCCATAATCATGACCCCCCCACCATCACCACCATCACCCCAGCACAAGGCTGTCAGAGTTTTAGGGACTCGGCGAGCTGTGAAATCGCACAAATTGCTGTTGCTTTGCGTCTGGCCCAGCAACAGAGTGGGGAGGAAGACAGAATAAGAGGGCGAGAGAGAGACAGATTTTATGCTTCAACACTTCTGAACCTGAGTCTGTCCCTCCTTCCTCCTCTTATCCAGTCAGACATGGACAGGCGCAGCTGCAGAGCTGCATCTCTGCCCTCTGAGCCAGACACCTTCCCCCAGCACAGCCGTCCTCTGCGCCGGCAGCGCCGCCAACACCACGGCCTTCGCCACCCTCTCAGTAAACACACCTCCACCACTTTGCTTCAGAGCGCGGGTCACTTGACAGAACAAGTCGGCGAGAGCCTGCAGCCCTCTGAGGAGGGATAAAAACCCTTCTGAACATGAGGAGAGCTGTTCCTGCCACCTCCACTAAAAAGAGCAAAGCCCCCTGCCCTGCTGCAGCAGCCGCTGCGCCCAGAGGAATGACCTCTCAGATACGACTGAACCTGGCAAAGGTCACACTCAGCCGAGTTGTAAGCATTTTTGACCTTGTTAGGCTCCGAGTTCAATCTGTTGTGTCCGTCCTGTGAGCCAGCAGCCTGCATGGTGTTGACAGCCAGGTGTGTGTTTGCTCCAGGTGTGTGTTTGCTCCAGATGTGACGTCACCATGGGGTCACAATGCATCTCCACCTGCTGCGATTTCATTCATTTAAACCTGAATTCCAGTTTAAGTCATCTGGCTGGACTAAATTAGACTTTCATTTATATTTATGTATATATTAAATTTTTTTTGTTCTGACAAGTTCAGATATCCATTGAGAAAAAAAATTTATTATAATCATTTTCTTTTGATTTAATGGGAATTATTATGAGTCTGACCAGATTTATTAAGTAAAATAATTCATTAGGAAATTTAACATTACCAACCCAAGGATAAAAAAACTGTAGGTTCCTAGCTGGAATTTCCAATAAGATTTCTGAATGTCTACTTGTCCCTTCATGCTTAGATCAGATTTCTGACTAAAAGTTGAAAGTGAATGAGCATCCCTTAGTTCAAAATCCAAGATGGCTGCCACACATGTCAACCCAGCTCCAGATCATTCAGGATTCTTTATATGCCAGAATGATTTCCAGTTGCGATCAGTGACGTTATAAACAAACATTTCTCTGAAAATGGTGACGTTTTGAACTGAATACGAACATAAAAACAGTCAGAAGACAAAAAAGACAAATCATTTAGATTTTGTTCCGATGTTTTCTGTTTAGAAAGCTACACACAAAAATGATCATAATCAGCTGCACATTTATTTGAATCTGAGTGAAGTATTTCAAATAACAGCACAGTTTAAATTTCCCTGTTATGTAACCCCTACTGTACAATCTCTTAATCTCATATATATACGAGATTATATATATATAACTTTTTGCCTTAGTTTGAATTTGGAAGCTTCAATTTACCTTCAACATGCGGCTGGTTCACCTGAATTTCTCCTTTATTCTATTCTATTCTATTCTATTTTATTCCTTGCCTTGTAAACTCCTATTAGTTGAACTTGTGATAGGTAAAGCAAACAAAAGGGATCAATCGAAGGTAGATTAAATAGTTTGGACATCGCTGTCATTGTTGAAATGTTTAATGAGAATAAATGTCCTAGTTAAAGTGCTGCACAAGGAGCTTTTCTTATTACTCACCAAAGGTCAGTCATGTGCCAGATTATTGAAAGGACATTTCTGCATCCTGCAGCTCATTTTGTGCGCAGGGTGCATCCACCCTGAAGGATCTGACCAATGTTCAAAGGCAGAAAGAATAAAGCCTGAATCACTGCAACAGGAGCAGAGAAAGTGTCACATCAGGCGCAGAAAGATTTGTAATTTGTACTCCGGTGAAAGAAAACATCAATTAATCAGAAGACCGTGGAGATGGACTGATCCGTAACGATGATCCTTAGCGCCCCCTGTTGGCGCTTTGGCTGCACTGCTTCAAACATGAGAACCCAGAGATTTACTGTTTGCATGGAAACCATGTATGAAAACATTAACAGAAAAGATTCTGTACTTTTGGTCCAGAAATAAATTACATTTATGATTTAAAGACTTTATAAATACTACATTTCATCTAACATGGTATTTATGTTTAAAGCTGCTTTAAATTTTTAATTAGAAAATCATTTCCAAAGCATTCTGCTCAAAATATTTAATGGCATTATTAGCAAACTGAAAGAAAAAAGAAAAAATCAGAAATACATACAGCAGAAGTAGCTTAAAGACAGTTTTTCTTTTTAAAAAATTGATAACGTAAATATTCTAGAAAAAAAAAGGTTGATTCATTTTTAAAAGTAGGAAAGTGAGAAAAGCAACATAAAAAACTAAAAACATCTGATTTTCAGATTGGAAAAATTATAAAAGCTCTTTTATATATGAAAATATTTCATATCTAAAAAGATTAAATCCAAAGTGAACACTTGTTCAGTTTGAATCAGTTTGTTACACTTTAAATGAGTTTTTCTGCAAAACGGTTCAGGGCCTGAAAATCTCAGCCATTTTCAGCCAAAAATCCCAAAACTACACATTTTAATTGGTGCTAATGTTACTGTTAATATTATATGTTTAACTATAAAAGATGAGCCATTACTGAGAGCCATTTGCATTACAGATTACAGAATTACAGATCGAGCTGCTTAATTTCAAGAATTAAAATCTGGCAATGAAATTTAATTTATTTATTCACGTCATTTACTTTTTTTTATATGTGGGAATATTATATTAATGCAGATTTATTTAATAGCACTTTCAAAATAAAACCAAAGATTTGTTGGAAAGTTGCAAATAAAGTTAAAAGATAATGCAAAGAAAATAAAATCAACTTTATTTCTTTAAAAATAACTTTAGATATTTATAGCTTAAATTTAAGTCAAGAATTTAAATAACTAAGTCGTTTTTTAAAGTGTATTCAACAACTGCAAAATAAAGGTAATTAATAGAAAATTAGTTTTATGAAAAATGAGAAAGTAAAACGTTTTAGATTTTGTGAAGATTTAATTTCTGGCTGGTGATTAAACTTATTATCTTTTGTTTACTGTTAACAAATAGAAACACATTTTCAGCTCTAAAATATTTTCTTGCACTTTTTAAAACAGGTTGATGAAACAATTACAAGATTTAAACTTTTAAAATATCATCAACTAGTTTCTGCATAACAAATGTTCTTTAATCCATTAATAAATGAAACCTCTAGTTTGCAGGTATAATAAAAAGCAAAAATTACTCTGCAATTATGGTTTATCCATAAGAATTAAATTAATTATAAAACCGTTAGTTGGGGGCTTGGAAATGACGGAGGCGGAAAACAAACTTCAGCAGCAGACATCCAGCGTGACCCTGAATGACCTTTTACCCACTCAGGAAAAAACCCAGTTGAGCTCAGAGAGCAAAGAAAGCCTGATTGATGTTTGGATTCAAACTTCGACAGAAAGGTTTGAGTCAGAAGCAGTAATAAAATGTAGCTTTGCTCCAGATTTTGAAGGAAGCAGCGAAGTTTACCTGCTTCTGACTGAAGCGTTTCAGAACCAAATGTTCCACGACATTTTTTGCAACGTCTTTATTATAAGAGGTGAGATTAGGATCTAGATTAACGTCATTCTGATTGTTCTTCCTTCACAGTCTGACTCTGAGCAGACCACCAGTCATATTACCACATCCTGTGTGATAACACTTTAACCTGCATTCATGTTTCCATCGACTTTCAACAGACTAAATACGTCTTGGAACAATATCTCTCTCACTTTAATTTCTGTTTTTCTATTACAATTTCTTTGTAATAGAAATAATGCATTATTTCGAACGTCTCCTCATATTGCAGTTTAAAACATTTATTGAGCGCCTCTCTCTGGCCTGCAGGGATCAGAGCGCTGCACTGAACGTTTCCTGTGTTAAACTTCTGCCCAATCATTTTGGACTTACTGTATCTGAACCAGGTCATGTTCTTATGTAAGATGGAAAATAAAAAATAAAGGTGTAAAAACAGAACCCAGAGCAGCACTTCAGTCGTGACTCTGCAGAGGAAACCGTCAGCGCGTTTCACTTCATGTCATCTCTGTCGAGTTATTTTCCAAAACAGATTTCTGAAAACCTGAGATGATACTGATAAGGCAGCTCTGCTGCTGTGGGAGGAACATTTAGGTTTGCTGTACAACTTTCATTTGCATTTAAGTATGACACCATTTTTCATACAAAAAAATAAGAAAATGACAAAAATGATTTATTTGACTTTCTGCTCTTTTCTGCAGGAGTTTCTGCTAAACTGACTGTAGAAGTTTGCAATACGAAAATGAAACAAGCTAAAAAAAAATTGATGGACTTCCCCGTCGGCTCAGGCCCAACTGATGTCTGGTTCCCGTTTATAAAAATAAATCCTGTTTTGTTTTTTCTTCTATGTTTGGTGTTCAGTAAAATCCCAGGAGACATTATTGAAACCAAAAACCTCACAACACACTTCATGACACCCTCAGAAGACCTCAGGAGTTCATCTGAATTTCTTTCAGCTGAACTTCTTTTCCAAAAGTCTTTAAAATCTCGTTTTTAGTTACCGACCCTCCATATTAGCCTCCCTTTCAGTTTGTGGAAGTTTGACGTCATAGAACCCATGAGCTGCTTCATCTTTTTGCAGCATGGGGGTCTGACAGCGACGCTCCGAAGAGAAAATCAGGCTCCTGTTCCAGACTTCATCCGCAGAACAAAAAGGTAAATAAAAATCAGGTCTACTGACCGTAAACATTGATCCAGAACTTTATCTAAGCTGTTGTTTTATTAACAAAAAGCTGTTCGAAAAACGACCCAGCAGTGATAACGAGTGACAGGATGCATCACTCTGATGCTTTTACAGACGTTCATATATGTAGAAGAAAAATCTGAGATAACGGTTGACTGTTGGTCGTTTTTTGAGCGAAAAACTGACCATCCTGAACGATGATGTCACAGTAAAAGTAGTTTTATTTCTGCTCTGCAGAAATAAACAGGCGTTCGTGTGCATGTGCATATTTGGAAAAGCACCTCATGCCTGCTGCTAAGCATGGCGGAGGATCTGTGATGCTTTGGGCCTGTTTGTCTCCAAATGAGAGCAAACCGTTTTACCGATCTCCTCTTGTAAAGCAAACAATTCAAAAGAACATTTTACGTTTTAATATGTGTTGTATGTTGATTCATAACTTCAATAACGAGTTATTTCCTTAATATGTAAAAGTTTAAACATCTAAAAGCTGAATATTTCAGCCTGGTTGTGATCTGTTTACAGGGCCAAATCTAGAGTAATATTTCACCAGACACAAAATCAAAAGTTTTATGTGATTTCTAAAATGTTTCTTCTGTCTTTCTATCTGTAAAACTGATGTCATCAGACAAACAACACATTCAGGTCTGTGTCTCTTCTGGCATTTTAAGGAAATGATAAAAGCTACATGCTGCTTTTATTTAAAAAAATTTATGTTTTTTTACATGTTTGTTAAAATGTTAATTTATGGAGCTCATAAGCAAATCCATACAGGGATTTGCATGTCGGTGGGCAGCCTGGGGTTAAAGGCCTGGAGTCACGTCAACACCTGGCAGGAGGAAGTTGGACTTGAACCGGCAACTTTCAGATTGTCAGACAACTAATCCACCCACTGAACCAAAACAGGCAGATTGATTTGATGGAGGTAAATTAAACGCTGCAAGGCTCAGAAATCTTTGTTAAGAGAAAGATTAACATTTCTTCCCCATTCTTAGAAGGTCAAAATCGATGTGGCTCTAACGTTTTAATCAGACTCTGTTTGGGATAATCAGTTCCTTCCACTGGGATTCTGCTGTCAGGAAAACAAGGGCTTACAGGAGACAGCAGGAATCCATCGGCTCATTTAGGTGATTTTACGAGGAATTATGTAAAAGATTTCCTGCAAAGATCATGATGCAATTTCCTGAGTTTGCTAAATCTGTGTTTCATCCAACCTGAACTGAAAAGGTCCACAGGATGTTTTGATTTTGTCCCTAAACTTTCTATTTTATAAATGATTTATTTAATAATAGCTGAGCTACTGTTGCCATCTGAAACAATGTCCACCTTCAAGCATCAGACAGGAAAAGAAAATGTTTGGAAATGGATCGAAGTTCATTTTCTGTTTCTTTCTCCTCTTTTTGTTCTGGGTTTGTCCCTCAGAAAGGAAACTCTATCAAAGTTGTTTTAAGTATCAGATTTTCTAACCCAAGTTATCATCAGTAATATTTTATTCATAAAGGAAAGTCTTGAAACACTTATTCTTTTATTTCCTTTCTTTATTTTAATTGGAGCCTCATAGTTCAACTTTGATTAACTAGCAGATAGTTGTACTGTCACCATTATTGGTCTGACTTTTTAAATTTGCTCGGCCAAAAGTTTTGTTCTTTCTCATTCCTAAATTGTTGTTCTTTAAAACAATCACTGTTACAGTTTTGGAAGTGTTATGGTGTCAATTATAGGAACTGTTTATAATAGGAAAAAAGAGAAAATACAGCGAGCCTTAGGGGAACCTCATATGCAGTGGCCTCTGGTGGCCGTTTTGGGGTATTGCAACTTAATTTTATTTAGTAACCCATCGGCCTCAGAAATCAATTCTTGTTCCTTCCTGTTAAACTGAATTGTGAACAAATTCACAAACTGTGTGAATTTGTTATACCGAGAACTGGCTCAGATTTCAGAGCCAGTTGATGTGGCTCAGAGATCTGGTTAGCCTGCATCTCCTGGTGAGGGGTGCAGTGCTCATCCCACAGGGGAAAGCCAGAGGAAGACCCAGGACGCGCTGTAGGGACAAATGTTTCGCTGCTGGCCTGGGAATGCCTTGGGATTCAACTCTTTTAGCTCTTTTTCAAGTAACTTTCTCCTCCAATTGGCTGCAGGGTTGCCAAATGTTGCATCAACAGCATATTAAAAAAAAGCTCTCAATGCAGGTTTCTTGAATGCTCAGTAATTAAATGATGTTGAGGTGATTTCACGCCATTCCCACATATTTGTTGAGGATTCAGGGCGGATTCAGGGGTTGATGCTAATCTCCAGCGGTTGCTGGGTGGGAGGCGGAGTCTAACCTGAACCGGTCACCAGGGAGACGTAGGATAACCAGGTTTACAGACCAGCTGCTAAATGTTGAGAAGAATCACAAAATGAAATGAAATTATTAAAGGGAACCGAATCATTTTTCAGGCTTAATTACATCTGCAGCAGTAAAAACTTCTGCTTTATCCGACACAGTTCTCAGGTCGTAAACAAATAAAACAAAAATTGTAAGAAAAAAGCTTAAAGCTGCTTAAAGCTTAAAGCTTGTGTGGTTGTTCCAGAGACAGTGGGCGACAATACTGCCTCTCCAGATCTACATACTCACATCGGCAGACAGATGTTAAAATAACTATGAGCTTTCTTGTAACACCTACACGGTGACGAAATGAATGTTCTTGTTGAATGTTTCCATGAACTTTCACCAGATTGTGCAGATTATCTTCAGAAAGCTGTTCCACTGGATTGCATCAGATTGACAATAAAGTCTTTTCTTGTCTTTAGAATCAGGTAAACTTCATGAGGAACAACCAAAAGGAGTTTTTTCTGTTTTCTGATTGAGTTTTCATGATACACAAAACTGGATCCTTTGCTCCGGTCATCAGGTTTGATTTTTGCGTAATTTTATGCTTACACACAAGGATTCCTGGCTCAGGTTGAGACTGTTTGACATTTTTTATTTACATTGAAGTGCAGTTGAGTGCAGGTGCTACGCTTTGTGTAATTTCCTGCAATCAGAAAATATTTCGCTTTGACTAAGTTTGGTATTGTGACATTTAACAGCGTCTGCTCCCACCTACAAGATGATTTGAATCCAATAAAAGCCGTCCCACTTTCTGCCAGCATATTTTATCTCACTCTTAAGCTAAAACATGATTTAAATTCTTGATACATGCTGTATGTAATAACATTTAAAATAAATTAAATTAATTCATAAGCAGTGCCGAGGGGCTTCACAGCAGGAAGATTATGACTCACAGAGTCCAAACTCCTTCACTCTGCTGGATTCTACTAAAATCCCCTGATAGAAAATGTACAGCGGGTGAAAAATTAGGGTCTTTCGAAATGTGTTGAAACAGCACCTGGGACTTCACAATTCATTTGTTTTAGTTCTGAAACAGAACTCCTCCTGTGGTTTGAGTAATAAAACAATATGAGCGAGGATGTTTTGGAGCGTAAATCAAAATTATTATGAGGATAATTTTGGTTTTCAAACAAGAGAGATGAATTCACAGCACAATGCAGCTACATGAAATCCATCCATCCGTCCATCTGCTCCAACTTAAAGCTGCAGTTTGGAGCTTCTACAGAAATATTATTTTTACATATTTATTAAAACCATGTTGTGACAGAAGAATATCAGACAGGTAATCTGTGCAAAAATCGATCTCCTCCATCTCCAAATGGTAACAGCAGTGGTGGCCTACATACCTACAGTCGCTTTAAAGGACTGAATCTGGTGAACCTGAAAGGCCAAACTGGAGAAGGTGGAGGATTATTTATTGCTCTCTGCATAAATGCACCACTTCCTGTCAAAAACAACCAATCAGAGCCAGGTCGAGTGTCTTATTGCTATCAATCATCCTCGTGTACACGTTGCTAAATCTGTTAATTGTGGAGAAACAACTTACCATTTCAGGAAAACTGTTTATCCTCTGTGGCTGTGCTAATTAGCCTGAGTATTCCTGGCAGACTGATGAACCAGCTGTAGCGCAGCAGAGAGCAGCTGATACACTAGAGTGGCTAACAGTACTAAGACCCTCCTCCTGGCTCTGATTGGTTGCTTCTGACAGAGAAGCGTATTTCTGCAGAAAAACAACTCCATGGAGGAAAGGCAGAGCAGCCTTCAGTATATTCGGGTATACTTTATTCTTTGGTCTCATAAAGTTGCTGAACCTGACCAACTGCACCGACTTTAGATCAGCCAACTGATCTAAAGTTGACTGACCTATAGGGTCAGTCAACTGTCCCCATAGGCGTCACCCCCCAGGTCCTTAAATTGGTCCTGAACAGGCCTGGTGTTAACTGAATATTTTCCATCTTTGACCAGGTTTTTAAAATGGTGAAGGAAAAATCTGAAGGCCATCCATCATTTTGAGAGAGTAGTGGTCACCCACCACACGCCACTTTGTCCAGACGCTCAGACATTTTCATCTCTACAGAGAGAGTAAAGACACCTACATCAATCAACAAGGGAAAAAGACTCCCATCATCTCTGACCGGCACACCGCACCCAATGCATCTCAATATCCAGGAGCTGACAGCTCGAGTCACAGGCCAACTTCTCATCACCTCAGGTGGTGAAAGGTTCCCTGATTTCAAAACTTTGGTGGAAGTGGTGCTTGTAATTCCTTGACAACAAAATTAAGACAGTAGATTACACACAATTGGGTTACCAATTCAGGAAACGGCTTTCAGACCACAGCTGGTTAATCCTTCTTAATTTAAGTGCAATTGTTTAATTCCATGTTTTACATACAGAAACGAGCCACAGTCAGTGTTTTTTTAATTATTGCAGAGAAAAGGTTACATTTCCGTCTGCTCAATGTGTGATGGCGTGACGCAGATTCTCTGGTCAGATTGTGTGAGTTGAATATTAACTAACAGAATAGAATAAAAATACCCAATTATCATGGGGAAATTCCATTGCAACAGCAGCAAAGTGATGAAGCACAGATTCACATAAAGATACGAATACAGAATATATAAAAACAGAATAAACAATAACATACTCTATGATAAGGTCAAAATCCTAAAATAAAATGATAATTAATACAGACCACAATCATTCAGGATTTTTCTGCAATGTCTTTAGATGTTTTCTCTCTGCCAATAACTTGACCTTCTTAGGAAGACTAGCATCTTTTCCTCATGATTGGAAGTAATTATCCAATAGGAAGATCGCAGATCTTTTCTGACATTTCTGTTTGGCGAGGCGGTGTAGAAAATTAAAACTGTTTTGGTGGAAATTCTTCTTAGTTTTGATAAAATCGTGGCATTTGTCAGAATGCTAAATTACGTCAAAGATAAGTAATGTTTGAAATGCAAATACAGTGGGTTACCAATATCCGCTCGTTTATTCTGCATGCAGAAATTACAGTACTGAGAGTGAAGAAAGTTAACATTGGGTGTTTCTGAAGAATGTTGTCAGATAAAGTTAGAAAATTCCTGGATTTATTTTTCTGTTTCCTTGCACATCAATCAGCCTTTCACATGCAAATCAAATTAACACAGATTTCTTTGTGTGTGTTCATGGCATATATCTCGCTCTTTGCTTACGGCTGGCTGTAAATCACAGATGCATGATCCGACTTACGACTTGACATCAATTATACTTTTCAACAAGAAAACATGTAGTTTATTTAAATGACATTGAAATTTGAATCAAATGCACCCCATGGCATATTTCCAACAACTTCATTTCCCTGATGCTTTGCATAATTCATACCAAATTTTGTGCTTACTTTGTAGATCATTGTTCAACACATTGTGATCTACAAGTTTGATTGCATCACTGTCTGTGTTTCTGTGGTGAAGGCCCTCCGTGACACTGTTGCACCTTCTGTAATCATAGATGAAAATTTCAAACATTTCCAAAAACCTAAAGGAAGTCTTGGTGGATTCTTCAGCACCAAACAGGAAGTGGCTTCTGCCAGAAAGGTCAGATTTTGGCCAAATTTGAAGAATTCCTGTGATATTGAGGCTTATTCCTAGTAAAACCAAGCAGCAACATGCAGATTCGAGCACCGATGCAGAACATCTGCGGTCGCAACACATGCTAATACATATTCAAACCTTAAGGGACTCTGTTTACTTTCCATTAGCAACTGAAAGGGTCCATGTTCGTCTTCCTCTTTGGGGTAAAGTAGGTGAACCAAATTTGACGTCTGAATTGTTTTGCAAAAAACATTTTCTGTTTCCTGTTGACTTTTTTTAGGTGATGTAGCTGATGCATATTCATAGCTTAAAAGTGGAAGTGGTGGGAAGGCACCACATCACACCTTTCTGGAACCACATCCTGAGTCACCATGCTGACAGTGACGCCTCTAACTTGCTGCCTGATTATTCTTCCACTCTCTCTTCAGACGTTAACACATTAGTGTCTCCGGCGCCGCTTCGCCCTTCAACTTCTAGAATTTCACATTAAAAAAGGTAAAGTTTTCTACCTTCACTGTATTTACACTTAAAATATCAGGATCTTTAGACATGACGGGCTTAGATTATTAATTTTTTTTAATACTATTTAACATTGTATAATGATGTAAATCTATTAATTTGTTATATCATTTTGACGGTTGCTAATAGTGTTAGTATCTCTTCCTGGACTGTTTAAATCTTCTTAGCTGTTGCTTCACTGTAGTGATGAACCTTTGGTCCAGTGCAGCAGCGGATGACAGAAAGCCGAAGCGTTTTTCTTCTAAATGTCTCGTCTTTACCCTCAGGCCTGAATTAGAAAACTCTATTTGTGTGTGCAGTCTGGCCTGCTGTGCTTTCCCCTGCCTGCCCATCTTCTGACACCAGTGAGTCACCCCATGGCTCCTCCACCTCCAGCCCTGCTGCTGCTCTTGGGTCTCACTTTATTCATTGGTGGAGGTGAGACGACTTATTGGATCTATTTAGTCTTTTCCTCTGTCCTGTTATTTGACATTGCTGAAGATTATTCTCTTTTAAAATATTTCACTTCTTTGGAAATTCATTGTAATCCTGTCTTTGTGGCTGCAGCTCTTTAACCTCAAATCTAATTTGGTTTTTGCTTCTTAAAATCAAGTGAAACGTCTTTTTGAATCAACAATCATTGAAGTTGACATTCAGGATTAGAAACTCTAGGTAGTGCAACCTTTGCAGCTGACCTCTTTTTTCTCCTCTGCAGCAGCTGCATCTGTCTGCAACGTCACCTGCACCACTGACTATGTAAAGATGCTAAACTGCTCCTGCTCTGTGCCAACACTTCCTGTTCGTCTCACTGTGACTTGCAGGTAAAAGTTGTCCTGTCATTGCTACTAAATTGATAGATGTCTTTGTCATGCTACTGCATATGCAGGAGCATTTTAATCTTTTCCTCAATAATTACATTATTAACTTGTCTTTGCATTATATCATTTAACTTTTGATTTGAAGTAATGAATAAAACAGTCTGCAATAGTTAACTCTTTCTAAAAGAGAGAAGCAGAATTCTGTGACGTATTTATAAATTCCCTCAATTCCTCTTTACATCATTCACATAAACAGCTTATTCCATTCTTCCTGTGTGAAAACAGGCTCCAGATATTAGTTTCCAACATCTCAGCAACAATTCAAGCAGAAGGAGATCTAAATGCAGAGGATAAAATGATGTCATGGTGGTGACTGTTGTGATCTTGTAAAAGGCTGTAATTTTTAAATGTTTTCGTCTGTGGAACCTGAAAAGTTTGCAAATAAGTCAGTCAGAAAACCCAAGTTTGTTGCAACTGAAACTATTTTCATTTAATTTACATTTAAACTCTGAATTGTTTGGCCTCATGATGCTTGATTGCTTAGTTTATTACACCTAAACTGTGTGAACATGAAATAATTAAATGGCTATATTCATAAATGATCCTAAAACACAATGACTACACTACCCATAATGCATCTCAAAATGAGCTTGTATGCTTAAAATCCTCCCAAAAGTGGGCTAAAAGTTAAAGAAAGATTTAACTGAATGAGCTATTTGCATATACATTTTTTCTCACAATTACGCTTTAAAACTGGAACATCTGAAAGATTTGTGTTTTTATTTCTTGTGCTGTTTCAACATTATCAGAGACAGTTTTTCATTGTTCTGACCAAAATCCAGAAATATAATTTCAGCAAAGTCTTTTCATTCCTAATAAGAGCAAATGGTTCTGTTCCAGATATCAGGACACAGATCTCACTGTGAGCTGTGAGACCAAACCGCCTCAGTCCTGGTGCATCATCGATGAGGACCTGAACTACGTCGCATCCACCGATACGCTGTGCAACGCCACCGCCAGCCAGCCTGGCAGCCGAGGTCTGCTGGTTCTCAGCGAGTCACTCCAATGGGAGCTCTCTTCTGTGGGTAGGTTCAACACATATCCTCTCATTTCAGTTTGCATAATATCCGCTGAGCTAACTGGCTGACGTAAAACTATGCACAAAATGCAACTGAGAGCTGCTTTAAGGTCAGCAGTCTCTGCCAGTGTGAGAGTATTTAGGGTTTTTAATGAAAAGTGCAGAGTTCACTCCATCCTCCTTTGCTGGATAAAGCTCCTGCCTGCTCTGACTCCTCTGGACTGTTTTCACAGTAAAGCTTGCAGCTCCTGATAATGTCATAGTGGAAAAAGCTGCTGGAATCTACAACATTACCTGGAGCAACAAGAGTGGATACACTGACTGTGTCATGAACAAAGTCCGCATAAGAAATACAAAAAACCCATCTGAGGTAATGTTGGCACACAAACACGAATGAGGCTGTAACTGTTGGCCACATTTTGCTGACGTGTTTCGTTTCTTCCCAACAGGATTTAATCTTTACGCCGCATTTACCAAAACGAATGTACTTTGAGCTGGACCAGAAGAGGCTGCAGCCCGGAGCTTCCTACGTTGTGGACATTCAGGCCAAAACCTGCGACGATGATTTCGTTGCGGGTCCGTGGAGTGAATGGAGCCCCGGTTCAGAGTGGAGCACACCGGCTGATCCTCCAGATGGAAAAGGTGGGATCATATTTACCCAATAAACCTGGATGTTCATAAATATCCACAGCTCAAATCATATTTATCTGATCTTTGTTGCTTTTCCAGGAGTGAATTTTTACTGGCTTTACATCTCGACACCCATCATCCTCATCCTCGCCCTCTTGTTGCTGGGATACCTACAAAAACCGTGAGTATTTTCAAACGTCTCACTTTCCTGTTTCAAACTGGATTTTCCCACCAACTCAGACCCGATTTTAGTTCTTACCAAAACAAAAAGCCTTCAAGGCTAAAGAACTTCACTGCACTCTTCTTTTTACTCTTTGTTCAATCGCATCCCAATTAACCACTCAGTGAACTGATAAAGAGGAGTGAAGGGTTGAAGGTCACCATCAAGCTGCCTTCCAGTAAATGATTAGCAACACAACTCACCGCATCAGTTGATTCCTGGCATCACCTCCTACATATGTAGAAACCACGGCAGCAGTACGTGCAGCAGTGCTGTGCACTAAATGGCTCACAGGCATAGGAAGTCCTGCAGCAGAGCGTCAGAGAGCTGAGAACGGTTCCCTGTGGGTCTCCACGGTTTCAACAAGCAAACAGCCTCAGACGATCAACCAATCACTCTCTCCTCTCGCTGCTGAAGGATGATGTAACACGTCTAATGTGTGAACAGAAGTTTTAGTTTTGGTATTCTCACTGGCGGTTGAAGTATAATTCTCTGCAAAAAACCCAAATGTCACCAAGTGTTTTCAGTTTGGCTTATAGTCAAAGCTCTGGTGAGAGAATTGGACTTAAGGTTTTATCACGACACTTTGTGGTGCCAACAACAAAAGTGACAATGAGAACTTACGTTTTTGGATATGATAAATCAAAAATATATCCCAATAAATGACAAACGATAAATGCAAAAATATCTTAGCTCACCTGAAATAAGACAAAACTAACTTAAAAATAACTTTTCCATAAAATATATAAACTTATTTCAAGTCAATAATTCTTGTGTAGAGATTTAAAAATTGTTACTTACTATTATTATTATTATTATTGCCATCCACAGATTTTTAGCAGCCAGTATTTCATCAGGCAGCTCAACTCCACAATCTGTTTTATTTGACAGAGACATGGATTTTAGTCGTGTTTTAAGTTATGAATTTAGATAATTCACTGCATGACTTGTTTTGTAATCATTTCGAAGTGAAGGAAACACCAGTGGCATCGCAGACCAAGCAACTCATGAAGGTTTTCTCACCTTTTGTCGATGGTTTTATTAAAATGAGATGGTTAAATTCTGTTTTTCCCTTCATTCTTGTTGGCTTGATTTGAATTAACCTGTTTAACAGCAGCCATTATGACTCATCTCAGTGTGATAATAAGAGCTGTTTTTCACACATTTTGTGTTAAAACCAACATGAATCAGAGTTCAAACTAGGATGTGTGTCTAGAACGGATTTTATGTTCAGGACAACATAAGAGTGATTAAGGAATCACTGAAAGAGATTTATTTCTCTTTTTCTTTGGAAAAAGCCAGAGATGAACCAAATCTAAAAATGTTTTTAAATTGAAGATTCATTCAGCCTCTATGAATTAAAAGAGGGTCAGTGTCAAAGCAAAGCTTTTGTGAAACAACCTCCAGTTGAGAAGTTTTGTTGTCAATCACTGTCTCCTCATGATGAAAATAATCCTTCTGTTCTGAGAGCCGCAGCGTGGGATCCTTTATTATCAAAAGATCAAGCTTTGACTCAGTAATTCAGTAAATCGCTGTGTAATCGTTCACATGAAAGCCGTGTTGTTTTACCAGGATTACTAGTTCTGATCTTAAAAGCTTTGATTTCAGGTCAAAGCTTCGCCTCTGCTCAGCTCATCTACCGTAAAGCAGCAAAGATCCAGATTAAAACATGAGCAAAGGACAGAAACAGCTTTTATTCGACCTCCATTGACAAAATTAGCTGTTTCAGCAGCAAGAAACTAATGGAAGTTCATACAGATAAGCCCTGCTGGTAGCATGTAAATATACAACACAAAAAATCTATAAAGCTGTGAAAAATAGCAGAAACCTATTGCAAGTATTGAGCAAGTGTGAAAAAATATTTTAAAAACTGCAAAATCCTTGCATTTATGTGCAAGAGCAGACAAGAGAGAAACAGTTTGTTGTGTTTGCAGGGAGCCGCTGACAAGCTGCTGATTCAGCAGGCGAAGCCACAAAGCAGTGGCGTTTTGACAGAGTCAAAGTTTTAAAACGTAAAAGTCCTTGCAGGCCCGTTCATGTATCTAAAAAAGAAAAAATGTATCATGTAAAAACTTTTTGTGTCAGTTTTCTTCGGTCATTTTCAGCGACATGAACAGGAACTGGGTCGCTCTTTCTGCAATGTCCCAAACACAAAGTTACCACGTAGTTTTGGTCTCATTTCTAGTGCAAATATCTTGAAATAAGACAAAACTGACTTACAGGAAACTTTTTAGCAAGAAAGAGGAAATTGTTTTACTTGTTTTAACATCCTTAACATTGATAAAAAATGACTAATTCTCACTTTCATCAGTGAGATCATCTTTTCCTGATTAAGTAATTATTGACTTGAAACAAGCTGATATTTCTTGATAAATAGGTTCTTCTTTTTTCAACAGTATTTAGATATTTGCACTAGAAGCCAGATCAAGATTACTTAGTAAGAGTTTGTATTTTTGTGGTGAATAGACACACAATCATTGTAGGGAGCTAAAAATCACCACATGTTGAAGACCTCTGCTCTGCAGGTCACCACACAGTGACTAAAGGTCACTGTTTCTGTCTTCTGACTTTTATTCTGCTTTTTCTTCAGGTGCTGGCAGAAAAAGCTCAAAATGATGACGTTCATCCCCAGACCCAACGACTATTTCAAGCCCCTCTACCACAGCCACGGTGGGAACTTTAAGGTAAGAGAAAGCAAAAGCAGCCTTTCACCTTGTTTGTAGTTCCCAAGTCGGGCCAGCAGGTGCTGCAGAAGAGGGAGTCACGTCACATCTGGACCCTGCTGGCTCTGCCGGCTGGGACTTTCCCTTTGACGGCAGACTGGAGGGACTCTGTGATGTTCATGACTCAGTCAGCAGGGGCTTCACATGCTGTGGGAGGATATTTGTCTCAGTCAGGCAGACCTGTTCCACCTCGGTGGAAATTACCCCCAGAGGTTGTTTCAGCTCTTTGATTTGCCGTGGTGTCACAGTAAAAACGGCCTGTTTTCTACCTGATGGAGACACATAATGAAACATTGTGGTTTACGTTTTTTTTTATTCTTTCATAAATGTTGCATGGTTTATCTCTGCTCTTTATCTGTTGAAGCATTCGTCTTTTCCCCTGATGTAAATTTGCTCTTTTCATATCTGCTATTTTTAGCAGACAGATCAAGTTTGTGTAGGCAGTAATCTCCAAAACGGATTGTCTTAGACTCCATTTCCACCAATAGTCAGTCAGTCGTTCACTGACAGTACAAACACCAAGGTTTGGCTTGTTGCTGAAACTTGTTCCTAAAGCAGGTCTGCAACCTGCTTGTTGCTCCAAACCAGAAAGGAAATGTTTTTAAAAAGTAATTGTCATTTTAGGAGTCAATCCGTAAGTTTTTGTGCAAAATCTGCTTTTAATATCCACCACAGACTTTCTTCATTTTTCAAAAAAAATGTTCACCTCCTAGAGGATTCGTTTCTAAAATCTTCCTCTCATAACAAAACATTTCACACATATTTAGAAAATTACTTTTTGCAGCTCCAGACAAGTTTTATGTTGTAGTTCTTTGAATTGAAGAAGCTGCAGAAAAGCTGCTCTAAACACAAAGACGAAAATTATTTCCTTCTATCGTCTTTTTCTTGAAATGTAAAGAAAGGTGAAGACATTTTCAGAACATATATATAGCAACACGAATTCCTCCAGTCTGGAGAACTGTCCATAGCACTCAAGGCAATCCAAAACTATCAAACTATCGCAACAAAATTCAGATCGAGTTCGTCTCAAACTGTCACTTCACTTGTTAAAATGCTATCAAGAAGCCAGCAGATGGCGCTATCTCTCCACTTTACACACGATCAAACAAAGGGCAACAGTGGAGAGGAACTACCCCTTTTTAACGACATGAAATTACAGCCAGGAAATATTTAGACTAGCTTGTTTTTTGCATCCCTCTGGGACAAAATGCTCAAAATGTTTCCACAAAGATCAAGTAGTTAGACGTCGACATTCTTATGTCACATAAAGAAGGATTAAATCTAGTCATCATGTAAAACACAGAATAATTATTTCACCGTAAGGCTTTGCATTTCCAGAAAGACAAAATTTTCACACTAAAATTAAGACTTCATTATCTTTGGTCATAATTTGCTTTGAAAGAAAAATTCCAATGTGTCCCAAACTGATGAGAATAAAAAGGAGGTTATAAAGGCTTCTATGATTGAGTGAATAAAATTATGCTGAGCTGTTTTTCTTTATGCTTTTTAAGAATTTGACTCGTCGTTTTTATGGTTGCTACGCCAACCATCATATTGTCAAAGTTCAGTCAGAGAAAAAAATGGTTTCTCTTTAGAAGGATTTCTGAGATGAACATGCAATTACATGCCTTCTACAGCAGAGGGCGCTAATGGAGCATTTATGAGTACTGAAGCCTTGACGGAAGTGAACCAGATGTAGAAAAAGAATAAAGAAAAGATTTACTTTTCCACCTCAGGTGTTTGTGAGGATCTTAACAGCATTAAGAAAACATCCCAGAGATTTGGAAAGCGATTAAATCAGTTTAGAAACTTGGAAATCTATTAACTTTAAACTTCTTTTATTAAAATAAATCAGTTTTAAACCAGATGACATACGGGAGTAGAAATGAAGCTGCTGGTTTATTTTTGGTGCTGTTTCTTTTGTTTGGTGACTTCTCGCCGGCTGCAGTGCAGCTCTCTTTGCGAAGCGGCTTCGGTTCTCCTGCCGTATCTCACGTCCTTGTGGTGCAGTCTGCTTGCGTCTTTCTCAATTTACAGGTTCCGTTCAGGAGCTTTGTAGACAGGATGTGGTGGCCGGGGCATCAAAACTCTTGATTCAAGCTTATCTGGACATCTCAGGCACATTTTTTACACTTCTCTGAAGTCTTTCAACTGCTTTAAAACCTGTCAATTAGATAAACGCCTGTGCCTTAAATCAAAGTGAATATCCAATTCCTTTGAAATAGTCACAATATATACTCCACATTAATATCTGCGCATTTAAAATTAGCATCAACTTCTTCAAGGAAACAGAGATTAGGAAGATTAGGATTATTGCAGTAAGTAACAAACACAATAGAAGAGGTAAAGAAGTGTCAAATAAGTCCAAATTTGGATATATAAAGAGTCTGGATGTGACATGAAATAACCTGCAGTGATGGGGCCTGATGTTCCTCTGAGATGCAGAAAGTTTCTCACGCTTTTTGAAACTTTTCTTACCACAGTGATATGAGAGAAAGACAAAGAGGAAACCTAAAAATGTGTATTTTTACAGAATAAATGACAGCCATACCTCTTGAGATTAGGTGGACATTTCAAAGAAATGTGGTAATGTGACGCACGTCTCAATATCATCTGTATAACAGTAAATCTGGCTGCTTCCACCGAACGACAGAGTCTGGGAAAGCAACCATATAATGACATGGTTTGTGATTTTGCTGCTCCAGGTCAGCAGTGGCCTTAGAAAAAGAAACTGTTTCTGCTGGGATGGACTTCCATTTTCAAAATATTTAAAATCCATCAAACACGGAGAAAGATTATTAAAAAGAGAGAAAATATGTTGTTTTTCAGCCACAGGATCTGGTCACCTCAGTCACTAAGTTATCAATGATGCAAATTAAGGTGGATGAAAACTCCTCCACAATGATGAAGCTCAGTAGAGTTACTGCTGCTGAACGTTGTGCACAAGACGTTAAATCATGGCCTGCATTTAGCTTTTCTTTACTTGGTAAAAGATGCTCTGATTTCACTCAAACTGGTAAAAAGTGGACAAAATGTCACTTTTTCTTAATCTTTGAATTTAGATATGTGTTTTCCAAATAATGCAGTTTCTCTCATGGCTGAACATGCTAACAGCAGCTTATATGGCACAGCAGCCGTCTGCAGTAATTTAATGTGATGTTTTTCTCGTAGGAGTGGGTGAAGCCGGCGTTCAACGAGTGCGATTACCTAAAGATCACCACCTGCGTCATGCTGAGCGAGAAGCAGAGCGAAATCCTCAGCTGGAGCAACGAGAAGCAAAGCTACAGCGAGGTCACCGAGGTGAAAGCTGCTGATGACTTCCTGAAAGTCCAGCAGCTTCCCAACAACCTGCTGATGACGTTCCAGGACAGCAGCACCTCGCAGGGCACCACCCACTCCACCGGACACATCTCCATCCACACCGTCACCCTGTCCGGAGAGGAGTTTGAGGGGGACGTGACGTCACAGAGCTCGCTGAAAAGCTTCCAGGACGCAGGGAGCTTTGGCTCGTTTGACGACGCCAACAGGGAGCAAGTTGCTTACAATTTAGGGGAGTCGCATGAGTCCCGGATGGAGCGGCACAGTGGGATATCACTACGAGAAAACCAGATCGCCAATGATTTGATACTGGAGAACCAGAACTTTCTGCCGGATGGCGAGTTCAACGAAGCAGAGCGGGTGTCGCTCAACTCATTCGCATCAAATGAGCAGTCGGAGGACGGCTACCCTCACGTGGACTTGGACACCATCGACAGCGGCTTCGGCGAGTGCGGCAGCCCTGGAGCCTCAGACTCAAACTCTAACTCATTTCCTGAGGAAAAACACTTAAATTCAAACTATGTCAAGCAATGGATGATATGCAGCACGATTCAGGAAGACACCAGCACTGTGAACAATGAACTCGATCAGACAGTGACTGCAGCTTCTGGCTCACAACCACAGCTACAGTAACTGCAAACAGAATCATAATGCTGCATGGACAATATGTGCATCCACGTGCATCTGTTACTTTTAATGAGCCAAGTAAACGTTTCTTTTTTTTTTAAATCTCTCTAATAAGAAAGGTTTTATTGATGTCTGTTTACTGTTAATTTAATGGAACTGAGATACTTGTATGATTTGAATGAGACACTCTTTTAGCTTCACCTTTATTTGTACAGTTAATAAGAAGTAGTTTCCGTCTCAGTAAAGATCTGTTCTTACCTGTCCAGAATGCAAATGTTTAAATATGTAGATCTGTAAGTAAATGTATCAATTAATATAAAAAAAACTTTCATAAGATCTATTTGATGTGAATTTAAGCTGCAGGTCAAACGGTCAGGTGGAAAAATGCAACTGAGTAACAAACAGAGTGCAGGAGATAAAGGAGCAGCGCAGCAACGTTTGCACGACAATAAAAATAAAATGGTGTCAGAAGCATAAAGATGCAGAGATACATCAGTGACCTTCTGATCCACAGAGCGAATGTATGAAAACAGCAGGCAGCTCCCTGGACCACTCAAATGAAACATGTTGGTGTGTTTTAGCGGCTCAGTGCCTCCATCTTGCTCAGGTGTAAAGGTCATGCATTCTACAGCTGAAGCAACAGCATGTAGGCTCCCTTATCAAGATGTCTGATAATGGTTATTTCCTTGCACTTGCACATTTTTCTGAAGCCACTGTAACCAATCATCCTGTTTGTGCAGTGTTCATGAAAACAAAGCAAAACGGCAAACTTGATGATTTCTGACGCTGATATTTCCATATAAAGGCGATTGTTGCATGCAATCAACTTAGTTTCTTCCCATGTTTGGCTATTCAGTAGAAACTATAGATGTCGTCTTGTGAAATGATAATTCTGAACTGTGCAGAATGCAAATGTTTATATATGTAAGTAAATGCATCAATTAAAATGAAGCAATCAGGTCAGTTCAGTCTGAATCCAGGTTTAATTGGGGTTTAAATGATGCTGAATTAGTTTTGGGTCGTGAATTTACTCACAGCAAAACTAAAAAATGCAATAAAAAATTTAACTCAGAATGATAAATAGTAACATCACAGCAGATCATGCATGCTTAGAGAGATCAAAAGAGATTAAAAGTATTGATCCTTATCTGTATCTCACACTGAGAAGTGTTTCCCATGTGTTGAGGAATGCTGTTGGATGAGTTCTGTTTGAGAGGGACTCACAAGTTCCAACAACTGTCTCTTTGCAGAGTGATTTCTTTGGTTCGGCGCTTCATAACAATCATGGTCTCAGGTGTTTGGGTCAAAGTTTTGTGTATTTTCTGCTTGATCGTGGTACCAGAAGTAGGGTGAGTTTTTCTTCTTATTTGCGTTAGTTGTTCGATGTTAGACAGTCTTTGGTCACATGACAAGAACAAGAAAAACAAAGTGAAACTAAGAACGAGGCGAATGAGTAAAGTGTGCTAATGATTGTGATTTGCTGTTAGGTTTTTATCAACTTGAGTTCTGTTTCTGCTCATCAGTTTTGTAGTTTTGGTTTGTAGTTTTGGAAATTAAGCCAAATTAGCTCTAAGTTAAGCAAGATAGTTTAAGACTGTTCAATCAGTTCACAGAATAAAGCAGAAGTAAAGATAAAACTTAATGCCATGTCATGTTTCATTGCATAATTTTCTGAGTTTTAGATCATTAATGTTTTGGAGAAATGATGATCTGCTGATCAGTTGCTGCAGTCGTCTCATTTAGTATTTCACCTGGACACTAAGGTGGCTGGTTTAGAGCTTGTTTCCACAACATGATGGCTTCAACAGACAGAAACTAGTTTTTTTGTCTGTTTGTGTTACATAATCTCTTTTGAGTCTAATGTACTTTAAACACCATATATAATAATTAATTGTTCATGAGAGTCAGTAGTTTGCTACAGTTGACTGTGGCACAAACAGAAAGGAGCCATTTTGGCTGAAGGCTACCGATAGCCTCAGTAGCTGCCTTAGTTTATCCAGCGTTTAGTTTTTGAGAAAGCCGACATTCAGGACATTTTAGGACTATTTTAGAAAGGCTAGCTGGAACAGAAAACACCCATAAAGTACACGAGCTACTTAAGTTCCTAAACATCTCATTGGAATAAAGTTTGAACAGTTTGAGTTTTAGCCGCAGCTACGGTTTGATTTAAGGTTTGCTCCATTTGGAAACGTTTTAATTATCACATTGCAAAAATACAATGAAATGCATAATAAAAATAACTTGTTTATGCTAAGCTAACTGATCTCTGCCCAAACACACGTCTAACTTTAATAACCAGGGAATCTCTGATTAACCAGGGTGGCGTGGTCAGAGAGACGTTGGCAGCGTCAGCTTGGTAAAACAAAGATGGCTGCCGCTCAGTTAAAGGCAGGGAAAGCGTAATCAGCTGCAATTCGTTCTCAATCAGAATGGAGGCGGCAGCAAAAGGGAAAAGAAGTGTGGTTGGCTGCTGGAATAAATGAAAGGGGAAAGTAGCTGCTTGTGTTTCCTCCCATCACGGAAGGACGTCAGGTTGGTCGGCACATGCAGCCAACATGGGGGAAGGATGTGCTTCTTCTCTGAGCTAGCATGGCGCTCAGACGAATGGCAGCAGCAACAGAGACACATCTTGTTTTGGAGAATCTGTAATTCAAAGATTCCTCCTGCAGAATTATAAGCAAAGCTCGAGGTTTATTCCTTTAGCAGGTGTTCAGACATCAGGTTCACGGACAGCAGACTGTATATATATTTGCATCCAGGCCTTTTGGGAAGAAGCAACCCTCCTTTCTCCAGCCAAGACAGAGGGAGGAGCTCATGAGCCATCTCCCTGATGTTGCCCTTATGGGAGCCCAAAGACTCAAACTTTCTTTGATCGATCGCTTTTGGTACGCCAACGCTGTGCATTGAGTAATCAGTAGTTCTTATGTCAGTCTTTGTTTGCTGTAGTTCAGATCTTCCTGGCTGGAGGCCCTGCAGTCATTGGGTCAGAGGTGGACACAGCCTGGACAGATGTCCTGCTCATCAGAATAAACACATTACGTTTTGACACATTACTGCCAAACAAGAAACAAATTTACCTATCAGTTATGTTTTTGAAGGAAGCTGGAGTTAAATCAGTGATACAGATATAGAACTATATAATCCAAAATATATGAAAATATGTGGACAGGAAATGCAGGCATTTAAATAAACGGACTGATTTGATGACACAGATGATTTAGAAAAGAGATAAAAAAAACTAATTTGTTCCAGGGAAAGTGAAAACACCCACATCAGATCTAACTAATAAAGATGCTCTCCTGATAATTAAGTCATGGATGAAGGTGAAGATAATGAGTGAGTCAGAAAGGGCTCAAACTAACATGAGCTTCATAAACTACTGGAAACATTTCTAACTGGCCTGAACTGGAGCAGGAGCCACATGGCTGAATTTACTACTGGACATAGTAAATTCAGATGCAATCGGTTTGTAAATATGTGTTTACAAACCGATTGCATCATTTTAAATGAGGTAAAGCTGCACAGCTGATTGTTCAGATATATTCTGGCACTGCATAATTTCCCATCATTTACACAAGTTACGTAATCAACAACTGCTTGATAAGTAATAGATCAAATTACAGTGATGCATCGTCCACAGTTACTGGCAAAGATTTAAAGATATTTGCACACTGAAGTATAAAAATCAGAGTTGCTATGAACTTCTAAGTGGAAGAATGAATATGATGCAACACAGAGGCCACTGGTAAACAAATAATTTTAAAAAGTTTGTAAAAAGATCCCAAAGTTAGGATCAGATTCTGTCTGTATGTTGACCATTTATTTGGGAACCAGGACAGGACAGGAGTGTTTCCTCCTGTCCTGGTTCTCCTCTCCGACCAGAGAAACGGTAATACAGCAAAACTGCTAAACTTTACAATGAGCCTGATATTCAGTCTGATGCAACAAGAACTTCATGTGGCTCTCATGTTAAATAAGTAATGAATGAGTGAAAAAAAAACACTTTACTGGACCTGTGAAGGTGGGGGCCTGAATCTCCTACATTTTAATCAAATATCAGGTGGAATAGACTCAAAATGATTACAAATATTGATCTGGTGTCAATAATATTTGAACGGCTGGATATATTACAAAAATATATGTTTGATTCCATATAAATGGGTGAAGCGAAGCAGGACAAGAACTGATCCCTGGAGAACAAGAACTGATCCCTGGAGAACAAGAACTGATCCCTGGAGAACAAGAACTGATCCCTGGAGAAGTTCTTGGACCCCAGGATTCATTTTTTGACTTGAACCAAATGAATTATTGATCATTTTAGACTCAGCAGATTAAATGTTAAAGATTGTCACATTTTTCTTTTAGTATGCAGCAATTTTTGCTCGTCATTACCATCACATCTCGCGTGACAGAAAACAAAACTTTCACTTTTCACAGTCATTCGTTGCTCCCCGAGTGTCGAGTCTGTTACTTAAACGTAAAATCAGTGAACTGCCGCACAGCATCCAGTGAGATTTAGAAATCCTGTTTTTCTTCTAACATCAGCAATGCTTTGGATAAAATTATTGGGAAGTTGAGTTTTCCAGGGAACCTAAATGTGTAAGTGTGGATCATGAGAATAAAGGAGCCAGACATGTTAAAGGTTTAAAACCAGATTTGTAGCATGTACAAAATGAACGGAGGACCGAAACTTGATCCTTGTGGAACTCCATAAGTAATGCTAAAAAAATAAAGTGAAATGTTTATTTTGTGGAAAATGTATTAAAGCATCCAGAGCAGCAGCCATCCTGCATTAATGACGTTTCTTTTTTTTACTTTTGCATGAAGAGGAAAATCTTGACAGTTTGGGGATTTCTAAACATCAATTTCACCAAATATTTTTCACACATCTTTGTAAAACATCAACTCTAAAACCTTTATTGTTAAACTTGGTGGGTGAACAAGAAGTTGAAAATATTTTATGAGCCAAACTGCAGGTTTTCACTGGATTTACTAATTTCCTCTTGAATCTGTTGGTGTGTGAGCGCGGCGTGTTTCTGAAAAAGGGATTCTGGTGGTATGTGTTGTGGGAGGGGGATGTTCATTTACTTTTCAAGATTAGTCCATCGTTTCCCTAACAGTTACCACTGTGACCGAGTTGATTCTAATCTTCATTTCAGGCATGAAAAAAGTGATACATTTAGTCATATTTTGGTGCAGTTTGGTCTTTACAGTACATTATGTCCACACAGATTCCCTTTAGGTTGCACCAGAGCAGCAGTGGAGCCTCACTCTGACTGTTTCACTGCGGTTCAGCAGCATGCACGGCATTTTCCTCAGAAATGCAAAAGAGCAGACGGCTTTAGGTTAACCAAGCGATAAAAGCAGTAAATACAGGCTGGATGTGAACATGTCCTCCGATGTAATCAGATGCTTCTCAGCTTCCGCCCTCAGTCAAATCCTGCTTGGTGTAAAACAAAAGAATTTTAACTCTGTTGAATCTTTCAGGTCTGAAAGACAGCACTGGTCAAAAGAAAATGTGTAGGTTTACAGTATTTTCTTCACATTAAAGCTGATTTTTTACATACTTGACAACTGTCACTATATGGTGACCGCATGCTAACAGACAGATAATCTGGGAAAATAAATAGTTGACAAAGATGATTTATGGTCACATGAAACAACAGAACAACCCATTAAATATATTATAGGATAATAGTGTATATTATACTACTCTGGAATTATGTACTTCTAGAGTTGGAGCATCTTTGTTACATTAGTTCTGATATTCCACTGACTTTTGTTTGGTACTTTTTGTCTGTTCTTGTGACGCGGTGAGGACTAAGGATGCACAATCGCTGGGCTGCTGTTTTGGATTTTTTAAAATTGCTTCTTATAGTATTTGTGATATTTTGGAGAATATAGAAGATCAATCAGGAACTGATAAAAGAAAAGACACAATAAAGATCTTTTTTTTTTCAATGTTTGTAGAAAAGTTGCTGAATCGTTTTTTAGCTTCAAGTAGAAATAAAAACTGAAGACATCATGTGATGTCTTGTGGAGGAAACTGATCTCAAAAGTGAGATTAAGTTTTATTCTCCACGCAGATTAAATGACAGATTAATGAGCTGCTCTTTACAGAACGAGGAGCTCGGCTCGGGTTCACCTCATTCGGGTTAAAGGTCACAGTGATAGTGAAATGCATTCTTATCTATCTGACAGTTTGAATAAGTTAATAAGTGGCTGTAGGTTATTAGTGGTGATTGTGAGACGTTGTTGAATGAATGTTTTTCTCCAGGGCTGATCTTAACGCCTCCAAGCCGAGATGTAAAGTTTTTATTCATTTTAGATCATATTTCTATTGGTATCTGCAGCTCTGCAAAGTTTTTATTGGAAGTAGTTTGTCTTAATGTACCTTGTCAGCTGCACATTATTTTGGACCAGGACATTATAATTTTAATAATGACAGTTTTTATGTTAAGATTTTACCCTTACTGCAGAATATTATATTCTTTATTCTGTTTTTATATTTTTATCTTCTTATCTGAACAAACTTGCTCTGCTGCTACTGCATCAAAACTTTGCACTTGGGGAATATTTATTATGTTCTGTTTTTCTAAAATCATGATTGTAAATATATGTTAGCTGGATTAACAGTAAATTAAAGCATTTCTAAAATTTTTGTTGTTGAAAAATATGAATCAATTTGAAGAAAACAGAGGAAATTCACAGCATTAGTTAATTATGATTGATGTAGAAATTAGACTGAGTGACAAATTAATGCATTCTCAGTTAAAACTGAATAAACTCTTTAGAAGAAAACAGAATCCCTTCTGTAGTCAAAGAGTCTGGATCCAACATATGGATATTAAAACATTGAACATTTTCAGTTTTAAACTTATTTCTTATTTACACAGTTACATTTATGGCCACATCTGTCAAGGAATAAATTTTGAAATGAAAACAGTTTTAAACAACTTGTTGAGAGTTTTAAAAAAAATACTTGAACAGAGCTAAATATAGTGGAACATTACGAAGGTGTTTGAAGGAGAGAGAGAAACAAAAAAACCAAATCAAAAAGGTAAAAGAAAGCCCCGTCACTTCCTGCTTAGATGACGATTGATAGTTGAAACCTCAGAGAGATTTCTCATTCACACGCTGAGACATCAGCAGCACCGCAGCTCTGAGGTAATAACTCTCCTCTGTGCCAACTACTGCTCATTCATTCTTAACAAATCTGTCTCATTTTGTCTCCATCGTTAAATGTGTCTGTAATTTTAAATGTTGATAGTCTACAGAATAAATTCTTAAATGTTTTTCAATGTCTTGCTGATATTGACAGAGTGATGCTTCTGATCCAGTAAGCCATGATGAGAGGGCGGCTCCTGCTTGTGCTCTGGTGCTGCAGCATCCTGGCCGCGGCCCGCAGCATCACAGGTACCGTTCAGCTTTTAAATGCAGCTTTAAGTGGAGTTCACTCTGTGGGCTTTCATGATGAATTAAAAAGATGACAACAGACGACCTTTCTGTCCCACATTCCAGTCACCAACCACAGACCTGGTGTTCAGCGGAAATTTTAAAGTGTTGAAATGTCAAAAACTTATATTATCTGTGTTTTCTATCACGTGTGTGTTATCTGCTCCTTTCACATGTGAGACTCATCTGGTTTTAGTATGAATGAACAATTCCCTGAAGTACAGTTACATGGTAATTTACACTTTTCTGAACAGAAATCACCTAAAGCTCTGACTGCTTAGTTCATCATTTGTCTATTTATAGTCTCCAGCTTTGAAAAGCATTTTAAGACTCATTAAAATGAGGTGTTTTCCTTAGACTCAACCAAAGCAAAGGAAACATGCTTTAGTTGCTTTGGTTGTTTTTGTGGAAGGTTCCCAGTATGGAAATGTTTTTGTTTCTATTATTTTCTGATCCAGTGATGAAACTGGAATAAAAATGAGTTAGGAAAAAAAATGGATAAATTACACTGACAGACCTTCAGATCAAGAAAATGCTAAGAGAAAACTGGAAGGTTTTGCTGCTTGTGTTAAAAACCCAAGACTTTTGTAAAGTTCTGTAACTGTTTATATTTAACCATTATGAGAGATTAAGTGGTAAATTACAATGTAGTCCCACATAAACATCCATAATACCACCAGATTAAAAATACATGTATGTATCAAAAATAACTGGATATAAATTTAAACAAAATCATCTGCAGCAGTTCCAGGCAGGACTTTGGTTTCACTCGTCTGGTTTTAATTCAGCACTTTGGTTTAACTCTGTTGTTCCTTTTACTTCAAATTATTTTATTTTGTATATAAATGTATTTCTTCCTAATTCTGCTTGTTCAGTTTCATGTGTGACTGACTACTTCACAAACATAACCTGTGTGGTGAACAACATCAATCCTGACAACTACAGCCTGAAGTTCACTTCCACAGAAAGGTAAGTGTGTGTGCGTGTGTAGGTGTGGGTGTGTGTGTGTGTGGGGGTGTAAAGTAAGTAAAGTTTACTTATAAAGCGCTTTTCACAGATAGAAAGTCACAAAGCCATGTTCAATAGAGTGAATAAAACAAGATTTTTCATTGTTATGTTGCTAAACATACAGCACTAAATTGCACTGGTGCCATCAGTGATAAATGAGTAAAAAATAAATATAAAAGTGTAAAAAAATCAAATACATCAGCAGGTAGCCGTGAGAATATAAAGTGTATTGAACGCCTGTAAAAGTCTGTATCAGTCGTTATGCAGTGAACTGAACGGTGGTTGTTTTATAACATCCAATGTGAATAAACATGTTTTATAAAGATGAGCTATGGAAAATGAATAACAATTTTGGGATAAATACTGTATTCTGAGCACATAAAAGCACTGGGCTGTTCATAAATGTGTATGAATGAATCTATAAGAGTGTTTGGTGTTTTTTTTTGTTGTTTTTATTTTTCAGGAACAACACCTGTCCGCTCGTGGCGACTGATCAGGGTTACGTCTGTAACTGTCTAGTTTCAGATTCATACATGAGATCCTTTGACAAATATGAAATAAATCTTTGTAATGCATCTTTCTGCGAAGTTCTCCAAAGAAACTTCACACCAAGAAATAACAGTAAGTGTGAAATAATTGTTCTATAATCCACATTTCCCTTGTCTTGGTTTGTTTGGTGTTATTGTCATGTAAAACACGTTTGAAGATCTTTAAAGAATGTAAAAGTAAATCTGAAAATCTGATTGAGACCATTTTTCTAAACAGTTAAGCTGACCCCACCTCCTGCAGTGGATCTCCAAATATCAACAGATTATATCAACATAACCTGTGAGAGTAACAGGTATAAAACACACATGTACTTACAACGCTACCTCGAATATGAAGCTTTGCTTCAAGAATCTCACAGCAGCTGGAACCAAGTAAGAGCCATTAATGTGAGCAATCAGGCCATAATCAACGCTGACCTGCATGTGCTAACAGCCAACATTGCTGTTTGCTTTTCCTCAGACGATTTCCCTCGCATCAAATGTGTTGTCACATCAAATTAGTCAATCATTGCTCAAAGAAAACACAGAGTACTGTGTGAAAGCCAGATTTAAGGTGGCCGGAGGATCCTGGCACTCCACTTGGAGTGAGTGGGGCCAGCCAGCATGTAGGACAAATGTACAAAGGAGAGGTAAACTGACATCTTTCATGTTTTTAACTTTTGCAACTTTTGTCACACAATCAAAAAGATGACAAACATAAAGCAGTGAATTCTAAGTTTTTATAAGTTATTTGTCAGATTTGATTTTTTTCCTGTTTTGCAATTTAGATAAAGATTTATTCGTCATGAAACACACATCAGACTGTATTATCAGTATGAGTGTAAGACGTTTCCCCACAGCTTACGCAGAACCGTGCAGATAATTCAGAGACATCAGCCACCTTTTGCACTTTCTGCATGACTCGCTAACTCTGTCTTATTTCACACATCTTCTCAGAACAAGAAGACGTATTTCCTATTTTACTCAAATCTCTGGGCCCCGTCTGTTTAATTATTGGAATCCTCCTGTTTGTTTTCTACAATCCTGCTACAAGGTAACTCAGCTGTTTCTCCAGTTACATGTCAGAATGACCTCAGAATATGTATCTGAATAACGTTTTGACCTGACAGAATGAAGATAAAAACTCTGGGCCACACACCAACACCAGCCCCTTTCTTTAAGCCTCTGTTTCAGCAACATGACGGAAATCTACAGGTGAGATCTTCAGATGACTTGAGATGTTTTTGCTGTAAAATGTCTAATTCTACCTTTACATTTCTGGTAAGAAATGACAGGAATCCCATAGCTTAATCATTATATAGAAAAGAAAATTCATTTGGAAAAAATATGAATCATTCAGACCTTCCTCCATAATTATTGGAAATATTTTAATATACAGTTTACTTTGGTGTACATCAAGGCTCTATTTTGGTGCCTCTACTGTTTGTAGTACATTTGATCGCAAATTCTGTCAGCCTTCAACCCGTACATACACGAGTAACAGAACTCTACACTCCTTCAATTTTACAATCAATGTATTTTTATGTTATTTCTGTTATCTACATAATTATGTAAAGTGTTTCCCCCAGAAAACCTGCCATGCCCGGCGCTTGGGGCGCCAGGGCTGTCATTCAACCAGCCAGCCGCCATGTTTTTGAGTTAAAAAATTTTAAAGTTGACAGGAAATTTGAAAATATTACTTGATAGTTATGCGTTACTGGAAGACTGGAAGATTAATACCTAAACACCAACTATAAAGTCTTAAAAAAGCCAAAGAAACTAAAATAAATAAATGCTAAGCCTGGTGGGGGAACAAGTTAAGCCTGGTGGCCCGCCAGGCTTATAAAGCACTGAGGGAAATCCTGATGTATATAATTGTTTCCACAATTATAGCTTATAATTTCAGTTTAAATAATTTTATGTTTTCACACTTTTCTAACACTTTTTAAAATATTGATATCACTATCCATTTTGTACATTTCTGTGTGTAAGAGTATGTTTGCGAAGCTGCACTCTATACCTGGCAGCCGTGGCACCTTAACTGAGCAGACATAAAAGGAAAAATAATGTTTGAATTATAAGCAAATGCAATTATCTAAAAGGATCAATACAAAATGCAAGAGCCAACACACCCAAAGAAATGGCAGCTAGCTAATTGACTACACCATCAAAGAGACCAATTTACTGACTAATGAAACATTGTCTTTCACACAAACTCATCAGTGACACGCAGATTATACATAAATTTATGTTGGCTAGCTGGGTTAGCAAGCTAGTTTTAGTAAGATACCACTTGTGACAGTTTTGTGTGCAATAGTGCTGTAAAAATAGATCGATTGAAATAATAGAAAACATTTAATAGTAAATGGTGAACGCAGTTAAATAAAAGTAATGAATCCCACCAACACAAACCCGCGTGAACCCAAACATACCACAAAAAATAAAATTAGCATGCTTAATTAGCGTTATTTTTCACTTACTCTTTCAGACAATACACAAAATTATGAGGCAGGAAAATGTAGATAATAAATATATCAGATGTTGCATTTCCATTATAAATGTGTGAAAAACTTAATCAACATTCTACTAATGTCAAAAAAGTATTTCGCAGTGGCAGTGTTTCCATTAAATAAGAAATGCAATGAAACCTGCACGGAAATAAGTTTGTTCACGTGACAAGTCGTGAAAAACCATCATCCTCCAACTACTTCCTGTCATCTTCTTCTTCATGGTTTGTGCCAGTAGCAACATGTGGTTATTGATCATGGGATGCAAAAAAGTGTTTCCATTGCAGTTTTATGAAATCAACCAATCGAAACGTCATCATAGCGCCAAAACATTTGATCAAAATTGGTGCATTTCCATTCAGCAAATGTGTTTTCTAAATGTCAAATTGCACAATTATATAGTGATTTTAGAGAACGATTGTTCCAGAGAACAATTTAAGATTAGTGTATCAACTTAGAGGGCTCTTCCTGAACATGTACCAGGTTATTCATCATCAGGAATAAACCATTGAGAAAACAGTGGAATGAGCACACATAATCATTTAAAGAGACCCACCACCTCATCACAATCTTCTGTTGAACCTTTAGGAGTGGCTTTCACCTCACGGCAAGTACGTTCTGACATACAAAACTGAGGAGGACTTGATCACCGACGCTGTGACTGTTGTGCCAAAGTCCAGCCCAAAGGATTTAGAAGAGAACCAAGTCTTCCTCACCTCTCCAGCAACGCAGCTGGTCTTCCCTCTGAGTCACACCTCCTACGTTGGCTTTCCAGGGATGGAGAAAGCCTCCACTCCTCCCTGTCCAGGAAACACTGCGTACACTCGGCTCCCGTGCTCCGTTTGGGGTCCCTGCATCCAGAACGTAGAGGTCGTCTGCTCCGATCCAAAAGGTTTCCTAGAGATAAGCCGTTCTGATTCTGGTTGCAGCTGCGAGGATCTGACCCAGAGCCCGGAGTGCAGCTTGCCATGCAGTCCTGTGGATGAGATCCCAACGCCCAGTCAGTGTAATGACTACTGCATCCTCAACAAGACCACTCAGGGAGTTGTTCCTGTGCTGCTGTCCAAAGAACGTCCTGTGGATGTTCCTGACCATTCTCTGAAGTCAGAAGGATGAAAACTTCTTCTGTTTGTTCATTTAGAGGAAAACGGTTTTCATCTGCTCAATGCAAGTCAACAAACCTGCCCTGTTTCCCATCCCTGGTGAAACTTATCAGTTTGCACCTGCAAATAAGTAGTTGAATTACTTTTAGCTGGTGATTCTCAGTTTGTGACAGACCTGCAGGGTATCTGTGACCTGTCTGAGAATGTGAAGGCTTCACTTGTTCTTGGCAACCGGCTGCTTTTTTCCGCTTTTTAACTTCAGCTAAAGGAAAAGAATTAACCATTTAACAGAGTTTATAGTTAGCAATAGCTTTCTGATTGTTTTGAGATGCATTATTTTCAATATATTTTTGCCAGTGTTGAAATATTTTAGTATGGACTCAAAGGAAACTTTACTTTTATTTGTGCCATCCAATGTAAATTTTGAGTTTACTTTGACTGCATTTAATCAAGTCAGTGTTCTTGGCTTCAGATGAAAGAATTTGAATTTCTGCTTTATGTTTGATGTAAAAAGGGTAAGAAATGGTAATGTACTGCTAAACCTCTAAATTTAAGCAGACAAATGGTTTGTTTATAGCAAAAAAGGAGAACGATGTGCTACTAAATTTATAAGTAACTACATTTATCTCCATTATGCACATTTTCTTGTAAATAACAACCTAATATTCAATAAAGTACAGAAAACACAATGTTTCCTTTCCTTTTTTTCCATTTTTATTGTATTTTTTGGAGATTTTAGAAAAATGTTTAATTCATTTCAAATTTATGCCACTTCAAAACACGACAAAAACTGAATGAAAAAGTAAACATCTGGAAATCAAATGTAACCAAAATAGGCACAGGCATGCACGAGAAGAACATGCAAACTCGAAGCAGAAAGAAGTCAGGGAAAAGAAATATTTATCCATGAAAAATATCAGCAAACTCAAAAATATGGAAAAGTCTGGGATTATAGAATAATGAGAGATAAACAGACATATAAGCCATTTTAGTATCTTTAACTTCACAAATTTCAGGATAAAAAACAGCATAACACATACTTACTTCCACTTCCAAATATATTTTCAAATTATGCTTCATTTCTGTGTTCAGGGGAAAATATTAGTTGGTCATTTTTTATTCTCAAGATGCTATTTGTCCAGTCCAGATAGTGTGTTAGGGTTACCAGGCCATTTTTCTAACTATTTTGAGGAAATACTGGATAATTTACTATTGTAGTGAAGAACAAACATAAAAGATTTGAGGGAAAGTGAAAGTAAGAGGAAACTGTTAGGTGTGAAAGTGGGCAGAATGAAGTCACCACAAGATCAACTTTCATGCTCGGCGGCAGCGGAAATAAAGACGGTTAGCAGTCACGAGCATCAGCTGGAAAACCATTTGACATTCAAATCCTATGGTTGAACTTATAAAATCACTGAGGGGCAAATGAAAGGGTAAAGAGTGGGCGTCAAGTCCCACATCTCACTTTTCTGCTCATTTATCTCTGTATCAGGTGGCGCCCACATAAATTTCCCCAGTTTTTGATGCAGTGGAGGCTTTTCCCCCCCCAACATGCCCAGAAAAACACGATTCAGGGAGTCAAGGAGATGCAGCATGCAAGTCCTGCTGGACTGAATACAGGCACTCAATTGGGACCATGTTAGGGATTAACATTTTCAGTCAAAGTTTATATAAATTTTTTACAGCACTGAGAAATAAAATGTAAGCTCAGCAAATGAACATTGCTAAGCATGTTGTCTCTGCAAGATAAAATCAAAGCAATGCATGAGACTGGCTCTGCAGAGAATGACATTATGACAGTGAAGCGATCTGCAGATTATCAGTCCCCTAATTTTTGTCCCTAAATGCAGTAAAATTTCCAAATGAGAGTCCATCTCCCTCCCACACAGATTCAGCTATTAGTCACATGCCTGAAAGATGGTGAATGTACCCCATCATGCTTACCAAAGAACGACACCGGGGGAAAAGGTGAGCTGCAGTGGCTGCTGCTCTTTTTTTCAAAGTCGTGCCAAACCTCAGACAGACTCACGCAGCAGAGCTGCTGCTTTCAGCGTTTGGGGTTTCCGTCACACAGTTGCTCATTTTAAGATTTGGGTAAACAATCAATTGTGTTAATTCTGACTGACCATCTTTTGCAATGTGAAACAAAACAGAAAACCTTTTCATTTCTAGCAGCAGAGCTTAAATAAAGATGAATGAAATGAAACATTTCATAACTATAATAAATGGATTGTTTTAAATCATGTTTGATTGTCATATGGTTGACTGATTATGTTTAATTTTAAACATAATGAAATACATATATAATTATTAAATGGGGTGCACAGAAATGATTTGGGTTATTAAGCCTTTTTCAAAGTTATATTATAATTATATTATTCAACTGTGACATTTATTATTTATAAATAATAAACCACTTATTATTTATAAATGTCATTATTTATAAATATTTAGCTCCAAAATAAATATGTAGTTAACAAGCTAAATATTTAATTAGCAAATATTTAACTGCAAACTAACCATTTAGCATTCTAACTAAATATTTAGTTTGCAGCTAAATGTTTAGTAGCAGAATGTTATGCCGGCACAAATCATACAGTGGAGGAAGCTGATTACTGGCAGCTTCTCTCCCGCTCTGAGGTCCTGGATGTCTAGCAGTCGGGGGACCATGAACCAGGAACCATGAACGCTCACAAAGCTCTTTGGTCAGCGTGAAGGAAGAGAGTTTACTCTTCCTTCACGCTTCAAGAAAAAAGCAACCTCACAACTCTCTTTATGTTTTGACATGAAGACATTTAATCCAACCTGCAGGTAGACAGTTTTGTGGTTGAATTTCACACCGAGGTTTGTTTTCTTTTCTAAAAATAATAGGTCTTCCCCCTGTGAAGCTATCAACCAAACCACAGATTTCTTCTCTGTATTAGTATTAATACTTACTTAAGACTTCTGTTTCCTTCCTAGTTCCCCCTGATTCCTCACACTCTGCAGAGAACAAGCAGAAGACAGACAAATGTTCATAAAAATCCCACATTTTATAAAGAACGATTAACTATGTTGTTTAAATCTACAGTGATTTTAGTTGTACAGGATTGAACTAGACCAAATACACAAATCCTTTTCTAGAAAACCCAACAACCACATCCTAAATAAATGTCATTATTTGTGTGCAGAGTGTCACCCTCAGCTTGACCTTTTTTTATCCAAGAACTGTGTGTGGTTTTATTCTCTGTATTCTGACTGTGTCAGTTCTGAAGTACGTTTTTCTTTTTAAAGCCCTTTCATTCTGACATCAGAAAACACACTGAAGGACAGAGTAACCGTTTTGTTTAAGGGGATAATAAAGACTTTGGACTGATGTTTTCAAGACATAATTTACTAATGAAATTATGTAAAATGTAAAAGACTCTGGAGTCATGTGAGATTAAACTTTGTCCAAAGAAACTTCTCAGAAGCTGATGAATTACCATTTTGAACTACATGTCAGTTATTCACAGTTTCAGTATCACTTTAATGCTGTTATGTAATTCTTTGTAATGTAAAATTACAGACAGGGGAAAATACTTTTAAATACTAACAACTTGTATTACTGTGTTACCCTGAAATAAAAAAGATCATGCTATGAAGAACACGAGAAAGCAGTAGTGAGAAAAAGAGGAAGATCTAAATGGCAAAACACAATATGGAGCTTAATATCTGCTATCTGAGATTGATCTGCAGCTCCGCAGAATATAAAATACTAAAGTACAGAGCAAAAGCAAAAAGATTAATAAAACCCAGGAAAGGATTATATTTAAAAGACACAACACAAACTGCCAAAGGTTTTCATCTCCATCTGCTAACTTAGCTTACCAGCCAGTAATTTATTCAAACTAACACTTCAGGCCACACAAAGCACTGTTATCATAATTCAAACGTTTTCCTGAGACCCCAAACTGTCCAAACTGTTCTGCGTTGCTCTGTTTGTGTGAAGAATCGGAGAATTAAAAGTGACAAACTTAAGGACTCAGATTCCCACTGCTGTGGCCAACGGAGAGATTCAACACAACCACATCTGTCATGACAGAAAGTCATAAAATGGTTTCTCAGGTTTTTCCAATAACCCATTGCGAAATGCCCATAAATAGAGAGCCAAACAATATCATTTGTGTGAAAACCATTTCAAAATGTGTAAAATACAATAACTTCAAAGTGAATTCAGTAGTCCTTCAGCTGTTTCTCAGCTAGCTCATAAACACGTACAACGTTCGCTAGCATTAGCATTAATTAGCCTCCAGAAATATGGCCCGTTTTCTCCACAATATAAATCAAAAAAGTGAATAACGTGAGTCACGAGTTGACGCTCGATTTAAAAATCCCTTCAACTCGTAAAGGACACCAAAATATACGCCAGCTGAAACGATTCCTGGAATGATTGGAGAGAGAGAGAAAATTCCTCTGATAATACTAAACATATTCTGTAGAGAACTCGATTACTAAAGTATTCTCTTACAACAGCCCTAATATACGCATCAAAATACATTTTACTGACCTGTGATGTAGAAAAGATGAGACACAGTTGAGCTGCCATTAGCATCTAACCGGAAGGCAATCTTCTTCTGGGTGCCCAACATTCCCTATACGAACAGTGAGACCGGCGCCCCCTCGCGGTTGTATGTAGAATCACACTAAACAACTGAAATGACATAATAATGAGACATAATAGATCATCTTATATTGATTTCAACATTTAAGATGTAAAAGGTTGATTGCAAATGCAGATCTTTTCAGATGGAGGAGGGCAGATCATCTTTAACAAAACTGCAGGTGCATGTCTGTGTCTGGTGAATTTTTGGCTAAAACATGTCTGTTTTTCGTTCAATGGGTAGAAAATCCAGAAATGTTACTCAATTTACTGAACGATTTTTTCATAATAAAATTACTAAAGTAAAAATAAAAAGTATAGCAAAGTAAAAATACTCCTAAAGGTATTTTTGTCTAAAAAAGTTATTCAAATAAATGTAGCTAATTACTACTCAAATCTGAAAATAGAAATCATATTTTGCTTTATGCTTTAAGGACAGTTTGCACCTCCTTGTTTCTGGTGTAGACACAGAAAAGGGAAAGGAAGCTTTTAGGTTTTCTACCCCTCTGTAGGAATGCCTTGCAAGCTGAATTAAAACTTTCAGAGCTTGTTTCACTGAAGCTTTTTGCTCAATTTTAAATAACCGACAACCAATATCTTGTCAACAGCACCTGTGTTTTAAATCTTAAACTGCCACTGTTTTTAAATTAGTATTGTCACAACTATACTGCCTTTTATTGTCAAATTGCTGGCATTTATATATTTCTAGTGTGTATTTTTGTTATTTCTGTTTACTTGTCTAGTCTATAATGATGTGCTGTTGCTTTTCTTGATATCAATGGTTTTTTTCTGGTTAAATAAAGGTTTGCTAATAATTAAAAAAAATCCAGTATCAAAGTGTGTAGTGTAAATACTAAAAAGCTCAGTGGGTGTGATTACTTACACAGCCTCTAATTTCTTTACCTATTGTTGCTAAACATCTTTTTACAGCTACACTTTCTGGATTTATGATTTCCATTAATATTCCTGCAGACTTCCCGGCGACGTTTCAGTCTCTTCTTCTTCTCTGAACTCTTTATTCTTTATTTCTCCTCAAACCTGACCGTGTTGCACGTTCCCACATCAAGCTGTGCTCTCATACACCCAGATGAAGAAATGTTGCAAAGAACGTGCCTAAAGAGGTCATGGTTTCAGTATTTGCTGTGGTTTTGCTTGTGTGTTGTTTTACTCTTTCTATGTTTTTCTTATGTTTTCATTCACTATTCCACAGTATTTACATACTAGAAAGAAAACCACGTGTCGGGTTGGTGTATGTTGGGTGATCTGCTTAGTTTCAGAGGCAAACGTGGTCTATTCTATTTTGACGTTATCGTTTACACAGACACAAGGTTTTTTTTAGTGTTTGACATTAATATGTTGTCTTATATTAAATAAGTTGGTGGACTTCTTGAACTTGATGAATTTCAGCCCATACATCAACTAAAAAGTTCCCTCTGGTTTATATTTCTATCTTGCACATCAGTTAGCATTTATGTTCACACGCTGGTTCCTTTTATTTCTAACTTCCACTGAACGACTGGATTCTTTTTTGGAATCAACTAGCCTCAATTCCTCTGTCCATTATCAGCTTTGCAGATCATTCGTTCATCTAATTTGATCTCATATGAAGTTGATTTTGAGATCAATTTTATTGATTGTGCTCCCAAAATCTAGCTGATGATGAATTCTGAAAATGAGATGGATAACTGTAAATCAATATTTTTTTATTGATATATTGCTGAAAGTGGAGAAAATATGCTTTATTTAGCTATTTTAGGTTTTTTGCTGAAAAACTTCCTCTCGTATGACAAAAAGTTACCATGTTGTGGATAATGCCGTCTATTTTTTGAAGTGCACCACATCCTCCTGCAGTAAAACATGCCCATAGAATGATACTGCCACCACCATACTTCACAGTTATTATGGGAGAGGCATCCCCATTTTCCCCCAAATGTAATGATTGTAATCATGGGCAGTTCAACTTTAGTATCATCAGACCACAGGAGATGTCTCCACAATGAAATGATTTTGTCCCTCTGTGATTGCTGTTACATTTATAATAATCTTTCTTTCATTTGAAGTTTGTTGTAATTAGGAAGGAAAAAGAAATCTCTCAGAACAAAATGGAAAATGGAATCGGAGCATCATCTTAAAGACAAATTAAGATGATGATGACAAAATTAAAGTGTTTTATTTACACTTTAATTTTTAAAAAGTGACAGTTTAAGAATTACTCATACCCTCCTCAGTAATCAATGGAAATGTATTTGTCCTCACAGGAAATCGGCCCTTATCACTGCTGAGCAACTTTGTTTTTGCAACATTTCCACAGGTAAAATTACTCACAGTGAGAAGAAACATGTCAGTAAAATTAATATGTTTACTTTTCAAGGCTAAACCTTACAAGGGTATGGATGAGCTGAATTATGTTTAAATGTTTCCCGTCTACGAACGGAGATTATAACAGTCCTAGTTTTTGTACACTGCGCCACCCAGTGGCGGGATTTTATCTACTAAAAGAATCATAATTTTTCTGGAGAATGAAGGAGTCGTTATTTCTGGAGGGAAGAAACTTATTTATTAAAGGATTCTGAGGTAAAGTTGAAACTTAGCAGCTGTCAGCCACTTTCTACTAAAAGTAAAGCACCAGGTTGACCTGAAACCTGACGGGTCAACATCATTATATTACACACAAATGAACTCACATATCTATTTGATGGTGGCATTTTAAACCCCCATTCAGTGACACTATAATGACATGTGGAAAAACCGACTGACTTACGTCACAGGAAAAGAAAACGTCAAAGATGTTTTGGGGAATTAGCGCGCCCTCTGGTGGCCGTCATTGTTTTTTTTTTAATGTCAGCCCCAGCTGACTTCCTGCTGCACATTCAATAATTGTATATTTCTACGTCATGGGGTCTCCTCTGGCAGCTGCTGTTACATAAAGTAAAAATTAAGTTTTTCATAACTGATGATTATAAATTAATTTAGCTTTTTATGCCTTAAAAACAATTGTGAAAATGCATCTCAATTAATGAGAACATTATAAATAATTTTAATTCCCTTTAAAATAAAATAAACTTGTACATTTTAAAAAAAATACATATCAAATAATTTATTGTTATGGCTGATATTAAAAACAAAATTCCATTTCTCAGACAGTTGAAATGTTATGTAAGACCAATAAAAAATATTTCTAAGAATTCTGCTGAAAAGTATGATTTACTATATTGAATACTTTCCTTTTATTTTATTTTTATTAGAAAAACAGCACTCTTTATTTAGGAAACAAATGGCGTATAACATAGTAGTTATATGTTTATATAATATCAGCACATTTTGAGAAACATGAGAACAAGAAGGAGAAATATAAAATAATATTATATTAATATTAACAAGATTAAGTTTTGGATACAGAAGTCTTCTTATTCACAATAGAACAACACAATATATTAAAATGAAACAACAAAATATGCCATTTTAATTAGTTGGAGAAATTAGACAAAAAATATATATTGAGAAAAATTAAGAAGCATTAATTTAATGGATATTCTGCAGGAATGTAAGTGTATTCAAATTCTTATAACATTTTAAAAGAAACTAATGTTGATTAATAAAATATAATTTTTAAACCTTTATTTAGAATATCAGTTCACAAACAAAACAAGCAACAATATTAAATACCAGATTTCACAGGTTGAGTTGCATGTATTCAAAATAACATAAGCAATTAAAAAATAGAAATAATAATAATAATAAGGTGACGCAGAACAAAATACTGAAGTTTACGACATACTGACCAAATGTATACAAAATAATATTTTGAGTCACACTCCATACCAGTAGGTGGCGGTAATGCATGACGCGTAGAAACCATGCAAAATAACCATATTAAACAATCTACTCCTGTTGCTTTTGTGGAACTCACGTTTTCTTGAGTTGGACTGGAGACAAAAAAATGGCTCCTGAGATTCCTTTGGCTGCTGACTCCTGTTCTAAAGTGTTGATTAGGTGAGCTTGGAATGTTTTGCCTCCACAAGGGGGAGCTGTGGCTTTTTAGAATGAATGTTTAAACGAAGAAGAGAGGGACTCTGTTGTACACCGAGCTCTTTATTGGGAAACAGTTTGGGCTAAATAACTGAGACTTTTGAGCAAACCTTTGCTTAACGTGGTTTTACACCACAGAACTCACTCGGATCCGCCATTTTGTCGTGGTTCCGGCGGACAGCGGGGTCTCAGCTGGTGGTCCTGCTCTTGTTCGTGGTGGGGCTCCTCCCGCTGCTCGGCTCACCTCCACAGGTCGCCTCAGGATGAATCTGATCGAAAACAAAACTCTGCGCTCGCAGCTTCACGACGAGGAGGCGATGGTGGTAGAGAACGCCGTGAAGCTGGCGATAGACTCGGTGCTGAACGTGTTGTACGGGGTGAACGGCGCCAGGACCCGGGAGTACCAGCGGATGGTGGCCGACAGGGACAAAGAGATCCAGCGGCTGGAGGGGAGGCTCACGGAGATCGAGCGCGAGCTGCAGGTGCTGCGCAGACATGGCTGCACGTGCGGGTTGTTCGAGGCCGGGGGCCGGACCTCCGCCAGCGGACGGACAGGGGAGCAGATCCGGTCTGAAGCAGGAGGAGTGGGCCCTGAGGTGACAGCAGGACCGCAGGACTGTGACCTGAGCCTTTCCTGTAAGCGCCCACGGACGTGTCTCCAAAACACGAGTGAAAAGCAACAAAAACACGCAGATTTGATCATGTCATCACTAAACCCGACTAGAAACACCGATAAGAACTCAGGAGTCATAACCACATTTTCCTAGTGTAGCCAAAAATTGTACCCAAATAAGAGAACCACTACTTCAACATGTTTATTCAGATACAAAGTAAAACGAACTCAAGCTTATTTAACAAAGAGCTGCAGAAAATAAAGCTTTACATTGACTTTGTCAGTTGACATAAAGCTGATTTGATATTTAAAACAGTTGTAATCGGACAGACAAAAATATTTATGTTCAAGAATTTTTAAGACTGGTCTCACTTTACCAAAAACTGTAGGTGTGACTCTTTTCTGGTGCGTTTATTTTATTTAGTGTAAGTTACTTTTAGTGAGTAGCCACAAAGTTTACTCTAAGTAAGAGTAACGATGCTGATAAATATAATAGAGCTGCACCAATACCACGAGAAATCATTGCAGGAAGAGTAGAAGGCCGCTTGTATGTGACGTCCATAAGTCCACAGTGAGATGATATAAAACATTTAAGGATTCTGCTACAAGTGGACGCCCCAACAAATGCATAACATGGACTAATATATTGTGTTTTCTCTGAATATTAGTTATTTACTGTGGCTTTTTCTTCCACAGTGGGCGTTTATCCTCGACCCTCATCTCATTTCCCCTCCCAGTACCACGAGTCTCTCCTCCCATCACCGCCCAGCTGCCTGGGCATAACCTCCACCTGCTCCACATCCCGCTCCTCAGAAGCTTCAGGGGGCACAGAGGCCGCCAGGAACCTGCCTACATCTCCCAGCAGCCTCGTGGTGAAGGAGGAGCCCTGTGATGTGGATTCTGTCCTGATAGAATGGGAGCTGAGCGAGGAGAGAGCTGCAGAATCTCAGGAGCAACCAGGAAGTCCGTGTCTGGACCAGCAGAGTCCTGATGGGAAGCATGGTTCACCAGGTGCTTGGACTCAGAATTCATGCACACACATTTCCTAATTACTACATGTTTATTTTGTAAAAACATCTAATGTTATATCCCACCTCTCGTAGTTCCTTCAGAACATGTGGAGAACAACGGGAGTCAGATGCTGAGGGAAAAAACTCCAGTAAATCCTTCTGGTTTTCAGATCTCTGCATCAGATCAACTGAGGTGAGAAATAGCAAAATAAATAGAGAAAATATTTAAAATGTATTTTTTTTAAAGATTTAGGTGCTGAATTGAAACTGATCCAGCGCAGGGAGTGGCTTTATTTATATGTAAATCCAGACTAGAGATGGAAGTTATCGATTAATGAGTTAATCCAAAGTTGATTGCTCTTATTGATAAGCTAACAATTAATTTATCAACCACCATTTTCTTAAGAAATGGGAGCTGAGCGAGGAGAGAGCTGCAAACTAAATCATACGATAAAGGGCTAAATGTCTTATATATGCTGAATTTAAAAAAAATCAACATTATTTTGTGTCAACTGTGTTAAATCCAGAGTGAATGAACATGAAATTGTGGTTTTCTCATATTATTAAACTTAGACACATTTATAAAATATAACAAAACAAAAACCTCTTGAGTTGTTGAAGAGAAAAATAAAAAGATTAATTCAGAAGTATTGTCTGTGGCTGCCCTTCATGGAACAAGTACCCTCTAACTTCACTCTAATAATAAGTGGATTAACTGAAAACATTCAGTTAATCCACTGAATGAGTTGATTTATCAAAATCAGCTCATTTACGCCATGTTTTTTTCCAACATGTTAGTTTTTCTGCGTTATGTCCTCTGCTTCTCTGCCATCATATTGTCTCCTTAGTAACACATCAGTCATTTTTGAATGAGAAGTTGAAACCGCTATCATGGTATATGACGCCATATAGAGCCATTGTAAATAGAAAAAACGGGAGAAAATTTCCCCCAAAAAACTCAGAAATTTTTAGATTAATCTCAGAAATTTTCAAGAAAAACGTTTGAAATTTCTGTGCTCCAACAATTAAAGACTTGAAAATGAAAACTGCAAAATTTTCAGATTTATCTCCAAAATTGTCTAGAAAAACACTTTCTTGTGTTTCAAAAGTCGGAACAATTTCAAACAATGTCACTGAATAACTTCCTGGTCTGGTCCAAAAGTTGAAAATGTTTGACTTTTGAAAGTCAGAAATGTCCAAGTTTTTTTAGAATATCAAAGTCAAAATTTATCAGATTTTCTGTATAAATTACCTTTTTTTCTATCTACAAAGTCTCTAATTTGTTGTCATAGAGATAAAACTTCAGGAGCTTGTCAAGGTTTTATGTTTCAAAATAGAACCCCAACAAACATCCCACAACAAGCCCGGTTTGGACCGTTTCTCGTTCTGGTATGGCCCTGCCATCTTTATTTCTGTGTCAATTCGCTCCACTTAGGGATGAGTAGTGATGCCTTCTGCTGGATGGCGGCCAAACTACAACACTAACAGAAGACCTAGATGGACGTTATTAATTAATAGCTTGGAATGGTCTTTAATCTACAAGTAATCGTAAATTGATTATTGATTTTCATCCCTAATCCGGACCAATCTTGATCTTTTCCCACCTTGCCGTCTTTCCTAGGAACAAAAAGAAGAACGTTCCCATGTCGCAGCTGACGGAGGAGGCTCAGAGGTTGAAGAGGGCGGCCTGGAGAGCAGCTTCCAAAAGATACTACGCCCGTAAAATCGCCCGTCAGCAGGCGAGCCTCCACAGCGGCGCCGGCCACGGCGCTGGCGCTCAGCGCGGCTGTTTGGTGGAGGAGCGCAGGAAGCGGATGATCTCTGACCTGCCGGAGGAGTCCCAGATGATGCGCAGGGAGATGTGGAGAGCCGCCTCCCGGAGGTACTACGACAGGAAAACGGCTCGCCACCCCACCGAGGGCCTGCAGTACGGACAGCTGATGGAGAACCTGGACCCTGCTGGAGACACGCAGGGGCCCAACGCAGAGGGGCCCCTGGTTATCACTGGAATAATGTGCAGCTGATGATTACAGTTTGCTTTTACAAATGTTTCTATTCAGATTCCAGGGTTTATTGGACAGGTGAGACCAGACTCAAGTAATCTAATCAAATCTAAAGAGAAAGTTTAATAAAACACAAACTTTCCATTTAAATTGTTACATTTTTGTTGGAATATCATGAAAACTGAAATAAAGATGAAGAAAATGCATCTAGAATACACCCAGACCTGCAGCAGACTGACTGGCTCAACAAACTCATCTGTGTAAACTTTGTTTAACTCGTACATCTGACATCCATCGATTCTGAAGGATTTCCAGGTTCTTCAATAGGAAAAAATGAAGAGATTGCAACATTACCCACATTTAACTCTGATTTTTACTAAACTTAAAGTCCATCCAAGAATATATGATTATGCGCTTCCTGCCTGATGTATTACAATTTTTTCATAAACTCAATGTTTTAGCTGCAGATCTCGTTAAAAAGGCAGTTTCCTCTCCACCGTCGCCATGACGACAGTGGACAGACAACCCTGTCACAATAAGCAATTAATAAGCTAATCACATGATAAATTAAGCTTGGTAATTACCTTTATAATGATTAATATTTTCTGAAGGACAGTTTTAACAGACACCAGATTTTATTTGTGGTTTTGGTTGCAAGTTGTTTTTATTTTGCTTTTTATTTATGGTTTTTGGTTGTTTTATTGTCTTCCAGCTCCAGTGTGGAGATTTCTGTACAAAATTATAGTTTATTACTTTCCCATTATAAATATATTAGTTAAAAATGGTCTTAAAACAACAATATTATCGTTCTGGGATACCGATTGAACAGATTTGATCTTTCTGTATGATTGCTTGTGTAAAACGGCTTTCTGGTGTTTTGAATCAATCCAACTTGAATAATAACATCCATAAATTAGCTGCTTTTACAAAACTTCTAATTTTGAGTGAAGTGGTTTGTATTATTTGAGAGAGACGAAAGATGGAGAATTGCTTTCAAATATCATAAAAAAAACACAACTGAAACTAGCAGATTTATTTTTGTAAATATTTTTGTTGACATTTGATTTATTGACATGTTTTCTCCCATATTGGAGGAAAAAGAACCTGGGAATCTCAACTAAAACTATCATTTCAGTTTTTTTCTTTCCTGAATTCAACATTTCACTGAGTTTATTGACATGTGTCTCCATCCCAGCCTTCCCTGGTTCGGTTTTACGTGTTGAGCCCTGAGATCTTCCTGATGTTGTACATGTGCAGCGCCCCTGGAGTTCAATATGTGTTACTGCACCTACCAGCAGGAGTGAAATGATTTCCCTGTTTTATGTTTTTAAAAACGATCAGCTGAGTTTCTACTAAAATAAATCTTTTCATGTTTTGTACCTCTCTCTATTTTCCACATGTTAAATAATAAATATATTTAAATGCAGCTGTGGGATTCTAATTTCTGGGTTAATCCTAAATTCATAAAATGTGATTTCAAAATGACCATTTATTCTTACACAATAAAAAAGAACACAGTAATATGGATTTAACTTTTATTTTTAATAAGGCACTGTAATGAGCATACATTTACGTCAATTGCGACGATAGCAACAATTTATATTTTTATGTGAATAAATAGAAAAATGATTATAACAAAAGAGGAAAATATGAGATTTTACATCCTCATATTGAACTGTTATTAATAACCTAATAAAATAACGTGAAATAAGAAAACGAGGTTATGTGTAGAAATGATCGCCTGTTTCTGCTGGTTTCTACCTGATTCTTGTCCTGCGGTGATTCCTGCCATCGCTCCTCCGTCTGCTGTCTGTCAGCAGAGCGCTGCAGAAACAAAACTATCAAAAAATACAAAAACATGCATCTGTCATCAGAGGCTGTCTGTCTGTCTGTCTGTCTGTCTGAATTCTGCGCATTTCGCATTGTGGCCGCGGCGGAGCGCACAGCTGCTGATGTTGCACAAGTGTGGTCTTTACTGCACAATCATCCATGACTGACTGTTTATCCCACCATGACTGCTGTCTGGGTCTGAAATGTGAGCCGCAGTTCAGCTGCCGCTGCGCACATGCCGCTGCGCACTTGGCGCTAAACAAAGCCTATATGCGGATGTTTCCACCAGCAGAAATAAGTGAGGCGCGATCCTCTCATTCATGTCTGCAGATATAATGAAAGCTTTGTCGTTTCTAACGGACAGAGCTGCTTTTATTCCTGTTTTATGCGCAGAGTGACGCGCAGGGAGAACAGCGCCGCTGTTGTGCGGCTGTGTGTCCAGGGTTGGGGTTTCATGGACGGGGGAATGGTAGGGAATTTGCTGGTGTTTGTCACCGTTCTGGACACGCATGGAGGCGGACGCCCGTCCTAATGGAGCCTGCATGCGGATGTAAACCTGCCGGAGGCAGGCGGGTGGGGGCAGGGCTGCTTTAACGCTGCTGGAGGCGGCAGCATCATTTGCATGCAGGTTTGCTTTGGGGAAACGTCCTTAACGGTCGGAGCAGTGAACACAGCCGAGGATTCGCTGATTTGATCGGCTTCAGGAACAGATTTAAGCTTCCTGAAGCCTGGCTGCAGGCGCAGGGTTTCAGCGAGCTGACTGGACGCGCTCACTGCTGTTCTTTACGCTTTCTCGCTTTTCTGCTCAGGCAGGCCGGACGTTTACGTGTTAATGTGTGATCCAGAGCTTTTATCCTCTGTTTGTAAACATTTAAGCAATAAATACTTATAAACAGATAAAAATAATAAGCTGTATTTCCAGTAAAGCCACTGCGCCTATAGTAACATTGTACTCGCTTTCCTTTGCGCTCTTTAAATTTCACTTTATTTGAGTGCAGCTTAATATTTTAAACCCAAATTATAATATTTAGATAAAATTTGAATTTTTACCTTTAAACTCAGATGAACTTTCTTTTTTTTCCTCTCTGGAGCCTTTGGAGAGTTCTCTGTGCCTCTGGATGCACCTGCTGAATTTGGAGAGGTTTGGCTTGGATCCGCTACGCCCTTTGGGTTTTACTGGATTTCAATCTGGATTTTAAACTTTCCGCCACCTTTTCAAATCTATTCCGCAACAAAAACATCCGAGCTAACCAACAAAGCCCATCAGTTGTGCTTCTGCAGCCTGCCTGAGATGCTCCGGGGTTTGGAAACGCGGTGAGGTCAGCTGAGCGTCTCCAAGAGTTCAGCTGCGCACTCAACGACAACTGCGTCTCTCTAACCGTTTGGCTATTGGATGGAGCACAAGAAGTGTGGAATTTAGAGGGTGGGACAGTGTATTTCTCAGGTAGGGGGTTTCATTATTTAACCCATTTTAAATGGTATTTTTGGTGCCATATTGGTGCTTTTATCTGTTTGAGGCCTAAATAACCTTATTTTTCATTTGGAGGGGCTCATTTGGATTAAAAAAATGGTTTTGTCCAATTTGATCACCCCCACATATTCAACATACATGGACGTGTCCTTTTTGCAGGGATTGCTGGGAAGAAGAAGGAGGGTGTCGAGCTTGGGACTTTGGAAAGGCAGTTTTAGTCAGAGCCAATTTGAAAAGGTAAGAAATCCTCTGTTCTACTGGGACCAATGGGGCCCAATGTCGGCTGGGAGGCTAATGGAGACTCTTTACTCGGGATATATGGAGAGAAAGTCAACTTTTCAGATGTATTTTGGTGTATTTGTTGTGTTTTGTAGGCAGGGAGGGTCAGGGCTCTGGGTGTGCACTAACAAGGAAATATGGAGAGGTAGCTAGGGGGAGCCATAGCTGCGCAGGAAGGCAGCCCTGTAGCAGGAAGGCAGCTCTGTGGCCTGGGCTGCTGCTGAGGGATGTGCTGCTTATTATAACACTCACTAACAAAGGACTCCGGATGGCGCTTGATTGTTGGAGCAGTGGGACGTTGGTTCAGTTTTTGAGCTTCTGGGACCTTCTTCCTTTGAGAATCTGTTCACCAGCAGGAAGAGCCTCTGCAGAGGAAAACAGTCAGAAAACATGATCAAATCCCAGAAAACAACCCAAAACCAGGCCCTGAAATGTGACCCATGAGCTTTGGGAAGAGACTTAGTGAAGGATCAGAATATATTTACAGTCAGCCTGGCATTGCTGTTGTGATTGAAAACATTCAAGATGGCCTCTGTGCTGCCTGGAAACAGGTGAGAAGAGCCTGGCACTTCCTGTTCAGACAGTCAGTGCTGCCTGCTGTCAACCCGAAACCCACATGCAGCTTTAAACATTTATTATCTCCAAATAACTCAGAAAATCCATTTATGCTTAAAATCTGGTCTGTTTGGGTCTGTTCTGCTTCATTAGAAGTGCTGAGGCTCCTGTTTAAGGCTGAGCTGTTGAGCCTGGCTCACTTTACAGGTTTTTCAACAAAATGACTGTAATACTTCATGAGAACTAATTAACTTTTTCATTGAGTTTTATCCTTTTAGTTTGAAAGTTAGAACAAATTTGAACTTTAAAACATTAAAATAACTCAGAATCATGATGTCTAGTTGGTTGAGGTCGTTTTTAAAGCGTTGCAATGAATATTAGATCAATTAAATCGGCACAAAGGGTTAACTTAGAGCTACAAACAGCTTTCAGTGGGGATTTACCAACCTAATGTCACGTAATTTACAAAAAAACACTTTCATTCTCATTATTTTAAGAAATGATTACAAAATGCAATATTATTGGTAGATAAATCATATTTGAAAAAGAAACACAAGGATTAACCCTTTATTTACCTGCATTATCTGTGCTGAGAAAAACAGATTGTCTCCCTTTTCCAGCGAGTTTTCTGAAAGAATAACAAAACAAGACCAGTTAAAATACAGAAAGTAATCTAATAATTGTCTTTATAATTGTCTTGTCTAAACAAGAAATGTTTAGACAAGGGGTCATTTATAATCACCTATTTTCTGAAAATGGCCCCATTGAAGCAGCAGTATAATGCAGTCTAACTGTGTCTCAGAACAGCAGCTGTGGTGATTTTATTTATTCAACAGTCAGGTTTTCAAACAAACCAAATTTAATTTGATGTGTTTACGTGTCTGAAAGTTGATTTCTGGAATATTAAAAATAAATCAGATAATTTAAATCCATTTAAAGTCCATATTTGGTCCGTTTTTCTGCTGAGGCAGCAGCTTCAGTCCACAGCTGTGGTGCTGAAATCAGACGGATGCTGTGGATGTTTCTGGAAAAGCGGGTGAAATACCGCCCCCTTGTGGCGCTAACAGGAACAGAAAGTGAAATCATGTCGCCCTGAAGTCTCGGTGGTTCTTGCTTATCAGACCCGCTGCTGTAATGTCACTGGTTCTGGTCCGTTCACTGTTTACTCTTGTTTACAGGGTGTCAGATATCCCTGCTCCTATCAGAATAAGCCTGGCATCATGTGAGCTTCCGTTACGTAATAAACACGTTTAGCAGGCGAGCCGCCCACCAGCTGGAGCTATCGGCTCGGCCCCTAGGAACACACAGGCAGGGCCTGGTGCTGAACAGCGGTGTCAAGAACAAACATGGAGGCTGTTGACCCCTCATGGCCACCAACGGCACCCAGTGAGGGACAAAAATTCACATCAGCTAAAAAGGCTAATAATTAGATTCATGAACTCAAAAACAAAGGCTACTATATCTATAATTCCAGTATGTTTTAGTTTTATACACGCATGATATAGTTCTAGTCAGTTAGTTTTTCCCCATTAATTACCGTTTTGGAATGTGAAACCAGCTACATTGCTTTATTTACTCCGTATTAATGTTAGAATAAAAGTTAAAATGTGTTTTTCACCGTTATGATTATAAAAAATATTATAAAAACAAAACAAATCTAAATCATGTCTGTTACCAGGAGTCTGTTTGTTCTGGAGCGAACCAGAACCGAGCCCAGGGGAACATTGGCTTTCACCAAACAACGACTCACTGCTGCAGCTGAAAACGCTGTTCACAATGGAAATAATCATTAAAAAAAGAGTTTTGTGTTTTGTTTTGGATGGTTAAAGCATCTTCCAGACCTTGTTATTGTATCATGAACACATATTACCTGAAAATGATCTTAATATTATCGATTATGGCAATAATTACCAGGACGATTTATCATCCAGCAGTTTCTTGTTATGCTGACTAATGTTTCGCTTCCTCTGCTGCAGATCATCGTCACCATGATGGATGAGGAGATACAAGAAGACCACACCAAGCTGAAGCAGGGCCTAGTCAAAGTCCTCCAGTGCGTGGCCACCATTTCATCGGCGGCGGCTGTGGTCAACCCCATCTTCGGCGTGGCAGGTTCCCTGATCCGGGTGGTGCTGCACCACGTAGACGATGAGGACATCCGCACGCTGAAGCGCGAGTTCGGCTCTGTCCACCAGAGGCTGGACGAGCTGTCCCAGCAGAACCGGCGGACGCTGGTCCAGATCGAGAAGGAGACGCTGGACGGCCAGTACTGCCACGTGGAGGAGAACCTGAAGAACCAGTTCAGGAAGTTCATGGCCATGGTGGAGGCGCGGCCGGAGCACCGCAACGGCAAGAAGGATGACTTCGAGGAGAGCTACGCCAACGACCTGGGCGACCAGAACCTGCACACGCTGTACGACGGCGTGGTGGGAAAGCGGAAGCTGTTCAGCCGGCCCATCCTGGAGGTGTACCTGAAGCACTCGCAGGGCGACCGCCGCGTCATGGAGCGCCTCTGCACGCGCCTCACGTACCTGTTCTGCATCGGCCTCATCGCCCTGATGGGCTACGCCGCCATCATCGGCGACGACGAGGAGGGGCTGAGCGAGGAGTGGGCCGAGAAGATGGAGCAAGTGCAGGAGAAGATGCAGGAGGCGCTGCGCAGGTGCACATGAGCAGGAAGAGGAGGAAGGGAAGGCTTAACATTCCCACTCCAACTCCAACGCAAAATCTCCTTTTTACCGCGCGAACCTGAAGGCAACGTCTGCCAAATCCTGCTGCATGCAAACAGCCTGCTTTCACAACGCAGCCAATTAAAACAAATAAATACACTCATTTAGATTTATAAAAATTAAATAAAGCATTTAGACACAAATGTGTATCTTGAGGGCAGATCAGAATCTAACAAAAGGCAAAGAAAACGAGAAAAAAAACAAAATGTTACCAAATATTTTTGTCTACTTTCTAGTGCAAATATGTGAGTACACTTGAAATTAGACAAAACTAAAATATATAAGCTTGTTTTAAGTCAATAATTCATCTATATAAAAAAAACTGTTGGTTCCTCTGGCAGATCATTTTCACCAGTAACATTTTTTCTGATTCCAGTGCAGATAACCAATATAAATATCAGCCTATATGTCATGAAACCGCTTTAAAAGCTGCATTAACATGAAATATCTGCTTGTTGCATCCATTATATTAATATCTCATCATATTTTTCTTTATTTTCCATGAAGCTTCTATGTAAAGTCCAGCTTCATGATATAAAATAGCATTTCTGCACTTTGTGGAATACTGGCCTGAAAGCTTTCAGGGGATTTGGGAAGCGGTTGCCACAGTAACCAACGAGCGTCTGGAAGTTTCCAGAAAAATGAATGTAAAAGAAAAAAAATCACCACGTTTGACCTGTGATCACATGACCACCTTCACCTTGAGTTATCTTTTTTTTTACGTATCATTAATCATTTGTACACTATTATGAGCTGAGATCTTTATTTAGCTGATAAAACTTTATATTTTATTGATAGTTAAAGACACTAAGTGATGAACATAGGAAATTGCTTTTGTTTCCAGTCACTACACTTTCTCTGTTGGGAGGAAATCAGTAAAATTTTGGTGGCTGGCTTCATCTTCTGTGCAATTTTTGTGTAAAAATCCTATTTTTGTTTCCTGCCTGCAGCTTTTTAATGACCACAGGAGAAGCACCAAGTCAGACTTCTAACATCTGAGAATCTTTTTTAACCTGTAAGGTGTCACATCATCACTTTTCTTTGTCACCTCCAGTTTTCTCTTCCTGCCTGTTTTTTACCCTGAGTGCCTGAATGTGCCAGTACCTGCTCTTATTTTATTTTTATATATTTTGTATGGCTTTGGGAGGAATGGGGGGGATGGGGTGATGATTGCCTGCAGACCACAGTCCAGATTTATTGTCCATATTTTTGGATCGTGTTCTTGGGTCGAACCCGACCTGAACGGATCGGGTTTGTGGTTCTGGATCGTCCCACTGATTGTGACAACACTATTAAAGCTTAAAGCGCTCTTCTTTACTGGAGGAAAACTGGACCCTGAACATCTCCTGACATGTCAGATATGTAAATATGTTCATGTTTTTCTTCTGTTTGGGTTTATAAATGTTTCCATCAACATAAATAAAGATGTGAGAAGAAAACTTCTTGACTTACTTCTTTATATTTTCCTTCTAAATGTTCAGAATGAATTTTAAAAGTGAAATTTATCAACAGTTTCAGGTTTTCTGAATATTTTTGGATTCTTTTTTACTGATTTCAGTCATTTTTACACCAACAATTTCAAACTTTCAACCAATGTTTTAGTCCACAGATTTTCTCCTTCAGTGTAGAAATAAAATCCTGAGCTCAGAAACAACAAACCTCCAGGAATGAAGGAGGCTTAACTTTGAGTTTTCCTCAGTCAGATGGAGATCAAATCAATTTACAGATTTCAGGTTTGGGCTGAAATTACAGGAAAATGTCTGCATAGAGACAGGAGAGCATCAAAGCTACACAGACATAAAAATAAACTCATCTCAAATTAAAACAGTTTTTTGTGCAGAAACTCAACCTTCTTAACGTTTTTATGTTTACATTGTTGTTAGTTTCTGGACTTGATGCTTATCAGGTGAATTTAACAAAACTGTTTCTGTGTTCTGAGTTTAAATCCCAAAAGGTTTGATATTATTATCATTATTATTATTATTATTATAAGAAGCATAACTTGAATCCAAAGTTGATCATTTTGTACAGAAAAGCTAAATGAAGAGAACCGAGCCGACATGCAGGTTTCAGAAGCCTGGAGTCTGATTTCAGCAGCAGGTTAAAGTTCAGATCCAGAGAGTTTAAATTATTCAGCAACACTCAGGTTTTCAATTCTGACCTCACTTCGCTGCATGTCTTTATTCTATTTAATCTGTTGTTTGCAAATATGTTTTATTTCTGCAGTGGGATATAAAATATATAAAACTATAAGCTGCTTCAGAACAATGTGAAGGTTTCTGATTCATAGAAATATGACAGAAATATGATTAATATCAGAGCATGGAAGGAGCTTTAAGAGAATAAAATAAAAAATAATATGAGTCTGAAACATATTTTCTTATATTTGGTTTTAAATACATTTGTACCATCAGTATTAGGACAGCAGAGAAAAAATAAATGCTAAGATGTGCAGAACTTTCTCTTCTGGTCAATTCTCCACGTTATTTACTATGCAATACTATTCTATACTATATCTATTTGTTCATTTAATTAGATTCTTTGGATTTTGTCAAATAAAATCTGAAAACTTATTTTACCTGTGAAATAAACACCAATACTTCAGAGTTCCTGACCTTTGACTCCATCCGGCCTTTCAATGTTCAGTCTGAATCTGGTTTAATTCTGAAAATAGATTTCAATGTGTGCAGAACCAAATGAAAGAAATGAAATATGTTTAATAAAGATAAGGAACATTCATTTGTCCTCAGAAAATCCGTAAATTAAATGACAGTTTGCTCATTTCTCCACCAGGGGGCGGAAACGCCTCACTTGGTTCCACATCACACCTGCTTTCTGAGCTCCAGGGACCTCGGAGCTAAAAGCTTCACATCTGCGGTCCTTCAGTGAAGAAGACTTTCACTCAGAGACCCGCAGCCCTCCATCCTGCCCCGCAGATTCACCGCAGGACGCATGGCGGGTTCGGTCACTCTGGAATGACCCTCCGGGGTCTTTATCCAGACGAACAGGTCCGACTGTTCGCCCAGAGTTCGGGAACCAACCAGCAGAAAAATAATGTGCGTTGCAGGAATTTGTGGAGCAAACAGAGACGCTATACAGTCTTGAATCTCTCACCTGCGCTGCGGATTATTGAGGATCTTTGCGCCACATCATCATCATCATCATCATCATCATCATCATCATCATCATCATCCGTCATCTGATGAAGCTTTTTTCATCTCAGCTCTTTGCTATGAATCCATTTTCACCTGAAGAAAATGCAAATCATTTTATGAATTTTTTGGCTGCTTTAAACGACGTGACGGATTTTTGCGCATAAAGTGGAACAAAAATTAAATATTTTCTGATTTAGAGGAAAAATAAATAATGCTTGTAGGAGGAGGAGATGTAGCCTGGGTGTTTTCATGGCGCGTCATGCGCGCACACAACAGACACTACAGGGAACATGTTTAAATATAAAGAATAAATCATTTAATAAAAAATAAAAATAATCTAATTAAATATCAGATTTAACCTTATATCCTGCCTCTGTTAGTTCACTGCTTATAAATAAAATATGTGCGTTTTCTTCTGGTTTTAAATCCTGAGATGTATTAAAACATTTACAGCATCGGGTAAATTTTCGGCCTTCCTGGAATGTGAGTTTTAATGTATTATCATGTGTATCACATGAGGACAGCAGACATTTTCAGGTCTTACCTTCTGTTTGGATCCGTTTAAAAAAGGTGAGGAATTTGCGGCAAAAACGCAATCAAATCTGCAGAAGAGCTTAAAAAATTATAAATAAAAATGCGCGTAAATTAATCTAATAAAACAAAATCTCTTTTGTTGGAGAAAATCAAATGTTCTTCCGTTGAGGGTAGGAAAGAAAATGGACCCTCCGCAGATTTTTGCGCTATCTCTCTCTCTTCCTTTCGCTCTCTCCCTCTCTCTGTTTCTGCCCACCTCGCTCTCCCTTTTGCAGATACTGAGTGCGCACCTTCCCTGACTCCATCCTTGGACCCCTGTCAGCTCCACAGTCGACTTGAAAGCAGTGGGAATATTTTTTTCTCTCACTGGAAGTGGGATAAAAATAAAAGTCCAGCTGATCGGCAGTGGTCCGTGAAGGAGCCGCAGATCCTCTCAGGTAGAGAAACCGGCGCTGATGCTGCAGGAATGATTTCAATGCGTTTATCTTCAGTCTAAAGCGGGGAAACACGGAGGGGTGTGTCTGATGCTGTCAGGGGAATTGTGCGTAAAAAGCGCTTCCGTTGCGCATTTGTTCTGGGTGCGCATGACCAGTTAAACATGACGCAGTTTGGAGACACAGGACAAATCTTTTCTCATATATTTGTTGATATTTAGACTTTGTCTCCTTTTCTCTCTCATCTCCATAAAGTATAACAATGTGATTTAATGACATTTCGTTAGGTTTTGATGGGATCTGTAGGACAGAGGGAGAATGCTCATTTCTCCAGGTTTCCGGCTGATTTAAGGATTTTAAAACTTGCCTTCCTCTCTGAGATGAGTCACGCAAACATCCAGTGAGTCATTTTCTCCGGCTCCCATTTTGTTTGTTACCTGCAGCCTTTTTGGTGTTTTATTTTCAGATTGAGATTCATTCTGCAGCCTTTTAAACCTGAATGAACAGCAGTGACAGTTTTCGCAGCAGCAGACCTCCAACCTTGAGGACAGAACAGTCTGCTGTGTTTGCTCCTGCTGCTGTGGTAAATCTGCTGCTCCTCCCTCATTTCTCACCATGTTTGGATTATTTTCAACCTTGTGACAAACCAGACTCCACAGCTGAGAAACCAACTGCTTCTGTTATTCTGCAAAAATGCTGTTTAATGAGGCTAATAATGAGCATAATGTATAAACCATAAATGTTACTTTATCAGCAGTGGAGGAAGACTGAGACACTTATATGATGAAAACCATCTACGCTTCTGGAAAGTGATAAATCTCCTTTAACAGGATCAAAAAGTCATTAAGTCATTAATACAGAAGTCTTTCATACTAATATTTTTGTGAAGTTAAAACAATTGTTTTTCACACATAAACACGGCATGAAATCTGGCTAATTACTGGTCCAGTAAAAGTGATTTATCAAGGCTTCATCTCAGTTTCCTCTGCAGCAGAAGTCATCAGCATCTCATATTTGCACCATGTTTTCTTCTTCTTGCTGCAGTAAATCCATGGAAGAGTCGGAATCTGCTGGAATCTCCTGCAGGAGTTTTAATGTGCAGAAAAGAGTCTGAATCTGTTTTAACAGGGAAACTGGGTGTTAGTCGGTGATACTTTGGTGATTTTAATTCCAGTTTCTACACTGATCATCTCATTCATCTCTGAAGAGCTTCACTGGAGTCAGGAAGTTGTTTGGTTTGATTTCATCCTATTTCAGGTTCCTTTATATGTTTTCAGCTCATTCAGTTCACAGATTTAAGAGGCAAAGATTTTGTTTTATCAGAATTAGAACCAGTGCTAATCACTGCTAAGTGAAAGGTTAGCTGTGCTAACCCTAAAGCAGTAATCATGGACATTAGTTCCCCTAATGCTAAGTGTTACACTAACATAGTATTTAGCAGAAGCTAATGCTAAAGCACTAAATTCAGCCATGTTGATTCCTACGAGGACGAGAACCTGAAGAGACGTTCAAAAGGATTCATGTGAATTTCTGCATGTTTTATTTAATTAACCACACTAATTGGTTGCATTCTTCTGTATAACTTTTTTGTTGTTGCCATTTACTCAATAATTTCTTCAAAGAGAGAGAAAATATGAGAGGATATATGATTAGCGCCAACATTAACGTCAACATTAGCGGATTAGTGGAAGTGTGCCCACAAAGATTAGAACATTAATAAACAACGTTTTCAAATTAAACAATTCAAAACATTTATTTGAAAACTTGTTGAAAATGTAAAGTGATCTCTAAGATAAACTCATAATGAACTCATGATGAACTTTTACTCTTCTCTCTGAACTTTCCGTGTTTTCAGGGAGATTTCGTCCCTCATGTCCCAGAAAATGACGAGTCCTCTGGAGAAAGTGGTGGCTGAGAAGAAGGAGACCATCGAAGCGCTGATGGACATGTTTGAGAAGGGCGCCGAGGTGCTGGCGAGCGCCGTGGGGGAACTGTTCCCGCTCTGCGAGGCGGCCGCTCCGGTCCTCAAGCTGGCCTTGGACAACGTCCACAGCAAGGAAGTGTTTTACGTCAAAGAGCAGTTCCTGACGGTGAGGAGCAAGCTGGACGTGCTGTCCAACCAGCTGGAGGACATCGAGTCTGAGCTCAAGAAGGGAGACCTGGACCGCGACTACTTCTCGGTGGAGGAGAACATCAGGAACCAGTTCAGGAAGTACATGGACATCCTGGAGGCGAAGCCGCAGTTCAGGGAGGTGAAGAGGAAGCTGTTTCTGGATCATTTCACTAAAACCGGAGGAGAGAAGAACCTCTGGGTGCTCTACGATGCTCTGATGGGAACCAACACCTTCAAAGATCCCATTTTAGATACAGTAGAGAGGTACATTCATTCATTCATTCATTCACTGCGTTTCCATTGTGTGCAAAACTCTCAGCTAATAGTGAAAGCAGAGTTCCTGTTAAATAAGAAACACAATTAAAATCAGAGGGAGGATGATGCATCATCATCCAGCTACATCCTGTCGCCTTCTTCATGATTTACAGCAGTGATGTTAAAATAGTGTTCCCATCGCAGTTTGGCAAAATAAACCAATTTCAATACCGAAAAAAAAACACCCAGTGCTCATCAAAGATTTTAATGGAAAACAAGTTTTTTCAAAATTGGCGTCTTTACATTAAGCAAATCTTTGGTCAAAATTTGCTTAATGAAATATAAAAACAATCATACAATTTAAACCAATACATACATTATCAGCAGAAGAGTTTTCACTGATTACAAAAACACCTTTGACAAACGTTCTGCCTTTTTCTACCTGTGAAAAACCAAAGTCCTCCAGGACAGGCAGCATGTGGAGAAATGAGAAGCTTTAGCTCAAGTCTTTTAAACAGGTCTTCAATGTGGCGCTTAAAAGTTACAGTTTCATCTTTGGTGATGCCAAGATGTTTCTAAGATGCATCAATCCATGTGCAGAGCCAGTTTGATGGAGACAGCAGGGAGACATGCGGTTGGAGCACAACATGGCGCCGCCCTCAGTTTCACTTACATTCAGTAACAATCTAAATTGTAATAGTAGAGACTGAAACATAAAGGCAACGGATCTATCAGGACAATAAACCACTGAACGTAAAAGGGCCCAAATTATTAATATAGATGGTAAACAGTGAAGGGCCTAAAGCTGACCTTGGTGGAACGCCCTACACATATAACGGACAGGCATGTCTGTTTACAGCCTATTCAATAAACCCTTCGCCCAAAAGTCTTTGATTTCTGTTCTTATTTACTTAAATTGCATGAATCTCTTGATGGAGCATCGGCTGGAAATAAACTCTACAACTGCTTCTGTTTGGCAGGTATGTTGGGAGGAACCGGCGCCTCCTGGAGGACTTCTGTGTCCGGATGAAGGAGCTCTTCTGCCTGGGTCTGATTTCTCTGCTGGGCCACTGCGCCCTCACCCAGAGCCCAGAGGAAGAGCAGGACAAGATCCGAGAGTGGAGCACCAAAATCGAAGAGGTAGAGTCCAAGATGAAGGCAGCCATCGAGTCCTGCATAGCCGCGTTTCCAGAGCAAGCAAAACTAGACGTGCAGCGCCTCCTGCAGGAGACAGAGCAGGAAAATCTTCAGGATGCAGCTCAGAATCTTCTGGAGTTCCTAGTGAAAAAGTACGATTGGGTTTCCTGGTCTGTGCGGCTGATCAAAAACTCAGGCAAAGCCTTTGAGAACCTGCGAGCCGGGAAGCACTTCCACCTCGTGGTGGGAGAGAACTGGTTCGAAGTTCTTCAGGTGAACGACGTCAGCCTGGTGGTGTCGTTCAGCACCGCGCCCCGGCCGGTTCCCAGCGACTGCATCCGGCAGCTGATGGAGGGTCCGGCCAGGAAGGGCAACGCTCCGGAGGCGGTGGAGGCGCTGGAGAAGCAGCTCTGCGGGTTCATCGTTCACGCCATCAGTCGGCACAAAGAGTCTGCAGCGGCGTGGAGCTTCCCGGAAGACTGCCACTACTGGGAACGCCACAAGAACGTGGCCGTGTGTGTGCACTCGGAATAAGAGCAGGGTTTAAAGATTTACCATCCATTTAAAGGGGCAGTGTTACGTATATGGTCTCCGTCTCTTTAAGAAGCTATTACTCTTCCAAACGCTCCACCTTCTGTATGTCATCAGAACTATTTTCTTATCAAGCCTTGAGCAATGTTTTTACCAGCACTGCACTGAGAAGCAGCTCAGCAGATACGCAGTTAGCAAACCGAACTGCTGCTGCCACTAGTCTGGAGGAACTGAGTGGGGAGGCGTGCTGTGAAGCTCAGCTAGGAGGAGCTTTGTTGAAACACCAGGATTTCTCAAACATGAATGAAAGAGTCAAATCAACGCTCCAGGTGTGATTTTCATGAGGGAGTAAATTTATAACACAAGTAAAGCTAAAGTAGTTGATTTTACATAACACTGCCCCTTTAACTGCAGAAACCTTCATCCCACTGCAACAATGAGGAATAAATATTATTATTTATTCCTGTGTCAACTGAATATAACTGCCATATCATAGATCCTGTAGCTACTTTAACAGCTTTAAGACCCAAAGCACTGAGCGGATTCTCCTTCATTTCACCTGCTTGTTATCAGCAGTTCATTTATTTAACTGCATTCAGGTATAATTTCTATCACTGACATGTTCAGCATAATGAACATAACAAAGATAACTGGAGTTTTTGTCTAGTGGATATAAAACTCCAGTCTAGATCACTTTAGTTTCGCTCCAGCTTCTGAACTTTGACCTCAGCCACTTGCTGCAATGCTGCCGCCTTCATTCAGCCCCACAGAAAAGGCTTTGCTGAGTCGGCATCTTCGTCCAAGAGCTCCATGTTTGTTCCCCAGCAGGCTGACCTACATACCTCTGACAGGAACAGAGGCGACTTCTTCAGGCGTCACAGTTTGCCTTAAGCCCCAGAATAAAGAAACCAGCCTCAGCTTTTCAGCTGCAGTGTGCAACCTTTATAAAAAATGTTTTTAAATATGTGTTAAAATTGTCACCATGTTGTCACAGTTTGTTAAGTTATGAGGCAGATAATCTATGAAAAAAATTTTATCTCTTCCACTTCCTACATGAGCTACGATTACCGTCAGAAGAAATTCATCAAAACAACCAATCAGAGCCAAGAGGAGGGGCTTAGCGCTGTCAATCATCCTCATGTACTCGCTGGTCAATGTTCTAATGACGGAGAAACAACTTAATTATCGGAAAACTGTTTATCCGCCGCTATCTGTGGTCATGCTAACTCAGTTCTGCTAACAGTAGCATAGCAGAGTCCAAAGGGGAGAGGAAGAAATGAGCAGTGCCACTTGGAGAGGTGACTGACAGCACTAACGCCCGCCCCCGGCTCTGATTGGTTGTTTCTAGTTAGCAGTGGGAGAAGGTAGCTTGATTTTTTCCACAGATTACTGGTCTGTCTTTATATAATGACAGTTGCAACAAATATGCAATAAATAAATATATGCATTTTTTTGTTAAAGTTTCATACTGCAGCTTTAAACCTACAGGGTTTGTTGGAAAATTCTCCATCAGGGCACTTTTTACTAAATCTGAATGCATTCATTTTCTGTTTCTGGATGAACACTGGAGCTGCTGTCTTCTTATGCTGCTGCTGTTTCTTTTTTGAATTTTGTTTGAATATGAAGGTGAAGGAAATATGAAGGAAATATTTTGCTCTGTCTCTTGATTAATATGAGGAGCAGGAATGTTTCACTTCTTCATTCACAATAAAAACTTGAGCATGATCAGCAGTTGAATTGCGGCTGTGATGATTTTTATCGATTACCGACAAAACAAGCTGTGAATGATTGTGAACACGTGTAGCCGGATATCTGGGCCTGTTGCACAAATGAGATTAATGCGGTGCTGTTAGAGCCTGTTCAGTATTAAATAGGTGGTGCAAACTCAGCAACAGAGCCTGGAGCTAAGTGAATTAATATTTACGCTTCAGTCAGCGTTTCTCTGCCCACAGCAGCGCTGAGATCCTGCAGGCCAGCAGGAAACTGCTGGGCTTAGCAGGACGCCATTGGTCATAATGTGCAGAGCTTGTGGTCATCATTTCATATCTCTGTGGATCTGCAGGATCTTTAGCCTCTCTGTCGTAAATCAACCCTGTCAGAATCATCCAGTTTTATCAGGAATAAACAGAGCAGCTAAACCACGTTTCCATTCTGAGACCAACGGCTGTGCAGAGAGGCTTCAATAAGCAGGACTGGAGGCGTTTTATCAAGATACGGTTCATTTTGCTCTGAAACGCTACGCTAACATACAGAACAAAGCAAAACATACTTTTAAGTTAAACTATTAACTAAGGAATAGACGAAGCTTCTGTACATAAATGTGAGCAAAATAAATTCACATCACACGTCTAGAATTTGCTGCAATTTTATTCAGATGTGAAAGACAGACTCATCCAGGTTTGTTAGTCTTTTACATTTAATGGTCCCACATTCAGTTTGATTTAGATCCGGTACAATTCAGCAGTTCAATGCCAAGACATATTCAACTGGATTATTCAAGAGAGATAATAAATATCCAAACTGACTTTCCCCAACAAAGGTATCAGTCAGGAGAGGGGTTTAAGTAAGCAAAGTAATTAGTAGAGCAATGATACATAAAAATTACAGTTTGGATGTTTCAGCCGTACAAGAAAAGAAAAATGAATAATTCAGTTTTAAGCTTATTTTGCAACATTTTCTGGCTGGTTTAAACCAACACAGATGTCATCATGATTAAACAATTCATTTGTTGTTTTCAGAAATGCGTTATTTCACATTCCAGGAAGAGCATCAAACATATCCAGGGGCAGAGAGATGTTTGTCTGCACACCTGCTGCCTCGTTGGCACAAAGTCAGAACGTCCAGACAGGTGACGAACGCTTTCAATGCTACAAGACTTTAAGCCTTTAGAGAAAAAAGCAGGAAATGTAAAACAGCCAGACGGACAGGAAAACCAGAGAGCAGACCACTGAAATGTCACCAGACAAGAAAACAGCAGGAAAGAAGCTCCAACTCACATGACACAATACATCTGATCTACTTTAATTCGGTCTGTTTCCTTTCTCCCTCCCCTGCCTGGTGCAGAATGAGGAGAGCGGTTTGCTGCGACCAGAGCCAGAGGATTCATTAGTGGTTGTGGGCTTTGCTGGGTAACAGCTATTGATCCTGCAGCATAAAACGCTCTCATTGTGGCAACGCGTCAATCCTGGCCGTCACCCAGGCTAAACGCCAAAGCATCAGCACCCAGTTTCACCGCTCTGAGATTCAAAAGGCCCTGAAATCAGAATAATGAAGTTCAGATGGTGCTGGATGTGGTTTGCAGACAGAGGGCGCTATCAGCACACGGCACCGGACGGATTCATGGATGTTTGCTATTTAAAGTGAGTTTAATAAATCATTAACATGCTGCATGTTCAGAAACCAGCTCCAGTTGTAATTTATACTGTTTTCCAGGTGGAGAAAATGAGAAATATCTCCCGGTTCAGAAATCTCCCTGCAGCCTGAAACACTTCCCATCAAGCTGAGTCTCTAAGAGGAGATAGCAGCCAATATCAATATTTCATAAACAGTATTCAGGCTGAATGGAGGCTCACATCAGAAAGCCAATCAATGTCAGGATGTCTCTCTCCGCCAGCGCCTGCCAATCCTGCAGGATAACGCATTTACCCATCAGGCCGATGGGCCGGATCGACCGCCCTGCTGCTCTCCGAGTGGATTAATCCAATAAAGAGATTTAAAACATTTGTTCAGTGACACTGGCTGCAGGTCAGAACCACCAGTCCAGTTTGCTCCGGTCCTGCCCGGTTAGGAGCACAGAAGATTCAAGATTTGGAAAAATGAAGTGTTTTAAAAATTAAAGTTATTAAAATTGAAGCTGTTATTGCATAAAACGTGATTTTACTGACTCAGGATAACACGATGGCATTCGGGTCATTGTGGACAGATGAAAATATGAGGAGGAAATTCATCTGAGTAATTTCCACACCTGAGTTATCTGCAGGGGTGCAGATTAATTTTTAGATTCATCTTTGAAATTTTCCAAAAAAACAAGGAAGTTTCTGACTCAAAAGTAGAAAATTTGAAAGAAAAAACGGACAGAAATTTTGAGATTAATCTAAAAAAAAAATTAGACTTTAGATTTAGAAATTTTTAAGTTTTTTCAGGAAATGGTCTGAGATTAATCTAAAAATTTCTGTGCATTTTTCTTGCATATCTTTGACTCAGAAATTTCTATGTTTTTTCTAGTTTTTTGCCAAAACTTACTCTTCCTTTTTTAATCTCTCCACAGTGGTCCCAACATGTCACAGATTAATAATAAACTGGAAATATATAAAAAATATATAGATCTTGTTCTAAAATCATTAGTTAGGCCCGAGAGCTAAGGCTCATATTTTAATTGCCCGAGGCTGCTGAAGGCCATGTAAATATTCCGACATAACGGGAAAGAGAATTCTATTAGGCCCGAGCAGCCAAGCGCTGGCAGATGTTTTGAAAAAATTATCATGTCTCACTCTGTCCTCATTCTGTCCTCACTCTGTCCTCATTCTGTCCTCATTCTGTCCTCATTCTGTCCTCTTTCTGTCCTCACTCTGTCCTCTTTCTGTCCTCATTCTGTCCATTTAAACGTCTTTTCTGGCTGAACATTGATGTCAATATTTACACAGGACCAGCTGGACTCTGGCAGCAAAGCTTTGTGTGTTTTCCAGCAGGTTGTCTGCTGCTTTCTGCTTCTTTATCGTGTTCATCAGGAATTCATTAGTGATCATTACCAGCCTTTGATGACTGAGAGCTGAAACACTGCAACGTTCCAGAGAAAACAACAATAGCAGGCCAGAAATCCCCGTTTTGTTGGTGTGAGTCCAGAGACAACTGCCTGAGCGCCGTGGGGGAGGAGGAGCTGATGAGCTCATGGGCTGGGAGCTAAATGAGTAAAAGCTTGAGAAAACGGAAATGAAGGCAGATAAAACCAGGAAACGCCTGAGAGTCTGAGATTAATCTAAAACACCAACAAATCAGGAGAATCCTGCAGAGTCTTCATCCAGTTTCATGGAGTTTTAGTCAGTTTTAGTTTTAGCTGCAGCTGCAGTGAAGAACTGAAGCTGCTTCAGCCTCTGCAGTGCAGAAACAGAAACTTTGTTTATCTGCTTAGATAAAGATTAACAATGAAACTGAGAGAGAAGAGAGAAGATTTGTCTTTTCTTTTCAGTAATCTGATCGGAAACGATTGATCAAGAAAGAAAACAATCAAAGGTTCCACTATAAAATGAAATAAAACATTTTTACACTTAATGTTGGACACTTGGCAACTTGGCATCATTGAGCGCCATCTGCTGGGGGGAAGTTTGGAGCAAAATCATTTATGCTTGTAAAATTCAAGACCTGCAAAATGCAGAATCCATATTAAATCAGCAGTTTGTTGTTTTTTAACTTCAACTCTTTTAAACTGCAACACTGCAAGAATTTACAAAAGAACAAATGAAAGTTTTTTTTTAAAATTTGTTTATCGTTTATTTACAAATTTATTTAATTTTCTAAACAACAATTAATCATTTTTTATCTGTTTTTCAGAACAAATCAGGAAATAACATTTAATCTTTATTTTTGAGAACACATGTAAAATAGTTTTTAATAATTGCTAATTCTTCAACAGTTTTATATGCTGTACATCTTGTCATCCAATGATTTATATTCTCTGGTTTAATACTTTAACTGCAGGTTTTACTTGATTTCTTTAACAATTCTTTAAAATAAAAACTTTAAAAAAAAAATCTAAATTAAACTTTATATTTATCAGCAGGTTTTACCTGTAATATTTTGTCTACTTATTGTTATAATATAGAAGTAACTTCTTACTGTTTGATTTTCTGTATTGTGTTACTTTATTTTTTTTCTCTTTAGGTGTTTTATCCCAAAGGAAAATTTATTAAAATATACAAAATAGAATCTGCATTATGTTTTTGCTTATCATTAAAATGAATTGCTTTGTCAACATATCTGACATCTTAATTACTAAAATAAATCAAAACTTTAACTGTGTGTCTTCCTGCAGTGGAGCTGTTCAAACTGCTGGTCAGATGAGCTTTTCTCCTGAGCTCATTTAAAGGAAACATGATTAGATGCAGTTATGTGCTGAGTCACAGCAGAGGTTTTATCTCAAGGTCAAGTTCTTTCCTCGTTCCACGTTCCTGTGAAGCAGCAGCATGTTGGACCGAAGCAGACGGTTCATTTAAGTTCAAGGCTTTCTGAGTTTCATCTCAACATTCAGGGGTTTCTGAGATTTTCCCCTTTTCAAAAATAAGCCACCAGTTTCAGCTGAAGCCTTGGAGAGTTTGTCCTCACAGCCATTAGAGAAATCACTGTGGTCATCGCTTCATTGATCTGCTTGCTGTTTTCTCTGCTGCCATTCGATCTGTGAAGCTCTCTGAATATTCCTAGAGATCCACAGATTGCTGCAAATTTAAATAGTACAATCTGGTTTGTCTTTGATTTCTTTTTCATTATTTGATGCAACTGAAGCTTTTACCAAATGAGATTCATAACATTGTGACTAAACAAAAAGTCTTTTCCATTTGAGTGATTCGATTTGCAGGTCAGAAGGTCTCTGACGTGCTTGTTTAGGACGGAGATGGACTGAGGGTGAGTAAGTCTGCGGTCGATGCGCCGGCCTTTATCTGCTCCTCCACATCTGACCCGGGTTTGCATTGATCCGCCTGACGGACAGAAATGGAGGCTGGCAGTCGGCCTTTTGCTGCTGCAGATCACAGCGCTCTGAGAAAAACATTCTGCCCCATCTGCTTCCAAAATGAAGACAAATATTTGAATAATTTATTCATGTTTATCAGGTGAAACTGTTCGGTACTTATTTTATTCTCAAAATCTCTACTACATATCGATCTGTTGATGTTCGGGAAATCTGATGGACTATGGGTAATATTTTGTTTGAAATACCAAATGAAACACAGTAAAGACAAGATTGTTTTTTGTTTTGTGGATGAACTTAAAAAGAAAGGCTCTTAATACTTATGCCATTTATTTTATGAAAAAAATGACAATGTCTGGTATTTTCAACAAATATTTCTGACCTCAATGATAAATATATTTGTATAAAGATCCAACTTGAATTGTTTTGTTGATTTCACAGAATCATGTTAAGTTTACTTCACTGCAGATTTATTTGATCCGTAAGAGGGAATCATAACCGAGTTAATCAAAGCCAATAAAAGCCAACCTGCTGGATCATAAAGTTAAATATGGCACATTTAAACCAGGACTTTACACCAAGTGGTGAAGTAACAAATAAAAGATCCTGAAGTGACTGAGATAAGACTTCTCCTGGATAATAAACCGTCCTGGGACGTTTCCAGCCCACCTGATGCTGCAGCCTGATGTCCTGCAGCCTGGTGTCCTGCAGCCTGGTGTCCTGCAGCCTGGTGTCCTGCAGCCTGGTGTCCTGCAGCCTGGTGTCCTGCAGCCTGGTGTCCTGCAGCCTGGTGTCCTGCAGCCTGGTGTCCTGCAGCCTGATGTCCTGCAGCCTGGTGTCCTGCAGCCTGGTGACCTGGAAACATCTGGAGAGGAGAGGGGAGGCGAATCGCTCGGCGTTACTCAGCGCCTGTAAAACCCAAACTGTAGAAGTTCCTGTGCTGACTTCATCACTAAAACATCCATGGAGGCCAGTTTTAACACAAACAGGCTGCATTTCTGAAATATTGCCCTCCTGCTGAGCAGTACGTGTGCATGTGTGTTTTGTTAAGCTGCCAGACTGAAGGACGTTTCAAGAAGGACGTTTCAAGAAGCCTGCTGACGTTTATCTGGACTTTGGAGCGTTTAACTGCCCCTTAGTGTGTCTGTTAGTGAAAGTCCTGTTATTTTTATTTAAACTGGCAGGTTCATAACACACTAAGGATATTTGTTTGTTTTCTAGGTCCAGCTCCTCCACTGGAAGCTGAGAGGAACTGCATCAGCTGGATGGAGAAAAAGATTCTGGCCTAGTCAAAGTCAAGACCTCAATCTCACTGAAATGATTCAAATGATTTGCTTTTTTACATTTCTTAAACAAAAAATTTGATCAGAAAACATTAGCAGCGTTTCTCAAAACGTTCTCTCTCAGGAAACATCATGTTAGGCTTTTACCTGTGAAGCTGGTATTTTATAAGTAAATGAGAAATAAATCCATTATGTCCAATGTATGATTTTTTTTGGACTCAGTATCAATTTATTTGAAGAAACATCCAGCAAAAACAATATCTAAGCCAGGAAATGAGAACAATATCCTCCGAGCTAAAGGTCAACCACCAAGCCTTGGTAAGCTTGTGTCAGATTTCTATGGGAGTCTCTGGGAATGGCGCCACGCCCAGATCAGCATGTTCTGAGCTGGATGTCGGAGAACCAGTTGGATTTGATTATTGTTGATCCAAGCTAACCCGTATTAGCAATACAAGCTAATAGGTTTTCAGTGATGTAAGCACTGAAGCATGATAATCCTTTATATTAATCACAAAAGCAATTAAATATTAAAGACTCTCTCTTTGTTGCTCTCATGCATGAGCTAAAAATATTCCACATCTACAAATTGGTAAAAAGATTTTTAACAAATACTTTCTAAATCATGCAGCTTATCCACTAGCATGCTGTGTTAGCATCACAGCTGCTAAACCAAAGCCATTTCTTCAATATTTGTGTCTAAAAGGAACTAAGGAGGTTGCATGGTTAGCACCAGTTCTTCAGCGTTAGCATGTGACGTGGCTCTATAACATGAATAATTCTTATATTGGAGCCTGAACTCCAGAGACTGGCTCCGCGACTAAAATGCCTGGTTTAGCTTTTATCCTGCTAAAGTCATGAGGAACAATCACATCATTGGACCTGAGCATCAAAGCTAAATGAATTCATGTCATGATCAGTCACCAGACTATTACTGACTTACTGCAGTGGAATATTTGAAAACATTAACCTCTACTGCATATCCAGAACCTACAAATCAGAGAACTGGTGTCGTTTTATTGGGACAAATAAAACCAATTTTATTTTTTTTATGATACGTTGTAGTGAATTTTTTATAAATGCTTTCTGTGAAAAGGCTGAGGCTGAATAAGGTTTTAGATAAACTCACTTCCACAAAGTTTAAAAAAAAACCAAACAGTAAATGGAAGAAAAAATGGAATTAATGTGTCTCGTTCGTTCACTCCAGAAGAAATAGCTGTTACAACTTTAACTAGACCAAATCCAGAAGACAGTTTTTCAATAAAAGGCAGCTCTCTCCATTTTGTGTCCTTGAGTTGTCCAAGTCAAACTACTGTGATTTCCAGAAATTGCAGTCACGAATGTGGCAGTTTGATTCCATCATCAATCACACTGGAGTGTATTAGAATGGATGGATCTGGTCTGTGGTTAAAAAGCTTTCAGTGGTCAGAAAGGCGTGGACTTGATTAGCCGCAGGTTCTTATGTTCAAGTGAAGACAGGCAAACGCTGATGAGGCCCAATCTGAACAGGAGGATGTGAAGGACTGTAAAACGCCTGGAGAGATGCGACAGCCTCCACAGAAACATCCTCTGGATCCAAGACTAAATCAAACGATAACAGAGCAAAACGTCACATAGATCGCCTGAATCCAAAGTCAATAAATGATGAAAAGTCAAACGTACGACAATCCTGCCTGTCAAAAACTCTGTATTTCCATTTGGACTGCTTGAAAAATAGGTAACAAGAAAAGGAAATGACCCACCGACTGAGGAAACATTAAAAATAAAGGTAAGAATAAAACTGAGCTTAAAAGCAGAACCAAAGTGTGCGTCAAAGGAAGCAGGTTTTCCAGCCGATTACTCAGACAACATTCCACTGAAGACATGAGACATTTTTGATTTCAGTGTCTCGATGGATTTTGGACAAAAATAGCTGGAAAATATCCAGATATTGTCTCCTTCTTATCAGAGGTCTGGTATCAGATCCAGCAGGGAAACCCAGACATCCCTGTTAATTCAATGAAAACTAAAACATGTTGGTGCAACAAGTTTGCATTTATTTTTTAAGTAAAGAATAATTTTTTTACAGTGGAGTTAAACCTAATTACCAGATTGCTCTTAAAGCATTACACTTACTTCTACAGCGACTCGTCACAAATGACTCAGAGATGATCATAAATCTCCTCCAGCTGCTGTAAACAGTCAGAACAAAACCCAGAATGCTCCTCCAGTATCCGAGGTTCAACAGCTGGGGCCACATTTATAACAATAAAGCTTGAATATTATGGATATTAATATAATATCCATAATATAAGTCCTAGTTCTCCTCATAGTATCTAACCTATTAAATATGGATGTAAGAGGGCCTTCAGTTTATTTACAATTTAACAGTTGCTTTGCCTGCTTATTCATACTTGTTGGAGCTAATTTGTCTGTGAACACAACACACCTGGTTGTGGCTCACAAATGGCGCCATTTACAAAAGTTTGGATTAACTAGCTTAGAAACCGACACACATCTCCTCCCTCCTGACCTTCTCATCAAATTACCGACTTTCCCTGAATTCACTCCACATGATTTATGTTAATATATGTAAAATATCAGCAGGGATGTAAACACGTCCTGATTCTGTCACATGTATTTTAAACTGAAACAAATCATTCAACATTTTGTTTTACTGAACTAAGAAGAACGCTCTGCAAAAACACCAAATCTTACCAAGTACTTTAGTCCAGTTTCTAGTTCAAATAATTTTGTATGTTTAAATAAGACAAAACTAACTTATATGTAACTTTTCAGCAAAATATAGGCACTTTAGTCAATAATTTCTTAACATTGATGAAAAAATAAGTAGCTCCACTTGCAGATTATTTCACTTATAACATGGAAAAATATCTTAGTGAAATAATCTGCCAGTTGAAGTAAAACTTTTTCATCAGTATTAAGGAATTATTGATTGATTTTCTCCCTGCTTGTAAGTTAATTTGGTTTTATTTCAAGTCTAGTAACATATTTGCACCAATTAATTGGTAATATTAGTGCTTTTTGCAGAGCGCTGATTCATTTCTGTTGCCAGCATCTTATCACTTCCTTACATGAGGCTGAAGGGCTGGAAAAGTCCCAGCTGACTGAAACATTCGTTCTGCATTTTAGTTCAGTTCATCAGAACAGAGTCAGTGGGAGAAATTGACCTAATTTAAAGCAGAAGCTCTGGGTTTCATTTGGATTCTTAGCTTAATACTTAAAAGTGACTTTGTGAGTAATTTGTTCGCTTCTTCCTGTTATGTTTCAGCCTCTGGTGAAATCCAGGAGGATCTGTTTCTCCAGGAACAGGTTTTTCTCCTTAAAGCCCCGCCCATATTTATTTTCCCATGGGAGTCCACCAAATCCAGAACGACAGTTACTAAATCCCTCCTTTCCCACAGGAACTTTCAGCAATGAAGCAATACTTTAATGATGTAGAGGATGGGAGGAGAAAACCTGTCAAACTAATCTAGTTTTTTATTTTATTTTATGAGATTGGAGCAATCAGGTATGTGCAACTCAGTTCAACAGTTCAAACTCTGTTTTACACTTCAGTCCTTTGAGTTTGCATCTTTTTTTACTTTGGTGTACAACAAATCAATCCCATGAAAGCAAACAGGATTTAATGGCGTATGCAGTTGATGATGCTGCAGCTTCTGCTTATGATGATGTGGAAACAAAAACCGACTTCAAAGTGGTCAGACTAGTTTGCAGGCCAGTCAGTGTTGCCATGGTGACTGAAGCAGGTGTTGGTGTTTTTACCATTGTGGGTCAAAACCAAATCCTGCAGGAAGGATGCATCTGCATGTCCATAAAGTTTGGAGCAGAAGGAAGAATAAAGTGCTGTAACATGTCCTGCTGCTACTCTGGACTTTTTAAAACCCAGTGGACCAGAACCCAGAGATGAAATGGACTTTGATGGTTCTGGTTACATCTGGCTGTCGCTTTGACTCCAGCTGCCATTCATTCTCAGTGGACTTTGCTTCACAATCTTTTCCAGGCTGTATTCTCTATTTTGCACCTTTCTATACCACACTTTTCCCTTCCACTGCCCAACAGCAGGCCTGGATATGTTCTGGTGGTTTGATGTGGTTTTCAGTCTCTGCAGGCCTCAGATAAAAGCTGATCAGAAGAGAGTTATATAAATGAATCTTCAAAACATTAATTTATTTTAGTAAATCAAAATGAATCAAGAAATTATTGACTTAAAACAAACATCCAATATATTTCTGAAAAGTTACTTTTAAGTTAGATTTTTTTATTTCAAGTGTACCAAGGTATAGGCATTGACCAAAAATACTTGGCATCATTTTCTGTTTTTATAGTGTATCAAGTTCAACTGATTTTTTTGCTTTTCATCCAATTTTGAATTTCAAAACAAGTAAATGCATCTTTTGATGTTCCTATGAATTTCGATGAGTGTTTTCTACCTGAAGCCAGCAGTTTTCTGCCTCCCTCCCTCAGCTGGCTCTCATTATCCCAAGTATTTCCACCAACGTTTCCACCTGAAGTCCTGAAACCACAAACAACAAAGGCCCAGATTTTCCAGCAGGCTCAGCGTTCCTCTGATGCTGGAAACGCTCCGCATTGTTTGATCAAAGCTCCAAAATGTCAGAGCATTTCGTGCTTTCTTTCCGTTCTTTCAGACAAAACAAACTTGCAGCAGAACAACCGATTTGGCGTGGCAATCAGGCCTCTGCTGCCCTATCAGGCTACATATTGTTACGTCCTGCGAAAGCCTGGGGTCTGCTTTCCGATGGCGGAGCTGAGTGTGAGATCTGACAGCGAGACGACACAGGAACACGATCTGCTGACCAGCTCCAGTTTGCTACGGCCAGCGTTTCCTCCGCTTCCCGCCTGCCGTCCATTAAAGGCCGACTGTAAAACACTGAGGCCGTCATGGTGGATCCTCAGACAGAGACTGTCTTTCACCAGCCTGTGCTGTGACTCAAGGACTCTTCGCTACGCTTACATTCGTCACAACTGAGTAGATTCAGAAATTTAGGTCAATAGTTCCACATATTTTCTGGAAATGGATGGAAATTTTGACTTATTGCAGATCTACTGCAGTCATCTTTGCTTTTTTAGATGCAATATGGGGTGAAGTCATGCAAACTGCAAAAATAAGTTTTGTTTGAGACACTTTGTGTAAAATTTCCAACATTTAATTACTGAGGAAATCTTACAGTAACAGTTTAAAGACACTGCAATAAAGCAAAATCATGTCAAGTATTTTTGTCTGGTTTCTAGTCAAAATATCTTATTACACTTGAAATATTACAAACTAACTTACAAGTAATTTTTTAGCAAGATGTTAGCTTGTTTCAGGTCGATAATCACTTCACATCGATTTTAAAACAGAACCAGTTTCACTGGAAATATAAGTTTTTCATCAATTTTAAGGAAGTATTTACATAAAATGAGTTCCAACGTCTTGATGAAAAGTTACTTGCATGTTTGTTTTGTTGGAGAAAACCTTAAATCGTTCTCCAGATTAAGGCTGCTGAGATTCAAAGCTTCAAGGAACAAACACTTTATTTAACATCTGCAGATGGAGAGCGCTTGACAAGCGCTAAGTCAGCTAGTTGAAGTCAACTCTAAGTTGGATAAGGAAACATCCTCTCTTTATACGGCTCTTTCCGTGCCACGCACGCAGGTGTGGACTTTTTGCAAAACACCAACTTTCCGAGAACTGTCTGACAGAGTTCAAAATAAGAAAGGTGTTAGGTCAAAGGAAGTATCAAAAAATTAAACACAGAACAGAGTGGGCCCATATGCAAATATTCTAGCTGATGTGTTTATTTTTTATCCAGAGGTGTTAAAACTTTAACCTTTAACTTAGACTTGTAAGTCTAAGCAACTTCCTGTTTTAGGCCTTGAAGCGAGACACATCTGCTAGAAGTACGCATCAGGCTTGAAAATAAAATATTAATACCTTGATTTAGTTGTTTCTCTAATATAACACTAAAAGAAATCTATTTGGGTATAAGTATATGTATGAGCTTCACTAAGCTTTAAGAAACTATGTGCATCCTTAAGGGGAAAGCTTCCTATGTTAAACCTTAGCAAAATGATAAGTATTAAAAAGAATATTTGCACCCTCATAAAAGTTCAGGCACCCTGGTCAATTTTGATGCTTATAAGGTCAGGAACATCAGGGAGTGGTCAGAACTCATTTTAATTTAACAGTTTTAATTCAGTAAAATATTCACACTAGACAGAAATCCTTGGTTAGACTTTGGGATTTGGATGCATGTTTTCTTGGCCGGTCTGAACTGAATTTCCGATGACTCGCCAAATTTCTGAGTCAGCAACAAAAACAGGACTGAGAAAACAAAACTATGAAATTGTGTCTTTTCTAGAATGGAAACATTTTCTACTGGATTTCTTGAGAAAGAAGAGTGAATTTCCTCAGCCGGGTTGGTTTTAAAGCATCGTGCTGAGCTCAGAGGAGCCGGTCCGGTGTCCATGGCAACATGTTTGAGCCACCACAAGAAGCTTTTTGTCCTGATGGGCCACTTTTCCGAGCTTTGCAGTGACTGGTCTCCTTTTTATTCCCTCTCTCTTTCTCTCTCTCTTTTTGTCCATCACATCAGAGCAGATTTTCCCAGGGTGCACTGAGTCCCTGCATGGGGGAGTGTTTACAGGATGTTATCTGTGTCAGTCTCTGTGGAGTGGGTTCTGGTGGAATGCTGGAACGGGATGGAGGAAGAATTTCAAAAGGAGGAGTGACGAGAGACAGGCACAGAGAAAGGGTGAGAGAGAGAGAAAGAGAGAGAGGGTATAAATAAATCCCGAGGAAGCTGGAGCTCACAGGCGCAGCTGGACTTCTGGATAACTGGACTGCAGCCCACTGGAATATTTAGCCAGAAAGGTGAGTTTTTATCTTTCTATCTTATTTAGCAAAAAAAAAGAAAGAAAGGAAGAGATAAAGGAAGAAAGAGAGAAAGAAAAATAAAAACAAAGAAAGAAAGAAAGATGGAAAGAAAGATAAAGACAAAGAAAGAAAGAAAGAAAATAAAGAAATAATTTAAGATTTCATTCAGTTATTTGCAGTTTTACAGTTTCAGTTTTTATCATGACTGTTTTGCAGAGAAAAGCACAGAAACTGTGAAAGAAACCAGAATTTATGCAGATTTTTTCCTCTTTAAACTGCACATTTAAAATGATTTGTCAGTCTCTGCTGTGGTTTCTGAAACACTTCTGTGGTTTCTGCTGAGGCAGATAACCTGACCAGCGTTTGATCAAGAGCTCAGACGGACTCGCCTTTTTTGTCCTTTTCATTAGATAAGCTTAGCTGCAACAAACGAAACCTTTTCCTAAATATGACCTTATTTCCCAGCATTAAGCAACACAATCACACATTAATCACAATCTGAACGAGTTGCATCATTTTTTATTTTTAAAGTTGGCTTTAATTGCTTTTATTCTCCTCAGTTGGCTCACATGTGGATGTTTGTAAAAGGACATGTGACTAAATAATGTGAATCTAATTAGCACAGTGTTGGAAAAAAGCCTGAAAAAAGACACCAACGATCTCAGCTCTTCTGTGATCTGTTGCTACACACATCTGGACTTTCCTCCATGTTAGGACTGAGAGGCGTTCAGACGATTTGGTGCTAATTAAGCTGAAGAGAGAAGGGTGGTTAAAGTCATGAACAAGTGCAGCGGGAGAGGTTTGGGTGTGCCTGTTTCATGAAATGATTGAGCTCATCTCTCCAGAGTATTTTATACTGAAAAACAAATGATTTTACTGATATTAGCCCTGATTTTTCTGAACATCTGTGTTTGCTTTGGGCCTTGGCTGTTGGGCAGTAAAGTAACGTCCCCAAAGGGCCAGCACTGCTGTGTTGTGCAATAATTCACATCATGATCCATCTGTACATTTTTGTTCTGTTTCTGTACAGAAGTGAATCTTTTGTGCCTTTTTGAGGTTTTTCTGTGATGTTTGTCAAAGCCATGCAGGCCTGAGTCCCTGTCATTAAGCGCGGCTGTGAGGGCGCGGCATGAAACTGGATGCCAACATGCGCTGACATGATCAAGCCTTTCATTCGTTTGTTTGTCAGGGAAATGTCCTCTAGGAAAAATGGCTTCAAGTCACCTGCTTACTTTGACACTTAAAGCTGCAGTTTGTAACTTTATGAAACATTTTATTATATATTTATCGAAAATGTCGAAATGTCATGACAGTTTGGTACGACTTCTGCCAGTGCTAACTAGCGCTGTCAATCACCCCTTGTGTGGCGCTGCTCTCTGCTACGCTGCAGCTAGCACAGTCTGTCATGAATGCTAAGGATAGTGAGCACAGCCACCAATGATGGCAGACAAACGGTTCTCCTGAAACTGTCAGCTGTTTCTCCACGGTGTGTAGATGAGGATGATTGACAGCGCTAAGCCCCGCCTCCTGGCTCTGATTGGTTGTTTTTGGTGCATTTCTTCAGACAGCAATAGTAGCTCAGGGAGAAAGTGGAGGAGATCAATCTTTTCAGAGATCATCTGTCACAAAATGGTGAGAGTTTCAACAAATGTCTGAAAAAAAATCTATAAAAGCTACATACTGCAAGTTTCAAAGTAGGTTTAAGTAACTCACTATAATGAACTTTTCAAGGGTTTTTTTCCATGTTTTCTCTCCTTTCAGGCACCAGCAAACTCTCTGGATTTCTGATTAGTTTTGGTAACTGTGACAAACTCAGAGATGAATAGTGTGGCAGACTGGCTCGTTGAAAACAGGGACAAGATTGAGAAGGGCGTGGAGATCATGGGCCAAGCCTCCGAGGTGCTGGCCGCCACCGTGGGTCAGCTTCACCCCATCCTGGAGGCCGTTTTCGTGGCCTCTGCTGAACTCCTGAGCAACCCGGACGGCAAGGAAGCTCGCTACCTGACTCAGCAGTTTGAAAAGGTCAACTCAAAACTGGAGGGGATCCAAGACGAGATTGACAAACTCGCCCTGGAGCTGCAGAAGACGTCCATGAACAAGCAGAACTTTGACAGGGAGGCGCAGATTATCAGTCAGTACGAAAAGTTTCAGGACTTTGTCAACGCCAAGCCGAAGTTCAGGGAGAAGAAGAAGGAGAAGTTCCTGAACCATTACGAGAACACGGATGGCGACCTGAACTTGGATGCCCTCTACAACGCCGTCAAGGGCGAGAACACGTCCGGGGACCCCATGCTGGACACGGTGCTCGCCACCGAGCAGCGGAGCAGGAGGGCCATCGAGGATTTCTGCGCTCGGCTGAAGAAGCTGTTCGTGGTGGGCATCATCGCCGTCATGGGCCACGCTGCGCTCAAGGAGGGGATTGTCGGCGAGGAGATGGTCAAGAAGTGGCAAGACCGAATGGAGGATGTGGAGAAACGCATGAAAGCTGCTGTGGACGACTGCACCGAGAACTTCGCCACGCAGGCCAAGACGGACATGGAGCACCAGCTCCAGGACAACCCCGGCACCGTCGACACTGAGTTTGCCAAATCCCTCCTGGAGTCGCTGGTTAAAAAGTACGACTGGGTCAGCTGGTCCATCCGGGCCTTCGGCGACAGGGAGCGCATTTTCTTCTTCAACTGGCTGGCGGGAAAGAAATACCACGGCAGCGGCGGAGCCAATTGGTTTGACATTCTGACCAAGAACAAGATCAAGGTGGTGGTGTCGTTCTGCGTCGACCCGCAGCCCATCAACAAGAGTCAGATCCAGGAGCAGATCGAGCAGCAGAAGCTGAAGGGCAACATGATGGCAGTGGCTTTGTCTTTGAACAAAACCTTCCCCAACTGCCTGGTCCACGCCGTGAGCCACTACAAGGCCGTGGTGGAGACCAACAACTTCAGGGAGGACTGCTACTACTACGGGAAACACAAACGGGCCTACCTGTGCATCCACCCAGAGTAGGCGCCTGGGAAGAGGACGTACTCAGAGGACAGACTTTAGGACATCTAGTCCATATGGATCTGTATCTTATGGTGTATAATCTGCTTTGGGGACTGCTTTGTGATTCCTTGTCTCACGGAATTTCCTCCTTCTTCTCTTACACAAATGCAAATTACACAAATTTTCATAGAAATTGCCGGCTTCCTGCATACATGTCATTCGAGTCGACATTAAGCAGGAAAGCTAGATATCTACCAGAGATTCACCTTTCATCCAGACCCACTCCACCTTTGGACAGTGCCAATCTGTGGTTGATTTGTGGTGTGAATTCATTACTGAGAGTTTGAAACAACATGTTGAGCATAAAAGCTGATTAAAGGCTGTCAAAATGTTTTAATTATTAGCAGAACTGTGTTGAGATTCTTTAATCAGAAAAAGGCAGCTTCTGTTTTCCTCTTACTGGCTTCATTTGGTCTGTAACTCCAAAGCTTCTAGATGCATCCCTGCTGCTACGGCCGAATTAAACATCTCAATTACTTCCTTATTGTAGGTTTTGTAAAGGCCTGGTCATTGGTCTGACTGAGCTGCTGGAGCAGGAAGGCGTCCTGACGTACTGGAGTTGCAGACACCTGGTTTAAAGAAAAGTACTGAAGCTAACGGCTAGTCCAGGAAAAGCCAGGAAATCTGATTCCAGGCTATAGAAAAGCTACTTTAGAAACAATTTGGATCAGATTTGCTTCAGGAGGTCAGAGATGTTGGTGTAAAAATTAAAAATATAGCATTTCTAGACCATTTGTGCACTGAAAATGTGATTGTTAAAAATGTCTCGTGATTTTTTAAAATTTGTGTGATCTGCTGCAGAATTTGAGTCGTTCAAAGTTTTAATCTGCCAGAATCAGACCGTGGACTTGCCCTTTAGCATTAGCATTAGCTTTAGCGCAACAGAAAACATGCTATCAACTCAGATCTTTCTGTTAAAGCAAAGTAAATTTTAAAAAAAATAAAATAATAAAAAAGCAGTATTTCTTATGTGGCAGCTTTGTAAATTCTGCTAAGCATCAAAAATTCAACTTTAAATCTGAAAATGCAGACAAACTGAAGTCTTTAGTTTGGGTTTTTTCCAGGTGGGATCAGCAGCTTCAAAGAGCCTCTATCATCTGAAGACCACAACGTATTGTACTTATTGTATAAACTTCCAGTCTGAGTCTCAATGTCTGTGTGAAAATAAAATCCATCTTCAGAGCTTCTAGTTTATATTTAGAATGAACATTAGAATAATTCAGAATTTCCCTTTTACAGGATAAACTGCATTTGTCGCTTGGTTCAAAGCTCCAGAACAGGTGAGCCATTAGTCTGATAATTAAGATGTTTTATTATAGGACAGAATATGCAGAATGTGAAGAAATTATCTTTTTTTAAGTCTGTTAATGATATATACATAAACTATGCTTTTGGTGCAATATATTAAAGCTGGACAAACCAAGTACAATCATAATTATATGTATAATTTACTTTAATTTGTAATAAACGACAGAACAAGGCAGTCGTTGTCATCTGGTCATCATTAATCTGATATTTAATCCCATTTCTGGAGTTTAAACCTCATTAAAAGCAGGATTATATGTAGTTTTCTCCTTAACTTTATGCATTAGCAGTAAAGGGGCCGTTTTATCAGCTAAGCTGAGGAGCAACACCCTGTTTTCACCAGCCTGCTGTCAGTGTGGCAGGGTGTGCCTCTTCCCTGTAACATGAGAGCCACATGACCAATAGGAAGACAAACAGGCTGCAGTTTAGATTTCTTCCGCAAACTTTACGAGGTGAGTCCGTTTCTGGTCCAAATCTTCAGTAACAACATAGAGAAAAGCTGCGGCGGTTCGGTTGGATTATAATCTGATCGATTCTTCCGATCTGACCTCTTTCCTGTCCGTTGTTACATAATCGAGTCATTTTTCCCCATTTCGGCGCATTTCGTTCGCTTTATGCGCATATTCCATAAAACCGCAGGTCGATTTGTTGAAGTTGGATGAGTGAAAGAAACGATCTGCTGAATGTGTCCAGTTTTAATCTAAATATAAAAGTTTTCGGGGTTTTTGCTGCCAGCTCAGTTTTTCCAGGAAGTGTCTGCTGGAACTTTTCGCTCCTCGTTGCGCTGCGCAGAAACTTAGCAGATCTGCTAACATGCGCTGTTTGTTTGTTTCTCTGCTGTAAAATGATCCGATTAGAGGGCTTGTAGCTTGTAGCGCGGACTGATCGATACGTTTTACATTAAGAGGTGCATTAACAGAGGGACTGCGGCAGTGGTCAGACTGGGCGGTGAACTGGGTAAACTGGCAGAATGAAACCAGAACTGTGCGCTGCTTTTTAATGCTGCCAGCATGAATATGTTTATGTTTCTAACCAGGCGTTCCAACTTTTATCAAGAAACGTTGCACATATTCTCTGTTTTTCTCAGTTTATGTCGAGATAAATCAGTTTTCTCTCTTTTTTCTGTATATTTACTTTGAAGCACTCAGACTTTCTCTAAACGATGCTGCTCAGTATTTCCTCAGACTTTTCTTTTAAAGTTCTTTAAAGATGTCTCTGCAACTTTAGCATTTTTTCTACACTTTTAAATAAAAAAGGCCAATTTTTATGAGTTAAATCCCCATCAAGCCTCCAGTCTAAAAACTGAAATAAATGTCATCTAGTCTGGGAATCAAACCACATACTGCTTGTTTTTAGGCTTATCCATCTTTTATTCTGCTGGACATTTAGTTCTGTGTTCATAAAACTATTATGAGCTGTTTGAAAGTATTTAGAAAATGTATATAGTGAATTTTCTACCCATTTAGAAGTGTAGATGTAAAGAATAATTTAATGTTTATATTGAATTTATTCATAAATCGAAGAAATTTTTATTTTGTTTTAGAGTTAATATTCTCCTCCTTCACTATAAACTCATGCATGGTTCTGATTTGTAGATTTATTAGGAAAACTCCCCTAAAGCCTAAAACATTTACTGTCAAATCCAAGAGGTAAAATCTTATCTGCATGACGTTAGAATCTGAGACGTCCTCCAGGTAGTTTGGTAGGAATTACAGGGATAAATACCTAAGAAACTCAAGTCTAAGATTTACTGATAGATTCTTGTAAGAGACTCGGTTAAAGTTGGAGATGTGTTGAACTGAAGGCATCACAGCATCTCCCATCCAGTCTGAAATAAAAACATTTATAGTGGCTAAAAACTGAAAAAAGCAGAAATACAACATTAATTCTATTATAAATTGCAATATTTGTCTAGTTCCGTTTGCATATTTCTTAGTACACTTGAAATGAGACAAAACTAAGTGAAAAGTAAACTTCAAGAAAGACAAATAAACTTGTTTTAAGACAGTAATTCTTTAACGTATTTGCAAAAAGCAGCAGTTCCACAGTTTTAACCTCTTAAAAAAGGAAAAATGTTTTAAGTGAAAAAAATCTGCATCCAGCAATTATTGACCTAAAACAAGCTGCTATAACTGGCTGAACAGCTAATTTTGAGTCAGTTTTGTCTTATTTCCAGTTATTTCCACTGGAAACAAGGCAGAAGTATTTGGTAAGATTTTGTTTTTGCAGTGTACATCACATTTTTCTCCATGAATCAGGATAAAATGCGAACCTCAATCAGCTCCGTTCTGTGAGCATCCGCTGCTCCTGTTTCTGAAGATGTGATTTATTTAAAGCACTAATGTGTGAAAGTGAGACGCTGAGCAGCGAGGATGGAGATTTTTCACACAAATCAGATTCACTGTAAAAGCTTCACCTTCTGCCTGTTTTTGCAGGAATATACGACCCCGTCTATGTGGGGATATTTAAATGTTTGCAAAAACCTTTTAACGATGGTATTTTAAATGGATCATTCAGGGTATTTTATTAAGGTTTTTGTAAAAACACAAAGTAGTGATTAATTGCAGAATTATAGAAAAATTATCCAGAATTGTGCTTATTTTTATTATAAAAGTTAAAGTCTGTAAAGTGTGGGTTAGTGTTCATCACTACATTAGTGAAGAGTTTGCAGAACTCCAGTCATAATGGAAACGTTTAGAATCACAGGATTCTCCAGGAGTAATAGTTGCTAAAAGAAGTCTTAGTGCTGTCAATCAAGCTGAAAAGCCGGGTCCTCGCCTCCCTTTTGCTCTCTGCTTTTTACAGCTTCTTCCCATAGCAGGCTGTCATGAATGCTAAGGCTAGTTAGCATAGCCAACAATTATAGGAAATAAACAGTAATCCTGGAATGGTTGTTTCTCCACCATTAGTGCATTCAGCAGCATGTTCACAAGTTTGATTGACAGCACTAAGACCCTCCTGTGGTTGACTGTTTTGCCTTTAGACTCAATAGCAGCTCAGGCAGGAGGTGGAGGAGATCGATCTTTTCTCAGATTATCTGTCTCATATTAAACTGTTATCACATGGTGATGCTGTATGTAAAAAGCAGATTACATTTTTTTTATAAAAGTCCCGTCCTGCAGCTTTAATGCAAAGAAAAGTAGGGAGGCTGTGAGTTTAAATGTTTCTGGAAACATCTTCAGTCTGCATTGTTGGTGGATCGGGCCGGGAATGGGCGCTATCTGCGGTCCGCAGCTCTCTGCGGTCCGCCGAGATAAACGCTGCAGACCGAACCGCCTTCAGCAGAGGCAGGGAGTCACAGAACAGCTGACAGTTTATTTTCCATTGTCTTGTTGCCGTGGTTACTTGCTGAGTTTCATTGGAAAATGCGCTAGCTGGTCCAGCAAGTTTAACCTCTTGCACTTAATCACATCCCACGCCCGCTGCTCTGATATTGACCCAGGTGGAGGAGGTGGGGGGTTAAAGCTGCAGCTTCTCCGCCAGTCAGAATGAGAGCAACACAATGCAAATAAAACACACCTGAAATAAAACTAACCAGAAATAAAACACACCTGAAATAAAACAAATCAGAAAAAAAACCCTGCCAACTGCAGAAAGTTTAGACAGAAACTTAATTGTGTCCCTCACTGCAAAAACACCTAATTTTACGAGTATTTTTTTATTTATTTTAATGCAATTATTTTAGAAAAAGTACCAATTATAAGTGAAATAATCTGCCTTTTGACCACAACATTTTTCCCATACTCCCATACCATTAAAATATCTTGTTCCACTGTTATTTATTCCGCCAATAATTAGTACTTTTTTATTAACATTAATGAATTACTTGATTTAAACAAGCTCCTATATCTTTCTGTCTCATCTGAAATGTTCTGCAGTGGAAACTAGACTGGGAAACCTGCTAGGATTTGAGGATTTTGCAGGGCATAATTAGATTTTCTCCAAAGTTTCCAGGTTTCAAAGGGGCATGTCTGAACATGTCCAGCTGCTCCCTCCAAGTCGGCATTTTTAATCTGATTCCTGGCATCTGGGACAGATTATTCCTGAATTTTCCAACTTCAGCTGAAGTGGGAGAAGTGAGACAGATGCGAAGCATCATGCTCATTAAAATATGTTTAAATTGAAATCTGGAGCTCTCTGTCCTGCTTAGTGAAGCTAAGCTGCATTTATGTGCATCATTCCTGAATTGCAGTTAAAGTTTAGTTCCAACTCAGAAATAACTTCAGTTACTGGAAATGAATGTTTTTGTTTCAAATGCTTGAAAATACCAAATTATACCCAAAGTCATTTTCTCTCCTCCTGCCTGAAATGTTTAAAGGTGTTAAACTGAACTCAGAAACTATTTTAACTTTAAAAGAAAATTGAGCTTAAATCCTTGAAGCTTCTCTGAGGATCAGAAGATCTTCATTCTTGTTTTTTATGTTTAACCAAGATAAAAATTAAATTAATTTAAAAGAGTGACCTGGGTAATGGAAAGGGATCATTTAAGTTAAGCTGATCATGTTATTAGTTTGTTAATAAAAATGTGATTAAATCCAGACTAACCTTGCATTTATATGTTTACTGTGCAGAGAAGAAAATACTAAAATTCATCTAAGGACAGATACACATACTTCCTAAAAATAGAAATATAAAGACAGAAGAGTCTAAAAAAGTTAAAACTTTGCAAAGGTTTTTCTAATAATTGTGACTCCATGATTCTTTTTGTTCAAACAAAATAATATGTTTTAAACCTGAACTAAATCTTCTATTTTCACACTGAATGTTCTGCTAATTGAGTTCCTGAAAGCTGCTGCAGAGCAGATCGATGTTATCGTGGCATTCCTTTGAAAAACTCCTGGATTCCTGCTTAAAGTTGGGTTTTAATGGTAACGCTGCATGTCTAACGATGGAGACCATTAGCATGACGTGAGCCCAGCTCAGCCCATAACGCTGTTGCATCACTCGCCTGTATTGACTCACTCATTCCTCTGAGGGTGTGACTGAACTTCACTCGGCTCTTTTTCTCTCTTCTTATCAGCTTCTCCAGTTTTTCTAGAAGACCAAGCAGAGCAGGCTGCAGTTTGAAGACGTTTACAGAGCCGTAAGTTTATCTACAGAACTGCAAAAATACAAACTCTTAGTTTGAAGAGGAAATATCTTAGTGCACTTGAAACAAGATGAAACTACCTCATAACTGACTTTTCAGAAAGATATAGGAGTTTGTTTTAAGTCAGTAATTCCTTAATATTAATGAAAGTTACTAGTTTCATTGACAGATTATTTCACTTATAATAAGAGCATCATTTTTATCCTGATTCATTTCTTGTCATAATAAGAATTTGAATTAATAATGTTTTTTAAAAAAGCTGTTCAGTTTATCAGGATTGTTATTTTTACTATTTTCTATACTGTTTGTGTAATTAATGAGAGCATTAATAAATATCAATAACTTTGTAAATATGACTGAATATCGTCACAGAATGCAGTTTACTGAAACAAATTACACTTCATTATGAGACCGGCGTTCTGAAGAAGTGCATTGGAAATGGTTTTCAGTATTTGTGTTTGTGGGGCTATAAATACTCCAGACAAGGCGACAGGCAGCTGACTCTGTGGGTGGGCAATGCCCCCCAATGCCCCCCAATACCCCCCAGCACCCCCCAATAACTCCAAATGCCCCTCAACGCCCCCAAATGCCCCCAATACCCCCGAATGTCACCCAATGACCCAGAATGCCCCCCAATGCCCCCCAATGCCCTCCCATGACGCCAGGCCTGGAAAACATGAACAGTGCCCTGAGAGTTTTTTTTGTTGTTTTTTTCTCTCATTCATCGCGCCGCCCTAGGGGACGCGCCCCACACTTTGTGAACCACTAATCTAAGCGGTCTATTTCTTTCTGAAAAGTTATTTATAGGTTAGTTTTGTTTTATTTAAAATCTACTAAGATATTTGCACTAGAAACTAGACCAAAAGTACTTGGTTTTGTGTTTTTGCTGTGTTCTCATAATTACTCTTTCTAAAGTGTAAGTTTCTGTTTGCAGGACAGTTTGTGAGACACCAGCCAACGATGGCGAATCCATTACAGAAGCTTGTGGCGGAGAAGAAGGACATGGTGGAGACGGTGATGGAGGTGTTCGAACAAGGAGCCGAAGTGGTGGCCAGCATCGCCGGAGACCTCTTCCCCGTGTTTTCCATCGCCGCTCCCATTGTCAAGCTGGCTCTGGACAACGTGGAGAGCAAAGAGGCGGCCTTCATGAAGGAGCAGTTCCAGAAGGTCCGAGACCGCCTGGAGGTGGTCTCCGAGGAGCTGCAGCGGATCAACGACAAGATCAAGAAGAGCGGGGTGGATGCTGCCTACTTCTCTGTGGAAGAAAACATCACCAACCAGTTCAGGAAATACATGGACATCCTCAACGCCAAGCCGAAGTTCAGAGAGGTGAAGAAGAAGCTTTTCCTGGAACATTTCGCCAAAACCGGTGGAGAAAAGAACCTGCACATCCTCTACAACGCCGTGACCGGAGAAAGCTTCTCCGGGGAGCCGATCCTGGAGATCATCCAGAACTACGAGGAGAAAAGCCGCCGACCAATGGAGGACTTCTGTGCTCGCCTGAAGAAGCTCTTTTGTGTGGGGCTCATTGCGCTTTTGGGGCACGCTGCCCTGAAGGGCTACGACGAAGATGAGGCTCTTCTGAAAGAGTGGGGCGAAAATATGAACAAAGTCCAGGCCAAAATGAACGCGGTCATCGAAGACTGCATCGTTAGCTTCCCTAAGCAGGCCGAGCTGGACTCCCGCCGTCTGGTGAGAGACCAGGAGGGCTTAGCCAACCAGCAGCTAGCCGACGCTATCGTCGAGCAGCTAAAGAAGAAGTACGACTGGGTGGGCTGGTCAGTGCGTGTCTTCAGGTCTCCCACTGGCCTGTTCACCAACAAGAAGGACTACCAGTGCGCCACCGGGAAGAGCCGCTTCCAGGTTCCCACGTCGGACGACAAGCTGAATGTCTGGGTGTCGTTCAGCTCCTCTGCTGAGCCCGTGGATAAGGGCCACATCCAGCAGCTGATCCAGAGTCAGAAGAAGCTCACCGTGGTGGGTGTAGCCGAGTTCCTGTTCGAGAAGCTGCCGGGCGACTGCATCGTCCACACCATCAAAACCAGCAGAGACCTGGCCTGCTCCTGGAGCTTCCAGGACGACCTGCACTACTGGGAGGAGCACAAGAACTTCTACGTCTGCGTTCATTCAGCCTGAAGAGTGAGAGAAAACTCTGATTGCACAGATTATAGCACCATGCTGCTCTGCAGTCCTCTGACCTTACAAATGTGCCTCAAAATGTTTAGATATTAGAGATTTGACCGTATTTATGGGTGTAAGTATCTGAGTGAAGCCAACAGCGATGAAGCCATTCAACAAGGGACACATTAAAGACTCAAATGTCCAAACATTGATGTAACTTAACCAACTGCATCCTTGTTGCCATGTAACTGCAGCTTTTCTAACCCCAAAACAAAAATGAAACGGTAAAAATAAGCACATTTATTTATCCACATTCATTTGCATTGTTCAACAGAAGAAGTGGTTAGAAAAAGCTGCGGAGCAACATGGACATTATTGAGTTAATAAATTACACAATCATCTTCTGTTCATATTCTCAGAGCAACTTCAATGTTTTTGTTTCTGTCAGTTTTTATTGGTCTGCTGCGTTTCTGTGTAGCTGTTAGCTTTACTCACTGGCTGCTGTCCTGAAAACAAGTTAGTACTCTAAAGAAATCTTTTATAAAATCCCTTTCTTGCACCTTCAGCTGGGTAAAAATCTCCTGCCTTTTTCAGAACAAATTCTTGAGATAAACTGATGTGAGTTTCATAACAATATTCCTCTTTTCCTGAAGATTTTGGAAGGATTTAATGTTTCAACCTGGACATGTTTTTATTAGAAAGAGAAAATTGTTATGGCTGTTCTGGTGCTGATGAAGCCGAGTTCTCTCAAAATGGGCTGTTTGTATCGAAACTAAGGAAACTCTCTGTTTGATTTCACCTTTAGTTCTTATTTGGCCTAAAAGAAAATGTTTTCTTTTTCTGTCTGCTAAGCCTTAATCTGCGCTGGCGCTCCTGCAGCGGCTCCTGCAGTGGCTCCTGCAGCGGCTCCTGCAGCGCCCCCTGCAGCGGCCCCGCACGGCCCCTGCAGCGGCCCCTGCAGCGGCCCCTGCAGCGGCCCCTGCAGCGACTCCAGCAGCGGCCCCTGCAGCGGCCCCTGCAACGGCCCCTGCAGCGGCCCCTGCAGCGGCCCCTGCAGCGGCTCCTGTCAAACATCTCCCAGCTTCACTTTTGAACGGTTTAGTTGAATTTTTGATTCATTTTGGGTTTTTGCGTTTTTATAATTTGACCTTCATGTTCACACTACCTGCGGACAATGCAGTAATATTCAATAGATTATAAACACTTTTTATTAATTAAGCCCACATTTCTGTTTCAAAATGGTTTTTTTTACCATCTGTAAACAGAAAACCATCATAATGAACAAAAGGCTTAAAATATCACTCTGTGTGAAATTTATCTATATGATGTCTCAGCTTTGGGGAATTTATTAATGAAACTAATGTGCTTTTCAAAATACTCAGATTTATTGAATGTGACTGTATAATGCACTGACTATTCATAGTTGTGGGTTTTTGCTCTTCTGTCACCGTTAAGTTTCTTCACACACATTTTGTGACTTTTTATTTTACACTTTCTATTGCAATGGTTCCCTGTAACCAATAAAATCAATAAATCTTGATTAAATGCACGATTATTGTTGTGATTTAATGATTATTGTTTTTTAATCTCCATCATGTAATCAACAGATGCCTCAATTTTAAGTCACATTCTTGTCTGGAAAGCTTCATCGTGTTTTATAAACAGCACATTTTCTCATTTTTTAAAGGCATAAAGTTAATAATGAACATATTTAACGGATAAACTGTTAATTAACGACCCAGATGTTTAGCATCAGGCATGTTTAAATGTTTTCTCCATTTTGTTTTCAGTGAACGATCTTGGCTCCTTATATTCTGAAATAAAACAACTTATTTTTAAATAAAAATAATGTATAAATCATATTTACAGACATTTTGTGGTAATTAGAAGTTCATCTCTTAAGTTTGACTGCAGTTTTAACACCCAGCTCTGAGGACAAATCTTACAACCTGGTAAAAAAGGAAACAGATTCAGTGGTTTTCTAGTTTGGAAACACCCACAGTGCTCTATAATCATGCGGTTTTGGCTTTTCTATATTCGGCTTGCAGACACTCATGTCTTGCCGTTTACAACAGCAGCAGGTCAACAACAGGGAGCCCAGGACGTTGGTTCGAACCGTTTCTTTTTTTATCATCTCTACAGAGCTTTAAGATGAACTTTGCTCTGCGTCTCATTGCAGTTACAGTGAATCTTCATTGTTAGATTTAGAAAAGTCCATCCATCCTATTTCTATATGCAGAAACACACATGAGGTCAGTGTAGAGAGATCTAATTCAGAAGTCAGTTTAAATGTTTAAAGCAAAAACAAAAGTTTGGATTAAAACCTTGTTTCTTGAAAAGCCCAGACTCACTGGGAAACGTGCAATAAGGGATAAAAATATGTCCACATGTTAGTTAGTGTCTAAACCACAAGCAGACTGAGATTAGACTGAAAAATGTCAACATTCCTGTAAAATTGACCCACTTTAATACTCTGAAGCACTAAAAATAAAGATAATGTTGCTGTAATAATTCCTGGCATTATAATACAACAATGTTATTTTTAAAGTCAAGTTAACTCTTTATTTTGGTAGGCTAATGCATTAGCTCAAGCTAGCACTAGCTTAGCAGCTGCTAAGCTAAAGCTAAGTTTGTCAGTTAAGCTGTATTTCATTATTAGTTGTTTTTAGTTGTTTATTGTCCCCATTCAGAGAAGTTTTACTTTAAAACAATAATCTGTGTTTTTCGACTTGGAATGTCTTAAACTACTTGTTGATGTGGCAGGTTGCTAAATAAATCCAAATTATATCTTCTACTCTTAAAAACCAGAGTCTGGCTAATTTGTTTATTTTTTTTCCTGGAACTGCAAATAATTGGGATTATTTAGGCCTAAATATCTACATGGAAAGTAAATTGACTGTTTGTACAATGTTGAAAAACAAAGAAATGAAGAAAACTGAAATAACAGTGCCTGAAATGAATAATAATCTTAATATAAGCCAAAATACTTTCTTTTTTCTAGCTTTGGCCATATGCATGCCTGTTGCATGCTGGGATAGAAGATCCAGCTCTCACTAAGTAAACCGTCCACCGATGCGCTCCTGATTTCCTCTGCCAAGTTTCACTGCCTCCTCAGCATTTCTGCATTAAAAGCTTACTTAGCCTGGAAACGGAGATACCTTTAAATATTGGAGGAACTCTTGGCTGAAGTGTTGCAGAGGAAGCAACAATGAAGCTCCTCTTCATTTAATTAAAATCCAATGTCCTGTAAGTAAAAATGATTTAAACCGAAGTGCCACAGTGTAAACAAAATACCTGCTGACTTCTGTCATGTTTGTGGCTGGGAAGAAAAATGCAGAGTTGTTATGATAAAACAAAATAATTTATTCATGATAGTGACAGTAGGCTGAAAACAGAAACACAGAGACACCGAGGAGTGTTTTCAACGAGATGCAGGTGGTTTATTACAAACAGGCTGAGTGAAGATTAATAACACAGATTGACAGATAATCCAAGAAAATGAATACAAATATACGAGAAATAGAACAAGAATAAACTAAGAAACTAAACATAAAGACATGAATTAAATGTGACAAGACATTCAAGTGATAATAAAGAACACAAACAAACAAAGACTTTTTATTCTATATGTAAAACTTAAACTTGGTAAAGCAAACCTTGTATTCATTTTTGTCATTTTTTTTAGAACAATGAACTTACAGCAAATTTAAAAATCAATTCCCATCCCTTTTTCTAGATGCTAAAGCTGCATTGTTGGCTGAATCTGCTACAGTTTGTGACTTTTTTTTTTTTTTTAATCTGTAATTTTATCATATTTGTTAAATGTTACCATGTTGTGACAGTTTGCTACAACAATAATGTGTGAAAAGATCGACCTCTTCCGTTTCCTTTCTGAACTTTTATTGCCGTCTACAGAAATGCAACGCAAAAGGCAAAAACAACCAATCAGAACCTGGACGAAGTTCTGTTCAATCAAACGCTGAACAGAACCAATTAATTCTGAGAAACAGCTCACCATAACAGGAAAAGCATTGGTGACGATGCTAACGAGCTTTAGCATGCATGATAGGGAGGAGGGTGAGTGTAATGTACACAAGCACGATTGACAGCCCTAAGGCTCTCCTCCTGCCTTGGTCAGAAACTAGCTGTGTCTGACCAGTGATGTATTTCTGCAGTTAGTACTGGGAGAACTGGGGAAGGGAAGAGAAGTTCGATCTTTTCACAGATTATCTTATTCTAAACCGTTTCGACATAGTGACAGTTCTAAATAATATGTTAAAAAATGTTTTGTACATTAAAGTTACATACTGTAGATAAAACTCATATTAGGACATTTCTTCTGCCTTCCACTAGAGGGAACCAGCATCCCGTTAGCTATTTGCTCTTTTGCGAACTAGAATAAGAGATTCAATAGTTCTGTCGTGTTCTGTAATCTTATTCCTTCCTGCAAAATTTAACTTGATTGCCCAAAACATAAAAACAAGAATTTCTCCAAATTTTAACAAATTTATTAATAACTGTATTCTAATAGATTGTTTGATCTAAGACTTAAGAAAAACATCGCAGTCGTCTCATTGATCTAGGAATGTTGAACGACGGCCCAATCCTCATTCTGCATCAATCTGCTGCTAAAGGCCGCTCATGGCCACGCCCAGGTTCCTGACCGGGGCAGCAGAATGGGCGAAGTGATGGTTTTAATCAGGACAGAATTACTTTTCCATGAACATTATTTGGCCAAACAGCCCTGCATTGAGACCGACCCATCAGGTGACCTCAGGAACGCAGACAAACATCACGCGGCAGCGGAAAGATTCGCACGCCTTGCAGGAAGACACTAAACCTCTGACCGTCACCTCAGAGTTGCCCTCCACTCATCGGCCATTCTGAACACAACCAATTAATTCAGATTTTAAACATTAGACCCTGATTAAATCAGGTAGTTGTACGTCAGACGGTGGGAGGGGCAAAGAGCCTCACGGGGATTATCTCGACATCCTGAAGGATCTGAAACAAGCTTGAGGAACGTCTGTCATTAGAAACCTCAGTTGGTCTGTTAATTTGGCCTAGAATGAACAAATCCTCAAAGAAAACCCCAGAGCCAATGTTTTATTCAGTCCCTTCAAGACACGGACTTTCAGTCAACAGTCAAACATTGGTGATTGAGAAGGAATTGTCTTTATTTGTGCTGAGTGAAGCATTTCCCACACCACCAAAGTCCTTTGGTCCACTTGTTTGGTCCGGCCCAAAAATTAACTTTATTTTTTTCATTGGTGCAGTTTTCTTTCACACTGCACATTTCACAAGTGAACTGCACCTTCGGTCTCTAGCACTCTGTAGTGAACAAAGCCACAGCATCAATCCTCCATCTGGACAGAAACGACGGGGCCGAGACAGAGAACAAACCCAGAAATTAAAACAAACATGGTGCCGTTTTTTCACTTCATCATTAAAAACGCTGAACACAATCACATTCCTCCATGTCTTTTCTGGCAGTTGGTGCATATGCCCAAATATTGAGGACAGTCATCCAGGTTTGTCCACAGTTCATTGCTTCATACTCAACAACGGTGCCTCAAGAAGTCCAAGAAGGCGCCCGTTTCCTGCAGTGGGTTTGGGTTGAGGTTGGTCTGTAATCAACCGCACCAGTTTGTTTGCAGGCGGATCATCAAAAATAGGATCTCGATCCAGTTGTTTCATTCACATGGAATTGGTTACTTGTATCCACACATGCACAAAAGGTCCAAAAGAATGGGGGGAAACAAACTGTGGTCTAAAGCAGACCAAAAGTGGCAGATGTGAATACATGAATCCACAAACTCATGAAGATTATTTTGGATAATTTCACCTCCTAACATGTTTAAAGAGGAACGATCAAGAATCAACACAAGGCGTCTGTTATTACAGCTGGAAACCAATGAACAAGCCAAAGTCTGGGGTAGTGATGGACTCTGACCTGAACCTTCAGAGCCACATAAAGAAAGCTACAAAGTTGGCCTTCTGACACCTTAAGAACATTCCCAGGATTAGAGGACTAATGTCTCAGCAAGGTCATTGATTACTGCAACAGTGTCTTTGCAGATCTGCCTAAAATAAATCAATCCCCCAGCTGCAGCTGATCCAGATCGCTGCTGCTGGCGTTCCGACCAAAACCAGGAGGATGGAGCACATCTCCCAGTTCTACAGTCCTTCCACCGTAATGTTCATTACTGGTGTCTCCATTGGTGACTGCATGATGTTTTTATGACCTTTAATTTTTGTCTTTTTATGATGTAAAGCACTTTCTGCTGATTTAAAGCTGCCTTCTTTCTGAAATGTGCTGTACAGATAAACTGGATTGACTGATTGAAGGCAGCAGATGTTGGTCTAAAACCTCTGCTGAGCCTTTTCTCTTTGATGCTGCCATCACAGAAGAGTAAATTAGTTTTTCCACTTAATTAATCCCATACCATGATACAACTTCCTATTACCTGCAAGAGCCTGCAAGATACGACTGAAGATGTTTCAGTCAGAAAACTGTTCTTTTGACACTTCAAACTCGGCCTTCATATTTTCACAGGAAGCCGTTCGTCATGTTTGTTATCCCTGCCGTTTCTCATAACATACCAAAGTCTGGGCAAGACTCAACAAGCCGACTGTGTTGAAGGAAAATCTCTTCTGTTGAACCTCATTCTTGATGTCGCCTTCAGAACATCGACTGAGCCCAGTCTAACCTGAATAGACAATAGCCATAATTACAGTCGCTTGTAAAAGGATTTTCCCTTCAGCTACTTTTCACAATATGAAAGTAGCAATCAAATGATTTCTCCATAATCAAATGATTGTGGAGCGGCAGAGAAAAAACTAGTTTTATTTTCACTAACGGTTTAAGCAGCTTTAGTGACTCACTCAGGTTAGATGGAGAGTTTCTGTAAACATCTGGATTCAAGTTTTGCCACAGATTCTTAGTTCTGGTTACATTTGGACTTTGACTAGACCATTCTAACCCACGAATCTGCTTTGATCTAAACCATCCCATAATATCTCTAGCTGTTTGTTCTGTTGCTGATTGACCTGGATTTAGCTCTGTTTATCTCCTCATTAACTCTGACCAGCTTCCCCATCCCTGCTGATGGAAAACATTCCCAAAGCATGACACTGCCACCACCATGTACACCAAACTGATGTGTTTAATGTAGTGTGCAAAGTTAGTTTTTACCCAGATAGAGGCCAAAATATTCAACTCTATGAATGTTTTGGCCTGTATTTTCAGGGTATCACACGAGAGCGGCAGATAATACATCCATGCCACACTTTTCAGATTCGTATTTATGAAAAAAAAAATCATGCATCAGTTTCCTTCTACATACATATAAAATCACAGAAACAAGACGTTTATGGCTAAAATGAGAAAATGTGAAAAGTTCAAGAGGTATGAATATTTGTCATGGGTTTAAACTGCAGCCCTTCGAATTTTGAGTTTGTAGGTTAATATTCAGATATTTATTAGGTTTAGTGCAAATTGGCCTGACATCAGCAGAAAAACAAACTAGATATAGCAAAAGAAATTATTTATATGTAGCTAAGAAGCATTAAGCTACTTACATGTTTATGTTATGTTCATATTTTAAACAGATGCAGTGACTTTAAATTTTAGCAATTCATTCACATCTTAAAATGTAGGGATGCTGCGGTCCAGTTGTTAGGCGATTCCAGGATTGTGTTCGGTCAAAGGTCAAAGGTCACATTCTTTTCACTTGAAACACATAAAATATGATTAAACTGTGGAAATTATAACCAAATTACAAATGTTAGGTGTTGAGTAATGGAAAGTAGGATTTCTAGCTTTGATATATTTGATGGTCAAAGGGAGCATCAAATTAAAATTATAAAAATGTTAAAACAACTTTTCTCAAAGAATCTAATTAGCTTCCTTTAGTTCATATAAGTCGCCTGCAGCTGCTTTAAGGCAACCCAACAATCCCGATTACAAGTCATTCACAGACTGAAAATATTCCCAAGCAATATGAACTTCTCCTACAGGTCATGCAGCGTTCTGAAGCCTCGTTAGTGGGGATTAAATGAACGTAAAACACAGACATACCTGTGGCTGGGCTGTGAGCGCCGACTTGTAAATGTGTTGTGAAACAGATTTCATGTGAATAAACAGGTCTGTTCAGAACGACATTTTACCAGCACAAACCGTCCCCGATTATTTACAGTTTATTATATTCAGGGTTGATGTTAAGCAGGTTTAAATGACAAAGAGGAGTGACAACTTACAGCAAGTCAAAGTTTTAATTTATTATAAAAAAATACGTTTACCTGGAAGGTTTTGTGAATTGTTTGTTTTAAATCCAACATAAAGCAGAGGAATTAGCAGTAAGTGAATCTTTCTCTGCCTTTTTCTTTCAGTGATTATATTCAAAAATATATTAAGTTGTGTGTTTAGTCTGGAGAAATGAGTTATTAAAATACTCTTATTTTGTCATGTGCATTAAGACAAAAACACGAGGAAGGAGATAGCATATTTACCGCCACCTAGTGGTTATCGGTGTAACAGCATCTTCTTAAAGGAGTCGAGAATAAATCTATAATCTACGATCTGAAGAATTAAAATTGAAAATAAGTTGTTATAAACACACCGTACAGAAGGCGCAAGAAAACATTTTTATATTTTTAATCAGCAATTCACAATTTAACAAATCTAGAAAATAGTAAAGAAAAGATAATTTAAAGGATGAAATGCATTTCTGCCTGCATGTGAGCATAATAAGACAAAGTTTTAAATTCTGATACCAATCTTTTTTATAAACATTTTAATTTTAAAAATTACATTTTGGTGACTTTAATTTCCCCATCATATTGCTATCAATTGTAACCTAAAAATTACAGATCTAATATATTTCTGGTTTTTTTCTGCATGTATATTTTGGAGATTTTAACATCTAATTATTTTTAAATAGATGGCATAGAGCTATTTTTGTAATATCTTTGCTAAAGACAGAATATCTCTCAGGTTTGAGAGACACTGAACTATTTTCATTAATATTTTTGCATTTTAATAATAACTGAAATCCAATCCAGTTTAATAAAGCAGCAGTTCTCTGAAGCTTGACGGTGTTTGACAGGGACTGGGCACCATTGGCCCCCCTTTTCGTTTCTCCCTGGCTTTACCAGATTAATTAGATTTAGGCTCCAGGATTGGTCATGTGACCATCTTTAAACAACAGCTGCTGGATCAAAACATCCTGCAGAAACACAAGAGAGTAGATTTTAATAATCAGAACAAATTTCCCTACAGAGTGAGTTTATTTAACAGTTTAAGCTGCAGTTCCTGTTGTAATGGACTTGTGAGTTTTGTTCATACTTTCCTCCTGTAGTAGAAAGTCTTGTTGCCCAGGACTGCAAGGCTGATGCAGACACAGAGCTGGAGGACGGACATGATGATCATGGTGATGTCCATGCCTCTCAGCAGCTTCTGAAACACCAGACAGAAAAATGGAATGAAAAGAAATGCCTTCCGACGAAAGAACTGAAATATATTGTTCCTGTTTCAGTATTCTGTCTTCTTGCCGTCAGTTACACCTGAAATAAAGTTCAGCTCAAAGGATTCTCCCAACATTTGCTTGTTTGCTGTGGTGCTTAAACAGAAAACTTACTGTCAATAGTTGCGTTTCCATTACAAATGTTCACAAAATGTAATTCGGCAAATTTTGGGGAAAAAAAGCAATTTCATAATTGCTGTGTTTCCATTAAGTAAGAAAAGCAATTAAAATCATACAGGAATAAGTTTGTTCACCCAATAATCAATACAAAAACATACGGCACCATGAACCTCCAACTACTTCCTGTCTTCTTCTTCATGGTCCGGTTGTTAATCATGTAACTCATGTGAAAAAATGTTTCCATTGCAGTTTGGTGAAATAAACCCGAAAAAAAAAACTCATCCTCGCATCAAAACTTTTAATAAAAAGGTGCTGTGGTGGCGCAGGGGTTTAGCACACCCACATAAGTAGGCCTTAGTCCTCGACGTGGCCGTCCCAGGTTCAATTCCCAGCCTGGTGACCTTTGCCGCATGTCTTCCCCCTCATTCCTGTCCATTAACTGTTAAATAAAGGCCACTAGAGCCAATAAAACCTTTAAAAAAAAAAGTTTTTTTCGAAATTGGCTTTTCCATAAAAAAAAAGTGCAATTATGTGGTCAATGGAAACGCAATTACTGACCAGTGAAAGAAAATGTGGCAATTATGGTTTTTCTTGTTTTACTTTGTCCTTTCCTCTCTGTGATTTTCCTGGTGTCTTTTGTGTGATGACAATCAAAGATTGATTAATTTATTAACAGATGAAACACCAACATCCTCAGCTCCGTGCTCATCTACACATTTAAAGGTAGAAAAAGACAGACGTGTTGAATACCTGAGCTAAATTAGCCAAGAATATGCAGTTTTTGGAGTTCCTTTCATCCAGGATGCCACACATCCCAATGACAGTAAAACTGGCCAAATGTATTGCATACAGCACAATGGCCACAATGGACAGGATGGACCCGGATATGTTGAGAAAGACGGACAAGCCCATCTGAAAGCAGAAATCTGATTATTGGTCCCAACAGCGGCCCCTACAGTTGGAAAACAGTATTGTTCTTTACTCACCAGGCAGCGGAAAGGAAATCTGTCTGCAAGAAGAGACAAGAGTCCGGCTGCAATGAACTGGAAGGAAACAGTAATAATATCAATTGTTATTATTACTATTTTTATTAACTTAAAGTGTAAAGCAAAGTTACTTTCATATAAGGACATTTTTTTACACAATTAGTGTGACACATTTGGTCAGATTATACCCGATGCACGTTCACTAGTTTGCACTAAAACTTGCAATTCAGAAAAATACCCTGGACACAATAAGGTAACTTCATTTTGAAGCTGTTATGCCTTTAATGAGAAGAAAAGAAGTGAAAACGTCTCTGCTAAAGTTCTTTAGCATGAGAAGAAAAACAATTGTTAGCCATAAAAATGAAAGCTTTGCTTGTGTTTTCCATTTTCTAATTATGACAGATTTGAAGAAATCTTCAGATTTAAAAATATCCCAAACAGGGAAACATTTTTACTATGTTTTTACTTACAGGAACTCCCAGCCAGTAAGGATACGTTTCTGCACGTTCTGGTCCGAGTCCAACGTTGAACACGCCGACCATTATCTGCACAGTCTGAAACGTTTAAAACATTTTGCTTTACGCTGTTACTCTTCAGAAACTCATTCTTTAAACGCTTTAAGTTCCTCTCACCCCCAGAGCTGCGACCACGTCGCTCCCTTTGCTCCCTGACCGCCATGATGGACCGCAGGAAAGAACCTTGACGATCTGACGCTCCAACATGCTCCGATTGTCCGTTGCTATGGTAACAGTCACTCCGGTCTCTGCATCCACTGAGATGGACATCTTTACAACCTTCAAGCAAAGGAAATGTATTAAAAGAGGTAGATATTAAAATGATATTCATTCCCCAGAGAAACGATGCAGGGATGCAAACTGAAGCATCGGATATTCACTCAGTACTGGAGATGATGGTGCAAAGAAGGATTTTACGCAAAATCTAAGGAATTATGAGTGAAGAGCATCAGAGTGGCATACAGCAAGCTGTCTTAAGTCAGAGGCATCTTCAGAGCCACTGAAACACAAGCTGCTACAGACGGTCCTTCAACCACTCTAAAGAAAATTATGCAAGTTACAACATTTAGTTTCTGTTTGGGATCAATAAAATATTTTTGGATTTGAATTTAATTGATTATTTCAGATGATCCAACAAAAGAAAAGCAAAGTATAAATGCAACATCCTAATACATTCATACACAAAAACACTTATTTGGTGACAACGTCTGAAAAGGGGAATCAAGAAGTTAAACTTTAATATTTCACTTTATAATAAAATTGCATTTATTTTTATAAAAGCCATTTTAACGCTGTGAACTCACCTGCTGAGAAGCTTCAGTCTGATTCAAACAGTTTTCTGGCTCAGGCAGCAGAAACCAAACATTCACTTCCTGTTAATCCTTCAAATTAAAAGAAAACTTCCACACATAGCAGACAGAATCCCCAGTAATTATGTTACTTTCATGTTCATAAGTGCTGAACATCAAGTGAAATTTGAAGTTTCAGTGCTTTCCTCAGTCATTTGGGTTGATGTTGGCAGAGAACTGAATTATTTATGATAATAAATTGACTGAACCTGAAAGCCTGCAGCAGGTCTGCTGATACTGGGTCTAAGTTTGATGCTCCTAATTTGCTAACTTTCCTCTGAATGAGGGCATGTGGAGGAGTTTGGTGTGTGCAGAGGAGAATGAGTCGATGCAGGAATGTCTAAAAGTCAGGAAGGTAAACACTGATATCGTATCAAATCCAAATATGCAGCTGCTGTAACTCAATAATACAGAAAACACCGAGTTACTGGGCTCAGTTCTGGGTCATAACTCCAAATTATGCCTCTTTAATTTCTCCTGAAAGACATTTTTTATTTTTCAACGCATCAAAATGTCTTTAGTTTCACCTACAGCTCTTTATTTGTAATACTTCATCTTGAGAAAATAGAACATTTGTCTCTAAATACACAGGAACAAATCCTTTCAGCAGATTTTATCACCAGATATCACAAACAGAAGCTTGTTATGTTTTGATCAGTACAATCATAGTGCAAAACCTGCAGCAGGATTACATCAAAACTTCATTCACATGATGCTGTCATGGTGAAGTGACGTTAAATTTGACCTGTATGAAGAGAGGCTTGCGCGTGTGGGGGTGCGCGTGGGTGGTGTGGGGGTGGGTGTGTGTGTGTGGGGGGGGGTGGGTGTGTATGTGTGTGTGTGAATAGTTGTGTGTCCTGTGTGTCTCTGTGTTGCCCTGCGACAGACTGGTGACCTGTCCAGGTGACCTGTCCAGGTGACCTGTCCAGGTGACCTGTCCAGGTGACCTGTCCAGGTGACCTGTCCAGGTGACCTGTCCAGGTGACCCCGCCTCTCGCCCGGAACGTTAGCTGGGGAGGCACCAGAACCTCCAGACAAACTAAGGGAGTCAGAAAATGGATGGATGGGCTTTTCTTTCTTCCCGTTCCCTTTTTTTTCTGTGCGCTTCCTTCCTGGACAGATCGCGGTGGTATGCAAGCTCATTTCCGCCATGAAAGAAAAAATAAAAGACCAACAGGAAGTCAGAATTTCGACTATTATTACTTTGAAAGTCGAAATTATGCCTTCCTGTTGGTCTTCTATTTTTTTCTGTCGGAAATGAGCAGGATCTCCCAGAGACGCATGTAACTGAGTTTGAGGTTTTGATTTTCAGAGTTTGCTTCAGAATCCAACAGGTACGTTGTTTTACTGAAATTTCAACAGTGGAAATAAAAAGAAGAGCCAGAAACAAAAGTTTTGCTGAAGTGAACCGGGCCTGACGGCTGTTTCTGTGGAGGATTTGAGGAGGACAGAGTTAAAACAGGAACTGACCGTCGACTGTTTCACCAAATGAAGGCATTTTAATTAGGACACTTAAGTTTATTAGGCCCGAGCAGCGAAGCGCTGGCGAAGGCCTATTGTAATCGCAGGATTTCTTTTTCTTTGTTGTTGTTTTTCTTATTTTTCCCGTCACTTCGCGGCGCTGCTTGGGGCCTTTAACGGGCACGAAAACTCAGCAAACTTGACCCAAAATTGTCCCCGTAGGAAAATTTTTGGAATCTGGTGGAATCGCAACTGGGCGTGGCCAAACGGCTCTACGGCGCCCCCTAGAGTGAGTTGGGGGAAACCGTAGGTCGTAGAGATCTGAAAATCGGTACGTAGGTAGATCCCCCCGAATCAAGAAAAAAAGTCTCTTGGAGGTACCCCCTAAAATGCACATAGAGGTGGCCATTTTGGTTCAAAGGTCAAATTTTGGCCATTTTTCACTTTTACTCACGTCGAACTTTTACGAACTCCTCCTGGAGATTTCGACCTATCGGCTTCATTCTTGTCAGAGTGCAGTAAAGGCATAGGGCTTTAAAAGTTATCAAAAAAATTGACTTTTCGTACATGTTCAGGGGCGTGGCATGGCGGCAAACTTGGCATACTCGCCAAAACAAACGAAACGCTATAACTTTCACATAAAAAGCTCAATTGGCACCAAACTTGGCATGAGTGAACTTGGTGGGATTCCTAACGATCCTATGTCATCACAGTCTGACGTCATCTAAGCCCCGCCCCCTCAGAACAGGAAGTGTCTTTTTTTACTTGTAAAGGTCCATCTCTGGCTTTCTTGACCTAATCAAGATAATCTTGTGTCAGATGACAGATAACAAGTTGGTCTCATTTGCTTTAAAGCACCAAAGGTTTGCAGTGGAGGGCGTGGCCGTGGCGGCACGGCGAACTGACTGCTGATGGCGCTGCCTTAGGTTTGGCTCCTGATTCCACATGTTTCAGCCCAGATGCACCAAACTCACAGAGATCCTTCCTTACCCACCCCCAGACAGGGATATAGTGTAATATTTTGTGGGCGTGGCCTAATCCCTCCACAGCGCCCCCTAGAATACTTTAAAAACTTAGCCCCAAGCCATGCTTCATCCCACATTTATGAAACTTGGTACACATGTGTATCTTGTCAGGACCTACAAAAAAGTCTCTTGGAGCCATGGTCCAAACCCAACAGGAAGTCGGCCATTTTGGATCAAAGCTGCCACCATGTCCATTTTATTGACGTCGTATCTGATTGAACTCCTCTTACAGCGTTTGACTTACAGACTTCAATATCACTCAGCACACACTTTAGGCGTGGTAGGTCAAAAGTTTACAAAGAATTTTTTGTACGTGAAAGCATTTGGGCGTGACTAAGTGTCAAACTTTGGCTATTCACCATGAAATATCAGGGTGCAATAACTTCCACATACAAATTAACAGCTGCATCAGACTTCTTAAGACTCACTACAGTCCAGTCCTCATCACATTAACATGGTCTATTGATGACATTGCTTAAGCCACGCCCCCCTCCAACAGGAAGTTACCTGTTTTTTCTGCTGGATCTCTTACTTTTACTCAATGATTCACATTGGTTAAAACTTTTGCAATGCTGGCTGCTGGCTAAACACAATTTTAGGGAACAGCGCGATAGCGTAGGCGGTGGCGATAGCGATGGCGATAGCGTAGGCGGTGGCGAGATCGTGGGCGGTGGCGCACGCTTCGCTGCTCGGGCCTCCAACGCCGCTTGCAGCTTTAATTTACTTTAAAACTGATATGAATTAAAAAAGAATGTAAATCAGGCTATTTTGAGTAATTTATTTATTTTTTGGGTATCAGACAGTAGCTATTTTTTCCAATTTCCTTTCAATTAAACTGTAATTTAATCCACATAGTCTGATTGTTCCAGTATTCCTGTTTGGGATGGCCTAGTCAAAGTTCAGGCCTGAACTTGCTTTCACAGTGGCAGAGTTTAATTTTGGAGACAGAATAAAACACCAGCAGTTCAAACCCAGAGTATTAACTTTGAAGTTTTATATTAATAAAATATTTTTAGAATCAGGTTTCATTTTTTTTCAGTTCATTGTTGGCCTACTTTGTGTTTTTCTGCCCTAAAAAAGCTGCAAATAAAATCAGAATTAAGAGCAGAATCACACCAGTGCAAATGTCTAACAGCTACAAAACTTTCAATGCATTTTATTTCATTTAACTTGTTAAAATAATTAATAACACACATTTGAATTGTCTGGGTCAGCTTTCAGGACCAGGAAGGATGTCTGTGACCATGAGCAGGACCGACGGGGTCACCGTGTTCACTCTGACCTCTGACCCTGACAGTCGCTGGCCTCCGCTGTGCCAGATCCTGAAGAGTCTTTGCTACAGCCCGGTGTGCTGCTCCGTGTCCCAGCAGCTGAGGACGGTCCTGAAGATGTCTCTGTCCGTCCTCGGGGTGAGCTGCAGACTTCCCTCTTTAATGAAAACTTAACCTGCTGTTGCTCTAATTAGACATGTTTTCTATGAGTTTACTGTTTGTTGCATCTTTATCCAAGCTCTTTCATCTGATTGTAAAAGATGATGATGAATGAATGTCAGGTTTGACCACAGGTGTCTGCTTCTCGTTTTCCTTTGCAGGCCATCCACATGATGATCGGGCTGCTGAACATTGGCCTGGGCGCCATCGCCCATCTGGCATACTTTACTCCTTACTTTTACGACTTTACTTTTTTTCACTACTGGATGGGATCTCTGGTGAGCAAACTGCTGGGTTACAGATTGTCAGCATTAATTGCCGGAGCCTTAAAGGGCCAGTATTTTGTATTTTACAGTCACATAATTCCATTTCATAACATAATCAACTATGTTACCTTCAGCTGTTATAACAATGCTATATTTAGCAAACATGGCTCAAAATAAATTTGACTTTGGAGTTATTGTCACTTTGAAATGGGCCTCTGTCACTTTAAGAAGCTCCCACTCTTTCTGACACATTATGGAACATGTAAATTATGATCTCAAAATTAAATTGGTGATTGACGGTTGTAGTGTTTTAAAGGCAGGTATAATTTGAATTGAAGTTAGCATTTTAGCTTCTGCTAAACACCATGTTGGTGCAGTGCTTTATTGTTAACAGAACCGACCTTTTCGTAAGCAGTGGCCTCCTCTGGTTACTGCATGGAGGGGAGGTGAACAGAGCCACCCATGGTGACATGGAGCCATTTATTCACTTTTATAAAATTACTGCTTTCAGTTTTTAAAAACAGAATATTTACATTTGTTTCCCTTTTCTTTCCAGTTCATTGTGTTTGGCATCATGTGCATTTTATCTGAGAAGTATCCAAGTCCATGTCTGGTGAGTGATTTTAACTATCTGGTGTTTCCTCATCAGTATTTATTCTTAGATCTTTTTCAATATTAATCGAGTTCTTGGTCATGTTTGTACATGTATTTATTCTTCTTCTATTTCAGATCATCCTCAATGTGTTTGTCAACCTGGTTGGTGCTGCTCTTGCCATTGCAGCCATCGTGCTCAACAGTATATTGGAGGCAAATGTGTATGTGTGGCTTTCTTGTGATACCTCCTACAACGACTACTACTATTACAGACACACCACGCCCAACCCACCATCGGATGCTGCTTACTTTAAGGAAAAGTGCCTCGAGGGCAAAGCAATGGTCCAGGTAAGGTAGAAATATCCTACCAAATATATGATTATACTTGTTATCATTATAATGAGCTTTAGAGATGATCCCACCTGTGACGATCTGTGGACGTTTGTTTTTAAGCTGAACGTTTTCAGGGTTATTGAAGTTGGGCCTTGTTGACGTGGAGCTGCTCTTCAGTTTAACCGTAACATTTCTGCTGTGATCCAGCACTTCGGAGGCGGATAACTGTTTACAATGAAGTGGAAGCTAAGGGTCAAAACCGCAGGCGTGTTCATTGACATGCTGAAATAACAGCACCACCTTTTGGCCTGGCATGACAACTACAGCTGACTCATGGCGTCTTGGCGGCGCCATCTAAACGTGGAACATTTCCCCAGTCAACACCAGAAAATCTTTAGGCAGCGATCTCGTGTAAATGTAGACTTAGTGAAGAAAAACATATTTGTTATTGGGCAGCCAATTGGAACTTTAAGCATGTGTGATTTAGTGACATCTAGAGATGTAAATACATAGTTCCCACAAGTCTGAGCCAGAAGTGATCTGAGCCACTGAACCGCCATCTTGGTAGGCAAGCGCAGCACAAAGCGTAGATGAATCATGGCTTCCAGACCAACAAAAAGACAGAAGAGTACTCAAAAACGGATAATGAACTTAAATCGTTTATAAATTAGATAGCGAGAGCTAGTTCTAAGCTTGTGGCTTGTTTTGTTGTCATAGCAACTCTCTTGACAGATACCTACCAAGATGGCTGCCGGCTGCAAAGTTCCCAGAAGTGTGACATCACACGAGAACTATGAACTGCACATTGAAACCAACTATAAATTGCTTGTGTGGCCACATATTGAAAAATGATTGCAAAGTCTTGCTTTAAATCTCAATGCTTCTTTAACAGCAACACAGACGTAAGATAGATTTTATAAATAAAGTAAATGATTTAAGGAGGATACGTTCATTAGAAAAATGTTTCATGGAGTTGTTGTGCTCTGCAGATGCTTCTGAGGGGCATCATTGGGATTCTGCTTGTCCTGTCGGTGATGGAGCTCTGCGTCGCCATCAGAGCCGCCGTGTTGGGGATCAAAGCTCTGAGGCGCACCAGCAAGAAACCAAACAAGGTGAGCCGTTTGTTTCAAAGAGTCGTGCTAAATCAGTTTTTAGATAGAATAAGCTTCTGGCTTAAATCTTTAATTTAGTTTTACTTTTCAAAAATTCTAAATTATCAATCAATTCAATAGATGATTAAGCAATTTGTGAAGAAACAGCTTTTCTTCACAAATGAGAAGGTGATTTCCCAAAGCCAGTGAATCACCTCGTGTTTTAAGTTTCACTTCGTTTCTTCCTGTTCTTTCCTCCTGCAGAGCTCTGATGAGCCGGAGTATTTCAAGCCGCTGCTGGAGGAAGACTCCACCAATCCTGCAGTCTGAACGTCTTTCACTTCCTGTAAACATTAGCCTGCACTTTCATCCCACTAAGAGGGTTAATATCTGCATTAATCATTCACTTATAAGCAGCTTATTAAAATATTAATGTTTCTATTGTCTTCTGCTCTTTTGTATTAAATATCAAATCGTTTTATTTTGATTTTTTTTACCGTTAAGGTGTTTTTGGTTGTTCTTTTTGTATTCTGTAATCGGCAAATGTTATGGATTTTTAGGTTATTATCATTTCTACATATGTCATAACCTTGTGTGGCACTTTTTGGCACCAAGTGTGTTTTAAGAACTGATTATTCCTCCTCTAGACATGATGACCTGTGTGCAGATAAAAGTTGCTTTGTCTATCTTTTCACATTCTTTCTCTTCCTAAATAAAAGGCCCGAGCTGAGAGGATTCAGGGGAAACGCTTTGCAAGGAGGATCAGAGGATCCTCTGAGGATCCTCCTTGCAAAATGCTCTCTCCTTTTGCAAAATTGACGCATTCTCCTTTTGCGAAAGTGCGGCCATAAAACTTATTACGTTTGTCTGTGGTTCTTTTATGAAGGTTCAAAAATACCCATCAGCAAATATTCAACCATGAGATTTTTATTTTTTTTGTAATTCCAGGTTTCACCACTAAATCATACAGAAATAAATGCATGAAAATGATAATTTGCTGCATGTTTTCATATTTTAGGTCAAGTTTGAAGTTATGGGGAGACATTTTACCTGATGTTTAAAAAGCATTAAGTAAATATTTGACAGTCAAGGTAAAGAGACTTGGCTTCATTCAAGGACCTGAAGTCAAAAATGAAAGTTAAGCATTTTTCTTTAACGTTTCTGGAGTTATTTGATATGAATGTGTGGAAGGCGTCATCAGTCACCTGCAGTTCTCACAGGTTGGGTTGGTATTGTTTCCTTTCCCTAATTTGTCATGAAAATCTGAGCATCTTTTGGTGAGTTTGGCTCCAGATGTTTTATTTAAATCATCCAAAGATCCTGGTGAGTTCACATGGTTTCTTTTGTTCCCTTTCAAAAGTACTTAAAGTTTTGTTATACATTCCTTACATCTGGTCAAACTGCAAACTTGAACATCATTCGTTATATTGAGTCTTTATGTATTGGATTTATAGATAGATTTTGCCTTTTTATACTTATAACTGATTGCTTTACAGTCAGTTTATTACTACCTATCATAATACACATTAAATGAATTTCTGCTTTTAATAAATTTGCTAAATTTGCAACACCATGTTTCCAAATTGTTGTAATGAAGTATTTGAATTGTGAGGATAGAGACAGTTTGGAATGAGGCTGAAACATGAAAGACGAAGAAGTGAAACCTTCCTGGGTGTTTTCTGAGCCGCTGCTCCTGTCCTCTCTGCATTTCTCCTTCCTGGAAGTAGAAGATTTGAAATGTGAGTCTCTTCTGAATTCTTTCTTGCTTTTATTTTGAGATTATTTTTTTCCTAACAATGTGATTGATCAACTTCCTATTTACCATCATCTGTGTAGAAAATACATTTAGATTCCCTCAGAAGTTTAATCTCAGTCTAAATGAATCAGTTCTGACGCAACAAAGACAAATGAATCATTAACTTGTAACTTGTTTGTCATGTTTGGCATCTTTTGCATTCTGCCTAAGAAGCCACGTCTGTATCTGGTGAGTTTCTGAGAAAACGTTTAATTCCTGTCGTTTTGATTGATTCTTTCATTTCAGATTCTTCCTAATGTGTTTCTGAACTTTGCATGGATCTTTGGAGCCATTTCCTTCTACAGCATCATGGTTGGTCTGTGGAAATGTTTGTGGTTCATTTGGCTGTTAAGATGAGTCCTCCATCACAGTAAGAGTTAGAAATCCACTGTGAAACACTTGAATGTGGCTCAACGTGAAAATGATCTGCTGCCTTGAAAATTCAATTCAAGTCAGCAAAAAAATTGTGTTGGTTTTTACTCTGAAATTAAAGTTCATGAAGTTGATTTAACAAGAGACACATTCTCTGAACATTTAATTCATTAATCTTGAATTGTGAGTTTTAACTTATTGCTGCAATTTAAGCCAAATAATCCTTTCAGAACATTCCAGAAAAAAACCTCATTGAGTTAAAGAGCCAGTGTTGCATTCACTCATATTATCAAGTTATTTAACTTTAGAATAATTTAAATTCTAAAAAAATAATAATTCTGAAATACAATGAGGAAAATAACACAGACATACATGATGTGTGAAGTTCCTGACCATCCTGACAAATAAAAAAATATATATTTATAAATAGATCTGGTTATATTTTTTTAATCTGACTGCATACAAGTTGCTTTATATCTTTATGGCTATGAATGTTTTATGTAAAATTTAGGTTTTAAAACTTTCTTTTTAGGGTAGAAATCATCAAATTATCCCAGATCTCCAAACAAAGTAAAGTTTTTAAAGAACACTATACCTGCACAACTTTTCAGCCTCAACATTTTCTTATATCAAGCATAATTTACTCTCATATCAAGTCTTTATTTTATTATTTAGTTTTTATTTAAAACTTTTCTCATATTTGTAAAGCAGTTGAACCGCTGAGTTTAAAACCCTATTGCTAAGAATTGCTTTTGCTCCATAATTAAACTTTAACCAACATTTTGAACAATTAAAAAACGTTTCAGTTGTTGATTTTTCCTGTTTCTTTGACACAAAGCACCTTGAAGTGCCTCGTTGCTGAAATGGGCCCTACAAATGAACTTGATTTTTTTTTCCTGTAGATCTTCATTGAACCAGAACAGACGACCAGCCCAGGAATCACCGAAGATCCCTATGAAATTTGCATCATTTCTACGTGATCAGAAGCAGAAATGCACGATGTTCTGCACCAGTTAGTTCCCATTATCTCAGCTATAAATACTAATGAGGTTGGAGATAATCCAACTGTGTTCCCGCTTGAATTGACGTAAAATGGTGAGAAAAATGAGACTGTTCAGAAGGTCAGGTGGTAAAATGCTGACATTAAATCTCTGGGTTGTTTTTCATGAAGTTGGATCTTCCTCTTTCACACCAGGAGTTCTGTTTCTGGCAAACCGAGCCAGAGGAAGTCCTGCTCAGGAGTTTTCATCTGTTTTCTTTTCAAAATGAAATCATGACTAAGTCACATCCGATCTCTTTTGAAATGTTATTTAATGTGAGAAGCAGAAATGTACAAGGATATTTGGATTGCAGTTGTGTTACAAACTGGTCCGACTGAATTCATGTTTGTTGTGAATTTCAGAAAAAAGACCCTGAATTTTGGGTTGCAACATTTCTAACAACTTATTTAATAATTTCTTGTGGTGAGTTTTATCCTGAGGACTTTTCCAAACACCAGTCTTCCTTTATTACTCAAGTAAAAGTAAAACGTTTTCTTCCAAAATAGAACAAAATCAGTTAATCCACATTCTCTTGACTCTTCTGTCCCAATCATTGGGATTGGTTACAGACAACCTGCCCTTTGCAGGAATGAGACTTAAAATATGACATCCAGCCAAATATTGCATCCAAGCGATTTTGGAAACACTGGCGTCACATCGATGACTGGGGTTTGATCAACTCTGAAGCTTGTATCTCTTTCTTTCCATTCTTTAAATTTAGTAAAATCCTTTTTATGGTTCCAGCTACGTAGAATTTTTAATATTTTAACAAAGTCACCAAACTCTGAGTAAACTTTGAGCTTTTGCAGATTTTAAAATGTGTGAAGGGAGAAAAACGCCAACAAAGAGAAAATAATCTAAATGTTTTTTTCCTGTGAAAGACAGGCTGAGAACTCAGTGTTTCTACCTGGTAACGTCAGAGAAAAGCCAGGACTGTTTATTCCTATGTTTGCATTTGATAGGCCTGTTGGTGCAGACCAGTGACTCTGTTGACTCTCCTTGGATTAAAACATTCCTTTGCAGAATCGTCTCCACCTCACGCTCCAGGTGTGAGTCCAGATCTCTGCTGATTTTAACCCAGAGAAGAAGAAGCTGCTGTGGGAACATGTTTCCCTCACCGTGTCGGATCCTGAAGACGCTCTGCTGCCGCTGCCTGAAGAAACTGGGCGTGCAGACCTGCTGGGCTGCAGCTACCGGGGTGAGAGGACCAGCGGGGATATCTCCCTTTAACACTGGGATCATGTTTTTATTTCTTTGCAGACTGTTCAGATCATGGTGGGTGTGCTTAACATCGGCCTCGGACCGGGAAGAACAAGCACTCGTCTGGGGGATTTTAGCAGCCTGGGAGCTGCTTACTGGTTGGGTGCTGTGGTAAAAACGGTTTGCTTATAGTTTTCTATCTTTCTTTCTTTCACAGGATGTAGGCAGCACAGAACTTTTTTTTAAATCAGTTGAGCTTAACTCTCTACCAAAACACTTTTAAATGGGTCTTTAGATTCCAAAAAACATCCTTATGGTGTTAAAGGATCTATTTTTTGTAGAGTTATACTTATTATCACTTATTTTTTACCTGTTATTTATTTTCTGACATATTTAAGCAGCCAGCTTATGATGACATAGTATGTAGATAGGAAAAAGAGGAGTAAATTACTGCCAAAAAATTTTGAGATTCATCTCAGAAATTTCTTTTAAAAAGAAAAAAAAAGGACATTTCTGAGCTTAAAAGGTCAAAAATGAGCCAGAAAAAAAATGTTCTAGAAACAAATTTTATGAGCTCCAAAAGTACAAATAAAATGCTAGAAAAAAATAAGAAATGTTGAGATTAATCTCAGAAAATGTATATAAAAATCATTCAGAGTTCTGCAGAGTTTAACGGTTCAACATGTTTGGCTTTGGGAACTTGAAACATTTCCAAAAGTCAAAGATTTTTAACTTTTCAAACTCAGAAATTGTCTTGTTTTAAGACATTTTTTAACTCAATCTCAAAATGTTTACATTTTTTGGCACAAATTTGCTCCTCCAGTTGGACATCCCTGCGCCGCCCACCAGGTTTCATGTTGTTACTGAAGTTTTGAATTTTGCCTCTTCAGTTTATCGTAACAGGAATCATGACCGTTTTAGCGGGTCGGTTCCCTTCCTCCTGCTTGGTGAGTGAAACCCAATAACATTCACAGAGTCTCTAAGAAAGTCTAAAACTCCTTGAATGTTTTTCCATTTCATTTCATTTCATAATGTTTTTCTACTTCATTTGTTTCTGTCTCATTAAAACCTAAATTAAGTACCTTTTCATAAGAATATCTCTCTCAGACCGCAACCCATCTTCTTCCATTATTGTTATTATTATTATTGTTATTATTATTATTATTATTATTATTATTATTATTATTATTATTATTATAGTCAGAGCTCTACGGCCTTATTTACTGTGGTAAAATTCAGCTTCCAGTGTTTTACTGGAAATTGGAGACTTTTTAATAGTTGCCAGTTCAACACGTACAGGAAAGCAGTTTGTTGAATTTGGAAATAACAAATTGGGTTGAAATCTTTTTTCCCAGGTGGGCTTCACTGTGTTCATGAACATTGTTGGTGCGATCTTCTCCATTACTGGCATCGTGTTATACGCCATCGACCTGAACAACTCCTCTCTGCTCTGGATTTGTGACCGCTCCGGTTCTGATCCTGGTCGCTACGACGACAGCTGCAGAAACGTGGCCACCTTTGATCAGGTGAGCATGTCCAGGCGTTAAAGGAGGAGTCTGTGATCTCCGCACCGTGAGAGCAGATATATGCACTTATGAAGAAAATCAGTTTTCTTTGTCTTTCCTGGTTTCTGCACCAGAACTTACTGACGTCTCTGGACAGAGCCCTGATTCTCCTGGCGGTTCTGCTGTTGGCTGTCAGTCTTTGTTTTGCTGCTCTCGGCTTCGGGTTCCTGACTGGTGAGGTGAAGGAGGAAGAGGTAAAATATCGGGGACCTGTTATTCACATTTACATGTTTTTATTCTTCCATTTGAATCTCAACTGCTTCTAAAAACAGCCTGAGCACGTCAGAAAACACCTTGCTATTTTTCACAATAAGTTCAAGTGTTTGGAAAATGAGCAGTTTCAAAAACCTCAGGAATGTAACCTTACAAATCAGCAGGTACTGCACTGTTGCCTAGCAACCTGGAAGCCCACACTGTTACCTAGCAACACCAGCTGAGCTGCAACAGTTTGGCCAGCTGGTTTTACTGCTGTATTCGCTGTACAATGGCTGCTGGAAAACTCAAATGTTTAGATGCTGATTTACCATCCAGAAACCACTTGTTGCATTCTTGCCGGTTGTGCAGGAGGCTCCATTTCTGCTTTTCAAAGATGTAAAAACCATTTGACTGTTGGGCAGTTGGCTTCACATTTGAGTCTAGAATAATTTGGTCTGAAATATTTTCTACCTGTGAATAATTATTTTCTTTGTAGAATGATTTTTTGTTGATTGATGCATTTTGTTCTTTTTAAAAGATGGACTTCAAAGAAGTTGCATTTATTAATCAGTTGTGTTGTAAGATGTTAATCTCTAACTTTACCAGTGTTTATTGTGGAATATTTGTGTGTCAGCAGGTTGACAATGTTTCCAAAGGAGACTTGAGGGAAATCCTTCTCATCAGTCCTGGTGCTTGAAACCATCGATCCTTCAGCAGGCAGCGCTGCAAACCTCACAATACAAACAATAACTCTCTTCTTTCAATTATTGATTGACAGTAATTTATGAAATGTAGCTCATTACTTAGGTTACTGATTTATTTATTGTATTCTGAACAAAAACAGACAGAAAAGGAGGAGAAGGGAAGAGGCTCGATCTGGTTCCTGGCTGAGATCAAGTCCTGCAGAATGGAGAGCAGCCATGTTGGAACTAATTGCTCCATTGGGTTTTTTTACCTTCACAGTTTAATTTTAATAATGAATTAAAAATTAAAGTGCTGCACTTTTAGCTTCAGCTGTATTTTTATCTTTTCTGGATCACGCTCTGAAATGAGGAGCTCTGGAGTCCAAAGTGACTCTTTGGTTCATTTAATACATTAAATAATGAAACATTGCTCCGTTTTCTTTCATTCTTTTGTTCTGTGCTCCCATGAAAAACCCTGCTAGTGAACTGGACCAGCACTGATTTCATCTGATCAACAAATGGGACAAATGGGTTGCCAGGACAGGAAAACTGTCCTGGCAACAGTTTTCCAATTTTCCATCACTCTGTGTTCGTCCTCCTGAAGTTCAGTTTGCGTTCATATGTGCAATATTTGCATAAAAAAGGTGGATATCAGAAAGATTTCAAATTTAACATATTCTGAAAATCTTGCATGACTATCAGGTTCCTGACAAACAAAGGAACAATCAAGACTATTTTAATTTCTGTTTTTTTAAATATTTATTCATTTTTAAACATGGTTTATGTTCAATAAAACATTTTTCAGAGTTAGAATCATCTGCAGACATTTGTTTACTTTTAACATTTAAAGTTTTGTCAGTTTTGACCGATTTTGTTTAAAGGACAGAGGTCTAAGGGTGTGGAGTGACAGACTTCTTCCAGCAGTGGTTTGGTGTTTTCTATGGAAGCCCATTTCCGCCATGAAAAAAAAAAAAAAAAGTCCAACAGTAAGTCATAATTTTGACTTTCAAAGTCATAATTATGAGATACAAAGTCATAATTATGACTTTCAAAGTCATAATTATGAGATACAAAGTCATAATTATGACTTTCAAAGTCATAATTATGAGATACAAAGTCATAATTATGACTTTCAAAGTCATAATTATGAGATACAAAGTCATAATTTCGACTTTGATAAGTCAAATTATGAATTCAAAGTCATAATTTCGACTTTATTATGAGATTCAAAATGTTGCGTTTTCTGGTTCAGTACTCGTTAATAAACCAACTTCTTTTCGTCAGATAGCTGTGATTTCTTTATTGCTAACGGTTAGCTTCTCAACTTATTCTCTTCTCATACAAGTGTGCTGCTTACACAAGAACTCCTCACATTGCCCCAGTGGACAACAGCAGTACAACATGACATAAACATAATGTGACAGGATACAGAACACGCACATGTAAAGTAAATTAGGAACACATAACACAAAATAGAATTTCATCATTGGTTAAACCGCATCTGAAATACTACTCAATTTGTTTCTAATCCATTAAAAGGAGAAAAATCTGTGTTTTACTGGTTAGACCGATCAGATGGAATACGCTTTAAATCTCCTACAAGACAGCATATCTCTGAAAAATGACAAAATTGGCTGTTTTGGAAAGTCGAAATTATGATTTTGTGTTAAAATATGTTCTCATCTTAACTTGTCTTTGAGTTATTTTGTGTTATGTGTTCCTAATTTACTGAAAGGTACATATGCGTGTTCTGTATCCTGTCACATTATGTTTATGTGCATATTGTACTGCTGTTGTCACTGGGGGCAATGTGGTGAGTTCTTTGTGTAAGCAGCAACTTGAGAAGAGAATACTGAAGCTGACCGTTAGCAATAAGAAATCAGCTATCTGACGAAAGAAGTTGGTTTATTAGTAACCAGAAAGCAACATTTTGAATCTCATAATAAAGTCAGAAATTATGACTTTGTATCTCATAATTATGACTTTGAAAGTCATAATTATGACTTTGTATCTCATAATTATGACTTTGAAAGTCATAATTATGACTTTGTATCTCATAATTATGACTTTGAAAGTCGAAATTATGACTTACTGTTGGTCTTTTTTTTTTTTTTCATGGCGGAAATGGGCTTCCATAGTTTTCAACATTCTGATGAAAAAACAGCAGAGAAAAAGTGTCAGGATGTAAAAAAATCTAACACACAACGACGAAATCCTGATCCGCTTCGCTTCTGTTTCCTCCAGTTCATCTTTTACGTCTCATCAAAGAAGCAGCTGCTGGTTTCAGGAGAAACCAGTCTGCCTGTTTTCTTCTTGTTTACCTGTAAAGTAACGAGCTGGTTTAGGTTGCGCAGACTTGCCGTGTTTTCCGCAGAGTTCCTCAGAGTCCTGATGCCGAGGACGGCGGCGCTGATGAGGACGCAGAGCTCCAGGATGGACAGGACGATCAGCAGGACATTCAGTCCTATATGGAGCACCTGATCGGAGACATTGCTGAGTGGACTGCTGCTTTATGAATATTTGTTTCCGACCTGTTAGGGTTAGCCTGACTGCCATTAGCTGTGTTTCCATTACAAATGTCAACAGTCCGCTAATGTCAAACAGTTTTGTAATTGCGATATTTTCATTAAATAAGAAACGAAATTAAAATCACACATGAATAAGTTTGTTGATAAACTATTGAAAACACGCCGCGGCCTCGTCCTCCAACCACTTCCTGTCGTCTTCTTCTTCGTGGTTGGCGCCAGTACTAACATCCGGGTGTTGATCATGTGGCTCGTGTTTTAATCAAAAAATGAGAATTGTTCAAAATTGAACAATAAATTGCTTATTGTTTCCAATAAGCAAGTTTATTTTAGAAATATTGTCAATGGAAACAAAATAAACTCACTTCATGCAAATAAGTCAATTTAGAAAAAACTCATTTTTATAAAATGTTTTTGTGCTAAAATGGCTTTTTCATCCAGGTTCTTGCTTTCACGTGAACAAACTTATTCATGTGAGATTTTAACTTCCTTTCTCATTTAATAGAGTAATTGTATTTTATCAACATTAGCAGAAAATAAACAAAGATTCTCACACATTTGTAATTGAAATGACGCTATATTTGACCTTCCTGGTGACATTTTCATCTCGCTCACCTGAGACAACAATTTGCCTTCAAGACACATCTGCCTGATGAATTCGCTTTCACTCTGTGAAGGTGGAGTCGGAGTTTAGTAGCCATAGTAGGACCTGGAGTTGGAGCAATTCCCCCACCAGAAATCAAGATGTGATATGTAGATGCTGTAGAGCACAATGGCTGCTATGGTGACACCAACTCCGGCCAGGTTCAGGATCACATTCAGGATGACCTGCATCACAAGATCACAACTCAAACTAAAGTTTTCGTTTAAAACTTTAATAAGTTTCACTAATTTCAATAAAATATATCAATATCAGCTATGACGTCTTAAAAAAAACTAACCACGTTGTTTTTCACCAATTTTTGAAATAATAAACATTATGTAAATATCTGCAAGTTTGAAAAGTTTATTTTACTGATTATGCCAAACAAGTGGCAACACAAATGTCACCAAAAATAAAAAAATGACTATAAAATAACAAGTTATAAAAATAACAAGAAGAAGAATTTTATAAATTGCAGCTTTGAGGAGATAAAAGTATGAAAACTGTAGTTAGAAAAACAAGTTAGTGGATTAAAAGTAACTTTATTGCAGGAATTTGTTAATGTGTGAACCCTTCACAAGCTTTTTGGAAAATAAGTTAGAAAATTAATTTAAAATTGTAATAATGAAATAAAAATCTCAATGTAAAATTGACTATTTTTGCTATTTTTTATTTTTGCACCTTTTTATTTCTCAGTTTTTCTCAATTATTTTCTCAATTTTGTCATAATAACAAAAATCCGATCCAGCTTCTGCTGACAGGAAGCTCACTGACCTTTGCTACCATGATGGGATCATAAAACAGAAAAACTACAACGAGAAAAACTTTAAGTTTGACTCACAAAGGAAAGGAGCCGCTTTTCCTCTAAAGGAGCCAGAGCAGGCTCTCTAGCACCACCTAGCGTCGGTCTGTGCATGTCCCTGACTACAACTAAAGCATTTTTGAATCTTGGCCTGAAAAACAGATTATTATGACCCTTTTTTGTGGTTCAATTGCATTTTCTTACCTCAGTCTGAATATTAAGATAACTAACCAGAGAAACATTATTAATGTCACTGCAATATTTGCAACACTTTTTGTCATGCATGCTGATTCTATGCTATCAATAACAACTTCTTCAGATTAAAGAAGTTTATTCTGAGTTTGCAGTGTAAGTTTCCTGGCTGTTTGCTGTCAGTTTTATAAAGTTTGAACGACTCACCAGGCACAAGCTTGGGAACTTCTCAGATAAAACACACATCACTCCAAAGGTGATGAACTACGAAAAGGAGGAACCAAAAACAAGAAAGATCAGTTTTATCAACACAGAGCATTACCTTGATTTATTTCTGTCTCAAGAAATTAGAACACTGCATAAGATGAAAAAAAATATTTTTTTAAACAGAAATGCCCGGCTTCTAACACATATGTGTATTCCCATGCACCCAGTAGTTTGGTTGAATTACTGCATCTGTGTAGTGTAAGATGGAAGACGGAGTAACTCTGATATCTGCGTCATAACATTCAACAATAGCATGTCAAATACATGTTTTCCAAATGTTGCAGCCCTTATAATAATAGCAACTGACCACAGCACTGCGCAAACTGAAATTTCAAAAATGTTAAGCCATTAAAAAGCATGTCTTGCCATCACCCTCTGACCACTTCCTGTCATCTTCTTCTTCATGGTTTGCACCACTGAAAACATTCGGTTGTTGATCATGTGACTTGTGTGATGTGAAAAAAAATGTTTATATTAGAAAAAAACAACTTAATCTCAGTGCCAAAACTTATCAGAAAACGAGATTTTTTTAAATTTGTCGTTTCCATTCAGTGAATTTAGTTTCAAAATGTCAAATTGTGCCATTCAGTTGAAGTACAGCTACCTGAGCTGAAAACTGACTAACAGCCGAATCCTGCCACTGGCGCAGATCATGAAGAAGACGACAGGAAGTAGGAGAAAGATCCTGGCATGGCTTGTTTTTAATAACTGATGAAAAAACTTATTCACATATGATTTTTATTACGTTTCTTATTTAATGGACACACCGTAATTGCAAAACTGTGTTTTCTTGACATTATTGGAGTATTTGACAAAGTTTTGCTCACAAACACAGAGTTTCTAACAGTTGGTGCTGAATCACAGCCTGTTGTAAACTCTGTACATCGACTTCATCAGATGCAGTCAAATCATTAATAAAGTTAAAGAAATTGACTTTACCAGTGATGTCAAAAAAAAACATCTGTGACTTTGCTCTTCTGCTTTATGAAAAATACAAAACATAGTAATGAACTCGGTGCAGGTTGCTCACCAGAGCTCCCAACCAGTATGGAAATTCAGAACGATTCAGTAGCCAGTCAGTGTCTGGACTACTGCGGAGGGTTCCGCCTAAGCCCAGATTGAGCAGCCCAATCATTATCTGCATGGCCTGTGAAGGATAAAGCACAGAGGTGAGTCTGCTTCCATTAACGCAAAGCAACAGCTCAACCAGAACCTGAAGTTGAAACTCACGCCGAGGACTGAGTAGGTCCTTCCCTGGGTCTTCTTCACGTGGGGGGACACAGAGCAGCACAGTGGACTGTAGCAAAGGCTCTTCAGGATCTGACACACCAGAGGCCAGCGGCTCTGCGGGTCGGACTGCACGGTAAAAACTGTGACTCCGTCATTTCTCGCCATCGTCACCGACATCTTCACTGATGGCTGAAGAAACAAACCGGAAGTACAGGAAGAGGACAGAGGAGTTTGCTGATGATATCTCCAAACTATAATTTGAGAAACAAAATGAAATGAAATGGTTCTAAGAACTGTTCATACTTAAAGGGCCGGTGTTATGTATTTCCCAGGCACATTTTATTGCACAAGCAAGTAACTATGTTACCTTCACTTGTTATAAAAATGTCATATGTATGAAAATATGACTAAAAAGGAACTTGACTTTGTAATTTAACTCCTTGAAATTTGGCCTCTGTCTCTTTAAAACCTCCTGTTCTTTGTGAAACTTCAACATGGCTCCTCTATTAACCCTTTGGCAGCACCGCACTCAGAAGCAGCTCCAACAACGAGTTCCACCAGATGTTTGCTAATTGCTGCTGACTAGTCTGAAGGAGCTGAGTGGGTACAGAAGATGCTATCTGAAACCTGCACATGTTTCAGTTTAAAATCTAATGTTAATTTTATTCCAAGCCTTTGTCCCTGTAAAGTTTTATTCCTAATGTTTGGTGTTTGCTGCAAAGTGCCGCTGTAAATAAGAATTTGTTTCTGGTAACTCACCTGGTTTAATGAAACAAGAAAGTGTGCATTTCCTGCAAAAATTCAAGTGTGAATGCTGAATGCTTTTGGTGAAATGGCAAAAGAGTTTGAAGCCAACTACTGAATACTTGCAAAAAGGTAAGAAATAATCCATGCAGTGTGAAAAATCCACGTAAAAGCCAAAATTAGCTAAAAATCTAAAACTAGTAAAATACTAATGGTAGCATCGAGGATACCCTCTAGCATGCTGGGTTAAGGTCAGATATTCCATCCAGTGTGAAAAAAAACTCATGTAAACCCTAAAATTTGAAAAGGACAGAATCGTTTCCCAGTTCATTCTGATGGAAACGGTGGGTGAATGAAACCCACACCTTTTATGGTTCCTCAGATATCAACTTTTATTTGGAGGCATCGTTTAGCACGGTGACTAGAAAAAACATGCCACATGCAGTATGAAAAAAATACGGAGCCCCTACAGGGACATGGAGAAAAAAAAAAGAAATCCTGACTTATTTTCTCTTATTTTCCCTAGAAACTAAGTCGGGATTTCTTTTTTTCTCTCCATGTCCCTTTAGGGGCTCTGTAAAAAAGCTCAAATTATTCTCAGGTTTTCACAGCAAAAAAGCTGTTAAACTGCCCAACTTCAAAATGGCCGCTGCCTCGTTTCCTCCATGAGAGCCTGAAACTGGATGATTCATTGCCATTAATAGGCAGGACATAAAACACCCACTGTGAAACACAATGCACTTTGACTGGACCATTGCAACATCTTAGTTTTATGTTTTTCAGTCATTCTGTTGTAGATTTGCTTCTTTGTTTGGGATATTTCCTTTAGATGACACAGTTTGGATCCAGAGCCTTTACCAGTAGAATATTTCTGCATACAGAGGAGTTCATGGTAGTTTTACAGCAACGTGATCCGGTCCAATGTTTGGCCAAACAACCTCTTCTTGGTCTTAGGCTATATCTCGTTTACACGGAGGAGATTTTTTTCCTGTCCAAACCTGCTGATTTTCTTGTATTTGTGTATCGGTGAGTCAGGTCAAACAAAAAGAGTCACGCATTTTGCCTTCTACATGGTTATTATATACTTCGATTTATTTGCTTTATAGTTTGACTAAAAAATACACTTATACTAATTTCTTTTGCGGCACTTAATCCACAGAGACTCACCACTTGGATCCAGTTCAACAGCAGGAATCCAAAAAAGAAAATAACAGCCTGGTCTTCTACAAAGGAAACGAGTGGCGGTTGGGTTGAAGCGACATGAAGGACAGTTGACTCAGGAGTGTCAGGTCAACATTACCAACCTGTTATCTCCTCCTCCCACCGGGAAGCTATAAGGAAGTGGAAAAATACACTGAGCTAATAGAAAATCTGCTATAAAACATGACATCCAGAGCAATCAGAAAGCAGAAACAAGATGTTTTTAAGGCTAGCATTGTGAAAATACTCTCATTAATTTAATTTTAAAAATGCTTTATTCATCCAAAAGTGAAAATAAATGCTCAATTAATCAATCATTTAAAAATACTATTATTATTTGTATAGCACATTTCAACATTAAGGCAGTTCAACATGCTTTACACAATAAGAACACAAAATTATAAAGTTATAAAGAAAACATCCTACATTCAACAACTGAACAAGTATTACAATTTGATGAGTACCAAAATTTGATAGCATCAAATTCACTCACATCAAATATGTTGGTCATTGTTTCATTCATTACGGTTCAAACTTTAAACAGATGAGGTTTTAGTCTTGATTTAAAGGAACTGGAAGTGTTTCAGCTGTTTTGCAGTTTTTTGGAAGTTTGTTATCAAAACTTATATCCTCAATGCATCTGAAAAACTCTTTAATATCTCTTCTCGCCTTTCTGTTCATGAGTGTTTAGCTGTGAAGTCCAGAAAACAAATTGAACTCAAAGATTTCCAGTTAATCATGTATCTCTTGTGCACATCATGGTGCTGTTTACAAAGTCAGCACGAAATAATAATCAGGAAAATAACATTAATGTCTTTATTAGGGTTATTTTAAGACAGAAAAACATTTTAGTAAAAAAAAAAAGTCTGCACACTTAACCCTTAAAATAAGGGAAAACAGTAAAAGAGACCGCTCCTTTACTGTTTCCGGCTTTAATTTTAAAAAGACTCAATTACCCAGGTTGCATTAGGAGAGAAACAGGAAGCGCGAGATGACAGTCGAATCAGCTGACTTGACTGTGTCTTCTACTCTGTTTGCGACTCTTTAAGGGTTTTTTGTTTAGTATATAGTGAGTATTTTCAATAGAAACAGGTTTTATTAGTTAGTTTAGGAACTAACTAATAAAACTGAAATGTTGCGGCCGAAAGCCTTGACGCAGGTGCTGAGCCAGGCGAACACCAACGGAGTCCAGAGCACTCTGTGAGTACGCAGCTAGCATCGAGCTAACCAGCTGGTTTACTGCACTGCTAGTGGTTGGTTGTTTTTAACTCAAATGGTCTGTTTGTTTTTATTGTTGGCTTAGATTTTATGGCCTTTCTCTTTGAGGAATAACCTTCGAAAACATAAGAAGATTATAAATCTGCAGCATCGTGTTTTTACTTTACAATGACACTCATAGCTACAATTAGACGCTTAGCTTATGAATAAGCCAAAGTACTATAATTTAATACGTAGTTACTATTAATATCATAATTTTATACCTATTAAATGTGTGTTTTCTGTATATTGTGTTATGTAGATGCATTCTTTGTTACCAATCATGAAGCGTTCACTAAAGGAATGCTGTTACTGCATTTTAGGCAATAAATATTATTTAGAAGAATGAACCTAATTAATTATTTGCATTTTTAAAATGTATCTAATATTGTTTTAAATGAAGAATCTACAGAATGTGCCAATTTTTATCCAGTTAACGGTCAGAGTAATTACTAAAATAATCGCTTGCACCAGTCCTATTTGTATTACAAAACACTGAGTGCAACATATTGCACTCTATTATATGTTAAAAGAAAATATCACAGTTGTTTGTTTACCTCATAGAATGCAATAAAAACTCAAATTTTTCTCCCTTCCCACAGTTTACTCAACAACGAGGGTTCTCTTCTGGCTTACTCTGGTTATGGAGACACGGACGCCCGCGTCACAGCGGCCATCGCCAGCAACATCTGGGCCGCCTACGACAAGAACGGCCACCAAGCCTTTAATGAAGACAAGCTGAAATTCATCCTCATGGACTGCATGGTGAGGAACGTGACTGGGTTGTGAAGGGAAAATGTGCGGCTGTTAAGTGTTAAGCCGTTTTTTCTGTATCCATGTGCCTCAGGAAGGAAGGGTGGCCATCACACGCGTCGCCAACCTGCTGCTCTGTATGTACGCCAAGGAGACGGTGGGCTTCGGGATGCTTAAAGCCAAGGTAAGACTTCACATAGTCATCCCTGTAAAGCAAAAGTTCATCCTGAAGCAGAGTTTTGTATAACTCTTTCAGCAGTGGAAAGATTTATAGTGACTATAAGATTCTAAGTAATCCTACGTTTCCTTTAAAAATGAACTACAATGTGTTAAGTTCTCTCAAGTTGGCATTTATCCTGATCACATGGATGTTTTATTCATTGTTTTTATATTGGTGTCAATTCTCGGAACATGATCACTTTATGCTCATATTACTACAGCTTTATTCTGGTAATATCAACACTTTATTCTTGCGTTATGACTTTATTTTCTAAATATGAGTTCATTCTTGTACTATTATCACTTTATTCTCTTGTTGCTTCTACTTTATTCTAGTAATATTGCAACTTTGTTCTTATAATTTTCTATTTTATTTTCATTTTGTTACTTCATTCTAGTGATATTGCAACTTTATTCTCATATAATTTCTACTTTATTCTTAGTCTGACCCTCATAAAGGGAGTAGGATGTTATCAATGTTACATTTTAGAGGTCAGTAAACGTTATCAGTTATTATTCTGTTAGATGAACTTTGAGCGACTTCTTGCAGAGATTACTCATGTTTTCCAGTCTGCAGGTTTGCAGCCCAGCTGGAGTCAGCCTGTTAACTGCAGTGTGTGTGTGTGTGTGTGTGTGTTTACAGGCAGAGGCGTTGGTGCAGTATCTGGAGGAGCCATTAACCCAAGTGGCAGCATCGTAGTTTTGCTCACCTTTCCTTTTCTTCCTGGAGTCTAACAGAAGATCTCCTGATCCGGGTCGCTCACTGACTGAACACGTGACCCAACATGGCGGCTGAGCGCCGCGCTTTGCCTACTTTATGTTTTTTTATCATTATTTACCAGACTAGATTTCAGGAAGAAGTCATTTGTTGACCTGCTACAAAGATCCAGTTTTCTCTGTCAGCTTTGCTGTTTAAAGCAGAACTGCAGCCTTTTGTACTCACAAATATATTAAGGTGAAGATTTGTGGGATTTTTTGTCCTTGTCTGAAAAATGTAGCTAAGAATATTTACCTGTTTTAATTCAGAATTGTTGAATAAAGAAGATTCTAAGCCAGAAAACCTTGTTTTTATTTTAAATCAACGTTGAGCAGCTGTGAGCCCTTTTGTTGTAGCGTAAAGCTTTAAAGCTTCATTAAGCCTCACAAACTACCGGTTGTGGTACATTTACATATTTGTGGATATTTCTTTTGTAGAATAAGTGAAATCTTCTAAAGAAAATGAAGACAGCGGAAATACCAATTTAACACATAATAAATGTTACGGTATTTTTAGTGTCTGAACTATTAAAATAGACTGTGGTAAGTGGTTTTAGGGGTGTTTATTATTCCTTTTCATTTTTAATTTACATTTTTGTGTAAGATAAGAAATGTCCTTGGTTTTTCTAGGAATATCAGATTAATGTCAAAATGTGTTTTTAACACAGCAAACATGTTTTGGATTTTTATTAGGAACATGCATTTTGTAGCCACCATAAAAGCCCTATTTTCTTTTCTTTATTTTAGGTTTTATTGCTATTCTTTTCTTGGCCTTTTTGACCCACATAACTAAAGTTTCCCCTGAGTCAGAGGCGCCTCCTGCTGCCTCCTCCAGCAGGAGGCGCCTTGCTGCTCCTCAGGTGAACCTACCTGCCCCTCTTGTTCCGCCTCGGTCACTGCAGCCACTCCCAGCCGGAGAGCCGCCCACTTCCAGCCTGGAACAACCTGGAAGCGCTGAGCGTCCTGTTCAAACACACCAGGCTGTGTTACCTGAGGCAGAGCAGGAAGCTCCATGTGGCCGACCCTTTCTCTGCCTTTTTAACGCAGCAGGATCTGAGGAACAGGCTGGTTCACCTTACATCCTTTAACCTGAGGCTGTAACCAGGGACAACCTGGATGGACACAACATGGGCTCAGATGAAGCTTACAACTTTGTATTTAAAGGTGAGTTCCTGTCCTTTACTTTCCATCCCTGCAGATCCTGAACAGTCGAAGGCTGCACTCTTATCGTCTCTTGTTTATTAACCTGCTGCTCTCTTAGTCTGTGTGCTAACAGAACGCCTAATGATTGGAGGAATAAACAGCCAATCACTGATTAGAAGAAGGAGAAATCATTTCTGCAGATCTTGTTTTTGTCAAATTTGACTTCAGGTGGAGAAGTTGCATCACTATCTCCAGTGACGTCATCTGCTCAATTCTGTCCCTGAAGACGTCCTAGTTAAAGTTCTGTTACACTCAAATTAGCATTACAAAATAATACAGGTAATACAGGATGTGCTACCCCTTCAGATGCAGACAGAGCATGACTAGCTTGTATGTTATTCAGAAATGTAAATCACTCTGAACAGGTAGGACATGTAATTCCAGGTCCTGGAGCTCAAAGATGCCCAACTGATAAAACAACAATGAAACATAAGTTGGCATTTTCAACAACTGAATCGCTTGTTTAATGAAATTAATTCTAATTCTAGAAAAAAGAGTGTGAGCAACGTTCAGGTGCAAATGTAATAACTAACTGATCATTAACTCAACACTCAGGTGGAAAGACAACAAGAAAACGTTGCTTGTCAGTAAGTTAGAAGGTTTATGTGACGATTTCCAGCCCGACTGTCGCTCTGCAGCAGGAAAGATTATTCCCAAGTAGACAACATGTAAAGCAGCTGCCATTCCTATTAGGAGTGGTCATCAGGGTGAATTTACACAGGCAAGCTTCATTTCAGTCTCTACAGGCTTCAGTTTATATGTTAAATGTGTCTTTCATTACAGGACAGTTAGAAAAAGACAGAAGAAGTACGCTAAGCTTGGAAGAATCACGATTTAGTGCTACAAAGTTACATCTAATGAGATCCATATGGAGAGGCACCATGTACAAATGCAGCACATCAATAGAAACACTTTTTATTAACCAATGAGCACAGCAGGGGAAGTAGGGTGATATGGGCCTGTTTTCACAGAATCTATCTTAAAATCATCTGTAAGGCAAAGTATGCTAGAGTCAAATATCAAATTAGGTCATCACCAGGATGATGGACCCAAACACAACAATAACAAAATGACTGGAAAAGAAAATAGATGAGTCATCAATGGCCTAGTTAAAGCCCAGAAAGGTTGTATTTGGAGAGATCTGAATAGAAATAATTATCTGTAAACCTCACTACAGGTATGTTTAGATAACAACACATCTTCATATCTATTCAGGACATGAATAAAAGACAGAAATTAATGAATAAGGAATGAATTCTGGATAACTTTTAATGGAATGTATTCTGACTTAATATTACAAAACAACATGGATGTTCATTAAAACACTGGCAGTGGACATCCATGTTCACCTTCATCTGCATCCTGTTAGTTTACCAATGCATGTATTTTTTTTTTTGGCAATCCTAAACTTTATAGTTGTATTTTGCAATGAAACTGATCTGCTTTCAGTTTAAATTACTCCAAAAATTTCCATTGTATTTTTGACCCTTAAAAGAAAAACCAACCCACAGTTGCTACACAGTTCAAAAGTATGGTGTCATTTTTAGCTTTTTGGGTTATAAATGTGTTCAGACTTCAAACAAATCAACTGATTTGCCGGACAGCATTAAAACTAACCAGTTAAATCAGATCATGTCAAGTTTGTCTGGACTGTAAACGGCTCAAACCTCAATGTTCCTCAAGTAGTATCAGCTTTATTTTACTCTGTGACTCCAACAAGTAAACAAGTAGTGATATGCAGGACTGATGACAATAATTACAGAATAATTCTTGTTTTTAGCATTAGAGAGGTCTCCTGCAGCAGCATCAATCAGCTGAAGTCCTGCTCTGAAAGTCATGAAAACAAAGACGGGAAAAATTTGAGCCTCGCCGCAACATTTCAGGTTCTTCCAGGTTTCTGCAGGATCAACAAACCCGACCGACAAACTGCTCCAAGGTCGCCTATCCTGCATTTCCATAGAAACTAGCAGGATTGTTTGCTTAATGAGTTACTCAGTAGCAGAGAAAATGAGGAAAAAAGCTCACTTAAAGCTGAAGATTTTATAATAACTTATAAACAGTTAAATTGTGAAGAGAAACCTGTAAAATATTCTTTAAATGAAACTCAGACCTTATTGGACAAACAACTGAGTGAAAAAACAGATATTTTCTTTTCGATTAATTTTAGAGGTTCTTGAATTCAGGTCATAATTTACATTTTACTGCCTCAAATTTCTGCTGCATATTCTGAAAGCTGCTTTATTATCAAATCTCACTGCAAACTTTCTATTACAAAGACTGACAATAATTCACATGATCTTCTATCAGAGTTAAGTGGAAATAGAGCAGCTACAGATCCTTGGCAAACGCATGCAAAAAAACACACAATAAATAATAAAGACCTGTAAAGAAAGTTTATGTGAACTAAAAATCCAGTAAAAGTCCAGATCCAGTTCAGTAAATGTAAGCTAAGCTTCTGTGCTGAATTACCCTAATAAGTTTACATTTAATGGCAGCTGTACCTATAAAATCTAATGACGCAGGCAGCTCTTCCTCCCATTTGTTTGGTTGTAAACTCAGCATTTAGCATGTTTGGACTAAATTAGTTTACTGACATCTGGTGTTAATTTAGCCCATCAATAAATTTCAGCTCCTGTTGACAAAGCAACATATTTTCTTTCAAGAACTGCTCTGATGCCTGTTTTTTCTGTTTTCTTGCATTACTCGTTGTTTGTCCTCCAGCATGACCTTTTTCAGGAACATTATTGCTATATTGTTGCTATGACAACATATTACATGAAACAGGCTAACAGCCAGGCCTTTTAATACCTTTATAGTCAGTTAATATTGTCTTTTGTCATGTTTCCCAGATTTTATTTTATATTTGTCTAAAAAAATACCATTTGGGATTTAATGGATACGTTTGACAGCTAGCTGCAAACGTATCTGTTTGCTAATTTTTCTCCAAGATCCAAATTCTAGCTATAACACAACATTCAAATTTAAATAGAATAGAGTAATTTTATTACCATTATACGACCTAAATAAAATTGCAGAAGCATTTACCTTTATAAAACAATCTAAAATAAACAAAGAAAAAACAAAATAACGTACAGAGAAGGCAGCAGACACACGACCACCACACATTTATAGTTTTATTTTTAAAATACAAATCCTGAGTAGATGTAGACTGAATATTGTCCTTCTGATTTTAAGTATGCATATTGACTATAACAGTCCCCCATGATTTTCTGACTGTTACTTTAAAAATAATTCCCTTCAGGGTAAATTCAGTGTTCGCTGGTTCAAAAAACGATATGTTTTCACTTTGAACAGTTGGAAAATAAATAACACAACACAAAACCAAAGATTTAGCTACCTATGGTAGAAATCCATTTAATTGAAAATCATCTCTCAGTTTCACATTTCCTCTTTTCAGGTGTTTAGTATATTTTCTTCACTCATCTTGTTCAACAAGTAGCATTTAATTTTAACAGTAGATGCTGGGCTTTAATCAGAACCCATCCCAGGATTAAACTCTAACTTTAACACATCCATGTGTTGCTTCTGTCTCCAGTCTGGACCAATTAAGCCAAGCCTTCTGGATTGTTTTCTTTTTTCTGAGTCAGTGAAATGTGCAGCGGGGTGAGCCTGTTTACCCTGCAGATCGGTTCCACCGGCCCAGAGTAGAGGAAGTAGCTGCTGAACTTGTTCCACCTGATTCTGACCTGCCTTTCCCCCATGCTGACTGTTTGACGAGTCCAGAAACAAAACCTCCTTTTGTTTCACATCCACAGCTTTGCCTGATTTTTCCTCACCTTCCTGGAGGGAAATAGAAACTGCATCCAGAGAGCCTGAGGGGAAAATGTTTTCTATACCTGTTGTGAAATTAGTGTCTTGTTGGAAGTTATAGCCACTTCAAAAAACCTAATTAGTGATCATGTTGCTTTAGCTCAGTTTTGCAATATTTTTCTGTGGGTTGAGGTTTAAGCAATTACTGTTTCTTAATGGTGTTCTTAAGAGAGTGTCAGACAGCTAAGACTCTAGATTTATGGTGTAATTACATTTGGAGGGTGACACCCAGCCCAGCAGCTTCAGTTCAGAGCTGTTAGTGGATGTGATGGTTTAGTTTTGAATTAAAAAATAAACTCTGTTGGTCTCTTTTCTAGTGGTTCTAATTGGGGAATCTGGTGTTGGGAAAAGCAATCTGCTGTCCCGCTTCACGAATAACCAGTTCAACCATGACAGCCGCACAACCATCGGTGTGGAGTTCAGCACACGGACGGTGCAGCTCAACAGCTTCTCCATCAAGGCCCAGATCTGGGACACGGCCGGCCTGGAACGGTACCGGGCCATCACTTCTGCGTGAGTACCACCAGACCCGATTGAGTATTTACTGGTTCATGGTGGGCCTTTAATGGGGACCTGTTATGCAAAATTCACATTTTGCATGTTTTATGCTTCTATTTGGGTCTCAACTGCTTCTACAGACAGTAAAAGTGCTTAAAGGGGCAGAATTACCTGTTTCACAGGCACATTTTGTAGCATAATCAAGGAACAATGTCACCCTCTGCTTTATAAACATGTTATATATATCAAATATGAGTTAAAAGAATTTTCCTTCCTGATTTAACTACTTGCAATTGGGCCTCTGTCTCTTTAAAAACTGAAACTCCACCTTCAAGAAGTCGTAGCGACATGGCTCCTCTATTTACACCGTAACAACGTTTTTACCAGCGTTTCACTGAGAAGCAGCTCATGTAATGAGCTCAGCAGATGCACACAATGTCTTCACACACGAATATTCATACAACACTTAAACCGACTTCAACATGTTAATGTAAGACGCAGAAGATTAGCCAGACGTCACATTTTACAAACTGCACACAATCTAAACCTAGATTCTTTTTAAAAATAAGATTTACTTTTCTTTCATATGGTTCAGAAAGGGTAATTAGGAATCTTACATATAATGCAAAATAAATAATAAAACATGATTACTCACAAAGCATATAATTAGACTGACTAGATCTGCCATTATGGATGGGAAACTTTGTCACCAATTCCTGATCTAGACTTTTCTTCAAAATCAGAACCGATGCAGATCATAATACCAGATCGGTGCATCTCTAAATATACTCGACTATATTAATAGATTAGTCCAGAACTGTGGTGATGTAGCGATCCGGCAGGATGTTGCATCTGATCTGAGTGATGCTGGTTGGAGTTAAGAAAATACATTTCCAAACTGCATTTCTTCAAAATGTGGCTTGTAGAAAGCTTGTTTTCTTGCACCATTGGTAGTTGAGCAACGTTTTGTGTCAGCATCTTAAGCTGATGCAGTTTTGAGCCAAAACACAGGCAGGTACACGCCCTGATCCCCAGAACTGGGAAACCTTTACCTGAAAAACCTCCAGCACCGTCCTGACTCCACTCCCTCCCCACGGATCAGACTCCAGCTGCTTTCACCAGGAAACCACTGGGCCCTCCATGGGGCTCTTTTTCTAAAGGCACCACTGATTCCCTCTTCTTTTAATTAAACTACGAGGATTAACAGAGGAAACTGGTATAAACAATAGAGCCGTGTCAGAATCAGAGGATATGCTTCGTCGCTGGATTAGCTCTTTTCTTGTCAGCCTGGATGTTGCAGTAATTACTCACTGACTTACTCCTGCATGCAAATTCCCACTCCCATGGAATTTCACATTTATCCTGTAACAACCAGCAAAAACTGATTAAAGTGGAATTAATTATGCTGCTGGAAGAAGAGAAGAGAATTGTAATTGTAAGGAAAGAAATGATGAAGGATGTCCCTTTGTGAAGTGTTTCTGAATGAAGATGATGTATTATTTATTGGTCATTTTCCAGGTAACGGATCAAATAAACATCCCTGCTGTTTGACCAGTCTCACCTGTTAGAGAAGTGAGGGGAATAAAGTGGTACATATGAAGCAACTAATTACTTAAGTATATATATTTTTTTTCTTTTTCAATCATATGTTATTTTACACATTATTATTGACGTTTCTGTGAATAACAGGAGAGTAAAATATCTTTCTAGCTAGAGTAACCCAGGTGAGAAGGTTTGTTTCAGTAAAGGTCATGAACTCTAACAGTTCACGGAGGTGAACACGCCTGTGGAATGATTTTATCAACTGTCACGTCTCGGCCTTCCTTATTAAGCAAACAGTGGCTGACTCATTACAGAAGAAGCTTCCCTTATAATTACCAATAAACAATACAATAAGGAACATCAAATAATATATTGCCACAATTTGTTGGGTCATGATTAGAATAAAATGTTTCTTCATTGGTCCGATATAATATTCTTCTCATAAATGTGTTTTTAACCTTAACAGTTCCAGCCTCAAAATCCAAAATGGCTGCCGCAGTCATGGTGAAACTTTCTGTGATTCGTTGGTGTCTCACTGCATGTGCTGCTGCGCCGCTGCAGGTTACTTGGCGTTTATGCTTCAGCAAAGATGTATAAACTAAATATTTTGCAGGGTTACAAAAACACTGCCTCCTGCTGGCCTGGCATGTACACTGCATTGTTTACAGTCCTGTTTACGCTTTCAACTGTGTAATTAGTGTTATATGAACACATTTTTTTCCGGATACACAATGGAAAACAATTTTGGAGATATTGTCATGTATACAGGGCCTAAGTTTAAGATTTCTTGCTAACCAAAGCTGAACGTGCTGCAAAATCTCTTCAAGTGATTTTTGATGTTTTAATGCCCGTAACCCAGGAGGTTTTTATTGTATTACTTCAAAATTAAGGCAACTGGAAGAAAAGTTGCTCCCAGCTGATGGTGGAGAATCAGTGGTTACCATCAACTTTTAAATTAACATTCATTTCTCAGAATATTGGTTTTGTTTTTACAGAGCAATCTAAGCAAAGCGCCAAGCAGATCGGCCACAGACCAGCAGGTGTTCTGATCTAACTGAACCCAAAGGTCCAGCTTTTCAAGTTCCTGATTTCTGCTCTCCTAAAGTTACATACAGAAGAGTGTTAGGACCACTGGGGGAAAAAATAGATTTGATTGTTTTCTAAGAATTCTAACTTTTACTTCAGGATTCTGACATTTTTTAAGAATTGTGACATTTTTCCAGTGGCCCTATTCCTCTTCCGTAGTTAGAGGACATCACACAGAATATCTAAACTCGCCGGCATATCAGGGTTTATTTAGACAGTCATGCAAATAAGCCCCAACATGTTATGAGCCACACCACAGTGGAAATAATGTGAAAGTAAAAACAGGTTAACTACAACTTCCTCTTTTCTTCTGCAGCTCTGACCTTTGACATGTAAAACCGACTAACGCTGCTGTCCTCCTCTCAGGTATTACAGGGGGGCGGTCGGAGCCCTGCTGGTCTATGACATCACCAAACATCTGACCTATGAGAGCGTGGAGCGCTGGCTGAAGGAGCTGTATGACCACGCTGACCCCCACATCGTGGTGATGCTGGTGGGAAACAAAACTGACCTGGAGTCAGAGAGGTCTGTTCCTGCTGAGGAGGCCAAAGACTTTGCAGGTGGAAACTTGATGATGTCATGACATCCAAAGGTCACATGGTCACAGGTCACATGTGTGTCAATCTCATAAAATGATCTTTTCCTCTAGAAAAGAAAGGCCTGTTGTTCCTGGAAACTTCAGCCTTGCAGTCGACTAATGTGGAAACAGCGTTCAACAAAGTCTTGGAAGGTGATTTGTCAGTTTTAGTTTTTATTTTCTTTTTACATACATCAAACTGTCATGTGCCTGAATCACTTACCTCGGTTACGTCTGCTGGAAGGATTGTAAAGACTGTAGAATAGTTGTTAGTCATAATCATCTTACCTGTAGTAGATGACGATCAGAGTTGTCTTGCTTTGCAGAATAAGAGAATTTCTCATACAGAAATCAAGCTGATGGTTGTGCAGAAAAAAAGTTAAATGTCTTACTAGCTGTTAGCCTTCCACTTCCACTCCCAGGGGTTCTTTAGTTTTCCTCAAACCCTCTGCAGTCTGGTACCAAACTACTACAAGTACAGAAACGATTGCATCACTTTAAAAAACAAAAATTATAACTTTCAGAACAAATTTCCTTTGTTTTAAAACATTTAATGAGCCTCATTTAATACTTGATCTAACACGATCACTATTTTCTCATCCAAACATCAAGAGAGGTTTGACCCAGTTCAATTTGTTTTTGTTAATTTTCCTGATTCCTGTTTGAACCTCTCTCTTTCTCCAAACTGAGACAAACTATTTGTACTGTCAGTGACATACTGACTACTCACAGGTACTCCACAGAAACTCTATTTAAAAAAAAAAACTGGCTATGCTTTAAATATTCAACATGTATCATTTTTGTCACAGAGATTCATAAAAAGGTGAGCAGCAAAGAAGTGGTGCGAGGGTCCATAAGCGCCGTGACCCTGAACAGCTCCAGAGCAGAAAGAGAGGAGGAGGAGAAGAAGCCATGCTGCAAGAACATCTGAGCCCAAATGGGGGCCGCAGGGGCCCACCTGCAGCGCCGGGTTGATGCTGCCCACAGACTCCACATGACAAAACAAGCCGTTCAGTGAAGCGGCTGGTTTCTGAGCTGCACAGGTTTAAAACATGAAACCAGCACCAAGCTTTCATTCTGGAACAAAGGTCAAAACTGAAACACTAAACGGACCTTTGAGACTATCTGTGGTGGGAAGCTGAAGAATTTATATACAGATGTTCAGTTTAAATGAGAGATGATATCTGACTGATGAAGAGCACCCAGCTGCTCGATGATGATGTGTTTTGAGTCCTGACCTTAGCGATGAGAATGTACTGCAGCTGATTACTCTGACTGCATTTATGGTGATAAATAAATATTTATGTAGATTCATTATTGGTGTCTTATAACCAGAAATTTCTTAAAATGTCTGGTTATAATATAGAAGAAGAGAGCAACTACAGATGTGAATTTATTGCTCTTTTTTTCTGACTCAAGTGAAAAACAAGTAGAGGTTGGCCAACTTTGTGTTGGCTAAACATGACAGCAGGACATTTCCAGGAATCACTGCTTAACTGAAAAATGTAACGCGAGTCCCAAAGTACGTCACAACTTTTAGAGGGCAAAAAGATTCAGTATCAGCAACATAATAATAAATAAACATGATAGGCCTCTGAATGTGAGTTATTCTGAGCTTTCTACTTCTGATTTCATGGGATTTTCTGCAGTGAAACCTGAGATTAATAAATAACAGATGTGCTCAAACGTTGTTACGTTTTTCCATTCTAGTCCATGTTACATTGGTGATCTATTATTTTCATTTCTGTCAAAAGTAGTAATTTATTTTGGATTTAACACCTGCTATCAGGGGCAGTGCAGGGTTGAATGGGGCCCTGAACAGAATTTGATTTGGGGCCCCTCCTGACCACCACTAACAGTTTTTATCCAGATTTAAATCTGTGAGATGGAGTGAAGTTCAACTGACAGAAACCAAACAGACTTCTGTTTGGTTATTAACCATAACTGGTTAATATTTGCTGAGAAATATTTGTGAACAAACTGAAGCTCAAACTCAAATACTAGACCAGGGGGGGCGCGTGTGACCCTGGGGTTATTATAATTATTAAATATTATTTATTGATTTGATTTAATTTTGCAATGGTGCAATTAGTTGGTCAAACATGTTTACAGTTTAAACATGTTTAAAACACGTCTTAAAACAGACTTAAAACACGATTTAATAAAGTTGTTCTTTGTAAGTTTGACCATATGTCTTTCTTTTTTTCTTTTCTTTAATGTTAATAAGGATAAAATGTTATGCAGAGATGGATAGTCACGGTGGGGAGCGGGGGGCGCGAATAGTTTTCTTCTTGCTAGGGGGGGCGTAACAGAAAATAATTGAGAAGCACTGTACTAGACAAAGTCTAGCATTAGATTGTAACTATGCTAGCAAAACAATAACAATACTTTAATTCTTAAAGGGTCAGTATTATTTAAAATGTACATTTTTGAGTTTTACATCATGTTATAATGTTATTCTCACTTTTACTGGAGTGTTGCTTTGATTCTTTCATGAATTTCAGAAATCCTTTTTGATCTCCATGGCAACCATTCAGCATTGCTAAAGTCCTGGGTGGACTTAGCTCAGCCTTCAAAGCGCAGCTCCTCCTCAGAGCTGCAGTTTCCAAGCTTCTGAACTCACCGCTCACAGAGCGGCCCTCTCCCATGACTCCATATTATATATGTACATATATCTGATCTAAACATCTTAGATCTGGTTGTTAAATTTAACCTCTGATGGTTTGGTGGCCTTAAAATCATCAGCTGCTTGGCTTGCTTTTGCTTTGGGCTGGCTCTGCCTGATATTGGCCAGTAATGAACTCTGATCCTTCCTCAACAGTCATTGTTTCTGAGCATGTATATGGGATTGTTGTGTGCAAAATTTTACAGTAGGCAGTTGGATTCCCAAATACCATTTCAAGCTCTACAGGCTCAATATTCCAGATATTTGATAGAAGAAATTAACTGAAGAGGTAAAGGAGGTTTTAGTTTTGAAGAAACAACATATAACAATTTTAATCACAAAAAATGAAGAAAGTCAGCAGAAAACTTTCTAAAACAAGTCAGTGCACAATATGTGCTTTATGACATTTTATTATGCTAAAAATAAACATGCATCAACCCATAAAACAGTAATAAAATGGAAATGTGGTATAGCTCAGATGTAGCTGTAACTTTTGCAGCAGTGTTTGCTTGTTTTGACTATTTGTCCCTTTTAAAAAACGAGCATCAGCCTTAAAACTCCACCTGTTTATGTTCCTGCTGAGTCTGTATGTAGCAGCAGTGACACGTATTACTCAGGATCCCGCTGGTTGCCAGCTGGGTCTCACGCTTTCCAAGCTCACCTGAGGCTTGTTCCGATATGGCAGGCAATTGCAGTATGTAATTAAAACTCTTTTCTCAATCAAGACAATCAGAAATGAAAGATATCAAAAATAGCGCTCATTTTCTATAAAAACAAGGAACCCTCTGTTGATACTGTTTTTTTTTTTAAAGGTTTAAGATACTTATAAGTTGACAAAAAATAATTATGTCTGATTTAACCTTTAATGGCCAAATTAAATATTTGTCAGTTTACTTGATTCATTTAGATCCACCTAATTGTTTCTCTTGCTCTATGTACCATTTAAGCACATAGCATAAACACATTGTTGCTTGTTTTTGTTTATGTTGGTTTATTCAAAACATATCATGAAATCTTATAAAAGTAAAAATATTGTTAAACAACTCTCAGAAAATTAGTTATGCATTGTAAATATCTCGAATGGTGATAGTTACATTTACACAGTTACACAGTTACAGAGTAACATCTTTACCGCACTATTATGTCAACTTGTCTCATATTAATTTAATGTGAATGGAGTGAACTGTTTCAATGTTAACCACATTATATACTGATTTCAAAGATATAATGTTTGTAAAAAATAGAATCGGAAACATAATTTTGGAACAATGTTGTTTGCAAACTTTTTATCACATTCTTTAGCATATCAAAATGTGCACAACTTTAATTGGTTTATTCTTTTGTTGCACATACTTGAGTAGGTTTTTCAATAACTAAACTTAACTTATGCTTGAGTAAAAGCATATTAATCCAGCATCAAGTACACTTTTTTCACTCTACTCACTTGTGATAGTAAATAATTAGCCATAACATTCGTGACAACAAGAATTACATTTGAAATATTACTTTTACTATAGGCGGGAGCAAGGGAGCGCTAAACAGCCGAAATATTAATTTCCGTTTATTTTATGGGGTTCTCATTGCTATATGATAACTTTGCTTGCCATACTTTACCTGTTGCTGCGCGACGTCACACAAGTTAACAACTGGCAGCTGACTCACAATCGACAGCATAGCTGACCAATCACGTCGAGGCAAGTAACAACTGTCAAATCCCTATTGACCACTAAGAGCGCGTGAGGGGCGGGGTTTAGTGTTGACGTTACGTCGCAGTCTCGGTAATGGCAAGTGTAGGAAGGAGAGGAAGACGGCCCTGAAGTTTCTTCTCTTCTGGATGTTATTGTCATTTTATTACATTTAAAACCTGCTGCTCCACTTTTTTTATACTCTTACGGTTATTTTTCTACGTGACTGTAGTGTGAGTGAGAACGGGGCAGGGCTAAAGTCACGGACGGTTTTGTCGGTCGTTTTCGAAGTAACTAAAATACGCCCGAAGTTTGTTCGACTTCAACCAGAGAAACTATGGCGCACAAAGAGGACGAATATGATTACCTTTTTAAAGGTGAGTGGTCGTCTCTCCGCTTTCAGCTAGCTGGCTACATGTCAGTTTCACCTGTGTCATTTGATGCCACCGCGGGATGTCGGTGTCGTAAACCGGAGCCTAACAGCCAGCCGTAGAGACGCGGACAGCTGTTTAAGCCTCAACTCTCTTCAGTTTACGTCAGTGAATAACATCAGGGGGTTTACGGGCCATGTAAGGCAGATTATAGGACTAATGTGTCACTTTAGGCATCATTTGCTTCAGAGTTCATCATCTTCCAGGGCGGTGACGCAATCACCTGGCGATGCGGTGTTGGTCAATGAGGGGTCAGTCAGATGACCCCTAGCTTCTGACAGAGGGCCTAGTTTGTTTTGTAGTGAAAGTTTAAAAGTTTTACCATTTGAGTTTAAAAAGTTAAAAAATACCAAACCATCCTATTGGCTTGACTTTGCTGAATTCCTGGATGAATGGATTCATTGATAGATGAGACAAACTGGCATCATATACTAATTTTAGCTTTCTAGGATTTATTTTACAATAACCTTTTTACCTCGGCATCATAATCCTTTAAAACTTGAACTAATACAAAAAGCTTTGATTTGAATAGGTTATGATTAAAGAAATCCTTTGAATTCCAATACTTTATTTTAAATATTTATTGTATTCACACTATTTCATGGTATAATAATGTCTTTAAAGAATATTAAAGTTAAAAAATATATATTTTGTTTTGCTTCTGGTGGTTTTAATTTGTCATGTTTAAGCAAAAATCCCCCAGGTAACTCAGCCTAATCTGCTGAGTCGTTGCCTCACCTGACGTGAGGGCGCAGTACCTGGGGAGGGGCCGCCATTGTTGCGGTCATGGTTGAAGCAGTTAGAGCTCCTCAGAGGCACTTGGTTGTGATTCGCTTGCAGCCTTTTGTCAAAATTTCGAGCAGCTCGTCAAACTGGAAATACCTGCATGCAGGGTGAGCGTCCACAGAGTCGCTGCGCCTTGGAGGAGAGAAGCGATTCAATCAGGTTTTCATGCGACCAAACTAATCTGGATCTCTCCCTGCGGTGCTGGGATTCTGATAAGCAAACAGCTGCGGTTCAGAGTTTTGCTTGAATCCAGAAAGCGCTCACATTGTTGCCCTTTGTTCTCCTTGTGTGAGTCAAGCAGGGTGAGCTCTTACTGAGTCACTAAGGCATCTCGGACCTTAACCGTCCTGCTCAACCTCTTTTGCTGCTTGTCAGAGGCTGGGGAATATAAACTTCTGCTCCTAAATCCAACATATAATGACTATCCTTCTTTCTTTCCATTTTTGTGCTATCAGGGGATTTCAGACGGTCCATTAATCTCGGCTAGCAGACAGACTCGCTTTCATTCAGCCGGGCTGCAGAATTGTATTAACTGACAAAGGCCTGTCATGTCTTTCAGCTTATAAAAACCCCGACTCAACAATAGGTGTGTGGCTGGGTGTGTGATGGAGCTATGACTCTACCAGTCTGGTGGCATTGGACCGAGGAACCGAGGAATGATTTTTCTCTTCCACCCACAGTCTTTGTGTGAGATGAAACAGAACATGATGGTTTTACTGGCATCATATGACTCCCACATAAACTAACCTAAAGTTGCTCAGTAACGAACGAGCAGCTGGACTCAGACTGAAGCAGAAACATGGTGGACGGTTGGTTCAATGTTCCCAAACCAACTTCCTGTTTCCCAACTGCAGAGCGGTGGGTCCTCAGACACACTGACTCACCTTACTGCTGTGGAAATAGCTGTCTTTATTGTTGCCTGCAGGATTTCCCTCAGTGTATTTATTATAAGCCTGGCGGGCCACCAGGCTTTGATTTTTCCCATCAGGCTGAACATAGTTTATTTCTAGTTTTTTTTTTTTTTGTTATCTGCATAGCCACTTCCTGTCTTTACCGGTCTACACACTGTCAGCTGAAGCGAATAAAGTGACAAGTCATGAATAAAGTTGGTGTACCTTTATAGTTGGTGTTCAGGTATTGTTAATAATGCCTTCCAATAAAACATAATTACTTAGTAATATTTTAAAATTTCCAGTCTAACCCTTTTTAAATGAAAAACACACCAAGTCGCTGGATGAGCGCCTAGCGCCCCCTACCACCAGGCTTAGGAAGTTTTCTGGGGGAAACATTGAGGCTGATTCGGTTACTGTCAAATATCCAGGGAGGATTCAGTCACAGTGGAGAGGGAGGGTCTTAACGGAGGCCCTGGGGTCATGACCTCTCTGACTACAGTAGAGGTCGTGACCTCTCTGAGGTCACTTCAGTGCATATAGTGTCTCATTATCAGAAAAACTAATGGGTGAAAAATAATGAAATGTTTTTCCATTTCGACTCTGTGATGTGTTGGAGTTGATGTGTTTTTAACGACAGCAACACGAGGAGACGAAACAAAACTGCCTCCATGATTTATTTAATTGGACAATATTTATCAATATGAACAGATTCTCCACATCTGTTTTATCATTTTAATTTTCTTCTGGTTTCCTTCCTTCTTCTGTACTATAGTTTATTACAGCGTAACTATAATCTGTGAAAACAGGCAGCCAAACATCCCTGTTCACTCCTCCACCATCAGTAAATATTTCACTATCGTTATTATTTTAATTCTACCCAGAATGTTTATTAAACATATTCAAGCTATAAATCTATTAACAAACTTCTAAAATACATAGATTTAAAGCACCATCTTTCAGTCACAAGGCTCACAAAGAGAAATATGGATATAAATATTTTTATTGTGTGGTTTTTATATTTATCACAAACCAGATTCTGAGTAAAGACCTGGACTCTGAGATGGCATCTGTTCAATTCGAGCCTTATGAACCAATAAAATAAACAACAAAACATTAATAAATAATATTACTTTTGAGAAATTGTCATAATTTAAACACTGAGTTTGCATAAAAGCAGCATGGATTAAAAATGACACTTTCTCAGCCAGCAATATTTTGATATAACTTTACTGTTATAAAGTGCAATGTGATGCAGAATTGATGCAAACATCTCTAACTAATGAGAAAAAGTACAAATGTATTATTTTATTGGCATTTTGTTTCTAAATTAAATGATGTAGATATTGTTTTAGCTCTATGCATAAATATATTTTCACCTTTGCTATTTTGATTTATAATTATGTGTATTTTTGCTTTGCATCTTTGTATGTTGGTAAAGTATATAACTTTAAATATTGTTTTAATTCTGGTGATTAAACCAGAATTAAATCATTTATCAGAATTATTCCTCCATGAATGAATTAAATGTTTTCAGGTCACACATGTCCTGCCGTCTGTCAGGAACATGTGAATCATGTTGCACATAAGAACAATATGAGATCATGAAGGATCAGAAAAGGTTTATTTATATGAAACATTCTGTTTCTTCCTGCTCTTGAGTTTTCTGTCTTTAATTTGAATAAATTTGTGTGAGTCTCCGAGCTGAGCTACGTTCAGTCCAAGGATTCAACTCTAAAAAGGTTAAATCTGCTTTTTCTTTAAAGGTTCTGTTTTATATTTTTAAACTGTGATAAATTAATAAATTTTCTCAGAAAACATAAAAGTATAATTTATTTTTTTCCTATCGCTGACCCCATTTATGCTTTACCTCTGAAAATCCATTATGTTATAGCATAATCATCTTATTAGCACTTAAATGTACAATAAAAACAGCAGCAATTTAAGGTGAAAGCGTTCCTTGTTTTATTGTTTCCAGGGTTACCGGACGCGGTCACATGATCGCTTTCATCCTTGTTGTTATGGAAAGTAGTTTCCTCCTGAGTTTCTCCACCTCTGAATCTGGTTGATTTTGTGGTTTTGCTTTTTTCCTGCAGCATCCATGAAGCGGATCATAAATAATGAACACCGCCTGTTAACGCTCCTGTTTTCCCTGCAGTGGTGCTGATCGGCGACTCAGGCGTAGGAAAGAGTAACCTGCTGTCCCGCTTCACCCGCAACGAGTTCAACCTGGAAAGCAAGAGCACCATCGGGGTGGAGTTTGCCACGCGCAGCATCCAGGTGGAGGGGAAGACCATCAAGGCCCAGATCTGGGACACGGCTGGACAGGAGCGCTACAGAGCCATCACTTCTGCGTGAGTTCCCTCAGCCAGTCCGCTCTGCTCTCTGCAGACTTCATTCTGTCTCTGACAAACAGACGCACAGCTGCATGCAACAGGAAGTAAGAAGAAGAATGGTCCTGCACTGTGTTTGTGTGAAACGCCAAAAGATGTTCCCATAAACCCTAAAGTACATCAGCATGTCAGGGCAGCTGTAGGTAGAAAAAAATAAAGATTACATTTCTGCCCAAAAACGTAAGAAATTTTTAATTTAGTCTCTTAATTCTCTAGAAATAACTTTCAAATGTCTGAGATTGAGAAGCTTCAAATTTGCCAGAAACAAAAAACTCAGAAATGTTTAGATTAACATTGAGAGAAAAAAGAGGAGTAAATGTCCACAGAAATAAATTTTCTAGAAGAAACTAGAAATTTGAGTTTGAAAAGTAAAATTTGCTAGGAGTAACTCAGAAATTCTGATATTTGTCTCAGTAATTTTCTAGAAAAAAACATTTCTGAGTTTGAAAAGTTGCAAACTTGCTAGAAAACCCCCAGAAATGTTGAGATCAATAAATAGAGAAAAGGGAGTAAATTTCCACCTAAAAAAAACTCAGAAATTTTCTAGAGAAAACTAAAATTTATGAATTTGAAAAGTTAAAGATTTGCTAGAAAAACCTCAGAATATAATAAATGTCATGAATTGTCACAGGTAAACATGAAATCAAAGCGGCGTGACAGGAAGTGTGACATGCTTGTGACCCTCTGACCCCAGGTACTACCGCGGCGCCGTGGGAGCGCTGCTGGTCTACGACATCGCCAAGCACCTGACGTACGAGAACGCGGAGCGCTGGCTGAAGGAGCTGCAGGACCACGCAGACAGCAACATAGTCATCATGTTGGTGGGCAACAAGAGCGACCTGCGCCACCTGAGGGCGGTGCCCACCGACGAGGCCAAGGGCTTCGCAGGTTCGCCGCTTCATCAACCTTTTATTGGCTCCTCATTAGCTTAGCCTGATAAGAAGCTCATTAAAACCCGATTAGACTTTATTCTGTCAGCTCATTAGGCTGTCACTGATACTGAAAGTAATAGATGTTCAACACTTTGACCCGGTTCTGTTTCAGCAGTCTGTCATATTTAGAGTTATTTTGAGGAATCAAAAGCATCAAAGTAAAACACATTTTACCAGATTATTGGTGTAACTTGTATAAATCTGTTATTTTTTAGCTTGTCTGGGTTCTTGGCTGATAAAAGCCTCGGCAGAGCTGAATGCCAGAAAGTTAAAGGCACAAATCCTGTGATTCAGAGCAGCACAAAGAGAATCCTTGAGGATAAAAGAAATGCTTGTTTTTTCTTTATTCCACTGACCTAATTTATGTCTTGTTTACATAATGACCCCAACCTGGAAGCATCGATGCAAAGCAGCAGAAACAAACAAATCAGAGCGAATAGAATCATTCGCTCTGGTTTTATTCAGATTGTGTAAAATAAAATGCATCACCTTGATTTTACCATCCAATCATTAATCAAGCTAACGCTCCAACCAGTTAGTTGCAGAAATGATGAACTTGTACAGATTTTTTCACATTCATGTTTTCAGTTTTCAACTCTCCTCCACCTAAACCGACGTTTGGTTCTTGTTGAAACACGTTAGACCTTTTGTTGGATGGTGATGCTGTGGGCAGGAAGGATCTCTAGTAGCAGTCAGCCTCGCAACCAATCTGAAGAGGCTGCCTGGAAGTAAAACAGGAGGACCAGAACCAGAGGGAATAATTGTCCAGATAATAACCATTTGACACTCAAACATATGTGATTTGATAAATTCAGCTTTGATGATGTCAAATCAGATTTTTCTGTGTTTTTACTGTCGTGTCATTTGATAAAACCGACATATTTGAAAGAAAGAAGCTTTCATTGTCCTTGCAACCAACAAACTGCTTTCTGTTTGGAGCAATTTAAATAGGATTCTGACATTAACTAATAATCTAATAAATGAATCCAAACAGTTACAGGACGAATCATTTAGTTGGTGAGAAGTTTGAGACGCCCAGCAGAGACGTGCAGAAACCCTTAACATATATTTAATTATTGAAGTAATTCTGCCTGAGTTTCAAACATATAAACAAATCCAGCCTTTTTATCAGGATAAAATCAGCAGGAAAATGTCATGTTAATAAAGTAAATCAAAACTTTTGCACACTTGCTTTCAACAATTCTCTGTGTTTTCAGAAGAACAAGATGGTTTCCTGTGGGACAGGAGATCAGAATCTGTGAGGAAATTTAAAGCAAATATTATATGTGTGTAATTTAACGTACTGTATTTGTGTCTCCAGAGAAGAACGGCTTGTCTTTCCTGGAGACGTCTGCGTTAGACTCCTCCAACGTTGAGTTGGCTTTTCAGACGATTCTCACAGGTGAGTTCCACTTCCGGCTCTAAAATTACACCAAATTTTAACTGTACAAAACATTCAACCTTAAAAGAATCGCCAGAACTTTTGCATGTGTTCATTAGGCGACGGTGAAGCATCGCTTAAGTAGTTGCATTTCTGTAGTTTCTAACTTCAGCCACTAGATGGCAGTAAATTCCACCTAACCAGGTCTTGGCCTCCATCCTTTATGTGTATCCTGTTGCAAAACCTCCTGAATCGTCCTTTTAATTTAAAAAAATGAGTAATTTCTGCAGCCAATCAGAGGCTAAATAAAGATCCGTCCATGTTTTCTGATGTAAGTAGCTCTGAGCAGACTCCTCAGGAGGTCCAAGGCCACACTGGTGACTTCATAACAATCTCTGAGTGGCCTGAAGGGGAAATCCAGCCTGAATCAGTCTGCATGGGGCACCTGCTGTTTGTTTGTATGCTGCTTCAGCTCCATGTTGGATCTAGCAGTGACTCCGCTTCAGGCCACACCACAGACGTATCGCTTATTTCTAACTCTCAAAAAAAACTTCAGCATCGAGTTAGCGCTGCTAATTAGCTCATTAAGGTAGGAAAAGCAGTGCATTAGGAAGCCAGTAAGGCCCATGTAGCGATGTGGAGAGGGTCGTCCTGGTGGCTTATTGTCCCTACTGTCATGCTGCGATGAGTCATGCTTCTCACAGTTTCCTCGCTTCACACCGGACTTTTATTTCAGGACAACTTTGGAGAAGTGTCTGAATGCAGCAGTGAGTCGGTGATGATTTCAGATTCCTGTTGAGTCAACAAACGAGTCTCAGTTCAACTAAACAAAGTAAATATGTTAGTTTGATCTGCAGAGCCCTGCAGAAGGATTCAAAGCCACTAAAGCTGGATAAAGCTCGGCCTGTCACAACAACACGGTTTTCTGGATGATACATTTTCCCAGAAATTGTTGCGATAGACAATAATATTGTTGTTTTGAGACCATTTTCAAGTAATATAACGGTATTGGAATAATAATGCAAGAACACATTCTCAAAGATCAATAACATTTATATTCGACACTGGAGCTGGAAAACATTTCAAATATTAAAAATAAATAAAACAGAAACAACAAATAAAATGAATCATTTAATCTGTAAACAAATAGTTTTTCAGAAAAAGGCTGTTTGAGACCAAAGCACCAGACTGGAGATTTTATCATCCAGTTTTTGACAGAAAAAACAATAAATTAAATAAATGGAAATTATTGAGTTTGTTTTAATTTACCATGAAGTTAATTGATTTATTGCTTGTTAACAGGCCTACCGGTCACAATAACTAATTTGGCTGGCCAATACATTGTCCCAGAAATGATTGCGATAACTGATATTTTCGAGATTGACTAACAGTAGCTCCGTTTCTATTACAGAGGGCAGAAAACTTTGTCTATATTATACTAATGTTGAAAAAGGACAATTTTGCAATTGTGGTGTTTACGTTAGATGAGAAACATATTCAGAAATAAGTTCAAACTACAAATCATTAAAAACATGCTGAGTCGTCATCCTCCAACTACTTCCTGTCTTCCTCTTTGTGGTTTGCACCAGTGGCAACATCCAGATGTTGATCATGTGACTCTTGTGATGTGAAAAATGTTTGTTTTTTTTGTTGCAGTTTTGTGAAATAAACCACATCATCCAATATTTAAAACAATTCTGTACTGTTCCGTACTTCATCAAATTTCATCAATTTATATTTAAACAAAAACAGGTTTGTGCAAAACATTCTGTAACTTAAATTGCGAGTATTTGACTAGCTTAGCCATTTGGCTTTTTCCTAAAGGAAAAAAAATATCAAATATAATTTTACAAAGAAATTAAGCAGACTAATTAATATCAACGTTTAGGCATTTTGAATTGATTCTTCTGAATTCCCAGGACAAGGAAATATGACTGTGTGTTAACTAATAGCATAAAAATGGCATAATGATGAAAGTACACACGAATCCTCTCAAGGATTAATAAACTCACTTCTAAAGAACATTTAACATCCAAACTTGAAGACATTTTAAATGTCCAAAATAAACAAACCAATAACAAGTCAAATGGATTATGAAGTCTCTGTAAACAAACTTGCCCTTCAAAATATATTAATCATTCGCCTCAGACAGGGAAACAGGCAAAACTGCCAGCTGGGCCTTTTGTAGGGGAAAAAAAGAGTGTAAACTGCACTAACTACTGTGTAAATGATGCTGGCTTTTTAACGAGATTAAAGGGCAACATCTCTTCAGCAATTAAGCAAACTGTCTTGGTGTGCACCATTCTGCTCTGGCCTTTTCCATTTATTTTGTCGATGAGACGCCCCAGTGGCTGCGTTCTGCCAGGAGGACACAGGCAGCCCATTGGTGGGACTGTTTCAGTTCGGAAACCTGCATCAGAGGATCTCAGGTGTTTGTTGTGTTGCCGCGTTTAGTTGCTTCTGTTTTACGACAAACGCAACATACCTGATTAATTAACCAACTTTGAGTGGAAGATAAATGGTACTCCGTTAGTCTGGATGGAGAAAGTGTTCAAATATCCATTTCCATTTGCTTTCAGAGATTTGCAGTTAAATTTTGGCGTGGACTTTGACTGGACCACCTAAACAAATACTTAGATCTAAACCGTCCAGCATGGCTCAGGTTGGGGTCATCCTGTTGGAATCTTACCTAATCAGCTTTCATGTCACTTTTAAAGAAAATCCTCCCTGCAGCATGATGCTGCCTCCACCGTGTTTCATGGTGTTATTTTGCTCTCTTCCATCCATCCATCCATTTTCCTGCACCCTTTTTCCCTTACTGGGGTCGGGAGGGTTGCTGGTGCCTCTCCAGCTGTCATTTCGGGCGAGAGGCGGGGTCACCCTGGACAGGTCGCCAGTCTGTCGCAGGGCAACACAGAGACAGACAGGACAACCATGTACACACACACTCACACCCAGGGACAATTTAGAGAGGCCAATTAGCCTGACAGTCATGTTTTTTTTTTGGACTGTGGGAGGAAGCCGGAGTACCCGGAGAGAACCCACCATGCACAGGGAGAACATGGAGACTCCATGCAGAAAGACCTGGGCCGGGAATCGAACCCAGAACCTTCTTGCTGCAAGGCAGCAGCTCTACCAGCTGCGCCACTGGGCAGCCCTATTTTGCTCTCTTCTCACATGATTATTGATCATTTTCTACCGGTAATTGTCGACTAGCTTTAAATATCTGAAATGCTGCAGAACTGGTGACCTTCCCTTGTTTTATCCAGTTTTCTCTCCACATTGTTTTTATTTTCACGCAGTTATTAAGCAAACTGATGCTGCGCAAGTTACTCAGCAGGTTGTTGCTAGGCGACCCAAGAGTTAGTTGATGCCACCAACCTGACTTATTGGGTTCGACAGCCAAATGGTTTCCTACATTTCCCAGAATCCAGCGCAGTTCTGGGTCAAAGTTCAGTGAATATCATCACCTTCCTAAGATAATGTATTTGTATTATTATTTATTGATTTAAAATAAAAGGGTTTTGTATTAAGACGTATTATCTGACGATATTGATAATGTATCTATCGTGATATGTATTGGTACTGATTTACTGTCCAGCCTTGCAGCCCAGTAAAGATTAAGAAGTTTAAGAAGTCTCTATGTTTTTGCATCACCCTGTATGTATCTATTTAATGCCCTGCTTCGTGTTTAAATGAGGATTCTTCCACATGACAGAGCGTTGCCGGTTCAGGACGGAAGAATCCGTCTCTGCTGCCAGGAGTCTGGAAGCAGCCGTTGTTCAGTGTCACTGTCCTGATCCCAAAATGTCCCGCTGCCTGTCCCGTCTCTCACCGCCCTCTGTCCTCCGCAGCCATCTACCACATCGTGTCCCAGAGGCAGATGACGGGCCAGGGCAACTCGGACTTCTCTCCGGCCTCCAACGTGGTTCCCATCACGGTGGAGCCCACCCAGAGCTCGTCCAGTAAGGGCGCCTGCTGCCAGAACAACTGAGGCCCCGCCGCTGACCTCCGCCTTCGTCTCAGCGCAGCGCTGGCCGGACGGACGGAGGCGCTGACGGGTAGAGGGACGCTTCCACTGGGTTTCTGTAGATACGGGGGGGAGGGGCAGTAAATGAAGGATGGACAGGATGTGATGTGGGAGGGAGGGTTGGGATTTTGTAAGAAGCTGCATCATCACCATGGATTCAGGTTCTGATGAGAAACTGAACATGCTATCAGGCCCTTTTTTCTTCTTCTTCTTCTTCTGCAGTTTCTCTCCTGGAAAGCCGGATCTTACAGGCTTCCTTTCTGTTTCTCACTCCTGGGATGCTGGGCTGTAAAAATCCACTCCCAGAAGTCTGAAAGGCAGCCTTCTCTCACTGCTGTTTCCCTTCGTTTTCTGGAATATTTAGAAAATTATGTCCTCCTTTATATTTATTAACACTTGTCTTGTTTGGCCAAAGGGTTTCCCACACTAACTGCTTCACAGAAAAAATGGATTTTCTCTTCTTTTGATTGTTTCCTTTCATTTAAAACAAGTGTTTCCATGAAGGAATCAGGAGAGTTTGGCTCCATCCTTCCTGTCGGTGACAAGCAGCTTCGCTCTGAGTGCTTTTGATCTTTGTTTGGGCGCCTCTCCTACTCTTCACACACTTTGTGCTCGGCAGATGAGTCATGCTCCCGCCAGCCTCTGCGCAGCGTTGACTCTAAATGGGATGGGATGGCTGCGCCCGCCGCCGCTGCTGGATGGGTTAACTGCAGGCATGTCAGCTCCCATCCTGACCGTTTCACCTTTTCCCCCCTAAAGCCTCGCGGCGCGGCGGCGATGGGGGAAAGATGTGGTTTAAAGAGCGGACGAGCCGCCTGCCAGCGGGGACGGATGAATGAATGGATGGATTGGGTTTCAGGGGATGAGATAGTGAGGCCACTCAGCCCTGCCCTGCTCCTGTGGTCTCTGATGTACAGTGATGGCTTGTTTTACTGTAAATGAAATCCTCCACTGCCTGCTCACCTACTCCTCTCTGGCTCTGCTCTCTGCTGTATGTAACTGGAAGAGGACTCTGCCTTCTGGGATCCCCCTGAGGTCTGCCCTCACTTTCACTCGTCTTCATTTCCTGTCCGATCGGTGGGGGTTGTGTTCGGGAGCCAGGACCGCGTTTGTTAGCGTCTGATAGAGGAGGGAGGGAGGGGCTTGATTTAATCCAAAGGTTAGACACGCAGGGTGTTTATTTCACATCAACACGAGTCTTAAACTGGGTGTAGGTCGACATTTTTACGCCTTTATTCTGTTGTATGTATATTTGGACTGCACATGTATAAATAAATAAATCAGATTTGTTATAGCTCATCTTTTATGTGTCTCCAGTTTTAAAAACAACCAGCTCATTATTGACCCTCCAACGGCCAGTGTAATTTAAGATGTTTGCAAAGGGCTGCAGGCTGATATTTTCCCTCTGATTACTGATTATTAAATATTAATCGTCATCATCTACAGATCAATCCAGCCATCAGGACTCTCAGGGAAAAAAACACAATCTGCTTAAACTGGAAATCATTTCCTTTTTGTTTTATTAGAAACATTTACAATACATTTTGAATCTTGAAAAAATAACAAAGAACCAGAACTAACATGGCGCAGATACAATAATAATTATAATAATCATAATAAAAATGTCTCCAAAAATGTAATTCACAAAAAAACATGTGCTATAAGAAATAAACCTGCAATATTTCCTGCCTTGTGAGGGCATGGCACACTGTAACAGAGTTCAGAAACTTTTTTTTAAATCTTTTTTTATTTTTCCATCCATCAACGATCCGCCTCCGAGGGCCGCAGCGCCCCCCCGCGGCGCCCCCCTCACTGTTCACAGAGAAACCAGAACCGAGCGGCTGCTGCCGGCTGCTGCCGGCCCGAACATCTAATGCACTACAACCACTATAGACCGGTATGAAACACCTACTGTGCTGGAAAAATTGGAAACGCTACCGAAGACAAACTGTCAGACTGCATCGGCCTCTTTGGAAAAGGGTGGAGTTTCACCAGCGAGCGCCATGTCGGTCCCCAACCTTCACACGCAGCGGAAAACCGCGCTCCGAGTTTGGGGAGCATTTGATCCGTTTCGGGCAGAAGAAGGTTCGTGTCTTGTACAAATGGAAGCGAATTTTTTGCAGCGTAACATTTTCTAAGTGAGAGGTCAGACATTGGTGCGGGGGACTGAAATGGTCTCCGTCTGGCTCCAAACTCCCTTCGGCTTTTCTAAAGAGACTCCAGCTATGAAAATCTACAGCGAAGGAACAGCGCGCCGCCGCCGTGCAGCAACCGCCGCGCAGCCGCCGCCGCGCAACCGCCGCGCCGCGCCATTCCTCCTGGCTAAGTGACCATACAATATACATGCAAACTAGTACGGTAATGAATCTGGTGTGTTTGTTTGTTTGTGTGTTTGCATTTAGTTACACAGATCTACACAGTGCGCTGGCTCCTCCTCGACTTGCACTTCACCTAATTAACGCATCAGGAAAAGTCGATCAAAAAGGCTTTTTTTAAGCCGATCACGCTCCGTTGCCATGGATCGATCAGACTGAGTTGTGGATGTAGGAAATGTGTGAATGAAAGTGTTTACAAGTTGTGTGTGTGTGTGTGTGTGTGTGTGTGGCCCTGCTGGGCGAGAGGGTCACAGCTGCCTCATTCACTCCAAGCATTGCAGTTTTTCTTCTTTTACATTTTGATAAGAAAAAAGCGAGTTTAGATTACAGAGGAAATGAGTAATAATGGTTCAGTCAGTAACATGGGGTTGGGAAGGGCGGGGTTACAGCAAGCAGCACTGCACAAAGAATGCTGATGCAAGAAAAAATAGAGTTGAGGCACAAAATCGATGCTCTGTGACTAAAATATCTCCAAATTCTAAAAATATTCTATTATTTTCTGTAGTTCTTCCGTTGTTAATGCACCGATGTTGCAGTAGTGCATGTCTGAAGTTAAAGTTTCAGCTATGGGGGAACTAGTTCCCACCTACTTCATCCACTGTGAAGCACGTGGGCAAAGTGTCCATAACTTTCATAAATAAAACTTCTCCTTTTAGTTATTAGTAGAAACTGACTTTCCTGTGTTTAGAAATATATTAACTTCTTGTCATTTTAATTAAAAAACAAAATGTCTTGAGGTTACTCATAAATACGTTGCTTCATTTTTCATAAATAACATCCAGATACTGACTTTTTTTTCCTCTGCTTTCTATGAAATAATAACCCATGTTAGCAAAATAGATCTGAAAAACTGTAATATGTTTTTTTTATTCATTTTTAAGTTACTTTCTATAAATGCATGTGGAAGAACTCAAATATAGACTACGTCAAAAACCTGTTGCAAATTCCTTCCAAAAAAACTAACTTAAAGCTCACTTGTAAATTGTGAAAAATAAAAAAGGGTGCATTAGTATTTTTCCCCCATTTTTTTATTTCTTTTTACATTCAAATGCATTGCTTGTTCAATGTGTGACTGACAGGTTGGTAGAATTGCTTAAGTGCATCCATTGAAAAATAAGGATTTCCTATCACTCCTTTAAAAGGGTTTCTACAGAAATGCATAAAGACCTTTTTGATATTAAGAGAAGAAAAACATCTACTTTTTACTATAATAGCAACCTTAATACGATATAGTAAATAATACTAACACAAACATAATGCATCACTGAGTTGTCCCACCCTCTGCTGCTGCTGCAGGAAGTCCTTACTCCAGGTGAGCTGGACAAATGAAACTTATATTCTTAGGAGTTAAACTATGTTTCAGTTAAACTACGCAGTAAATATATGATTTTAAACTGATGTTCTCTTTAAGGTCTTAAAGCTTTTATACACTTTAGATATCAGGCTGTTGGACCCTTGTATGAGTTTCTTCTCGATAAATCCTACCTATTGTAATAGATTGGAGCATCATGCAGGTGAGTAAAATACAGAATATTTTAAAAACTTGTCATAATGAGTCTGAAGTTTGGATTTGATCTCAATCTGGTTTCAGTTTAATCAAAAATCTTCTTTTAGTGGCTCGAGCTCATCAGGCTGGAAAACAACCTGGTTTCTGGGCCTGTTAGCGGCAGTTAAATTTACGTTTGGGAGTTTTTCAATCCGTAGGATCACCTGTTAGTTCAGTAAACTGTAAATAAAAAGGCAGGTTTTTATGCTAGATTGGTTAAAACGATGTAATAAGTTAGCTCTTTTCTGTTCTTTGGTTAAATCTGACCTTTTTCTTTCAAAGTAAAGAAAAAATAAATCATTACGGTGCAAAATAAGGATTAAACGACGGCATCATTCTCATGCCATCAGTCCATCAGAAGCTGTAAACCTTGCCGGACTCTTTAACAAAATAAAAGTCCTGAATATGATTGATACAAACATGATTAAAATCCCAAACTAACCCTGAAGCTGTTCTACACTTTCAGGTCACTAAACGACAGAAATGCAGCGGGATTATGCTAATAACGAAGGTCAGGTTCTAAACAGAACATTATTCAAAGAGCTGACTCCCAGTTTCCTCCTATTATTGCTTTCCTGATAAATAAAAACTGATTTCTTTACAGGGGCTAAAAGTTCTTAAATATTTGCCTATTTAATTAAGACTGGATACATCAGTGGCTTCATAAAATTCCTTCTTACTGTTTATAGTCGTGTCTGCTTATCTATATTTGGATGACATACTTGGTAAATAATATTTTTTACATGTATGGATCTATCTAATATACTAATATAGTCAAAGGGTGACAGGGCGCATATATAAACATTTTATCTCCTAGTTTGTTTTTTTTAATTTATTCTAAAACATCGACGATGACACTTTGAGATTGTTAAAAATAATGAAAAACTGACTTTAGGCGGGCCGCGTCTGGCTCTTCCTAGCTGATACACACACCATATTTACAACACGGTGCCTTCACACGAAGAGCACTCCTCAACTTACAGCGTCTAAACCGGGAGAACCTCCAATAAGACATCTTTGTTAAACCAGTGCAAAACTGAAAAGAGGGAAAATGACGAGATCTCCCAAATTGTCACTACTGAGCACAAGAATCACCAAACCACACAAGAAAAAAAATGATAGGGAATCCTTATGTGCGTGTCTTTCAGATTGTGAGATAGATTTCACCATCAGCGGTCGGTTTGGTATTAATCAGATGCGCGTGTTTTATAGTAAGGTGCTTTATTCTTTTTTTTTTTCTTTAAGTCATGTGTTTTTAAAGAGCCTAATGTCCAGAGTCCCCCTAATCCCCACCCGAGCGGTTTGTTTCACATTCTTCTTTTCCAAAAATAACTTCTTTACAAAGTTGGTTATTGGGGAGTGGTACTGTATCAAAAGGCCAAAGTTGCTACCTTGTCAGCCAAAGCAATGGCAATATTCCATAAAAAACATTAAGGCAGAAATAAAACAAACAAAAAAATACTAAGTTCAAAGAGGGGGGGTCGTCCCCGCCTCGTTGTGACGCTGAAAGCTTCGGCCAGAACTCTGTGCAGTTTCTCCTTCCCTAAAACTCAGTCCTGCTCACAGATTTCTGGGAACCTTCGATGCCAGTCCGGTGCTCTCGCTGCAAACATGCCAGCGGTCACTTCTCCTCTTCCTCCTCCTCCTTCTTCATTTTGTTTCTCCTTTAGAGAAGGGGGCTTTTTGGCCCTGAAGACTGGATTTGTTTTGTTAAAATGAGACCCCAAATTATTCAGGCCTGCCGGGTCGCCGGTGCCGGCCCACATGTGACAGCAGCTCAGCACTCGCTCAAAGACTTGATGATCAATAGAGCTGCTGGGTCTGCAGGGTTTTTTTCCTCCTTTTTTTCTTTTTGTCTTGAAGTATACTCCTCCTTTACTCCCTCCCATCATTCAACAGCTTTAATCCCCCCCACCCCCAGCCCATTGCTCCAGCCCTCTGAAATCCCCAGGCTGGGCGAAGGCAGACGCAGCGGGTGTGTAATTTGATTCAGCATGAGTGCTGGTTAAATGGGGCGTTTCCTCTGCCTTCCTGTCAATTACAATAGTCTGATTTCATTGTGAAAGTAACGCGAGTTGGGGGCCGTTCGAGTCGAAGGGCCAGTCGTGGGATGCCCCTTACAGTAGACACTGTCCCACAGATGGCACCCAAAGAGGGGGATTAACACGGGCCCCCTGTGATATGATCACTGAACGGTTTGCTTTTCATCAGCTGGAATAAATATTCCAGGTAACTGGATTATGAATGTCTCTCCTAAACCTCCATTTTATTTCACGGCTGCCAAATTCGGCTAGTGTCTTTCTGTGTCCGTGTGTGTTTTGGGACAAAAGAGTGCACCCCCTCTGCTTGTCCCCGTTTGGGTAAGAAAAGGAGCAGGGGGGAAAAGGAGGGGTTTCCTATTCGCCTGGCTCCCTTCAGTGGTTCGGGGGTCCAGAGTCCCCACACGGTCCGCACCTGGACCGACCCATTTGCCTAATTATCAATGAGCGAATCCAGGCCGTGTCCGAGCGCTCCGTGGCCCACGCCGGCCGCCACCGAAGGCGCAGACAATACGGCTCAAAAGCAAACGGTCCAACTGTAAGCCCAGCAGCACCGGTGGAGGGGAGGCATGAAAGCCACTCCCAAAGAAAAGAGAGAAAGAAAGGGGCTAGGCGAGACCTCCAAGCTCAGGGTCAGAGCCGCAGCGCGCCGCGAAACACCTGCTCCTGTACAGCTCTGCTAATTACAGGGGGGGACGGAAGGCCCCTCGCAGGAGAAAGGATTAGCAGCCCTGGACTCTGTGTTTTACAGTATCTGCTCCTTTAATCTGCTGCTGCTGATTCAGGAGACGATTCATTCAGCTTCCGTCCAATCTTAAGGTTCTCCGAGGACACGAGAGGGGGGCTCCCGCCTCGTCCTCCATTGTTAGCCGGACGCGGCCAAACGACCGCACGACACAATAAAAGCATGGTTAAGGTGGCTTTGAGACAAGTCCTTGGGGAATATCAAAAAGGGGCCAACTGGATGGATTCCAAGGCTTTTTGGCCTCGCAAATTAAATCAGCGCTTTAAGCCAACAGAGGAGCCACATGCTTTTCAAGAGCCACGAGCAGCAAAGCATTACGGAGTCTTTTCAACAAACTGCAGTGACCAAAGCGTCACCAACGGCTACCGGACGGAGAATCCACACCTTTACAGCAACCCTCATCCTCTCTGAATAATATCCATAAAATTCAAGCAGTTTCTATAAATAATTAAAATCCTATCCCTTTTAAATCTGTGTTCTAATGAAATAAAGATTTGCTTCATCTCTTTCTGTATAGATCCCGACTGGAACGAACCCATTCACATTTCTCCTTTAGCCAAAACACTTTGGACCAATTATCCGAACCCACAATCACAGTTTAACTGAAAACGTCGAGTTTAACTTCACATCTGCTGCTTTTGAATTTCTCAAGGTACGATTTTAACAATCCTGTTTTAGACCAAGATGATTGTAAGGTGCAATAAGTTCTTTTTTATTCCTTCTAGTAACAACATTGACTTTGTAGGTCAGTCAAGTGCAGATTGGGTTCCTCAACAATCATCTGTTTCCTTCAATAAAACCCACTTTAAGGTAAAAAACAAAAAAAATAATCGAAGAATAAAATGTTCACATTACTGTCTACCTCTGCCTACACTGTGATTCATGAGTGAAAAACAGCAGCAGTCAAAAAACTGAAAATGCAAGATACTATACTTCTCTTATAAACAAAACTTTTATAAAATATATATGCATATATATATAAAAAGAAAAACTTAAAAATATTTCTTATACTTTTTAGTAAAGCAAGCAGGCCTTCTAAAATATCTGCTTGATTGTTTTTAAATTTTCTGAAAAACAAAAATGTATATAATAATAATAATAATAATAATAATAATAATAATCATAAGAACAGTAAATAATTATTGAAGAAACACTGAGGAAACTTAGGATAAAATGGACGTGGTTCTTTAGGAGAATATCCGGATGGCCTGAGTGACCTGGGTGTGGCACACCGGGCACTCCGGGTGGTTCAGCTCACAGATTCGGATGGCACACTCCATGCAGAACAGGTTGTGGCCACAGGGCACCAAGGCAGCCGTCACTTTGCTCTCAAAGCAGGTCATGCAGTCCCGCACGGTGGCCGGCGGAGAGTCCGGCACCGGCAGGCGGCCCGGGAAGCCGTCCCCGGCCGAGGCGGGCTCGCTGTGGGCGCGGCGAGCCTGGGCGTGAGGCGAGCCGGATACGATGCTGGTGACTGAGTTGTTGGGGGTCCCGCCTCCGCAGGGCTCCGGTAACCCAGGAGAGAGTCTGGTCAGGGGCAGCGGGAGGCCGCCGAAGCTTTTGGAGCGCTGCTGGGTGTAAAAGGACACCTGTTTGGGGTAGTCGGGGTCCCCCCAGCCCTGCGAGCCCTCAGATCCAAAATATGAGCAAGGTTTCTCTCCGGAGCTGGAGAAGTTGCTCTTGTTGTAGATCCCCCCTCCCTCTCCTCCTCCTCCTCCTCCGCTCCCGCCTCCAACCATGGCATCTGAGAAGTTCTGGCGGTAGCTGCTGGTGAGAGGCTTGCGCTGGCCCCCCTGCAGCCCCCACACCTGCTGTAGCCGGCTCTCCAGACCGCCGGTGCTGCCCGCCGGGCTACTTCCACCATTCGGCCCCAGACAGTCGTTCTCGTTGTTGTGGTCATGCAGCCCTCCCGTCCGGAAGGCGATGTGGGCCTCGATCTCCTCGCGGGCGCGCTCAGCATTGCTCGGGGAACCCGTGATCTCAAAGACGGGGTCACGGTCTCGGCTGGGGGTCACGATGTACGTGCAGGTTTGCTGCTGGATGCGCTTAATGGTGGAGCCCTTAGGCCCCACTACCAGCCCCACTACGCGGTATGGCACTCTCACCTGAATGGTGGTCTGACCTGGCAGAGGCGTGGGCGGGGAGCCGCTGAAGGACACCCCCAGCTTGTTGCGGGAGGCGCGGAGCATGGAGAAGTGCTCTGCAGCAGAGATGATTTCTCGACGGGCCAGTGCAACATCTTCCTTCCGGCCAGTGATTAAAAACACAGGCTCCTCTCCTCGAACCGGGGTCTTGATGTAGGTGTTGGTCTTGGCTCGCAGAGCTTTTATCTTGCAACCTGAAAAGACACATTTCAGACATTTTTAAGCAAGTCAACTAGACTTTCCTGATAATTACGTAAAAGGATAACTGGTGGAAATCCATCTAGCTTGGTTGCGTTGCTCCTGTTGACTGATTCCACTTATTAATGTTTCACCAGCAAATGATATTCAGACTAATTAGCATGATTTATGAGGTCTCCGACTCCACAGTATTGTTGCTCTGAATCACAGCTCACCAAGGAGAACATGGAGAAGTGTCGATCTGCACAAACGTGGCGGGTTTGGTGAACTTTAAACTTCCGCTACGTTGCTGACCTCTCCTTGAACCTGCCAACCCAGAGCCACATCATTTTCGGGCCATTTATATCTCCACATCTGCCTGTTTTTGATAACTGTTTACCCTATCAAAGTGCTTTTAAGACAGCATCCTGATCTAGTGAGCACAGGCTAATGTTCTTTCATTAGATTGCCTGACCTTGTAGTAGGACATGTATCGTTTCTGGACGGTTTGCCAGGTACATGCGAGGTCAAGAAAGGACAGCAGTCCTGCATATGTTGGCTCCTCATTAAGATGGGCTCCCCTGTTTACTGTAACATGCTTCAAGGAGGCCGGTCCGACTCACTGGCTAACCCCGTAAAATCATGGCTAACCGGCGAAACGTCTACGTTCTACCATCGCCACACAGACCCACTTTGCTCAGGAACACTCACTTCCCGGGAAGCAGCTGTACGGAGCGAGAGACGGTGGTGATACTCAGAGGGGTTAGAGCAGCTCGTGCCCCAATTCTGGAAATGCCCTCTAAGGCCACAGCACGGCATTAGGCTAATAAACCCACTCATGACACAGGGGCTTAAGGAACTATTCAGCTCCCTTTCCCAAACTACATCCTAAATTTGAACAAGTACACATTAGTCTCTTAATTAAAGGATTATCAATAAATAAAATAGGCAAGGATGAATTAATCAGGAGCAGAATTAAGGTCACAGGAGACAGTGGTGAACGCTCATGCTGCTCATGCTGCTAAACTGTGGTGAACGAGGTGATTCAAAACAAAGCCACGCTTCATCAGAGGAGAGGAGGGTGCAAGAGCATCGGCTGACAGGAGAGAAAAAATAATCATCCCTTCATGACAGGAAGCTCCAGCTTTACCCAGACAGAGTAGGGGGGTGTGACCAAAGAGCCAACCAAAGCAGGCTCACCTCAGTTCCCCCCAAATCAGACTAAAAGCACCCCAATCGCTGGTCCTCTCTGTCCGTTAACAGTTATCCCATTAAAATCCAAAACTAACACTTCAGAATGAAGAGTGGGAGTCGCAGAGGGAAACAAGGGGCACTCAGCAGCACCAAATCCACAAAATATAATGCAGCGGGGGTTGGGCAGTCTGCAGAAGCAGCTCCTCTGGAACCCCGACGGCGTTACGACGGCGTTACGGACGTCTGGTTCGAGGTAAAGCTGGATTTCACCGATGGAACCTCACCCACCCTGCAGTCTTTGTGCCTGCTCAGAGCCCAGCCCCCCTCTGCCTTCCCAGCCTGACAGACAGCCATGTGGCTTGGAGGGTGTGCACCCAAACGGGGCGCCAAGGCACCGCCAGACCATTCAGCTTCCACTTCCTCTGCCCATCCTGGCAGCACCCCCACCAATCAATAAGGAAAGCACTCCCCTGCACCTTCTTCAGGCTTGTCTGCAGAAACTTCTGCAAAAATACTGCTGCAACTTCTGGCTGGGTTCCCCAAATCAATGCCCCCCTCCTCCTGTTAGATCACACCCCCCCACAGACACACACCTTTGTTTGACAGCTGTTGTCACTCATCTTCCACTCTTTGTTCAGCAGGAAAAGGAAAACTGGAAAATTAGGATCTCAATCTCCTTTGTTTTGGGGTCTAAACTTTCCAACTGTCTGATCTGAAGAGCAAAGAAACAACAACAAGGTGACCACGCTTTCTTTGTCCAATTGTGTCACTGGGCCAGTGCGCAACGTAAACAACCAGCTGGATAATAAAAAGAGGGGGTTGAAACATCCAGCACTTTTTAAGGCCAGATGACTAATATTTGGTGATGTTGTTGGGTTGAGACGAACAGACGCCCCCCTCGTTGCCAGCTGCATTTTTTTTTTTTTTTTGAACAGTCTGGCGCGTCTCAGACGACAAAGGAAGCAGCGCTCTCCTGCTCCACAGCGCGTGTCTGCGCGCTGACATTGATGGCGTGGATGTGGAATCATTCGCCCAGGAGGGAAGGGAGCTTTCTCCCAGTATTTCCCACCCTCTCCACCCCCCTTCCCTCTGCGCAAATACGCTCAAAAAGAGCGAGAAATGAGCGCAAAACAGGCGAGCGGATGGTTTCAGTGGAAAGATGAGAACTTGAAACATTTGAAGCGGAAAAAGAAAAAGTGGGAGGCTGATGCCTCTGAGGAGTAGCTATAAAAAAGGAGCCCACACCACTCCCTTTTCTTTGTCAAATAACACCAGGTAACAGTTGGAGAACAACAAGCGAGCGGCTCAGGGAGGCATGCAGCCTGTCTGAGGGGAAGGAAAGCAGGAAGTTTGTAGGGAAATAACGAGCGGGCTGCGGTTTACCTTGCCTCCCCACTATCTCGGCCACATGTTCGGAGCTGGGCACCGGGACGCATTCTGTTATGTTGCAGCCTCGTCCTTTAGTCTCTGCTGAGGAGCTGTCGTACAGGGCGCACAACTTGCTCTTCCCCTGCAGGATGGCCGCGTCCCCGCCGCCCCCGCCGCTGTTGGCGTGGTTGTGGTGGTGGTTGTTGTTGTTATTGTTGCTCCGGTCCTGCACTCCTGTTGTCGGGGCTCCGCCGCCGCCGTCCTCGCCTTCCCCGAGCCCCAGCAGCGACAACTGGCCGAGCGCGACCCTGAGGGCACGGGAGTCGTCCTCCTCCTCGTCGGGCGCCACGAGGAGACCTTCGCCGCCGAAGCCGGAGCCGGCCAGATCCCCGCCGTAGCCCCCATTTTTCTCCATGATCCCTGCTAGAACCAGCAGGCTAGGCATGGCTAACAAAAGAGTGTGTGAGACAAAGACAGGGGAAAGAGACTGGAGAAACAGCACCCGTGCCGCCTCCTCCTCCTCCTCCTCACCCCTCCTCCTTCCCTCTTTGCGCTAGACCCTCCCACAGACCGCCCCCCATCTCTCTCCATCCGCCAGACTCTCGGTACAGTACGGAGCTCCGGCCGTCTGCTCAGTGGATGGGGCCGGGCCGATGCGTTGCTCCACCCAGTCTGGTTTTACACCGACCCCCCCTCCTCCTCTCCTCTCCTCCCTCCGTCCTCAGTGAGACAAAAAACGAGCCTCCCTCCCTCCCTCCGTACCATTCCGTCTCAGGTTCGCCAGCATGTGGCGGCCCACATCCAGCCCTTCTCCTGTGCAGGAAGGAGGAAGCGATCAGCTCGCCTCCTGCGCCGCATGCAGGCGCAGAAACGCAGCCGCGCTGCGGCAGCGCAGCGAGCTGCATATTTATATTTTTGGTGACTTATGTAAGAAGAAGAAGCCATCCAGGATGTAAACAGTCACTTAAAGGTTGCAAGGGCAAGCGCGCACATGGTCATCTGCTGTAGAAAAAGATGATGTCAACTCCACGATGATGATGAAGATGATGATGGTGGTGGGGTGGAAATCAGCAGCAGCTTCCGCGCACACAGAGGGAAGAGTGGGGATTTTAGGAGTGGAGGAGTTGGTGGCGTTTTTATAGAGAAAGAAGAAGCAGAATGAGGTTGGAGGGATGGGATGAGGGGTCCGCCCACCTCTGTGAGCTTTGCGGCAGGTCACCGCGCTGTCTCCGGCGCCGCTGCGCATCAGGATGTTATGCATAGGAGGCAGAGCGGGTGTCTGGGCCGGGAGGAGGTGACGGGGGGGCTGTGCATGAAGAGAAAGGGAGTTGTCAGACAGGCGTTGCAGACCTTATGCGGTGGGGGGGTGGATGTGGTGGGTGGAGTGGGGCATCAGTAAAAGCCCTCGCACATTTCCCGTTTGGAAAAAAAAAAGGTTTTGCAGCAGCTCGGCTGAACAAAGAGCCGCGCCGCGTGTTTTTTCCCTCCACAACATGTCCTCCTGAAGCCTCCGACCGCATGCTTTAACTGCTCCCGCTCACTGCAGCCCCGCCAATTAAAGTCATCATTAATATCAGCGCATCGGAGCCACTTGAACTTGTAATAAAACCCGTAAATCTGCGGCATTTTTCAATGTATCAAAAGTAAATCTATCAAAAAGACTAAAATCTCCAGGTCAGATTATTGAAGTTGTAAATTGCTGCCAGACTTGATCATAAAAGCTTTGAGGAAACCATGCAGCGCTGAGCAACAATCCGTTCAGCTTCCTGTCAGTCTAACTCCAGCCTCCTGCCATCTGTCCAGCTTTGCGTAAGTCTTTACCTGCAGAGCAAACTCCACCTTTTCCCCGAGGAAACTAAAGTTCGGAGCCTCACCTGGATTCAGAACCGAACCTCCGTGTGAGTGTTTCTACCCATCCTGTGATTTTTAACACACTATAAGCTTTTTTATTATTGTTCCCACAGACACACAAACACACAGTCTGAGGCTGCATGGATGTTTGATATTTCCCTGTGAGGATGACTGTCTGCCTTGTGGTGCCCCGCAGAATGGAGCAGGAATATTATCACACGGTTCCACTACTGGAAGCGACGCTGCTGTTGGAATAAGATGGAGCCAGCGAAGGTGGAGCAGGTGTATTTACATGAGTAATCAAAGTCTAGACGCCTCTCACCGGGTGCCAATCAGGAAGAGGGGTTCGTCCCGGAGGGGCGCTGCGGATGAGGGCGCCGAGGGGATTCAGCCCTGTCCAATAATAAAATAACAGAATGAGAGAGAGAGGCTGCGTCCAGCGGGGTTTGCTTCCCCCAGCCAGAGGTGAGGCCATGGAGTGGGGGGAGCACCTCTTAGCGGGGCGCGGTGTGTCCGAGAGGTCGTGTGGCTCCATTAAAGGGGTCCAGTGGGACTGCAAGGGGCCCGATCAATGGCGGCCACGGATCTGGGATCGTGTTTCCAGCCGGACCGCGGCCCCTCAGTCGGCCTGGATGTGTGAGTGTTGTTGCACATCATCTTTATGAGCGGTTCTGAAAGGACCACAGCAGGTCTGGTTTCCATTCAGACCCACTCCCCGTGGGCATGTGTGTGTGTGTGGGGGGGGGGGGTGTGCGTGTGTGTGTGTGTGTGTGTGTTAGCTACAGGATACTCTGCTGGTGAAACCAGTCAGGTCATGTTACTTGCACGTTTTTTAAAAAATCTCTGATCTCAACCATCTGCTGGTGGCTGTTGCCCCGTTGCTGTTTTCTCTCCTCCAGCAGGACGTTTCCATTACAAATGAGCGCAAATCTCTGTGCTCATGTAAAAAAATTACATTTCACAACTCCAGTGTTTCCCTTAAATAAGAAAGTAGATTAAAATCTCGGTTCACCCAATAAGACTTTAAAAATAATGGTGGTTATGGATGCAAGCATTTACATTAGATTAAATTCATAATTCAGCCAATCAGAGGAGACGTCACCATCTTATTCAGCCATTGGAGCCATAAGCCCCGCCTACTTGGGAGCTGCTAGTTTTGGGTAAACTGTATTCAACAATTTCCTTAAGTTTTTGATTCAGCAACTTTTTATGAACCAGCTGAACACTGACTAAAAAGATAAATAAAAACACTCCTCATCCTAAAACTTCTTTTTCTTCATCGTTTCAGACGGTAGTAACATTTGGCTGTTGATCACGTGACTTGTGACGTTTAAAACTGTTTCCGTTGTAGTTGTGCTGAATACATCTGTTCTGATAAGGCTGAAAACCACATTGTAGCACAGAAACCCAGTTTTTTAATAGGCATGTTTCCATTAAGCAAATTTATTTTCCTAATTCCAATTTGTCAAATGTTATGGTTAATGGAAACAAAGTACAAAAGTTCTGCGCTGTAAACACAGCTGGTGCTGATAGAAACTTCGTCTACTGAATAACGAATTTAATTCCCTCATTTCCATTTTCTCGGTTCTACTGGAAGCAGCTAGAGAGAGAAAATGCTATTTCCACGCGCCTCTTTGTCCAGGAGCTCGTGTAAACATTGGGACGGTGTCCGGTCCAGCAGGACAGGCGATCGGCTGTGAATGTGTCTGAGAATCCCTGAAGGACGTCCTTTAGACTTCCTCGGCCAGATGTCCCTTTCAGGAATTGTGGCCCCGCCGTCACTTGAATGAGGCCTGGGAGCACAAAGGAAGTGTTGGCTGCGCCCCCTGTGCTGATGCCGCTCTGAAACGGCTCTCAGCAATGATGTAAGTCCTCATGCAGATTGATACCACATCAAGTGCTCATAATCCGCAGAGAGCCTTGAAGTCTATCAGCTGAATAAGTGAGGCAGCAGAGGCTTTGTGTGGTCTTTCCTTGATTAAACTCTGATTTGTTTGTGTCATGTTTGGTTTTTATTTCTTATTTCCAGAGGAAGCAACAGAGATCATAAAAAGCTGTATTGAAAGAACCTGAACTGACTCGTTCTGAGAAGTTTCTGATATTCTGCTGTGATTATTGACCCACAAGCTGAAAAAGGTTCTGATTTAATATTCTAACAAATATCAGCTGGAGATCAATGTTACACATTTTTTCCTTGAAAATCCACACTTTTCAATTGTGTTCATTAAATGCAACAAAACTAAAAACTCTGTGAATAAATGAGTCATTTAGCCGATTCTATTTGTTAAAAAAAGTCCCAGAATGTTTCATCTGCTGCTGAACTGGAAGCTCTGAGCTCAACTAAACCACCTGCAGAGCATTTTAAGGTCAAATGAGGCGAGTCTGGATGTCTGACTGCCAGATCAGACCCAAAAGAAACAGAAGGAATAGAATAAAAGCATTTTATGCTCTAAGGTTAAGGTTTTATTTTGAGCCATGTCCAGATCATCAATATCCAGATCATCAACGTCCTCAGAGGGCGACTGTGGCACAATGTGATGAAACGACTGATGAATTGTTCAAATTAGTGGTGGGACTCATTAAAAATATTGATAGCGTTAATTTCACGGTGTGTCATTAATTGCATTTTAATTAAAAGCCATATATTTACAAAATAAGCAGCATTATCAATTAAAACAAATTTTTGCTGTTAAATTATTGCACAAATAGTCATATGAGCTCAATAACAAAGATATTTATTGTTTTAATCTGTTGTTTGGGTTCTTCAGCCTCCAGATTGATGCAAAGTGCTTTTATACTTTGCAGTGTTTCAGAAACTCTTGATGATTCATGGAACTTTTTCTAATGTGGTCGCCGACATTAGCGATGGCTAGCTGCTACATGTTTAGCACAGAGATGCTATTTCAGCTTCATTAGCTTCGCTTGACAGGCTGACTCCTTTTAGCACAACTTACACAGAACAATAGTATTTTCCAGCATTGCATCAGGTTGTTTTTTGAAGCTAAAATGATTCGAATGCATCGCCGTTTTTTACGGACATCGTTTGTCCGTCAGAAACACAATATAGTTAAAATGGGAATAAGTAACTGTTTCTTCATTCAGTGTTTATTTTCTCCTACATTAATGCAATTTGGCATCATATAGATAAAAGTTGATCTGATTAGATAGGTAAAATGTTTATAAATGCACAATATGTTGGCAGTAGCACCAGAATTGGTCAAAATAAATCATTTTTAAACATATGCGTATCGGCCCTATAAATAAAACTGGGCCAATATTAAAAAGTCATGTTTATTTCCACCTGGTTGATTCTGCAGGTAGTGGTGGAGGTTGGCCTCTTTACTATGATAGTTAGTGATGCAATGCAGGATTGTGGGTAATTTACCTGAAGCTGAGGAATCAGGTTATATAAAGTTGGCAAATTTCAGCCGTACTATTGACAAAAAAAGTTATACATAAAATTCAGCACAAATTTTCATAATGCTGAATCTCTTAAAATAATCCTTAAGCACACAATGCCTGCCATGTATTTTCATCCATCCATCCATTTTCTATACTCCCTTGTCCTTTAGTGGGTCAGGAGGTGCTGGTGTCTCCCCAGCTAACGTTCCAGGCGAGAGGCGGGGTCACCTGGACAGGTCGTCTGGACAGGTCACCTGGACAGGTCGCCTGGACAGGTCGCCTGGACAGGTCGTCTGGACAGGTCACCTGGACAGGTCGCCAGTCTGTCGCAGGGCAACACAGAGACATACAGGACAAACAACCATGCAAACACACACTCACACCTAGGGAGAATTTAGAGAGGCCAATTAACCTGACAGTCATGTTTTTAGACTGTGAGAGGAAGCCGGAGTACCCGGAGAGAACCCACCATGCACAGGGAGAACATGGAGACTCCATGCAGAAAGACCGGGAATCGAACCCAGAACCTTCAGTGGCAACAGCTCTACCAGCTGCGCCACTGTGCAGCCTTACCATGTATTTTCAGTTTAAGTAATAGTTTGAAATTCAAGACAAAACTAACAAGCATCTTCCCAGCATGATGTCGGAGTTTTTTAAAGTCAATTCTTTACTTTTATTGGCAGATTATTTCATTTCTATGAAGACTTTTCTCATGTTAAAGGGAGATAATCTGCCAGTGGAACTAAAACTTTTCCTCCAGATTTAAGGAAATAAGAGTTTGTATCTTGCTGAGAAGTTATTTGTAATTTAATACACTTGAAATAAGACAAGTGTGCTAGAAACCAGACCAAAAATACTTGGTGAGATTTTATGTTTTTGCAGTGTAAAAACAACAACTTTGAATTAAAAAATATCTTAATTAATCTGAAATCCCCAGGCTGAAGACTCTGATGCAGAGTCAGAATATACGACATATATTTATTATTTTGATGAGCAGGTGAGATATTTGATGAGCAGGAAGCGTCCAGCAGCACGTTGTGATCAGCAGAGCTGCTGTCGTCTGGAATATGAGTCAGGTGGGATGACTTCATGGCTTTTTACGGGTATTAGGTCATCTCTTCCCTCACTTTCCCTGTTCCCACCCCCTTTCTCTCCCTCCCATCTGCCATGTGTAATCACACTGATGCTGAACAGCTATCGTGACACGCCCAGTGATGATGAGTAAGGCTCACCTCATCGCTCGCTGCTCGAGCGGGGGGATGATCTCACAGACCTCCTAAACTCAACCTGGAGCACCTGAGCCGCGACAGAAATGAAGCTTTTCTGTCTGTGTTTCTTATTCACATTGAGATTGTTAATATTTTATGAATAAAATCTGTAAAAACAAAAGAAGACCCTCCCAGGAACGCTGCTGTCGTCCCGTTTCTTACAGAGGAAATTTAAACATGCGACTTCACATCATCAGCTGTGAAAAAGCAAAAAGTTTGGATTTTGTGTTTGATAAAATGAAGGTTTGGATAATATGGAGGAAACATTAATACTTTCCAGACGTTTTCTCTCTATTTTCTGAAGCAGATAAAGATCTGAATTTGTAGAAAATTGTTCAAACAAGCAGAAATCTCTCCACACTAATTAGATAAAAAAGAGAGATGTCGTCTATGATGTCAGCTTCTGGCTCGTCCAGCCTTCAGCTGAAGATTTTATCAATCAGCATTTTGCTCTTTCAGCCTTTTACAGGCTAAACATCATTATTAAAATCTCATTTGTGACAAAAACCTGAATTAAAATGAAAAAGTGAGAATAAAGTAGCATATTCACATGTTTAGTTTCTCAGTTTTCTTTTAAAAATTGATCTGACCTGGATGTTTTGTACTAATAAGAACAATAAATGTCGATGAAACAGGTTAAAGAAAAGACCAAATACAACATGAAACTCAGCCAGGACAGGAAAACTTATTTACTTTTTTGGACAAAAAAGCTGTTTTTGCCATGAAAAACCAAAGATTTTGAAATTCAAAATAATTCTACCTAAAGTGACATGATTATCATTTTAAACAACATCAATCATTTAAGGTGGCAAATGTGAGTGAAAATTAATTCAGCTTTCTGATAGTTTAATAATTATTAAATATGTTCAGGATAATAGTCGTTGTGGACTGAAAACGTGATTTTATTTCTTTTCTGTGTCGTTCTCCCTCTTTGATTTGGACCATGAACTTTTAAATTGAGCAGGAAACATAATATCATTATTTTTTAAAGGCTTTCTGCAGCTTTATGATGGAGCCGTCTGGAGGAGGCAGGAAGAGCTCAGACTGTCTTGGATGCGGTTCAGATAAAATGATGCAAGACGCTGATCAACAGCGCTTTGCTTTTTTGCCTCCCATGTAGATTACTCCAGTGATTAAATATTTCCTCTGTCTGTGGCTGTTTTACTTTAAAAATTACAGATTTAAATCAGTATTTGGAATATTTTACCCTTTAAATATGCTGTCTGAAGCACAAGCTTATGCAATAGTTTGTTAGCAGCACAGACGCCAGGCTGTTCCCGTCCTGCAGGCAGAGTTTGGGATCAGGGGATCCACTCTCAGCTTTTTGTGACCCACAGTCCTGCAGGATCATTCATGAACATTAGGAGCCTAAACAAACCATTTGCAGCTCTGCAGCATCAGTCATGTAAAATTCATGCTCGGCGGTTACATAATGATGAGCGCGTCCAGGAAGCCCGAGCGGCTTCACTCCGGCCCTGTTTTATTTGTGTTTGCTGTTTGTGTTTGGACTGAAGAATGAAACTGTCTGAGCTGCTCAACCGGACCATCTGTACCGCCGTAATGGCTCTCATGCTGCTTTTGTTGCCTTGAGGAATGGTGGCCTGATGGCTCAGTGGCGACCACTTTAATTAAATTATCAATTCATGTGAAACCCGGAGCAGGGCAGCGAATCAATCATTGCCAAAGTGGGGTTTGTGCAGCCGGAGTGGCCCCCAGGGGCCCCACGGGCCCACCGGGGCGTCCTGAGTGAAAATGATGCTGCAGTTATTTATTCTCATTTAAACAATGTTCAAATATGGGGCGAGTGTAGATATAAAACAGAGGAGCAATAAGTTTATGACAAAAAAAAAACTTAAGATTAAAAACCTTTTGAGATTAATCTCAGAAATTTCTAGAAAAAACTTTTACATTTCTGAGGTTCAAAAGTTGAAAATTATTATGTTTGGAAACTTTATGAGTTTTAGAAGTTCAAAAATATTTGGGTGATTTGTTTAGAAAAAAATTTCTTTGGAAATTTTGAAATTAAAGAAAAAAATGTAGATTTTTCTCAAATTTTTCTCAAAATTTGACTGAGCACTTCATCCCCATGGTGAAACATGGTAGTGGCAGCATCATACTGTGTGGATACATTTGTTGAGCTGGAAGTGGAAGCTGGACAAAGTCGAATGGACGCCGCTCTTCCTTAGTTTGTTCATTTTCCTTCCTCTGGGATTTGAATATTTGTGTAAAGAATTATAAAATTGCTCTGGATTCTCATTATGTTTCCTTTCTGAGCTGGTGAATTAGTCCTGTTTTATATCTCAGTATTTCTTATTTTCCTGTTTTATATCTCAGTATTTCGTTTCTTCTTGTTTTTATGTTTCAGTATCTCTCCAGCCTGCAGCTCAGATTTAGTTCCTGTTGTGTTTGTAACCTCCTGGTTCCACGTTTCCTTTCATGAATGAGGCAGCAAATGAGCCAAAGAGATATTTTGCTCTTGTTAAGGTTTTCTTTTCGTTTACACTGAACAGCGGCGCCGATTTCTCTGCTCAGATGTCCAACAGATCAGCGCAGTCTCACCTTCTACTTCTGCTCTTTACTGAATGTTTGTCCAAATGCATAAATGTCTGAAAACAATTTAATGTCTGTCAGATCCTCAGACTTCCATCCTGGAGCTGATTCTGCAGGTTTGCATCATCAAACTCAACACAACTTGAGATATTTTATGAAATATTTCAGCCTGGACTTGGTTGCATCTCTTTCTGGTGACGTTCTTAGTAACATTAGCAATTATATGAATTTAAACTTAATCTCTCAAGATGTTCCTTGTGGAACTATTACAATCATATCCGGCCATTTTAGAAGAAAAAATGGCCGGATATGTAATTTTCACAAAATTTTTTTGAAAAACTGTATTGAGTTTTGAGTTTTTTTTTCTTTTGCAAATTTTCCACTTTTCAAACTATAAAACATTTGTTCCTTTTTGTGTCTGTAATGTCTTTAATAAATAGTTTTTTCTTCTGAAAATGTTTATTGACAGTTTTCTCCGCCTTCATGAAACTTTTCAAAGTTGTTCTTTGGACTTTGGCTGCTTTTCACTCATTTCCAGCTGTGAACAGGAACATTTCTTTGATAATCCACTAAACTCTGAACCAGATTATTTAGACACATTTTCTTTTCTTTTTTAAAGTGGAAATGTAAACATTCTCTTCAAACTTTGATACTTTTTAGGTTTTACCAATGAGTTTCCATGTTGTCCCATGTTGAGTTAATAAGAAAACACAAGAGATTGATGTTATTTTATCCACATTAAGGCTGCCAGCAAACTTAATGCATTTCACCAGACTTTTTATTGCTTATAAATTATTTTAATAGCAATAAAACCAGCATTTTATACAAGGCCGACATGGCAAAAGCTCTGTTTTTCATTTCTAGAGGGATGTTTACCTTTTATCTATTTCTAAAAACTGCCAGGATGTTTCACTGGTCATGAGACAATGAGGGAAACCTTGGAGTAAAGGCATTTTCTAAATGTGAAAACGTGAAAATCAGTCACAGAACTTGATTTCTGATATCAGCTGAAAATCTGGCACTGTTTGTATTTCTCTGAGGTATCTGATAATTTTATTACCTGTAAATAGTTTTCAGGATTGAAACTCTCTTAATTTCTTATTTATTAAAATGTTCTAATTTATTAAAATTTTATACTCTAAAATATATATTTATTATAAATAAAGACCTAAAAAATAAAATTTTAATCTTGAATTTAGCGGAGTCGAAGTTAAAGAGGTTTTAAAGTTTTCAAATCAGACTCAAGTTGTTGAAATGTTAAGATTTAATTCTGCTTCACGTCCATGCGCTGCTAATGGCTGCCGCCAGAGGGCGCCCGCGGGTTTCAGTGTAATTAGCAGGGATTGGCAGTCCAATCAGCAGAGCAGATCTGCAGGTGGCGACGGCCTGGACTCGGCTCGGTTCGGTTCGGCAGCTCTCAGCTAGGTTCAAAGACACCCTTCAGAGAGGAGATAAAGCGATGATTAAGCGGCTTGTCGACATTTTGAAAGGTCAACGGAGGCCGTGAACAGCAGAGGCGTGTTGGAAACAGCTGCAAAGATCGAAGGTAAGGCGAGATGCTCAACAACGCGCTGGTTTTCTCAGGAAAGTTTCCCTCTTTGTTCCTCCCTGTGTCGATTTATTAAAGTGGGAAGACAGACAAGGAGTTGACTCAGTTCATGAACTTACTGACCCATGCAGTGGGAAAGGGGGAAAGTTTGCATGCATCGGTTCAGCCGCTGGGTGGCGCTTTGCCTGTTACTGAATGACTTCAGAGCAGCTAGTGTAGCAGCAGGGGGCGCCAAAGAGGCGCAAACTGGGAGGTTGAAGATGATTCATGAAGAAAGCAGCTTAGTTTGCAACACTGATGAAATAAAGTACATTTTATTAAAACACAGTCAGTAAAACAAAGTTTGTAAACAGTGAATATCTGGACACATTAATGGTTTATCCAACAGTTTGAGTTTCTCTGGATGTTTGACCTGAGAGTGAGTTAGTCTATTTAGTGAGTCAGTTTATTTTCAGTTTTGTGGATGTTGAGGCCTGGATTAATAAAGTGTGATGCATCGTCTTTTGTTGTTTTTGCTAGTTCTGATTAACTATAATGACCCTGGTGATCAGATGTGTGCCGGTCTGAGAGTTTCTCCAGATGGAGGCGATGAGGCACGCTGGAGGAAAAACCTCCAGAAAGCTGGGTGAATTCAAGGAGGAAACGCTTCAGGTCCAGATGAGTCAGTGTGTCTGAATGTGGGCAGTTTGTCACAAGAGTTTCCTCAGATTCCCACTGGAGAGCCGCTTCCTGCCGTCAGATCAGAGATGGTTCTGGCTGTTTGTTTGCATCTCTGACTCTATCGGAGATCTGAGCCCCACCCTGCCCGGTTTTATCATCATTTGCATTGAAACTAAAGACACAAAGCAACATTTGTTTGACGTTAAGCCACATTCTGGATTCCTGGATGACTAACATCCACGTGTGAAGAGCTATGAGGGAGAAAAAGCCCCTGACTGGTCATAAATGTAGATCGTTTCTTGCGAACTGACTTGAGTTGTGAATATTTAACTTGTAATCTGAATGAATGCAGGCTGGGCCGGATTGAAAGAGGAACATCGTTCGTTCTGCAGAGCTCGTTCCTCAGGTTTTAAATTGGATCCAAGTTGATCTGAAAACATTTTACTTTCCTTTTGAGGCTGAAATTGTTGTGCATCCAAATCCCCCGTTTTCTTGGAAGAGAAGGAAGCCACTGAGAAACCCAACGGCTTTCATTGTAGGGCTGTTGAAAACAAATATTTTAGTAATCGAGTTATCTATCGATTATTCTTACGATTAATCAAGTAATCGGATAAAAAATTTTATAAAATAAAATATTGGTAAATTAGGCATAACAGCAGTGTTACTATCAATATCAGTCCAATTTTTCATATTTTAGCTTCTCTGTTACTTTTTTTGTAGTTTAGAAAATTAACCTGTAACAATAAAAGCTCACTTTCTAAAAGTTATACAGAAATCTGAAATTATATTCAAGTTAATGATAAAGAGGCAGGATCACAAATACGCTGATAAACAATGTCTATAGTCCAGCCTTTAGTTTATGTTTTCATCTTCAGTGAGTTTAACAGATGAACTCTGACCTTCCCCATACCTGTCAAGCTTTGGGTTTGAGAACATAGGAAATGTTACCTGGAGTTGAGGGGCTGGAGTGGTGGGGGGGGGATTAGAGGCCAGCAAACATAAGATGGAGGGGACCAGTGGACAGACCAAGGAACAAACCTCATGTGTCCTTCTGTCCTCTTCCTCTCTCCAGTGGGAGGTTTGACTGTTGGCTCCGCCCACCAGCTCATGTCTGCAGTTAATAGTTGCCCCACTGTTACAAACTCAGCGACTTTCTCGCTACATTTAGCAACATTTCTGACAAAACAACTGGTATCAACCAACATCAGAGTTCAGACTTTTTAAAGATCAGGTTTGGGCCAGAAAACTGCAATCAGTGCATCACCGTTTGTTATCTCTGGAGCAAAAAAGAAACGATCCAGAGTCGACTCACAGCTTCAGTTATTACAGCTGGAAATGAGAAATCGGGAGGAAATCTGGCTGTGGTTCTGGACCTAACCTGAACCGTCGGGTCCAAATAAAGACAGTTACAAAGTCGGTCTTCTATCAGCTGACGAACATTTCCAGAATTAGACTAAAAATGACACGAGATGTAGAGAAACTCCTCCATGTTTATCTTTAGTCACTGACTCGGATCGCTGCTGCTGCTGGAGTTCTGACTAAAACTGCCTGAATGTGCCACACAAACAAACTTTAGAAGTTTTTGTTTGGTGAAAAATGAACCAAAGATCTAAAGATTGGCAGATTTTTCTCTTAAGCAGCTCCTCTGCCGCCTGCCTGGTGTTTTCCGTGGTCAGGTCTTGGTGTGGCAGCAGCTCCTAACTGGGACGCGCTGCTGGGAGGCCGGCGCGGCACCGGGTCGGGATACTCCCCATGCCCAAACAGAGCCGCCGTCTGGCCTCATGCACACACTTTTCCATGGTGAGGAGGTAAATAAAAACGTCTGTTTCTCGCTGCATCCCAACCTGATTGGACCTGCGACTCCATTAACTCCACCCCGGAGAAATAAATATAAGAGCGGGGTCAGTTTGTGTCAGAGGTTCTGCTCTGTCAGGGTGAATTATGGGATTCATTTAGCTGTTTTTCAGGATTATTTCCCTTCAGGTTTGGACTTCAGGTTATTTTCCTGTCAGTTTTCAGCTGGTTGGTTAATTGTGTTTGAGTGAAGATTCTCCTCCCCTGTCATTTTTTTCCTTGAGCTGCAGGATTTTTCAGTTTTTTCCTGGAGTTAAAGTTGTTTCTGCACATTTCCTTCTCCCTCCAGCTGCTCGGTTTCAGTGTCACTGCGTTTTATTGACGGGCCGCTCGGTCCGGCCGCTGAGGTCAGCCTGAGCGAAATGAGAAGGGAAGTGTTAGGAGGGAGAGGAGCCGGCTCCTGGCTCCTCCTCGTGGCCTCCCCTCCCCCGCCTCCTCTCCTGCTCCAGCAGTACGTAGACGCGCTGCGGCGAAGCAGGCAGGCAGTTCAGGGCTCGAGCCAAAGGCGCACACACACCCACCAGAGCAGAGCAGGACCGCGTCCTTCAGCCGAACCGTCCCTCACCGCAGCAGAGCAGCTTCCACAAAGACTTCCCCGTTTTTCCGCTCCGCAGTCTGCAGGGAGGACTTTCTCACCGCTACGGTAAGATCCTCACGTGTTTCAGTGACGGGTTTCATTGGGACTCGGTTATTCCTGAAAGCCTGGGAGCGTGAGTTCGCTGCTGTGGGCGTGTCCGGGCGTCCCACCCACATGGACATTTATGAGACTTTGTGACAGCGGTGATGGGATGCCTGGCAAAGTTTGGCGTTCCCGCCCACTCTCCACTCTGGAGAATCAAACATTCACCAAATCTTTCCTCGTCCTGCACGATTATCAGTGCAGATAACGGCTGATTAAAAGAAGCTTTATTACGTTTTATTGGTGAATCTCTGCAGAGAGTCGGAGCCTCAAGGGTTTACTTGTTTACTCTGTTTATACTCGGCTACAACGGTGAACTGGGATCGTTGTAGATGGAAACAAAAATGAGTAGATTCATGCAAAAAAACTTATATTTTGAGATTGATCTCAGGAAATTTCTAGGAAAAACGTGGAAATTTCTGAGCTTGAAACATTGAAAATTTGCCAGAAAAAAATTCTGAATTTTTTAGATTAACCTCATAAATCTTCCAGAAAAAAAATTCACACAAACAACCTGAAAATTCAGGTGTTTTTTTTTTAGCTTGCTCTGCTTGACTGCTATTTTTATTTAGTTTATTTTTTTGAAAGAGTAGAATTACTTTTGGAAATTTTGTTTTTTTTTCTAGAAAATTTCTGGAATTTATAAGTTTTTAATTGAATGTTTTACTTTTCAAAATCAGAAATGCCTCCTTCATTCTAAATGAACTGCAAATTAAATGAAACTAATTTAATTTTTTGGCATAAATCTCCTTTTTTTGTTCTTCTCCTGACTTGAGTGACATAAGTTTTGTACCTGTGGGACATTCAGATTGATGTTGAATCAGTTTGTAACTCCAGCCCGTCTGAGTCCTGCTGCCCTTTTCTGGGCATCCTGCTGCTCTGTTTATCATATGACTCAGCGCTCAGATTGTTTTATGTCTGGAGACGTTGAAATAAGTTTTGGGCGAAGAAAACGTTGGAGCAGAACATGCGGATCTCCGGAGACACGAAGCCATTAGTAGTTTTTCTCTTATTTAAAACTCTGGAAAGGAAAAGGAGGAGAAATGTTTCTATTTCGCTCTGCCTGCTTGCAACTTTCACTGCAGAAACAATCTGTAGCTGAGTTTTGTCTTCAAATGTATTAAGATATTTACAGTGAGATACTGTAGTTTTCAGTTTGACCTTCATTTAATTAGTTTGTTTGATAAGAACAATGCATACAAACAGAGAACAAGCATCTAACTTATGAGTTTATATCTCCAGTCAATCACATCTCCAGTCCCTGGTTAAACATTCCTATATAATTCATATAAATCTCCTATAATTTAGCAATGCATGTCATAGATTTAGCAATCTTTGACATGCTAAAGATTTCTCTTGTTTTTGGAAACATGCCACGAAACATTTCAGTAAAATAAAACGCAGCTGAAATGCACAACATTATTAATAAACAGTTAAAATATATACAAAACATGGCAAAATTATTCATGAAACACTTAGTCTAAAATGTGTGTTAAAATATATTTTAATATAAATGCAGAACAGATTATACAGTTACAGAAAGTAACAGAAAAAAGGGGCGGAGCTGATGGTTACTGGTTGCTATGGTAACCACCAACAGTCGACAACAGAACTTAATACACCGGTAAAGGTCTGGAGAAACAACTTTCTGATTAAACAAAATAAATTCAGAGTGAATGAAGCGACTTTGACAAACTTCACGTCTGTAATGAAGTTAAAATAAAACCTTGTTCCAAATGAATTCAAACCGAGCCAGAGTTCACTTCAACCGGACCCACACCGAGGTTCGTAGGCGGTCCAGATCTCGCGTCAGAATATGATTGACGCCAAACAAACCAGATTTTCCAGACAAACGGACTGGAGTTTGATTAAAGCGGCTGAAACAGAGCTGGTGTGAACTCGCCATGAGAACATCCAGTTCTGACGATCCTCCAGTGGCTCCGTAACTGCTTACCTTACATTAACTCTCCTTCCCCACAGCCAGCCCCCCACATCTGCGCCTTGACCATCACTCGCCATGGAAACCCCGAGTCAGAAACGCCGCAGCGCCGTCTCCCCGGCCCGCATCACCCGGCTGCAGGAGAAGGAGGAGCTGTGCAACCTCAACGACCGGCTGGCCGTCTACATCGACAAGGTGCGCTCCCTGGAGTCCGAGAACGCCACTCTTCGGCTGCGCATCTCTGAGTCTGAGTCTGAGGTGACACGCGACCTGTCCGGCATCAAGACGGCGTACGAGACGGAGCTGGCCGACGCCCGCAAGACGCTGGACATGGTGGCCAAGGAGCGGGCGCGGCTGCAGCTGGAACTGGGCAAGATCCGGGAGGAGCACAAGGAGCTGAAAGCCAGGTAGGGGCGGCGGGTTCCCGCTCAGCCAATCAATTACTCACATGATTGATCAAACTGACAGCAATGATTTCCATCTGCATGCTTGTTTTTGTGGATGTCGCCCTTTAATGACGTCGAAAAGCTGCAATTTAAATAACAAAATTTGACACACAGAACAAAGTCGTTTAATTTTTTTATTTTACATAACTGCTTGCTGGCAATTATATCCTGTTTTCTGTCCGTTTGAAGCAAAATTTTGTTTGCAAAGATTTCATGATCTGTTTGTTTATAGATTTTGTATCTCCCAGCTCCAATATTAGATGTTCTTTGGAAATTAAAACGTATTTATCTTTCAGAAGATGAGTTATTATACTATTATTATATTAGTTCCAAAATGCAATTACAATATTATTAATCACAGTAATTTCAGTGACAGTTGATCATCCAGTACAATGTGTTGTGACGAGCCCAGCAGGTTCCCAGTCTGACTCCAGTCTCTGTAACTCCAGACTGAGTGTCACTGACTAACGAAGCGGCTCTGCACCGGCTGAGGGACCTGAGGCGCTTATCTTTTAAATGTTTGCTTTGTGGTGCTGCACAAACTGATGGATTGATAAAAATTGGGCGACTGTTTTTGATTTCATTATGTTGTTTAGTGTTTTTTTTCAATCTGCTGCTCATCAGCAAACGCAGCCGACCCCCCGACGCTCGTTTCATGTTTCATCTTCTATTTTTTTTCTGCTGAATTTGAATCTTTGTTCTTTATGAAAACAAATATCTTTGTTTCAAAAAATATTGTACACACAAAATTTCAGAAAAGTTTTCATCCACATGCACAAATCTGTGAGTTTTGTTTTAAACATGCCGGACCCATAGGGGGCAGTGTGGCGCAAAGATAAAACTTGTCAGCTGTGAATCATGCTGCTCGGAAGTTAGGATTTCAAAACGGTGGCGCCCATAAGTTATTTCCAATAACTCCTGTAAACATAACGTTAGGCTTTGTTTTACTTAAGCAAACAATGTTTAATTTCTCGTTTAGTTACGGGTTCTACGTGTAGCATTAAGTTTTAGATGAACAACTAAAATAAACATTATTCAGAGTGGTGGGTTTATTCTACCATCCTTGCTAGCTGGCCATGAGAGGTTGAGCAGCTAAAGTCTTTCCTTTGCCTACATATCCCAGAATGCTGTGTGGTTCTGGAGCAGAATTCGGGGAATATGCATCGTTTCCACAAGTCTGAACCGGAAGTGATCCGCGCCATCTTGGTAGGTTCTGGTGCCTGGCAGAGTCACCAGAATCTTGTAGTAACTTACTTGTAGGCCGTTTGTCTTAGCTAGCACATAAAAGCTACATTAGCTGTAAGTGCTACAGTATATATCACTGATATTTATCTTGGCATCACACAGACCTGGGTAGAGACTCAAAAATTGTAAATGAGTAACGGTTGTATTGTACTCGTGTTGGTTAAAGTAACAATATAAGAGCATTACATTGTTTAATTTATTATAAGCCAATGTGTTGTTATCTCTTGTTGCATAGGAATGAGGCAAGAGCTAGTTCTTAGCTTGTGGCTTGTTTACTGTTGTCATAGCAACTATTATGACAGTTGGGTACGGTCCCTACCAAGATGGCGGTGAGCTACAAACTCACATGAGCGCTATGTATTGATCCTGATCATAGTGACATGTTTTTTATCAGTCAGACTCTGAGTGAATAAATCTGATGGTTGCATTTTCACTGCGAGGCTCTTTCTGCCTGCGGCTCACACCCAGCGCTCTGAGCTAACGCGGTGGTGTAACAGCATACCTCTGTAGCAGGAATGCTGCAGGGAGAAAGACCTGATACAGTCTCTCTGGGTGACATTCCCGCTTGCTGAGTCTGTGTGAATCGTTGGCCAACCAGCCCAGTTATGTTGTGTCCCTTCAGGCCTGGGCTGCGTTAGAGGGACACGCCTCTGCACACAATGCCCTACCTTTCCCTCTCCAACTGCCTTGTTGAGGCTCAGTTCCTGTCGTCATGCAGGGATAAATGCAGCTTTTAAAACAAGCGTTTTAGGTTTAGCTTGGTATTAAAATGCTGTGTTTTTTTCCCCCATCAGAGTGGTTCTGGTTCTGATTTAGATCCACCGTCTGAACATTCCAGCAGCCAGAACTTTCCCTCCAGCGTGGAAAAACTCCTGCTGCAGAAAAACAAAAGTCTCCTGTTCTCTTCAGGGCCTCAAACTTTGTAAAGGGATGCGTTCAGGACCTCCAAGTTAGGGAAATCCTGATTAAGAAATGAAAGTATGTCACAAAATAAGATTTGACCTTTGACTTGGACTCGTGGCCTGAGACTTGAATCCTAGTATCAGTTTTTATCCAATATAATAATGAAACGATGCTTGTATGTGTGCTGCAGGCTGCAGCTGCTACATGGTTTACTGTGATCGCTTAGCCAGTGACTATTATGGGATGGATGTTAACGGCTCATAGCTTTATGCTCATGTTAGCTTGTAGCGTCATCATAAATATTTCTCCAACTTAACGCAGTTCAGAACAAAATAAACTAATCTCAGTTTGGCACTGCTAAGCTAACTGCTACATTACAGAAACACTTCCTGCTGGAGATGTCAAAATAAAAGCACTTCCTGTTACATTCAGAGATTATTTTACACTTTTCTCCACTTTGTCTTGTTCATTATTGCCATTAAATTCAAACAAAAGACAAACAAAAAGGTTTTAAAATAGTTTCCTGATATTAAAACGTTTCCAGTTCAGAAGAAGAAAACTGTCCAAACCAGATTCAGTGAGATTACGAAGACAGGGATTAACGGACGTTCACTCAGTCATCATCTACATAAACAGTTTTAATCTCTTAGGTTTCTTGGAATATAAGTGCTTATTTATAATTTAAATGCTAAATTAAATGTGAGTTATTGCATATTAAGAGGTAATTATTACATGTTTATGTTGTAATTTTGGCCTAAACGTTACCAGTAATTGTGTGCATTGTGACCTACAGTGATCTAGCTGTTTATTTCAGAGACTTTACTCTGAATTTAGGTGAATAAACGTTTTGTTTAAAGCTTCTTGATGTTTATCTGCTGCTCTGTCAGGATCATTATTATCCTGTTGGCATTGCATCGCTAAAGTTGCAGATCTGCAGACTTGAACCTTAAATTATCCTGATGTTTCATTTACCTTGGAGTAGCTGCAGCTTCATTTATGCTTTTATGTTGTGCTGTTCTGTATCTATATAAGAAATGGAAGGTAGTTTTGTGAGGTAGTCCTGATTTAACTAAACAGAAATAACCTGAACTTTGCATGTGGTGGGTTTTCTTCAGGTCAGAGAAAGTGAAACTACTACAGGTTTATGATTTGCACTCATGAATCCACAGCATTTCCTCATTTTATAAATTTTTTTTAAACAGATCTGTGACATCTCTGTGTGTTTCTGTGAAAACAGATGAGGGACTGGAGATCTGGAGATAATTTCCTCAGTTTTGAGTCAATAATTTGAACATATTTAAGCTTGTGCTGCAAACAGGTTCAGTTTGGCTGAGAGCATCACAGCGTTTCTCTACCTGCAGACTTAAACCGCGTCCTTCAGCCTCTCAACATCAAACCTTTTCAATTCAAAAACTTTTCTAATTAAGAAATGGTTCAGTTTCTGTTTCTGATGGGGAGCAGCTAGAGTTTTTATCTGAGCTCTGCACCAGTCCTGCAGGAAATGCATCTTTACTATGTCTCTTTTTCCTGCAGCGGCTGCTAATTGTGCTGGGTTTTCATGGTGACTTTGTCCTAAAGTCGGCCTGGATTTACGACGGCAAACACGGGTGGCAAAAAAAGCAGATTTGTGCTAAAAAATTTACATTTTCAATTTAATCTCAGAAATTAAAAAGAAAAAGTTGTTGGGGTTTTTTTCAGCTCAAAAAGTTAAAATGTGAAGAATTTTTTTTTTAGATTATTTCAGAAATTTTCTAGAATAAAAAGCTGAAATTTTTCAGCTCAAAGTTGAAAATCTTTAAGAAAAACATTTGAAGATTAATTTGAGAAATTTTTAGATTAATTTTTTTTTCTACAAAATGTCTGACTTATTTTTCTTACAAATTTAAAACTTTGATGTCAGAGATTTCCATGTTCCTAATGGAAATTTTCTGAGATCTCAAAATTTGAGTTGTGTGTTTTTAGCTTTGATCTCAGAAATTTGCTCTTTTTTTTTGCCTAATTTTAGACTTTTGGAGCTCAGATTTTCCATTCTCTTTCTAGAAAATGTCAGATCTAAAATCATTTGAGCTTATGGAGGTTTCTTTATTGTAAAGTTTTAAGCTCAGAAATGTGTAGGTTTATTTTTTCCCCTAGAATCTCTGAGTGCAAATTGTCAAACATATATCATGTTTGTTTAATCTTCAAATTTCTGAGCTTTTTTTCCCAGAATTTTCATGTTTTTTTCTAGAACATTTCTGAGTTGTTTGGTGGAAATGTCCTCTTCTTTTTGCCGACTAAGCCGTCGTATTGGCTGCTGCTGACTGATTAATCTCAAAGTGTTGAGAGCGAAGCGTTCAGCCTCCGTCTAGTCATTCTGCTCCTCGGCGCTGATGCTGTTTTCCAGAGGAAGCAGATCTTCTGATGCCTGTGTGGTGGAAACGCCTCCCTCCTCTCTGCTGCTTTTAGCCGGCCTGTTTGGTGTTTGGTTGCCATGGCGGCGTGACGCGGCGGTGACTCAGAGGTTTTTTTGAGGCCTGTGGAATGGGCTGAGTGGTCTCGTGTGATGGGAAGTGACTGGATGGGCTTCCTGCTCGCTTCTGTCCTCGTTTCCCTCTGAATGCGGCGCAACAGGTGAAGCGCTGAGTCCGGTCCAGCTGAAGGGTACACCTGTTCAGCCTGAAGGCTGCGCTCTCACACACAGCTTTGTTTGGCTAACGGTAGCACATGTCGCCTTCCCGCAGGGAGAACCTCAAGCTGTCTGCTCCGAGTGCCAGACATTCCCCCTGCAGCTCCGGCTGCTTCATAAAGGATTTAAAAACGTTTGGGAAGTGAAATGTGCAGAAGCAGGTAGAGGGTGGAGGTGGGTGGAGGCTGCATCTCCTTCTGATGGGTTCGGCTGAGAAACGTCTCAGAAAACATTTAGCCCTGAGCCGTTCGTTAATTTATGGCTGAAAAAGTGATAAAACGTTTTGAATATATTATTATTTTTATGATTATTGTGTTTCTGTCTTCAAGGAGTCACTTAAATAAACCTCAGGCATCACCTCTCAGCGCATCTGATGCTGGATATTAAATGATTTACTGCATTAGTGTGAAGAATTTACATTATTGATCTCATCAGACTCTCCGTCTGCTCTGGGGAAAGTTTCCTCACCTCAATATGCTGAATGCTTGAAGTTTCTCCTGTCTTATGATTAATTGATGTCTATAGATTTTTTTCTAGATTTTACATCATGTTGTTAATCTATCATCATAGACAAACCTGAAGTGTTGCATAGATTGAGAAATCCTTTAGTCTCCATAGAAACCATTAAAGTTTTATAAACATAGGCCCAATTTCAGTCAAATTTTATTTTTAGTTATATTTTATATAATAGAGCATTTTTATAGCAGCTGAAGGTAACAATTTGCTAATTGGTGCTGGCTAGTCTGCAGGAGCTGAGTGGGGGAGTTGCAGAAACTTGAACTGCTTCTCGAAGGCGGGGCTAGGTCCAGCCAGGCGTTTAACTGGACTGAATGGTTGCCATGGTGATTAAAGGATTTCTTAAACATGCATTAAAGGCAAGGAAACACTCAGGTATGTTTTTGATAAGGGGATAACATTATAACATGACATAAATCTCAAAGAACTCAATTCTACATGCATACTGCCTCTTCAGTCATCTGAAAGCAACGCGGTTCTGTCGGTTTGCCTTCTTCTTGTTCATCCAAACAGGAAAATGTAAAGAGGAAGTTAAACGTTTCTACGCAACTGAAGCGCATTCCTTAACTGTTTTCCCACAAACGAGTGCAGACTTGTTCACCCGCCGCCTCCCTGCTGTACATCTGAAGTTCTGACAGACGGACAAGTTCTGTCTGATTGTGATCTTCAGGTAAACGGACAAACCCTTTCCTGTCCAGACACAAAGCGGAGCGCCGCCCCACCTGTCGAGGTTCAGGCGTGGCTCCAAGCAGGCCGAGCTTCTGCTAAGACTTTTATTTTCTTTTGGGAAACCGTCTTTGGATCTGGATTAAAAAAGCTCTAACGTGGTCAGACATGCTTCTCTGCAGACTAAAGGTTGTTAACGAGACGAAGATGGTTCGTATGTTGCTGTGGCAACAGTCGTAACCATGCAGGAAGTAGAGTTATCATGCAGAACATCCCTGCTTCCTGTGCTGGGAATGTTTCACCACTCAGTCCAGACCGTAGCTGAGCATTGAGTCTGTACAGTTTATAGTGAATTATTACTGTGTATCGTTCCACTGCGAGCCATTCAGATATTCTATAAATGACTGGAAATTCCCTCGACTTTGTGCAGCAGGTCTCGTATTTTTGTTTGCTTCAGGGTAAAGGCGACACCCGAGCAACACGGACGCTGTGAGAAACAAATGGGTTTATATCTAATAATAAACTGACCGTTCTGTAGAGGAAGTAGAGTCGTAATCAGACGCAGCGTAACATTTATCCCAGTGAGTAAAGTTTCTATATTTAACCTTAAGCGTGTTGCAGAGGTAAAACTTTAAACATCTGAGCCTTTAGGGCCTTCAGGAGGATTTATGGGGCTGCACAGATGAAATGTTTTAGTTTCTTTCCTAAAATGGAGAAAAGGAAGACATGTTTCCCTTTACCTCACAGAGCCAGAGCCGGTGGAAGGTTAATCGGGGGCCCTGGGCCCCCTCAGCCTGTAGGGCACCATTGGCAGCATTTCAGTTCAGAGTTGATAGAAATCTGGAAGAGTAGGCCAAGTTTAATTGACTGGAAACAATCAGAGGAGATATTTGTGAACAAACTGAAGTTAAAACATGAAAAAGATTAACCTCCAAGGATCAGATTGTAACCATAGCAACACAATAGACCATGAAGATCACAGTCTTACAAAGTAAAGCTGCTTTTATCTTGATTTATCTTTGCTGACACCATAAAATCCAATTTACTGGTTTTCTGAAGAGGGCTGAACGATACGACTGGAAAAACACTGATATGATATAAGTGTTTCATATCCGTCGATAGAGATAATTATGACTAGTTTTTTGTTTAAAACATCTGAAATACAGACAAACTGGTGGCGTGACATTTACTGTTCCATCCAGAGTTTTCGCTAAGAGACATTTTTTATTTTTCAGCAGTTATGAGGTAAACTGCTGCTGCGCAAGTTACTCAAGAGGGTGTTGCTAGGCAACCAGTGAGTCGCATTGCTTACCTAGCCAGGAGAGCTAAAGCCTTTCCTCTGCCTACATCTCCCAGAAGGCTTTGCGAATATTCTCTCAGATGAATTGATCACATGTCTGTCACAAAATATATTATTGATTTATTGCCCAACATTAATTCTCAAACAAATGAAGTTAAGATCTACAGTCTTAACTAAATTCAGGCATTGATGCGAGGCCCCTGGTGGTTCGGGCCCTAAGCAGCTTGGTTTGCTTATGCCTTGGGCCGTCTAATTAAATTAGTTAATTTAGTTGCTCTGGAGTTAATGCTGAACATTTTGGCCTTCAGCTGTTTGGAGAGCGTCTGAAAACCCGACGATAGCGGCAGATCCGTCCATCAGCAGCAGCTTGTTAAAGCATGAAACGTTGCTTTGTTCAGCTGCAGCAGCTGGAAAACAACAAATATCAGGAGGCTTAGAGTTTTAATTCTTGGATTCTCATTTCAATTTGCTTTTTAACTGTAAATGCAGGTTGTGTGTTTTAAAGTAATGGGTTTTGCCGTCACTCTTAGAGTTGGGATTTCCTTCTGCAGACAAAAAGTAGGTCTGTTTAGTTTGCAAATGTTTTATGCTCCAACAGACACAATATATGCAAATGTAACTCTGTTCAGTTAAATCATCATTTTCACATCCATAAAAGTTTCATTGTGGAAAATATCAAACAAATCAGGGTTGAAATTTGAAACGTTGCAGCTGTGTCCATCTTTTAATTGATCTGTTGCACGTTAAATGCATATGAATAATAATTTGTGACCATATTAGAGCTACTTCCTGCTGCTTCAGCATCATAGCTGAGCATCGCTCCGCTGCTTTCAGTGATCATCACTGCAGCTCCGCTTTCCGCCCAACAGGAACAGCACTGCTGGAACTAATAACATTAACGGAGGCACCGTTACATGATGGTGGCCCAATATGTCATGATGGTGATCAGTGGCTGGAGTCAGAGCTGCTTCTCTTCACCCAGCTGCAGCTTTTCTTCATGTCATTTGATCACATTTCTCCTCTGTTCTTCTTCTCTTGCTATGATCTCAGCCTGGATTGTGTCAGCGGACAATTGTCTGTCAGAGTGAGTCATGGCGGGGAAGATCTGAGCTCAGAGAGCGCGCTTTTATCTGGGACTCATGTAAACTGAATCACGTCGCTCCATCAGCTCTCAAGACACTCTGAGGGGCCAGAAAATACTCCCAATACCAGACGGCTTGTTAGAAACATGATTCAGAGCTGAATGAGATGCAGACACTTTCAGTTTTTAGTTTCATATTCTCCATTAGTCTGACCACCAGTTCCTCTGGTGGATCTGGAATTTAACAGTAAAACCTGGGAAAGTTGGCTGTGTGGAGCACCTGCAGGTAAATTTGACCTGAACCAGACCTCTAACCTTCTAATACAGATCACAAGTTAAAGGAGACGGATGTAAAATTAAATTAAGAGTTGACATTTTGCACGTTTTAATACTTTCATATGGGTTTCATCTACTTCCAAAAACAGAACAAGCACTTAAAGCTGTTTTTTTACTGTTGTGACATCACAAAGCAGGAGGCCCGGCACCGTCACCTAGAACCCAAACTGGCCTCCAGTACATTTGGTCATCTGGTTGTATGTGCTGTACAACAGCTGCAGGAAATACAAGAGCTGCTGACTTTCCATCCAGAAAACTACTTGCTGCATTCTTGTTGGTTGTGCAGGAGGCTCTACTGATGATTTTCAAAGACATATATTATGCATCTGTTCTCAGGCTACCCAGCCCTTAGCGTTACCCTAATCTGTCTGAGGAAACATAGTAGATCACCTTTAAATGTAGTCTTCTTTGTATCCTATGTATTGTTTGTTTTTCTTGCATGATTTTTCTGTCAGGTAAATGTTTGAGTCGCACTCGGACACCATCTTTGGGTTCTGATTCAAATCGGTTGAGGCTAAAGCTAACTAGCTGCTACCATGCCCTTGCTAGTCTATTATATGTAAATGCAATTCCATCCCCAGTTGTCTGGATAGAGTTGATACGTTCTGTGGAGATGCAGGTCTTGAATGTCATTCATAATAAGTTTTAAATTTGAGTTGGTGAAACCTGTGATAACTTTGACCCCAGTTATTAGCTGCGTTTTCCTTACAAATATGTGCAAAACTTTGTCGATATTTGGGGAAAAAATTCATAATTGCAGTGTTCCATTAAATAAAAACAGTTAAAATCAAATATGAATAAATTCATATTAGCTTTTTATAATTCATTAAATTCATCGTCAAACTACTTCCTGTTTTGTCGTTTCCGCCAGTAGTAACTTCCTGTTGTCGATCACATGACTCGTGGAATGGGAAACATGTTTCTGTGGGAAATGAGCCCATTTTTGATGAGCCAGGAAAAAAGCTCCTCATATTTTTGTATTTCCAGTTTGTGCAGCTTCAGGGTCAGTGGAAACGCAGCTGGTGTCCTGCAGGTTTTGGATGCATCTCTGTTTATTTTATGCAGGTGTGCAGGATGATGTCAGGATGGTGTTTAAGAAAAGATTTACTATATATATATTTTTTTAAGCTGTATCTTTCAGTTGATTCATTCCTGAATTAGTTGATCGATCGATTAATTGTGATCCTTCATGATGAATCGTTCCAGCTCAGGCTCTGAGCCTCTGAAGGCTCTTTGCACCTCCAGCCTTTAACAGGAGCCTCATGTGGCGGTCAGTAAACATCAGGATGGAGGGCGGCCATGTTGGCCCCCGTTGAGGAGCGAGTAATGACAGAGCCGGGCCGCAGCGGAGCAGAACCTGGTGCCGATCGGCGGTACTGGCAGCCTGCTGGTGTGTGTTTGTGGAGTTTCCATTTCGCAGCTCACCAAGCTCTCGATGAGTCACTCTGAAGGAAATGAATGGCTTTAAGATGGACGGCCTGAGCTCTTCTCCCTCAATGCCTCCATCTTGCTCGCGTCTCTGACCCGGTTTCCAACCCTATTCAGTTTGCAGCTCTGCTGAAGCTCGGGACCGGTTCTGATAATCCAAACCGGGTGTTCCTGCAGCTCTCAGCCTCATATGTTCAGCATTATCTGTTTGTTTGTAATGAGACGACAGAAAACTGGGATCCAGATCCAAGTTTGACCGGTTTAATGTGGTTCGTTTAAAGGGCCAGTGTTACAATTTCCAGGCAGTCATTTTATAAAACCATCAAGTAAATATATTAGCCTCAGTTGTAATAAAAATGCTCCAATGGTAATTATAAAGAAAGGGACAAGCTCAAACATTGTCATGTGATTGTAGATGTTAAGCTGATATATGTACCTGCAGTCCTTTGGCAGGTTAAAATGTTAGCAACAAGCAATCAATTAATCACATAATACATAAAACAACCTCAATTTTCATTGTTTTTTTTTTTGTTTTTTTGAAAGGGAAATGTGGTTCAGAGACATAATATGTTTGTTTTTTGTTGTTTTTTGTTGTTTTGGATATTTAAAATATCTCCCAGTTCTAGTGTTGAATTCTTTATCAAATTAAAGGCTGAGCTTGAATTATTAGAAGAAGGTCTCAAATTATCATCCAGCAAAATTTGTCATTGAAACAAATTTGATTCCTTGAAATTGAGCCTCTGTCTCTTTAAGAAACTCCGCCTTCAGAAAGTCATCCCAAAGTGGCTCCTCTATTAACCCCTTAGCAACGTTTTTACCAGAAGTAGCTCCTATAATAAGCTCAGCAGCTCCACCAGGTGTTTGCTAATTACTGCTGGCTAGTCCAGAGGAGCTGAGGAGGAGCTTCGTCCGTGAGGGCGGGGCTAGGTCCACCAAGGCGTTTTGCACAGCTAAATAGTTGCCATGGAGATTTGGGAATTTCTCAAACATCCATAAAAGAACCAGAACAGATTTATCATGTGGTAAAAATCTGAAAACTTTATATTTTGCATAACACTGCTGCTTTAATAATCCAACTCTAAGGCCTTTTGTTGTATTTAACAAGACAGAATGTGTTGTAGTTGGTTTTGTCATCCATCCAGGGTTCGTTCATTCTTTCTCTTTTATTTATTTTTAAAACCCAAACTGCTGGAAAAAGTTTTTCTTTGCCACGATGCCGGCGCGGCCGGCGAAGACAATTACAGGAAGCGTATTAAAGTTGATGCAGCAGCGGCGTTTCTCTGGGCTCACCTGACGCCATGCGAATGATCCTGGAGTTTTACTGCTGCATCCTGTTGATCTGCGGGCCGGACCCGTCAACGCCGGGCTCTCCGCTGCCTCCCAGGTCTCCTGCGTGTCGCCGCGCGATGCCAGTGGGCTGCAGCGTTTGCGTGTGAACTCCCAGCCGCCAGCCTTCTCTCTCAACCACAGCTTGATTGCTCCCCCAGCTTCAGATTCTCCCGTTTCCACATTTACAAAGCAGCTGCAGCCAAACCTGAAGTTTCATAAGCGACACATGGGTTTTATCATCTACTCTGCTTTTTTCCCATTTTCTTACTGTGCTCGTGGAAATACTGCAGCCATCTTTGATTAGAGCCTGAAAACAACGATGTGTGGAGCCTGATTCAGGTTTTTGGGATTAAAAACGAGTGTTTTCAGATCCAGCAGAGGTGTTTTCAGTCTCAGCCAGAGGTTTTCCTGCTAACTTAAACAGAAAGTTTCCAAACGATGCAGCCGAACCTGTTATTAAAAACCTGCCAGCTTCAAACATTAACATCATTAACTGCAGAGGTTTTTCAGGTTTGAGTAGAAGGCTCAAAATGAAAGAGAAATATTACCTCAGAAAAGTATTTACAGTGTAGTGCACACCTGCAGACCCTAATGGTCCAAACCTAGTTTGTTTTGGCCAAAACTGGCATATTGAATCTACTTGTGGGCCACAAAATGTATTAAGTTAAAATGCAAATAATTAGTTTAATATGATTTCTCTTACAGTTTTACATACTCGATAGTTTTTATGAAATCTACAAATCCTTAAAGGATCCAAAACATGAGAGATTGTCTGCTTTTCCATTTAATGTGGAAACAGTCCAATTTCAAAGTTTTTTGAGATCTTCAGTTTCTGTTTTTACCGTTCTTGACTTGCGGTCGCGGTGCTGATCAGAATCGACTCAAGGGCCAATAATGGCCCTCGGGCCACGCTTTGAGAAGCCCTCATTTAACAGATTAGCACATAAAAATGCAAGTTGTGCCTTTTAAAGAAATTAAATCTGAAAAGTGTGGTGTGCTTTTGCAGTTATCCACCTCTCCTTATCTCACCTTTTTCAGTTATAACTGGGGAAAAATGTCATTAGTGAAAACATCTGCTAATGTTACCAATCACCAATATGTCACCAATATTAAACAATTCTTCATTTAAAATTGCCTCATATCTAGCTGGGCAGTTATAAGTTTTGTCTTTGAGTAACATATTTGTACTTGGCAACGTTTTGTGTTTTTGCAGTGCAGTTACTTTAAAAGGAGAAACGTTTTGGTGGCTTGAATCTTCCTGGAACCTTAAACCTGCAGCTGGTTCTGCAGAGCACCGACTTCAGCAGAGTAAATGCCAGTTAACGTCACGTTTTCCGAGTTTCGGTTTGTACTTTTCATTTCATTTTGCAGTTATTTACTACTGTCAGGTAAATTCGTGATCGCTGGATAAAGCTCAAGAAGTATTAATGCTTTAACTCTGGAGTCTCAAACATTAACAGGTTCTTATCTTTGCCTTCCTTATCTGCAACACGTTCAGTCTGATTTTCCTGTGAAGAATTTCCAAATATGTCTGTCTGAGTCACAGTGAGTCAGACAATCCTGCAGGGAGGAGAAGGAACCGATTCATGCATGTTTTATGTGAACACTGCCAGGCGTTAATCTGGGTGTGGACCAGATCGATGAGTCGTTCCTTCACTGGGAGTTTGTTTCAGTCACACGCGCTCCGGCCTCTCTGACGAGTCGGACCCAGTCGGCATCTGTCCCACCGCGTTCTCCAACATGTGGCGCCGAACGGGTGGCCCCTGGCTGCAACTATTTACCCCAATCCCACACAATCCCTGTCTTTGTGCTCTTTGTCTCAGAGGAGACAGAAAGCGGACAGCTGCCAGCCTGCAGCGTTTGTTTTAGAGCGGGGGTCTCTGTGGCGGACGGGCCGGTGGAGGAACCGGTTCTGTTCAGACTGAGGATGAAGTGTCCTCACTCCGGCCGAACAGTCAGGACACAAACGGTCCAAAACAACGTGATCTGATGGATCTACTTCACAAAACCAGTTTAATTTTGCTGCAGCTGCTGGTAATTTCTGCTTCCGTTGATCCGTTTAAACATACAGGAGCAGCAAATACCAGTTGGACTCAAAACCCGACCGGCTCAGGCTATTCATCTGGTTTAGCTGCTAATATTCAATAAATGTAAGGGGTGATTTGAATTCAATGATGTTTGGAAAGTGACAATAATTATTGTCAAAAATCCTTCAACCCACATGCATGTTTTCTTATAACAAATCGATCTGATCAGGATCAAATAAACCAAACTGGACTGATGAGCTTTAAATACTGTAAATGTTTCTATTCTGTTGGACGCAGTTCTCTTTCCACACAGTAGGGGTCGCCACTAATGGCATGAATCTGCAGAAAGGCAGTAAAGACTTTTTACAGCAAATTTACAAATTAAACTTTATAATCTGACTTATCTTGAAAGTAGATGAAAAGATGCAAACATTTCTAAATATTAGATGATTTATACACACAGGTGAAAACTTGAAATATACACATAAACAGTTACATTGATAAAGCTGTCAAGTTTTTCTTTTAATTAATGAGCAACTTTTATGAACAAAATGCATCAAAAAATAAAACATTAGGAAATAACATCATGAATATTTGAGACATTTTATATGATTTTAATGAGACATAAATTTCCAGTTTCATCTTCATTCTGTCTTTCATGTTTACAAATGTTAAAATTGAACATTGAATGCAACATTCAGATGAATTGGACTTGCAGTAAATCGAGTAAATGTAACTAGATACTTTCCATCCAGGTGAAAACTGTCTGAACATTATATTTAAATCACAAGTTGCTTTAAAAATCTTTTTATTTTCATGTTTGTGTTTTACAGAATAGGAGAGGAAATCCTTTTAAATGACTTTCATGGTCTTATTTTTTTTCTCAGTGGATGAGAACTGAGACGTTTAACCGCTGATGGAGCAAAACCAACTTAAAAAAAACTTTCTCTCCACTCTCTTGAACGACACAATAAGTGGAAAAAGTAATTAAATCTTCACATAGGAGCCAAAAACTAACCAAAGGTCCGGGGAAAATCCCCCTTCGTTCCAGCTGCTTTACGCCCCTTTACTATAAACCACGACGACTTCTGATTGGCTGAGAGATCCAGCCAATCGGCAGGCAGGGAGGAGTGGGACCCACAAACACAAAACATGGGTCTGAAAACACTAAATAATTGAAGCAGCATTAATAAATCATTAATAACCTCAAATCTTAATGCTTATTTACAGCTTTCTAAAGAAATGATTTGGCTAAAGTTAAATAAAAGTTTGGATCTCTGGATGTTTCATAAAGTCATTGAGGTCAAACTCTGAAGATCAGTGCAAAGTCATTATAAACAGATTCTGTTGTTTTTTAGTTTAATATATTTTAACCTTCATTTTCTTAGATATTTATTTTAGGATGTCTTGTTCATGATTTTTCATTTAGCAGCATTCCTCGTTTTATTGTTCAGCTCTTAAAACTTGTGGATGTTTACAAGGCTGCATTAAAAAGACGTTTTCAGCTTTTGATGACTTGATGTTTCATAATAAAATCAGGCACATTTCTGGCCGCCTCTCAGCTGCTGGCCTGCAGCTCGGTTCATTTCCTGGTTCTGTCTCAGGGCCCCTGCGTTTGTTTGCAAAAGCCCCGTTATTCTTCAGTCTTCCTCTTCCTCACAGAGCTGCAGTGTTTTAGAGACATTGGGGACCGTTGGGGAGAACCCGGTCCGCTTTCCCCCGTGCTGGAGCAGTGAGTCACGGGGAAACCCCTCCCTCACCAGAATGAGGTGGTTTTAATGGCCGACTGTTCGCTATGATGAATGTGGGAGGATTTCTGCCAGCAGAGCTGCAGAAAAGAGCGAGGTGCTGAATGTGGGTTTGGGATTCTGATGCTGAAACAAGCTGCAGGACTGCAGCTGGTTCTGTTTTATCAAAGCTGCTGTTTTTTTAAAATAAAGGAATCCCCGGTTCTGGAAAAATGAAACGTTTTTCTCTTGGAACTCGGTTTGCAGCAGCAAAGTTTCCTTTGGTCAGCAGCTGAAGCATCGTTAAGGTCGTTAAGGGTTCACTCACTCCAGCCAGGTTTAGTCTGCTGGAGTCCGACTCCGATCCGTTTCTCTAGAAAGTCCGATTCGACTGGGAAGTGTGAATGCGAACCAAAAGAAGAGAACTCTGGTCCGCCTATAAACCTGGGTTTGACTGAAGTGACCAGAGCAGGAAGTGAAATACAACGCATGGCATTCTGGGAAAATCCAATCAAAACCAACTTGCTAGCCTAGCGATCCTCTTTTGTCGAGGATTTCTCTCGACAAAAGATAAATCCTGCTAAAATCTGGTGTTGCTCCATTTTTGTTCATATTTCCTGAAGGAAGTTGCACTCGGGTTCTTTGGAGGTTTTTGTCGTTTCCTTCAGTAGTTTTTAATGCAAAACACGACTACGCTACTGTAGCTGTAATCATAATTAAAGCTACATGATGATGGGAAAATATTAAATTGACACTATTAATAAACACTTGGACCATTTTTTGTTTATCTTAAAATAAACTGCCTCCTCACCCTCTGGATATAAGCTAGTATGGCTAGCCATTAGCTGTTAGCATTCACTGCAGTTGAGCTACGTTTTTGCTGAAACGCAACATTTTTTGTGCTCATGCTTCTTAAATCAACTTAATACAATATGATGTAAGATTTCTATGGTTTTAAAAGGTTGTTTTCTCCTCAAAAGTGAAGGAAAAACCCAACTAAGGATGTGATTTAAATGTTAGAAATACTCCAGTGCTATAGTAAGACAGGATCATTAATGTTCTTCAGAACCAGCAGTCGGGTCGGAGCAGAATGACTGAGCAGCAAAAAAAAATAAAATGTTGCTAAATTAGTGCAAAGGTCAGACGAACGTTTCTGTCTCTGCACTGATCATCTGCTGGATTCATCCAGGGATCTCAGATGTGTGTGTGTGTGTGTGTGTGTGTGTGTGTATATATATATAATTTCTGTATCCACATCAACGTGAGCTTACCAGGGCTGACGACTAAGGCCCTGGTTACCACGGCAACAGCACAGCAAAACATGACTGAAGCGATGGGGATTTCTCTTTTTTCCTCCCTCCCAGTCTGCGAGGCGGAGTTTGTTTCTTGTTACTGGGACAGACAAAGATGTAGCTGTGAGTCATCCTGGAGGCCGGGAGCCGAGCCAGAGCATTCCTCCTCCTCCTCCTCCTCCTGCTCCTTCATCACTCCCTCTTCTTCCTCCTCCCTGTCTCTTTGTCTGCCCTTTTTTTTATTCAACTCCTTTTGTTTTTGCTGTGAACATTCCCAAACAGCTTTTATTAAAACAGATTTGTTTCTGTTTGTGAACCCAGAATATTCTGCCTGACCTTCCAGCACAGGTCCGTGTCTCACCAAACACTATCGTGTTTTTCCTCTTTATTCTTGCGATCCGAAGAAGCGGGACGCGGTCTGCATGTGTTTGCTCATCTGTTGGGATGAGACCATATTGGTTTGTCCTCCTGCTGGTTGCAATGGTTGCAATCATTGTGAGATTGTTTGAGAAAAGCTTCAGACTCTCTCCACACAAACTGTGACAGCTTTCACTCCTTCAGCAGAGCAACATGTCAACAGAAACTCGGCTTATTTCCGCTGAAATGAAGGAATTCACTGGATTACATCAACACAACACGGATCTGGCTGTTCATAGGAGCAAAAACCTGCATTTTTATCTCGTCCTGCATGAACATTTCATCACATTTCACTGGTTTATAGTTGCATTTAATTCAGGTAGTCTGAATGTATTGCTGTCAAAACCCCACATTATTACACAAATAAGTTTAAAAACGCACACGGCCAAGGATTTAATGCTTCAGTCTTTGTCTTAAACGCCTTCGTGGGTTTGAGGCTTAAATCCCGGAAACGTCAGAAAACGCAGAAAAATAAAACCACCGTCTCTTTAAATTACACCATAGCTGTTATTTTAGTAAATTTAATAATTTATATCCGAATTTGCATTGAAAAACATAAAACAAAATGACTCGTACTTTAAAATGTCCAGAATGATATAAGGATCCCAGTGGAAGCCACCACAGGTTTAACGTTTTATTCAATTGTAAGTATTATTTGAAGCTGGTACGACTAAATGTGAATTAAAAAAGAATCAGCTGGTTTGCAAAGCTGTACGGCTGCAATTATGGATTCTTTGGTGATCAGTGATTCTGTTCAAACTCTGAGATGTCTGGAAGTTTAATGTACATAATAAATAAAATGTGATTATTCTGATAAGATATTGACACTTTCTACAGATTTTTGATTCAACCTCAAACCTTTTTATACAATATTAGAAATATATTTAAATAGGCATGTAATATTTTTTTTAATTAGACATCTTGTCTAAAATACAATAACAGTTTTATCTGTAGAAAATGATGCACAACTAAAAATAAATAATGTCACCGACTGGAGGATCATGTTTTAAATCAATAATTCCTTAAAATACGAAGTGTTTTGTTCCATTGGCAGATTATTTTCACTTGTAACAAAACATTTTTTCCATGTTATAAATGAAATGATCTCAGCGGATCTATAACTTTTTTCATCAACATTAACAGCTTCTGCTGTCATGTAATCATAACCAAATATATATTTTGTAATTATAAAATCAACATTGAATGATACAATTTATCAATTTAAAGTATATAGATGATATGTAGCAATAAAACAATTTATCAACATGTCTTATTAGAGAAATGGTCATATTGAAAACGGTACGTTGGGTTTTTTAACGAGGATCGTGTTGCAGGAATCACTCCTCCAACCGGCAGAACATTTTTACTCTAGTTGTGACGCCGTGGTTACCGCAGGAACAGGCGGCTGCAGGCAGGAATTCAGGGAATGTTTCTGAACGTAAAGGTGTGGCTCACCTGGATGGTAAAGAGCTGCGTGTTCCTCCTGCAGATCGGACCTGCCCATCATGTTGTAATGGAACAGAAGCAGGAACATTTGGGCTATAAATCATTCTCAGTCTTTTTTATTATCACAATAGTGCCACAAAATATTGTGATGAACTTTTAATGCATAATCCATAAAACCAATATGAACAATTTATTCTCTTGTAATGAAATGAATCATGTTTTTCCCCCTAATTGGATGAAATAGTTTAAAATTTAGAAATGTGCAGAACTTGATGATTTTTAGGTTTGTCATGAAAACAAATTCCAGATGCTAAATTGTCCAGGAAGTTATTGCAGTAAATGATGTTATTGTTTTGAGAACATTTTAAAGCAATAAAAAAGTGAAACATTTGAACATTTAACGCTGGAACTGGAAGATATTTTAAATATCCCAAAAAAAATAAACACAACTGAAACTGATTAAATTAATTATGAAGGAAAATTGTCCTTCAAAGAAAAGGGCTGCACTACTGAGTTTATTTTAATTTATCATTTAATTAATTGGTTTTATCACCAAATGGTTTTTTTTAAGCTGTTAGGAAATAACGGTCAGAATTCAGATGCAGCAGAAAAACAAGGTGTAAAGTTTTTGGATCATATTAAAGGATAGAAATCTTCTCCAGAACACGGTGAGCAAACTAACGCCCACGTCTCGCCGCTCCGCAGGAACGCCAAGAAGGAGTCGGACCTGGAGGCGGCGCTGCTGCGGCTGCGGGACCTGGAGGCCATGCTGAACTCCAAAGACGCCGCCTACACCACTGCCCTGGGCGAGAAGCGCAACTGGAGGCCGAGCTGAAGGAGCTGAAGGCCCAGCTGGCCAAGGTGAGCGCGGCCCAAGTCCGACCGAGTCTCCTGAGGCTGCCGCGGTCCGGAAAGGTGCATTCCTGCCTCAGAGCGGCAGAAATCCTCGCTCTGCTGTCTGATTGTGGATTTTGGAGCGGACAGCCAGGTTGCCGCTCAGGTTTCCCACCTGCCTGAAGCCGCCGTCGCTCCCTCTGAGTTTCCCTGCATGCCTCATGCAGCAAATAATTCCCTGTAATGGCTTTGCAGCTGATTATGAATGAGGCGACTGCTTTCTGCAACTTTTATCAATGAATCTCAGCTCAGCTCAGTGCTGTCTGCGCTCCACCTACTGTCCAAACCTGGGAACTGCACCTTTCTGTCCAGAGTTTTTTGTTTGTTTTCTATGTGTTGGAGCTTTTTTCTGTCTTCTCCCCCAGTTGGACGGCAGCTTTGCCGATACGAAGAAGCAGCTGCAGGATGAGATGCTGCGGCGGGTGGATGCAGAGAACCGCCTGCAGACCCTGAAGGAGGAGCTGGAGTTCCAGAAGAACATCTACGCCGAGGTTGGTGCTCCTCGGTTTTCTGTTTCTGCAGGCGGTGTGTTCGCTTCCAAAAAGCGACTGTTGGTTCTGAATCTCCTCCTCCAGATTTGCTCCCATGATGCATTTTCACCTTCCTTCCACCGATTTCTGCAGAACAGGATTAGATTCTAAATTTCTTCTCAAACTTCAAGTTTTTTCTCTGACTTTGATCTCAGAATTTGTAGCTTAATTACTGAATTATGACTTTTTTCCTCAGAATTTGGACTTTAATTTCAGAATTTAGCTTTTTTTTTTTTTTTTTGTCCAAATTCAGAGTTTAATTTTAGAAGAAAATCTGAATTCTGAGAAAAGTTGATCTTATTTTTTTGATCATCTTCCTTTTTGATTTCATTTTAAAACCTGCTGCTGTGACTCGCCGTTTCTTCCTGTTGGGTTTTAATCTTTCGGTTTTGTTTTGTTTGCCGCCTGTCAATAAAAGTAAATTCACCTCAGATTGTTGTTGTTTAAATGCAGGTTTTCTCAGCGTCTCTGGATGTTTTGGGGTTTTTTGCAGGAGCTGCGCGAGTCGAAGCGTCGACACGAGTCTCGCATCGTAGAGATCGACAGCGGCAGGCAGCAGGAGTTTGAGAGCAAGCTGGCCGACGCGCTGATTGAGCTGCGGGCGCAACACGAGGACCAGGTCCGCCTGTACAAGGAGGAGCTGGAGAAGACCTACCACTCCAAGGTGGGGCGGCGGCGCGGCGCCACCTGCAGGCCGCGACGCGTTTTATTTCACACAAGTTAGCTGAATCATTAGATGCTGATTTCAGTTTCTTCTCTATGAAGTTGTTGAAAATAACAGCAAAGTTTTTAAAAATTATATTTTTCTCATGAAATTATTGACCGAACACAAAATCCAAAAAATTGAAGAAATGTTTCCATTACAGTTTCCTAAAATAAACCAATATTTATACGACTGAAACTTATTGAAAAACAAGAGCTTTTTCAAAATTGGTGTTTCCATCAAGTGAATTTATTTTCAAAATGTCAAATGGAAACGTCTCCTAATAAATGATTTCATGTCATCTCTTTTAATAATTTTTTGGGTGATTTTAATTTAAGCTCTAATTGAAACGATGTAATTATCCAAAAAAATTACTGTTATTTTTTACATCAGCAAGGATTTACACTCATTTGCAATAGAAATGCAGCTACTGAAAAATTACCTGCAGTAAATGGAAAACCTCCAAACTGAGGAGTTTTAAGAGGAAAGATGAAAGTTTGATGTTTCTTCTGATGACTTTCCGTCTCTGTGCTGCAGCTGGAAAACGCCCGGCAGTCAGCGGACAGACACAACCACCTGGTGGGCGAGGCTCACGAGGAGCTGCAGCAGACCCGGGTCCGTCTGGAGGGCATGACGGTCCAGCTGACCCAGCTGCAGAAACAGGTACCACTGGGTCGGAGAACCCACCAAGATGAACCCGGACAGCCGTCGCTTCCCTCTGATTCATTAGTAAAAACCACAGCAACGTGCCGCCATGTTTCCGGGTTGGAAAGCGCACATTGGCCACTAGACTGCAAAAACACGAAATATAACCAAGTGAAATGTCTGGGCTTTGCCTCATCCAGATGTTCTTACTCAGGAGTAACTTTTAGTGAAATATAAGGGCTTATTTGAAGAAAAGTTTTACTTCCCACTGCAGATTATTTCACATGGGAAAAAATTCTTGCTATAAGTTCAATAATCTGACAATTTTACAGAAGTAAAAAATTGACTTGAAATAATCTCCTGTTTCTTGCTGAAGTTAGTTATAAGTTAGTTTTGCACTAAGATTTAGACAAAATACTTATTTAGGTTTTTGCAGAGTAGTGATGCGTTCAGGCGCCATCACTATGAATCGATTCCTACCTGCAGAAATAAAGTGTTCTGATGCGAATGAGCAGGAATCTGTCAAAATGTTCATATCAGCCTCGTTTTGCCTGGTTTCCATAAAATATGTCTGAAATGAAAGCGGAGAAAACGGCCAATGATGCGTATAAAATGTGTCTTCACAGCAGAAATGAAATTCTTTTTTGGTCAGTTAATTTTACATAGCAGTAGCTGCTGCTGCAGGAGACGCAGTTTAAATACTTCGGATGCATTTTATCCCATTTGCTGACTGTTACATGGGATGAAGAACGGCTCAATTCCCTGATGAATATCGGTGCAGAACGATGAGTCATGTGACCTGGCGTTTCCTCTGACCAATCCTTGTGTCTCTGGCAGCTGGCGGCCAGCGAGGCCCGGGTCCGGGAGCTGGAGGAGTCCATGGCGCGGGAGCGCGACGTAATGCGGCGCCGCCTGGAGGACAAGGACCGCGACATGGCCGAAATCCGGGCCCGGATGCAGCAGCAGCTGGACGAGTACCAGGAGCTGCTGGACGTCAAGCTGGCCCTGGATATGGAGATCAACGCATACAGGAAGCTGCTGGAGGGAGAGGAGGAGAGGTGAGCTGAAGGTCGACTGAACATGGAGGCGTTTGTAACGAGGAGTCGGGTGGAAGATGAGCTGAAGCTGCTAAACTGAGACCTGGATTCAGTTTCCTGCATGTTATGACCAGAAGGGTTTGCAGTAATAGCAGTGGTGCCATTTTACAGCATAACCAAGTAATTCTGACCTTCAGTTGTATCAAAACTGACTTAAAAGAAATTTGAGTTCCAATGAAACTGGGCCTCTGTCTCTTTAAAAACTCCACATGTTTGTTCAGTGCTTTAGCGCTTTAACTTTGAAACTTTAGCATACTTGGCTACTTTGAGTCTATTCTGCCCCCTCCTCCCTGCTGGTGAGCGATGCACACTGGTGGTTCACTTCTGCTAACTTTGAAAACATTTAAATCAAATTTTCCAGATAAATTTATGAGGAATTTTCTCAGTCATGAAGTTCAACAAGGTGAAGCAGCAGCTTCCTTCGATCAGTTAAAGCTGTTTTTTCTTAACTCCTCCCCTCCTCCAGGCTCCGCCTCTCGCCCAGCCCCTCCTCCACTAAGGTCACAGTGACCCGGTCCTCCGGGTCGGGCCACGCCAGCCGCCTGCTCCTCTCCTCCGCTGCCTCCTCCTCTGCTGCTGTGGCAGCCGCCGCCGCCTCCAGCAGCCGCACTTCGTCCAGCGCCAGCAAGAAGCGCCGCCTGAACGACAACGACAGCGAGACGTCCAGCATGGTGGGCGGCACCGTCACCAAGACCCGCATCTGCCAGCAGGCCTCCGCCAGCGGGCGCATCACCGTGGACGAGGTCGACCTGGAGGGCAAGTTCATCCGTCTGAGCAACAGGGCGGACGAGGTAACGAGCTCTCCGCTGCTCTCAGACTTTACGGTCCCTGAAAATTACAACAAACTCACTGAACGTTTCACTCCCGTCAGGATCAGTCGCTGGGCAACTGGCAGCTGAAGAGGCAAGTCGGCAGCGGGACTCCGATCGTCTACAAGTTCCCCAGCAAGTTCTCTCTGAAGGCCGGATCCACCGTGACGGTGAGTTCAACGCCGGGTTGGTTTGTTCTGAACAAAATGAAATGGATTCACTACCATTATAGGATTATAGGCGGTTCTCCACCTCCAAAATGGTAAGAGATGAAATAATATAAGATAAATTACATGAAGCTTTTTTGAGCTTCATGTCATAATGTTAGTAAATCATCAGAAACGAGTTTCATTCATGTTTGAGAAATCCTTTAATCTCCATAGCAACCACTCATCCCTTCAAAATGCCTGGGTGAACCCGGCAAACGATGCTAAAGCTTAGCATCGTTTGTACCGGCTAAAGGTTAGCCATGTTGTGATGACTTCGTAAAGGTGGAGTTTCTGAAAGAGCAGGAGCTTTTAAAGAGACAGAGGTCCCATTTAAATTACTAATTAAACTTCTTTTAAATCACATTTGATACACATAGCATTTTTATTATAACTGAAGGTAACATAGTTACTCGCATTATGCTATAAAATGGCACCATGTATAAACATGATACTGGCCCTTTAAACCGAGCTGTGATTAAATGGGTCCCATCTGTGCAGGTCTGGGCGGCCTCTGGTGGTGGAACCCACAACCCGCCCACTGACCTGGTCTGGAAGAACCAGGCGTCCTGGGGCAGCGGCGACCTCCTGCAGACCACGCTCATCAGCGCCGGCGGAGAGGTCGGCCACATCCAACATTTTATTCATTTTCTGTTGGTTTCAAAAACTGAACCATTTTCTGTTTGATCCTTCCACAGGAAATGGCCTCCAGGAAAGTGACGCGCACCCTGTTCCAGGATGAGGATGACGACGACATGGTAAACTCTTCCTCTAACATTCGGTTTTAAGTGAGGAGCAGCTGTTTCCCTGACTGGACCCATTACTGGGCTGCACAATAAATCAACAACAAAATATATCACAATAAACTCGTAATCAATATCAATAAATGATACATCTGATAGAATAAACACTGAACCGGATCCAGAACCACACAGCATTCTGGGAGATGTAGGCACTTCAGAGACTTTAGCTTTCAAGGCTAGCTAAGAGACGGGAGGAACCAACCAACTCACTCGCATTTTCGTTGCCTAAGAACAACTTAAGTAACTTGCACAGCAGCAGTTTGCCTCATAACTGCTTCAGACAGTTTGGAGTGAAAACTGGTTCAGACAGGAAACATTGGAGCCACCAGTTTGGTGATATTCCAGATATTTAAAACAAAAAAACGAATCAATAATTATTGATGTTGGCTGATATGAAACACTGAAGTTCAGACTTCAGCTTAGTGAATAATTTCTGTACTGATTGATCAGGGTTGAGTACTTATTGTATTGTTAATCATTTATCGTGAGAAATTTCTTATAATTCTGATTTATTGTTATGATAAAATCCAGTTAACTGTTTTTTTTTTTTTATCAAACTGTCCCTGTTGTCTGAATTGTTTCTTTTACTGTTTTTTCTACTGCATGTTCAATGAAAATCATCAATAAATTTGAAATATAATTAAATGCACATGTGATATGATGCGGTTTAGTGATGCAACTCGCATTTTGTTATATGATTTTAATGTTTTTCAAGATTTGTGTTTGTGGGACTATAATAGCTGTGACACAGTCGCTGCTATAAGTTCCCTAAAAGAGAAGTAAGTTCTTATCGTTTTTACAATATTACCACAAATCATGGTGATAAAACTTTAGCAACTCAGTTTTAAAAAAAAAAAAAAACAATTCTGATTAATTTTATTATGCGGAGAAATGTCACTCAGGGTTAACCCTAACCCTCATCTGAAAGTGGAAAAACTATAAATGATCTAATAGCCAAACTGCAGTAGTTAAAATATTGGAAAATATAAACATTGTTACAAAGAAATGATGCCTGAAGAGGCTCGTTGGTCATTTAATCCTGTTGAACTCAGCAGCTCCAAGGTAAATGATGATCATGTTGTCTGGCGCCCCCTGCAGGCCCACAGCACCTGCGGCGGAGAGAATGAGTACAACCTGCGCAGCCGCACGGTCATCTGCGACTCGTGCGGCCAGCCGTCGGATCGCTCCGGCGGGTTGGACGGCCTCATAGCACATTCCTCCTTCCTGGGAACCAACGACCCCAGACAGGTACCGCCCAGTTCTACTGCAGCAGAACCAGAACTGGTTTCAGCAAAAAGCAGAAGCACTCCGTTTTTAAAAAGGTTTTTTAAGTACCAGATAAACTGGCAGGTTATTTCACATGTAACATGAGAAAATGTCTAACATGAAATAATCTGCCAATAGAAATAACAATATTTCATCAATATTGAAAAGTTTTCAGCAGGATATAGGAGATGATTGTAAATCATTAATTGTTTAATATTATGTCACTTATAACAACATGAAGAAATAAGTGAAATAATAGAACTGCTAGTTTTTGCATCAACATCAAACAATGATTGACTTAAAACGAGTTCCTATGTCTGTATGAAAAGTTACTTAAAGGTGAATTTTGTCTTATTTCCAGTCGACTAAGACATTTAGACAGAAACAGATACAATTCTGGTGCAAAAAATCTGTTTAAAAATTGGAGTTTAAGCTTGAGGTTTTTTGTCTGGTGTGTACGGCGGTCACTCTGACCTCTCCCTCAGGGAAAATGCTCTGAGATGAAATATTCAGAGTTTTTACACAATGTAAATCTTTCATTATGAGGCAAGATGAGGAAACACTTCATGTTACTTATGTAAAATTGAGCATTATTAAATTGAAAGTGCTAAAAAATTTATTTACACAAAATTGCCAAAAGCCTATAACCTTTTTCTGATTATTCACGGTGAAAGAAAGACTCATTCTGTTTCAGAAAAGTCCTGTAAGAAAAAAACATCCAACCACATTGTTAGAATATAAGCATAATGTTTCAGGAGGAAACATTAATTTCTCATTTTGTTGTCATTTTCTCCTTTAGGGTGGCATGAAGCCGGAGAACTGCTCCGTCATGTAGAAACCAGAGAACACCTCATGCACCACAGAGCAGGATCCTTTTCTACCGCCAGGATCTCCTTTTTTATTTTTTTATATGATCATTTGTTTCTTTTTTGTATCCAGATTAATGTGCAGGTTGGATCTACTTCATGGTTTTGGGCGATGGGCTCAGGATGCTCAGATTTCCTCGTGTTGAATTCATTTTTTCCTGCATGTCTTGTTTTGTCCTCCGCTCTGTCTGCACGCTCCGCTCCGGTCCGGTCCAGTCCGGGCTTTCACTGCCGCCGCTGAACCCACACAGCTGGCGAACAAACCCCAAAGCTTTAATAATCATGCTGTTTGAAGACTTCTGTTTACACTTTGTTTGCTGGAACGGCATCGTTTCTATGTGTTTATGCAACAGGAAAAATCCTCCAAAGAAAAGACTGTTGGCTCAGGTTTTTAAACAAACATCTTGTATATTTGCTTTAGGCGACGTAGTCATGCAGCTGTGGTGCGTAGAAATTATGAAATTAAGCTTGCTTGCACAGATGAAGTTCTGCTTCTAGTTTAGAGCATCTATAGAAGATGGCTTGGTTTACAGAACGAGTTTAACTCGGATGTTTTGCTTTATTTTACTTCCTTTTTCCTCTTTCTAAGCACAGCGTGGTTCAGCTGGTCCTCCAGCACTGACCAGGCAGCAGCAGGAGCATCCGACAGTCCAGCCGGGAAGTGAAGGTCAGGAAACGGAGGAAAGCCTGGAGTGGTGCAGCTTCAGGGAGGCTGGCTGGGGGAAGTTTTCCTTCCAACTAAAACCCAAAGTTAATGTGAAATCGTTGCACTCCACGTCACAACAGTTCACCTGCATTCAAACCCACAACGTGACCCGATCAAACTCCAGTTAAAGCTGCACTACGTAACTTTCACTCATATTTAATAAAAATATCGCCACATCGTTACAGTTTAATATGAGACAAATAATCTGGGAAAAAATCTTCTCTGCTCTCTGGAAAACTTTATGCCAAATAATGGTCTTCCAGTGGTGCCATTACAGTGTCTGGTCAAAACGAACCAATCAGATCCAGGGGGCGGGTCTTAGCGCTGTTAATCACGCTCATTTACGCTGCTCAATGTACTAATGGAGGAAAAACAATTCACTGTTACGAAAAACTGTTTTTCTGCTAACTAGCTTTAGCAGGCTAAGTTGTGGAGAATTTAGTGATTGACTGCGCTAAGTCCCGCCTCCTGGCTGTGATTGGTTGTTTTTCTCCAGGTAGCACTGGGAGAAAGCAGAAGAGCTCTATTTTTTTAGATTTTTTTTCACAAATCATCTGTCTTTTATCGTCATAACAATGAAAAAATCATTTTATTTATTTTTTAATAAAAGTTGCATACTGCAGCTTTAAGCCACTGCCTGACTGTCGGATGCTCCAGAAACTGCCAGGTGTCCTTCTGTTCTCAATGCCACGTTGCTTTAGATCCAGTCCTGCAGGTGAACCCAAAGAAACCAGTTTTCATTCTGGATGTTTAATTTCTAGAGACTCTAATCTGAGAATATACATTTTTTCCTTGGATTTATTTGAATAAAGCGAAGCTGCTGGTGGCAGCAGGAGAGCAGCAGTTAGAGAGAGAAACTTTCTCTGCTCACATGATTCTTCAGTCTTGTGACAGTCAGCCTTCCTCCTCCTCCTCCTCATCCTCATCCTCGGTTTGGGTCACAAGGGCTTCTTTCTTTTGTTCGTCTTTTTCTTTTTTTCCAGTTGAACTCTGCATCTTTAGAAATATTTTTGGGATTTTGGACTCTATGCGCTGCTTTTAGAGGTCTGCAGCATGTATGCAAAGCAGGTAGATTTGTACTGTAGTTTGGCAGCTTTATGCATTTATACTCCATGTTAAAGTTTATCAGCACAGAAATGGATGGATTTTTTTTTTTGTCTGATTTGTCATTCAGGCCAAAAATATATTTTTATTTTTAAAACCCTGAAGTGCCTCAGCAACTTTCTGAAAACACCCCATGACCTCCATCTGAAGAAAGAGCAAAGATTTAGTTTTGACCATGTTTTTATGTTCACATGATTTATATAGAGGAGTTATCATTTTGTCAGACAGACGAGACGTTCGTCCCGTTTAAATGTCTCAAATTTTACCCAAATCTGTTGATGTCAAACTTTTTCCTCCCTTTAAAGTGGAGTAATGATCAGAAACAAAACGCCATGTTTTGACTTGTTGTAATTGTATTTTTTTTTTCTAAAATGAATCCAAATAAAAGCTATTTTTCCCAGTTTTCTTTTCCTTTATCACAACAAGTGCAAACATGTTTATTTGCTTCATTCAAAAACGTATATGTACCCACAGTTACATTCAGAAATACATGATTACATGTTTAAAAAATATTTACAACACAAAGTACATTCAGGTGGAATTAGAGAAAATGTTTTTAACTGAAGACATCAGATCTGCTCTATGGAAAACTTTATGCCAAATGATGAATATTCACAAGCCTCTGGCGCCCCCTAGTGGTCAAACTGGGGCGCCCATGATCACTGCAGAAAGGCATTTTATTTGTAATGTCATTACTTCAAAATGCAACACTGACATAAAACAATTTCTTAAACTGCAAAAACACAGAATCTTCAGCATTTTGGTTCAAGTTTGTCACATAAAATAAAACTAACTTTTAATGTTTCAGCTGCAAACTGGAGCTTGTTTTAACTCACTTCTTCAATATAAAGAATTAATTCCACTGGCATTTTTTCACTCAACACATTTGCCCATTTAAGTGAAATAATTTAATATTTTTTCATTCATTTTAATCTTATCTTTCTGATAAGTTACTATTTGTCTTCAAGTTTACTAAGTTATTTCCAATAGAAACTAAACATAAATACTTTAAAGATTTTGTTTTGCAGTGTGATACCAGAGAGACTTTTGTAATGATGGAAATCAATGAGGCAATGATTACATAATGCAGTAAAATGTATTTTGTTGCTTATTTGACATTCAGGACTTTTGTTTTGTAATGAATAAAATTTTAAACTGGCATTTAAAATGTTTAAAATCCTGAAAAAGTTTAACTGTCATGTTTGACAAGTCATTTATGAAGAAAAAGGAAGAAACGTGCCATTTGTAAAAGTAAATTTCTCCCAATTGTTTGAGCAAGTAAAATATTTGAAGTGAACTCTTTTATAAAAACAGTTTAACTGGTAGGTAACAAACCTGCTGTGTAACATTCATCAGTTATGAACCTGATGGAAGTTAATTTGTTGAGAAATGACATTAAACATGTAACGAATGCAGGAGAAGCTCCAGGCTCGGATCTGTGACCTTTACAGCTTCAGGTTGAGGAAATGTCTTGGATGTAATTGCAAAGCGCGCCACTATTAAACATTTAATAAAACACTCAATGAATCTAAGTCCATTCAGAAAGAGTCCAGCTGGAAACCTGTGCATCTAATTAGCAGATTGCTGATGTGTTTGTTTATTTCTGTTTATATTAAAACAGTAATGTCAATGCTGCAGCTGGAAGAAAGTTTCTGGATCCACACGAAGTTCAAGTTGAGAATCTGAGCTGAATCCTCTGGAAGCTGCTGTAGAGTTTCCTGTTGCCACCAGTGCAGAGCTTGCTCAGCATTTGAAGCAGATCTGCAGACAGACGGGTGAAAACTTCTGTTTCTGGTCCGTTGAGGACAGAAGAGATTCTGAAAATAAGCTGTGAGGGTGGAAAAGTTGATGTCTGCGAACCATGTTTGGTTCTTCTCTGAGGAAGACGTCCTTCCAAGATTGAATTGGATCAAAAGTTAAAGATGGAGCAACTTCTTCAAAGAAAAAAACAACAAATCCATCAAGAGTCTGGCGATTATCTTAGGATTATCTAGAATGATAAATGGCATCACAAAGCTCATAACTCAAACATTAAAATGTTGACTGGAATTCAGAAAGTCTGAACCGCACTGAGGAGATGGGGTTGGTTCTCCAAACTGGGATCAGTTTGATCAAGCTGACGGTCTGCTAGACCCGGTTCGATGGAGAACCAAAATTGAAACATTTGGGACGTTTTCAGCTGCTGATTGCTTTCACATTGTTCGCATTTGTTTTTGTTGTGTTTACCCAGAATGCCTTGTTTTCATCAGCCCTGTTGAGTCTGTCTAGCCCAGTTTGTTTGGGTGTGAATCTTTAATGAACTCTAGTCTGCCTACAAACCTCGGATTCAGTTCAGTTGAAGTGAACTCTGTTGCAGTTCAGATGTACAATGTGAATGACAAGCAGACAAAAGCAGGAAGTGAACGACAGCGCAGAGGATTCTGGGTAAATACAAACATGAAAGTCCAGCGCAAGCGAGAGAAATGACTCGTGGAGAAATCCTGCAACAGCTAAAATCTGACGCCACTCCGTTTTTGTTTTCATTTCGTAAAGGAGGAAGTGTCTGTGTCTTCTCCAGCAGTTTTTGGCACAGCGCCCCCACAGACGAGGAGGGGAACAGGATTTTTAAAGGGTTTGGTTTGGTTAACACAGTGCAGTGTGAAAACAAAAAGCATCTGAAAATGTAACAAATGTTCCAAATTTTGTTCCCCAAACGAATCAAATCTACTAAACTGTTGGGTGTGAAAACTTTGACTTTTAAAATTTAAAATTTAAATTTTTAATTTTAAAATTTTTAAAGCTCCAGTATGTAACTGATACAATATACAGATTTAAATATTTGTTGAAACTGTCACTATGTTGTGACAATCTGTGAAAAACACTGAGCTGCTCTGCCTTCAGATTATCTGTCTCATATCAAACTCTCATGACATGGTGACAGTTTTAACAAAGATGTAAAATATTTTTTTATATTTATTACATACTCCAGCTTCAAATACTGCATGACACCAAATAACCTGGAGAGCTGTTTGTTTACTTACAACGGCGGCTGGTGATAGAAAACTTGTGGTGATATTATATTTACTTCCATATGTACAGAGTTTTTCATCCACATTCTTGGCCCAATATTCCTGGAGATTGACGCTTTGTTTGGCTTTCATAACATTTTCAGAAACTTTAGAGTTTGTGAGAAGCTGCCGGCTGCATTTTTTTTGTTCTTTTGTTTTTAATGTTTTCTACTTTAATGAAGTCAGAAAAGCAAAATGAAAACTGAAATCACGTGGCAGTAAAGCTCCTCTGATGCCACCAGCTTTCCTGGTTCTTCAGTCCGGGTGGCAGCAGTACCGTGTGTTGGCCACCGGGGGGCAGTGCTGCCCTCAAACTGGACCTTACTAAGTTTGTAGGTGAAGAACAAACAGTCCGCTCTTCTCCAAGGGAGGAGGATGGACCCGTGCCGCCTCTCCGGCTCTCACTGAAGGGTTCTGCGCGGGGCGGGCCGGGGCGAGGGCGGCCGGCGCACCGGAGGCAGGTCGTAGTGACCCGGGATGTGGCTGTTCACCGGGAGGTCGTAGTGGCTCTGGGGGTCATCATGAGGGGCGTGACCCAGGGAGCTCTGCCGCTCTGGTAGGAGGAGAGGTTTATTAAATCAGAAAATCTAAAAAAATAAAACACTTCTGGCTTTGAAACTCTGAAATTTCCAAGTTTTTTTCAGCAAAATTTCTGAGGTCAATCTCAAAATTTTGGGCAATTTCTATAAATTTTTTGGTTTTTGAAACTCAAAAATTTCCAAGTTTGTCCTAGAAAATTTCTCAGACTAATCTCAACATTTCTGAGTTTTTTTCAAGAAACTCTGACTATTCAAACTCTGAAATCTTTCAGAATGCTGAATGCTTTCTCTGGAGAATTTCCTAGATTGGTTATCTCTTTTTTGAAAATCAGGAATTAAATTTTTTTTTCTGAAAGTTTGAGGTTAATCTGAAATGTTTTTTCTATAAATGTTTTAACTTTTGAAACTCCTAAATGTTCTTGTTTTTTGTGGGAGCATCTTTCGGAGGACCTCACCCCTGCGCAGCGTGGCCATGCTGAACGGCGGCGGGCTGATCTCGGTGTACGCTCGCTCTCGCGGCACGGCCGCCTTCATCTCCATGTAGCTGCTCTCCGGGGGGCAGAACGGCGGGCCGGGCAGGTCCTTGATGGTGGCGTACGGGTTCTCGCTGTTCAGAGAGCTGCTGCTCGCCGCCACCAAGTCCTTCAGCTCTGCTCACAGGCGGGACGAAGGAAAGTCAGCGGTTAGGAGGTTAAACAGCCTGCAACCTTTTGAATTTCAAAGTTTTTTTGCCTAGAAATTGATTCATTTTAAAATTTCAGTTTTTTGATGAAAATTAACTCTTTTTATGTCTCTTGTGGCCCTACACTGCTGTAGTTGAACAACCGCAGGTTAAGAAAGGCTTCATCAAGCAAAAAATAACCCTGAGCATCAGAACATCTAACAGAGTTAAAGTCTGAAACACAAAGAAATGCAGAATATCGATAGAGTCCAGGAACTGTTGAGTTCTTCCATCCAGGCTTAAAGAGGTAAATAAACGTGTTTAGTGCGGTTAGATGTTCCTCTTTATGCTTTCTGACACGTCTTATCCGGCTCTCATAAACTGGTAATGATCGAGGCTGCAGGCAGCAGGAGAGGAAAGCAGAGAAAGAGCGATGATAAACTACCTTTGTTGTAATATTTTCCAAGGCTGGCGCTGTAGCTGTAGCTCCGGTCGATGCCAAACGCTCCTGTAAACCGTAACAGAAACACTTTAATTCAGTCTATCTGTGTCAGGCTAATGAAAAGCAGAAAGGCTGTTAAAATCGACAGCAGGTGGGTGGATTCTGCTGCCAGCCAGCTTTTATGAAGTTCTGGGTGTTTATGGCCTGATATCAGGTCTGGATTAGGAAATATGTGGCTGGTGATAAAGTGGAATAAGAGGGAAACTTCAGACAGATTAAGGATACAAGTTTTGCTTCCAATCAGAGTAAGAAGCAGCAATGAGATGTAAAGTGAAGGTTTAATAACTCAGACATTGTGATGGGATCACAATTAAACATTTTATATCAGTCAATATCGATAATTAGTAGTGTTTTTAAATATCTGAAATATTGCTGAACTGATGGCGTCATCTCTTCTGTTTTATCCAGTTTTCATTTTGTATCGTTTTTTTATTTTTAAGCAGTTAGGAGGCAAAGTGGCAAAACCTGAAACTGCTGCTGCACAAGTTACTCAACAACTTGTTGCTGGGTAACCAAAGAGTGAGAGAGTTGCTAGGTAACCAAAGAGTAAGTCAGTTAGTTGATTCCACCAAGTTAGCTCAGCTGAGCTAGCGCTGAGAGGCTGAGGGACCTGGGTGAAGTTGAAATCCTCCCCCTCCTTCAAATATAACAAAACTGGTGAGAAACTTTTCATTTGTTCTGCCATCATTTAAAGATATTAATAAATGTTTCCAGAGGTCATGAAAGGTCAACCAGCCCCCCAACATTAACCAAATCACACAAACTTTCTGTTAATCAACTGGACTACGTTTGCATTGGTTTGTGCAGCAAAAAAATAACGTGCTGCTTTTGCTTTGAAGATATTAATAAAAGTTTAAAGGTCAAAAGGTCAACCAGTCCCTCATATCTAACAAAATTGGTGTCAAATGCTGGTGATGTGTTTGTGCAGCAAAAAGTTTCATTTGTGCCGCTATTATTTTAAAGATATTAATTAAAAGGTTGGTTTGTGCAGCAGAAAAAGAAAAGTGCTGCTTTTGCTTTGAAGATATTAAAGATCTTTTTTATTTCACAACTTATTTCAACCAGGTTGGGGACTAACTTCCTGCTAAAAGTTTTGTTCTGCCTACATCTCCCAGAATGCTGTGCGTTTCGTGGTCGGAGTTCAGTGAAGTTATCTCTGAGCTGGACGGACCTGAACCTTTGCGGGCCTCGTGATGCTTCCAGTCTGCAGGCAGCGTGGCGTTGGTCTCCACCCCGAACAGGCCGCGCCGCTCCCTGGCTGCGTTTTTCACGCTGCAGAACAGCTGGTTGTTGGTGTTCTGTGGTCACAAACAGGAAGCGATCAGAACCCTGAGAGGCGTCCAGCAGGGGGCGAGAGCGAGCGGCGCTCCACCTTGATGACGCGGTCGTGGTTGTTTGGGAGGTGCGGCAGCGGCGGCCGGTTCTGGCTCAGCGTGTGGTAGCTGGGGTTGGAGTAGTAATGATGGTAGCTGTGAGGAACATCTGCAGGAAAACAAACATGGCGTCACTCAGAACGGTACGGCAGCCTACCTGGGCCAATAAAGACAGAAACAAAGAACAAATTTCTTCCACAAAACTCAGGTATTTTGTGAGTAATCGCCTACATTTTCTAGAAATTTTCAACTTTTAAAAACTTTTCATTTAAATTTTTTTCTAGAAATTTTTTTAACTTATTTCCAAATTTTCAGATTTTTTTTCTAGCAAGTTTTCAACTTTTCAAATTTTAAAACTTTCAGAAGTTTTTCTAGAAAATTTCTGAGACTCAAAATGTTTGTTTTTTTCTTGCTAATTTTCAACGTTGGGAGCTCAGAAGTGTCCTGGTGTTTTCAGAAAAATGTTGAGATTATTCTCAAAATGTTGGATTTTTTCCAAGCAAATTTTTCAAAATCAAAACTTTCAATGGTTTTTCTCAAAAATTTAATCACAAAATATCTGAGTTCTTTTCTTGCTAATATTTGACTTTTTGAGCTCAGAAATGTCCATGTTTTTTTTCTAGTAAATTTCTAAGATGTGTCTCTTCATGCAAAGTTTTGACTTTTCAAATTTATTTTAATGTTTCTTCTAGAAAATGACTGAGTTTTTGCGGAACATTTTGCACGACATTCCTCATTCTCGTGTTTCATCTGAAGGTTTCGGAGGTAAAGTTCAGCTAGGGAGAGGTGGACTGTTTCAGTCCAGACCTGGGACGGCGTATTCGGAGTTGACAGTGCGGCTGGTGGAGAAGGAGACGGTGGGCGTGTTGTTCTGCTTGTCCTTCTGCCGGCGCCGGTAGAGCAGCAGCAGAGCCAGCAGCATCACCACCAGCAGAACCAGCACCACGATGCCGCCGATGGCGCCCCATGACTCCCTCTCCCCCGGGGGCAGCGGGACCATGACGCTGCCCACCTGTTCAGACGAATCTGAAACACAGGAAGGAGAGCTGCAGCAAGCGGAGCGGCTGTCTGTCACGCCGCGGGTCGGAGCCGGACTCACTGTTCTGGCAGGCGGCGCCCCAGTAGCCCGGCCGGCACACACACTCCCCTGTTTTCCTCAGACACGTGTCGCTGTTGGGGCAGTGGTCCGAGCAGGAGTGGTTGCAGTGGGGGCCCCAAAGGCCCTCCGGACACGGATCGCTGCAGTGCGGCCCTGGAAGGTAAATAAACACATCGTTACAAACTAGAAAACATGAAGCTGCTGCTGTGTGACGTTTTCTTCATATTTGTTAAAACTGTCACCATGTGGTGACTGGGCCAAGAACAAATTTCACTGGATGATAAAATTTCCCAGAAGTTATTGCAAAAATTTTCTTTTGGAACCATTTCAAGTAATATAATAAACTTTAAATTCTAATAAACATTTAACACTGAAATTGGAAGACATATTAAATATCCAAAAGTAGAAAAAAGCAACAGAAACAACAAATGAAATGAATTAATGAATCTGCAAACAAAATTGTCCTTCAAAAAAAGGTTTAGTTGGGGACAAAGCACCAGACTGAAGACTTCATCCATGTTTTTTTCTGCTATATAAGTATAAAAGAAAAAAAATCAAAAACAAAGGAAAAAAAAGGAAAAAAAAGAACATTTTCCAGGAAAACCGTTTATCCGCCGCCATCAGTGGAAATGCTAACCAGCGTTAGCATTCAGGCTATGCTGGGTGAAACAGCTTTAGCTTAGCATAGAACAGGCAGGAGGGTGTGAGCATGAGAGTGATTGACAGCGCTAAGACCCTCCTCCTGATTCTGATTGGTTGTTTCCAATTACCACTGAGAGAAGACAGATTTTTTTCAGATTGTCTGTTTTTTATTATTCTGTCACAACATAATGATAATTTTAACAAGTCTGTTCACTTTTAATAAAAGGTACATACTGTAGCTTTAACCAAAAATAATTCAGACTTTCATTCATTCATTGTTTTTCAAACATGAAGAGAAAAGGAGATGAATGCATGAATTAGCATCCTGTTAGCACACACTTAGCATGCTAATATTCAAAAACAAACAACTACAGAAAGGGGAAATAGAAATTACACCCTGCCTTATTGTTCTACCTTATAAATTATTTGGTTATTACCTTTTTAGAGGCATTTAAAAATAATCTCAAGCCTATTTATTTTATAGGGGCTATAAAAAACAAAAGAACAACGTGTTAATGTCACTAATGTGCCAGAACAATTAAGAAAAACAACAAAAAATCAGTGAAAGGAAAACTAAAATCTGTGACATTTATACAGAAATGATCAAGAATACCTGCACACACACGCAGGTATTCCCACGCAGACACACACTGTATTGTATATACACAAAATGGCTAAGTTTTTCCTCCCAAATTTGCAACTATTCTGGCTCAGAAAACAGTCTTTTCTACAAAGCCTCTGATATTATCTGATTTGTTTTTTGGCACAAATGTACTCCCTTTTTTCTATCTTTGAATGTCATCATCAAAACCATCAATACACACTGAATATGTTGGTCAAAGTTCCATTTGTTATGGTTGGAAAGCAGCTCTAACCCGGTGAGTTTCTGCCAGTTTCTGGAAGTTTGTTCCAGATTCGTGGTGAATAGAAGCTAAATGCTGCTTTTCCAATATTAAGGAATTATTGACTTAACACTCAAGAGTTACTTGTAAGTCAGTTTTTTAGATGCTAGAATCTAGAGGAGTTTCTTTGCAGTGTGCTCCTTTAATTCAGCCGTGCTGTGTTGACAAATCCGACTGGCCCAGTTAAAACCTGTGGCTCTGTCCGTCCTCTTGGACCTCTCCTGTGAAGCCAGCGCCATCCTGGCAGCAGTGGCGGGCCGTCGTCACTTACCCGTCCAACCTGGCAGACAGTGGCATTCCCCGCTGGTCGCCTGGCAACCGCTACCGTGGATACAGTCGCACCTCTTCAGGCAGCCCGGCCCGAACGAGCCCATCTGCATGCAGAACGAGAGCCAGCGGGCAGAGAGTCATCAGGGGATTCTCTCCGCTGAGGGTCAGACAAAGCACTTCGCTGGCACTGCAGGCCGGGCGCGCAGCCTGTCGGCCTGGCACGCCGACGGCAGCAACGCAGCGCGTCCAAAAAACAGATCAATGCAAACAGAGCAGCAGAAACCAGTAAACATGTCCTGCAACATCTCTGTGATCGATGCGCTGCTCTCTTCAAAACATCAGCTCATTAAACCAAACTCTGGCTGACATTAACAAGACATTTCTCCTCCTTTTAGTCAATTAGGTTGTTGGGACATGAACTGTGGCTCCAGTCCAGAGAAGTAAGACGTAAATGTGACCTTTTACTGAACCCATCACATCTCGCCTAGTTTCAGGTAAAACTGCAGTTTTTCCTACTCAATCGCTGTTTAATGTTTTAAATGAACAAGAAGTTAATTAAAACTACATCTAGATGACTGAAGTTTACAGACATCAGTTATAATGTCCCATTTGAGGTCTGGACTTGACTAGGCCATTTTCAGCAACTTGACTCTTCTATCAAACGGTTTAATGATAAAATCTGGACCAGAAATTTTCAGTTTATTCTCAAAAAATTTCTTGGAAAAGTTTAGGAATTTTGACCTATAAAAGTTTAAAATTTGTGAGAAAAAAAAAATCTGATACATTAAGATTAATCTCAGAAATTTGGGGGGAAAAGGTGAACATTTTCTTTACTCGTAAAGCCGAGCATTTTCAACTTTTGGACTTTTTTGAATTGCAAAAGTTGAAAACTTTTTACTTTTGAAACTCAGAAATTTCCAAGATTTTTCTAGAAAAATTCTTAGATTAATTTCAAAATGAATAACTTTTTTGGAGTAAATTTACTCCTTTTTTCCATCTACAATCACCCTAACATGCCAATTTTGATACAGCGTAAAAAACCCACCTCATCCTCAAAGGATTTATTTGAAAGCAAGAATCTTTTTCCTTTAATCAAATGTATTTTTGTGATTTCAGTTTGCGCTCATGGAAACACAGCTAATGCCATCGATGTTCAGTTCATCTATCCATCAGATTTAGATTTTCCCATATTCTTCCTGAAGAATCTCTAATGATAATTTTGTTATTCTGCTCAGCTCTTCCATATTAAATTCCCATTTTGGTGAAGAAATAAAGGCCTTACGCCACACGGCTGGTCACAGAGCGCCCCCTGCCATCCAGCTGAGCATTTGCACGATCCGTCTGCAGGGTCACATTTTGCTCCGTTGGTGCAACGGCAGGTGGCGTTGCACCCAGGGCCCCAGGTGCCATCAGCGCAGGGGACGGAGCAGTCTGGCCCTTGCCAGCCTGCAGGTGCAACAGGAATGGTTAAAAATGGCGTCATGAACGTTTCTGACCTGTTACATGTTTCCTGACTGTTTCTTACCCTCTTTGCAGAAGCACATGCCGTCAACTGATGAGCAGTCGATAAAGTTTTCGCAGGAGCATTCCAGGGAGCAGTTCTTCCCGTAGGTGCCGCTTTTACAGGGACTCTCGCAGTGAACGCCCTGAAGATGTAAAAAATTAAATAAAAATAAATGCCAGAAGTCAAGGGAGAAATTCACAATTAGAAATCAATTTAAAGTAACGCGCTATGTGGATCACCGTGAATCCGGGGAGGCAGTGGCATCGTCCCGTGGCGCTGTCGCACACGCCTCCGTTCACACACAGACACGGCTCCATGCAGCCGTCGCCGTAGAAACCGTGAGGACACGTCTCGTTGCAGAACAGACCCGCCCAGCCCGGCTGGCACGTGCATTCGCCTTTCATCGGGTGGCAGCTGCAGAGGGACAAAAACAGCAGCAGAGTGGGTCGGTTTCTTCCAATCACTGCAGGAGGTCAAAGGTCGCTGCTGGGTGCCTTATGTCCCACTGACACAAATCATTTCTCTTTTAACAATTTAGATACCAAAACATGAAGAGCAGAAACCTTTCTACCATCTGAAGACTTGGCAACAATCCAGAAACCAAGAGTTTAATCAGAGGCTAAAGAATGCAAAACCATTTAAAATGCTGCTGCAGCAGGAAAACAAACAAATATCATCTAGCTTTATTTTTTTTTACCAGTTATGAGCTCAATATCATAAACTCTTGTGTCTTGGTGGCATCTGTTCAGTGAAAATCCAGCTGAGTGAAGTCGTTGCACCACCTTCTTCAAATCTAACAAGATCAGAGTCAAATGTTTGTGCAGCAAAAAGCTTCATTCGTGCTGCTATCATTTTAAAAACACTCAGAAAAAATTCCACAGGTTATCAGAGGTCATTATCAATATTTTCAAAGCAAAAGCAGCAGAAATGTGACACAAATGTTTGTGAGTCGATTGACCAAATTTGTCTGATTTGAAGAAGGGCTGGTTTCATGACATTTATTAATATCTGGAAACATTTATTAATATCTTTAAAACGCGGCACAAACAAAAGGTTTTTCTGCACAAATACTTCACTCCCTTTTTGTTAGATTTGAAGAAGGTGCGTGGAAACTTCACTCAGGTTGAAAGGTCAACCTGCTGAACATGGCGAACAGACGCTGACATTCAGGTCTTCTCACCTCAGAGTGTGTTTCTCCTCACAGAGACACTTGTGTTCGCAGTGCATGCCGTAGTTCCCGAGTGCACACATCCGGTTCCTGCACTGCGGTCCGCTGAATCCGGGCTCACAAAAACAGCTGCCATCGATGTTGAAGCAGCGCGCGCCGTTTGCACAGTTGCACACACCTTTGCAGTCCTGGCCATAGGTACCTGCGGTGCACTCCTCGTTACACCTGGAGGACAAAACAGATTCACAGAGACGATCCTGGTGATCTCCAGAAAAAACAATCTGTTGGACATTTCTGAGTTTAATAAGTCGAAAATTTGCAAGAAAGAAATTCTGAAATATCAGAAAATTTCTAGAAAAAAGTAGGCCATTGTTGTGTTCCAATTGTCCAAAAATTACTAGGAAGAAACTGGGAAATTTTGAGAATAGTCCCTGAAATTTTCCAGAAAATAACTTGTAAATTTCTAAGTTTACAAATGTCAAGAAATTTTTACTTTCAAAACGCAGAAAATGTCCAACTTTTAAAACTAAGTGCTGCCTGGTTACCCCTCAATTAGGACAAACATCATTCAGTGCCTTAAAAAACTTGAACAAACAATTATGCCCTTGTTTTACAAGGCTGCTAAAATTGTGCTCATAGTCCATAGTTACAAATCAGTGTCAGACATGCTCTGTAGTTCTTATCCTTGGTTTTTACTCTGTAGTTCTGTGGAAACTTCTGAATGTAAAGCTGTGAATCATCTGAATTTGGTGCAATCTGAGCTACAGGGATTATATGGAGATTAAATAAAAAGGATATGAGAATAGAGCCTTGAGGGACTCCTGATGTGACTGTTTGAAATGCCAAGAAGTCTTTAGCTGTGCAGTATCATCTAAAAAAGTCCCAGACTTTTCTCCAAACCCACCTGTTTCCAGTGAAACCCTCTCTACACTGGCAGCGTCCTGTTAGAGGGTCACACTTAGCGCCGTTGTGGCAAACACACTCCTCTGAGCAGTTTTTCCCAAACCTTCCCTCTGGACATTGTTCCGTGCAGATCGCACCCTGCCAAGCAATACTGGATATTAGATCCAAGCTGGTGTTACAGGACACAATCCAGACCTTTTATCCGCACAATCTGGATTACTGATCACAGCGGGATGGTGGGAACGTACCGTCCATCCAGCCAGACAGGCGCATACACCGTTGCCCTTACAGCGGCCCTCATTCTGGCAGGGGCATCTGGGCTGGCAGGAGCCTTTACACGTCTTCGCACAGCTGCAGGAGTGACAGAGATACAGAGACAGTCAATGAATGATCTGGCTAAAACAGGTTGGGGACATTTGGAGCAATAAAGTCAATGTTTGTGATCATGAGTACAAATTGTTGAGGTGCTGATCCTCTGAATTAATGTTGATTAAGAGATATCAAGAGACAGATGTGCGCAAAACTTTGTTGAATTTCTGCTAATGTAGGAAAAACACAATTTCAAATTGTGGTGTTTCAATAAGAAATGGGATTAAAATCACGTGAATAAGTTTTTTCACACAATAAATCACCAAAAAACATCCTCCTACCACTTCGTGTCCGCCAGTAGCAACATCCGGTTGTTGATTATATAACTGGTGTGATGCTAAAAATGTTTCATTACAGTTTTGCGAAGAACACTAATGTTGATATAGACAAAAAAAAACATTTCATTTTAGAGCAAAAAAATGTATAATGTTTTTGAAATTGGTCTTTTTCCATTAAGCAGATTTTTTCCGTAATTTCAATTATGATAATAATAATAATAATAATAAAATTCCTAAAATCTAATGCATAATTGAATTGAATTCTGCATTAATTTCGTGAGCTACATAAGCTGCGCATAAAATTGCGCTAACTGCAATTCCGAAAATACATTCGCGAAAAGAAACACCACAATAAAAACAAACATGTTTTCGATCAAAAAAGATTTGACTTTAGGATTTAGTGGTTTTTCAGTCATATCGAAATTGATTTATTTCGCAAAACTGCAATGAAAACATTTTTTTCGTATCACACGAGTCACATGATCAACAACCGGATGTTGTCGCCAAAGCAAACCACGAAGAAGAAGGCGGCAGGAAGTAGTTGGACGGTCACGTCGCGGCTTGTTTTTTTAAATGATTTTTCAGCTGAACTAAGTTTTTCACGAGTGACTTTTTATTTCGTTTCTTATTTAATGGAAACGCCAAAATTGCTAAATTGTATTTTATCGACATCAGCGAAATATTGACAAAAATTTCTGAACGTGAGTAACGGAAACGGGGCTTCCGTGACGTTTGGCTTGAACTATGTGAACACATCCTGGAGGTAAAATGGACACATTTCAAATATTCATAACTCACTACAGGACTGTGTCTCTTCCCCCCTGTTGCCAAGTTTCTGCTTTTTCCTCCCTGAGAGTGAGAGGTGCTGAGGTTTGACGCTGGCAGGATGGTGGCTCTCTGTAAATGTGGGGAAGAGCATTTACAGAGAGCTTTGTTTACTTGTCTTCTGGGCGGCTAAAAACTGGGTGTAACGGATGAGTCATGCAGCAGACCATCGGGGTGTCTTTCCATCTTCAAATTAAGTTGGAGAAACGCATAACAGCCCCTCATTAAAGCCATAAAAGACCCTCGTCTGACTTACGTACAGGGCAAATTAAGATAATGAAGCGATCTGTAATGAAGCTCGAGTAAAGCGTCTCCCTGAAGAAATACCTGGAGTGCTTTAAAGAAACCTCATACCAAATCAGGAAGCAGACTGGGTTCACTTTAGCTCTGAAAATGGAAATGTTAAGATTTCTCGCCTAAAATCTGAACCTTAAGGGCTTAAGCGTCGATCTCCGCCTGGAAAAACGTCCACCAACCCAACCTGAAGCGGCTCCACGGCCGTAAATAAAGAAACGCGGTTCAAAGGGGTTTAATGTGAGGCTACAAAGTGCTTAGCCTTGATCTAAAGTCTTTAAAATACATCACACCCAGAGTTTGGCAGGAGTTAATTTATTCACATTTACTTGAGTGACTCTAAAAAAACCTTTTGTAGTAATTTTTTACTAGCTGTACTTTTTACTTGAGAAAAGGTTTTATTTTATTACTTGAGTAAAATTGATTAGTAATTTCACTGAAAGAAGAACAAACATGTTTTAACAAAAACAGAAATCACAGACACACCTGCAGTTTTTGTTCATTCCATAAACTTTATATTAAAAGAAATTAATTTGGAAATATTTTTTCTTTTGCCAGCTTCTGTTATGTAATTATGTTATTTATCTGAATTATTTCCATTTTGGCCCATAAACTACCTGAATGTCCACATAACGTCAGTTTGGTCCATCTGATGATGTCATTTTTATGTATTCATTTATTGATGTTTTGATCAGTAACTCTTGGTAATTTCTTGGGCTGCTTTTTCCTGATATGTTGAAGTAGTGCTAGACATTACTGCAGGAAGTCTTTTGGTACTTTACCCACCTCTGACTACGATCTCATTTAATTTGATGCTTTTATGCTTCAGGACATTTTATCATTCATTTGGTCTCTACCAAGTTCAAAAATCACAAAAAATTCCTTGAAATGCACAAAGACAAAAAGCAGAGAAAAACTAGTAATTGCACATGACCGTGACCTTTAGAAAACTTGGTGACCCCAGCACTCCTTGCTGGAGGTTAAAACAGCAATTACTCTTTAAAGTTTCTTTAAAATTCAGATCAAAGTGGAAATACAAAGTATTAATCTGTTTAAGTGACATTTGTTTACCAGAATTGTTAGAGAAATAAATAATTATACTTAGTTTTTTATTTAAATAAATTTTGAGCCCTGGAAATATTTTAACATTATTTTCATAAGTGGTGGGAGAGAAACTGTGAAATAACATCATTTTAGAGTACTTTATTTATTATTTCTGTTTTCAGAGCCAACAGAGAATGAAAAAGAGGAGTAAATTTCCCCCAAAAACCCAGACATTTTGAGATTAATCTCTGAAATTGTCTTGAAAAAATGTGGAAATCTTTCAGTTTGACAAATCAAAAACTTGCAAGAAAAATGAAATGTTGAGATTAACCTCATAAATTTTCTTGACAAACGTGTAACTTTCTGTCTTTGAACCCTTTTCCTGTTTTTACGGATGTTTAGAGAAAATGCTACAAAACTTTATATCTGCTGCCTTTAGTTTGAGGAGACTTTGTTGTTAAAGTTTCGGTATTTCCTGGTGCATCACACGTCTCTGACTGTCCTTTACAGAGGGACCTAAGTGCTTTTCCACATAATCATCCATTGTTTCACATCAAACCCAGTCCGAGTTAAAATCCCACAGATGTTTAGAAAACGCCGCAGCTTTATGTTACGTGGTTACTATGGAAACCTGGTGACGCCAAGACCTTCTGATTGCAAACTAAAATGCTAACCACTGCCCCTCCCTGCAGCCCAAACCTCAGGATTAAAGCTTTTCTTCCTGTAAGGGTTTCTGATGAACTTTGGGGTCTGAAGGGTCTCGGATGGAGTCTCATTCTTGGGGCAGATTGGTTGGTTCAAAAGTTGAATAATCCCTTCAGCTTCAGCTTGTTTAAAAAGGCATTTGAACATTTTTCTGACTGACTCACAGAAATGTGTTGTTAACAAGCAGCTGTGTGTTGGAGGCCTCCAGACAAACAGTGCTACAAAACATGTAAAGCTAAATTTGAATTTTACATTTTCTCAGTTTAGTTGTGATTTTAGTTGCCATGAGTTCTAGTGTGAATATATAACCAGATGCATTTTCCACCCCAGTCCCCTCTTTGGAAAAGAAAAGGTGGAATATTTAGCAGCAGGTTTCTCCACAGCAGTCCTGGACGCTTCCTTCGGCCTGCTTGTTGTCAGAAACTTTTCCATTTTTAGCTTCAGGATCAAACCAAATTGATAAATTTCATTGGCAGACAATCAGAAAGACGAAAATGGCAAAAAACCTTTTCTTGAATTTCTCCTCTGTGACACAATAAACGCTTTTTCTACACTGCAAAAACACCAAGTCTCACCAAGAATGTTTGTCTAGTTTCTTGTGCAAATATCTTATTACACTCAAAATAAGGCTAAACTAACTTACATGCATCTATTTAGGTAGATATATGAGCTTGTTTTAAGTAAATATTTCCATAATATTGATGAAAAAGTTCTAGTTCCATCAGCAGATACATTTATTATAACAAGACAATTTCCTCCTGTTATTGTGAAATAGTGTGTTTTGTCTTCTATGTTAACTTATATTTCATGACAACGACTGAAAAACAGATTATATTCATAAAAACATTGAAATTTATTAGTGAAAAATGTTTGTTTTTTTTCTGGTGGCCTCCATTTTGAAAAACTGCTTTCAAAATGGAGCAGTCCTGGAATGCTGCAAAGTGCAGTAAAGTGACAAAACTAGCCTTTTGTAGGAGTGATGATTCATGCATTTGATGACTTTTCAGCGGGGCTGGACTTTGTTTTTTACACACAAGTTTTCCATTTTCCCATCTCTGTTTCCTCGTGTTGCTGAACTTACAAAGTCCCGGTGAATCCCTTCTGACAGGTGCATTCTCCTGTCGCTTTGTTGCAGGATCCTCCGTTGCCACACTTGCACCTCTGCTGGCATCCCTTCCCAAAGGTCCCGGCCGGACACGAGTCCTCGCAGAGGCGTCCGATGAACCCGGCCGGACACTGGCAGACGCCCCCGACCGGGTCGCAGAGCGCGCCGTTCTCACACTTGCACTCCTTCTGGCAGTCTGGACCCCAGTGTCTGTCGTCGCAGGCTGGAGGACACAAACACAACGGTAAATAAGGCGCTGCAGCTTCTCTACCAACAGTTTGGTTCCTCAGCTAATGCAAACAGATGCACGATTATACAACCATACATCTTTGAGTAGCATTAGTAGAGCCTCCTTCTCAACCAGAAAGAATACAGCAAGTATTTTGGTCGTGTTGCACCGAATGCAGTTTTCTGGCTGATTGCTGGTCTTAACCTGACCTGCCGATTCCAATTTTGGCCAGTGCCAATTGTTTTGCATTTGGTGGCAATAATAGCTCAGAGAGGAGATGGAGGAGATCGATCATTTCACAGATTATCTGTCTCATAACAAACTGGTGAGAGTTTTAACAAATATGTGTAAAACATTCTTTATAGAAGTTACATACTGCAGCTTTAGTTGTTTCACAAACCCTCTGTTGTTTTCCCATGTTAAAACCTAACAGCTTGCATATCTGTTATCTTTGCATCTTTCCTGCAGGGATTTCTTGGTCGTTTGGATGTTTTTTTCATTCTTCTCAGTCACAGTCTGCCTCGGCCAGCAAGAGTTTACGACCTCATGTCAGACAAGCATCAGATTCGTTTCGGAAAAGCAGTGACGGACTCAACGTCTGCTGCTCTTGTAGCAGAAACAGGAGGATTAGAGTCGCTGCAGTGTCAGATTACTAACTAAAACACACGAGGTTTCAGTGAAGACGAGCTCCTGGCGGTGACTATCACAGATTGGCTCTGGAGGAGTTTGCTTCCTCGCAGAGTTTCACACAAGTTTTGGATTTCAGTTCATGATGAAAAGTCCTCAGATTGGTCAGAGCTGCATTCTTCAGATTTCTGCTCAGTTACTTCAACTGCGTTGCGTTTTCACTGAGAACACATGATCTCCAGTAACGCTGACGAAACCCGTGGATGGGCGACAAGAATGATTCCACAGATTTCAGGCTGAGCTCCTTCGTTTTGGGAGCAACAGTCAGTCAGTCTGAGCTGCAGGTCTGTTGTGTTCCCATCACACCCCGTCATCTGCAGCTACATTGTGCACTTGAAAAAAGACAAAACTAGCTTGCAAGTAACTTTTCAGGAAGATACAGGAGGCAGTTTTAAGTCAATGATTCCCTGATTTTGACAAAAAGAACCAGTTCCTTTGGCAGATTGTTTCACTCATAACACAGGGAAATGTTGTTACTTTGGGTTGAGCCATATCACATCATTCAAGATAACAGCAGCAGAAAAATGTGGCCGATAAAATAAACTACATTGATATGCTAAATTCTTAGCTTTGCACAGAATGTTTGTGATTTAAGAAAAACATGAAGGGGAAACACTTTTAACACCTTTAAAACTGATCTTAATCAAAATATAACAATTTAAGTATTTTTATTTCCATGTCAGCTGATTTCAGGCTGTTTTATTTTTTTGCCAAATTAGTTTACATTTCTATGTATCTATTTTCTTTGACACATTTAACATATTGTGGGATTTTGTGAAAATTTATATATGAACATTTTTGAAGTTAAGGAAAGTAAAAAGACATACAGCTGTGGGAAAACAGAGTCCACTGCACTGAACTCCACTGAAAACCTGCTGGTTCTTCCACCAAATACTGATTTCTGAATCAGTATTTGAGTTAAAACATTAATATTGTCGCTTCTAAATGAATATGATCTTGTTTTCTTTGCGTTATTTGAGGACTGAAAGTTTTCTTGTTCATCTTTCTTGTTATTTTGACCATTTCTCATTTTCTGCAAATAAATTAAAAAATGTCTGCTTTGAATTTCAAAGACATGTTGTTTATGGGATAAGAGAACAATGTTCATTTTACTCAAACATATAAATATAAAAGTAAAAACAGAGAAGCTGATCATTTTAAGTGGTCTTACTAGTAAATCCAGTTCAGTAACTAGTTACTACTGAACTCTGCTGAGCTAAAACAAGAAACGTTTGTTTGATTTAACTTCAGACAAAACATTTGTATCTTTGCACTGGGTGTATGTAAATATCTGGTTCCAGTTTGCTCGACCCAATGATCTCCGTTGGCGATCCGTCAGAGTGGAACCAAATTAGGCCTGAAGCGAACCCCCACCGTGGCGGCGGTGTTTATAGCAGGGAGGTGCAGGACGGCACGGTGCCTCCTGCTGTTTATAAAGAATCACAACTTCTCCTGTTCTCTGTGTGGCACAGCGCAAAGGTCGGCTCACAGCGCCGCAGCTTGAGTAACGAGGATCTCAGCTGGAGCAGATTATGTTTATACAGACGATCTCCAGATCACTGAGCGATGCACTGACGGCTCTGCTGGCCTGCAGCTCCTGACAACCGCTGAGAACCAGGCGAGAAAACCAGGCGAGAAAACCGACCGGAGCTGAGCAGCTGCAGCCACACGTTTTAATAGCGGACATGTTGAATTCATTTTGGGATTTTTATGGATTTATTTGAGCTGTTCTTTTTCCAGAGTTAGTATTAATGCTACATAAAACTGGTCTATCTTTAATCCACAAAGTGTCACATTAATGAATAATTCAGTCTTAAATATTTACATATAAAGGTGGTATATTACTGTTAGCATTTGTTTGAAATTTTGCGCATGCGCACAACGCTGGAGGTCAAAGGTGATTCTTACAACATCTCCACTAGCTAAATGAAATCTGGAGATGTAGGAATTATTAATCTAGTGGAAAATATATGGAAAAACCATTGAACAACTCAAAAACCTTTGTTCTCGCTCTCTGTGTCGACACATTCAGCTAGTTTGTTTGCTAATAGCGAAGCTAATTTTTTTGCTAACTTTGAAAACTTTTAGCACACCTAAACCAAGTTTATTTATTTTATCTAAGCCTGATGCAATTCCACTAATGTGCACTTAATTTCTTCTGTTTACTTCAATGACGGAGGTTGTTTCATTTTAATTAAGTCAAACTTTACATAAGGATGCAGATCCAAAGCAGGATTGGTACGAAAACCCAATCAGCTCTCGGTGGCAGCATGTTGACGAAGCTCTGCTATGTTAGCCCAAATTTGTTATTTTTATTTATCTTTGTTCATAATTTTTTATGGTTTGGACAATTACTTCCTCACAATCCCAGAGGAAGAGAAAAGAAGGTTTTCTAACCAGACAGCCAGTCAAATTTAAAGAGGAATGGCAAAAGCAAAGGAGGTGGGTTAGCAGTGCTAGCCAACAGATGATGTCATCCAGAACGTGTTACTATGAAATGTCGTCTGTACTGCCCAAATATCGAGCTGCTAGCATGTCATGATGAGACTCTCATACGTATCAGTCTTCAGCCAGAGGCCTCTGTATTTATTGGAATACTGACTGCTACTGGAGCTCGTTAACGTCCACCGCATCGCCAACCACAGTGAATCTCTGAAGATACTTGGATGATCTGAGTTACAACAACATTTAATTCCCCTTTGAGATAAATAAAGTACTTCTGAACTGAATTTAGGAGATTTTTTAAGGATGAGCCAAAGCAGAATTTGCATAAAACCTCACATGAATTTCCTCTGATACAATTAATAATTAATGATACCCTCAGGGTTTTATCTTAAATGGTGTTTTGGGTTTTGGTCTCGAATATGAGCTCCATAAACGATCCTCGGTGCTGGTTTGGTGAGTGACGTGACACTTCCAAGCTTTACACCATCTCTCCGTTTCCAAAACGCGTTTTATTGCTCGTAAAGCAGAGCACACTGTGGCCACGTCTTAAATCTTCACCACGTCTGAAAACATCGCGACCCTCTCCTCTTTTCCGCAGCCAGAGAAGTCAAACACGCAGGCAAACAGGAAGCGCCGGCTCATATTCAGCCAAAACGTTGCAGAAGAGCCGAGGAGAAAACGGAGAGGGAGAAGCAGGACGATGACTTAAGTGAGGGTTTTGAAGGCAGAGTAAGAGGAGAAGGAGAGTGGGGTCACATTTTCCACTTCCCTTCCCCATCCTCCCGCTACTCGCTGCACCTAATTTGAGAGTTTTGCAAAATAATGGGAGGGGATAAAAAGAAAAACCAGAGGAAAGAGAAACGCAGTGTACTATTGACCCAGCTGACTGAGGAGAAAAGGTAGTGGAAAACTTTCCAGGAGGGAAACATCATCCTTTGGAAAACGTGGCTGTGGGTTCGAGCTAACAGTTATGTAACCACTCAACATTTAGCTTATCTAGACGTTTCACCTCTAGAATACCGAAGAAACTGGCCTATTTTTACAGTTTATTCTGAGCAGAGGAGTGAATTAAAGCAAGTTTCATAACGGTTGGACGGTTTCCTGGAGCGCTGGGTGATTCACGGCATGGCGTCATGCTCTCCTGCTGCTCCTCTGAAAAACCTTCTGTTGGGAAGTGATGGATGCAGAAAACTGCCACTTAGCTAATAATTATTTCCTCTGTTTGTGTTGGTTTTACCCTTAGCTGTGTTTCCATTACAAACTTGTCATTAGCTGCCTTTCCATTGATCATATAATCGCACAATTTGACATTTTAAAGTTAAATTATCTCAATGGAAACAGACCAGTTTGTCAAAAACTCATTTGTCGATAAAAAGTTTTGATGAAAAGATGAGATGGTTTCTTTGGCCATATTGAAATGGGTTTATTTTACAAAACTGCAATGGAAACACTTTTTTGCAGTTTTTCACGTGATTCATAACTGGGCGTTACTACTGCCAGAAACTACAAAGAAGACGGCAGGAAGTCGTTGGAGGATGACGGGGAGGCGTTTGTTACGACTTTCGATTGAGCAAAACTTATTCACATGTGATTTTAGTTGAGTTTCTTTTTAAACTGAAGAACTGCAACTGCAAAACGGTTTTTCCTATGTTAGCAAAACAGTTGTAGTCTTTTTTAGCCAAGAGCGAGAGTTTTTGGGAGGAGCACATTTCCAAAGATTTACTCAAAAAAACTTGGAAATTTCTTGTTGAAAATGTTAGAATTTTTCAATGATTGTTATTTTTTTAAATTTTGGAAATTAAACCAAAAAAAATGTTTTTTTATATTTTCAAGATTAATCTCAGTATTTATGAGATTTTTAAAAACTCATGAATAGCAAATTTTTGTTGTTTCACAGTTATGCATTTCCAATTTTCCTGGAAAATTTCTGAAATTAATCTAACGGTTTTTTTGGCAGAAATCAACTTTTTTTCCTAGTAAACTGTCATAAATTTTTGTTTTCATTAAGTAAATTTATTTCCTAAATGTCAAATTAGGCAGTTGTATGTTCAATGAAAAAGCAGCTTGTGAAAAATGTTTTCCCAGATAAAAATCACAATCGGAGCAGATGAACGGCCGATCCTCACGCTGAGCAGTCGTCGCCATCTCTCCCCTGGCAGCGGTTCGGCGCGACGCAGCGGCCGTGGACGCACTCCTTGCTGCAGTGAGCTGTTAATCAGAAAGACACATATTAGTAATTTAACACATTTCATTTTTAAAGCATCACAGAGCAATATAATTTATTTCTAATTCAGCATGAAGCTGCAAGGAGACGGATTACTATAAAAAGAAGAAGCAGTGGCTCCTTTGGGGATCTTTAAACTTTACAATCCAGAAGATAATAGAATTAAAACATATTATTATTCCTCAGTGGGAAATTCAGGGTTCCAGCCGGAAAGTTACAGATAATATGGAAGAAAAATACATTTTTACCCTCAGTATCCCGAAAACTGGCAGAGCTGCTAATATTACTTGCTGTTTTGGAAAAAAGACAATATTTAATATTTTATAGTAAATTTGTTGTTTTGTTAGGTTTTGAAATGAAACATTTTAGACTTTTAACAATATTTATTTTTTAATCACCTCAATAACAATATCACAGACAATATCCCACATTTTCTACCTTTTTTATTTTTACCAGATACTTTGTTGTAAATGTATTATATGAATAAGCTTTGATATTTGATCTCTTTCTGAATTATTTTTGTGAATAAAACAAAAATCTGCTGTGTTCTCACCAGCTGAAAGCGACATTCAGCTTCCTCACAAACCTTCAACTATGACCAGCAGATGATTATTCACCACAAATCTGTATCTGGTTTCTTGCAGAACTCATCAATAAACAACAATTTCACTGATTATTGTCTCCGTTTTCCTCGACAGCGTGTGGAAACCAGGCAGATCTCTGTGACGTGTCATCAGACCAAAGAGGTAAGTACGATTATATGTAATTAGACGTGTTTGCAATAATTAAAAGTGCTGCTTTCTGGAGAAGATGACATGTTGCAAACTGAAAATCAGCTCCCGCCTGGCTTCTCATTCAAAGTGTTTATGTTTGATGACAACAGAAAAGGAGTCGGGAGAAGCTGCAGCCCAGATTGTCTCTGCTGAGCGACAAGCGTTTATCCTCACAGTGTTTTCCCCTACAGGGCCAGGAAACCTGGTGGTCACCGTCCAGCTGCTCTCAAATCAGACGTACGGAGGTGGAGCTTCACTGGTTTCACTGGTTTCACTGGTTACACAGACTGGTCTGTGGAAACATGGTGGTGGCAGCATCATGCTATGAATGGATTGGATGATGAACGGGAGCAGAGTTTAATAGTTTTGGTTTTTCATTTCCTTTTCAAAAGTTTTATATTTTTCTAGATAATTTTCAACTTTTCAAAATCAAAAATGTCAAAGTTTTTGTCAAAAACATTTCTGAGATTAATCTTAAATTTGTTTTAGTTTTGAGGCATACATTTCCTTGTTCTTACTAGAACATCTTTTAGGTTCATCTCAAAATTTATGAAGTTTTACTAGCAGATTTTCAACTTTTCACACTGAAATTTTCTCTGGAGAATTTCTGAGATTAATCTCACAAGTTATGAATTTTTTAGCACAAATGCACTTTTTTTCCACCTACAATGGCCCTAATACGCTCTCATAAATTGAATTAAAGCAAATTCATTTTCATATCAAGATAAAACTAACTTAAAAAATACATTTTCAGTTGGATATAGGAACTTGTTTTAAGTCAAGAATTTCATAAAATTGCTGAAAAGGTGCTACTTCAATGGCCAGATTATTTAATTATAGCTAGACATTTTCCCTCGTTATAAGCAAAATAATGGAACTAGCAATATAATATGTCTCTAAATGTAAAATGTGCTGAAAACATAATTTATTATTATTATTATTATTTCTAGTTCTTAGACATGCAGATTTATGTGTAGAATTGCACAACTTAAAATAAAAAGAAAATTTTGTCTATAACTAATTATTTCATTATCTGCTAATTATAATTATAATTATTTTATTGCATTCTAAATGATAGATTTACTTTTGGAATTTTATGTTTTGGTGTTCTTTTTTATTTCTGTAACTCAATGATGCAACAATTATCTAAATAGTGGCATTATTCATTAATGTGTTTTAGGATTAAAAAAAAATTTTTTTACCATCTGCAAAGAATCTTCTGCCACAGCTAATCTGTAGAAAACCTGTATAAAAATGTCTGTGTGGGAATTGTGGCCCCTTTCCCCCCCTTTTGGTTGCACCCCTGGAAGAAAAACTCTGCTTTGAAAAAGACCTGAATCAAAACCTGAGCTCTGCAAGCGATGAAGCTCCAGTCCTGAAACTCTCAAAGATGCTTAGCTGACAAAATCTGGGTGATTTACGTGTAAAGAAAGCCAAACTCATTTGATATGTTTTAGTTTGAATTTCTGAAGCTTTGGTGAAAATCAAACCCGTAATTTGGCTTATTTATGTCCCACAAACTGCTCCGGTTCACAGTGGGGGGAAAAGAAGCAGCTTTCTATGAAAATGAGATGTTTCAGTGAAAAAGCACAACAGCCATAAGCAGTTTGCTGTTCCAGCTAATTGCTGCAGTGTTGAGTGTTTTCCAACAGATTCATCAACATCCAGACTCACAGAATGGTTCTCATCCATTAGCAGAGAAATCAAGAAAGCTGCTCTGATGACAAAGTGGAAAATATTCAAGACTATTATTAGAACCCATTTGGGGATAAGGTCAGAAGGAGGGAAAAGTTTGTTCTTGTATCCGATCACATGACAGAGAGGAAAACAATCTCTTCCCCACCAACATGAAAAATATTTACAACTCTTAAAAAAACACTGAAGACCACTTTGTAGCTTGTATGGAGTTAAATTACTGCTTTTTAAAATGAGCAGGTAGCATAATCTGACATGACTGGATCTGTTTCATAAAGAGGAATTCATACAAACACAGACTGATCTGTCCATCCCGGATTCTACAATTGTTTTTGTGATTATTTGCAATCAAAATCACAGATCTTTGGTGCTAATTTAGAAATATTTGCAAGGAATTTTGTAATATTTGTGCTTAAAAGTGACTTTTTGTTACTCCACAACTTGAGATCAAGAGAGAAGTAGAAAGAAGAAATACCACAGCCAGCTAATTTTGATATAAAAGCTAATCCTAAGTGACTTAAGTGTTAAGTTCATTGACATGCTGGTGATAGCACGTTAGCATATTAGCTAATATTAGGTTTTCAACTAATTTTGACCTAGAAGCTAACATGAATAGACTAAATGATTTCTGGTCAACATGGCAGTGATAGCCCACATGCTATTTACAATAATTAATGTAAACATTAGCATTTCAGTTAGCTGTAACTTTTACAAGGTTTTTTTCACACAGCAGGCTACCTTTAGCTTTTTAGCTAATTTTAGCTTATGAACCCATCTTTCTCTCAAGAAGATTTTCTATTGACAGCATTTTAGCTAACGTTAGTTGCTCAGCTAGTTTTGACCTAAAAGCTAAAGTGAACAGACTAAATGCAGAGTGATTGCCAGTGATAGCTAGCATGCTATTTACATAATTAATGTCAACATTAGCATTTGAGCTAATTTTAGCTTTTACAGGTTTTTTCACACTGCATGAATTCCTTTTAGCTCTTTTTGGAGTTCTGCTCTGATTATTTTCTTTCATTTGTAATTTATTTATTACAAGTAGAGAAACAAAGGGGGATTTATTTTTAAGTCGCCGTCACATGAAGAAGAATAAAAGCTCCACTCACGAACACATCGGCCTCCGCTCTCATAGTAGCCTGGACAGCAGTGGTACCGCCTGCGGTACTCGGTCTTCACCGCCTGCCTGTACGCCGTCTTATAGGTGATCCTGAAACATTCCCACAGTCAGTCAGACAGGAAGCTTGGACATAAAGTCTGGCGGTCAGGGGCAGGAGGCGAGGCAGAACCTGTGACGGGAGCATCTGTAAGACGTGCGGGGGTCCGAGCACGGCTCCTCCGTCACATGGTCGTAGGGGTGAGAGTAGGACTCCTTCACCGAGGTGGTGTAGCTGAAAAGCAGCAAAACAAGCAGAAAACGGGATTAAATAAGCAGTCGGGTTAATTGAGGAGCTATGAGGCGAAGAAGTCTGCCATTTGAATCCCCTGCTGCGCCTTACAGAGAGCTAATAAATAATGCAGATGCTGTAATTTTTCCCAGAATGTTCAGACTGGTGAACAGACTGCAGGTTCAGACGTTTATGTCCCAAAAGATTCACTGTTGTCCTGATGCTGGTGATCCAGGAGTCACGCCTCAACCGGAAAATATTCACTTAAACGGGAAAATGTATCCACATCTGTTGGTTAAATTATGAGCAAAACGTGGAGGCTGACACGATTCCCAGATGGGCGACACCAAATGATTCTGATGATCCTCATTTGTGGCTTTAAAAGGAATCATTCAATAACCGTCCAGGATGGATTTTCAGAAAATGTTCTTCCAGGAGCAAATCGGATCCATCGTGACGCCTGGAGGTGTTTTATTTACGCTCACCAGTCCATTAAAAAGACACAAAGTTAACAATAATAAACCTGTCTAATATGAAATGAGGGTATTTTTATTGAAAGATATTTAGATTTAATTTATTACTAATGAAGGATTTCAAGACTTTTTGTGGAAAACATACATGAGACTAAAGCAGAGCTAAAATGTATATATAAATGTGTTTCATTCTAATGGTTTTCACAAAAATAAAGGAACAAAAAAAATTTCTATAGAATAAAATGTTTTGTGAATAATGTTATGTTGTACGGCAGCATATTAGGGCCATTATAGAACAAATGGAAACTAAAAGAGTTTCCAAACTCAAAATTACTGACATTTCTTGGTGGAAAAATACTTTTCTCTTTTTTCTATCTAGAATTCCAAAAGTCGAACATTTACTGGATTTTTTTTCTTTTTTTCAGAATTGAATTCAGAATTTTCAAAATGGAATTTTCCAGGCAGAAACTTTGAAATTTCTGAGTTCAAAGGTCAAAAACTTTTGACTTTGAAACCCTTAAGTTTCTGAGAAGCTGAACAATTCTCTACTTTTTCTAGCAAATTTTCAACTTTTCAAATTCAGAAATTTCCTTGTTTTGTTTTTTCAACATGTCAGGTTTTTCTATCAAATCTCGGAGTTTTGGAGTCCAGAAATGTCGTCGTTTCTAGAAAATGTTTAGATTTCTAGATTTTTGAAATTCAATTTCAAAAGATAAACATTTTTGAGTTGTAAATAAAATATTTTAAAGTTTTTTAGTGGAAACTTAGTCCTCCTCTTTTTAAATCTTTTTTACAACTTGGAAATTTCTGAGTTTGGAAAGTTTAAAAACTTTTTGACTTTCAACCTCAGAAATTTTCAATTTTTTTCTGTAAAATTTCAGTTTCAAAATCAAACAATTGCTAGAAAAACATAAATTCTTAGATTGATCTCAGAAACTTTCAAGAAAAAGTAAAAAAGTGAGTTCAGTAGAGAGCTGGTGATTAGGGAGACATACAGGAGGTCGTTCCAAGGTCAAAGACTTCATCAAAGATAAATGATCAGACTCCCATTGGAGCCATGCAGCTCAGTAATGGTAAAACCTCCAGCCGTGCAGAGCGTGTGTGAACATGCCGGCGCGTTTGGCTCACCTCTCCCACAGGCTGCACACGTTGGGGTCTCTGGGGTCCAGGGAGCTGCTCAGTCCAATCAGGAGGCCAAAAAGCTGCAGAACTGCAGAGGAGCTCAAAGCCTGCATGGTCCTGAGGGGCGAATGAAAGCAGAGACGCTCAGAGACGACTGCAAAACCGCTCCGCTCCGGACAGTACGAGGCGAAAAAAGGTTTCATGGTTTTAACAGATCCGGCTTTATTTTCAGGCTGCAACACGAAACATTAATGTCCCTCAACGAAGATAATCCCTGGAAAAGTTACAACCCTGCAGCCTTTCAATACGTTGGAGGAAACTTTCACTCAGCAGAGACCAGAGTTTGGTAGAAACTGGCTACGTTTACTCAGTTACGTTTGCTTGAGCAACTTTAATGTGTTTTACTTTGGTAACTTTATTATAAATATCGCTACTCTTATTTGACTAAAATGTTTGGATCCTCTATGAACTGAGAAACTTCACTGAATGAAGAACAAACATGTTTTAACCAAAATATTCACCAGAAACATCGTGTCGTCATGACAACAGCAAAAGTTAAAGAAGTTAAATTATGACGTCTGTAAACAAAATTCTTTGAAAGCAGCTGGTTGAGACCAAAGAACCAGATGTAACTTTATTCATCAGTTTTTAGGTAGAAAAGGAGAAAAACGATAAATCATGCAGATGGAAGTCATAGAGTTTAATTTATTAAACTAATCTATTAAATTATGTGATTAATTGGTTTATTGCTTATAGATGAATAAATAAGGATGTTTCTCCAGTTTCCAAAGTCAAACATTTTCAACTTTTGAAATTTCCTTATCTAGAAAATTTCTGACAATCCCAAAAAATTACTCTGGCAATTTTTTTCTTTTGTAGCTCAGAAATCTCCTTGGTTTTTGTAGAAAATTTCTGAGATTAATCTGAAAATATAGTTTTTTCTTGCAAATGTTAGACTTTTCCAGTTCAGAAATGACTTTGTTTCTTTCCAGGCCCTAATGTGAACCACTTATATGATGAAAGGTTTGTCCGCCATGTTGCCTCGCCCTGCTTTCACCTGAGCAGCAACATGTTGGAGTCGTGCTGATCTTCTGTGAGTAAAATGTTTTGAGTGACTCAGAATGGAAAATATCCCCAACTGCTGAGCTGCATTCACACTTTCAGGTTTAATTCATCATGGTTAACAATTCTCTCTTTCTGTGTGATTAACGGAAAGGTTTAGGGAACACTGGTTCTGTTTACCAACAGTATAAAGTCAAGGCTGCCCTCCTGATTTTAAAGGAAGTTAACAAAAGCCTGCAAAGAGGCTGCAGAAACGAACGCAGCCCCCAAAACGTAAAGCTGAGGTTCAGCCGCCACAAGAAAGAGGGAGAAAAAGAAAGAAAGGACCGGACTGCAGAAATGCGACTCCCAGCATCATTCTGACCCTCTGCACCAGAGCGGAGGGGCCGCCGCGCTGCATGAACATCTGGATCTGATCAGGGAGCCAGCCAAGCACAGCAGCCCAGCGCAGGGACTCTGTTGGGCTCTCAGGGAGCAGCAGGGAGCACAGCTTCCCCGAACCGAGTTCCACCATCATATTCAAACATATCCATCATGTTTTCCTGTATTCCACCATCATATTCCATCATAATCCACCATATTTGATCATATTCATCATCATGTTCAGCCATATTCCACCATCATATTCAAACATTTGACCATATTCTGTCATTATATTCCATAATATCCCATCATAATGTTTCATATTACACCATGTTCTATAATGTTCCATCATATTCCTCCATTTTCCATCATTATGTTCCAACAATATATTTTGATATTTACTTTGAGTTGAAATGTTTTCAGGTATTTTTGAAAATAATGATGTATTTAGCTGAATAAACAAAATGAATCATCATCATATCAATAAATGCAAACATTTTAAAGCTGTAACTTTTATCAAAAAATGTTTTTTACATATTTGTTAAAACTTTCAATGTGTTTATGAGACAGCATTTAAAGCTAAAAATTGCTCATTTAGAAACATTTTGAAAGGTATTTCGTTCTTTTTCTATAAATGCTAGCAGATTACCGTCTGCACGTTGCCAGGCATGTTTCTGAACACATGCATGTTATCCAGATGGAAATAAAAGCTCAGGCTGGTAGACATTAACTTCTAATTAGGTTCTTTCATGCTTGGACTGGGCCACGGAAAGACGTTGCTGTTCTTCAGCAGCCTGGACAGTAGAAGGATTGTAAAAAAACACGAGGCAACCGATCCGATTCGACCGTAAAGCTCCATGGATACAAGGCTACAACACCTGAACCGCATCCAGGAAGGCTGTGTTGCCATGGCGATCACTTCCTGGTGTATCTGCACCGACTCAGGGATGAAAAAACCGCAAACATTACGTCAACTTAATGAGGCATCCTGACAACAAATGTTTCAAAGTTTGTATCATAAACAATCAATTTTATACAATATTTACATTGTAGGAACTTAAAAAGTGTTTTGCTATAATGTTACAAAAGTGTTGTCTTAGATAATTAACTCTAGTAACTGAATTACATTAATAATCTGTTTAATCTACAAAAATTAAATGTTAATTTTGCATAGCAGTGAAATGTTAAAAGCAAGTATGAAATATATTTCATATTTTCAAAAACAAAGGAGTTTTTCCAGTATTTGGATTCCATATAACCATATTATGTCTATTGCATAATATGGTATGTAGTTTTAGAAAATAAACTTGATTATACTCACATATTGATGCTATAAAAGTGATTCTGTTTGATAGCTTACAAAGGTTTATGTGAATTAAATAAAAATATTTATGTTTATAGTGATTTTTATGTAAACCTTACGGCTGTTTTTTTTTACAGTGTATGAACATGAAAAGTAGACAGAAAAGAAAAACGTCAGTACATTTCACCTTTAACATGAAAAATAACTTTTTCTGCGTTTTGCTGCCTGCTTTGACAGGAAACACCGATAAACAGTTTTTCTTCTATTTTTATCCGTTGTGCTGATATGATGAGTGTCGTTTGTTGACGGGTTATTTTTTCCAAGCTTCGTCGCAGCAGCTCGGAAAATGTTGCTGAAGCTTTCGGGAATAAACTTCATGATTCACTTCATAGCTTTTAGAAAAATATTTTAACACAAAACCTCCATGTTTTTTCTAACCAAGCCCACGACTTTTATTAAGCAACAGCAACAACGAAGAACGAGTAAAAATAGTCTGGTTTTAGATTTGTGTTCTGCTGCTTTTTGCTTGTTTCTAGCAGATTTTATCTCTTCTTCTCACTTCACCAACACTTTGGTTGTTAATCTACAATTTTCTTTAATTTCCCTCCTGAAATTGAATTTGATGACTTCCTCAGCCTCCTCTCTGACCTTTGACCTCCTGACACAAACTGTGTGACTTTCTGATAAGTAATCGCTCCAGATTAGTGCTTCCTGATAACTGAACATTCCCTCTAGCTTTTGGTTAAGGAAGGATTAAACCAGCTGGGTGGTTAAAGGAGGCCTCCCCGCCTGCAGTTTGGGTCTCGTTCATCAGGTCTTTTGTTTGTGGAGGAACATTTTCCCTCCTGCTTCATGCACATGTTTACATTCAGAGCCACTCTGCCTGGAAAAAGCATGGAAACTTTGCTGAAACCAGAGGAAAATTTGCCTGTGGCTTGATGAATAATTTATGGCTTTAATATTTACAGTCAGTGGTTCAATTCCCAGCAGAGACGCTTCGAGAAAATGTTTATTAAGAATCATTTAATGTTTGATTATCTTCTAATGTAGTTAGACGGCAGTCGCAGAAATCTCAGTTTGCAGAATCAGGAACTAAATCGTATTGATTCGTTTAGCAAATAAAACATTTACATGTAGTTTTGTCATGTTTTTCAATCCGTCATCCAGCTCTGAATTGATTCATGGTCTGAATACTTAATACTTACGTAAACTCGTTAAGACCAGTGGAAATAAAAACTTAATGGCAGAACTAGATTAACCACTTAATATCTAAACGTAAATGAAGAAAAAGTTTAACAACTTAAACTCATGTAGTTCAAAACCAAACAAAATAACTTTAAAACATGGAGTTCAGAGGTTTTAGATCAAATATCTGCTACATTTTCAGCTTTAAACCTTTTACAGTTTTCCAATGGTTTTTTTAATATGTCATCGTTGCACTCAATTTATTCATCTATACATTAATGCATTTATTGTTTTTGACACCAAAAAAAAGACTAAATGCAACAGTTTGTCATGTTATTCAGTTGCATTGAGGTTTTAACTAAAGTATCTGCTGTGTTGTTTGCAATTTCAAACCTTTTGAAATGTAAATATTTAAAAGTTCCACCTTTCAGTCTATGATCCAACTGCAGCAGTAATTTGTTCGACACACTGGATCAGTTTTTAGCTCTGGAGTCTTTCTGCATCCAGTTTGTCCTTCCTGTTCGAACCAACAGCCAAATCAGTTTGTAATATAACTTTGTGTGATTTTATTCAGTCGTGTGTTTTTATGGAGCACATCTGATGCTGTTTGCTAATATTCAATGTGGTGATGAATCACAGGCAGATCAGCTCCGTGGTCCAGAGACTGTGATCCGGGTCTTCGGTTCTTTGTGGTTCTGACTCAACAGGAATGTTGTTCGTCACAAAACTCCGACCACAGGCAGCGTTCGCTGCTGCACCAGAGCGTCACGCCTGTTTCCCATCAGCCACTGGGGCTTGTCTGCCGAGGGTCAGGCAGTTCATAACCGACTGTCCAGCAATCAATCAATCAAGTTTATTTGTATGACTCATTTCAGCAACAAGGCAGTTCAAACTGCTTTACATCATAAAAACACAAAATTATCAAAAATTGAAGTGTTACATTTTGCCAAGATCGTCACCCATCAGGATGAAGATTAATGTTTCATTTATAATGTTTCAAAAGCAACTCCAACCTTTAGATTTAAAGGAACAGCCGAAACTCAGTGAAACTCAGAAATAATAGATCAGTGCAAATATATTCAGCTTAAAGCTGCAGTATGTTACTTATTAAAACTATATATATTTAAAATATTTGTTTGAACTGTCCCCATGTCGTGACTGCATGGTACAAGGCAGACAATCTGAGAAATGATGGAGCTCCCAGTTCCTCAGTGCTACCTAGAAACAACCAATCAGAGCCAGGGGGAGGGTCTTAGCGCTGTCAATCACCCTTCGTGTGTCTCTGCTGCTAGCAGATCCTAGCTAAGGCTAGTTAGCAATGACGCTGGACAAACAACATGTCTCTAACGGTAAGTTGTTTCTCCACCATTAGCACATTTAGCAGTCAGTACATGAGAATCATTGACAGCACAAAGCCCCTCCTCCTGGCTCTGATTGGTTGTTTTTAGTGCATTTCTTCAGGAAATCGATCGTTTCACAGATTATCTGTCTCATGGTGACAGTTTTAACAAACACGTAAAATACATATTTATTCATAAAAGTTACACATTGTAGATTTGTCTCAGATTTTCCAAACTGACTAAACATACCAGGGTGTCCACACGTTTGTCAAAAGTCTAAATAAATGAGTAAAGCTTTATTAAACAAAAGGCGTCTGATTTTCAGATTGTTTTGGGCTCGATTGAATACATTTATATTCAGTTACAAAAGCAGAATATGAGTCACTTTTTCAACATACTTGCTTTATTTTGCTAAATTTAATAAATTAGATGAACGCTGGTTTAGTTGCAGTGACGTCAACTTTTCTGTAAAAGTTTGGTGGTAAAAATACGACTATTTTGTATTTTACGTAACTTTTCCACCTCATGAAAATTAGGTCAGGATTAATAATTTGACCCTGATAAAAGATATAAAGCGCCATGACAGAAAATGTCCATGCAAACAGTTCAGTGGCTGATTATCACTGACTGATGGACTTGTTGGCTCTGAAGCCTAAACCCAGAGATCTTCTGGCTCTGATTAGCGACTTTTTCTCTCCCACCCGCTGCCAGAACTCAATCCCTGGCTGGCACAACCGCCTGGGAGATTTCTGCCACAAAAACAACACTTTATAGGAACAGACATGTGGCTTTTATTAAGAGGACTCATCAACTTCAGCCACCACTTCATTGGACTGGGGTAAATATTTTTCATTACCTTCTCTCTGTTTTAATTGCCCTTTATTAGAAAAGGGCTTCAAACCGCATGGGAATTCTTAAACGTTGAGAAATGGAGCTTAATGAGTGCAGACGAAGTTGTTTTGCAGTCGGCTGGTGTTTGGGTTACCTGCAGAGGTAGCAAGGCGTCTGGAGCTGCAGGTGTTCACTCCCAGGCTTTGGGATTTTAAGGAGAAGCAGCTTCTCCAACACTGGACTGCTGCATGCAGGAGCAAACATTAAAAATTCATCTAAAAAGCCTGAAACTCGATGATGCATCGCCAACTTTTCCAATCCCTTTTGATGCTTTGAGTCACGCAGTCACACCTCCACAAAGTTTGGCAGCAGATCGGTGAAAAGCCTCAATTGTAGCGGCTCTGGGGTATTTTTAGACAAGTTAAGTGATGAAAACAGCAGGGCAGACCCGCTTTGATGTGGCTCCATAAACCAATAGAAAATGAGCGAATAACCACACACACACGCACACACACACAGAAATGTGTTGAAACATTCAAACAAGCTCCAAAAATTCAGTCTTAACATGGACTGATGGCGAAGTTTCATGTTGAGACGATTGCAGTTTAAACAAGCTATTTTTACACTGCAAAACAAAAGTATTTCTGGTTTAGTTGGTTTTACAAATAAGGTAAAACTAACTTACAAGTAACTTTTCAGTAAGATAAAGGAGCTTATTGCAGGTCAGTACTTCCTTAATATTGATGAAAACGTGCCAGTTCCACTGGATTATTTCACCTATAATGTACATATTATACCTTGTTATAGGTAAAATAATCTGCTAATGGAAGCGTAACTTTTCATAAATATTAAGGACATATTCACTTAAAACAAGCTCATATTTATTGCTGAAAACTTACTTGTAAGTTAGTTTTGTCTTATTTCAAGTGCTATAAGATATTTGCGATAGAAATTAGACCAAAAAACTGAAAGATTTTGTGTTTTTTCAGTGTTGAGTTTGTTGTAAATGTTGTTTATGTCAAACTGATTCTGTTCGGTCGAACAGTTTACACACACGGCTGAATGTGACGATCCGTCCAGAACTGCACAGAAGATATTCCTCTAATGTTGAAAAAGCACAATTTCCTTATCCATTGAATAAGAAACGCCATTAAACTCATATTTGAATAAGTTTGTTCATGCAATAAGTCAGTTAGAAACAGCAGCACCATGATCCTAACCACTTCCTGTCGTCTTCTTTGTTGTTTCCACCAGCAGCAACATCCTGTTGTTGATTATGTGGCTGCTGTGATTGCAGTTTTTACTGCAGCTGAAAAACAACCTCAAACCCGAAACAAAACATTTATCAAAAAATTTCTTTAAGTAAATTTATTTCCTTAATTCCAATTTGCACAAATATATGACGATAAAGGTGTGTAACTTTTGTCACGCTGCTGCTTTGACAATCAAAAACAATATGTTTCTCCACTTTGATATATTTTGTGAAATTGCATGTCTATTTTTTTCTCCATGGTTGCCGTTGGCAACCAGCAGGAAGACTTTTGCACTGATTGTTGAATGAGGGCAGAATCTGCGTTGTGCGCTAACTTTGAGGCTCAGCTCTATTTATAGAGCGGAAATCGTTTTCTGGTGTTTTTGCGTTTGGTTTGATAAATCTGGATTTTCTTTGGTGTGCGCCATTTTTGGCTTTTGGTGACACGTAATGTTTCAGTTCAGATCCTACGCAATGTTTTATGAATGAGACCCCAAGTCCTTCAAATAAACACCGAAGGAGCTCATCAAACAGCTGCATGTTTTACCAAAATTAGCCTCTTTCATCGCTCCCATTTTCACCCAAACAAGCCAAACCGAGGCTGAACTTGATTTAGATGGAGTTCTGGTTTTGCACGCTTTCTCTGCTGCAGTCTGATGCATTCCTCATGTGGGACGGTTCTGGGACTTTAAGCCTGACGGAAGCAAAAATCAGCAGAGAATTCAGATTTTTCATTTAAATTAAGTCTTAAATATGGTTCATTATACAAATTGAACCATTTTGACTCATCGCCTCGTTGTCTAAGTTTGTTTGTGCAGTAATGAATACGTCAGGCTTTTACTCTCATTTAATAAGCAAAAAATCTATTTTGTAATCATAAAAACAACATTAGATGATATTTAAAAAGCAATTTACCCAGTTAAAAAGTTTAGATCAAACTGCCTTTGCAGTAAAACCTACAGAAAAACAAGAGGTTACTTTTACCAACATATATTAGAGAAATGATTGTTTGTTTTGTAGAATCAGAGTCAGAGGGATTGGTAATCCCAAATTAGCTCTTTAACTGCAACTAAACTCATTTTTATTTAAATTATTCTGCACATATTTCCTCCTCTGACAGCTGAAAAACAAAGAGATTAGGGAAACATTTCTAAGAAAATAAAATGTTTGTTCTTCATTTGTTATTGTTATTTATTGTTATTCATTTTTTCACAATTTACCTCTTGTGGAATCAATAAGGAACGTCTTATTATCTTATCTAATTATTAGTAATGAAAATGACCTGTCTAATTCCTGGAAGGCAGATTGGAATGAAAAATAAAACATGTAATAAATCTAGTTTATTCTCTTTGCAATGAAAAGTTAGTTATAAAAAGAAACTTTTTTACTAGAACTGTTCGTACTGTCCCATTATTTTTATTTTCAGCCGTAAAAACAAGAAGAACACTGAACCGCCTCCAAAAAATAACACCTGTGCCGCCGACTTTTCATATGAACTACAGAGCATCTTTCTTTCATTTCTCTCAGATTTTTCACAAATAGGACAGAAACTTTCCAGCAAGTCAAACAAACACGTCAGCAAAACTGGTCAGTATTAAAAGAGGATGTAATTCCTGTTATGAACGGATAAAAGATGCTTTTTCTGGGTCTGAATTTTAAAAAAAATCTCTGACATTCAGTGAAGCAAAACAAATGTCACCGGTGAAACCATTTCCGATCCTTCTCACCACAGATTTCTGTTTGCTCTGTACGCTTCTGCACAGCTTCGGTGCTAATTAGGGAAGAAAATATTAGTCACAGGCTGGAGAGAAACATTCAACAGGAAAGAAAATTAAACTGAGTGGAATCAGTCGAGGTGAGGGGAGCAGAAAGAAGCAGAAATACCAGCTGGGAATGAAGTTCATTTATATGTCAGACTCACAGCAAATCTTCAGTTTGAAAGATTTTAACATGTTTTCCTTTTTCTTCAAAGCATCTGCAATTAATAACTAGAAACCCTTAAGTGCTTTTTCTCTTTGAACTGGTTAAAAACTCCTAAAATGGACAGTGAGACCCAAATAGTGGAGGTGAAACATTGCCGACCTTTCACCCTTCCAGAGTTATGAAAATGTTAACTGCAGCTGGAGCCATTCTCTTAAAGTTCCATGGAAAGAAGCAACCTGCAGAGCCGTGACGCGCCACATAAATTCAGTCTTTAAAGGGTAGTGAATAAAACTTATTTCACAGTTTTATCAAGTCGATGTGTTAATTTATTACACAGAAGAAAAATACAATGGAAAAAAATCACAAATGGAAAAGAGCTACGAAAAAACAAAATGGCTTGTTTATATGAGCCAGCATGGCGACTCCGTCTGAGCCAGCATGGCGACTCCGTCTGAGCCGACATGGCGACTCCGTCTGAGCCGCATGGCGACTCCGTCTGAGCCAGCATGGCGACTCCGTCTGAGCCGACATGGCGACTCCGTCTGAGCCGATCCTCTGGCCCGGCGCCCGCGGCCCATGGCGCTCCGTCTGAGCCGGCATGGCGACTCCGTCTGAGCCGCATGGCGACTCCGTCTGAGCCCTGGCCCGACATGAACATGGCGTCTCAGATGGATGTTAAATTATCTCACAAAGAGAACAGTATGTGAATTCAAATGAAATTCTTTCTCAGTTTGTCCTAATTGCCAATTGGAAATGCACCAATCTGACATAATATCTGTATCAATACCAATAATGACAAAAATTCAGATTGAAAGAGGAGATCAGCTGCACATGCAGGCTGCGAAGTGAGATAAAAGACTTGTTGCCCGTCTTGGTGATCGGCAACAAGAGACAGTGATCACCAATCAAACACTTTTTCACTGAAATCAGTCGATTATGATCGGTGGCCGATCAATCAGCACAGCTCTACAAGTTTCTACTAAATAAACAAAGTGAAAAAGAATATAGTTTGAGAGCAAATCAAAGCAGAAATCTTTTTAAAGTAGAGTTGAGAAACTACAAAAATAATATTTCATGGACTCTGAAGCCAAAGTATCAATCTGATACTTGTATCGATTTGGGATTGATATTTGGAATTGATTTCCTCACCTTAACCAGTCAGACCAATATTATGTTGGTTGTTTTGAAAATAACAGCAAATTCCCTTTGAAAGCAGATATTTCTTAGAATATGATACGTTTCCTTTATTCATTTCATGCAACATTTACGTCTGTAATCAAGTTTTATTTAGCTGGACTCAAAAACATCTGAGGCTCATAAAGCTGGAGACTCCTGGGAAACGACGATTCTCAGTCTTTTATAAAACGTATCGAAAATCTGCAGAGTAAGATCAGATCATAAATCCATTTTTCAAACTCTCCACTGCAGCGCGCATCATGTTCTTAACTGGCCGTCAACCACAAAATCCACCAGTTTATGTTAATACACAAATCTCTCCAAGCTTTGATTCACATTTTGCAACTGTTGCACTTTTCTCTGCTTACAACACTGAGTTTGTTCATCAGTTCTGCATCAGGCTGGTTTTTACTTCATTCTGACCGAAAATCCAAAAACTGGACACCTTCATGTCCAAGTCAGATTGTAAAGCTCAGATCATCAGATGCTCTCTGTTGTGTTTGGCTGCTACTTTGGACTTAAAAACATATTTTGTGTGCATTAATGTGTGTGTTAATTGTGTTTTGATGCTTAACTTGTCTACTTTACATAATTTTAAATTGTGTTTTTGACATCATGACTCGCTCTCCTACCTCAAATGCATTTATCCAGGCAACAAATAAGAAATTTGTTCTTTTTTAGCGGTTAATTAGATGTATAGTAACTATAGTTTCTCAGAACAAGTCACAAGCAAACTAAGATGAACTGTTGAACTTTATGCAGCACAAAGTCAGAACATAGAATTACGGAGGTACATTAATTAGAAAGAGAAAAAAAAGAACATTTCCAAACTCAAAAGTAGAAAATTTGAGGAAAGAAAATTTAGAAATTTTGAGATTAATCTCAGAAGTTTTCTGGAATAAACAAGTAAATTTCTGACCTTGAATCATTAAAAATTTGTGAGGAAAAAAATAACATTTTGGAAATTTCTTGAGTTTGAGAAGTCAAAGAATTTGCATCAAAAATCTCAGAAATTTTAATATCAATCTCAAATTTTCTAGAAAAAACTTGGAATTGAGTTTGAAAGGTCAAAAATGTCCATGTTTTTTTTCTAGAAATGTTTTGACTTTTCACTCTCAACATTTCCAAGTTTTTTCTAGAAAATTTCTGGCATTTTTTTTTTCTGATCCTAATAATCTGCCATATAGAACAAAGCAACTGAATCCGGGTAGATTCAGCTGCTTTCAGCAGTAACAGCTATTGGACTTCATCAGTCTCTTTTTAACTTAAAGCTTTAAAACTGGAGGTCAAACTTTAGTGATTTTACAGTAAAATTTAAACAATGGATTGATAGTGTTTGTTATTTGTACAGTTTCTACAAGTTTCATCTTCAAAAATATTTCATTAGAGTTTTTCAAAGTTTTACTATTCTGGTAGAAATGTTCTCCAACAGAAGCTAAAATTCATAGTTGAGATTAAATGTGTTTTCAGTAACAGGAGAATGACAGAAATTCATTTCGTGGCTCTTGGGTTGTTTTTTGCCTTCTAATGCAGCTGCATGCTGACCTGATTTAATGAACCGCTGGTCCCCAAAGGGACCCAGAACCGCTGCTTAAACTCCATTAAAGTCCCATTAAAACGCAAGAAAACAGAAATAAACAAATGCTGCAGACATTTTTTCCCCAGGAGTTCATAAGAACTGAAGAAAATTTCCTCAAATTGAGAGCAAATCTGAGTGAAAGCAGTGTGGCTCCCTGCCAGCCCTCCGAGGCCCCTAAACTGCAGATCTGATCTTTGTGGCTCCCAACCTGGAAAAACCTCCAGCAGAAGACAAAAGAAATGCAGAGCAGGAGTCAGAAATCAGGCAAAATGTTTCCTGACAACCTGCTGGTCACAGCCACCATGATTAAAGCGAAGCTCTGCACCATTTCAGTCTGCAGACGTGGACGTTTAGACGATCGCCGACTGATCGGGATCAACACGTAAACCTGAAACTTTCCTGCAGCCCAATCAACAGCCAAACATCCGCATGAAAAATCTGCAAATCTGCTAAAGAAAAAATCCATTAAGTGGCTCCAGAGCAGAAAAACTGGGATAAATTCCTGCATGTGACACATCGACCACAGTCTCACAATAAACCAGAGCAACTGAATGTAAGACCCATAATCCTTTGCATCTGGGTTATCGTCTTGGCTCTCAGGACGGATTCTGCAAACCGCTGTGAGGCTGGCACACACTCTTTGGTTGCAGCCATGCTTCACGTCCAGCGGGTGGGAGGCGGGGGCCAGCAAGGGACCCCTAATGAGACTCTGGGGACTTGCAGAAAACCGTGCAGAAAGTGCCACACCCCAAAAAAAAACCAGCCCACATTAACACACCCACAGATTTAATGACATCTGTCAATTTTCCACATTATTAACCCAAAATGTCAGAGCCTTCATGCACACGCTGCAGTGTTTATGATGAGGCTTACAGTAAGAGGTGGCACCCAAAGCAGAACCCCCACTCTGGAAAAAAGATCCTGAGTGGAAAAGTTCCAGCCTGAAGGCAGCTGATGCTTTCAGGGGGAGTAGCTGCCTGACAAACGGAGATGCAGGGAGGAGGAGGTGCAGAGGCCTTGGCAGGAAGCGTTTCGCTGAGTGAGCGCCGCTATCTGCTAAACTAATGCTGAGAGCGCCTGAACTTCTGAACCACAGAGACGCTCAATCTGCCGTCAGACTCTTCACACACTCAGGTCCACTACGACTCGTTATCGGCGACATCCATTCACCTTCAAATGGCTGCAACTGGAACTGCACTAATTATTTACTTAATGGAAACAGCAATTTAACAGTTTTCAATTAAAATTTTAGAGTTGTCTATAGCTGCATCAGAAATAGTTTATTATGCAAAATTGCAATAGGAACACTTTTTTTTTTGCATCACATGATCAACAACCGGCTGTTACTACTGGCAGAGACGAAGAAGAAGAAGATGACATGAGGTGGTTTGAAGATGATGGCGCCGCATGTTTTCTATTGATTTATCGCATGAACAAACCTGATGTTGCTTCTGGCGGAAACAACAAAGAGACGACAGGAAGGAGGATAACGACCCAGGATGTTTTTTAATGACTTATTGTGTGAACAAACTTATTTTCTTATTATTTTAATTGTGTTTCTAATTTAATGGAAACACTAAACTGTAGCTTTTTTGACTCTAGCGCAATATTGGCAAAGATATGTGCACGCTTGTAGCTGCATTTCCATTTGAAATCGTTGTCTGTATTCTGTTTTTCACAATTGCTCTGTTCACATTGAATAAGAAGTTAAATTGGAATCACATGAGTAAGATCATTCACACAATAAGTCATGCAAATGCACATTTGGAAAATAAATTTGCTCCATGGAAACACACCAATTTGGAAAAAAAAACTATTTTTTTTTAACAAAAAGGTTTTTCTGGTTGCATCAAAATTGGTTTATTTAGCAAAACTGCAATGGAAACACAAGTCACATGATCAACAGCTGGTTGTTTTTACTGATGGAAAAAACAAGGATGACAACAGGAACTTCCAAAATAAAATGCTTGTGAGGGGAAAAAGAAAATCAACTTCATATCAGTTAAAAAGGCTAAAAATAGATTCATGAACCCCAAAATGAAGCACATTATATCTATCATTTCAGTTTGTTTTAATCATAAGAGCATGATATATAGTTCCTGTTACAGTTTTTCTCCAATTAATTACCGTTTTCATTTATTTCAATAGAGGAAATGCTTTCTCAGTTTCACCTGTAAGAACCTTGTTCTGTGTTGATGCACCTTTTCTCCTGCTGGCTGAACTCTGTTTCTCCTGGCGCGCTGACGGAGAGCAGAGCATCAAGATAACAGCAGATAGGGTCGCCATGGGAACGCTGTTGTTTGGTGCAGCAGAAAGACTCGGTGTTAAATATTAGAGAACAGGAGGAGCTACAACAAAACTGAGTCCAGTCCGGCTGGTTCTGTTTGGTTTAAAGAAACGTTCTGAGCAGATGAACTGAACGTGTTCAGCTGGGATTTAACTCCTGAATCCTGTGAGAAAACTTCCTCTTCCCCCCCAAAGGGAAAAGATTCTCCTTGAGTTTGTCTTGTTGGTGGGATTGATGGGAGATCAGCAGGGCAGCAGGAAGGAGTTCAGCTCCAAACACAAACTTCCTTCAGACTAACGGGGCATTTCCACTGCAGGAACCAGGGGCCAAATATTTACCCCCTTCACTGAAAAAATACGTTTTTTTGGTCTAGTTTCTAGAGCAAATATTTGTACACTTAAAATAAGACAAAACATAATATTGAATAAACAAAATACTTCTTATTTCCCAGATTATTTTCTTATAAGTGAAATAATCTGCCAGTGGAACATAAAACTGTCCTAACTCACCATTTTATTTTTGCCTTTATAATAATCTCTTACAGTTTGTTGTTTTAGAAGCGCAACAGATTCTTAAAATAATCTGTTTCCATTATAAATGTGTGCAAATCCTTGTCAGTGTTCCACTAAGGAAAACACATTTTTACCTTTTGCACCATTTCCATTAAATCAGAAACGTTTGTTCATGAGATAGGTCACTGAAACACACAAACACCATCATCTACTTCCTGTCGTCTTCTTCATGGTTTCCGCCAGCGACGACATCTGGTTGTTTATCATGTGACTCGTTTGATATGAAAAAAAAATTCCGTTGCGGTTTTGCAAAACAAAACAATTTCGACGCTGCAAAAAATATATTTCTCATCTTTGCACCAAAATGTTTTATCGAATTTTGTACATTTCCATACAAATTTATTTTCGTAGATCCAATCGAATCCAATAAAGCGAATGGAAACCAGATGGATGAGAGTTTGTGAAACGTCTCTTCCTAGAGCCAAAACTTTTTATTGGAAAATGATTGTTTTTTTCCAAATTGGTGTTTCTATTAAGAAAAGTGAATTTCAAACTGTCAGATTATGCAATTATATGGTCAATGGAAACACAGTTTGAAACGGCTTTTATTCTTTCTAACTGCTCTACAAAGGTGCACAATCAGGATGTTGAAAGAACTTTTAAAAACTTCTTGATTTAGAGCAAAAACAACAACTTTTGTCAGCAACAGTTGCCCAACCTGAGAGTTTCTGGGCCAGAAACCAGTGAATGGCTTCGGCCTGACTTCTTTAGCTCTCGCTGTGATGATCAGGATGAGCAGACATCATGCGGACCGGCCCCCTCTCCAGACAAACAAACCGATCTCTGAGGCCCAATAATGCAACACGGGTTAAAAGCGAGCGAGCGGATTTATAACGAGGCTTTTTACGGCTCTGGGGACTTTGATGAGAAAACAACAAACCAATCTTTGTTTTTTCACTCATTAAGTGTTGGGCTTTTGCAGATGTGTGATGTGATGCGGTTTGCTCTGATACTCTGTTGTTTTCTCCCCCTCCGACACGCTTCAGCCTGCAGCTCCGTCGCGGCGCAAACAGCTGCCTGGTCCTCCACTCTGCAGAAACCGCAGGCTGGATGGCTGCGGCTCTGCTGGTCAGAGCGCCACAAAAACCCAGAGCGAGATAAATCTCACCGAGCCGCTCACCTTCAGCGCGCGCCGGCCGCTTCAGAAACCCAAACTCCAGCGAGCGAGATGGTGGAAAACCCAAAATGGAGGCCCTGGCTGAGGTTTGAGAGGGACATGACCATACGGCGCTGTAATTATATGTGCTCTAATGCTCTGTGGATCACGCTGGCACAAGGATGCACGGAGTTCTTGTAAAATAAAAACACAAGCTGTCCACAAACTGTGACCAAAAACACAGCTTTGCATTGTGCTGCAGACTCACACAGCGGGAACGGAGCAGAACGGCTCAGACATTACGGGCCAGCTGCTTGTAAGGCAGATTAACGTGTGGGTCAGGGTTCACCACATCAGCAGGTTCATCACTGATATAAACCAGCAGCCACTAACAGACTTAGTTTTTAGTACACTCAGGCACGTAAATGTCACTTATGCACCGATAAAAGCAGAGAACTGAGCAGATTCTGCTCTCTGTTGGAAGCTGGATAAACGTCTAATCATCCAACATGGCGGCTCCAGTCACAGGACCAGACCTGCACAAACTCTCACACCAAAATGTCTGATCCACTGGTGAAGGAGCACACAGAAAAGGCAACAATAGCCTGTTTGCATAAGTTAGTATACCCTAACTGCAGCCGCGATCGACCCGTTGAGACGAAGAACAGAAACATGTCAGACGGTGGACAAGCCGCCTCCAATCTCACAATACGACTTATTTATTTCACTACTGAGTGAAGACAGAGAGAGTTTACACCATGGAGGAGCTTCAGGCCCGTTTCAGTGTTTGAACCGATTCATAAAGGACGAACCTGGTTCTTCTTCTGAAGAACCAGGTTCTGGTTCTGGAAGCTGGGTCATATGAGAAAATATCTTAACTAAATTTTATTAGAACTTTTTTATGTTTTATCCACAAAGAGTCCAAATGATGAGACAAAAACTGAAGTTTGATCAAAAGACGAGACTCTCTTTACGTTCTGCTTCCTGTGTTTGGGACAGTTTTATTCTCTGGGCGTTTGTTGCTGCTCCTTTCAGCCATTGTTCCTGCAGGGATCTGTTGATTCAGATGCAAACTTCCTCCACATCTTTTCCTGCTACTGAAACTCAGGAAACCTTACAAACACCAGCGATGAGTGTGGTCTGATCAGGCAGAACATTATGACCACTGAAAGCTGCTCCGTAAATAAAAACTAACAGGTTCTTTATATATCTGGAGTTTGGACATGAAAACCAGTAAAGACGAGTGTAAAAATTATGAACTACGTCATTTACGTCGTTTAAATGAGCGCATGTGAATTCATTTTTTGTTGGCAGTCTTTGTGGTCTTTGTTTAAAGTGACAACCTTTATAAATGCGACTACTGTCTTTGGGCTGTTTGCATTAACAGGCAGAAACTAAATGAAGAGTCAACAGAAGTGGCTCCTAAAAAGTCGGTTGTTTTATGGCAGCCGAGTCAAAATAAGCATCAAAGAACGGAGTGACGAAACTTAAATGCACTAATTCACAGTTAATTGCTCGTCTTTTCATCTAATCAGATGAATTTCTCGGCGTTCACTGGAGGCTCTTTGTGTTTTTACGGCTCCTTTTGAAAAGCTCTGAGGGCTTTTGACCTCCAGGCCGGTTCTGTAAATGTCTGGAAATCTACAAATGAGTTAAAGTTGTGTGATGGGAGGTCTGTGACAGACGCAGCAGCCGTTTCATTTGTTTTCTGTGGCTGTTCTTCCCGCTGCTTTCTGAGCCAACAGAGGACTGAAATAATTTACTTACACACTGATATGAAGCAAAGAGAGACGATGCATTAACGATCAAAGGAAATCCAGTTTCACGGAAAATGAAGATAAAGATTCTCTGCAGCTGAAAGACAAAGGTTTTCGGGTTGCTGTGTAATTAAACTTCACTGCAGTGTTGAGAGAAAGTGGCTGCAGCTGCACTTTGACATATTTCTCATACTGATCTTTTCATCTGCAAAGATCAGCTTTTAATATGTGATAAGTAAATTTAATCGCAGCATAACCAGATGTGAACCGAGGAAAACTCAAGTTAAATGGCCGTTTTACTGGAGACGATGCAACTTTTCTTCCTGCGCGATTTGAAGTTAAAGGGACAGGTTGCATTTTTCAATGGGAGTTTATGAACAGTAAATATTTTACTGATATTTCTTTTCAAATCTATACTTGGCTGAAATAAAGGTAAAAGAGTTTGTTTTATATTTCTCAAGAAACTGCAACTTTGGAAGCTTAAATTCCTCTTAACATGTTATTGGCTGCATATTCATTTATACTAAGTTCTATTTTGTAGTTGAACTATTAAAATAGGCATTTTTAAGTATTTTTAGGGGCCTCAAGTAACTTCTAAATATACTGGGCATCCAGTGTTACAATAAAAGGAAGCGTTGGGTTTTTACCGGACTAGTTGTCATCAGAACTTCTTCACCAGACTAAACCAACATGAAACAGGTTTTTAAGGCAGCTGCCTCTGTGTTGAAGGTTTTGTCTTGGACATCAACATGCCTAAAAATAATCCATGTTTCCTGCTGACTGACCTGAGCAGTTTCTGATCGCTTGTTTGATTTGTTGGTTTTATGAGAGGAAACAGGCGATCAGAGCCTCTATGGGGAAACGCTGAACCTGCAGAGCCTGAAAAAATGCCCAATCATCACAAAAACCTAGCGTCAAACTTCCTCATAAACACAGATGTGAAAATGCATCGTTTTCCTGCTGAGCGCAGCTCAACGTATTCTCGATTCTGCCATAAATGTGCGCTGTGGCCTTTGTTTAGGACAGGGAGCGTGCAGAGGTTTGGATCCTTGGCTGAAGGTTTTAATGGGCTGCGTCTCTCTGGGGGGGCCGGCGCTGACTGACAACATTACCCTGATCTCCCTGAAGGTCTGCGGGAAGTGCCATGTTTTACTGTGACTCAAGGCGCTTGCATTTCTCTCTGCAGATAACATTCCTGCGCCTCGACTCCAACATAAATCTCTGGGTGGTTGCTGCACGAAGGCGGGGGTAATTTACGGTAACGTTCTCGAACGTCGCCACATCTGCTTCAGATTAAGACGTCACCTCAGTGGCGGCTGAGTGGCAGCTCGTTCTGCTGCTTCTATTGGGGATGAAACCGTCGCAGAATCGTTTTCTGGTTGTTCCTCCATTAGAGGCTCAGATCCTGTCGCACATGTGACACCTGAAGGATTTACCAAACTAACGGCTTCAAGGAACTGAAGACCCTAAATGAACTGCAGCTGCTCAGAAATCAGTCCAGATGCTTTTATCAGCCAATAGCGGCATTAACATTACAAATGTATACAAAACTTTAACAAAAAAACAACAACACATTAAATAAGACCATTAAACTCGTGTGAACAAACTTGTTCACGACATAGGTCATTAAAAAAACACGCCACCCCATTATCTTTCTACTGCTTCCTGTTTTCTTTGTGGTTCCTGCCAGTAGTAACATCCTGTTGTTGATCAAGTGATTTGTGTGATGCACAAAAAGTGTTTACATTGCAGTTTTGGGAAATGCACTAATCTAGATACGGTTAAAGAAATCCCAAAATAAATGTGCTTATTGGAAACACAAAGATTTTGAAGAAACTCACATTTTTAGATGAGTTTTGGCTCCAGGATGAAGAAGGTTTCTGGGTCAAAATTAACTTATTTTACAAAACTGAAATGGAAAGACTTTTATCGCCTCACGTTAAGTCATGTGATCAACAATCAGATGTTGCCGCTGGCGCAAACCAGAGAAGAAGATGAGAGGGAGGATGATGGTGCACCATGTTTTTTAATGACTTACCGCGTGAACAAACTTATTTGTGTGATTTTTCTTACACTTCTTATTCAATGGAAATACAGCAATTCCCAAAAACTCTTGAATGTTGTACTATGAAGAAATGTTTTGCTGCTGTGTCAGACAAAAGTAGCACATTTGCAAAAGTGCAATGGAAACTTTTTCTTGCATCACGAGTCACATGATCAACAACCGGATGTTACTACTGCCAGAAACTACGAAGAAGACAACAGGAAGGAGGAAGAGGATGCTGGCACTGCATATTTTTTAATGAACAAACTTATTCACATGAAATTTTTATTGTGTTTTTATTTAATGAAAACAACGCAATTGCAAAATTGTGGGATTTTCTTTCCACATTAGTAGAATATTTACTAACATTTGTAATAAAAACGCAGCTTTAGTAACTTCATTTCCATTACAAATGTGCTCAAGTTTGAGTTGAATGCAGAATATCAACAAAGTTTTGCAAACATTTGCAGGTTCTACCTCCAGAAACCGCAGTAGTAAATTCCTACATCTTCAGCCCTATTGATTTACAGACCAAACTCTTCTGGCACAATTTGTGCTGCCTTTCTGGAAGACGAAGTTAAAACCTGAAACGTATTAAGGTGATCACTTTAGAGCGTTTTCCTCCACTTATTAACTCTCCCCCGGCCCAGATGGGCCCCATTCTGCAGCATCTGGATGTTGAAGCTTTATTTTCTTCTCTCCAAAACTTGAGCCACGTGTGCAGCCTGAAGGTGAACCTTTACAGACGTTCCTGCCTTTTTTATGCTGTTTTTCTGGACTGAAACCCTTCCAGCCCCCACCGGGGGGGGGGGGCTTTCAGTCGTCTGTTTTTGCTGCCTCGTGGCAAACGGAGAGGCTTTACTGAAAACAAATCTCTGGAGACGTTTTGTTTGTCACCTGCGTATCTGTCCAGCACCGCAGGAAGCTGAGGAAGGATCCAGGACATCCTGGGCAAACAGCAGCGTGTGGGGGAGGGGTAACGTTGCCAGTCCACATGTGTGGGCACGATCCGATCAAGCTAACTGTGCTAACTCACAACTTTTTCTTTTCTTGGCCAGCAAAGGCAAACAGAAGCAGCGAGAGGCGCAGCAGGTTTCTAAGAGCTGCTGCAAATTATTTATTATTTCAGGAGCATGAAGCAGTTTTGTTGTTAGCACAGTTAATAACGCAGAGGCCCCCTCCAGGCCAGGTTAGGCTTTAAAGGAAAACATCCTCACACAAAGTATCCATATTTATCAGAGTAAAGACAAGTTTTAAAGTAAATTATCAGGATTTTATCAGACTGGTCAACGAAAGCAGAGAGTAACAGCAAAGTGGATGTAAAAGGATCCATTTATGGAGCTAAATTGGGGCCATAAAGTTTCCTTCAAAAGAAAAAAAACCTGCAAACTGAATCTGAAAAGTAATTTTGGACATTTTTTTCAGTATTAAAATCATTTTTTAGTTTCATTCTTTCTTCTTTTGAACAAATGTTAAGGCCCCAGTTTAGCTCCATATGCATTGCTTTCTTATTTTCAACGAACTGGGACTGAAACGATCAATAGTTTCCAATACCAACTGATATAAAATGTTTTTAATCGTTGCCTAGTTTCTGGTTTGAAACATGACAAAATGTGAAAAACAAACAAACACTGAAGCGGTCTGACTTTGGAGTGTCCATTTTGTCTCAAACTGAGTCGGACCCCGATCTGCGCTGCAGAGCTCAAACGGAAAGCGATAGGAAGTCGAAAGGAAACATCTTGCATGTTTCATCCACTGCTGCATCTCCACAATTATTTCCTCTGACATGTCAACAAAAGAAACGGTGCCTGGATGAAACTATCGGACCTCCAGCGACTCCGTTCCCCCTTTCTGTCCCTCTGCTCCAGTTTCACTAATAACTCCCTTTCTTCCAGGCAGAGCTCGTGTTCTTTTGAATAATGTGCCTGCTGACAAACTGTGGCAGTCTTTCAACGTGGCTTACGTTTGTCTTTCTGAAGTGGCCTGGAAAACGAAGCAGAAGAAAAGGAGGAAAATAAGTCTAATAAAAAGCAAGATGGACGCTGTGAGTTTAAAGCAGCTGGTGGAGGAAAACATCAAGCCTCCTGGTGTCATGCGGTGCCAAGCCTGACATCAAGGCCGTTTGTTTTCACGTACTGAACACCAACAGGCTCATACTTCATCTCTACACTCACAAACTTTGATTGTACAAGCAACGAAAACAAACACGACCCTCTCAGGTTCCCCCTGGTTCCAGCCGCCCTGCGCGCGCCGCCGGGTTGAGTAGTAACAAACAGCATCTCCAGTATGGCTCCGCCCACCAGCATCAGGAAGGACCCTCGCCACAGAACAAGCAGGCTGCGGTCGGCCTGCCAGCCCATTGGCTGCCTCCACAACCCCCCCGACCCCTCGCCTTTTTATGATCCAGGCCCAAAAGAAACTGCTCGCGCTCTGCAGCCGGAGCCCAACGATGGCTGCAGTCCAATCTGCTCCAAATTATTTGCACGGCTGTAGAACATATGGAGGCTTATATAAGCCTGTGGTAGGAATATTCAGCAGCGTCACCTTCTTCTGAAACCCCACAGCCCTTTGTTATTGTCAACTGGGCTATTTTTACTTCTAAAAGGAACGAAGACAATAAGCTTCTTCGTTTACATCCTTGTGACTCTTCGTGCAGCACGGAGACAGAAAGGCTGCTGGGAAACTTTGCAACATATAAACACCAGGAGGTTTGAGTCCAGTGATCCCTTCATGTGAAACACAAGAACCAGAGAAGAAAACTGCCCTACAAACTTAATAACTTACATTTTTAATGTCATCAGAGACCTGACTCCTTCCTTAAAAAAGTGTCAGACACTGGAGGAGATTTGGTCCATATTATATTTATGGTAAATTATTGCTTTTCTTTTTGTAGTTAGTTTACCAAAATAAAGTGAATCTGACATAATTGAGCAATTTGAAATTCTAAACTAGATTTGCTTAATGGAAACAGCCGTTTAAAAAACAACAGTGTTTTTGAGAAAACGTTTCAGCGCTAGGATGAGGTGGAGTCTCTATGGAAATCAGTCTGTATTGCTAAACTGCAATGGTAAAACCTTTTTTGCAGGATGTGGCAGAATGATGATGACATGGCTTGTTTTTAATGACTTAGCACACGAACAATTTATTCATGTAATTTTAATTGCGTTTCCTGCTTAACAGAGATCCTGCAATTGGCAAATTTTGATTTTTTGACATTAGCACAATATTGACAAAGTTCTGCACAAAGCAAGGAAATGCAAGCTGACTTGAATCCACTGATGTTTGATGTGAAAACATAAATAAACTGCCTGTCATATTTAATAATTTAACTTTTTCCTTAAAGTATCAAAGTGTGGTCAGTATCTTATTTTTGGTAAATTATTGGTTTGTTTTGTTTTTTGTAAATATTATTGCATCAAAGCAACAAAGTAAATCTAAATCTACACAACATCTGACATTTTGAGAATAAATGTGCTTCATGGAGACGTAAATTAAAAAAAGGTTTTTGATCAAAAGTTTTGACTATGATGAGGCTCTTTTTCAACTGTATCAAAACTGATTTATTTCACAAAACTGCAACGGAAAAACTATTTTCTCACATCACACGAGTCACAACCAGATGTTACTACTGGCCAAAACCATGAAGAAGACGACAGGCAGTAGTTGGAGGATGGTGGTGGGCTGTTTTAGAAACTTATACTGAACAAACTTATTCATGGTTCTATATTTCTTGCAGACTTGTTTTTTGACATTAGCAGAAAGTTCAGAGCACTTTGCACACATTCTTAAATGAATTGCACGTAATGTTGTTGTACTATCAAACCAAACCTGAGGAAACATGAACTTGCCATGTTTCAATTAAGCAAATTTATTTTCCAAATTTATTTGCAGCTATGTGGTGAATGGATGGCTAACGTCCAGGCTACGGCTCGGTCCGTTCAGTCGGTGGCAGCAGAAACTTCCCAACCTGGAGTTGTGCTGAGCTGACGTGGCTGGTGGCGTAAATATGGTTGGGTTACAGAGTTCAGCTACATCAATCATCTGCTACCTGTGGTCGGCCGGTTCGCCCAAACAGAGACGTCAGGCTGTGGTGTTGAGCTGTGGGGTCGAAGCGTGTCACTGCCGCCTCGGCGCTCTTTCAGTAAACCGTAGAAAAGTCCAGAAGGATCAAATTCGCCTGAAAGACTCCAGCCCCTGCTCTGCTTCCTGAAATCCCTTTGTGTCTCTGGCCAGCTTCATCTACTACCAAAATATATCCAGTCCCCCGCCTGAAACCGAACGCTGCTCTGGACAAACACACGCTGGTAAACCAGCCGTCAGACACAACTTGTAATGTTTCTGATCTCTGGACGGCCTGAAGAGGGCCGATCTCCCCTTAATGAGGATTTCAGATGAGAACGCTGCAGGCAAACAGAGACGTTTCTCAGCACACTTCAGCTCAGCGGCTGGAGAACAATGGCAAACATGGAGGCTTTCAGGAAGAATTCCGAAAGAAAGGAGATTTCCCAGAGATCTTTAGGTGTCCCAACTGCAGCGGTGTATTAGAAAAACAGTGGGAGTAAATTTCAGCCAGAAGATCTGAGATTTTGAAGGAAAAACAAGAACATTTCTGAGTTTGAAAAGTCAAAAAAGTGCTAGAACAATCTAGCATCTCAGAAGTTGTTTTGGAAAAAGTGTGAAAACTTAGAACTTTTATAAGTTATAAATTTGTCAGAAAAAAATCTGATTTTTAGATTAGTCTCGGAAATTTTTGGAAGAAAACATGGAAACTTGTAGTTTGAAAAGTTGCAAATTTGATAAAAAAATTTTCAGAAAATTTCTAGGAAAGAAAAACAAAACTTCTGACTTTCGAAAATCAAAAATGTGCTACAAATGTTGCCAGTATTTGCTAGAATTTCCAGGAAAAACAAGGACTGAGTTTGAAAAGTTGTAAATTTTCCACGCAAAAAACTCAAAAGTTGAAATGAATCTCAAAATTTTCAAGAAAAAAAAAAGACAACTTTTTAGTTTCAAAAGTTGCATTTTTTATAGAAAACTTGGAATTTAGGAGTTTCAAATGTCAAAAATGCAAAACTCAGAATTTTTTTTTTTAAACTTCAGAATCTCATTAAGTTTTTTTAAAAATTCCAAAATTTTAGTTTTTGTTTTTTTTACAAATTTGCCACTTTGGAAGCCCTGAAATTTCCATGTTCTCTTCATTTTCTGAGGTTGATCCTGATTCGCTGACGTTCAGAACAGAGGTGAGATAACGTCACAAAGTGCTGAAGCCTTCGTAATCAAAAAGCTTCTCATTCCCAGACACAGAAGTGCAACAAAGTTAAATTTGCTGTGATTTATTGTCATTTTTATGGCTCCAGTGTGAGAAAGAAATGATTTTTTTCTTGCCAAAACAGTACGCTTCAATGCTCACAAAGTTAATCATTCTGAAACTCTAAATCTACCCATGAATCCGTCAGCCTGTCAACACAAACTACAAACAACTGTTCACAGTGGTTTAGCTTTCACTTGGTGCTAAAACTGTCCTTTAGCGTCACGTTTTCTAAAGTTCTGGACCAAAACATGTCAGAATAATCCCTGAATAATCCCTAAAGTCCAAATGGAGCGGACCAGAGAGAAGTTATGCTATTGTCTCAGTGGATGCAGAAACCGCTCGGGTCTTCTGCTTCACTTCTCTGACACAGTCACTCGGCCGCCACGTTTCACGAGCCCGGCTCGCTCCAGAACCTGGACCCAGTCGGAGCGGCCTAATGAAAAGCAAACGGGGGAGGCGGAGGAAGCGGCGGACCCACTCCCAGCCACTTCCTCTGCAATTAATCGATGGAGGAGAGTTGGCAGAAGAGGACAGCTGAATGAGTCAGGCTCAGATCTGGAGAGGCTTTCAAAGCGGGAGAGAAACACAAAAAGGCAAAGGCAGGAAATCACAGAACACAATGAGAAAAGTTGAGATGGAGATAAAAATATAGAAACATTTACTGTGGAGGTCCAGTGAGCAAAGAAATAACATCCACAGGACTAACAGCACCAACCTTCTGTTCACAGAATAAACCATGCTTGTATGGAGGTAAGTAAATGGAAACTAAGTGGAAGGAAAATAAAATGTAATTTTTAAAGAGGCAGTGTTATGTAAAATTTACTTTTTTGAATTTTTTTATCAGGTTATAATGTTATTCCCTCATCAAAAACCTGCCAACATGAAGTGCTGCCTTGTTTCTTAGTGGATGTTTGTCAATTATTTAATCTCCATGGCAACCATGGACAAGAGCAAAACACCTGGGTGGACTTAGCCCCGCCTTGGAGGCACAGCTCCTCCTCAGAACTGCAGTTTCCAAGTCTCGAGCTTCCACTCAGCTCCTTCAGACTAGCCAGCAGCAGTTAGCAAACATGTGGAGCAACTGCAGATCTGCTGAGCTCATTATAAGAGCTTCTTCTCAGAGCAGCGCTGGTTAAAACATTGTTAAAGGGTTAATAGAGGAGCCATGATGGAAAGACTTTCTGAAGGCAGAGTTTCAGAAACAGCAGGAGTTTCTTAAAAACATAAATTAATTCTATAATTTGTTTTTAATAACATAAATTAAACTGATTGTTCTTATATGGGAGGCAGCCGGGGGAGACCCAGGCTGGCCTGGGAACGCCTTGAGATTCCTGGAGGAGCTGGAACAAGTGGCTGGGAAGAGGGAAGTCTGGGCCTCCCTTCTTAAGCTGCTGACCGCGCGACCCGACCCCGGATAGGCGGAAGAAAATGGATGGACTGATGTTCTACTTATTACTGCCCCTTTAACTAAAACATTCTTGGTATTTTGACTTTATTTTGTATTTACCGAGATACCCAAAAAATTAATCCACTCAAGTTGCACAACTGTAAATGCGTAAGAAAGGCAAAGCTGCAGTCTGGACATGACTTATATGATGAAACAAGGTGGTGGCAGCATCATGCAGTGGGGATTATTTTCCTCAGACTGATACTGAGATGTTTTGTGAAGAAGAAAGAGAAGAAAAAACATTTTTTAAAAAAACTTGCAGCTGTATTTGCAGATTCAGAGGAAGTTCTGTAAGTTACGACTCAGAGGTTTGGAAACAAAAGCACACCACACTTTTCAGATTTTTATCTATAAAAATCATCTGTTTCATTTCCCATGGTCACTGAGAATGAAACATGCTGATGTTTGTTTAGAAAATGTGAATTAAATCAAGCAGGAGAAGCACTTTAGACACTCTTAGCTAAAGTAAGTACACTGAGGGAAATACTTTTACAGTAATGAAAGCATCAAGCCTGAGTCAGTGATTTTAATCCACTAGTGTTCATTTTATTTCTGTCTGCTGAGGATAAGGAATTATTGCCAAAAAAGGAAACTTACTGTTTATCTGCCGTCATCTGTGGCTCTGCTAACTAGCCTTAGCATTAACAACAAGGTAAGCTAGCAGCACCATAGCAGATAGCGCTAAGACCCCCCGCCTGACTCTGATTGGTTGTTTCTAGTAAGGAATGGGAAACAGCAAAGGAGCTCAATTTTTTCACAGATTATGTCTCATAACAATAATGTAGCTGTAAATTAAATAAATTACTGTTTTCTTATTAAAACATCAAATTCAGGATTTTTCTAAACAATTTCAGTTAACTTAAGTAGAAAATGGGCCCCAAACTCAGTTCTGCTCAGGGCCCCAAAAACTCTTCAGCAGGCTCTGGCCCTGAATCAACTCAGCCTGAACTCAATAAAGCAATTAAATTCATCCAAGTCCAAAGAAAAATAACCTCATTCAAAACAACCAAATATTCAACTCAAACAGTTTTAGAAACAATAAAGTCAAATCCAAACATTATTTATCGGAGAAAGTCCAGCAGGTTGCATGAAGTCAATAAAAAATGAGAGAGTCGCGTCTTTAAAGCAGCAATGAAACAGATTTAAACCCATCAAAAAGCAGCTGGAACATCTTTATCACCGCCGGACTGTTTAATGGGACGATTTCACAGTTTCTCTGAGTTTAATCTAAAGAGCCAAACTTCTTTCAAGCCCGTTTTTCAGATTTAAGGCTCTTCCAGTCCAGACCAGGCAGCTGGACTCACAACGACCGAAAATAAAGACACAATCCGTAAATTACGATTAGAACTTGTAATTAACTTTACAGTTTCGGATTAAACAAATCCATTTCGGTGTGAAGGCATTTTATTTTAGCGGTCTCCTGTAGTTGGTTATTTAACTACTGAAGCAAAAGCTGCCAGCGCGTCACGTTTCTTCAGCTCAGCAAGTTTCTGGTGTTTATTTCCCATCATTTTTCCTGCAGTAAAGCATCCAGCGCTGACCTCATGCTGAACAATAATCTCATCTACTCACCTAAAGTGGCCAACAGCCGCCGGGTCGGAGGGAGATCAGTTCATCACCGAACCGAGGACAGAACGGCCGGTTCGGTTCCGATTTCTAACGAATCCCGGTGTCAAAAAGCTGCAAGTCCGAGTAAACATTAAGAAGTGAAAAGAAATAGAGCCGAGCATCCAACCGGGGGAGGGACCTGACGGAGAGCCAGAGAGGAAGAGGAGGAGGAGGAGGGGACGAGGAGGAGGATGAGGATGAAGATGACGAGGAGGGGAATGATGAAGATGAGGGGAAGAGGAGGAGGAGGAGTAAGAGGAGGAAGATAATTAAATTTTTTAGATTTTCTTCTTTTATATAAATTTATGGTCTTTTTCTGAATCTAATTTCTCCTGATTGCTCGACGGTGTATTAATGTCATTTGCCGAGAGAAAAAATTGTAAAATTTCTTCTAAAAAAATCAAAGTTTTGCGTTTATCCCTCAAATTTTCTAAAAAAAAAAAAAAAAAAAGTTAATTCTCTAAGTTGTAAAAGTTGAATTTATTTTGCTTTCAATTTTTCCACCTTTGAAACTCAGAAATTAAAGAAAAATTTTCTCGCAAATTTTGAAACTCATAAATATTGAAATGAATCACATAAAGAGCAACACATTTTCTGAGTTTCAAAAGTTCCAAAACTGTTTAGTCTGAGAACATTTTTAGAAAAAAAACAAGGAATTTCTAGAAAACAAATGCTCAGAAATTTTAAGGTTAATCCCTGAAAAAAAAAATCAGACAAGAAAATATTTGAAATTGATAATTTTTACCTTTGGAAACTCTGAAATTTCCAACTTTTTCTTTTCCAGCAATTTTTATACTTTTCAAATTCAGAAATTTCCTTGATTTTTCAAAGAAATTTCTGAGATTAATCAAGAAATATTTCTAGTAAATTTTCAACTTTTCAAACAGAAATTTTGAAATGATTCCCAGAGATTTCTGAGTTTTTTATGAGTTTTTGCTCCCTTCTTTTCGTCCTCTATGATTGGTTTGGTTTTCAGTCGCAGGTTTACTCCTGCGGATCGGATCTGTGAGGTCCTGAGTTTATGTTCGTGTCACATTTTAGTTTAACTGAACTCTGGATTAATGTTTTCATGTTTCCTGCTGCTGTTGGCTTTGAATAAACTTTATTAAACTTCAGATGCAGCTGGTGGCATCTTTATGGTCGTCTGGCTCCTTAATCGTCTCCACTGACCAGAACAAACCCAACATCAGCAGGTAAAGTATTTACACCCCTGGTATCTTTTCCCATTTTGTGACAGAAATACAAATAGGCTGCTGGGATTTTATAGGAGAATTTGGATTAAAAAGAGCACAAAGTTTCCACCATTTAATGTGAAGTTTAACAATGGAAACGTTTAGCTCAGTGCTTTCAGTCATCACTGTCCTCCATGTTTAAGGTCTAATTTCGGTTTTCTAGATAATCCAAAACAGATCAGAAAAGGAAAATACAGAGATGTCTTGGGAACAGACGAGCCTTGAAGGCATCATCTGTTCCTCTGAAGTATTTGTTAATCTTTGGAAACAAAAACTGGACATTTTCTCTAACTGGGATTGTTTTTCCCCACTGGACTCCCAGACCAACCAGCTCAGTTTAACTGGGACTCCAGGCTGTGGATCCAATGCTGAGTTATTCAAAGTGGGACCGCCAGGGGGCGCTGGGAGAGCCTCAGAAATAAAAATAAAATATAACTTAGAATAATTGATTTAAACATTATCTCTGATGCTCATTTTGGTCCTCAAACAAGCAAGAAATGGAAAAGTTTCTGACAAGAAAAAGACCAAATTAACTGTCCGTAAAAACTAAAACACAAGAACTGTGGGAATAAAATGAAATTTTATGTGATTACTGTAAATTGTTACATATTTTCCTACAATCAAAACAGAGGATTCTGATGAACAAGTTGCATTATCTGTGAATACATTCATAATTATAATAAAATAATAAAGTTTCCTTCCACAGAACTAACTAAACTAACTAAATTCAGTTGGTATGAGGCAACATTTATACTAATTAAATAGAATAATTTGTTATTATTGAAACATTATAAAGGTTTATGTTTGTTTACATATTTTGTGCAGGTTTGATATAATCCACTCTAATGTCAAAATGTTTTTTCATTTCTGCTCTCAGTCTGCAGATTTTTACTGACTGAGTCAAAACCAACGAACCGTTTGAAGCGTTTATCTTCTTTACCCAGACGGTGGGACGGATGGCAATGACATGGCGTCACCTGGCAACGATGGACCGGCTTCCACAGCGCGCCTCCCTCCATGCTGACACGCAACCTGGATGGACACCAGTCAGGAGGAAACGTCCTCCCAGTGTGGACACCAGTAGGAAACGTCCTCCCAGTGTGGACACCAGTCAGGAGGAAACTGGTCCGTTTCTGTTTCCGACCCAGTACAACCCAGCAGGGTTAACTGGTTTCAGAGACATTCAGAGTCGGTTCTCCCAGCCGTTCTGGGTGTAACTGTCTTCATTCCTGACATTCAGATTAGCTCGATTTCCTAATCCTGGAAACATTTCAGCCTGACTGGTTTCTGCTGGTTGAGCAGATAAACTCGGTCGGCTTTCCAACTCAAAAAAAAAAAAACATTTAAAGCTGCAGTAACATTTATATTTTTTTTACATATTTGTTGAAACTGTCATTATATTCTGACATTATAATATGAGACAGACAATCTGTGAAAAAATCAAGCTTCTTTGCCTTCTCCCATACTAACTTGAAACAACCAATCACAACAAGGAGGCGGGCCTTAGCGCTGTAAATCATCCTCCTCTGTCCCCCTCCTTGCTAAGCCCAGTTAGCACACCAACCGATAATGGCAGGTACATTTTCCTGTCCCTGTAAGTTGTCTCTCTGCTAACAGCACATTTAGCAGCAGGTACATGATGTCGATTGACAGCGCTAATCATCCTCATTGGTGCTAACACAATCTGCTGCAGCTAGCATGAATGCTAAAGGTCCAGTCGGTGCATTCCTACTGATGAAGCTGCATAAATAGTTTCCCTGTAACTGTAATTTGTTTCTTCACTTATAGCACATTTAGCAGCGAGTACATGAGGATGACTGTCAACGCTAAGCCCCTCCTCCTGTCTCTGATTGGTTGTTTTTGGTCAGGAGAAATGTATTTCTTCAGATGGTAAAAGCAGCTCAGGGAGGAGATGGAGGAGAATGATCTTTTCACAAATTATATGTCATAATATATTGTTAGGACATACTAATATGTAAAAATATATGTTTTTATAAGTTACACAATGCAGCTTTAACCCTTGACTTTTTTGTGAGTTTTATCTATAATTATATTTATTTTCTTGAAAAATCACAGAATGCTTTTCATTTTGATGGTACATCTCAAATAATCTCATCAGACAGAGAACAGAGCAGGTGTATTTGTTGGATTTTTTCCAGTAAAACAGTAAAAATCAGCATTTATATGTGTGTTTTGACGCTTTAATGCAATCATTAATAATCCATTTTAACTGTCAGATGAATCACCTCCACATCTGTTGTGCTTTTCCTTTCTTTTGGTGAGAAATGCTGCCACCTGCTGACAGTTTGTTGTAAGATCAGAAACTTCATTCACCTTTCTTTTTTTATATTAAAAGTTTTTTACTGTGAAATTTTCCAAGTGTCTTCTCAAAAATGTTTGAGATTAATCTAAATATTTCAGTTAGTATCTCGTTGTGAAATATTTTCACTGTTATATATTTTTCTTTAGCTTAGAAATGCATCACAAATGGTATTTTTGGCAGGCATTTTTTTTCTTTATGGCATGTCAAATAAACTGAATTATTGTTGTTAATCTACATTGTAATTTTACAAACGGCATCCCATAACATAAATATGTTTCATAAATTTGATGAACATTTTTATTTTCGTCTTCAAAACGCCAGAATCTGCACATAACTTTATTCTTTTATTTAGCTACATCTATTTATCTATACTATTTTTAAAAAATACATTTTATGATCAGTTACTCAGTACTTGAGTTGTCTTTTCATATATTCAATAATATATGAATATATATCACACATGTTCAAACATTTTTATTGTTATTAAAATATCTCGAGTAGCTCGTTTTTACCATAAACTGAGTATCAATTTTGGCACATTTGGACAAAGATATCTCTGGGATCGTTTATGGTGAATTCCAGTAGGTGGCGGTGTTGCGTCCAGGCATTTAAAGAAGAAGAAATGTACTTCCGGTTTCATTGAGGAAGCACGTGGGTCTTTCCCGGCCACCGGGTGAGGAAACTTCAACAAAACAAGACGTGAGGAAAAGGTCCGTTAAACATTTATTCTGCTTTTTAACGTGAATCCGGTTTTATTGTTGCGTTTTTCGGGATTAATGCAGCGATCTGATTGGATGCTGCATGTAACGGACACGTTTGGATGACGTCAGTGGTTTATATTTTACGGTAAAGCTCTGAGTTCACCCCTAAAACTGTCAGTTTAACTGGATCTAGAGCTAAATCTAATGTTTTGCTGCTGTTGTTTGAACTAAGAAGCATTTTATTCAACCCGTGAAGATCTTCTAGTGCAGAGATCCGCAAACCTCCTGTGATTATTAATAACTGAAGAATAAACTGAGGCACGTTTGTAGAAATATAACTAATAGAAATGACATGCTGTGTTTGTTTACACTGTTTCTTCTTGTCAGCCACATAATTTAAACAGAATCTCCAGACTCGCTTCATACTGAAAGATTTGTCAGTAAAGTTTGAAAACTAACCTGGAAAATTGTTGTATTTTCTTGTATTTTCCTGTATTTTCTTGTGTCGATGGGAATATTGGTGCCATCAATGTTCAGCTGGCTGTTTGTTTTGCAGTAACTAAACATGCGATGAAGTTTCAGCTGTGAATGTGTTTAATCGTCCTGTTTCCTCGCTCAGATGGGTGAAGCTGAGCAGGAGAAAAGCCGAGGGTTGAAGTTTGCAGAGCAGCTGCTCCTGAGCCAAGGCTGGGAACGCGGTGAGCCACGTCCAAACCATCAGCAACCAGCAGGTCACAGTCAGCCTGGATCTTACTGGGTTCGCTCTCTCTGCAGGGAAAGGACTCGGCCGAGCGGAGAACGGCATATCAGAGGCCATCAAGGTCAAGGTCAAATGTGACAAAGGAGGGGTGAGTCGGCCGCAGCTTCAGGGTCTTCAAACATCTGGAGGAATCGCAGCGAGAAACTTTTTCTGTTCCTGCAGATCGGCCACAGAGAAGGAGAGCAGTTCAGCTTCCACTGGTGGGATCACGTCTTCAATAAAGCCTCCTCCAGTCTGCAGGTGGAGGCCGGCCAGGTGGGTCAAAGGTCACACGTCACCTGGAGGCAACAAGTTCACTGCATGTCCTCTAAGGGGCGCCGTAGATATTCTGTCACCACCAGCTGCTGAAGTCTGAATGTAAACCTGGCATCACTGTGATTAAACATTTTATTAAAGCTGAAAATTTCCACCAAAAATCTCTGAAATGTTTTGAGAGAAAAATTTGGAAATTTGAGTTTGAAAAATAAAAAATTTTGTAGAGAAAATGCAAAATTTTTCTAGAAGAAAAATTCACCTTTTGAAACTCTGAAATTTCCCTTTTTTTCTAGAAAACTTTTGATTAATCTAAACATTCCTTGGCAGAAACCTATTTTCTATCTGCTGTGACCCTGATATGTCGTCATATTTTGCTTCCAACTCGAGTCTGAAAACTTTTTCTGTTTCCTTCAGAACGGAATCAAATTAAAAAAGACGCCTGAGGAAGAGGAGGAAGAGGAGGGACCGATCTCCAACAAAAAGCCCCGGAAATTCCTGCAGAACAAATCGAAACTGTACGGCCGCTTTGTGAAGGTAAAGGTTCTGACTTGGGGGCAGAGCGCCGGGGTCATAGGTCAACGTTAGAGGGAAAAACGTCTTGGTGTGTTCCAGTCGGCCACGCTGCTGTCCGGTCAGGAGGAGCCAGAGCCGAAGGCCTCGAGTTCAGACGGCAGCAGCTCAGATGAGGAAGAGGAGCAGAAACTGGATCTGTCCAGCACCACCAGGTACTGAATCCCAGTTTATTCCCAGTTCATGTGGAAATAAATGAGTTTCTCTTCAGAACTTGACACCCATCTCTGAACAGGAACAACATGAAAGAAGCTTTTTTCCCAGCATGCTGACTGGTTTCCTGCTGCTGAAATCAGAAACATAATGAATAAAAAATCAGTCTGAGCAGAACAGAAACTATCTGGTGTGTTTGGGGGAAAAAACAAGAAAAAAAAGTCTAAGATATGAAAAACTCATCATGGGATGTTTGTGTCAAGTTTAACAGTAATTGAATTTGTTCTGGAACTACACTGTAAAACCATAAAACACAGAAATACTTTTTTTATTTTTGGGTTTTAGCTTTTTAATTCATTACTCATATTTCAGGTTTTCAGATTAAAATCAAAACTTTTTCTTTTCTTCAGACTTTCAGACGATGATCTAATGAAGGTTTGTGGAGGACGAACGGCTCACAAGTAAGTTGAAAATGAAATCAGTTTACTTGATTTTAGAGAGAAGCACCAGATCCTAACCGGACGGACGGACGGATGATGGGTGGATGGACGGACGGATGATGGATGGATGGATGGATGGATGGATGGACGGATGGATGGATGGATGGATGGATGGACGGATGGATGATGGATGGATGGATGGATGGATGGATGCGGCGGGACTATTTTAGGGTCACAGTAGATAGAAAAGGTGAACGTTCGCCAAAGAACTTTTTTTAAATTAATCTCAGAAAATTAAAAAATAAAACTTTAAATTTCTGAAAATGTAGGAAATGTTTAGTTTTTGAAGTTTCTTCTAGAAAGTTTCAGAGATTCATCTCAAAATGTGTTTTTATTTGACGAAAATGTACTTTTTAAAACAATCTGCCACAGCCCTAATATCCAGCGTTTCTTTATGAATCTGGTGCTTGTGTTGCTCCAGGGGCGCCCGGCACGGCCTGACCATGAGCGCCAAGCTGGCCAGGCTGGAGCAGCAGGAAGCAGAGTTCCTGGCCAAATATGGAAAGAAGAGCCAAACAGGAAGTTCTCCAGCAGTTTGTGACACAGCGACTCATCCGGAGGAAACGAGCCGCAGGAAGAAGAACTGCACAGAGATCTGTGGTGGACTAAACAGTGATGAAAGTCCTGAAGCAGGTTTTCAACCAAAGAAGAAGAAAAAGAGGAGGAAAGATAAAACGGGGGGAGGAAGAGAGGCAGAAGAAGAAGAGCTGATTGTTGGAGGAAATCCGTCTGCAGAGGAAACTGAACCGCTTCCCTCTGACTGGAACAGGAAGAAGAAGAAGAAATCTGCTCAGCATGATGCTGACCATGCAGAAACTGGGCGGAGTCCTGGACAATCCAGCCAATCAGATCGCAGATCAAAACAGGAAGCAGAGGTTACCATGGCAACAGAGACCAGAGAAGGAAAAAAAGCAGAAAGGACAAATCAGTGATGGAGAAACCAGCCGACGACGAGGAGCTTCCACCAAAGAAGAAAAAAAAGAGCGATGGTGGATCAAACTGAGGCGCTGGATCTGACCTGCGGACCTGGAGTCACGGTCCGGTTCTGATACCTGAACCCAACCCAATGGCTCAGAGAACCTTCAGAACCAGTTTAGTTAGTTTTACCTCTGCAGGTTTATTTCTGTTTCCTGGATTTTTAACGAACCGTCAGAATGAAATCTGGAGTTTATAACAATGAAAACAGAAATACACTGATGGAAACATCTAGAAAAAATTATGAATTTATGAAATAAAGGTGAAACTTTCTGATGTAATTAACTCTGACCTCACAAAGCATCAATGATTTACATAAACCTCATTTATTTTAGCAACATTTACACCGCTTTATTATTAAAATTGACTAAATAATGTTTCACATAAAACTAATTGTTATTTTTTAAAACATATTCCTGGTTTGAAAGAAATGAAAATAGATTTTCATACATGTAAAACACACCAGTATAAATAGAGCTGACCTTTAAGAGGGGAGAGTTACAGTTTATTTAAATATTTTAATTTGAGACGTAAGTTAATAAACTTTGCATGTGAATATTCATCATTCCATTAAAATCAAAACATTTCATCTCCAGAGTAACACTAAAATATATTTTTACTTTAGTACAAAGTAAACGTCTAAGAAATGACTCAGGAGGAAAAAAGAACAAGTGACTGAACTGAACGTCTGATTTAGTTCATGTTTTTCTGTGCTTGTTCCAAATGGTGCAACTTTTTGGAAAAATCTGGAGAAATCTTGGAGTTTGAATGTTCTCCCTGCACATGCGTTGGTTCTCTCTGGGTACTCCGGCTTCCTCCCACAGTAACGATACTGAGGATGAAGTTGTTAATGTGATGGCTCCAGTTGGACAACAACTTTAAAATCACCAGACAGGCTCCACCATGAGCATCCATCTTTACCTCCACAAACACTGAGCACGCGCTCTATGTTTTATTTTGTTTTTAATTCATTCACTTACTGCTTTCCTCAATATTTTCCTCAAACTTTTCTTTTGTACTGCAGTCATCATTAGAAAGCAGTTAGAAACTAATAATTACCTAAATGTCACAAAGGATTTATTTCTTATCTTTTACAAACATTTTTCTGTTTTCATGTGTGCTCAGGTTTTCTCTCACCTCTGTTAAATACACTGAAGTTTTGATAAATCTCTTCCATGTTTTCCCCTGAAAACAGGGAAAACATAAACAGGAAACTGAATTAGGTTTCAAATTAGATAATATACCAGACTTTGAAAAGCTTTAAAAATATTTGTTACCTTTTGCATTTCTGAAGACAGGATTATCGTAACTTGAGCTCAGTTCCACTGCCATCGTTAAAACCTTTGAAACAAAAGCTGCTGCAGACGCTTTTACAGCAGAAAATTATCAGCTCATCACTTTTTTATTTCCAGGAGAACAAACAGAAAGTTCCTCTTCCTAATGACACGATGCTACTGAAGACAATAGAAAATCACAACTTTACAGACAGACATGATTCAAACAAACAAACTCTGGAGGATTTGAAGCTGCGCTGCAGCAAAAGTTAGTTTATTGTTATTAAGAGCTTCCTGTTCCTGTGAAAGTCTGACCTGTTTTTGAAATGTCATCATGATAAGATAAGAGCAGAAGAAACTTTATGTTGTTGTTTGGAGTTCAAGGGAAAACAGACATTATTATTATCAAAAAGAAATGAACCATGAAAAATCACCATGGCAACACATAAAACACAAAGCAAACAATGTTTATTGCAGAATATACATTTAGAGAGATGAGCTTTATTTCTGCTTTCAGAGCAAATATTAAGAAGATAAAATGATCAAAGCACAAGTCAAAACATTAAGTCATGTTGATCAGGTTTTATAACCAGAAAATAAACATTTATTAAATCAGACATATTCAATTACTAATTAACATCTTAAGCAGGAGCAGAAAACAGTAAAAGTATTGATCCAGTTTGTCTGAAACTATTTAAAACCAATTACCGGGTAGATGGAATAAAACGCATTAAATATAAAGAGTAAAAGAGACAGAAGTTACACTAAATAAAGAGTGAAAAGAAAACAGAACAAAGGCAGAAACTTCAAAATGAAATTAATGTCAAACATCATAATATATTTTAATGTGTATTCAGATTATTATGAACATCAGAATATATGATTCTAGATACTTTTTAAAATATTAAAACATGAATCAAGATGAAACTAAGTCAGACATGAGTCAAAGTGTTTCTGTAATAAAGTCATATTTCTGCATGCAGGCGTCATGAAGCTCCGGCTGAGTTTCAGTCTAACAGTTGAAGCCGTTTCCAAACAGAGACGTTGGAGTGAATAAAGTCGCTGAGGATTTCCACCATGTTATCACCGTGGCGTACGGACCAGAATGCCAAACCACCCCGCGCATCCAGAACCTTACAGACAGAAACCCAAAGCTTTTATCACAAAGAGCAAAACCTTCTAATGATGAAACAGTCTCTATATTTGATTATGTTTTAGAAAAATGTCTCACCCAAGACTTTCATCACGTCCTTCGATCCAGAGCCAGTTGTTGTTGGTTTGGCCCAACGAGCAGAAATTCATCTCATGATTACTGGCAGGACTCTGGAAAATGAAAACATCCCATAAGTTTTATTTTTCAATAGCAGCCTGAAAGGTTGAGGCTGCAACAGTTCACCTGTTCTTTGACGTCATCAGTGACCACCAGGTCTGTGGATGTGTTTTGACAGTACAGTCGGGATCCTTTCCCAGGATTCTGGCCTGAATTTTGGGCATGAAACTGGTCGCACTTTTCCAGTAAACTCGCCCAACTCTTCTGGCACGGCAGACACTCTGCAGTCACAAGAGAAAACATTCACTGTTAAAACTAATGGGTTGTTTTTGGCACATTTTCTTTACCATCAACATATCTTGTGTCTTTTTCTGCACTTTATGTGTTAAAACAATATTTAATTTCCCTTTGGGATCAATGAAGTATTTTTTAATTTTAACAACTGGACAACATGGTAAACCATCGACCAATCACTTCACTTCTCTGGAGATCTGTAACTTTGCACTGGCTGGGTTGCCAGATTGGACGGTTTGTAGAGCTGGTCCAGCGCTCCACGACCAGAACCAGAACCACACTGCTCTTCCTTAAAATAATTCAGGTCAAAAATGAAACCTATATCTAGAATCATTCCCCTGTTTATTTTCATTATTTTCAATCCCAGATACAGATTCTAAATGATTTGTCGTTTATTGTAGCTAAATTTCCATTATGGTTAATAACTCACTTTTGTCTGGGCAGAACTGGTTGACTGTGAAGTTGTCGTGCGTCAGGATGACCTGCAGCACCCTCTTCAGGTCGTCCCGCTCCCCGATCAGCTGGACCATCACGCTCTCCAGAAGACTCTTCTTAATATTCAGACGCTTGTTCTCTTTCTTCAGGTCGTCCAGCCTTGCCTGACGGCTCATCATGTCAACGCTGACTTTAACGACAGGAAACATCATGAGACACCTGAAGGTATCAGGGGCCTCGGGCAGAATTTGACTCAGGGCCCCCTCAGGGCTGAGGAAAATTACAAGAATAAAATCATAATATTACGACTTTATTCTCGTAATATTATGATAATATTCTATTGTGGTATTTTTCTTACCAATGAAATTATCCTACATTAAAAAATAAATCAGTTTGATAAAGAATGATTCGTAATAAACTATTGTTAATATGAGAACAGGAAAGTAAAGCTAAAAATCACAGATATTTAATGGAATCTCACAAAATGTTCAATTGGTTTGAAAATGTTTGATTAAAATTCATAATGTAGAGAAACAGACTCACTCCAGGCGATGATGGAGATGCTCGCCAACAGCAGGACCGAAAGAATCAACAACGACAGCAGCTGGAAGGAGCAGCTGGGCTTTTCTTTCTTCTCTGATTATAAGGAGGAAATTATCATTAAATTATCATTAATGTGTTTTTAGTTCAATGGGACAATGAGTTTAAGCTTTAAACTCACTAAAATCTCACATTTTATGGCTTAATTGGACTCAGAAAGTTCACTAAGTTGGAGTTTTATTACTATTTGTCTTCAGGTCCTGATCACAGGACACCAGATTTTTATGGAGGCATATTTGGTACAAAAATATTTGTTTTCTTTTGCACCAAATTATTATACTGAACAAAAATATAAACGCCCCATGTTAAATATTGTTGCCATGTGGACTTGACAGATGTAAATGAGCATTTGCTGACATTTTATTGTACAAAAGTAATATTTCATGATGATCATGTTTGTTCAGAGTATGGATGATGATGTAGCAAAGTTTGTGCTAAATAATTAATACATCTTTCTTGAGTGAAACCAGATGAGGTTGTCATGGAGTCTTACCTTCTTTCAGCTCCTGCGCGTTTTCATAAATCGCTTCAGTGCTCTTGTCTGCATTCATGGCTGGAAAATCAGAAACTGCTGATTTAAAGAAGATTAAACGATCCTGCAGAAACTTGGTGAAGATCGTCTCCTCTTCTTCTACAGCCTGAACTCACAGCCAGTCTGTTTGCTGCCTGACTGGTTTGGTTTGAATTTGTTTATTTAAATTAGATCTGATTATTTGCATTAACCCCAAATAAATCAGTTAAATGGAAAAACATAAATATTGTCTTCAGTTCTTATTTGTTTAAATAGAAGACTAGATTATATTTATTCTGTATGTTTTTTACCTTTATGGCTTCTTGCTCTCTAATGAATGTGTTTTTCTCTGATCAGATCCTGTTGGATCCCAGCAGCTGAATCCACTTCCACTCGGATCCTGGAGACCAAACACACAGAAACACATGTGAGTTATTCATGCAGATTCTGCCTGCAGGCTGTAAAAAACAAGACTTGTTTGTATTTAGTTGGATTTGTTTGTTAAATTGAGTATTTTTGCATGAATCCAAATATAAAAAGGTCTGATATTAGATGTTTGAGAACCAGTCAAATTAGTGGTGATGTTGCTATAACAACTCCATTTCTTCATGTCATCATTAATTTCGTAAGGATTTGTGTCCTCTCGTTCAGTTTTAAAGCTAATCCTCCAAAGTAGAGACACAACTGGCTGCGTTTCCTTTACAAATGTGTGCAAAAGCTTGTCAATAATGTCAAAAACACAGTTGCAGCATTTTCAATCAATAAGAAACAGTTAAAATCACACATGAATAAGTTTGTTCACATGATGAATCATTAAAAAACATGCCGCGTCATCATCCTCCAACTACTTCCTGTCGTCTTCTTTGTGGTTTGCTTTAGCGGCGACATCCAGTTTTTGATCACATGATGCAAAAATGTGTTTCCATAAATTCATTTTGAAAAAATCATCTCATCACTGCACCAAACTGGTGCTGGGATTTTTTTTATTGGTGTGTTTCCTTTAAGTTCAGTCATTTTTGAATGTCAAATTGTGTAAATATGGCCAATGGAAACGCAGCTAATGTTTCTTCTGCAAATGTATTTATCATAAAATAAATGTTCGGCTTTTAATAATCATACAAATGATTACATGTTTATCCAGTTATTTGCATAATGACAGACGCTTGTATTCGTTCAGACTGAGGAGGACATGAGCTCAGAATCAGGAGCTGCTGCTTTAAAAATGTGACGTATGCAAACATCTGGCTGGTAGTTCATAGGAAAAAGTTTCCTCTTCCACTTAAACCCAAACAGACGATTTTCTGTTTGGAAACCAGGAGCAAGAAAAACTGAAACTGAGTCAGAAGTTGTTCACAGAGGATTTACATGCACTGGAAAACAAATTAAATATTAAAGTACCTGAGTTTATCAAATGAATCATTTCCATCTGCCTTTAAACATTATAATTCAGTTTAATACACAAACAACAGTTGGTTGTTTTTCTCCAGTATTTCAGTGAGAAATAAAAGTTTCACTGCAGCTTTCCTGTGAAAAGCACTCATTATGTCTTAAATCTTCATTTATTCACTTAATAGTGCAAACAGAATAGGAACAACATATTTACTGATACTGTTATTGTAAAAAAGCCCTAATTTAAATCACTATAATCACAGAATACCAATAGAAACAGCAGAAACAGCATAACGTGACTAAATAGACCAAATATATGAAAACTGAAATACAAACATCTGAACGATGAAATGTAGATAAGCTGTTCCAGCATGAAGGAATGGAAAACAGGAACGCTGTCGACTAAAACGTTCTGTTGGAGGATTCTGTTGCTTTTGCTCCAGCTTACAGGAGTTGCCTGGTTCCAGTTCTGTGTGACGCAAACACACGATACTGTCTGCATATAAACCAGCAGAATTCAGCCTGTCTGTCCTCCACATGAGAAACACAAATATCATTAAGAAAGCAAAATAAAATCTCATGTTTAATAAATCATACAAGGCAACAAACATTACTTTTATTAACACTAAAATTAATATCTACCTCCCAGTTTTACTGATTTGATAACTTGAGCTATTATTCCTGGATCTGCAAAAATGTGGATTTAGATTACTCTCATCTTATATGTTTTTATTACAATATTTAAAAACATTTCTTCCAGTCAGGTGCGTTTTGATAAAAACTTTCAACCTAAATATGCCTGGAGTTTAGGTGGTTTTCACACCTGATAGTCAAGTACCCTGGGTTTGATTGAGGACCAATATTGTAACATTTGAGAAATTCTCAGGTCCTGCTGTTTCCCTCCTCGCCTGTGGTGGCGCTACACCACAGGCATCGCCCCCACAGAACCACTGAGGGAAACGACGCAAAAACTTCTGAAGAAATACTTAACGCACCATCCTTCTTCACGAAATGAAAACAAAAACAGAGTAGCGTCAGAGGATTTCTCTGTAGTCTTTGGTGAAAGACAACAAGCCGTTTGTCCAGGTGGGACGAGACTCACACGACTGGTTGGTTGTATTTTCCCAGAATGCCCCACACTTAAATCCATTTCCTGCTTTTGGAGCGATCTGCTGTCCGCTTGGCGTTCACATATTGATTCGAACATGTAACAGTTCACTTTGACTGGAGTTGGATTGAAATGAACTGGAGTTAGATTGAAACGGACTAAACAGGGCTGGTGTGAATGCAGCTTTAGTCATGTTGTGTAAATTTGGGAACCGATGAGGTTCAGAAACTTCATCAGGAGATAAAATTGAACTGAAACTTCATACAGTTGATTTCTCACCTGGGTTCTATAATGCTGAAATAATAAAAGTTTTGTTGAATAGAAACTAGTCAAGTAAATGAAGCAATTTTTTCATATCTCCAGTAGATGGCGCCTTTGCCCAACACATCCGTTCCTTGTCTGCACCCACTTGTCTTTTTGCTTAGTCTGATCCAAAGGCTGTGCACAATACCCATAAACACATAATATTATAACAATAATTTATTTCTCAAATAAACCACATGGGATTTGTTGGAAATGATAATTCAATGATGCTAGTTTTAACTTTAAGCACATGTTTAAATATTTGACAGATCAACATTATCTTGAATAGGCCTCAATTTAAAGTTAGATTTAGAGTCAAGGCTTAATCAACATAATCTGATCAGTAGAAGATAAATGTACCAAATCAGCCAAATCAGATCCAAATCAGCCCGTCTTGATATTCTGGGTTAGAGCTGAACTCTGAGCCATCAGCCTCCTGCTGTGCTTGGAATGCAGCAGCATCTGTGCTGGGACAGCAGGAGGGGGTCTGCATAGAGATAACTGTTTCCTGAACCCATATAAGGATTGGGGCCTTTTGCTATGTGCTTGAGGGAGAGGACACCTGGAGAGATTGTAGGATCTCACACAAAAGTGTGGAATGTTGCTTTCAGGACTTATCAGCCCAACAACGACAGTCATAAACATTTGGAGTAACTTCCCTTTGAAATGTGAAACTTATTCTAATTAGAGAGCAGGGACCTCCCAGACTGCATAAATTAGAGAAGAGACACACCTTCCTTTAAAAAGTTTCAGACCAGAAAGAATGAATCAGATCTTTGGGGCGCCCCGGAGTCTCCGTATTGGTCTTTGTATTTGTCCATTTCTCTGTTTCTTTCAGGTGATTGATGTCTTGTGGTTTTGAGTTTCTGATGATTCTGGTGTTGTTGGTGTGATTTGATGCATTTGTTTGTCTGAATAAACTCTGGAAATGTTTGAAGTGGAACCGTGAATGTTGTGAACTGCCCTTACGCACCGGGGAACCCTCGACCCGGGGAACTAGAGGAGACAACGAGCTGCAGGTGTTAATCATTATCCTCTCAATAGATTTATTTATAAAATGTTGCATTGTCACCTACAGAACAGCACAGATACTCCATGAAACTATGAAGAAATAAAACAAATAAACAGAACTGGTTTACCACCTTAAATGTAATTAAATTATCTGCAGCTGATGTGATAGAAACGGTAAAACCTTTAAATTAAAATAAATCTCTAACCTGTTGATGCAACATGATTCACTCCTTGATACTAGAACCACTTACATTGTAGTACCTGCTTCAGCCACCAGAGGGAGACAATACCACTTCCTATCTATCCATCCATCCATCCATTTTCTATGGTCCCTTTTTCCCTTAATTGGGTCAGGAGGTGCTGGTGCCTCCCCAGCTAATCTTCCGGGCGAGAGGCGGGGTCACCTGGACAGGTCACCAGTCTCTGTGTGCAGGGCAACACAAAGACAAACAGGACAAACAACCTGGACACACACACTCACAACTAGGGACAATTTAGAGAGACCAATTAACCTGGCAGTCATGTTTTTGGACTGTGGGAGGAAGCTGGAGTACCAGGAGAGAACCCACACATGCACAGGGAGAACATGCAGACTCCATGCAGAAAGACCAGGAATTGAACCCAGAACCTTCTTGCTGCAAGGCAACAGCTCTACCAACTGCACCACTGTGCAGCCCCACTTCCTATCTAATGTGCCTTAATAATCCTTTTGACACTAAAACGATGCATTTTGCTCACTTTAAATGAAAGAATGGAGCTCCACCTTAAGTGAAATGAGTTCATTTGTAGCATGTAAGCGAGTTAAGTTTGTCAAACTTAATTTATTGACATTTGTTTATTATTATTATTATGAGAGTCTAGTAATGTGAGCCAGTAATGTTCTTCCTGTTGTCGATGTGTCAGCAGAAAATTCAGTTGATTAAACAATGAGCTTAATGGGATTATTGGCGTAAAACAGAAAATATATAATCTTCCATGCATAATAAAGCCACTTAGTCTGTAGAGACTCTTCTCACTTAAACTTTCTGTAAATCCTTCAACTTCAGATCAGAAGCAACAGAACAAAAAGACAAAAAGGTTTAAAGATTTTACATGATCTGGTTGAAAAGATTTTCCTAATTATATTTCTAAGCACAGCAACAAACAGGCCCGTTTCTGTTTGGGGTTGTCATAGAAACCATCAACAGGGAAATGACAGGCTGAACCAAAACTTATTCACAGTTTTTATGGACCAGCAAACAAGGTGAATATCGGAGTTTGTTCACAGGCTACTTTTTTATCCAGTCTCTTGACATAATTCAGGTTAATAAAAGAAACCAGCAGATATTTCTCTGTGAGTGAGAATGAGGAAATAAAGTAGCAGCTTGCAGCGATGCCTATTATCAAACCTGCATCTCTGAACCTGGGAAGTTTTGTCACGACATTCTTTGCTCTTGGGGAAAGTTTCATGGAAGGCCGACCACATTGTTATCTCTAATTCAGGACAGGCGCCATGGCTGCAGCTGGGGCTGATGTGCATATCAGTACCGGAGAGGACGGCAACATCTACTGCATATCAGGATGAGAATCAGGATGGGCAGAAAAAGCAGATCAGATATGAGAACAGAAACTGTGTCTCCAAGCAAACCTTGTGGAACATCTGATCATCGGGGTTTCCCCCAGGAAACCTGCTAAGCCTGGTGGTTTGGAGCAGGCACATGCAGAGGGGCTAGTTATGGAGTTTCTGATGCAGAATGAGCGCATCCTCCACCGTTCAGAGAGTCTTCTTGATTTCAGATCATTTCAATTCGAGAAATGTTCCCTGATTTCATAACTTTAGCTGCCACCTGAAATTCCAGCATCTGCAGGGTTTGGATTAAATATCAAAGTCCTGAGGCATTTGATTGATGCACAAAAGGATCATCTATTAATACCAAGACGTAGTTTTGGTTGAGTAATTTTCCCTTTTCCATTTAGTTTGCATTTTTGTGTCCTGAATTATTTGTTGAAGTTTGAAACATTTGGTCTCAGAAGAACCAGTTTACCCCCCCCCCCCCCCTCAGAAATCAATATTTGGTGGAAGAACCAGCAGGTTTTCAATGGGGTTCAGTGCAGTGGATCTTTATTTATATGTATAAAACAAATATAAACTACATTTATGTTTGTTCTATTTGTCCCAACATGTTAACTGGGTCTTTAGTGGCGGTTTGAGGCTCGGGACACAGACCAGGATCTTTAGCTCGGCTCAGCCTGAACCAGTTCCAGTCGGTCTGCAGGACGAGTCAGACTGAAGCTACATCAGTCTGAGAGAAGAAGAAGACTGGAGTCTGTGAGGGAACCGACCCGACCGCCGTCAGGAAACCTGTTTGAGTTTCCTGATCTGGACCCAGACTGGTGGTGGGAACCCCTCAATGATCCGGCTGCAGATGTTTGGTGCTGACATGAATGAAGAGGCTGAGACACGACATCAGCGATTCACTTTATTTGTAGCTAAACAATATTATCATGAAGCTGAAACAGCAGGAGGCAAAATAGAAACTATCAACTAATTACAATCATGTAGTGACAGAAAAGAAGCAAAAACATTTTAGTACCAAAGACCCAATTAAACCCAATTTTTCAGATTTTAAACATAAAGGTAAAAGTTTTCTACACAGAAAAGTTTGATTAAAGTATTTAATAAAATAAATATTACATAAAGGAGGAAAATATCCTTTATTGTCCCACAATTCTGGTGCAACATTAGCAAAGAATTCATCCTAAATATTTTTCTATTATAAATTGGCCTGATGCAATAAATCAGTGAAATGAATAAAAATGAGCTCAATAAGTTCCAACTGCATGATTTGTTGTTTTTCTCTTTTCTTTCTCTCTTTCTACCAAAAACCAGAATTTCATCAAAGAAAAGAAACTGGAGAATAAACAGCAAAGCAACTGGAAACCTGACAGAAGTTTCCTTCTCAACAGAGATGCACTAGTTACAAAACTCAGACACAAAGTCAATGTTTCTGGCTGCAACTATGATTATAACAGCAAATCAACACAATAACAACCAAACTTTCATTGAAGGATAAACTGAAAGAGTTTTAATGATTTTCATTTAATGTGTCGATGAAACAAATATAATCTGTTTTAATCCTCAGAGAATCTTATATTAAATCCTTTATTTGGTGACTTTCTTCACCTTTAATGACACTTTGATTAATTGTTTTAGTAAATTGATTCAATATATTGATATTTAGTAAATCAAACAGATTTATAGTAAAGAACAGCCAATCTTTGAGATGGAGGATTTTTGACCACACAGACTTCAATAGTGACTTTAATGAATATTAATTTATAGTATCAGCAAATAAAATCAAACAGAAATAATAAACTCTGGTGGAAAAAAATATAAAAACTTAGATCAGATTATAATGAGTGAAATTAACATTTGTAGTAATTCTGAATTATTCTTGTTAAATGTGAAAAATATCAGCTGTAGTGAATAAATAGTAAAACAGCAACAGAAGTCAAAACTAAAGATAATCATGTCAACGATGAAACAGAAAAGTTTGATTTGTCTCTAATCTTGTGATCTGGAAAAACTGCAGCAGAAAAAGGAGGAAACAGCAACAGAGTTAATTAAGAGACAATTTGAAGGCTTCCTGCTCACAGAGGGGATATAGTGTGTCAGATGATGATGTTGAGAACCAGCTAGTTTTATAATTCCACCCTGGAGACATGAACGCAGAACAATCCTGGTAAGAGGTCAGGGAACAGTTCCGGAAATAGTTCGGGTAAGAGTTCTGGTAATAGTACTGGTATTTCGTGTTCCAGAACCTTTAAATGAGAAACACAAACATCAGAAAATGTCAAATCAACTACAGTCTGTTTTAGCTGAGCTATTTGAACACAATGATATGTAACAGATGAAATAACAACTAACAGTTAATTTTACATGATTGTTTTTCTGTGAAATCTCTTACCCAAGTGCATTATCACGACCATCAATCCAAACCCAGTTGCTCTCATTACTCCGCAGCCCCAACCAGTGGTTTCTCGTTATCTTGTTATAAATGAATTCCTGTTAATTACAACATTGAAAATCATGAAGAAGATAAAGTTTTGTCCCAAACTGGGATTTTAAAGTTGTGACATTATTATTGTCAGATCTCACCTGTTCCTGCTCACTATCAATAACAACCAGATCAGCAGATTTATCCTGACAGAACTGACGACTTTGTTCCCAGTTCATCCAAAAAGTACTCAGAAAGTAGCACGAGTTATTGAAGTAGATCCAACCCGTTTTACACAGCAGACACTCTGGAGACAGAAAACAATAAAAATGTATTAATTTAAATTAAACAGACAGTTTCTCTTTGTATCGTGGCTCTTCTGTTAGACTGGGATTTTATCTGTATATGTATCAGGTCTTCCTGTCTGATTGCTGATATAATTAGTATATTATATTTTACATTGTTTTTTCATTCAGTTTTACCTTCAAACATCTAGAATATCTAAAGTCATGTCTCAAAGTCTTGAATAGGGCTGAAACGGTTCCTCGAATGATTCAAGTATCTCGATTATTAAAATTCCTCGAGGAAAATTCATCTGAAAATTCATCTTCGTTAAATTATGCTTTATTATTTGGCGCACCGTGTTCTGGCCGGATCATTATTTGTGGTTGGCAGAGCTCTTACTTCCCAATATAAGTTGTGTGAAGTGCCAGCAGCACGGTGTTGAATTGTGAAGCGTTTTGTGAAGGTTTGAGGGAGAAATAAGGATTGTTGAATTTTGCTAGGTCACACGGAGTGAACAGTAAGAATGGCATAGAGAGAGAAAAAGAGAGAGACGGTTCCTCGTATACTAGTAAAATATTCTAGAGAGTACTCGATTACTAAAATATTATTTTAAAACAGCCCTAGTCTCAAAGAGACAAAATGTCTCACAGTTAGATTCTCACCTCTGCTGTTGCAGTTCCCATCTACTGCATAGGAGATGAATTTCAGGAAGAGTCGGTTTATCTGGTTGAGTCTCTCAGTTTCGTTCTTTGATTTCTCATTGAGGTTCTCCACCTCCTTGCTGAGGTTCTCAGTTTCTTCCTCTAATGTTTCATTGAGGTTCTCCACCTTCTTGCCGAGGTTCTCAGTTTCTTCCTCTAATTTTTCATCTTTGGTCTCCAGATGTTTAGTCTGGTTCCCTAAATCAGCCACAGCTTCATCCTGTTGGTTTATTTTCCAGCCGCCTGTAAAGGAACAAATTATTCAGAATAAGGAGCTTTGCTGTTCATAACTTGGATTATTGGCATAATCTCCTGACAGCCATAATCTAACATGTTGAATCTATTGATCTCCATCAGGATGTTATTATCTAAACTTTGGTTCGACCAAAAAGCAAAGTGAGGACTAGAGTCATGTTACTTGAATCATTAATGATTCATCTTTATAAATTCACTAATGATTCAGGAAATGACCTGGACTTAATTTCATATTAGTATGAAACCATTTGATTTGGAACGACACCAAACAGGAAGGAAAGTGATGAAACGATGCTCGGTGTTCAACGCAGCATGAAGGCGCCTCATTTCTCAATTTTCCCTCCTTTTGCTTCCAAATGAACATCCATCATGTTGTTTAGCTTTAATCTGCATCCCACCATGACAGGAAACATTTTTACAGTAGTAGAGAAGTCCTGTCATCCAGAGCATCACTGAGGTGAGCAGAATCTCAGTGCAGCATCAGCCAAACACGAACGCCACCATGCAGCATCTGATCTGAGCATCAGCCTGATGTACGGGAGGCCAGAGCTGCCATAAGTTGGTGGACATTGTGTTGGATGGTGAAGACAGACAGCAATCAGTTGGCATAAAGGAAGTGATGAAAGTCTTTGTTCAGAGGACAAATAGGACTTACCCCAAGAGATTACCCCAATGCAGCCGAGCAGCATCAGGACACACAGCGCCCCGAAAACCACCACGACCACATGGACTTTGGTTCCTGCAAAGAGTAAAGCAGGACATCTATAATTCAGCTGCTGCTGCTGCGACGGGTTCGACACATCATGGTTCATCTTCAAACTAAGAAAATATAAAAAAACATACAAATAAAAAACATCCATCCATCCATTTTCTAACACCGTTATCCTTTAGTGGAGTCAGGAGGGTTGCTCCAGTTACCTCCACTTATCGTTCCGGGCGAGAGGCAGGGTTACCTGGACAGGTCACCTGGGCAGGTCACCAGTCTGTCACAGGGCAACACAGGACAAACAAACATGCACACACACACTCATACCTAGGGACAATTTAGAGAAACCAATTAACCTGACAGTCATGTTTTTAGACTGTGGGAGGAAGCCGGAGTACCTGGAGAGAACCCACCATGCACAGGGAGAACATGGAGACTCCATGCAGAAAGACCGGGAATCGAACCCAGAACCTTCTTGCTGCAAGGCAGCAGCTCTACCAGCTGCACCACTGGGCAGCCCACAAATAAAATACATTGATAGTAAATTCAATAAAGTCGTAATACAAGAAATAAAAAAATACTAGAAGAGACAATTAAACAAAATGAAGTTTATATTGAAAATATAAAGATGCCACATTTTAAAATAAATTGATTTATTGGGGTTTAATCAAAACAACAGAATTTTTTTAATTAAATTATTTTCCATTGCAATCACGTAATTTATCATACATTTAACATATTTATAGGAAATCCAGCCCAATCATTACATTTTTGTCTTTTTAAACTTGAAAACATATTTAGACATAAAATTAAAATGACTAAATATAAATTATAAAAAGAAAGAGAAAGCTGGAAATAAAATAACATCCAGTGTGAATCTGAAAAGCATCTTCAAGGAAAAATGACTTGACTTTCAAACAAGATGCAGAGCTGAAGAGATATTACAGCAAAGACATAAAATATCAAATATTTCTGCTGCAAAACTTGAAATAAAACAAATTTAACTTATTACTAAATTTTCATCAAAATATAAGAGTTTGTTTAATGTCAATAATTCCTTAATTTTCATGTTTCTGGTGAATTTTTGGCTAAATTTATTTAGCCATTATTTTAATACTTTGAGGCGAGTAAAGTTACCAGAATTTCTACTTTGGACCAGCGTTTCATTAAAGTACTGGAGGTAAAAAACTCACATTTAATTCATTCATAATTGTGAAAACCAGTCAGTAAGTCGACATCCCAACACTTTTACTCTGAAAGTCTGATGACAGGATGCTACTTACAGTTTTAAACATCTATTTGTTTTACAACCTTTAATATTAACACATTAATTAATGTTAAAGTGCTAAATGTGGCTAAGAGGAAACATAAAGATAAATTAATGTTTGTTTAGCACTTTGGGTGTTAAACACTAAAAATGGAGATTTTTCAAGCAGCCCAACATGCTTCACTTTTAATTAAAGACACTTTTCTTTCATTCACACTTTAGACTTTCTGTCTAATTAAACCAGCTGCTAAATAGTAATGTAACAATATTGTGTTTGATAATCTGATTCCTGGAATAAATCTTAAACTGATTTCTAACAGAAAATCCAGACTAAAGTGTTTTTGAGGACTTTCTTACCCAGGATGTTGATCTTCATCACTGACAGCTGAAATCGCTCAGAGAAAATCAGAAACTGCAGCCGATGGTTTAAGATGAAGAAGGTCTCCTCTTCCTCTGCAGGAACCAAGACTGGACTCAGAGTTTTATCACTGAAAAACAGGAACTTCAGAAGAACTATTCTGACTTTAATTTGATTATTCAAGATCTACTGATTTGCATCAGACCATAAGCAAATCAGGCTGAAGGAAAAACATTAGTATCAAATGTTTGATCTTCAGCCTTTATCTGATTAATGGGAAGAATAATTAGCATGTTTGTTATTTTCCAGTCTATTGTTTTTGGATTTTGCATGTAAACAAATAAACTTGACATCATGTTGTGTTGAGGGAAGAATCCAATAAAACATACAAACAATTGTCAAAACATTAAATAATGAATAAACAACAGACTAGATAGGATGGAAGTAAAGCAGACATTATGTGTTGGGAATGTGAGAGAGAGGTGGGCACATTCTGGCTCTGTTTGTGGGTCTGTTCTCTGGTTTCACCTTGTGGATGAAAATCGTGGCTCGGCTCAGAGATCCGTCTGACTCCAGGACTGGGAGACGGATCTCAGTCTCCCAGATGGAGTCTTTACGGCGGTCGGTCTGGTGACGGCATGCAGGATCGTCTGAAGACAGTGGAGGAGCACAAAGTGTCTGAATGAGTGGATTAAATCCATGCTTCCCATGATGCCTTGCTCAGCAGCATGAAGGGGAACAGGAACTGGGGCCGTTTGGACTCTGGGAAGAATTACAGCCTTGAGACGTCAGGATGAAGCTTGTTGGGTTTCCTGGACAGCAGCTGGTTTTTACCAGCTGCTGAAGGTTTTTGAGTTGTTACAGTGGAACATGCATGTGATGCACAGCTGTAACCTGGGCTGAGGGGCTTTGCACCAGGCTCTTCTGCTCCTGTTTCTGTTTGTGCTTTATGAGCGATAATGTTCAGAAAATCAATAAAAAATGTTATTACAAAATGTTTTATTAATAAACAACTTTATAATTGCCATATGTTCAAGACACACACAGAATAGAAATGGTGTTTCCTTCAAAAAGCATTATATGTATTTAATAACATTACAGTATTTTACAAGCATGAAATACTTGGGGGGAAAAGAACATGGCAGCTGTAAAAAACAAAAAAAACAAAAATATAGCAATGCTATATTTTAAATCGCTATGCAGGGTGAAATAAGCTTCATTTACTTGAGCAAACTGTTTAAAAAAACGGATTTTCTTATTGATTAGTAAGTAAAATATGAATCATTTTCCTAGTAATTGCTGTGACATAAAGCCTGAATCCTAAAAGATAAATGACACATAATAATCCAAAGATATTTACATTTAGTCTTTTTTCATTCACTACACAGTAGTGATGATAAAGTCTGATCTGATTCACTTCTTTACTTTAGGTTGAGTTTATGAAGAACAAGTGGTTTTCCTTCCACCAAACTGTTAATAAAACCAATCAGACATGATAGCGCCCTCTGGTGGCAGCACATGGGAGCAACTCTGCTACATTAGATTATTTACATTTGATAAAGTGTCATTTGCAAAACAGTTGAACTAAATTTACAAACTTTCTTCATCTATTGGTGAATCCTCGAACAGACAGACGTAAATTTTATGTAATATTCATATTAATTTAGTTTTTCTAAAGGATGACACTGTTGTGCATTTTTAAAATGGATTAAACTAAAATGGCTCTTAATTTACTATAATTTATTATTTTCACTCCTCTTTCCAAATGACTTCAGATTTTAGAGTATAAGAAGCCTGTGTCTGTGTTTTTAACTGAGTTGAATTAATTTGGACAAATCTTTGGAAATGACAGTGATGATTCTTTAAAAAAGAGAAACGGGCCTCAGATTCCTTTTTTTGTTAAACATATAAAAATAAACTTTGATTAATGTTAAAATATAAACATTCACATATCTTTGCAAACACTGAAAGCAGTAAGATTAAATAATTTACTGAAAACTATGAGCACATCAGTAGAAACACTGTAAAACAGTCAATTTTACGGTAAATTGCTGTTGCCACAAATCCACCGAAAAATTGAAGGTAAAACATTTTTTCTTTCACGGTGAAACGAAATTTTCATTGTTTACTTTAGAGTTTAAAATGATGCTGGTGTTAATGTTTTATTGAAAAAGAAAATGTTTTTTCTAAAATCAACATGAACACAACTCATAAAATTAATGTTTAATTTACTGTTTTTACAGATTAATTTATTTAATATAAAATCAACAGTTTTAAATGCTGAGATTCTTTTAACTGGTTTTTTCTGTCATCATTTTATTGTTTATTACTATTGAATTCATGCAGTGACAAGCAAAAAAAAACATTTTTTCAAAGAACAACAATGTAGATATAATTTATATGATCATGAACTGATCAATAGCCAATTTATTTTATCTAATTAGCAAATGAGGTCATTTAAACCACCAATGAAAGGCAAGAAATTTAATGTAATAACGATGAAACTTTAATGTTTCAGTTTAAATGGTGTAAATATCCAGGTGAAGAGAATAGAAAGTCTTTAGATGGAAACTTTGAAGGCTTCCTGCTCACAGACCTTCAGCTTCGTGCTGAAGGTTGAAGATGTTGTCGGCAGCCAGCTGCTGGTGAGATTCCTCCAGGCTAACACCTCCACATACGAACCCAGCGGGTTCACATCATTTATCCAAAACCTTTCAACAGAAACAAAATCAAAGACAACATCATTTTATTTATCTGGTTCTTCTCTTACCCTAAAGTGTGAAACTTTAACAAAAACTGCAGCTGTTTGTGTTTCTGTGTCTGGTGAATTTTTGGTGAGGCTAATTTAACATTCTGGATCACGTCTTGATTTTCCTGTTTCTAACTGCGTGTTTCCCACATTTAGGTCCTCTGACTTAAAAAAAACAAGTTGTGCTTATAAATTTAATGAGACAAAATAGTAAACAAAATTAAAATGGTCCAGTTTGTAGGATAAAACATGATTTATTTGTGAAATAATGAAGCTTTGTGAACACATTATGTGCGAAGTGGAGATTTGAAACAGAACGGTCCAGGAACCCATGTTTTCATCAGCCACCATGTTGCAATATATTTCAGCAAGAAGTCGAGTTTCACCAGAAGAGTCTACAGAAACACCACGATTACAAAACTGTTTTCAGAACATTGCACAGATTTACACACATTTATAAAGGAAATGCAGCCACAGATTAAGTTTTCTCTGTGTTAAAAAAGATTAATTTCTGTTTAAAAGAAGCAAAAAATAACCTCAACGTTAACTTAGTTCCTTTTCTAAGTGACACCAAACCCAAATCAAGCAGAAACAGAGTCACAAACCTTTTCACCTCCAGAACAGGCAGAACAAAAACTCTGAGGAAATCATTTTCTTTAATTTACCTCATTAAAATTTAAAAAATTAGCAGAACAAGCGAAATGAGGCCAAACAGGAAGTTTGTGCAGGACTTTTTATACACATCAAGTTGAAACAAGAACATTTACATAAAAGAATAAATGAATTTAATACAAATTTAAATCAAAAGTGATGAAAATTTGATTTGTTGGAGCTGATATGACCTTGTGAGAGTTTTTCCCTCACAGATGAATCTGTTCTTCAACTCAGAGTCGGCTTTGGCCCAGCTGGTTGTGGGACTCCTGTTGGGAACCAGCAGTGCATGTTTCCCAGGAATAGAAAATGGCTGCAACATCCAGAACCTTAGAGAGCGAAACACCAGGAAGTCAGAACATAAAATAAGAGAAACATTTTCATTTCTCACAGCAAAACTAACTGCAGATTTTTATGCAACATTTTACTCTCAGCAGGTTTTTTCTCCCCTTAACAATTAAAACTCTTGGTTTTAATTACAATTCCTTCCTTCCTTTTTAACTGTTTAAGATGGAATTTTGCAAACATGAAATCACTTTTTACAGTGCAAACCTGATAAAATGTCAAATATAAATCACTTCCTTACCCCAGAGTATCGACACGTCCATCAACCCAGACCCAGCTGCTGCCAGTCTGTCTCAGTCCCAGCCAGTATCCGTGGTTTTTATCAAAATAGAAATCTGTTCGATTACTGATAAATTCCTACAAGTTAAAAAACCCAGAAATAATCAGTTGAGACGTTTTTCCGTTTTGTTTGGTTGGTTTTTTTGAAGCGCTGGTGGTTAAACTGACCTGTTCTTCCAGATTATCGATAACAACCAGGTCTGCATGGCGGTCGCGGCACAACTGCTGAGCTTCCTGCCAGGTGAACCAGCCGTCTTCATGAAACAAATAACACCTGTGCTGGAACAGAGTCCAGCCTCTCCTGCAGGGCTGGCACTCTGCTCCGGAAACACAAAACAACCTTTACGCCGAAACGCAACCAAAACCGTCCGCATGTGTTCGCACACAATCACAGTTACGGTTTTCCCCGCTAGCTACTGTCTTTATGTTTTCTCAATTCCTGTTTTTATTTTGTTAGTTTTTGTTTTAGTTAGCTGTACTAACCTCGATCTGAGGGCCGTGTAAACGTACTCACTGTTTTCACGACAGAAATCTCTGACTGGAAACAGGTCAAAGGTCAGGATGACTCCCAGCGTCCAGTTGAGGTCGTTTCTGTTTCTGAGGAGAATCTCAGCCTGATTCTCCAGGATTTTCACCTTCATCTTGACCTCACTGAGGTTCACTTCCTGTCTGTACAGAACGGCGCTCACTATGAACGAAACAACAGAAAACATGTCAGAGATTTAGTTTACTCTGATGGAGCTTCAACGAGTTCAGGCCAAAGTTAAAACTAATAAAATAACCAAAACCAACAAAATATCTAAAACTGAACTGGAGAAACATTTTTGATAATTAATGGGGAGAAACTAAAACTAACTGGATCTATGTTGTGAGTTCATGAAACTAAAAAATTCTAAGATTAGATATATTTGTCTTTTACATATTTATGAATCTATTTATTAGCAGTTCACATCAGCTGTTGGAAAATTACTGTTAGTAAATTAGTTTGTCTGCAAAATGGCGAAATCAAAAGTTGGAGGAAACACCAGAGTTATTATTGTTACATTCAATTTATACATTTTTTGAAAATTACATCTTCTGTTGAGTATTCATTACCTAATCAATGTACTTAATCACAACGCAATACTTTTTATCCTGCACCTAAATAATAACTAGCAGACACACTAATTAAAACTGACAATAAAATAAGTCTAATCTATAATGAAAAACCCAAAACTATTATAAGCAGCTGGTTCAAGTTTGCATCTTTTTTAAATTATTTTAAATTTTATATCATTATCATTTATTTCTAAAGGCAAATGGTTGTAATTCCATTTTAGCATCATGACTTATTTTGTGGGGCTGCCCAGTGGTGCAGCTGGTAGAGCTGCTGCTTTGCAGCAAGAAGGTTCTAGGTTAGATTCCCGGTCTTTCTGCATGGAGTCTCCATGTTCTCCCTGTGCATCGTGGGTTCTCTCCGGGTACTCCGGCTTCCTCCCATAGTCCAAAAACATGACTGTCAGGTTAATTGGTTTCTCTAAATTGTCCCTAGGTGTGAGTGTGTGTGCATGGTTGTTTGTTGTCTGGCGACAGAGAGGCACCAGCAACCCTCCCGACCCCAGTAAGGGACAAGGGTGTTGGAAAATGGATGGACTGACTTATTTTGTGCTGATCTATCAAATAAAATCTAAATAAAACACATTACTGGGAGAGTTTGGCTAAAATGCTATTGATAACACGCTAGCCGCTCCTCATGTTAGCCCCCTTGCTAACATTAGCCTTACAGCTAAAATAAGCATATTAGCTCATTTTTATATGCTAGGCACAGTTAGCATGCTAAGTAAATGTAGCCAATGTTAGCATTTAGCTAATCTTGAGCATCAGAATGAAGGATTCTAACCGACACACACATTTTGACAGGAACATTTTAAATTTCTTTATAAATTTTCTAGTTTTTCATGGAAATTTATTTCTCTGAAATCTGATAAAGAAAATGTAATATTTTAATTTTGGCACAATGTAATTAAAAAACACCGAATGCTTATTTAATAATTATCTTTTCATGTCTTAATTTAGCATCAGATGAAACATTTTGAATTTCTTTTTACAATAAATACATGTAGAAATATTTGAAGTATTTTCACTTTATAAAATAATAAGAAAAGCTGATGTATGATGTTTAATTTGAAATGAAGATCTTACTGCGGATGATGATGATGATGCTCGCCGCCAGGAGGGCAGAAACGATTCCCAAACACAACGACCCAAAACGAGAGTTTGGTTCTTCTTCGCCTGTTTGGTAAAAAACAAAAACATGAAAGTGACGAATTCAGATAGAAAATCTAACAAGGAGCTCAAACACTTTGTGAGCAGCAGGTTTGTTGAAAACAAAGCAGGATTTTAGTTTAAAAACAACAAAAGTTGAAGAAAAATTTGAAGCTTAAAGAGTTTGCTTTTTAGGTTTCTGTGAGTTTTCAGTAAAAATTCCAAGTTTATTTTGTTATTCTACTCAGTTATGTTGTAAAACTCAGAGATCCACGTACCTTTTGGAAGTTTATGGATGTAATTCACACCACAGGAAGCTCCTTCATTCATGATCCAAACGAGACAGAAAAAACTTAAACATCAAAACCCAGAACGTTTACATCTGACCAGATGATCCGCTCACCCAGCCTGAGGAAAGAGAGCAAGAAGTCAGATTTAGTCAATTCTGTTGCACATCTGGGATTTTTAGGAACTCATCCACCCTGTTGCTCTGCAAGCTGTTGGCTCAGATGTTTTCCTGTTACATTTGTTTCCTGTTTTGCTTCACATCATCAGAAGAGCTTAGGCACATTTAAATGATTATAAAAAACTGAATCCTTCTCATTGTTTTTATTAAACCAATACATTTTCTAAATCCTTTCCTATTGTGGAAATGCTCAACTCTGATGTTCTTCTTCTGCAGATGATAATATGGTGGAAGTTTTTTATGTTCCCTTTAGAAAACCACTTAACTATTCTTTCTTATGTTATTCTTAGAATTTTGCATATTTGCTGGACTCCTGCGGCATTGTGTTGTTTCTGCTGCCACAAGATTATTTCTGAACAACCCTCGTTTATTTTGTGTGACATGTTTAGGAGAAATAAAGACAAAAGAAAAGGCTAAAATGAATTGTGATGGTCATCCATCACCTGTAACACCGTATTACAAGTCATGAAAATAAAGGAAAGGTGAAGTTCTGCTCTTAAAGTGAGACATATAAATACCCTACATCCTACACTCTGAACAGAAATCATCTTCTGTAAAACTCCTGCACTGATTTAACATGTAAATCTGGTATAAAGAGAAAACAAGAATCTCACCGTAGACTGTAATTATAATAACCGCCACCAGGCGGAGACAAAGTATCACCACAAACACGAGCAGCCGCAGAGGACGAGCAGCAACTTCCGCTTCTGATTAGAAAACAGGAAAAACTGCTTAACAGTTCAACTTTTATTAACATTAATATCACGTTACATTTAAATAACTACAAGTTAGAACCCTGTAGTTATTCAAGTACAACAAATGTTATAAGTTCTGGAAAAAATAGTTGGGGATACTTTAATTTTGCTTCATCAAACTTAATCAGTTTTTATTTTTAATAACTTACTTGGAACAGCAGCCTCAGACTTTCTGTGCTGAACTTCAGCCGAAGCTGTTTTTGGCCGAGCAATTCACCAAGGAGGTGAATCCAAAGCAATTCACCAAGGAGGATTTTACAAATAAAGTAATAAAATATTACTTACTTGCTAACAATCCAGCTGTTATCAATACTGATAACAGGCTGCTGGGGAAACTGCATAAGTAAATAAATGACTCTGAATAATTTGTGGGGTTTTTATAACATTCCTGTTATTATATTTCTCTGAGTGCCGTCAAAAAGATTTTATGGGAAAATTCATTTATTCCAACTTTTTGGGCATCATTATGTAAATTTGATCATTGAATTAGAAAAAATAAACAGTAAACTCAAACAGCACCAAGTTCTTATCTGAGAAAATATCACTACAGTGGTTTTGTTGCTTTGTGGGTATAAAAATAGAATGTTTTATGAAGAACAACTTTATAAAACTATATAAAGTTGCTTTGTAAAAGCAGGTTTATGTAGTTACTTTTATAAAGAAACCATAAAAAATTCCTCTATGTTGACTTTCTATCATAGTTTTTACATTACAAGGAATTCAACCAAACTTAGATTTCATAGCAACTCAAAGTAAGAAGGTTCCTTCACAGAGTTTTAATAGATGAATACATTATTACTCCTGTGGGTGGGAAGGATCTTCTGTAGAGGTCTGTGCTGCAGCACATCTAAAGAAGCCTCTGACCACCAATCAATTAGCACTTCAAGAAAAGAAAGGTGAAATGGAGAAAAGTAGTTCAAAGTGATAATGACGACCCTCTCTGCAGAGAATCATCATAAGTTCTGTAAAATGGTCACGTCTCTGCAGACCCCACACATCCTGGACACAAACCCTTTAGACTTTTACCATCAGGCCGGCGGCACCAGAAACAGCTTCTTCCCTCCTAGTTTCTCTCTGATGAACACTTAGTGTAAATGTCCCTGTTTGGTTTCATAACTTTGTCTGAAAAGAAGAAGTGGACATCCTGTCTCCACTCAGAGCCTCAGAATGATGTCGAAGCGTCTCTGTGGAGGTTTAACTTTGTCCGTCTCTCTGGGAGATTAAACAATTTTTAATCATGGAGGAAGAACTGAATTATGCAAATGTGACTTTTCAGACTAATGGTGTCTCCACACACATCGACTCAGGTGAGGTTCTTATTTTACCACTTTGCTCATTTTGATCAGTTTTATATTCACAGCAGAGGCGATAAGATGCTTTAAAATAACAGCTTAAGAGTGGAACACTGCTATTTGATCATTTATTGAGTTTTACAACTAAACTTCTTAATTAAGATTAACACAAATATCTTCTGTTAATTAAAAGGCAGAAATAATTATTTGATTTTAGTGGGTTTTGGTCCAGCCTCAGCTCAGTGGATGTGGTACAAAACTTCGACTGAATCATTTATTTCCATCTCGTTTCTGTGCATGTCTGCAGAAACGTCACTGCAGACATGCACATTGTTCAAACACAGAACAAGAAAAGAAAAAAATTATTTTCTCCTCATGTAATCCTCCTAAAACCGTCATGTTTCCATGGCGATGTAGAAACAAATGGCTCACCATCCATGTGAGGTTTTCCTCCTGAGGCAGCCAGAATTAAAAATGTCAGTTCCTCTTTCTGTTCCAACAATAACTGCAGTTATTTCTGATCACATCTGGGTTCTGCCATTTTAAATTACAATGATTTGTTAGTTTATTGATTTTTTACCTCATCATTCAGAACGAAAAAGAAATGAAAGTTTTCCTTTAGGGTGTATTGATTTGTAACTTTCTTTTTTTTTTTTAAGTTTATTTTCCTGTTTAAAATTAGCAGCTTTAGCAGCAGAAGGGACAGATACTGGATGGAAGTGATTCAAATGACTTTGGGAAGTGAATCTGAATGAAAGACTGAATTTTAACACAAATTGCAAAGCTGCAGTCAGAATGTAAAGTTTGAAATGTTATTATTGCCACTTACTGTTCATATCTGTTATTAACCCCGAAAAAAACACAATGTTTATGTATTTTAAGTTTTAGAGAACAAAAAACATGTAACATTTATATGGTCCTGTTTTGTTTTCTGTTTTTATATTTTTCTTAGAAAAATCGAGACTGAAAGAAATAATTTACGATGAGGTGAAGGCAGAGGAGAAGACGCAGGATATGCATCCCATAATGACAGGTCAAACCCGACAGCAGCCATTGTGTTGATTTATATTTTTCTTGCACATTTGGTCAAAACTTTCTTTCTGTTGGTCTCAGACGTTCAGCTCTTGCCTACCAAGATGGCGCGGATCACTTCCAGTTCAGACTTGTGGGAACTCTGTATTAAAACTGAAAAATTGTGACTTTTTATTGATCTGTTTTTCACAGGAAATGAAAAGAGAGCTCAGGTTCACCCTCTGCTGTTTTTGGGGATAATCTGCTTCATCCTGCTGCTGGCCATCATCATCCTCAGTGTCTGCTGTAAGTCTGTCTGTTTCTGTCAGTCTGTCGGAGCGTCCGCCTGAGCAGGTAAAGCATTTTAACATCTGACTGCAGTCACGTACGAGCAGAGGAGACAGTTGGGCGTTTTAATGAAGCAGAATCTGGAGCTGGAGACGGCGAGTGCTGCTTTACGGAGACGAACCGCAGAACTGCTCCGAGAGAGAAACCGACTCAACTGGACTCTAGACGTCATCCTGGATTATGACAACTTTCCTGCGGCTAAGCGCTGCCCACAGAAACGTTGGAAAATACAGATTTTAAAAGACCATTTCTGCAAAGTGTTTCAAATCCTCTAAGCTTTTTAATAAGTTTTTAATTGTTTTACAGATTGTAAGCCATGCCCGAACGGCTGGGCGATGTTTCAGTCCAACTGTTACCTGTTTACAAAAGACAAGTACAGCTACAACTGGAACACCTGGGAGAAAAGCCAAGAGTTTTGTGTGGAAAAGAATGCAAAGCTGGCGGTGATCGACAGCCAGGAGGAGCAGGTGAAGATTCAACTACACAAAACACATCCAACGTTTTTTAACTATTACATTTTCAGAGTGTGAAAACAAACAGATTTTTATAATGGATTTTTACAAAAAAAAAAAATTAATAGCAATGTTTTGGTTTCTTTAGCCTGTCAGAGAAAAAAAAGTTTTTTCCTGAGTCATGTCTTCATCCTGTTATGTAATATTTCCAAACTAAATACATTTACAAGCTAGACTAAATATTTAGCTTTCAAATACATTTTTAATTTGTGAATTACATATTTAGTTTGAAACTCTGACATTTATAAATGTAGGAATGAGACGGTGAAAATATGATTTTGCCGCTAAATTGTTTACTGTGTAACTTTACAAATGGCACCCAGTTTTTTTGTTTTGCTTGTTTGCTTGTTTTAAAGATTTTTAATCTTCTTTCATTTAAAATGCAGAAATTTATAAACAACAACACAAAAAAATACAACGACAATAATCACGGCTTCTGGATCGGGTTGAAGAAAAACTCGGAGGACTTGTGGACGTGGGCAGACGGCAGGAACCTCTCTGTGACGTAAGCACCAACTAAACACAAGAAAAACCTCAGCATTTCCTCATTTTCACTGAAAACCCAGAAAAACCCTCAGTAGTTTTCACAAGCAGGAGGTGAAAGGTCGCAGTGAAACTTTCATCATTCACCTCCTTCTGCTTCTGCTTCGGTTTGTTGCAGTTTATTTTTACATTTGACCAAGACGGTCATCCCACTGTTTGGTTTTGGTTTCTTTGTTATTTATCTCTCTGTTTCACTCCTAACTGCACTTTCTGAACAAATTGGAGAGTTTTTTATATGTTTGATCTATTCTGTGAAGCATTTGTGCTTTTATGTGTTGGTGCAGAGTTATCAATTAAATTTGTAGTTCTGTTTATTTATGTTTGTGTTTTAAAAGTTATTTCAGTCATTTTTGTGTATTGGATGGATATCGGTCGATACTAAGCCTTAGTTGTCGGCATTGGAGGTGAAAAAAGTGGATCGTTGAGTCCCTACAACAAAATGCTTCTTTTCTTCTTTAGAAAAGGTTTCGATAGTTTGATTATTTCCATTTTAATATATTTCTAATAATGGATAAATTGGTTTTTGGTGGTTAAATGAAAGATCTGCAGAATTAGTAAGAAAAAATCATGACTAGGATAATCAATCACTAGAATAATTATTGGTTTCAGCCCTAACTCTGTTCATTCAAATGTCATAAAGAGATGAAGCAGCACAGGAAGCATCTCTTCTGATCAGCTTCCTAAAACAAGCAGCTGGTTGAAGTTTCTTGGGTCTGAGCAGAACCAGAGTGACTCCATGTGTTTCCGTTCTTCAGCTTCTGGTCGACAGAAGAAGTTGGAAATCGACTCTCCTGTGGTTTAATTAACCCGCATCTCAATAATTCATCCAACTGGGCCAAAAGCAGCTGCAGCATGAAGAACCGCTGGATCTGTGAGACCAGAGTCCTGATCCGACCCGATTAGGATCCACAAACTCAACCAGTATTTATAACTATTTAAAACCTTTCAGTGTTTCCTGTTTGTGTTCAGTGTCATTATTGTTGTCGTTATTTAACAGGATCTGACTTCAGACAGGATCTCTTTACTTCTGTTAACCATAAATCTCATTTCTGTGCTTAAATATTAAACCAGGCACAAAACTTATACCTAGTAGATGAAGCTCCATTGTTTCCTGCAGACACTGATGATGCATTTTGCTTTAGCTCTCCATGTTTTCCCATCCTGACAGGATTTCTGATGCTAAACGTTGGCTGAGTTTCTGGATTTGATTGTTTTTTTTCTCTGCCTAAGATCTTCTGTCATTTTCTTTATGTTCTTAAAATTAACTATTAAAATGTCTAAAAAGTTTCTGAATCTACCTCATAATTTCTTCACACAGGGATGTCCAAATTGTGGCCCAGGAGCCATTTGGGGCCCTCTGGATGATTTTGTTTGCCCCCTCAGTCCACAATTCAAGAATATAGAAAATAATTTCTGATTTTACAAATAAAATTTTCTTAAAACATTCATGAATTTAGGTTCAAGACAAAGTGTTTAATTAAAAACGTTTTTTAAAAATCCTAAAAAAAAGTTTCAAAAATATTAACCTGTCATTTAAAACAGCAACTGTGCGAAACCCTGTTTTATGTTTTGGATTTAGATTACTTTTCTTCAAAATTTTATTACTTTGCTTTATGAAGATATTGTATATTTGTTATGTTATCAAAGTCATAAACACAACAAAAGTCTTAAGAAATTAGAGCAAATTCTAATTCTAATGTGGACCAAAAAGCAGAGTTTTTAGACTCTGCTTCGTCTAAAAACTTTTCTTCAGAAGTTTTGTGTTGATTCCTTTCAGTAGCTTTTGGTGCAGCGCCCCCACAGGCAAGGAGGGGAACTGGTTTTTAAACTAGTTTGGATCGTTTGACACAGTGCAGTGAGAAAGTGAACCACAGCAGCTGAAAATGTAAAGGCTGGTGAAACCAGCCTGATGGTTTGTCTCCAGCAGCTTTGCACATGTTGAAATGTGTCGGCTTGTTGCATCACAGCGGTGAGAAAAGGTTTGTCAAAGAAGGAGGAAATGTTTCCCAGAACAGTTTGAGCAATGAAACATCCACAGGGCAGCTATAGATATGCATCAGACTCTGAGGTTGTTTTAAAATATGCGAAGAGGAAGAGGAACCGTCTGAGCTGCAGCCAATATGATTGAAAGGCTGGTAGGCATTTTTCTGATCAGTTACTTTCTGTGTGAAGGATGGAGAACAACGGGGACACAGTCTGCTATGCCACAGTCAATATCAAAAGTAGCAAACCTTCTCCTAAAGGTAAGAGACTCTGTTTCATGAGGTTTAGGAGGCAAAACGCAAAGCGCTTTATCACCTCTTCAGAAAGTTAAAACTGGATTTTATTACATTACATGGAATAAGCCTTAAGCTTGTTTTATCAGTGAAATTTCTTGTTATACAAAAAAACATTGAGTATTTTGTGCCTTGTAATTTTCCTGTCATTATGAGGATGAAGTGAATCCTCTGCTGTTTCTGTGCTTCAGACACTGAGGAGGATTCAACCGTTTACTCTGAAGTGAATCAGAAGAAAGCAGCTGCCACTCAAACAAGTAAGTGTAACTATAATCCATCCGTCCGTGTTTTTTTCCAACTGCACACAAATCCTGAAGCACATTCAGAGACGAGTTTACCGAACAATGGAGGGAACCCACACATGCATTAAACATTAAAACTCCCTGCAAAACGACACCAGGCCAAGACTGAATGCTACTGTTACTTAATGTGCAACTGGTAACATTAATATGAATGTAAATATGTAAAAATGAAAAAGGAACAAAAAAAGAGGAAGAAGTTAACAAAAGGTGCAAATCTACGGTGTCCCTGAAATGCAAAACATTTCAACAAACCAAAAGTATGTTGCTGTTTTTATTTCCTCTGTAATTGTGTTTAGTTAATGTTTTGTGATTTTTTTTATTTTGTAGTTATTAAAGTCATTGTGTTGTTCAATATGTTTTTGTGTTCTTAAATTTGTAGTTGTGTGATTTGCTGATGCAGTTTTGCACTTCAGGGCCTCCATACAAAACACACACTGTGTCATGTTTGGTTTTAAGATGGACAAAATTAAATTTAAATAGCGGAGTAAAACATGTATTTCATAGGAAGATGGAACAAACAGTTAAAACTATTTTATTGTGATCTAACTTTGAGTCAAAAGGTTCAATCAAAGAGGTTAAATTTTATTAACGAGTTTTTAAGGCAGATGCTTAAATTTGCTACTGCAGACAAAAATAAACACAGTGGAAAATGAATAACCATGTTAATGTTGCTGACGTGCTTTTCATTGTTTCTGCCAGGCCAAGAGGAAGAGGAAACAGCATCATCCCGTCACTCTCGTCTGATGCTGGTGTGTTTGGGGATTCTCTGCGTCCTGCTGGTTGTGAGCATCACCGTCACCGTCTACAGTGAGTTTCACCTCAGCAGAATAAACCTCAGTTAGCTTCCTTTACAAAGCCTGGTCAGGGTTGATCATTTGGTGTTTGACAGTAGATGATGCTGCATAAGTAAACTGTTGTTGTGGCAGCTTGTAGGTCAGTAAATAACAGGTCAGGTTGAAATCAAGTCAAAGAACATTTCATGGATTCAGGTGAAAAATAAGTTTAAAACAGATAAATTAAAAATGTAACAAAAAGGCAATGTGGAAACATACGTAATATGTTTATGTATATTGTAATTCAAGTATATGTAGATAAAAAGTGACAAAATCATTACAGGGGACACTACCTGTGTTTACATTAAACAAATAAAAATTTGCTGAATGGAAACAGAAACTAAGATTAAAACGTTTTGGGGCTTGGATGAAGTGGCTTTTCGGTCGTATATTAAAAGATGTATTTCACAAAACTGCAATGGAAACCGGATGTTACTACTGGCAGAAACTACAAAGAAGACGTCAGGAAGTGGAAGGAGGATGCTGGTTTGTTTTTATTTCTTTGCTTGTTTGGACAATGTGCAGCTGGTTCTTAAATAGCATTATAATTCATAAACGTTGTTTGTCACTCAAACGTGTTGAATCCAAAATTCCCCAACCCGTAGCCGTTGGAGAGACAAGCATGAGCGCTTTGTCTCTCCAACGCCAACATCTCTGATGGCTGATAAATGAATATATCTCATTTATTTGTTTACATTTGTCGCTGCCCTGATTTTTAATGACTAATTATGATTTTAATCTAAAATCCAATGCAGCTGCGAAAAATTTGCACACATTTGTATTGGAAATGCGGCTCCAGAGATAAAGAGGAGAAACCACCATGCACACAGTTCTGCCCATTTAGAGCATGAAATTAACCCAACAGTTATGTTTTGAACAATGAAAGCAGGTTGGAGTACCTGGAGAATATCCACACAAACATAAGGAGAACACGCTACCTCCATCCAAATAGACCCTGAATGGCTGCTGGGTTTTTAGCTGAACCGTTTCTGATCCAAATACTTACAATAATCCACACAAAGTCCGATGAGCGGCGACCTTTACCTCCTTCCCTTTGAGCAGTTCCTCAGTTCTCGGCATTCCACATATAACGATAAAATAACCTGTGTGGAGCCAAACTAACTACTTCACATCCATTGTCTTTCTGATTTCCTGTCATGCAACACATTTCACATGAAAAATCATATGAAATGTGATGTTTTTCAGCACCACTAGATGGCGCTGTTGCACAAGAATATACTAAAAGAAGATCTTACTGTTAAGGAAATAAACAGTATTACAAAGCGACATTTCTGGCTCCTACACATTTTATATTGGGATTCAAACTCTGGACCTTCTTATTGAAAGACAATAGCAAAAATTAACAGTTAAATCAAATATTAACTGTCGTTTTTCCACCTTTTCTTTACAGAGCAAGACATTTTCTTGAAATATATAAACATATTGTTTCCTTGTCCTTATGTCCTTTAAAGTTCATGTATTTATGGTTTATGACTGAATTGTTCAGAAAACTTCAGTCAAATTCCTTGTTTGTCCTTCAATTTGGCCAATAAAGCCGATTTTTCTTGCAATACTAAAAACACTTTCTGATGTCTGAGAGAAATGTGATGTGTTAATTCTTCTCTGATGCAGGCAGATTTAATGACTTTCTGACTAACTTATGTTCTTACAGTGAGCATGAAGACGACAAAGCAGCAGACAGAAATCAATAACCTAATCAAAGAAAATGAGCGAGTGACTGAGGAAAATAAAATGATGCAGAACAAAAACAGGGAGCTGAGCCAAGAGAGACGACCTGAGCCGAGAGAGAGACGGCCTGAGCCGAGAGAGAGACGACCTGAGACGAGAGAGAGACGGCCTGAACAAGACTCTGGAATTCATCCAGACGTTTGACAACTTTCCTGTGAAAGACTACTGTCCTGACAAAGGTGATTAATGTTCTAGATTAACTTTGAAACTCTCGATCATTGTTACTTTATAACAAATCTTCATTATGAACAGTGGTTTAAAACAAACCTGAAATCCCTTAAACTTGCCTGACAGCAAAGGGAGCCAGTAAATTTTATTCATTAGCAACAGGTTTACACTGAAGCCCTGAGTTCAGAGAATACTGTTTTAATTTGGAGTGAACCGAACACAAAGCCCTGTGGTACACCACTTCTAATCCAACAGGTAGCTCAATCTAATCTGACCTGCACTCTACCCTGTTGTCTTTGCTTGAGCCATTTTAACCATTTAAACATTAAATAAACACACAGGAATTTCTTTTTATATCCTCATTTTTTCCCTATTTCATATTATTTTACCAAGATTTCACTTCTTTCTGCTCTTTCCTCTCGTCTAACGGATCCAGAGTGTAAACCGTGCCAGACAAACTGGATTCTCTTCCAGGAAAAATGCTACCTTTTTTACGATCCACATCCTTGGCTGACCTGGACAGAAAGTCGAAGGTTCTGTCAGCACAAACATGCAGATTTGGTTGTGATTGATGATCTGGAGGAACAGGTAAAATCTAACTCTTCCTCCACACTAACATAAGAAATCTAAGATATATCTGGAAGATTTTGTGTGAAATTGATGACTTGAAGTAAGAAGATTTATAAAAATCTAAAATAATCTGCTCACAGGAATTTGTCAGCAATCACACCAAATACTACTATGACGTACACCATGGATACTGGATTGGCTTACAACAAACTAACAACAACTGGATCTGGGTTGATGGACGGAGAGACACTCTTGGGTAAGAACCAAACAAAAAGAAATATAAATATAACACAGAAAACTGCACATTTCTAAGTGACCTTTTGCACCATGTGCTGTTCGATCAGCAGCTTTTTGCTTTAATCTGCCAGGTTTCTTTTTAAATCCGTCTTTTTTTATGTAGAGACACAACATGTAGATTATCAGTTTGATGTCAATTAGCTGCTGTGTGATTTTTATTTTTTGTTCTGAGGTTCTTGTCTCTGTTTTAAAGGTTCTGGAAGGAAGGGGGCAATGGCTATATCAGAACCAAAAGCTCTGCTCATCCCATTGAAAAGTCACACAGAGAACTGGGGGAGAAACAAAGATGTTTTTCAGTGCAAATTCATCTGTGAGAACGAAGCTGTCATTTGGCCCGTCTGACTGTTCAAGCAGGAATACAGTTCAAACTGCCTCAGTTCCTGAAACATTTAGCTGTTTCTTCACTATTTCCTCATAATGTTCTTTCCTCATGATGTCATCTATTTTATGAAGAGCATCTGCAGCAAAACAATCCCACAACATAATGCTGCCACCGCCATGTTTCACAGTTGGGATGCTGATCTTCCCCCCTTTTCCTCTAAATGTAACAAACGGTTCCACTTCAGACCACAGGACATGTCTCCATCTTTGATCATCTGCAATCTGTGTTTATAATGTTTCTTTTGAAGTGAGTCCAGTTTTACAAACAAAACGGTTTATTCCTGTTGGAAACAAATCAAATTGTTTGTGTAAACCTGAATTGGTCTGTTTGCTTGTTGTCATTGAACTTGTTGCTGTGACACTGAGCCACAGCAGCTTGGTGCCTAAACATGGCTCCACATAACCGCAGGCAGCACCAGCAGTCATTGTAACCAGGTCCCTTTTCAAAGAAGATCATTTATAACAACAGTCAAAAAAAGTGTCCAAATAACCAGAGTGAAGTTGTCGCGACCTCCAACATCTTCAAATCTGACAAGATGGGTGTAAATTATTTCTGCAGTGAATATTTTTGCTCGCTATAATTTTAAGAATATTATTAGAGAAGTTTCCAGAGGTCAACGGAGGTCATCATCAATACCTTAAAAGCAAAAGGAGCACAAATGTTTGTCACATTTGTGCAGCAAACATTTTTGCACAGACGTAGCTGAGTTAATTCACACCAAATGTTTTTGATTTTGTAAATGCAAAGCAGGGAGGTTGACCTCTGATGACCTCTGGAAAATTTTTATGAACATTTTTAAAATGATAGCAGCACAAATGAATATTTTGCTGCACCAACATTTGACACCAATTTTGTTAGATTTGAAGAAGGTGGGAGGAAAACTTCAGTCAGACTTCCAAAAACTGGGATGTAAAGCAGTTTGAACTTCCTTGATGCTGAAATAAATATAAACTTGATTGATTGGAAACATGGTAGAAGCCTTCTGCATGAGCAGAGTCAGGTCGTAGCTAACTGCATTCACTTCTGTGCTTTTTATTTGAGTCATTTTATTATAACGTATAGCTACTCTTACTTGAGTAAAAGTTCTGGATCTTCTGCCCACTGAGAAACTTCACTGAATGAAAAACAAACATGTTTAACCAGAACATCCACCAGACACACCTGCAAGTTTTACTAGTTTCATCAATTTTGTCTTGGAAGAAAAATTATTTAGAAAAATGTTTCTTTTTTCTGATTTTGTTTTTTTCATAATTATGACTTATATAAATAATTTTCATCTAACTCTTTAAAATACCAATATTTCCACATAATCTGGGTCAGCCTGGTGGTTAAATGTTTAAATATAAAAGAATTTCAGTTTTGATCAGTTACTCAGACTTTTTACAAAATACTTTTTTACTCTGACTTGAGTAACTTCTTGGACAGCTGCCTTTCACTGTAACTTGAGCATAATTTCTGGGCACTCTGGTTGGTTTTATCCATCCGGGTTTATCAGGACATTAAGATCGCTGAGGCTCTTCACCTGTCGGACGGTCTGGTGCATTTCAGCATCACTTCTGTCAGACTTATTAGCTTGCAGCCTTCAGAGGTTGTGAAGCGCTCTGGGGTCCGAAGGCCAAATGAAGCACCATTTCCTGTGTTACATGATGTGTCAACGTGGTGTGAAAGGGAGCGGAAAAAGAGCTTTTATACTCATGCTGCATCAGGTCGTCTTTAAAAAAGAGGAAGAGGAACCCGCCCAGTTCACATGCTGAGTTCGCTCCAGCAGCTGCTGGACATTTTTCTGATGTTTAAATCTTTATTATCTTCTTTGTGAAGAATGAAGAGCAAAGAGGACAACGACTATTATTCTACAGTGAATATCAAAAATGAAAAACCTTCTCCAGAAAGTAAGTGACTTCATACAAATTACAGGTTTTATGAAGATTTTCAACTCAAATCCATTTAATATGTTTTATTACCTCTATAGAGTTAAAATGTGATGTAATGGGAGTTTCTGTCATGATCTAGTCGGGACATTTGTCTGTTTTCATGTCAATATAAACCTTCAGCCTTCATCTCAGCAAACCAAGTTTAGTTGCAGCAACAATTCAAAGTCCTTTATATGATGAAAACATAAAAAGCAAAGTCATTACAATGCAGTGGCATAATAAAGGAAAGTAAATATGATTTGGAGTATGGACTAAGAAGATTAATGATGTTTCAGTTATAAATAAAATATTCAACAGCAACTCTACACAAATGTTTTTACCTTGGTGGAAATGAACTCAGGATTTAATCATTTTTCAAATTTTCTGGAGCTTTGTTGCAGATTAATGAAGTATAAAACTCAATGCCGCCTCTACATGTGTGATTCTGATTGAGATGCAGACTAGACTAGAACCTACAGACCCGAATGGCCTCAGATGAATCCCACCAGGCAGACCCACGAAGACACTCCTCCACTAATCAGTTCGAAGATTAACACATGGATGGGTTTCTGTCAAGATCTAGAGGGGACATTTGTCTGATGAAGCTAGAAGTATTCTTAGGATAAAAGCCTGACTTTGTAATCGTCTTTATGTGTCTCTGAAGGCTGAGGTCAGACTATCACTAAAGCCAGATTACTGGTCTGATCACTAGTTTCTGACTGTAATAACTGAAGCTGTGAGTTGACTCTTGATCGATCCTCCTTTGGTACAAAATATTACTTCATTTATTCAGCTGAGGGAAGTTATGGCACATCCACTCATTGGTTTGTTCTGTGCATCTACTCAGCGCTTCAATGGTTCACAGTCACCTGGTGACATGGTAATGTAGAGCTGCATCACCTGCATAGTAAAGGAAACTCATCTTGTTGTTTGTTATAATCTGAGCTCATGGGAGCATGTACATAGTAAATAAGAGGTTTGCAACATGGAGCGCTGCATGTGAGTTTTGGAAACTCTGCTCTAAATTTACCTGTTGACACAAACGACAGGTAAAAAACAGAAAGTGAAAATCTTCCTAACTGTGAAATTCAGTGATGGTTATAAAGATAAGAGGAAACTGAACAAGTGAAGAAATAGCTAAATCCCGAGAAAGTTTGCATGTTTTGATGTTGCAAAGTCAGAACTAATAACTGAGAGCTGAAAGAAAATGCAAAGCCAGTAAAGGATCATTCGAGAGTTTTCCAGCCTGCAGTGGGAGCAGATGGATGAACACAAGATACTGTCGCAGTAAGACTTAGACTTGCATGGCTTAATCTTGGAGACAAGACTATTCTACTGGCAGGATCACCCAGGTAGACCCCAGGTAAGTGTTACCACTGCGGTCTCGGTTTGCCCCGGTAGTTTCTCAGACGATGCCTTTTTCCCCGGGGCAGAGCCTCAGCTGCAGCTTCTTTACTGTCCAAAGCAGTAAGGGTTTGAGAAACAGCATGACATCTGCAGCCGCCCTGCAGCGGGCGCCAGCGGAGGACCGCTGGGAGAGACAGGGTGTCTCTGTCTCTACCGATCGGACTGCAGAGATCATAACATCGACATCAATCCAGGCCTGAGTGGCACCAGAGACTCAGGCTGGGAACCAAACAGGATGTAGAGTGAAGGCCAATGAATAACTCTTTATTTTCTCTTTCTGTAGACCCCAGGTAAGGGCGTTGGGGCGTTGAGACATCATCTATTTTGAGTTGAATTTAACTGAATTCATTTGGCTGATTAAAAATACAGCTAAATGTTAGAATATAAATTTGTCAAAGGAAATCTGGTTTAAACCACATCAGCAGCCACACTGATCATCATCGTTTCTTTCAGGTCCAGCAGAAGAGGAAGCATCAACACTCTGTCACTGTTGTCTGATGTTGCTGTGTTTTCTGATTTTTTCTGCGCTGATAACTGCAAGAATTGTCATCACTATGCACAGTGAGTTTCACTTCAACAAAATAAACTTTATATAGCAAGAAGGGTGGTAAGGGGCACAGGAATGATGCTATGAGTCAGTTTGACTTAATGCTGCCCTGTTTAAACATACCGAGACGTTAAAGTTTCAGAAGAAGAAGCTAGGAGATATGCTGGCCTGCCGATCAGCAGCAACAAGCTGACTAGGATAAATGTGTGATTTTATGAGCCCAAAAGTGAGCAGAGGTCACCGTATGAGTTCAACAGCTCAATAAAAAGAATCAAGGACCGCAAAGCAAAAATCTTTCATCAATACTCAAATCAACAAATCCCTGATTCATGCTTTTCTCCCAGAAAGTCCTGTCACAGGTGGACCTGTGCAATGTAATCCTGTCAGTCACTAAGCATCAGTCAGCATTTTGCTGAAAACGTAAAGACCTTCAGCTGCACCAAACATATCCAAAAATCTGCTTTTGTGTTCTTGACTCACCAAATAATAATGGATGGACAGCAAGATTTCCAACATAAAAGCACGACACACACATAAAACAGTACAATTAGCAACAAAATGGTATAACACACAGTATTACAAAATTAAGCATCTAGAAATCTAGAGACCAATTAGACTGGAAGTAGCATTTCTCTGAGAGGAAGCCGGAGTCCCCAGAGAGAATCTGCACATCAACGCAGAGGACATGCAAACTGCACACATATACACAAGGATTCAAACCCTGGACTTTACTGCTGCAAGGCAACAGTGCTGCAGTATATAATGAACAGCACCAAAACATTACAGACAATGAAATACTAAACTCAGTCAATTGATGCTGATACTTTTTTACTATAAAACAAGGAATTTTCCTAAAATACTTGAACATATTGTTGCTTTAGCCTCATGTCCTCCAAATTCATGTATTTTATGACTGAACTCTGTGGGGCTTGAAACCAAAATAAAGCTCCAAGGCTGACTCTTCTTCTCTGATGCAGGCAGATTTAATGACTTTCTGACTAACTTATGTTCTTACAGTAAGCATGAAGATGACGACGCAGCAGACAGAAATCAATAACCTAATCAAAGAAAATGAGCGAGTGACTGAGGAAAATAAAATGCTGCAGAACAAAAACAGGGAGCTGAGCCGAGAGAGAGACGACCTGAACAAGACTCTGGAATTCATCCAGACGTTTGACAACTTTCCTGTGAAAGACTACTGTCCTGACAAAGGTGATTAATGTTCTAGATTAACTTTGAAACTCTCGATCATTGTTACTTTATAACAAATCTTCATTATGAACAGTGGTTTAAAACAAACCTGAAATCCCTTAAACTTGCCTGACAGCAAAGGGAGCCAGTAAATTTTATTCATTAGCAACAGGTTTACACTGAAGCCCTGAGTTCAGAGAATACTGTTTTAATTTGGAGTGAACCGAACACAAAGCCCTGTGGTACACCACTTCTAATCCAACAGGTAGCTCAATCTAATCTGACCTGCACTCTACCCTGTTGTCTTTGCTTGAGCCATTTTAACCATTTAAACATTAAATAAACACACAGGAATTTCTTTTTATATCCTCATTTTTTCCCTATTTCATATTATTTTACCAAGATTTCACTTCTTTCTGCTCTTTCCTCTCGTCTAACGGATCCAGAGTGTAAACCGTGCCAGACAAACTGGATTCTCTTCCAGGAAAAATGCTACCTTTTTTACGATCCACATCCTTGGCTGACCTGGACAGAAAGTCGAAGGTTCTGTCAGCACAAACATGCAGATTTGGTTGTGATTGATGATCTGGAGGAACAGGTAAAATCTAACTCTTCCTCCACACTAACATAAGAAATCTAAATATATCTGGAAGATTTTGTGTGAAATTGATGACTTGAAGTAAGAAGATTTATAAAAATCTAAAATAATCTGCTCACAGGAATTTGTCAGCAATCACACCAAATACTACTTTGACGAAAACCACGGATACTGGATGGGCTTACAACAAACTAACAACAACTGGATCTGGGTTGATGGACAGAGAGACACTCTTGGGTAAGAACCAAACAAAAAGAAATATAAATGAAGCATTTTATGGGTGTTTTGTCCACCTCAGTGTAGAGGGGTGAAAAACAATAATTAAGAAAATAGGCACCCAACATAAATTTTTGTTTTGTCTTTAATTTTTGTTGTTGTAATAAGTTCTTTAGTGTTACTTTAAGTTAGTCTATGCAATTCCACGCACAACCGCTAGAGGCGCTGCTGCGTTGGTGGCATGGAGAAGATTGAGCACAAAAGAAGAATAAATCTAGTTGACGGTTAAAGAAGCTCAACGTGTGTCTCATCTTGTCCCTGTCACATGTCAGTATAAATGTTTTTCCTAAATATACATCAGTCCTGGAGGAGTGAGGCGGTTCTTGGATCGAATAACAGTTGAGTCGTGAGGTTCGTTTGGTGATTGTTGTTGTGTGAGAGCCAGGCCGGTTCTGGGCGGGATGGTGGTGCTGGCGGACTGTGGGTTAGCATCGGAGCTAGCCGAAGCTGAGGGATTGCGGGGTTCCGTATAGTGTGTCAATACTGGTTAAAAATTCTTATTTCCTGTTAAACTGACAACTGAATGCCAGTTTCTAATGCGTGCAGCTGTGATTAAAAAGCCCAACATTCCTCGGGAATAATGAATCTGAGTTATGATTGACTGCAGAAGCTGGAAGCCATGGTGTTTAGAAACTTTAAGGTTTTTCTTTTTACCAGAGGCTAAATAGCACTTGGATCAGTACAGAAGCAAATGTATTTTTGCTACATTCTGAAAATGTTTTACAGAGACGTTGTCATTTGCCTGCATTAAGACATTCAGACTTTGTAAGAAGAATAAATGTTCTAGTTGACGGTTAAAGAAGCTCCACGTGTGTCTCATCTTTTCCATGCCACAGCATCACACGTTGAGGGAAGACCATCTTCTACATTAGCCTCAGCCATCCCAGGTTGCAGGGTAACATCAGCAGTGCAATAATCAGGATGGACATGAACAGATTTAACTGATTGAACCGATTAATGAACAATATCTGAGAGAAATTGTAAATAGGAAAAGTGTGTTTGTGTTCAGCTCATAAAAAAGTGCATTTCATGTAAAAAAAAATATGTATATATAGATTTATACATAAATAAAAAAAATTAATATATTCCAGCAAGCTAGTAGAAGAGTTAAAGCTACATTCATTTACACAGAAAAGTATATAACTTTTTTTATTAAAACAATTTTTTTACATATTTGTTGAAAATGTCTTTATGTTGTGATGGTATAATAGAAAAGAGAAAATCTGAGAAATAACCAGCTTCTCTGGTTCTTCCAGTGTAACTAGAAACAACCAATCAGAGCCAGGAGGCGGGTCTTAGCACTTGTCAATCACAACCTAGAGTGGCGCTGCTCCTCCCTCCTTCCCATCTCACTTTGCTCTCTGCTATCGCTACAGCAGCAGAGCCTGTTGTGAATGCTAGGCTAGTTAGCTTAACCACTGATGATGGCAGATAAACGGATTTTCTGTAACAGTAAGTTGTTTCTCCACCATTAGTACATTCAGCAGTGAATATGTGAGGATGATTGACAGCACTAAGACCCTCCTGGCTCTGATTGGTTGTTTTGTCGGTAATGTTGCATTTCTTCTTCTGAGTCCTGATTGAATCCAGCTTGACCTCCTCACTCTGCAAGTTTCCAGAGGAAGGGAAGCGGCCCCAGAGCATCATTGGGTCCCTGCCGTGCTTCACAGTGGGCAGGGTGTTCTTTTCAGCATGAGCTCCAGACGTCTGGTCAGACTCAAGAAGTTCCAGTTTTGGAAAAACAAACTTGTTTAGCTTCCTGATAGAGCTATGAGCAAACTGCAGCTGGGTTTTCCTTTGGGTCAGTGTTGCTGTAGGTGACGGAGTTCAGGCATGGAGACCTTCAGTCTGAACATTAATAATTATTTATCACTAATGAAGCATCAAGTAAACAGGTTTCCTCACTTTGAGTCATTCTATCCTCTTCAAAGTCCTGCTTCCTCCTTAGTTTCAACACAAGATGGCTGCCACACACCCACATGGTAACAACCAAACATTTTAGCAGTACATTGGTACACATCCAAATGTTCCCAATTCATTCCACATTCTGGAAATGATATGAACCACAGAGACGTCATGAACTCAGAGCTTCTTCGCTCTGTTAAATTGTTGCCAAACAGTTTGAAATCACCTGATGCAGATTTATCCATCACTGAACTCTGGGTTTGTTCCCAATATGGGTATAACTCTGACATCAAGAACATTATGATGATTGTTAGAAGTAAGAATAATAATCTCATAACTCCTGACCAGAGTTATAATAGTTTTTAGTTTTCCATTGCAATTTCGTTTTCTTTCTTGTGACTTTTTGTCTAGTTTTGTCAGTTATAAGTATTTTGAATTTTGCACCTGAAAATATTTCTGTAATATGATTTTATATACACTCACGGGGTAATGACTCAACAGAAGACATGTTGCTGTCGCCATTTTGCCGCCAGGGGGCGTATGGAGCGCAGTGATTAACCGACATCTGACGTCGGTTAATCACCGATTGAGGGGAAAATCCAATTCACGAGGCTCATAAACATAAAAACGCAGTATAGTATGTCTATAATTTTAGAACGTTTTAGTTTTTACAAACATACAATAAATTTCCAGTTGGATATAATTTTTCCCCATTACCATTTTTATTTATCTGTTTGTTCAGTTTTTGTTATTTTGTTTGTTTTATTTAACTGTAATAACCTTACTCCTTGTCTGGTGCAGTTTCTAATATGTTTAATGAGGTTAAATACATGAAACATTACATAAACAATTAACTGTCGGGTGATGGTGACATTTATAAGCTGTGTCAACAATCCGAGGTTCATGTTTCTGTCTTAAAGGTTCTGGATGAAGGAGGATCTCTGTTCTTCTGGTCCAAAAGCGCTGCTGATCCCCAAGAGAAAACTCACAGAAAGCTGGGACAAAGCAGATGATGGCTTTGCAAACAAATTCATCTGTGAGTGTAAAGTTCTTTTCGGGTTCAAGTAGCGAACTGGTCTCTCAAGGCCTCCTGCAGGAATGTAAAAGCGTGTCATCATTTTTTGGTAAATTTCAGAACTGAACATGAAAACGTCTTTATGTTCAAGTGGTCAAAATATATTAAAAGTAAACCCAAAGCATAAGTTGATTCAAAGCTTATTTTGACAGGAATGTGGATTTCTGTCCACATTGGGTTCACATTAGGAGAATCTGGTTTCAGATTCTTTTTGGAGTGGACCAGGTATAGAGCCCTGATGTATGCCACTTCTAGCTAGAAATTTACCTTACACTGTTTTTTATTACACTCTGCCTTTCTTCAGCAACTTTTGGTATTAAGGCAAATCGTATGTCCATCATAATTTGTACATATATGCATTAGAGATTATTTAACCATTGTGATTATATTTGTTTCATTAGGAGGAGCTTACTTCTTCACATTAAGCAACATGTTATCATGTCATTTTGCATTAACAGCCCTTCACTTTGTTCATCAGTGTAAATAATTATTTTTAATGCAGTACAATTAGAAAAGGCTACACATGCAATCATTTGTCATGTATTTTTTGCTTTTGTATTTGTTATATTTTATGTTTTTCATTTACTTTTGTAGTGAACAGCTGCATACTTATTTTTTTGTCTAATAAAATATGTAAATAATTTTGGTGGTTCATTATTTTGTCTCACTTGGTGCTCTAAAGAAAAATTATTTTACTAATATAAATTACAGTACATGAATAGGTCAAACTACATCAGCAGGTGTGAACAGATGCATTTTAGGCTTAACGTATCCGCTGGCCTTTAACTCCATATGGCACCAGGAAACCTACAAGAGAAACGGGAATAAAACAGGTGAATTTAACCGCTTCTCATCTGCACACACAAGCACGTATTAATTGTTTTAGCAGTTTAAAAGAAGTAATGGTCCGCTACTGGAGACTCTCCGACTGCGGCCGTAACCGAAGAACAGTTCGAAAAGAGCGCGTACGTTATGCACATCCGCCGAGTGCGCAGCGAGTCCGCCATAAAATAGAACACTATCTATAGGACGAGCGATCCGTTGACCTTGCTTGAGGGCATTAAGAGGCTGATTTCTATTTTCACAGGTGGGTTCTGTGTAGAAGTAAGAGATAGGCACCGTTATTAGAAGTGTTCATAAGTTCAGGACAATATTTTATCAACATAAATTATACTCTGAGATATTTATAAGTAACTGCCGTTAGCTTAATTGCTAACGTCAGTTAGCATTTTAGAGGTGCTTGACAAGTAAGCTCTTCCAAAATACAGGACAGCTCAATTGTGACATCATCCTACAATGTTTCTTATTTCCCCAGCAACATTTGAGTCATTTCTAGGGTTGCCACCCGTCCCACAAAATAAGAAATTGTTCTTTATTTGGTGCTTAATTGGGTTGTGTTCCATATTTAACCGATACACGGCGCCATTTTTCCGTATTTTCACAAATATCCGATAGATACTTAACACTAAATGTAACATTAAAATAAAACGCAGGAAAGGTCAGTGAAAATGTCGCGGCGGGACCAACTGAACCCTGCGGGTCCGCTGCCTAACGGCAGCCGGGACTACTTTTTCTGGTTGCCTAGAGACAGACACTACACACCTTGATGCTTTCTACATCCGTGCGTTTTTTAAATGTCCGTTCGATAGTCCACCTCCTCATCAGAAGAAAGTAGGACAGAGTTAATGTGTTACATTAACTGGCCGGCTCACCATAGTAGTATCGGGTCGATTTCTTATTAAAGTATGTTGACGTCTTTTAAAAAGGGGAAGAGGAACCCGCCTGCTTTCCAATGAGCAACAGCTGAGCTCCTTCAAGCAAAATATATTTTCTAATATCTTTTTGTAATACTTATTTTCTTTGTAAAGGATGAAGAACAGTGACTCCAATTCTACACACAACGACAACCGTAAGTGACTCTTACCCCTCTACAGGCCTCCAGGCCCTCAGGTGAATTAAAGCTTATAATATAAGTTCATTGTTTCTTTCAGGTGAAGCACAAAAAGAAAGATCAGAACTCTCTAACTCTCCTCTGTTTTTGGGATCAATGGTCTACAGAAAGTTTTATTTCAACACAATACATTTTAATGAGCTTCCTTTAGGTCGGGGTTTTAGAGGCTTTGGGATACGATTATCCAGCAGGGGGAGGAGTTATGAAGTTTGGCAAAAAGTCAGGGGCACTGAAGTCACCAAGCATCAATGTAACTTCATGCTGCTCAGCTTCTCCTCCTCCAGCTGAGGAGGAGAGAAGGAGGAGCATAGGAGAACAGAGGAAGAGGAGCAGAGAGAGGAGGAGCAGAGGAGAAGGAGCAGAGGAGGAGGAGCAGAGGAGAAGGAGCAGAGGAGGAGCAGAAGAGGAGGAGGAGCAGATGGATGAAGTGTTGCTTCATCCATCTGAAGCAACACTTCCCAGCCGTCCACCAAGCCGTGTGGTAGAGAACCATTTCACCAAGCTGTCAGTAACAGAAAGAAATAATATTCTTTCTGCCTCTCATATTCTGTGTTTATCTTGTTGACATCAAGGTATATCACTGGAGCTTCGCCTCCCCAGCCTGGGACTCGCCATCACTTCAACCTCTGATGTTCCTGAATGTGAATTTTATTTGAATGATTAATAATTTTTTTCTTTTCTCCCAAAAACTGGATGACAAAAACTTTCAGCCTGGTGTTTTGGTCTCAAATAAGCCTTTTTAAGGACAGTTCTGTTTACAGAGACGTCGTATTTCCTCTTACTTCTAGTTTGGGTTTTTTTCATGAATAATAACTCAGTACCAATAATTGTTTATGTTTTTGTGTATTTATGTTAATGTCAGTCTTTGGCCTTCATGTTGTGAGTCTGATGCTCCCTGCTTTTCTGTCAGGTTTCAACCTGACAGATTATAAATGTGTAGCTACGTCTTTGAAAAATTACTGCTCAACAGTAAATTTGCTGACATTTCCATTGATCTATGAATTAGTTAAAATAAAATGGCAAGCAAACATATTAGCTGTCAGAGGTGGGTAGAGTAGCCAAAGATTGTACTCAAGTAAGAACTATTTGAAACATATTTTAACTCAAGTTCATGTAAAAAAGCTTCTTAATTCAAACTAAAACTTTAATTATTTAATATTTCAAACTGTCATCAGACAAACCAAAACATAAAGTTATGTGCAAATATTTGGATTTCCACATACAAATATACAAATTGATGGAAGCAAAATATTTGTATATTAAAGAAATTAAATTTTGCTTAATTTTATTAAACAAAGATTCAACAAAAATAATTCATATGAATAACAAAATCAGACAAACAAAAAAAAAATTCTAATCGTTTTTTTAAATACAGGACTTGAGAAAGTTTAACAAAAATTGCAGGTGTGTGTTTTTGTCCGGTGTTTTTATTTATTAAAACAAGCTTGTTCTTCATTCAGTGGAGTTACTTACAGCCGGTATATCTACTATAGAGAATCCAACCATTTTACTCCAGTGTAGCAAAACCGTTTACTCAAGTAAAAGAAAAAAGTACAACGCAGCAGAAAGACTCCTTGTTTTGTTTTGTTGTTGTTTTTACATAAAGTTGCTCTAGTAAATGTAACTAGTTACCGCCCACCTCTGTTAACTGTTTTAACTATTTATTTCCAGTCTGTGGTGACGTGGGTCTACGGATACGGCCGTAACCGAAGAACGCTTTGAAAACATCGCGTACGATGTGCACATCCGCCGAGTGCGCAGCGAGTCCGTCGTTAGATAGAGACGTTGGTCAGTTCAGCGGACCTGCCCGGCTTGAGGGCGAATCCGTCCAGAGGTTATCTGTTTTCACAGGTAAGTTAAGTGTAGAAGTAACAGATAGGTACCGTTGTTAGAAGTGTTTGTACGTTCAGGGCGGTATTTTATTGACATCGATTGTATTTTGAGATATTTAGAAGTAACTAATTGTTTACTACCGCTGGTCCAAATGCTAATTACTAATGTAGAGCTTGCCAAAATACTGAACAATTGTGACATCATCGTACAATATTTCTTATTAAGCTAACATTGGAGCTACGTCTGGGTTGCCACCCGTCCTATTTATCCGTCCGCTGCGTAACGGCGCTGCCAGCAGGAACTGCTGTCCTGGTTGCCTAGAGACAGACACTCCACACATCCGCGCGTTTTTTAAATGTTCGCTCGATACTCCGCCACCTCATCAGAAGCGAAAACTCTCTCACAAAGATAGCTTTTTATAGTTGGAAGACGCTCGTCCCAAGCTGAACAGCGACAGAGAAGTCAGGAAGGACCAGCTTCTGAACTTCCATGGTTTCCGTAATCGCGTTACTTTTCAGTACGTTGTACATGAAGGCTGAGTTCACACTGCAGGCTTCAATGCTCAAACCAGTACCTTATCACTGGCGCTGCTGCAAACGATCTTGAAATGGCCCCCATGCGCAGTTGAGTGCGCAGTAACGTAACACGTAAACAGCGTGCTCAGTGTTTGCGGAAGTAAAAATGGATGCCAATGGTGGAGCCTATCTTACAAATTTGAAGTTGTTGTCCAACCGGAGCCACCGCATTAACAACTTCATCCTCATTAACGTCCGCCATGCTGGATGTTTTTCTGCCCTCTTGCGTTTATCAGGACGCAAAAGAGTGACGTTTGTCGAGCATCGATGACGTTTAGGTCAGATAAATGCGACCTGGCAGTACAGAGGAAACATTTGAAAAGATCAGATACAACCAAATATCCAAGATGTCTGTGTTGCTTTTGTAAAAATCGGTTCTGTGTTGTTCAGACTGTAAAAAAAAAATAATAAAAAGATCAGATACAAGTTGAATTAAGACAAACAGGAAAAAAAAAAATCGGATTTGGGTCAGTTCAGGCTCCAGTGTGAATGAAGCCAATGTCATACTGCTGGCCATATTGTGAGCAGGTTTTTAATAACTGTTGAAAACCAGCACAACAAAATAAAATGACCATATCATCTGTATACAGGAACAGTTTAATTATGATCCCCCCAACATTCAACACACCCTATCCAACAATTTTGTAGCCAGTTTGATTAATTATCCCTGTATACTTTAAAAAGCTGAACACACAGAATGCTTCCCTGTGTAGCCCTGTTCCTTATTTTAAAAGGAGCTGTCGACCTGTGTTGTATAACTTAAACAATAACTTTCATGATTAACGTGGTCAAAAATATTCCAGTTCCAGTTTGAGACATCAGTAAAACATAAACATTGTGGAATTGGGCCAGTTATACAAATCTTAGATCTCTTTCAAAGCTAAAATCTAAATATCTGTGCCATGGTTTGATTTAAAGCCAAACTGATTCAAGAAATGTTCCATCTTATCAGTATAATCTTTTCCTGGACAGCAGTCTGGCTGAAGCAATGGGCCGATCATTTGTCTTTCGTAATAGTCTCTAATATAACAGCTAAAGGTGAGTTAGGCAAAATGCATGAACTAAAAAAAACAGAGAAACACAAGGCAGACAAAGGAAAGAGTTTTCTGCTTGAGAATCTTAAGTGTTGACACCTCATCCATACCACCAGCCTCATTGTTCTTTAGGCTCATGGCTGCTTTATAAATGTCTTGAGCTGAAACTTTCATATCTTCATCGTTATTAATGCTGCCTACCTTAAATGAAGAACTTTTATCACTGTTAAATTGTTCATAATAAGAAAACTCTTGCTGGGACATTAGTGCTTTAATTCTGGAAATGTTCTTCAGGTGATAGAAGATCGATTTTATAACTGTCTTTATGTTCTGATGCTGCATCAAACCCCGATGTTGCCTTTAAAATGGTGGAAGAGGAACCCGGCTGCCTTCCAGCGAGCAACAGCTGAGATCATTCAAGGAGACGTTTGACATTTTATAATCTTTATTATTTTCTCTGTAAAGGATGGAGAGCAACGAGGACAATGAGTCCTTTTCTACACTTGCTTGCAAAAATGGTAAGTGACTCAATGTATATTACATATTTTATGAAGATTGAAAGGTAACAGTACTATCCAAATGCTTTTAAAGTTATAGTGGGATTTTTTTACATTCTATGTAAACCTTAATCTCTTTGCATCTTCGGAGAAAAGGTAAGTTTATTTGTGTAGCCCATTTCATCAACAATTCAAAGTACATGATGAAAACATAAAAAGTGCAGGACACTGTGAAAATGATCGGTTGCTTTTACAACAAAAAAAAGATCGATTGTGATTGCAAGAATAATTCAACAATACGATAGACATGTAAACAGGTTTTGCTGACCAAACAGTAATTACAGTGTTAAATTGTAAAACAAACCAATTATCTCACTTTTCTACAAATCTCAAGTGTGATTTTAAAAGGGTTATTTTTATAACAATTTTATCAAGTAAATTTAACAAACCTTTTCAGTCAAATTATCTCAATAATGTTATTTTACATTTTCTTCCAGTATTTAGAAATATTTTAATCTTGTTGTAGATTAAATTTCATTCAGTCTTACTGAAAACAAACTTTTAAACAACAAATTAACTGTTAAAATACAATTATAAATGTTCTAATATTTTCAAAAAAGCTGAATTTAAGTTGACTTTGAACATTTTATTTTTTAATAATAATTACATTTTCAAATTATGTCTATAAACACACAATTTTAAAGAACAGTTAAATGCAGCTTTTTCCCTCCTGCGGTCTTAAGAGATGGGATTATTTAATCAGTCAGTTAATCAAACCTTTTTAATCTGATACATATGAAAGACCCAGAGGTGAGCAGAATATCCATAAATTGCACTCAAGTAAGAAAAACACTATTCCAACATATTTTTACTCAAGTAAAAGAAAAAGTAGCCACCGAAGAAATTACTGAAGAGTAAAAAAAGTATTTGGTAAAAAAAGCTACTCAATACTGAGAAACTGATCAAATTATCAATCATTTAATATTTAAGAATTACATCATTAGACTGACCAAAATATAAAGTTATGTAGAAATTTTCTTATTTTAAAGATCAAAATAAAAATAATTAACATAGTTGCCAAATAAATTTAGACAAAAGAAAAAAAAATTAAAAATCAATTTGTTTCTAGATAAAACTGTTGAGACTTTAACAAAAACTGCAGGTTTGTGTCTGAACATTTGGTTAAAATATTATTATTTTGTATTATAGTAAAACTACTCCTAAAAGTAAATGTTTTGGAAAAAAATTACTCAAGTAATCCAACCCTGTTTAAACCCCATAAGTTTTTTACTCTGTGCGCGGTCTCACTAGGTCGCACTGACCCCGTGTGCGCTTTTACAACAAGGTTTTTTTTGTGTGTGTTTTTGAAAGCGGACTGTCTGACAGTACTTCCTCCCTCCTTCCCCGTTGTCCGACCGTGACATCAGCGCTCCTCCTGAGCATCGCACTAGGACCGCGTTGGGGTTAAAACACAAGGAAGCCACATATTAAGGGTGTCCTCAATGGAAGAGACAAAAAACAGCTGTAGCTTTTTTTCTGTGTTGGCTGGAACAAAAAAGGGTTTGATTCAACCACAGTTTCACTGTTTTTCAGGTAAAAAAGAAGACGAACCATCATCACCCTTTCATTCCCGTCTGTTCTTGGGGTGCTTGGGGATTTTTGTTATCCTGGTAGCTGGAACAATCGTCTACAGTGAGTTTCATGTCAGCACAATATATTTTCATTATCTTCCTTTATGACGAGTTTTTAGAGGTTTAAAGCATCGGGACACAAGTAGGCGGGGTTATAAAGGATGATAAAAGTCAAGGGCACTGAAGTGTAACAAGAATCAGTTTAACTTAATGCTGCTCAGCTTGAAACATATCAAGGTGTTAAAGTTTAATATGAAAGATCTAAAGTTGTGGAGAGGACGATGTCTGGCTTGTGAACCCCAGCATCTCATCTTTTCCATAGATGATGTGTTTCTGCTGGTTTCTTCAGCCCCTGGTTCCAGTAAACTCCTCTACGTCTGAGGCCATGACTCTGAGTTGGCGGTAGTCTCTGCCTGAAGTGGAGGAGTTTCAGGATCTTGGTGAAAATCAGCCCAATTAAAGTGAAGACATAAAAGCTCCACACATGCATTAATAGTATAATTAGCAATAACACTGTATAGCACACAATATTAGCACATTAAACACCCATCTATCCACTGGTTGTCAATGCAGGCTTGTTGGGCAGGTTCCACTTCTAGTGGTCACCGGGCAAGAACAGGCTACACCTTCCACAGGCCGCCGGTCCGTCACTTTGGCAGCATGGATATGATCAGAGCAAAACTACCATGCACACACCCATACCTGGAGTACCCAGAGAAAATGCACATTTTATGCATACATACTCCAGGAGTCAAACCCTGGACCTTATTGCTGCAAGGCAACAGTTCTACCGCCTGCAGCCCCAAAAATAAGCAAGTTAATAAAATATTAAATCAGTTCACTGTTCTTTGGTTGTAACAGAGAATACTGTCTAATATCCTGAAAAGATCTGAGAGAGAAACTGAAAATGTTGCTGCTCCTCAGACAGATTCACTGACTCTTGACTAATTTGTGTTTTTATAGTGGGAGTAAAGATGACAGTGCAACAGAAAAGTATCAATGATCTTACAACAGAAAAAAAGAAACTGATTAAGGAAAGAAAGATGGTGAAGATCCGCAAGCTGGACCATATGAGCCAAGAGGGAGAGGAGATGTTCAGAAACAAAGAGGAGCTGGACCGAGTGAAGCTGAGATGAGCCAGGCGATGGAAGACATAGGACACCTGAGTGTAGAAAAGGACAATATTTTGCTGAAGAGAGACGAGCTGAGCCAAGTGAGAGCGGAGCTTGCCAAAGAGAGCCAAGTGAAAGATGAGCTGAGCACGAGAAACATAAGCTGATTAAAGGGGATGAGCTGATCCAAGAGAGGGACAAGCAGAGCCAAGAGAGAGAAGAGCTGAAGGAAACTCTGGAATTCATCCAGACCTTTGACACCTTTTCAGTGAAAGACAACTGCCTCAACAAAAGTAATTAGATTTATACATTACCTTTGAAACTCTGGGTTATTCATTTACTTTTTAAATATGGTTATAATCTTCAGTTATAAATAGCTGTTCAAAACATACCTAACCATTATAACCACAGATACAGAGCTAATGTCTGACAAGGTGAGTCAGGTCTTGGCTGGGGTGGAGAAAAATGTATTCATTAGCAGCAAGTTTACAGTAAAGTTTGGTTTTCAGAGAATACTGTTGTTTTTGAGAGAACCGAGCACCGAGCCCTGTGGTACGCCACTTCTAACTACAATGGTAGTTTAACTTAATCACTTTCCAGTATTGATCTGCACTCTACTTTTGAAATCTTTGCCTAAGCGATTTTGATGAGTGAAACATTAAATATACACACTGGGATTTCTTTGATATTTTATTTGTTCTTTTGATGTTATTTTACTAATGTTCCACTTCTTTCTGTTCTTTGCCCTGGTCTAATGGATCCAGTATGTAAGCCCTGCACAGGTGAATGGATTCTCTTCAGGAAAAAATGCTACCTGTTTTATGACAAACCAGCTCCTTGGAAGACCTGGGAAGAAAGTCGAAGGTTCTGTCAGGACAGACGAGCAGATTTGGTTATAATTGATGATCTGGAGGAGCAGGTAAAATCTAACACCATGCTACAAATCTGAAGCTAACCTGGAAGTTTCTGGAAAATCGATGACTCAAAATAAAAAAGATTTTGAAAATCTAAAAAAATCTGTTCTCAGGAATTTATCAGCAAACACATCAAATACTATTATAGTAAAGACCATGGATACTGGATGGGATTACAAGAAGCGAACAACAACTGGACCTGGCTTGATGGACGTGTAGACACTCTTGGGTAAGAACTATTATACATATTTAGGTAGAAATGTCAATATATTTTCCACAAGCTTGTAGAAGAGTTAATATACTGAGTGACGACTCCAGGATCTGTTCCAAAACCAAACCTTGGTGGACTGGGAGATATGATTGGGTTCGTTGTTCTGTTTGGACGTCCAATGATGTCAAAGCTTACTGGGCTTCCTCAAGCTTCAGGCGTCCTCACAGACAGCAGGACAGTTTCTCCCAGGATAACCTGATTCCCGATTGAATCCATCTTGACCTCCTCACTCTGCAAGTTTCCAGAGGAAGGGAAGCGGCCCCAGAGCATCATTGGGTCCCTGCCGTGCTTCACAGTGGGCAGGGTGTTCTTTTCAGCATGAGCTCCAGACGTCTGGTCAGACTCAAGAAGTTCCAGTTTTGGAAAAACAAACTTGTTTAGCTTCCTGATAGAGCTATGAGCAAACTGCAGCTGGGTTTTCCTTTGGGTCAGTGCTGCTGTAGGTGACGGAGTTCAGGCATGGAGACCTTCAGTCCTCAGTCTGTCCTTACTGTGGGACCTGAAACCTCTGTGGCTGATGCCACCAAGCCTTGCTGCTGGTCTTTTGCAGTCAGTCGATGGTTTTTGACCACCTGCCTCCTTGGGAATGTGGCGGCTTTCTGTTTCTGCCACCAGGGGGCGTAGCCGCTGTCACTTTAAAGTTGGGTTTTATTCTTCCAGCTGTAACTCAGTGAACATTCAGGACACTTGTTGTTTTTGTGCTTCTCTTAATGGTAATGGGTTTCTCTGAACCTTCTGGAAGCTTCCTTGGACTAGGCCATTATTGTAGCATGCAATGAAACATTGAGGTCAGTAATCAGGGCATTTGAAGTGTTCTTCCTCAAGCAGGATGGGTGAGGGCCGTCATTGTTACATCAGGGGAGATCAAGATAAAACTCCTGGTTTACAAACGCAGGCCCACCTGGAGAAATCTGTTCAGACGGAGGAATAACTTTAATACTGAGTCATTAAAAGTAGGATTTCATGTTGGATTTGGAGAAAATACAAAATATATAAGGAAGTTGCAGTTTTGTCCAAAATGTAATTTTCTGTTGAACAGTTTGGCTTCTTTTTAAATCTCTTTATTTCTATAGTGACAAAACATGTAGATGCTGCCAGTTACCAGCTTGATGTCAATGAGCTGCTGTGTGATTTTATTTCATGCTCTGAGGTTCTTGTTTCTGTTTTAAAGGTTCTGGACAAAGAAGATGGTCAGCGCTCCGGGACCCAAAGCTCTGGTGATTCCAAGACAAAATCCCTCAGAGAGCTGGACGAATGCAAAGAATGGGTTTCTGAGCAAATTCATCTGTGAGCATAAAGCTCGACTGAGGTCCAACTAACTGACTGTTCTTTTAAAGTTTCATGCAGGAATATCAACTGTGTCATGAATTGCTATATACAAGTCATCATCACCTTAATAGTCTGCTGGTCGTCTGTCTCTTCATTCTAACGTTCATGAACTCTGACCTGATGAACCTGTCTGTGTTGCACAGCCAGGGTTAGATGTTGTTTTTCTGCAGGATCCAGACTCTCTCCGTTGTTCACATTCCTAATCTTTGGTATAAAACCCATGTGGACTGTCTGACAGAGCTAACACAGAGCAAACTCACATCATGTATTTCATTCAAAATGCAAAAACACTTTATTGATCCGAAAGGGAAATTACATGTTGTTGTAGCTCATATTAATTCAAATTCTTCAAAGAGTTCTTGTAGATAGTGATGGCTGCTGGCAGGAAAGCTTTTATAGCTGTCTGTATTACAGCAAATTTGAAGAGGCCTCTGACTGAAGACACTGTTTTTCCAAGACCATCCTGTCATGAAGAGGACTGTCCATTATTTCCTTGATTTTATTGAAAGTCCCTATTATGCAAAGTTGACACTTTGCATGTTTCCATCTTTCCTTTCGGGCATCTCCTGTTCCTGCAGACAGTGCAAGAGCAAAAAAAAAGAAAACACCCAGCAGTTTTTAGGGAATAAATGTTTTACAGGTCCTTTTTGAAACAGTCTGTTTCAAAAACTTCTAAATTGATGCATCACAATTTTATACCTAGTAACCCCGAGCCAAACCCAGGCCCTCACCTGGCAACCCAAGTGGAGCTTGATGAAACCTTTCCATTCAGGGGACTGGTGTTTGTGGTCCTAACAAATGATTAGGACCACAAACAGTGTTAATGTCTGACAAGGTGAGTCAGGTCTTGGCTGGGGTGGAGAAAAATGTATTCATTAGCAGCAAGTTTACAGTAAAGTTTGGATTTCAGAGAATACTGTTGTTTTTGAGAGAACCGAGCACCGAGCCCTGTGGTACGCCACTTCTAACTACAATGGTAGCTTAACTTAATCACTTTCCATTATTGATCTGCACTCTACCTTTGAAATCTTTGCTAAAGCTATTGAAACATTAAATGTACACACAAATATATTTCTATTTTGTTCTTTTTGATGTTAAATGTTCCACTTCTTTCTGTTCTTTCCCCTTGTCTAATGAAACCAGAGTGCCAGCAGTGCTCAGATGACTGAATTGTAAAACTGTCAGTGTTTTACAAATATGCAAAACACTGACAGTTTAAAATTTCCACAATGCAAGAAAAGAAAGGCACCAAATTACAAATGCTGATTAAGGCTTATTGTCTTTTTTTTTAATAGTCAAAAAGAAACCACCCTCTCCCACTTGATATTTTCCATGATTCACATGAAGTCAATTGGAATCAGATCCCAGTTTCAGCTCAGTTCTCTTCAGGACAAAATGCTTCCTGTTCCTTGAAAACAGTCGTCCTTTGCTGACTTTGGAAGAAAGTTAAAATACCGGTCAGAAGAGTCGTGCACATTTGGTTGCAATTGATGATTTGGAGGAGAAGGTAAGATCTAATGTCACCTCTACAATAGAAACTCAAGGTAGTCAGGAACATTTCTGTTAAAGTGATGCCTTGAAATAAGAAGATTAATGATAATCTAACAAAAATCTGTTCACAGGAATTTCTCAGCAAACCTACCAGACCCTTCTGTCATCAGCTGCTTATTGGACAGGATTACAAGAAACTAAAACACCTTGACCTGGGTTGATGGAAGTGCAGACTCTCTTGGGTACGAACTATTACAGAAAAATATACATTATTAAATAAACATTCATTAGTGACGGCGACTCACAGTACTTCTTCTGAAACCAAACCTTAGTGGACTGTGAGATGTGATTGGGTTCATTGTTCTGAGTGTGGTCAGATCAGCGACCATGAAGACTGCAAACAATGGGGAGTGATATCCAAATGCTCAACGCTCTGTGTTCACGAAGACGGGCCGGCAGGCCTCGATGCAGGCAATTTCCTCCTGATACTGAAGATATGTAGCATGAGGAACTCCTGCTGAGTGTCCAACTCCTCCTGGGAGTCCAACTCCTGCTGAGTGTCCAACTCCTGCTGAGTGTCCAACTCCTGCTGGGTGTCCAACTCCTGCTGGGTGTCCAACTCCTGCTGGGTGTCCAACTCCTGCTGGGTGTCCAACTCCTGCTGGGTGTCCAACTCCTGCTGCGTGTCCAACTCCTGCTGAGTGTCCAGTTATTTTTTTGTTCAGAGGTTTCTGTTTCTGTTTTAAAAGTTTGGGTTAAAGGAGGATCTCTACAGAGAGCTGGACAAAAAGAGAGGGTTCTCTAAAGACGCCTGTGAGCGTGGAGCCAACCTAAGCTCCAACTAGCTGTACTCTAGATAAAGGAATATTCAGCCCTGTCAGTAATTTCTATATATAAAGTATAACACTATGACTTTAATCATCTGCTGGTCGTTTTGTCTCTTCATTCTTAGTGTTCATGAACTCTGACCTGATGAACCTGTCTGTGTTGCACAGCCAGGGTTAGATGTTGATTTTCTGCAGGAACCAGACTGTCTCTCCGTTGTTCAGAGAGACAACGGAGAGACAGTCTTTGGTATAAAACTTGTAATAGAAAATTTTGTGTTTGGCCTTGTTTCATCTTTGATGGAACTGAAGATGCTTTGTTGCCATTTGGTTGCTGGATGATCTGCTGTGTCTTTTTATTTCTGTGGAATGTTTTTTTTCATGAAGGAAGTTCCAGGTAATGTTTGCAGGCTCCCGCAGCTGTGATGCTCGGTCTGGGGGGGCCCGACGTGTGGAATGTGTTTTTTGCACCGGCTCGACCCCCCAGCCATAGCTAGTTAACACATGGGAGTGGGGGGGTCTGCCTGCTCTTCCTGTAGGTTGTCCTTCCTGCTGTGAAGTGAGAGTTCCTGGGGGGGCATTGTCTGAGGTCCGTTTGGCAATGCAGATGGGATCGGCCTCTGGGTGGGTCTTTGCGTGCTTTGACTATATAATGATGTGAGTGTGTTGCTCACGGCTCTTCTCCTGACTGCGTTCAGTGAGAAGAGTCTTCGAACGCTTTTGCCTTCGAATAAAGAAACTTAAGACAAAGATTAATCTTTCTCTTATTATTGAAACAGATTCTCATTCTTTGTTAAACAATTCTACAACAAACCCATGTCTGGACTGTCTGACAGAGCTAACACAGAGCAAACTCTGAGTCTGACCTGGAGCTTTAATCTGACCAGGTTAAAGCTCCTGAACAGAAACTGTTCATGAGTTTCTCATCTTGTGGCTCTCATATCATGCATATTTATTTAATGCATTAAATAAACCCGACTGAGTGGTTTTCACCTAACGGAGTTTGGAAAGTTGTCTTTTTCCACAACAGTCCTCTTTATAGCTTAATTTCAGACATACATTGTTACGGCCCCTGGCCGCTAGAGGCCGCCCTAGAGTGTGTTGTGCAGGGATCCGACGGGGAGCGACCTGATTGGCTGCCAGCTGACCGCACCCCCATTGGACCAGCCAAGGGAGTGTCACCAATCAGACCGTGACGAGGTCCACCTGCTCCCCATAAAAAGGCACCCGGATCATTCCTCCGTGGGAACGGCTAGTAGCAGGAGGTGTTGTCAGGCTGTTCCCCACCGTTGGCCTTTTGGGTTTTTGCTGCTGCTGTTAAACAGCTAAGGATTGCTTGAGAGACTAAAGAGTCTGTTTGGGAGGCTTTGTGCTCTCTTCGTGTGGTTTTCTTTTATTCTGGGTTGTTTGGTTTATTTTGGCTTGATTTGTTAGAGCTCTTTGTAAGTTTATTTTTGGCCCTTAAGAATCTTGACTTTGCTAGTATTTTCCGTTAGATTAATTTGGGTTACATTGTATTGTTTTGCGCAAGCATTGTTTGTAATAAATCATTTTACTTTTCACCATATTCCTCTTTATTCCCCGGGCACCCCTAGGCCACCAGGGGATCGTAACATACATGCATCCTGCAGAGTGGCACAGTTGGTAGCGTTGTAGCCTTGCAGTGTGGATTCTCTCTGGGTTCTCCAGCTTCCTGCCCCAGTCCCTATCACTGTCAGGTCATCTGGTCTCTCTAAATTCACCTGAGCTGTGAGAGGGTTATTTGTCCTGTCTGTCTCTGTGTTGCTCTGTGATGGACTGGCGGTCTGTCCAGGCCGTACCCGCCTCTCGCCTGATGATTGCTGGAGACAGAGGTGATGGATGAAAAACGGTTCTTTATGCGTTTAAGATGCAGTTATAGAATATTGAAAGTATTCAATAAAATTAGATATTTTCTGAATAAAACACATTAAAACATAAACAAAATTCAGTGATTTCATTCAGCCAGTAGCTGATTCTTATTTAACTCATTGTTGCAAAACTTCAAAATGAAACTGTTATCTTGCAGGTCAGAGGGCAGTTTCCCAAAACCAGGATAGTGGATAAAGCCGGGATTTTCCGCATATCTGCTGAATTAAGCCTCGATTTGGTTTTCACAACAGCACTTTATCCTGTGCAGCTAACCTGCTTCAGTCAAGGCTAACAGGTTTAGTTAATGCTGGAGCCTCTGTTCAGTCAGCGGTCACACTGGTCAGAAATCAATGTGTTTTTCCCGTGATTCCGTTTTAGAGAAGTGATTGGTAAAAGAAAAATATTCCAATTTTAATTTTTCAAATTTAAAATACTAATGATATTGCATTAAATATTATTTTTTTCTTGCTATTATGCAGTTGATGTGATTAAAGAATAATTAAGCGTTTTAATCAAGTTTAAATTTGAGGGTAAATATGAAATATAATTTGTTCATCTGACTCGGAAAGATTCAATACGTCACAGTAAGGGGCCGAAGAACGGCTTGAAATGAGCGCCTACAATGTGCACATCCGCCAAGAGTGCAGCGGTCAGCTGTTTGATAGAACGCAGTCTGGAGGCGGAGGGATCCGTTGATCAGTACAGCGGTCCTGGCTCCGATTCCGTCCCGGAGTCCTCGGCTAACAGGGATCACTGAAGAAGCTGATTTCTGTTTTCACAGGTGGGTCAAGTTCACAAGTAATAGGTACCACTGTTTGTTAGTCTTTTGTTAGTTTTTTTTTAAACTTAAATTGATTGTATTTTGAGATATTTCTGTGTATTGGAAGTGTCTGTTTACTAGCCTAAATGCTAACTGCCGTTAGTAGAGGCTTGCCAACTCGGCATCTCCAACATACAGGACGGCTCAACGGTAATGTCATCATATCGTCTACCTAAATATTTGATATTTGTTATTTCCATGCAACATAATGGATTAATAGACGATTTAATCAACAGAATGTTTTTATATTTTTCCTTTCATCGTTTCAGCTGGTGGTTGGCGTCAGTGAAAAGAAGGATGTTGTGTAGATTTAAAAATCAGTAGAATGCCAACCTGGATTTTTACTCAAAATCCTGACTTATTTATCTTTAAGCTTTATTTAAACAGCTGGGATAAATCGTTGTCATCTCATTAAAATAAAATGTTCGAATTAGCCGCGATTTCTGACTGGAAAATGTCTTTGCAGATGAGGCACAGCTACATTGTTTTATTTAGTCTCGGTAGGTATGGAGCGCAGTGCCATCTGGTGTTTGTAAATACATACTGCAGACTGCAATTTGAAAAGACATAGTCCGGTACAGAGGACTTATCCATCCATCCATCCATCTTCTACCGCTTATCCGGGGTCGGGTCGCGGGGGCAGCAGCTTAAGGAGGGAGGCCCAGACTTCCCTCTCCCCAGCCACTTGGGCCAGGCGGGCCTGTCCCCCTAGCCGAGACATAGTCTCTCCAGCGTGTCCTGGGTCTTCCCCGGGGCCTCCTCCCGGTGGGACGTGCCCGGAACACCTCACCAGGGAGGCGTCCAGGAGGCATCCTGACCAGATGCCCGAACCTCAACTGGCTCCTCTCGATGTGGAGGAGCAGTGGCTCTACTCTGAGTCCCTCCCGGATGGCCGAGCTTCTCACCCTATCTCTAAGGGAGAGCCCAGCCACCCTGCGGAGAAAACCCATTTCGGCCGCTTGTATCCGGGACATCGTTCTTTCGGTCATGACCCAAAGCTCATGACCATAGATGAGGGTAGGGACGTAGATCGACCGGTAAATCGAGAGCTTCGCTTTTTGGCTCAGCTCTCTCTTCACCACGACGGACCGGTACAGCGCCCGCTTCACTGCAGAGGTTGCACCAATCCGCCTGTCGACAGAGGACAGGCAGAGGACTTCAATTTGGCTCAATACGGGACATGACGGTTAATCCTAGACAGTTGGCAGCTGTACATAGTGGGCGTGTTAACTGCCGCTAGTCTAAATGCTAACTGCAAAATGTTGTTTGATTGGTCTGAAGCTTGTCGCTGTGCTTTATGCAGAAATGTTGATGTTTCTCTTCAACAAGGCCGCATCCACTATCCTGTTTTTGTATCAACAGGAGGCATGGATACTTTTGAGGAATGATGTACATTTGTAAGATTCTTCACTGAATACCTGCTATAAGTATAAGACTGTTGAATGTTTAATAACATTAAGATCACAGAGATTCTTAAAGGGCCGGTTGTGCCAGAATGTATCAATAAACCTGATAAACAAACAGAAATGTCTCTAATTTTAAGAACTTATCAAATGCAAATAGTATTGAACATCTTTCACAACAATCCCTCCAGAATTTCGCTTTTCTTTCCGATTCTTTCCCATAAGAATCAAAACTTTTCTGGTGCTAATTTAGAAATATTTGCAAGAAATGTTACAATATTTGAACTTAGGTATGATAATACCGTCCGTCCATCCATTTTCCGACACCCTTGTGCCTTAGTGGTGTCAGGAGGTGCTGGTGCCTCCCCAGCTAACGTTCCGGGCGAGAGGCGGGGTCACCTGGACAGGTGACCTGGACAAACAGCCATCCAAACACCACTTAAAACCAATGATTTGACAATTTTTCTGGAATATTTTCACTAATCTTGGTTATGCACAAACACAAAAAAAAAAAGAACCGATTTTTTGATTTCGCGTCAATTTCTGTGCCCACAAACTGGAATTATTTACTAATGTAATTTGGCAGTAAGCAGGCAAAAAACGCTTTGATTTGATTAATGTAACAATATTTCAGCACACAATTGTTATCTTGATTTGTATTAAGCAATATCTCTGGTGTGTTGAGGGCCACATAAAAAGCTGTGGTGGGCCAAATTTGGCCCCGAGGCCATGTGTTTGACACATGTGGTCTAATACATTCATAAAGGTTCCAAACGAAATATTTAAATTGAAAGGTATATATGTTGTTTGCAAATCTAATATCTAGCTTGTGAATTAAATATTTAGTTTGGAACTCCTATATTTATACATGTATGAATAACAAGGTGAAAACATGACTTTGAAAAATGAATTCCTGCATTTTTTTCCCTCTATGAAAGGCTGAATAAACCAAAAATATTACTGTAAAATTTTTACTGTCTAACTTTATGTTATGGCTTCGCTGAGTGGAAAGGTAATAATCAGCAACAGAGAATAAAGTTGATTAAGAATATTTATTTTTAACTTTATCCATCCGTTGTCGATCCA